>JAKOOJ010000003.1:87500153-88818903 GCA_022577455.1 Arizona elegans
TGTATCAATTAGAATAAGTAGTGTTCAACAATTAAACTATCATTCAAAATGCTAAAAAAATTCAAAGTTTGATCTTGAAGCATGATACCTGAATTTTCATAGATTAAATTACTTCATTGGAACTTCAGACCAATTCAGTTGAAAAAAATGAAATAATAAATCAACAATTTCCATTATAAAATCAAGTTAGCATGGTAGATTCTGGCTTGTAACCTGACAAATACACATTTCTATAAAAATGTAGCAAAATAGAACAAAAATCCTACATCTTTACTGAAACAAATCTACATAAACTTACTTTTTAGTTTGTCACGATCAGACTCTGATGGAAATATCCAGTCTGGGAAGAGTTCTTCAAATTTGATACCTGGATATTTTGGCCTGTTTTCTACATAATTCCGTACAGTCGGTTGTAGTTTTTTCATGAAATCTGCTGATGGTGTGCCTAATTGTTCAATAACTTTATTCCATTGATCAATATCTGCAAAAATTTCATTTAGGAAAATAACATATTTTTTTCTCCAACTTTATATTGTAAATATGTGGAACTTTGGGAAAATTAGGTGCTATTTTAAACATCATCATCATTTCACAAAACAGGTTCTTACAGAAATTGTGATAACAAAACAAAATCTCAAGAACCATTAATTTGGATGAACAAGGTTCACAAAACTGACTGTGGATAATGCTGCTAAAATTCATAGGGTATATGAACTAGATTTGTTTTTAGTTTCTGTTTCACTCTGAACTCATGCTCATCAATAGTATTTCATGATACCTTGAATATTTTTAAAAACACCTGAAAATCAAATAGTTAAAGCAAATCAGATTTTTTGCACTCTCTGTCAACAACTGCATTTATTCACAGAATACAGCCTACTGCTTTGGATGACTGAATAAGGGGGTTAAGTATTTACAATGAGTGTGCTGAAATTAGTTCTCTGTTAAATCCTTATGTGAATAATCTCTAATTCACAATAACAAAATCTTTCAGGAGTGCTGTGAAGTGGTTGGAGCATAAAGCCTGTTCTAACCATGTGCACTTATGCATCTGCAGACACTTTCTTTGGCTCCCAACACTCTTACTGTTCTACTCTTAAAAATGATTTTAATTGAAACAAAATTAAATATAACACATTATAGGATTACCGGCGATACAAGGTTTTTTGTTTTTTTTACTTTTTATCTTTTTGTACTTTCTAAAAGTAAATGGATGGATATTTCAGGACTGCAGGCTACTTCTTCTGATTGCCAACTACCTGGAATTTGGCAGTTCAAATCTCACCAGGCTCAAGGTTGACTCAGCCTTCCATCCTTCCAAGGTGGGTAAAATGAGGACCCAAACTGTTGGGGACAATATGCTGACTCTGTAAACCGCTTAGAGGGGGCTGTAATGCACTGTAAAGCGGTATATAAGTCTAAGATTCTAAGTGCTACTGCTATTGTTGCCCTTGCCTACCATGAAAGTTGTTTTGTGTGAGTATCCACAGTCTGTTCCAAAATTCCAAATCTATCCCTCTATTCTAAAGGTTTGCCGACTCTTCATTAAATAGAGCCTCTTCATTAAACAACATAGCCCAACTGACAAGGAGAGCACAATGGCTTTCATGCGCAGTTTAATATCACTATTTTGGAGAAAACATATTGAGATATGTATTTTCCAGAAGAAAGAGAAATGTACAGGTAGTCTTCTCTTAACAACCATTCATTTAGCAACTGTTCAAAGTTATGAGAGCACTGAAAAAAGTGGCAAAAGTTAACAATTGGTCCTCACATTTATGACCATTGCAGTGATCCTATGGTCATATGATCTGGATGCTTGGCAACGAGCATTTCAGTGCATTTGTACAACTAGCTTTACTAATGCTGCTAATTGTTCTGATATTTTATTTAATATACTATCAGAATGGCATATATGGTTCCTTCATATTTACAGACCCCTCACATCCTGGACATAAACTGTTTCAACTCCTACCCTCAAAACGACACCATAGAGCACTGCACACCAGAACAACTAGACACAAGAACAGTTTTTTTCCAAACACCATCACTCTGCTAAACAAATAATTCCCTCAATACGGTCAAACTAATTACTAAGTCTGCATTACTATTAATCTTCTCATCGTTCCTCTCATCCATCTCCTCCCACTTATGACTGTATGACTGTAACCTTGTTGCTGATATCCTTACGATTTATACTGACTGTTTCCTAATATGATTTGATTGCTTATTTGTTCCCTATGACTATCATTAAGTGTTGTACCTTATGATTCTTGACGAATGTATCTTTTCTTTTATGTACATTGATAGCGTATGCACCAAGACACATTCCTTGTGTGTCCAATCACACTTGGCCAATAAAGAATTCTATTCTATTCTATTCTATTCTATTCTATTCTATTCTATTCTATTCTATTCTATTCTATTCTATTCTATTCTTCTATTCATCTTCCCTTAAGCAGAGGGATAGAGTGATAGATGTCACGCTTCCATGACTTCCAATTTCTTTCTAAAATTTATCTATTTTCATATTTTATGTCCTGGGGAGTATGTTCAGTCACACTGATCACCAGGAGGCAGTAGGTGACCTGTTTCATCCTTCCTGGGAACTATCAGATATAAGCAGGCAGATCTTATTTTATGGGATTCAAACCCTTTAGTGGGATCAGAACTCATAACTCATTGCACTTTAGAAGACTATATACAAAGCATTAGCTTTAAAAACTATCCAGCTCCTATTGATCAGCAGTATTTCAGAAAGGGATGGGTAGCTATTTAAATTAGTTAGAAAGCTAGAGAGCTAGACAGACCAACAAAAATATAGATTCTGTCAGAATGGCATATATAATCCACCTTCTCTGTAGGTTTTAATATACTACCTATAGAGTAAGATATGGCTACATACAACTGAAGATTCCCAGTAAGAATGAAACCAATTACAAACTGCCTCCTGGTAGTTAATATATTTCATCTACTGTACATCCTGTCTGCTTCTAGGTACCCTAACCATGTGACAATTTGCAGCTGATTGTCAGCTGAATTAACGTATTACACAGAAGACTCAAAACAAAAGTTCCTTCTTTGACACATGATCAAAGAGTTGGGGAGGGAGATAGGTGGCTATATAAATTTATAAACAAAACTTAGTACTATAACATATCAAAACAATCAGACCCTAAATTATGCAAAAAGAGACAGTTTTTCCTCTGTATTGGTAAATATTTTTATTAAATGATTCGATCAGTGGAGCAAAAAATGTGTATGTGTGTGTATAAACTTATTTAAAATATTAATACAATAATTCTTCATTTCTTTGTCTTACTTTTCTTCTTACTCTACCCAAGAATATAAAACAAACTCTGTACAATGATCAGTATGAACATAGATACTCACCACTAACATAATTATATCAGATCCTGCAAGGAATCAATAAGATAGGTAAGGAAATCATTACATCAACCAGAGAACCGAACAGGGAAAAAGTACTTAGAAAGTATATTGAAGAAGCATGGCTACAGAGCACTCCACATAAAGGGGCAGGGGATAAACACAATATAGCAGGCTCACATTATAAAGATAAGAATTTTTAACATAAATATGGAAGGAAATTGTTGCATATTTCAAAAGTAATGCTAATAATTAAAAATCTGTGCCTTTCATGCTGGAGATATGAAGTTATCAAGATAATCTCTGAGCTTTTTTATTCCATCCACTGATGTGACTAATCTCATGCCTTGCCCTCTAGGAATTCAAGTTTTTATACTTCTGAAGAACATCAGATTAGAGAATTAATAGCACAGTTAAAGGTTAAACTGCTAAATGATAGGAAGGGGAAAGGGCACAAATTTGGGGGCACTCTTCTGAATTTAGACGGTGAGAATTGTAGCAATATGCTTTCTCCCACACATGCAGCCAAATATAACAAAGGCCAAAAAAAAAAAATCAGTCACACCTCTTTTAATGACTTCACCACATCCTCTATATATGATTTTCTAGATTACAGGTGTCAAACTCGATTGCGTCACATGACGTATCGTGATGTTTTTTGTCTTTGCGGAGCTGGTGTGGGTGTGGCCTGCATGTGACGCATCCGGCTCGCAGGCCACCAGTTTGACAGGCCTGTTCTAGATCAAGAAGTCTAACTTACACTTCCACCCTAAAATATCCAGTCTTGTGAAGACTACTGCTTTTTCATCTGTTCCTGTTCAATCATAAACAGAAATAACACTTTTGAAAAAACTACAATTATTTCTGCAATTTATGTTCAATCCAATACAACTTCAGAAATAAAAAGTAACAACATGGGTAATACGTTGGCAAGATTCCCATAACCAAGATATTTTTATTGCAAAAAGTTTTACTAAGCATGAAAGACACATATATGAAGACAGCAAATATGAAAATCAGCATTAACATGAAATCCACAGGAGACATAGCATTCATGAAGAATTGTGTTAGGTTGGTCATAAGGCTTTAGAGAATAAAAGAATACACAGGATAGAAATTAAAAAAAATGAAAATCAAGATTCCTCTCTTTTATTGTGTTAATAGGTTAATACATAATCAACCATTAAAATACCTAAAATTAAGCATTTGTAATTATACTTTTCTAACCTTCATGCCTTCTTTAGGTATGTAGCAGGATAAGAAGTGACAAGACAAAACCATAGTTGAGTCCATTTCCATCGTGCAGAAAAATGAAAAAAGCAATCAGTTTAAATTTTGAGCAACAGTTTGCAGAATTTTCAGTTTAAATAAATGTGTTGCATTATTAAAACTGTAAAAATATAAAATTCCTGTAATGGACAATTAATGTTCAAAAACTATAATTAATGCAATTAATATAAGAATAAAAGTTTAGCTGTTTTGTTAAAACAACAAATTTCACAAATTTGGTTCATACAAGAAAGAACTGTTCCACTGAACAGATGCTATGGGATTAGCATCTTTTACACCCATAAATCAAATAACTTGTTGCTAAATATGAATTAGGATTCAAAGATTATTAGGGAAGGATACGATCAGTGCCTTGGAATATCACACAACCTTTCACCAATTCTCCCATGATGCAACCAACTGACCAGATATCAACTGAAAGTAAAAGTGAAATGATAAAATTATGAAGTGTTATGAACTAAAGCAGAAAACGAAAAAACATTTTTACATTTAAAACATAACAATGCATAAAGTAAAACAGCTAACATGTTTTGGAACAATATGGACAGGAATAATGATCTAATTACAAATTTAAAATACCAGAACACCATTAAAAGTAAATCTTATGCATACCCATATACATATACATATACATATACATATACATATATACATACATACATATATATATATATATATATATATATATAATGGGCATACAAGAAATTTGCTTTACACACATATATATATACATATACATGCACGCACACACGCACGCACACCCACACACATACACGTCAAGCTTATTTTGAATAATCTGAACTCCCTGAAAGAGCTGCAAAGGATACAATCTCTTCCAGGAAACAGGACCTTATGGAGGACCATTTCGGCCATTATGCACCCAACAGACCAGATATCCACTATTAAATGTTAAGTGTAATGGGGATAAAAATTAAACATTTTTAAAAAATCTATACATATATTTTCATAAAATAATTGCACTGTGAAGGAGTCATTGACAAACGTACTGCATATATTCAAGAATCAGCCAAGAATTTTAAATGCCAAAATACACCCAAAGTATTGAGTTTGGGTTTTCTGTAAATCTACATGGTAATACTTTTTTAAAGTACCTCTATCCTATATAAATCTACCGATAAAGCCAACCAACCATGGATAAGCTGTATTTTCAACCAAAATAATGTGAAAGATGAACATGTGGATAAGTCAATTGTGAAAATTAAAAAACACTTGATTTATTCGCAGGTGGCACATTTTATCATTAAAATTCCAACTGCCATGTAGCAATTCAGGAAATCAATTTTATCATTAGCTTTCATTCTGTACTCATGAAGATATTGCAGAAAGTTTCTGTCAACTATCATGTATACAGTAATCAAGGACAGAAGTCCCACTTTTACTGTAAGCAATCAGCAGGTACTTCCTAGATAGTGCTGAGAACTAAAGTTGCATAAGTGAGCAGCTGGGTCAAGTGTGGAACTTCTACTCACCAAAACATTTTCTCCTGTAACTAAAGTTACTTCCTACACTAGCCAAAGCATGAGATCCCCTTCATTCCAAGGGGCTATTTAGTATCGATGGCTGAGTTAGTTATATCACTTGATATTATATTATGCCATCTTCATCTTCAAAATAAGAACAAGCCTAGCCAAACTGACTCAGGTAATTTACCTCACAGGGCAAGAAAACTAAGTTACAGTCTGAAACCAGTAAGCTTGTGGTAAGACAGTGAAAAAGTAGAAAAATCTAACCACTGATCAAGTACTCCAAACATGTCACTTCTATTCTGTAACTTACCATTCTCTTTGTATCCCATGCCAAGAATAACTTCTGGTGCTCTATAATATCGTGTTACTACATATGGAGTCATCATGAAATTAGTACATGCTGTTCTTGCAAGTCCAAAGTCAAGGATTTTGAGAGTACAATCTGATTTTACTACTATATTGCTGGGTTTTAAATCCTATGGACAAAAAATGAATCCAGTTAAATGCTGAAAAAGTAGTATAATCCTTAAAAATTAGCACATTATTAGGCAAAACCTATTGATCAATTAATCACATTGAACAGATGCTGACAGGTGTCATGGATGCTTTCCAGCTGATTCCAATGAACCCTGTTCTGAGTTACCTCTATTCAAAAAGTTATTTGTAACTGAAACTTTGCCTTAGCAGTGGCATATTTTCGACAGTTGGAAAAGCACTTACACTTCTTTGTAATTTTATCTGGTGTTTATTGGTGTAATAATACTGACAGTGTAGCCCACATTGAGGAACTCACTCACATAATTTAAAAAATTAATGTAAAAAAAATGGAACATCAAGGTGGGCTATACAGTCTTAAATTATTAACTAATTCTGAATAAAATGACAGGTAATAGTTAAGAACGTGCAGTATTGGGTAGAGGCTAATTTTTTGGGGGGATGGGGAGGAAGACACTCTCCTAAATTTCATTTTAAAAATTGGATGCCTTCAGAGAGATGGCTCATACACCACTACAATAAAAAGGCACCACTATCTTTTTCTACTTAATGGATTCCCCTTTTCTGTAAAAGAAAAAACAATAACTTAAGGTAGGAAAAAATAGAGAGGGGTTATAGCAAATCAATATTATGTTTACATTTCAAATATTTCCACCCCAGGGACATAATAAAAGGCTGGATTATATGTGACAATTAATGGATCCTTAGGACACAAGGTGGTGCTGCTTGCCATGAAGAAGGAGGAAACAGTACAGACTCTCCTCAAGAAGCAAATAACTTGATTCTCATTATATATTTTAATATTATTCCTATAAGCTGTTGAGAGTCACTTTTGTTTACATTGGAACAGAATAAATAAATTGTGCAAAATACCTGGGCATTCTTCACCCTAATGTCAAAATCCACAGGCAAGCATCAAAGCAACAGTATAGCTCTAAAAAAACCTTACCTATGTATTTTGATAAAATACATAGCAGGTAAGATTCTTAGCAACAGTGCATCTAAGTAATCCATAAAAACTAATGTCATTGTATACACTTTTATTTTTTCAACAGGTAGAAAAATGAACTAGAGAAAGATTTATAGAAGATATAGACACAACAATGTAAAATAAAAGTCAATAGTCATCAAAATAGTGACACATTAATAGTGTGATTATAACAGCACTACCTACTCTGTGGATGATACCAGCTGAATGAAGATGTTTGATCCCACACAACATCTGGTATAAAAGATAGGACATTCTTTCATGATCCAGCTCCATATGAATAACTTGGCATAAATTAGCATCCATCAATTCCATAACCAAATATCTGAAATATTTTTTAAAAAGTAATTAACATATATTCTATTTCATGCATACACAGTTCAAGCCATCAGTGTATTTTCTTCAATATAAAATAATTTCAGTACAATAAGTGAGATAACACAGGCTTAAAACTATAGTACAGATAGTCCTTGCTTAATTAACACTTGGAGCCAGCAACTCAATCACTAACTTATGTGGTCACTAATTACATGACCATGATGGATTTCTGACATCATTTCCCATTTCCCATCATTTCCCAGTTATTAAGCGAGAAAACACATGACCACAACTTGCAATTTTACAGTTGACTTCTCCATTGTCTTTCCTTATTAGAAACTGGCTGTGAAGTACACAAATTGCAAAAACATGACTGGAAAACACTCTGACTTCGTAAGTCCCTGCTGACTGTGAAGTGCGTGAATCTTGATCATATGACTACAGGAACCTTGTGATGATCATAAGTGTGATGACTGATTGTACAGTTACTTTTTCAGCAGCATAGTAACTTTGAATAGTTGCTCTATAGCAGGGGTGTCAAACTCAATTTCATTGAAGACCGCATCAGGGTTATGTTTGACCTTGGGGGGGCCGGGTGGATGTGGCCAGCTTGATGTCACTTGTGTCGGGGGCACCTGTGGTGGCCCAAGTGCTCTACCAGTGAAAATAGAGCTCAGGAGGGCTGCGTGTGGGAGGGCCGCGCGTAGCCCTCCTGAGCTCTATTTTCGTTGGCAGAGGCACCACGAGCCAGTCCTTCGCCATTTCCAGGGCAGCCCCACAGGCCAGATTTAAACATCCCATGGGCCAGATCTAGCCCGCGGGCCTTGAGTTTGACACCCCTGCTGTACAGGGTTGTCATTAAGCGAGGACCACCTTCATGTTTATGCAGAAATCATTTTAATCAAGGATTACCATAATTATTATCATATCTCAAAAGCTCAATCAATTTTTCTGAGGTAATGAAAGTGGGGACCCAAAAAGTATTTTCCAGTAATTTCCCCTATTCTGTGGACTAGTCTCCCACCAAAGACTGGAGCGACACCTAATGCATTAGCATTTCTCAAATAGGACAAGTCTTCTCTATAGAATGTTGAGAGAATTATTGGAGAGGTGGTCTGCTGTTACAGATAAATTCATTATTGTTAGTTTCTGTTATTCTTTGTATTTTTTTTGGGGGGGCGGTTATTTTTTATTAATAACTGAGAGTTCTTTGGATTACAACTACAGAAGATTAGGTAGGTAGGTAGGTAGGTAGGTAGGTAGATAGATAGATGATAGATTTTTTTTAAAACGGCATGTTGTCCACAACAAGGTAGAATATAGTTAAAACAAGAATGTGAACTATATACCAAACAGGTTATTGTATCCCAAAAATCATTTCCAATATGCACTTTAATGGGAAAACGAACGTTGCTTACCTGAACGTTCCTTCTCGGCGCGCTGATGGAGAATCCAAAGCGTGGGTAATGTTCACGTTGAGCTTGTCAGAGACTGAGTGTATCACTTTAAATTTTCTGCCTCGTTTCTGCCCCTTCTGCTTGACTGATGTCAGTTTAGTTCACGAAGAACAGGTAAGAAGATGACGGTAGTCCACAATCAAGGCGCCGGACCTGAATCCGTAAGGTAGGGAGGGTTGGATTCTCCATTAGCGCGCCGAGAAAGAATGTTCAGGTAAGCAACGTTCATTCTCCAGCGTGCTGCTTGGAGAATCCAAAGCGTGGGATGTACCCAAGCAAGTTAATTAGGGGGGTTTATCAGACAGGTCCGGGGCAAGCACTGGAGCAGCCACCGATTGAAGAACACGTCAGCCAAAGGCCGCATCAGCAGCCGCAAAAGAATCAATCTTATAATGTCGAATGAACGGGTTTAAGGTGGTCCAGGTGGCCGCTCTGCAAATTTCCGAAACCGAGGCTTAAGTTGCCCACGCAGCTGATGTGGAGGCACTCCTGGTGGAATGAGGAAGGACCTTGCCCGAAGGAGGAGGCTTGCCTGACGAGGAGTAAGCCTTGCATATACAGGCTTTTAGCCATCGGCCAATTGTGGTAGACGAAACTTTCTGGCCGAGAGAAGCCGGAAGAAAAAGAAACAAAAAGAGCTTCAGAACGACGGAATGCCGAGGTCCTCTTGATATACCGGCGCAGGGCCCTCCGAACATCAAGGGTGTGCCACTGGTCCTCTAGCGGGTGTCTGGGATCCGGACAGAAATCAGGAAGGATCAGCTCCTGAGTGCAGTGGAAAAGCGAGTTGACTTTCGGGATAAATGAGGGGTCTAATCTGAGGACGACTCGATTAGAATGGAAAATACATAAATCCTTCCGAACTGACAGGGCAGCCAATTCAGAGATCCGTCGAGCCGATGTCACCGCAATCAGGAACACGACCTTGAGTGTCAGAAAACGCAGACCAATAGACCCCAAAGGCTCGAAGGGAGGGGCCGTGAGGGCTCGGAGGACCAGCGGGAGGTCCCAAGAAGGATATCGATGGACACATGGAGGCCGGAGATTAGAGGCGCCCCTCAGAAAGGATCTAATACATCAATTGTGAGACAGAGGAACATCCGAATAGGTAGAAAGAACGGTGTTCAGGGCAGCCACATACCTGCGGAGCGTGTTTGCCGCAAGGCCCTTGTTGAAACCGGCATGCAGGAACTCCAACACGTCGGAGACCGAAGCAGAAGTGGGATCAGAATGTCTAGAGGCGCACCAGGAAGCGAAGGAGCACCAAGTGGCATTGTAAATTCTGGTGGTGGAAGGTCGCCTGGAGGCCTGTATGATGGAAACAACTTCACCGGACCAGTTGTCTTTGGTCAGGAGGATCCTCTCAAGTCCAGACGGTCAACTGCAACCATTGAGGCTCTGGATGCAGTATGACCCCCTGGCTGAGAGAGATCCTGTGGTCCGGGATTCGCCATGGAGGAGCCACCGATAGGTCCACCAGGTCGGCGAACCAAGACCTGCGCGGCCAATGGGGAGCGAGAAGCAGGATGTCTGCTCGTTCCAGGAGGATCTTCCGGATCACCCTCGGCAGGAGTGGGAGGGGGAAGGCATAGAGAAGGCCCCGTGGCCAGGGGCATAGGAGGGCGTCGGTGCCTTCTGCTGTGGGGCAGTGGAACAGGGAGAAAAATCTCGGAAGTTGTGCATTGGCCGGATGGGCAAACAGGTCGATTACGGGGCGGCCGAACCTGGCGGGCAGGTCGTGAAAGAGAGACGGATGGAGGCGCCATTCGGCCTGATCAATCTGCTGACGGCTGAGCCAATCCGCTTGGCGGTTGTCGGTTCCCGATATGTGGTCCGCCATCAGCGACTGAGTGTGGAGCTCCGCCTAGGTCAAGAGCATGGTCGCTTCCGTCATTAAGGAAGCCGAGCGAGTTCCTCCCTCCCGATTTACGTGTGCTTTTGCCGTCACGTTGTCCGTGAGGATGCGGACATGTTGATTTTCTACTAGAGGTTGGAAATGCAACAGAGCTAGTGTGACTGCGCGAAGCTCCAGCCAGTTGATGTCGTTGGCTGCTTCTTCCAGAGACCAGCGACCCTGCGTGACTTGGGTCTGAAGGTGGGCTCCCCAGCCCATCAGGCTCGCGTCTGTGGTCACCATCACTCGCGGAGGGCTTTGGAACAAACACCCGGAGCGCACTGATGGCAAGGTCCACCAAAGTAGGGAATCGCGAACTGCCGGAGGTAGCCGGACTCGGGACCTGGAGTTGCTGCGGTGTGCCTTCTGGAAGGGCAACAGGTACCATTGCAGAGGCCTGGAGTGGAATCTGGCCCAAGGTACAATTTAGAGGCAGGATGTCATTTTGCCTAGAAGAGTCAAAAGAAGCAGTAACGGCACCCGGGGAAGTGACAAAATCTGGAGAACCAAGGAACAAATGCTGAGGCGACGATCCTCCGACAGGAAAACCATGCCCAGTTGAGAGTCCAGGATCGCCCCTAGGTGGAGAATCCGAGTGGTGGGATGGAGTTGGCTCTTCTGGATGTTCAGGGTGAAGCCGTGTGAGTGAAGGGAAGATGTCACCAACTCGAGATCCCTCATGGCAAGAGCGGGCGACGACGACAGGATGAGGATGTCGTCGAGGTAACAATAAAGCTGAATGAGGATCAGACGGAGAGAGGCGGCTACCGCTGCCAACACTTTCGTAAAGACCTGCGGGGCCGACGACAGGCCAAATGGCATCGCCCGGTATTGAAAATGCAGACTGTTGTAGGTAAACCTGAGGAACCGACGATGTGCTGCACGAATGGGAATATGCAGGTAGGCCTCTTTCAAGTCGATGGAAGTCATCAGGTCTTCCGGACGAATACAGTCCATTATCGACGGCAGCGTCTGCATTTTGAATTGATGGTACTTTATGAATTTGTTGAGCGCCTTTAAATCCAGAATTCCCCTCCATCCTCCGGAATTTTTGGCCACCAGGAAAAAGACGGAGTAGAAGCCGGTCCCTTGATGACTTAGGGGAACCGCTTCTATAGCCTGGATGTCCAGGAGATGTCGAATCTCCGCCTATATTGAGTCCCGCTTCGATGGATTCGCAGGGACGGGGCAGCTGATGAATCGTGGAGGAGGGAGGGAACAGAATTCCAGGGTGAGGCCGAGAGAAATAGTTTGGCGGACCCAAGCGTCCGTTGTGGTCTGCTCCCATTGGGACCGGAAGAGATGGAGACGACCGCCAATGGGAGCCAAAGAGAGGGAGTCACTTCCGCCTTCTATAGGGGCGGGTGCTGGTGCCCCTATAAGGCCTCTTGAAGGAAGGTTGGCGACGACCCCTGTCACGGAAGTTGGCCCGATCGGGAGGCCTGTAGAACCCCTGGGATGACGGGCGGTATTGGTAGGACCCGGTGGGTCCGGAATCTGGTCGAAAGGGCAGCCGTTGAGAGTATGGTGAATAACGGCGATCTCCGCGTCTGAAGGAAGTCGGCATAACTTTTCGTTTGTCCTTATCCTCGACGAGGATGGGATCAAGCGCATCGCCAAAAAGATTCGCCCCTTTGAATGGGACGGAAGCCAGCTGCCATTTGGACTTATTGTCCGCTCTCCATTGTCGGAGCCACAGGAGGTGGCGAGAAGCGACAGTGGCTGCGAAGGACCGTGAGGTGAACTTGGCTGCGTCCAGGGATGCGTCCGCCGAATATTCTGCTGCTGCAACCAGTTTATTAATATCCTGGTGCAAGCGCTTATCGTCCTGAGGTAGGCGGTCCTGCAACTGGCGGAGCCAGATGAGGGAGGCGCGATTGAAAAAGGACGAGGATGTAGCAGCCCTGATGGCCCAAGCTGCCGCCTGATGATTTTTGCGGAGAAGAGCTTCCGCCCGCTTGTCCTCGGTGCACAAGCCGTCCGCTACATCGCTGGTCAAAACTGACGACACCGTAAGTTGAGCCACGGGCGCATCCACGGCAGGCAATTGTAGCATCTCCTGCAGATTAGGCGCTGAGCAATATAACTTTTTGTCCAGACCATTTGGAGCTGGTGAAGAGGCCGGCAAACCCCATGGGCGCCGAATGACCTACATAAACAGCTGAGGACATGGAATAGTATCCTGAGTAGCAGCCTGCAGATTAAAGAGCCCATCAGAAGGGAGGTTAGACGAGGATGTGGCTGGTTGGTCAGAGGAGTCCACCAAATTAGTAGAGACCTTAGCCTTATGGAGGAGAGACTTAAACAAGGCCGGGCGGAAGAGTCTAGTTAGTGGAGGCCTATCCGGCGGGAGGCCCTCATCCTCCGAAAATTCAGAGTCAATATGCTCCTCATCTTCCCAGTTGGAGTCCTCACTGTGAAAAGAGTCCTGGTAGCAATCATAGTCATGGTAGCGGCTGGAAGATGTAGTAGCCATAGGCTGGGGCTGATTCTGGGAATTCTGGGACACCTGGGCGGGAGCAGGAGGCCAGGTGCCTGAGGCCATAAGGTTGGATAAGGTGGCCGCTACAATGGACTGGACGTCCAAAGGAGGATCAGGCTGGGAAGCTTCCGCTTGACGTAACCCGGCAGCAGTTGGCGTATAAGTAGCCGATGGAGCGGGCCGGCTAGAAGAGCGCCGAGAACCCGACCCCGGGTCAGGTTGAGAGTGGGTGGAAGTAGTCCGAGCAGGACAGGAGGACGAACTTCAACCTCAGAAACGGAGGAAGGGCCCGATTCCGCCAGTGGTTGTGGAGCAATGGTCTGGGCCTTCTGCTGTGCCACATGGAATTGTTGCTCCAGGGCGCGATGTCAGCGTTGTTCATCTCTAGTTGAATGCGAGCCCCCAGAGGTAAGTTGAGTCGAAGAAGACGGAGGAGCGGAGGCCGCTCGCGAGGATCGTGACCGTGACTTGGATTTTTTCTTGGCAGGGGGAGGTTCCATGAGCAGTTGCCCCTCAGAGAGGTCCGGATCAGAAGACAGATCCTGGTTCGCCATTGGAGAAGAAAAACAGGTAGGTTTTTTTTTTTTAAGTTCTGTCACAAGAATAAAGCAAGGTCACTAAGTAAAACGCAGGTCAGGGGAAAAAAACGACAGGAAGCCAATGATGTCACTGAAGCTGTGGCAGGAATCACTGAAGCCGTGGGAAGGAGGCAGGTCAAGGCAGAATTAATGGTCTGGAGGAAGCAGAAGAATTCGGAGGCAATAGGAGCTCCTGCACATGCGTGAGGCACTGATATGAGAGGTGGCCACAGCGAAGAGCAGGGAATCGTCAGGCAGCCAGATTGCCGCTCCAGAGGACGGCGCGAAGCCCTAATTAAGAGGGGAAGCTGCGGATGCGTCCATAGTTGAGGCGAGCAGTGGCGGGCAGATTGACGGCGAAAAACTCAGGAAGAAGGCAGCCACGGGCAGAAAGTAATAAAAGGGAGGGAATGCAGCCACAAAGAAAGGCCCCAAGGATAATAGCGTTAATAAGGCAATCCCTCAGTTCTGTAGCTTGACGAGGAGAATATCGCCGTTGGAAAGTTGACAGTCAAAATGGCGGCGGGCAGGAAAAGGCTCCTCAGCGCAACTGTGGCTAATCAGGGGCAAGCGGCAAATGCAAATTCGATCGGGGCGATGCCTCAAGGGTCGATCGGCCTCCGAGATACAATGGGGCGCAATCCGGGGGTCGCAGCAGCGATTTCCACCACGGAAGCCCAAGAATGCAAGATACGCTAGCCAGGCACAGGGCTTCAGGCTAAGCGTTCTTCAATTAAACTTTCAAGCGCGCTCCGCCTGCAAGATGTCAGATCCAATTAAGTCGGAATTGGGGTTGGGGGTGGGAGTCCTGAACGATGGTGAAACTGAAACGGCCCCAGGCCAGGTCAGGGCCAGAGGGAGGACTCACCCCCTTGTCAAGTAAACAGTCCGAGGTCAGTTCAATGAAGGCAGTCCAGAAACCAAAAGGCAATAATGAAGAAATTGGGAAAAATATAATCACAAAGCGTGGGTAGAAAGGAAAAACGATGAGGATTGTCAGAGCAAGCCAAAATTCAGTCTCTTCCACTCTACTGAGTGAACTAAACTGACATCAGTCGAGCAGAAGGGGCGGAACTGAGGCAGAAAATTTAAAGTGATACACTCAGTCTCTGACAAGCTCAATGTGAACATTACCCACGCTTTGGATTCTCCAAGCAGCGCGCTGGAGAATAACTTGTCTTACTACTATTCTTAGCTGAACTTTATATAGACAGTGAAGAAATCTGGTATATATGGAAAGCCTAAAGTATTTTATTTGCCCAGTTTGTGTTAAAGGATTTTTTTTCATTGCAGCTTCAAATGATCACTAAATGAATGGTTCTAATTCAAAAACTATTTGTATCTTTAACAATTAGATTTGTTTAGTAAAGATTAAAAATGAACATATGAGAGAGAGAGAGACAGAGGGAGGGAGGGAGAGAAACAGAGATATATACATATATTTCTCATATTTACTGAAAGATCATTAAGGATACATTAGGAAGAATTATATGTTTAGCTTACTGTTGGTCAAAATGTATATTTATAAAAAAACCTCAATAAATAAATAAAAACTTACACATCTTGAAATTCTTCTAATGATTTCTGTGGTGTAAATACATTTAATAGACTAATTATCTGTAAAAGCAGAAGTCAGATGGAAATAAACAAAATTAGCACAACCACAAAATTGCACAATTATTATATGATGATATAATAATCAGATCATTCAGTAATTGTTAATATGAAGCATTCTGGGAGTGCGAAGATCAAAGAACATACAGTACACTATAAAGATTCTAAAATACTGTAGTAAAATGTAGTAATGCAGTATAATCAAGTCTATATTAGTTTGAAGAAAGCGTGACAAAACCATAAAGAGCAATCAAGATGTTATTGTCTAGACCATTTTCAGAAATTATAGAAATATTGGTTGCAAACTTATGATGCAAGCCAATGAACCATCATTCTACTTTCAGGAATGTTTGGCAAAATTAATATATGATAAATAGATTTTAATGAAAAATCTTTTTTAGTTTCTTCTAATATAATAATAGATCTTCTGTGTTTCAACAATATTATCTCAATTTCTTATATATAGTTTTGTATGGCTGCGCTGAGCACATAATTATATCTGAAATTTTACGGTTAAAGTATATATTAAAGAAAAGAACCCTTTCAAACAGCTTTCAGAGTAGAATTATTACAAAATGAAACAAAAGCTAATGTAAATAAAATTATTTTCAGAACAATAAATTCTACACATTTGTTACCTTATAGAAAGCAATTCCTATAGTTATCATAATTCATTAACATTGGTGAAAAGTTTTGATGCAAATTATTAAGATTTACTACATATTATCTTAGACTGTAATGACAACTAACAGATATATTTACTCCAAAACTGTAATGTAAATGTTTTCAGCTATTCTATGACACTCAAATCTACTAATAATATTCATCATTAAACTTTTCTGTCCCGTGTGTGTGTGTGTGTGTGTGTGTGTGTGTGTGTGTGTGTTTTCATGTCAGAGTTAAGTCCTAGCAACTGCATAGACAATCCCTGCAGTTTTTCAGGCAAGATTTCAGAAGTGGTTTGCCATTGTTTATTTTCTAGAGTTGAGAGAGAATGACTGGCTCAAGTGTTTTATTTTATTAGCCACATATAAAAGCTTATTTGTATAACTTCACACCTCAGTATAAGCAATCTTTACAAAGGTACAGTAAGATATATGCTATTAAAATATTAAAATAAATGAAATTAGCAACAATCTAATTCAAGCTGCTGTGCTAATACGTCATATCAATAATTATACTAAATAAGCCTAATGCAAGAAATGGTTAAAAATTCCTCAATAAAAACATACGAATATGTTTTTATTGACACTATTGTTAAGTATTTCTCACATTTCCAGATTCCCCCCTCTTCCTCCCTATACATACATACATACATACATACATACATACATACATACATAACATTTTGGGTAGTCATTTGATTTCAATATAAAATACATATTTTCAAAATATGCTATATTAAATTTACTCACATTTTTGTGATTTACACACTTTAGCAGCACTAGTTCTCTGTAAGCTCTCTTTGCATGGGTTTGATTCTGGAAAGGACGACTCAGTTTCTTTACAGCAACATTTATTCCAAGAACAGTATCAAATGCAGCACTGAAACATTGAAGGAGAAACATTCTAGCTCAGGTTCTTTGAAAACAAGACTAGTATACGCTGAAAGCAATGACAACTTGAGCCAACTAACATTTGCCAGCCAGCAACCTGTTCTAAGCAGGGCACGTAAAACTCCTGCTTTCCCAACAACCAGGATCATGACCAGCATACTGTACTGCTAAGCTGAGTGAATGGATATCGGACTGAGGAAAAATAAGATTCGCATCCAGTGTGCAAAGGAAATTCTACGGGGATAGGGAGACAAACAAGCATCAGTGCAGTTACTGTACAATGATTGTGTAGAGCTCCAGAATGAAGCAAGGATTCCTTCCAATGACTACCACTGTGAATTTTAGAAGTATACCAAGAACTTTCTGGCAAAGGGTTAAACAGTCCCAGATGAGATGGGAACCTGGATTCCCATCCCCAGAAAAAACACATACCTATAGCAACTCTTCAATAATAACATTAAAATGGCGGTAATATATGTCAGATTTTGAAAAGCTATTCATTGCTCCATGAATTTCTGCACCCATTGATAACAGCACTGGCATTAACATACAATTGTAAATTACGAATTGTGCAATTGCCAAGGATGTTATAGTGCCTCAATCCTAGCTACCTTCCCTCATCTGTTCCTCAATCTAAATTCATCTACTTATTTTGTTACCATCTTTAATTTGCTCAAACACCTGTTCCTTCAGAGCTATATAAAGTAGTAGCCAAAATTGTGGAAACCTTTTGGGAAAAGTGTATTTTCTAAGACTAGCTAATAACACCACTTTTTTGGGGGAGTAGTACCATAAAATTATATATCAATGGAAAGATAATTTAATCAAGAATGTAATGCAATAACTTTTATGAAGGGTTTGCTATTAGAGTAACAGTTACAGTATAAAGAAGAAAAGTGAAACACGTAGAAAAAATGAGATATATAAAAATTATCATCATAGAAAAAACGAGATATATAAAAATTATCACGTCAGTTAATAGTTGGGTAACCTTTAGCGTGAATTACGGCCTTACAATGTCGTCCCATGGAGTGAATCAAGTCTTTTAGTTCTGCAGCTGTTATAATGTGAAACCAAGATTGAATGAGTTGCTTCTATTAACTGGGTTTTATTGCTGGGTTGCTTCTGACTAACAAGTTTCTTTAGACGGCTCCATATTGTTGGCTTCAATTGGATTAAGGTTTGGGCTATTCCCAGGCCATTCCAGCAGTGGAATATGATTATTGTGAAACTCCCCCCCAAAAAATTGGTGTTATTAGCCATCAAACCTCAAAAATACATTTTTCCCAAAAGGTTTCCACAATTTTGGCCACTATGTAAGTCATCTGGCTGTTCCTTAAAGTGAATGCCAAGAATTAGATGCTGTTTTTCGGCCAAGTAATTAAAATATAGTCCTTGCTTAATGACCAGTTGCTTAACAATTGCTCAAAGTTACAACTGATCTCTCTAGAGCTATTATAGCCTGTTTTCAAAGTACCAACAGTTTCACACAGCTCACAGTTGCATAATCGTATTTTTGGTGCTTGGCAACCAGCTCATATTTTCAGTCGTATTTTTCCCAAATCCCTTTAGGCTGAATGACTGTCATGGTTGGGGGGCGGGGGTTGGCACTGGGAAGACCCAGCCACAAACTATCTAACAATTCTCTTATATATGAAATATTTAAAATTTTGGTAATTTTAACACTTTACTATTTTACTATTCCTAGAGGTGGACTGTACTTTAGCAGTTGTTTATATTAGCGTTTGCAAATAAAAGATGAAGACTCTCAAGTCAAGCTTGTTTCCTGAGACTTGACCAACACACTGTAGCAGCTTGCTTGTTAGCAATATCTAACTGTTTTGCCATTGTCAACTGCCAGGTTATTTTTTGAATAATTTAGCCTACTGTTACAAATAACCCCACTAAATTTCTTTGGGATTAACCAAGAAAAGATAGGTGCTGCTATTTGTTTGTCTACTCACCAAACAATGCCTTGAGCCCCAGAGCCAATAGGTTTCAATTGCTGGTAGCGTTTTAGTACAGTGAATGTTGAATCTGCAACTTGAACACTGTAAAACTGTGTGTCACATTTATTCTCGCTCATGTTGTAGTGTCATGTAGTCTTTGTCTCAGAATTTGGCAGTTTTCAGGATCTGTGTGAAAAGAATTTTTGAAATGTGAAACGTCTTTTAAGATAGATAAGATAACCTTTATTGTCACTTTTTACTGTGGCACACATCAAAAATGAAATTCGGTTGCCTCCTCTCAAAAGAAAGTATACCTTTACCCATACACATTCATAACACAGATATACACATGTAACACACACACACACATCTCACTGTCCATTTTGAATACATAGTGGAAGGAAGAAAATTGAGATTCCAAAGGTGCTTTTCAAGAGGCAACTGGACTTTCTGGTTTTTCTTTGAAGACGTTTCGCTTCAGCTGAGAGCTGAAGAAACTTCTTGGATGAGAAGCGAAACATCTTCAAAGAAAAACAGAAAGTCCTGTTGCCTCTTGAAAAAGCACCTTTGGGACAACCATGACCTGGAAAACTGAGCATCTCCACAGACAGGAAACTTGAGAGTTCACAAGATTGATACTATATGGAACCAAACTGTGACTAAATCTAGATGTTCTGCTTCAGATACCATGAAGCCTCCTCCCAGAAGGTAACAAGGAAAACAGGTCATGAAGAGGATGTGTAGTGTGCCAGACAATCCTGTGGACCCTGCTTAAGCATCGATATGCTATGTCCTGGATAGAAAGGAGTGAACTACCAATTATCTTTTCTGCCATCCTCATCATTTTCTGCACTGCCTTCTTGTCCGAAGCAGTAATGCTTCCAAACCAGACAGTAATGCCATATGACAGGATGCTCTCAATTGTCCCTCTATAGAAAGTGGTAAGGACAGGGAAAGGAAGATGTACTTTTCTCATGTGACACAGAAAATGTCTCACTGTTGAGCGACCAAGCTAGCCTACTCATTAGCTGCACACCCAGAAACTTGATGCTGCTAACTATCTCAATAGGTGAATCATTAATACACAGGTGTGTGGCTTTGCTTGCCTTTTCTGAAATCGACAATGATCTCTTTATTTTTTCCTACATTTTACGTTTAAGACGAGGCTGAAGAGAGTCAAATACTGTAGGGAGGCTGGATGCAAAAATGTCCTTTATCAGCCTCTCAAAATATTTCATAATGATGGATGTAAGTGCAACCGGACATTAAGACCCATAATTGTAGCCTTTTTTGGCACTGGCAAAATAATTGTAGTCTTAAAACACGATGGGGCCACTGCCTGCTGCAATGAAAGATTGAAAATATCTGTAAGAACACAAGCCAACTCATCTGCACATTCCCTAAGAACATGCCCAGGGATATTATCTGGGCCTGCTGCTTCCAAATGTTAACTTTCCATAACGTGCTCCAGATTTACTTGGAGATTTTAAAATTTCCAAGTAAAATTTTTATAGGTACGATGAATCAATCTTTAATGGGTAATAGGTATCACCTTTCCTCATATAGTACTCTACATGTCACCCTATAAGATGCCCCTCCCACATATGAATTGCTTAAAGTGCCCTTGAAGAAAACATTCACAACAAGCTGTACTGCCCAAGTGGCAACAGAGATAAGACTCTTGGCCCAGTAAACCTGTGGCCCAGTAAACCAAATTATTTCTATTTACTGCCCACATCTCACAGGTTCCACCGTGTTTTCCCTTTTCTTTGTATTGCTGTTTCTTTTGTTTGCCTTGTAATGTAGCAGGCCAATAATATATAAGCCCTGGTTCTGCTTTTGTTCATAGCTGCTCAGCAAAGTATCAAAGCTTTGCTAGGAACCCAGTATTATTGCTTGTAAGCATACAAATAAAATTATCTTCAAAGTGATTTGATTGCTATAGGTCAGGGGTGCCAAACTCATGTCCCGTGGGCCTGATGCATCAAGCGCTTGCCACGTCCATGCCCAGGACGTGAAGGGGGGGAAGTCGTGACATGTCACATGACAACACCATGACGACGCGAGTTTGACACCCCTGATCTAAAAAGTTGATCAATGTAACACAGTAGTTAAATGAAATTTTAGCATCATTGTAACCACTTGTTTTCCATTATGTAGCAAATAACCTATTATGCATAAATTTAATGTGCCCCTAAAGGCATTCTAGCTATTTGATATCATAACAAATCTATCATACAATGCTAATTATTATAACAAATACATGCTTCTGATATGATTAACGTGTGTATGAGAGAAAGAGAGAGAGTCAGAGAGACGTATGTCTGCAAACTTCAAATTTCAGATCTGACTATATAATATACCTTACACGCTTAGGTTTTTTTTTTCTTGGCAGAATAGATGAACCTTACTGCAATTGTTAGACTATTTTACAGTACCTAAGCTCTTGCCTCATTCCATAAATTATAAAAGATTTCATTATATTGCACCAAATCACTTGGAGCTCTATAATAATGCACTATATGGGTTTTCCTCAGTCAAAACAGTATGCAGGACAGAAACAGAGCCCAGTGAGTGGACAGAAGGTAGTAATCTCCCAGGACACACCTAGTGGCCCAATTGGAGTTACGAGATTGCTGATCTGAAACATGTTATCCCAAATTGCCTGTTCCACGTAACCTACATTAACAACATGGAATGGCTTGTTCTGGTATAATATGTAAAAACATCACTGTCACCCTAGACTGTCTAAACTTATTTTCAGGCTGTCTTATAGTATTCTTACAATGAAACAGAGGTGGTCCTGATGACATGCTCTAGGCCAAGGGTGGGCAACTGTGGCCCTTTTAAAACCTGTGGACTTCAACTCCCAGAATTCCTGAGACAGCGTGGCTGTCTCAGGAATTCTGGAGTTGAAGTCCACAGGCTGAAAAAGGGCCACAGTTGCCCACCCCTGCTCTAGGCAAATAGTTAAGTAGGGCAACTTTGTTCTAGGGTAAGAAGTCTATGTGGAGAGATGCCTTGCTCCCTAGGCCAAATTACAGTAACTGGTCCAAATGCTGAACAGCTTCCTGTAATTTCAACGGTAGGTTTCAAGAAATAACAAATGTAGCTTCAAGAAATGTTTAATGTAGCTACAAAGTATCATAAGTGCCTTAAATTCTATTCTATCATACTGTAACACACATATTACACATATTATATGCTAGATATAATATAATATATAATATTTGTGTTATAACTAGATATAATTTGTAGTTAGATGTAATATTTGTTACAGTTGTGAAAATCACTGAAGTGGTTTCCTTAAAAAAGCTTTTTTTAGTTGAATTGTGATGTTCTTAAAAAAGAACAGATAATGAAGAATGTTTAACAAAGTACCATATTGTCTGTTTTTAACAATGCAGAAAAAGAACTTAAAGAGTTTGTGCATAAAAATAAATAATAATGACAGAGAAAAAAAGCAAAAATGAAAAAGGTACAAGTAGCCCTAAAAATAACAGGGTATAGAATTTATTTTATTTTCAATTACACAAACAAAAAACATTGGTATCATGACTTCTGATTACTAAAATGTATTATGAAAAGAAAGATTATAGTTCATCTTTTTACTCTGAATATTATGCTTTTACCACCAAAAGAAATCTAGAACTGTAATTATTTGATAACTGAAGTATGCAAAAGAGAAAAAGGGTTTTATCAACATTGACATTTTAGGGCTTTTCATTAAAAAATGATTTTATTTTGTAGAAACAATAGTTATAAAATATAACTCCTCATCAAGCAACATTCATTTTTGAATGAAAAAATTAAACATCTGTATTAAATATTTGTAGTTAAAATTAAATCTATACGTATAAAGATAATCTATTAAGGAAAAAATCCTCTCATCTTGCATTAACAAGTCTGGAAACCAACAGCAATCATTGAATCAATACTTATTGCTCATTGCCATTATTATTAAGAAAAATGGGTAATAAACCAATATCAAGATTAGTTAATGAAATATTGTTTAGTGATTTTCCTCATTCCTTGAAAGTTCTTCAAGAAATGCCAAATTCCTTGAAGAACTTGCCAAATTCTAATTTAGCATTCTCACCAATGATGGTAATACATGAAATACAATGTGGAAACTTTACAATCAGTATGGTCTAATTATAGCATAGTATAACTTAGTTCTCAAGTTTCTTTATGCATAATTTAATATGACATTGAAATATTTCAAAAATGATTATCACAAAAAGATCTAATAATATTCATATATTTTACATCCCATATTCTTATCCCGAATCTAGATATTTCCTTGTATTAGAAAATTTTAATATTTTCTAATGGTTAACATTCCCCTATACTCTAGGAAGCCAATTTAGGGCAGAAATCCAATATTATGAAGAATTTTTATCAGGATAATTTAACAGTATTTTATCACAAAAAAGAAATGTATGATAAATTAACTGAAAATAAATCTATACTTCGTTGCTGTTAGGACCATCCAGATTTCTGATATTGCTAGGTATCCTTTTGCTATGGCTCCTAAATAAAACTTGTGAAGTTATTTCTTTGGTCAGAAACCATATTTGTCTTGAATTACAGTAAATATTAGCAAAAAAATAAGTAAAAGCAATTCTCTAAACAGCAATACCTCATTAACCTAACCTTTCCTTTTCTGTGCTTTATAAACAATATGTAGCAATAATTAACATAATTTATAGTTTATACTAAAACTCAGATCCAAACTGTCAAAGCATTGTATAGAACTGCTAGTATTTAAAAATATTAATTAATGCCTTGCCAGCACACTGTTCCACAAATGTGTTGTCGATCTCTGGATACAACATTCTGTTTTTCTCTCAATTGATGAATATATTTACATGAAAAACTGCTTGCAAAGAATCTACATATTATGTCCACTGTATGGACATAAGGAGTTCCCCTTGTTCTCCTGCACATCTCAGATTTATTCCACAGAATGCAAGAGAGAGGATTGAGAAAACTGATCTGCCAGCAATGTCTGTAAACTTGATGGATGGACACAACTGGATATAAAGGAAGTTTTTCCTTCATAAATAAATAAGGTTCAGATATATTAAATGAGCAGGAAGAGTCTTCTGTGTCTCTACTCTGTTGACAATATTTGTATTGTATGCTATCATCTAGATCAGGATGGACAACACTTAAATTACATATACAATTCAATCAGGGATGGGTTCTACTTACCTTTACTACCGATTCGCAACGGGGCCGTACACGCTCGCTCGCTTGCGCGCTCTTCTGCGCAAGCACAGAAGTGTTTTCATGACATCAGGGTCAGTGGGCGGGGCCTCCCCCCAGTTTTACAGAACCGGTGCGAACCGGGGGCAACCCCCCACTGAATTCAATCCCCCAACCTTAGAGAGGAACCATATAATGTTATCCAATGGTGTGGAGATATCATTGAGGTGGGATGTATTTATTTTTTCAGTAATCTTTTCAGGGTTCTATTGCTTTATTTATTGGGAATCTTTTTATGCAGATTTGGTTTTTCAACTCTAAACAATATACAACTCAAAAAAAAAAATCAGCAATACAGAAACAATAACATTTTATATTACTATAATTTGGCCAATTAAAAAATATTATAACACCACAGTTTCTATTTTTTTTGAGTTTGGAAAAGCCCCAAAGCCAAAAATTTGACTATTCTGATACCAAATTTTGATTGTACAATGTTATAACTGAAAGTTATAATGCAAGTACTTGTACAAGGGCTATACAGAGAGTCTTCGATTTATAACAGTTTGTTTAGTGACCAAAGTTACAATGACACTGAAAAAAAGTGACTTAGGACACCTGTGTGACTTTTCACACTTATGACTGCTGCATTCTCTCCATGGTCACATGTTCAAAATTCACACAGTTGGCAGTTATCTCATATTTATGACAGTTGCAGTGTCCTGGTGTCCTATGATCACCTTTTGCAACCTTCTGATAAGCAAAGTCAATGGGGAAGCCAGATTCACTTAACAACTGTGTTACTAACTTAACAACTGCAATGATTCACTTAACAACGGTAAGGTTTTAATGGGATAAAACTCACTTAACAACTGTCTCAAACAACAGAAGCAACAGAAATTTTGGGCTCAATAGTGGTCGTAAATTAAGGACTACCTTTATGATCCATAAGTGCAGAAATCCCATGCACTAGTAAAGACAATTTTAGAAACATCAATGATTTATAGCATTATGCTCTCATTCCATCACTAGAGGAGTTATTATAGGCTGCCCACTCCTGATCTAAACTCAAATTCTGAATCAACTTTCCATAGAAAGCCACTGAATCACAAGGAATATTTTTTAAATATGTTGCTAGAACAATTTTTTTTTGTTCTGTAGTAAAGACAGTATGCTAGGTGAGGAAAAGAAGAGCTCCTTTGATATAACTTTGCAAAAGCAGCAACCATTGTATTGAAACAACTGTTTTGCATGCCTTCAATGATCTTCTATGCACATGGGCAGAAGACAATTCTTTGAAATTAGCTATTCAGGCAAAGCAGTCTATCTTCATGCTGATTGGAGCACTGAACTAAGCAACTTGCTGTTCTGTGTTGTGGTACTACTTTCCTCCAGCTATCAATTTAAGCAGCTCCATAAAGCAAAATATTGTCAAAGAAATCTTATATAACACAAAGAAATTTTTATAAATACTAATATAAAAATAGAAAGCTTTATTTCATAAACCATGTAAAGTTTAAATGGTTGTATTTTGTAAGGTACCAGCAAGCGTGTGTATTTAAAAGTCTTAATAGCAATGAAATGCTTGGTAAGACAATCAACTAATATTTTAAGAGGGGAATATTCTTACACATATGCAGAAAGCAAGAGAGATATTGCATGGACTCAAGCAATGGTAAGGGAACTCAACACTTTAAAAATTATTGTTTTCAAACTAATGGCTAGTTTGAAACAACAGACTAGTTACTATAATCGTGCATATCTACAAAAGGATGCTTTGCTTCAGGTTTCAAGTTTCAAGAAAAACACCCCCTTGATAAACAACATGTACCCTTTATTTTTAAGAGCAGAGAAAAGCAGTCCTCCTCAGTATTCTCTAGCACTTGAAAATTCAATAAAAACTTCTACAAACAACTGCACAGAAGCCTTTTCTGGATTGGGTGAGTGCTACAGGCTCCTGCTTTTGAATATGCCAAGAGTAGGTCAACTGCAAAGAAATACTTTCCTTTTAGCAGTTACCAGCGCAGGATAAAAAGGTTTCTATACATTTCACAGATGCCTCTTGTAGCTTTGCAGTGACAGAAGAAAAACCATAGAGAAATTTTAAGATGCTAAGAAATATTCCTTCAAGGTAAAAATTACTTTTCTTATCTTGATAGAATCACACCTTTCCTTTGAAACAGTTTACTGACATGAATATGTAACTTATCATGTATACATCCACGTGTTATACTTCAGCATGTATGAACCAGTTCTAATTTTTTGGTAGAGAGGATGTTTTAGAACCTAAAAGTAGTTAATTATGTGAATTCTGCCTGCTCTTTGAAAGTGTGTATTAACAGGGCATATTCTTACCACTTTTTTTGGCTATTGTGAAAATTAGGCCTGGAATTGTGATGATCAAGCTTCAAGAATTCAGGACTGTAATTTCCAAGCATCCAAAGCTGAAACAGGCAGCTCTGAAAGAACCAAGAAGAAAATTAAAAACAAGGGAATAAATGCGCGAACAAACAGCTATATTTAAATATGCTTTTCTCCCAACTCTCAACATGCTCCATCTGTCAATATCAAGAACATATCGTGTGTACTGTTTTCTATGCAATGAACAGATGCCAAGATACTGTTTATATTCCTTCCCTATTCCTTCCTTTTTTCCATCAACCAGCTTCCTGTATAAGCTGTAGACTTTTCTAGTACGATTGAATATGGACAACTAGTTTTTGAATATCACTGACATGAATTCGAATTTTATGCATTGCTATATTTGTATCAACATCAGAAAGTTTATGATTCCATTTTTTCTCACTCTAAAAATTATATGAAATAGTACATTTTAGTATTTTTGGCAATTCAACAGTAAAGTAAGAACCATGTCTTGTATTACAGGACATAATAATAGTATGAATTCATACTATTTTTGTTAAATAGTCTAGGAAACGTCAAAGCAAAATCTTCTAATAGTGACTAACACCAAACTACAGCGGTCATGTGTTAATCAAATAATGACTAAATCAAAAGTAAAGTACTGTTCCACTGCAAATGCATCAAATAGCTACTGTCACAAATCTATTGTGAAAACAAAAGACAAAAGTTTATTTTATGTATTTTATGAAATATAATAAAAATATTTATATGTTGATATAGAAGTTTACCTAGTAAAAACAACTTTCTGTTTTATGGGAAAACCTTTCCCAAATAGCAAAACATATTAAAGCCTATTTAAAAGACTGAAATCCTTCTATTTATAATGAATAAGAAGTAAAAGAATGTGAGAATGATGAACACATGCATAGAGCTCGTTCTATTCCTTTTGGGGAATACTTTTGATAAATAATCCTCACAACAAATTATATACGGTGTATTTATAATATCAGCACTTGTACACATAAATTATATCTGCAGTCCTATCCCCATCTCTAATTTCCATTTTCTATGAAGGCACACAAATTCATTTTCTTGCTCTAGTTTTTCATACTTATGTATCTTAAAAGCATTCACTCCTCTTTAATTGTCAACCATATCTATTATGGTCTTTATAATATGTAAATTTCAGATCCAAATTCTTCATATTAATCTGCCCTCTGTCTAATGTATATAATCCCGTTTAGCAACTACATTCCATTCCAATGATTGTCGTTCAGTGAAATGGCCAGAGTGAATCAAAATACTGTTTATTCAGTCAATGACCAGTAACATTTGATAAAAAAAATACACCAAAGTAAAATAAAATAAATGAAATAAAATATTACATAAAGTATAAAATAACAAATAAAAAGTGTAGCGTACACTACTGAAAAGGTTTGTTAATTTCTGTGCAAGTGTAAATCTAAAATATTACTACGGAACCTATGAAATAGAAACCAAAACACCTAAAACAAGATAGTTTTATTAATTAGGTTTAATATACATTAAATAAAATGAAACAGAAATTATCATTTCTGTGACCAGTTATGCTTATTTTAATTGTGGTAACACAGAATTTGGCTGCTCACATGAGAAAGTGTTCTAAACGTGTTCTGAAGATAGTTCACATAGGTGTCTGTCTGTCCTGGAAATTTAGATATTAAAGGCAGAATATAAGCAAACCTGATACTATTACTGTGTAATAACAAAGGTGATCAAAATGGTTTTGAGCTCCTTGTCACCACACGGGCAGCTCTGCTCAGTTAATAGGATTTTGGAATATTTGCCTCGCAGCAGTATAGACTGTAAAATGTTATTCTGGCATTGAAAAATGCTATCCTCAGCTTGGAGAAAGTTAGATTTTGCCGATTCCTAAATACCTTCATTAATCTAATTTCTGCCGTGTTGGAGCAACCTATTAAGTCCAGCCCGAAATCCATATTTCTGATCACTAAGTGAGAGAGAAAGAGAGATGCTGTGAAGAACACTGGTTGCTGCCATCTCATTCAGATAAAGATACATTATCCTGTGTCTGAACCCTCTTGTTTCTTCATGGAATAGACACAATTGGTTAAACAAGCTATCTTTTCCTGAGCTATTCCTGCTCACACAGCACTTCCTTTAAAAGTGCTATCACTTAAGAAGTTCAGCTCTGTGCCTTAATTAGTTGATTAGACACCTTAGTTTTCTGATGCTGCTGCCAGAAACTGACTAGACCTTAATCAGCTTCACATTGAAGGCTTTTGTTGTAAAGTGCATAAAATTTGCTCTTAATCTGCATTAGTTGGAAAAAAATTTATTTTTTACTACCATTTATTATGAATGGTCTCTAACCAAGGTGGTTGCTAAATGAGGAGTGAATGTACTGCAAATTTTTCACATACAAAAGTGTACACACATTCATATCTCCAGCAAACGTATCTCCTTACTCAATGTTGAACTATGTATTATGCATTTTATTCCATTTCATCACATACTTTACTTCCATCATTCATCCGTCTTATTGCATTCAACAACCAACTTTCAAATTGCATTCACATTACGTAGCTGAAGCTAATTATCATACACTTTTCTTATATCAACAAACATACAACCAACTTTTTCATAACTATACATTTTTCAGTGAATATAATGTTATGTGTTGTCCCTTTTAGGAACAATAACAACAAAAATGCAAGGCCACATTATTAACAATTGCCTTCCTCTAATGCAGAGAATATTAACCTTGATATTAGCAGTCTATGTTCTTATATTAGTAATTACATCAGCATTTTAGTCTTATTTTCTATTAAAATTAATGCTGTTAACATTACTAGAGGCTGAATTTAGTTATAGATCTAAGGCTTAATTTTTTAATGTTCATATAACAAATAGTTCTCAACTTACGACTAGTCATTTAATGACTTCAAAGTTATAAGAATTTAAAATCTACTTATGATATATCCTTGAAGTTACGCTACCACAGAAACACGTAGTCACATTTCAGGCACTAGACAACTTGTTCGCATTTACAACTGGTTGCAATGTCCCATGGTCATGTGACCATAATTTGCAAGGGTTTTTTTTGCTGATTTCAGTGACTAAGTGCAGAAAAAAAACTATAATACACTTTATAAGTAGCAAGTAACGGCCATTTTTATAAGATCATAGAAGATAAGGATGCTTCAGGTCTCTGATGCAATACCTAATTAGACCTTCTCTGTTGCTATGCCTGACCTTTGAAATAAGGATGATCCTCTTAGCTTTCTATAGAGCTTTAAAGATCTGGCTTTTCCCCCTCCAATGAATCTGTACTGTGACATGAACATATCTTTTTTTTTCACTTTATTGTTCTTTTTCTGATATTTAGAATATCAGAGTCACCAATTGTGACAGCTTAAATAAATGACTCCAACAAATAAAAAACAGAAGATAAAAGTCTCTGTAACGTAATTAATCCTACTTCCCACTGAACTATTTAACGTATCAAAATTCTATACTAATTTAAAAGACAGCTATAAATCTCACACAAGAGTGACTTCAAATATTGCCAGGCAGAGCCTATTGCATTAAACAATTAATACAGCTTCAAAGGGTAATTCCTATCCTCTTTCTATTGATAAGTATTTTAAATAACACTTCATGGACACAAAAGAGAGATGGGATAGTGGCTAGATAAAAGGAAGGTTAGGCAAAAGTTTTCTTGAAAGTTAAGCCTGTCAAATTCAATGAATTTCCTAAATGAACATGTGGAGGATCTGTCACCGATTAGTGAGATTTATCTCATTATTGTATAGCATAAATAATATTTTATTAATGAACTAACATTTAATACAAAACAGCACTTCATAAAGTAGATAAATATATTTTGATCCAAGAATACTGAAAAAGATGCTAGCATTTTTTGTTTTTTTGTGAGGGGGCATGTATGTTTTTATATGAATGGAAAGCCCTTGTACATAACTGGAAGCATATCAGCTTACATTGCTTTTTCACATTTTTAAAAATAGTACTCTGGAGGAATAAAAATAATTGTGATATGTCTGTACTGCATGCCCAAAGGCTCTCAGCATTTTTTTTTTTTTTTACATCCCCAATGTTTTACACTATTCTTGTTTTTCAAAATTATTTGCTTGGCTTGCCATTAGAGTCTGAAAGGGCTCTTTATAAGGCAGGAAAATAAGAGCTCTTCCTCTCTCTCCTCTGTGCCAAACTAGAGAGGACACTTGTACAGGTATTTGAAAAGGCTATTTTCAAATGCCCCTTTTATTAGAAAGGAAACCCAGTGGTGAGAAGAGGTAATCAAATAATAATTAGCAATTGTTCCTCATTTTCTCTGTCCCACAGCTGATGCTGAAAGAAAACAAGAAAGCAGGAAGTTTCCAGCTCCTCCCCTCACCATAACACTTTGTTAGTGAAAATGAAAAAGAAGTGTGGAAACAAGAGAGGGCAGCACCAGCTTTTATTTATTCTTTCTTCCTTGGCCTCTGGGGTAGTGTAGGAAGGAAAGATTTTGCTTAGGAATCTGCTTAGTGAGAAAAGAACAAAAATATCTGGCCACCATCACCCTCGGAGCTAAGCAGAAGAGAGGCTTTTGAATATATTAGAAAGGTGCCTTATACTGAGTCAGACTATTGGTCCAATTAATTCCAATACTGAATACATCAACTGAGAGCAATTTTTAGTGGTTTAGAGGAGTGCTTTTCATCTTACCTGAACAAAGATGTTCCAATATAGTCAATGTAGTCAACCCACTGAACTACTATTCCCTCCCCACCGGATCCAACTCAGTATAATTGAGCATTGCAGGCTAAGTTGCTTGCCTCCCATGATGCTCCCACGTGTTTCTTCAATATCAAATTCCAAAAATATCAGAAAATGCAGTAAGCTGGCAATGGGTCAGGCTGCTGCTCAGCATGGACTAAACCCATTGCAAGACTGGCATGGTTCTTCGCCTGCCTTCCACCCTTCCCATCCATGCAGGGAAGGCAAACCTCACTGGTTGGTTTTGGTATGGACATGCCTTTTCCTTTTAAGACTTATTCCCGCATCAATAGCTCCTGTACAGAAATTTGTACAAACAAATGACTTTACTTCCCCTTCACAATTTTCTTCTCTGATATTGACATAGATGCCTCCTTTTTTCTTCTTATGGTATCATCATAGCTCTGAGGATACAGTTCAGTTAGTCCTCGCTTATGACCCTAACTGGGACCAGCAACTCTCTTGCCAAGCAATGCGGTCATTATGTGAGATATTACATGACTGTGACTTGTGATTTTACTGCTGGCTTCTCCACTGACTCTGCTTGTAATCGTAAATACTCACCAGATGTGAAGAACCCAGAACCATGGGGATGCTACAATGGTCGTAAACATGAGTTTATAAAGTTCACAAAGTTACTTTTTCAGTACCATAATTTTGAATAGTCACTTAACAGAGCAGTCATTAAGCAAGGACTTCTTATACTCAAAGCAATAGAGAAGTTGGTTTTCATTCATTCCTATTTTTCTCAGTAAGTTAACAGAAACTCTAGCAGGAAACAACTCACAATTCAGCTTCACAACATTAAAGCAGCTCACTCCTTGGTTGCAACTTAAAGGAGGGATGAAGAGGGAAAAATAAAATAAATACAATAACAAAAACAAAAACAAAAAAGGAAACTGCAGTTCTGTAGGCTGGATTGGGAAAGCTAGAATATATATTTTACCCATCATGGGAACAAAGAGGAAGAAGGAAGATGTAAAGGTTGGTGTATAAGGGTGTGTCAAATATATATTGGAAATATAATCAAAGTGAAGGTACCTTTTACCATCTTTGGTGGACATGTAAGGCAGCTATGAAATATAAGGTTCAGATATGTATTTTAATTCAGAGAATTCTTAAAATAAATGTACAATTGAAACCAGATGGGGTTTTTTTTAGGTTTGATAGATAAACCAGAAAAAAACCATTGGATTTTGTTTTTATATATGACAACAGTAGCAAGACTTTTGTATGCAGAGGGAAGGACTTACAAATTCCCACAATAGCAGAATAAATGATAGGTTAATGGAGTTGGCAGAGATGGCAAAACTGACTGCTTTGATTAAAGAAGACTTAGTCTAGCTTTGTTTCTATTTGAAAACCTCCTTTGGACTTTTTGCTTAAAACTGAAAGAAATAATTATAAATTATAATTATAAAGTGGAGGGCTCAATTTTTAAAAAGAGCTTTGGATAGAAAGGAACCTTATGTGAATCCCATCTTTTACTTTAAGGAGACCAAAACTGAGAGAAGCAACTACACTCACATTATTAACATAACCACTACTCTGACCTTCAAATAAGATTGGGTCCAACCAAGTGACTCCTTCATAAAATCCAGGTTGCTCTTGGAATTAGATATAATAATATTCTTCTTGTTGCATTGGCCAAGTCATAGAATGCAAAGCAGCATATTATACAATGAAAAAAAGCTGAAGGATTGTATAGAAGTAGTGACTACAGCTTTAACACGTTTCTTCTGTATAGCATAGTTCTGGGAATGACTGTTAAGAAAAGCATGTTAATTGCAGAAAAAAAATATCTTATACTACCAATCCCTCTTGTTCATGTTTTCTGAGCCCTGTTCCTTTAGATAACAGCAGTTATCACTATTCCTCTTATTAACTGATGAAGCAACAGGATTGTGGCAGGAGCACTATTCTCTACCACATAAATCTGGACTCCTACTCCGGGGTAGCAAAATGGTTCAGCTACAGCTCAGTAAACTGAATTTTCTCAGAGGGCGAGTAACTTGTCAGAGGCCTGTAATCTACCAATTTCCTGAGATTTTCTGGACAGGAAAAGCTATGTAATCATGGCTGCTGGTGTCTAATTTCTCGCTTGTCAACTTAGCCTCACATTTTGGGCAATATATGCAGATGTTTAAAAGGGACACTGAGAGTGAGTCAACCGAAAAAATAAGGTAACTGTTCAGTTGCCTCATCTTACTATGCAGAACAAAGAAGAAAGAGCAAACAATTAAAAGAGGAGTTATCAAGAGACGACTTTATTTGGAGGAGAAACTGTCAACCCAACTTGCTCCTTAACCTTCTTTCCCTTGGTGATAATGGACCCCTGAAGAGATTAAGTGTAATCCTCTCAACACCATTCAAAATGATAGTACATCTGAATATATAGATAGCAAGTGACACCATCCTTCTGAGATTTCCCTGTATGCTGTCTAGGTAAAGAGAGAAACGACAACTGCTCTTGCTTTCTCAATGGGCAGCACTGAGGCCAGCCCTCCTTTTCCTGTTATAACCAAAGCTGCACCCTTAAAAGACAGGAGCAGGAGTTACTGCTGCTTTTTTTGCCTTATCTATTTCTTAAACTCTTAGAAGCAATAACATATTTGGAAAAACTAAAAAAAATAAATAAAATCTCACCTTGGAGAGAGGACATTATGGGGAGGGTTTCCTGCCAAGAGGTCCCTCACCCCTCTGTTAGTTTCTACTCTCTATCGAAAAATTAAAAAAGGAAATAAGATGAGATTCTATTCACTGTGTACATCTCTCTCATCTATAATTGGTTCAGAGTAGAAGAGATGATGACTGACATATGTTTGACCTCTCATGTGGTTCAGTTATCAGTTTGTGTGTGTGTGTGTGTGTGTAGGGTGACTGTCGGCAGAATAGAAACATGTTAATTCGAAAGCATGGTTGCTTGATATGATAGAGATAAAACTATCCCCAACTCAAGACGTGGACATTATTTACTTCCCTATGCCTTTTCTGCACAAGATCCTACTCTTGTAAGGCTGAAAAAGGTTTTGTAAAAAAACAAAAAACCATGGGTGCAAAGGAATGCCTTTCCCCGCTTTCCCGTCACGATTTTCAAATCATTTGCCCCGAAAAGTTGTTCAAACCCCCTGTAATGCCTCCGAGGGGTAGATCGGAGTGATCTTCTACGCTCCGATCAATCACTCCAGTTGACAGACAGAGCACCAGCAGCCACCTCGGACGAGCTGCCAATAGTAAAAGGAAAGGACACAGCGCCAAGGGAGAGGCAGGGATGTAGACCGAGCCGGGCGTTAACATATGTTCGTCCGGACGTATCAAGACAAGAGCTCGGGATCCAGCCGGCCCGACGATGCCTGACGACACCCGACCGGGGGTCCTTCAAGACGGCCAGGACTGGGCTCCGTCCCCAAGGACCACCACGGACCGCGACGGGCTCTGCGCAAGGGCGACTGAGGGCTCCTTTTTCAAGGCACCCGAGCGCAGAAGAGGCGCGCCGCGGCAACAAGGCGGGGGGAGCGCAAGGACAGGAAGCCGCCTTCGGGCTCCGAGCGGAGCCTCTGCGGTACCCGCGCCCAGCTAGGAGGCCGAAGAGGCGACGCGATGCCGGGGAAACTTTCCAGGCAAACCGCCTGGTGGGGGAGGGGGAGACTAAAGCCCTAGAGCGGCGCTGCTCCTGCCGCTGTCATCGCCAAGCCCCCTCGGCTGCCCCGCCTGCCCGCCCCGCAGAGAGCCTCACCCCCCCCCCCCTCCGCTCCCGCCTCACCTCCTCTGGTGCCCCCGGGCGAGCCGCTTCGCGTCTTTATCGAGCTCTCATACACTCTCGAGCCGCAATGGCCTCCCTCAGCGCCTCACAGGCCGCACCAGAACCAGGCATGCTGATGAGCAGCCGTGCCACCCAATCGCCGCGGACGTTCGGCAGGTGTCTACCAACCAGCTTTCGGAGGCGAGTCCGAAGACTACTATATAAAGTAGGCGCGACAGGCGCCTTCCTCTTAAGAGGGTGTGGGGGGGCGGGGGGGGGGGACTGGTGTTGGGTGGGTTCCTCGGAGGCGAAGTTATCTGCGTCTGGGAGGCTGAAATGCCACACGCCTTGTGCGTGACTTTGGCTAAGCCGAGTTTTCCGATTCGGTTGCTCGGTTTGAAAGTACATCGTGACTAATGTCTGCTCCCCGGTAATCGTCCACTTTTCACAACAACAGAAATGGTACAAGTCAACAGAAGAGTACAAGAAAAATTCTTCTGTTTTTAATGCACTAATTTAGTTTAATTATGGCATGAGGTAGGGTAAATGCAAGTAGGATGGGCAGAATTAGCCATTGTAAACTACTTGTATTTACCTGTAGTTTTCTCAACCCCCTTTTCTGTAAGAAATAGTACTTATAAACTGATATACTCGGACCAGGTTCACATAATAGTCTAGATTAAAATGTGTTTGGATATATTGTGATATAGTGTGCTACCTAATGACAGATGTGTCATTAAAAAAAGTTGGCATATATACCTCTTTTTAGGAAGAGGTATGTCCCTGAAGTGTTGTCCAATTTAATATTTTGATCATTGTCTAATAAATTCTTTTTATTTGCTTATTTTCCCACTTATTTTAGATACAATATACTGTAATACTGGGTGGTTTATAGCAAAAACATGAGTTCAGACAAAGGGGGGAGGATTTAGCTCATGCTTTTGCTTCAACCTTTGGCAACTATTGCGCCAAACCCATATCTCCAAAACCATGAATACAAAATCAAGGCTGCCTTACTCAGAACAGCACAAAAGGTATATGTTGCAGCCACAGTTTATCTCTTTACGGATCATTTTTGTACAACAAAACACAAACTAAGAATGTAATTCCCTGAGAAATTTATCCCTTTGGGGGGAAACTATGCTTAATGTTACCTTTAAAAGAAAATAATAATAAAAACATCAGATTTATGGACAGTAGAGAATGCTTTTTGCCAGCACTCAAAGCCCCTAGATTCCCTCTGTCAGTGCCACCTCTACATTTGGCTACCTGGCAGTAGGCACAATATATTTTTGGCAAGTAGGACAATGGTTATTTGGTATCTTTCTCTTACCACAAGAGGAAGGACCTGCTGTTTGTACCACTCTGCTATGCAGGGCAAATGATTGGTCTTAGAACAGCTATCTCATCCTATTGCTCATCTGTGTTCTCACTCCCCAGAGAATAAACATTAGGTAATGGTTACTTCTCTCTTGAAATGCTCATTTGTCTTCTTTTGCTTCAGAACCTCTCCTTCTCTACAGACAAGGCAGTGGAAACTATTGTGCCTGCCATAACATGCTTGATGTGGTTGAATAAAAGCAGTGGTAAAATTCAATTTTTTTTACTACCGGTTCTGTGGGCGTGGCTTGGTAGGCATGGTGTGGCTTGGTGGGTGTAGCAGGGGAAGGATACTGCAAAATCTCCATTCCCACCCCATGCCAGGAGAAGGATATTACAAAATTCCCATTCTCTCCCCACTCCAGGGGAAGGATACTGCAAAATCCCCATTCCCTCCCCACTTCAGGGGCAAGGATCTTGCAAAATCTCCATTCCCACCCCACTCTGGAGCCAGCCAGAGGTGGTATTTGCCAGTTCTCTGAACTGCTTGAAATTTCCGCTACCGGTTCTCCAGAAGCTGTCAGAACCTGCTGGATTTCATCCCTGAATAAAAAGTGGTCTTCCCTGACATGAGGTAGAAAGGAAAGGAACAAATGAAAATGAGCAAGCATAATACGGTTGCTCATTTTAACAGCAGTCATCATCTCTTCTGATCCCATACCCTCTTGCTAGTTGGTATGAAGAATTAGGCTAGCACAACTTTCCCCAGTTGTGCTAAAAAGCTGCAGAATTTAATAGATGAGAGGTAAGACTACAGAAGATTCTTGCATCAGAAACCTCTGTGCCTTTTTTTCCAAACTAAGTTTTGGGGTTGGGTAAAGGAAGAAGAATTGATTTGTTTTAATTATGGGTATTTATTTGCCCAGTATCAAAGTGGCACTGTTGTGTATGGTTTTTGAAATGTGGATTGAAGTTTATACTCGTCATAGAAAATTATAGATACCTTCATTTTTATAAAAGGACTACTGAGATCCAAGAACATCTTTGGAAGGATCTATTGAAAATAGAAAATACAAATTGGTGGTAAAGAAAACAAGCAGAGATTCTGAGGAAAAATGGTATGGATCATATGGATTAAGATCTTCATTGGGCTATGTTTTAATGGTTTTTCCAAAATAATGATTGGTTGGTCTGAATATTTGAAACTAGACAGCACTTTAGGCTGGTGGCGTCATTTTTGTTAATAAGGAGAGAATGGAAGGAAATGTCTGAGATATTCTTGTACAGTAAAAGTTGTCTCAGGGAACACTGTTAAGAAAATCCTTAATCTCCCACTTACAAATGTACTCTTTTTTAACAGCTGGACTTTCAGGGTCTACCCCCAAGTTGCTTTGTTGTTGTTAGTTGCGAAGTCGTGTCCGACCCATTGCAACCCCATGGACAACGTTCCTCCAGGCCTTCCTGCCTCAATTCTTTGGCGCTCAGCCTTTCTTATGGTCCAACTTTCACACCTATACGTTGCAACTGGGAAAACCATAGCCTTGACTATATGCACTTTTGTTGGCAGGGTGATGTCTCTGCTTTTTAGTATGCTGTCTAGATTTGCCATAGCTTTCCTTCCCAAGAGCAAGCATCTTTTAATTTCTTGGCTGCAGTCCCTATCTGCGGTGATCTTGGAGCCCAGGAAAATAAAATCTGTCACTACCTCCATTTCTCCATTTATTTGCCAGGAATTGAGAGGGCTGGATGCCATGATCTTAGTTTTCTTAATGTTGAGTTTCAAGCCAACTTTTGCACTCTCCTTCTTCACCTGCATCAAGAGGCTCTTTAGTTCCTCTTCACTTTCTGCCATTAAAGTGGTATTATATGCATATCTGAGGTTGTTGATATTTCTCCCAGCAATCTTAATTCCAACTTTTGATTCATCTATCTCCGCCTTTCTCATGATGTGCTCTGCACATCATATAAGTTAAATAGGCAGGGCAACAGTATACAGCTTTGCTGGACTCCTTTCCCAATTTTGAACCAATCAGTGGTTCCGTGTCCAGTTCTCACTGTTGCTTCTTGACCTGCATATAGGTTTCTCAAGAGACAAATAAGATGATCTGTTACTTCCATCTCTTTAAGAACTTGCCACAATTTATTGTGATCTACACAATCAAAGGCTTTAGCATAGTCAATGAAGCAGAAGGAGATATTTTTCTGGAACTCCCTAGCTTTCTCCATGATCCAGTGTATGTGGCAATTTGATCTCTAGTTCCTCTGCCTCTTCAAAATCTTGCCTGTAGTTCTGGTAGTTCTCGATCCACATACTGCTGGAGCCTAGCTTGGAGGATTTTAAGCATAACCTTATTAGCATGTGAAATGAGTGCAATGCAGGGGTGAAATGTAAAATCTGTTACTACCGGTTCTGTAGGCATGGCTTGGTGGGGTGGGTGGGTAATGTGGGCGTAGGCGTGGCTTGGTGGGTGGGCGTGGTCAACTTTTTTTTTTTAACTTTTCAAAGCATTTTTTCTAATGCTTTGAAAAGCCTCTCTGCCATCAGGAACTCAGCTGGGATCGTCAGAGAGGCTCTTTAAAAAATGCCTCTCTGCCGATCAGGGAACTCCGCTGGGATTGTCAGAGAGGCATTTTAAAAAATACCTCTCTGCCGATCAGGCAACTCAGCTGGAAGTTGCCAGAGACTTTTCAAAGCATTTTTTTTACCACCTCTTCAGCCAAGAGATTGCAGAAAAAAATGCTTTGAAAAGCCTCTGATGATCCCAGCTGAGCTGCGCGATCATCAGAGGCTTTTTAAAAAAAACTTTTAAAAGCATGTTTTCATTGGAAGAGGTTGTAGAAAAAATGCTCTTAAAAGTAAAAAAAAAAGCCTTTGATGATTGTGGGGCTCAGCTGGGCATGGTGACGGGGGGCAGGAATTTTTGCTACCGGTTCTCCGAACCACCCGCCACCATCGCTACCGAATCGGGCGATCCGTTCCGAACCGGGAGCATTTCACCCCTGGTGCAATGGTGCGATAGTTTGAACATTCTTTGGCATTGCCTTTCTTTGGAATTGGAATATAAACTGACCTTTTCCAATCCTGTGGCCACTGTTGAGTTTTCCAAATTTGCTGGCAAATTGAGTGTAACACTTTTACTGCATCATCTTTTAAGATTTTGAATAGTTCAGCTGGAATACTGACACCTCCACTAGCTTTGTTGTTGGTCAGATTTCCTAAGGCCCATTTGATTTCACATTCTAGGATATCTGGCTTGAGGTCAGTGACCACCCCATCGTGGTTATCAGGGATGTTAAGCTCATTCTTGTATAGTTTTTCTGTGTAATTTTGCCACCGCTTCTTAATCTCTTCTGCCTCTGTTAGGTCCCTGCCATTTTGGTCCTTTATCATGCCCATCTTTGCATGAAACGTTCCCTTCATATCTCAAATTTTCTTGAAGAGATCTCTGGTCCTCCCTATTCTATTGTTTTCTTCTATTTCTTTGCACTGTTCATTTAAGAAGTCATTCTTATCTGTTCTAGCTATTCTCTGGAATTCTGCATTCAGTTGGATGTATCTTTCTCTTTCTTCCTTGCCTTTCACTTTCCTTCTTTCTTCAGCTATTTGCAAAGCTTCCTCAGAAGCCATTTTGCTTTCTTGCATTTCTTTTTCTTTGGGATGGTTTTAGTTGCTACCTCTTGTACAATGTTGCGAACCTCCGTCCATAGTTCTTCAGGCACTCTGTCTATCAAATCTAATTCCTTAAATCTATTTGTCACCTCTACTGTATATTCATCAGGGATATGATTTAGTTCATGCCTGAGTGGCCTAGTGCTTTTCCCTACTTTCTTCAATTTAAGCCTAAATTTTGCAACGAGAAGCTCATGATCTGAGCCACAGTCAGCTCCTGATCTTGTTTTTATTGACTGTATAGAGCTTCTCCATCTTTGGCTGCAGAGCACATACAGTAGTCAATCTGATTTCTGTGTTGACTGTCTGGTGATATTCATGTGTAGAGTCGTCTCTTGGGTTGTTGGAAAAGAGTGTTTGCTATGGCCATTGTATTCTCTTGACAAAATTCTATCAGCCTGTGGCCTGCTTCATTTTGTACTCCAAGGCCAAACTTGCCTGTTATTCCGGTTATCTTTTGGCTTTCTACTTTAGCATTCCAATCCCCCATGATGATAAGGACATCATTTTTTGGTGTTAATTCTATAAGGTGCTGTAGGGCTTCATAGAACGGGTCAATTTCATCCTCTTCAGCACCAGTGGTTGGGGTATAGACTTGGACTACTGTGATATTGAATGGTTTGCCTTGGATTTGAACTGAGATCATTCTGTCATTTTGGGGATTGTATCTCAGTATTGCTTTTCCTACTCTTTTATTGACTATGAAGGCTAATCCATTTCTTCTGAGGGATTCTTGCTCACAGTAGTATACCTGATGGTCATCTGAATTAAATTCACCCATTTTTGTCCATTTTAGTTCGCTGATTCCTAAGATGTCGATATTCAGTCTTGTCATCTCTTGTTTGACCACGTTCAGCTTGCCTTGATTCATGGATCTGACATTCCAAGTCTCTATGGAGTATAACTCTTTACAGCATTGGACTTTCCTTTCACCACCAGATAAATCCACAGCAGTGCGTCCTTTCAGCTTTAGCCCAGTCGCTTCATTCTTTCTGGCACTACTAGTACTAGCCCTCTGCTCTTTCCCAGTAGCATATTGGACACCTTCCAACTTGAGGGGCTCATCTTCCAGCGTCGTATCTTTTTGCCTTTTGGTACTATCCATGGGGTTTTCATAGCAAAGATACTGGATCCTTCTCCAGTGGATCACATTTTGTCAGAGCTCTCTGCTATGATCTGTCCATCTTGGGTGGCCCTGCATGGCATAGCTCATACCTTCATTGCCTATGCAAGCCCTTCACCACAAGGCAGTAATCCATGAAGGAGCAAATTTTTAAAAAGTAACTCATCTTCTGATTGGGGCCGTTACGTTCTTGGTCTTGATTGTTCATGCCTGCCCAGGTGTATTTTTATTGTTTTATTCTTAAGATGCATTTCTACTGGCTATAGAGGATTATCTTTTCAAAGACAACTATGTGGCTCATCCTTGACCCAAAACCAAATATGAAAATCTATCAAACCTTTCTGCTTTTCTATTTTAAATGATGAAAATAGTAGGGGTTTGCAACCTAATGTCATGGGCACCAGTGTATTCAGGAGTACTTCCCGTAGTTCCCACACGTTGCAGAGAACTGTTAGTCTATGGTAGCCCAAAATTAGGAGATGCTTGATAGCACCCTTTCTGATTAACACTTTTTATTAAAAGGCATTGTTTCCATGAGTTTTAGTTCACTTCATTAGATTTATGCAGTTGTTGATTGATGTACGATTTTAAAAGGTTATCAGCAAAAGAAGTTGGGATATATATATGTGTGTGTGTGTGTGTGTGTGTGTGTTTCTTCTAGCCAGGTTTTCCCTACGTAACCAAGGTTTTTTGTAGAATCACATCTACTCGGTTCTGGGCTTTTTTCTTTCTAACAGCTAGCAAGCTCTAACTGCTAGGTGGGAGACCTAAATAGATCCATTTCTAGCTCATTTGCTTTCATCAGTAGGCCACACCCATATCTTATGTATCCTCCCTGTAAAGGTACAGTATAAATTTTCTTACTTCTTCGTAGGGTTTATGTGTTTTTCTTCTAGCCAGGTTTATATATCAGATACCCAATATATATATATATTGGGTATCTAAAGCACCTGAAGGCGGGATAAGAAGCAATGGATGGAAAATAGGAGTTAAGTTTCCATGAGTTTTAGTTCACTTCATCAGATTTATGCAGTGGTTGATTGATGTAAGGTTTTAAAAAGTTATCAGTAATATAACAGTGTGTGTGTGTGTGTATACACACACACACACACACACACACACCCCAAGTATCACATCTTTTACTTAAGACCTAATATCCCAGGAGACAGACTTCAAGGTCAATATATAAGAATAAAACTCATCAGCATTATCCAAGCTGGCAGGAATAGTCAATACTCCAGAAGATAGGCTGAAGATACAGAAGGATCTTGACATACTTGAACACTGGGCCCTATCTAAAAAAATGAAATTCAATGGTGAGGAAAGTAGTTGCATTTAGGCAAGAAAAACCAAATACATGGGTATAAAACAGGTGGCATCTAGCTAAATTTTAGCAACAGAGAGGGATCTTGGAGTCCTAATGGATTCTAAATGAGTCACTTAAATATGAGTCAGCAGTGTGCTGCAGCTGCCAAAAAAGCCAATGCAGTTCTAGGCTGCATTAACAAAGGCATAGAATCAAGATCATGGGAAGCAGTGGTGGGTTGCACCTGGTTCACACCGGTTCTATAGAACCGGTAGTAAAACCGGTGGGAGGCTCCGCCCACTGACCCCGACATCATCAAAATGCTTCTGCGCATGTGCACGGCCCCAATGCAAACTGGTAGTAAAGGTAAGTAGAACCCACCCCTGATGTGAAGTGTTAATACCACTTTATAATGCCTTAGTAAGACCACACTTGGAATACTGCATCATTTTGGTCACCACGATATTAAAAAGATGTTGAGACTAAGAGTGCAGAGAAGAGCAACAATGATGATGAAGGGACTGGAGGAATTGGGTATGGCTAGTTTAATGAAAAGGATTGGGGTGACATGATAGTTTTCCAATATCTAAGGAGCTGCCACAAAGAAGATGGGGTCAACCTATCTTAACCTATTCTTGTCCTGAAGGCAGGATAAGAAGCAATGGATGGAAACTAATCAAGGAGAGAACCAGCCTAGAACTAAGGAGAAATTTCCTGACAGAAAAGTTAATCATGGAACGAGTTGCTTCCAGAAGTTGAGAGTTCTCCATCAGTGGAGATTTTTAATTAGAGCTTGGACAACTATTTGTCTGAAATGGCATACAGATTCCTTGAGCAGGGGTTTGGACTAGAATGGAAAGTCCATTCCAACTGTGTTATTCTGCTATCAGGTCTTAATACAATGGGTTTTTAACAGAATATACATGCTAATTGATGAGTATTTTCAATGTCTCTAGTGTGCAACCTGCATCTGTATCATCATCATTTCTCTACCTACATGCTCCTGTTTCATACTTTTTTTTAAACAAGAACCAGTTAGGTGTAGTCATTAAGATACTAAACTAGAAGCTGGGAGTTCTAGTCTATGCATCAAAGCCAGTCAGGTGACTTTGGGCCAGTCATTCTCTCTCAGCCCAACCTATCTCAAGGAGTTTTTGTGGGGGAAAATAAGATTTGTATATTGCTTTGAATTACACAAATTAAAGATGGAATATAAATCTAATTAGCGATAAAGCTACATCAATTCAACCTCTCTATACATTTGATTATCTCAGTTACAACTCACTAAAGGGTTACGTTGTTTAATAAAATGTGTGCATTGGAAAGGTACCAGACTCATTTTAAATCCCTATTAAATCCCTATAAAGACTCGTCCTAAAGTGGGAGGTTAATATGTAACAAACAAAAATGTCAGTCTCTAGCTAACAGCATCTATATTGTATTTACGAAGTATTTCAGCCTCAAACATATCCCTATATATTTTTATATGGTACAGCTTAAAATTGTCTTTACATGCCCAGATAGAACAGAAGGCAGGGCAATAAAGCATCTTGGTATGCCGAGGGCAACAGAAGGGATCAAAATAATCAATTCAACCTCTGATAAATGGGATTTTTCCACCTGACCAGATTACAACTATAGCAAATCCTCACCACTGCATGCATCTATTCTATGAGAATATGCTCATTCTCTATTCTATGAACATCTGAAGGCTTATGTCCTTCAAAGACAGATACAAGTACTCAGAACATCCTAACTAGAATTCCACTGGAGATTGGGGGTTTACGTTCTTTCCAACAGTTTCCCCAAATTTTTGCTTACAATCTGCCACTGACTCCAGACTTTAAAAATCAAATGTGATCCATTCTGCTTAGTCACAGAATATTGTAGACAGCTTTTATAGATAATAGCTCTTAAAAAAAAAAAAAAATCAGATGCAGCAAAATTGAGACATTTTTGTAATCAATGATTTCTTTAATTTGCATAGTATTTTGGTTGTTTGATGGTTAAGTAGAAACGTACTCACAAAATATGCAGTAAATTTATAGGGTTAAATACAATTATTCAAGAAAATATAGTCTGAGGCATATATAATGAATTTTATCTAAACACAACAGTTCAACAAAAACACAACCAACTTTAAATGATGTTTGAGAAGTTTTCATTAACAACAGTACAGAAATATAAAAAGTCAGGTAAATGTAATAGAAATTCAGTTAAAAGTACAACTGCCCAAAGTAAAATAGTCAATATACAAGTGACTGCATTCACATATTATGTTTAAACCAGATTCATTCATTCAACATTTCTGCTTGGCTGTCCTATAGCTTCCAACTCTGGTTTGTAAGCAGGCAGAACAATAGAGTTCCTGATTTAATTATGTTAGCCAAACCACAGAATGGGATTCTATGGTTGTTTGAGCTGCTCTGGCAGGAGGTCAGGTGAGAGTGACTGCATCATTTATTCTGCCTTAATGAGATGTGTAAATGTAACAAATTAATACAAACTTAATTAACAAGGATTAATTCCTAGGCATTATCTACTAATAGAGGTAATTCATATGCTAAATAACTTAAATGCTATACATGTGTATTTATAAATACTTTGTATTTAAAAGTAAGACAACCATTGTATGTACATGTACCCAAAAGCAAATCTTACCAATTTCATAAGGACTTAGTTTGAGTAAACATGTATAGCATCAGGCTGCTCATAGTGTTGATTTATTCACAGTAACTCAGAAAAAAAGCTATGTACATATATTGCACAGTTGTAAAAAACACTATTCATTAAACATATGTAAACAACAGTTTTTTTCTTTCTTTGGCAATTTGATTATTTCAGTAATGCTACAAGCAAGAGCACTTAGTAAAGTACATAACAAATATTTAAAGGCACATTAAGCAGTTCCCCCCCCCCCAAAAAAAAAAGTAAGGACATCTTTCCAAATATTTTCTAGTTAACAATATGCTGGTTATTGGTTCATTACTCTCATGTTAAAAAACTCACAGTAAAATAAGTTGTGGTTTGAAGTGAAGGGTCAGAATAATTAGAATACTTGCTTGAAACCCAAAAAAGACATTTAAACAAACCAGAGTCAATCTCTCAGACAAAAAATAACCATGAGTTGTCCTGTGAACTCCTGATTTATTTCTCTACCATTTCCTAAGCATCCTATCACATAAAGGATGGGATTGCCTGTAGCAATGGTAGGTGTGCACATATATTTTATATGGATGGTTGTTTTTTTATTTCTAAAGTTGTTTACATGTTTATTAGTCTCTTTAATAATATGTGCATTTTGCCTGTGTTCTTGTGGACAATGGGCTTGTTGCATGCGTTTTGTATTTTCTGGAAAGAAGGATGGTATATGCTTTGCTTCTGGACTGCTACATTTAAAAAATGTAAAAACCTCTACATAAGATTTTGGGATTTTATATTAAGGTATGCTTTCCCTAATGATATTTTATGGGCTTCATTAGTTTCCTCCACAGAAATGGATATTGAGCTTTTAGGAAAATGAGATGCTTGGTCTCTGCCTTACACACAGAGAGCTCACCTTGGAAAGAAGAATGTTAACAGGAAAATTAAGGATTTGGGAAAGTAGAGCATTTATCCTGATGAATGGTATCTCTTAAAACTACTCTTAAATTGCACTGACAAAATTCAAAAACAAACCAGGAGTCCAAGTTTAAACATAACAAGTTGATTAAAATAAATCAGGATTTGAAAATCGATTTCAGATCATGGCTTCAAACTGCCAAGAAACAGCCATGATTTGTTACCTGTGGTGAGTTCATCCACTAAAACCAGCCAAAGTTAGGTTAAATAAAGCCTAACTTAGCATCATGAAATTATCAGGCTATATTTTATAACATAATACTTATTCTACAGTCACAGATTTAGCCAAATTTCTTGGGCAATCCACCTGGAAAAAGAAAGAAAAAGATTTTCATCATACCACAATAAAAATTATCCCATTTAAAAGGAACATAAAGGAAAATAAAATATCCTGATGGCTGTATGCCTTCCCAAACTATGTAAATATATACCAATACCATTAATATCCTTAAGTAGCTGGCTTAGTTTGACTTCTGCTTGATTCTAACTTTTCTGTTTCATTTCATTTGTGCCATGACCCAGACCCTACATTCTTTGATATCTTTTTACATGCTAAGAAAATGACTGACTACAGTATTCAAATACTATATCAATAGTGATTCTGCAAATACTCTTATCATAATCACTGCTTGGCTCTTATTACTATATTTTGGATAATAGGAATCACACACCAAGCAAGATGGTTAGTTCTATCTTTATTGAAGTTTGTGGTTCAAGTTAAAAGCTGCCTAAATGCTAATAATTTCTTAATCTTTATAGAAACCACAATTATTTATAGCTATTTGTTTAAATCCTATCACTCATTCTTGTTTCCAATTTGAAGAAACAAGGAAGTATCCAACTGTGCTTGCTTTAATTGGAATGACTAAATATGGAAGTAACTTACATCATATCCTCTGAGAACAGCCAGGTGGAACGAAAGCAGCTGTAGAGGGATCACACTCAAGACTCCCTGTAGACAATCAACTGTCTGTGGCAACTCAATTGTTTTGTAAGCAAATTTGGAGCTCTCTGTATCTTCTCTAGAACATAAAATAATAGGACGACCCTAAGAAACAAATCAAGTAGTATGGATTAATATTACTGATTAATCAATTATTGATTATACATAGATTTGCTGTACTTTGCAAACAATTTTCCAATATGTAGCAGTTATTTTTAGTATTGTATTTATTTATTAATTAAATTTTTATGCTGTCCACCTCCCCTATAAGATTTAAATTAGGTTTTTATCTTTGTAAGTCACCCAGAGTCATCAAGAGTGAGTTGGGTGGCCATATTTATTTTCATAAATAAATAAATGTAGCAAGAACATTAATAAAACAACATTGAAAATACCATTGTATTTAAACTAAAAGAATGCATATAGGTATTGATAATTTTGGTTTCAACCTAAAATGCAACAGTTTAAATGCTTTAGTATCATTACCGGTAAATGTTGCAGTAACCCAATATAATATTACATGTAGTTCACGTGCTACGACAGGAATTGGGACTCAGATTGCCATCACTAGGTGATGCAATTGCAAAGTGCAATGTTGACTGCATCGATTAGTGATAGTAATCCTGACAGCTCCAATCACCATCATAACTTCGAGATGTGTGGTCATTAATCAGAAGTTGCAAGATCCATCCCAGTGTGGGGTGCCACACTGGGATGGGGAAGGACCGGGAAGGCTTGGGAGGACTCATGCAAATCAAGGAAGGCCAGGGAGAGCTTAGAAGGCCCAGTGGAGGTCCCACAAGAGCCAAGGGGAAGGTGGGTGTGCAGGCTGAAGCAATTTACCAGAATGACTTGAAACTTTTCCTGCCAGGTTTCCCATTTACTTTGTTTGTGGGAAGCTGGCAGGAAAAGTCCCAAATGGCAGTCACATGATCTTGGGATGTCATAATTTTGAGCTGGACACCCTAGCACCTGGATTGCAATTACTTGATTGTGGGGTTGCTACAACAGCTGAAACTTCAGACACTGCTTGTACATCCATTTTTTTCAGTGTTGCCGTAACTTTGAATAGTCATTGAACAAATGGGCATAAACCAAGGAGTGTATTACTATTATTACTATTTTAACAAACAGGAAACATACTTTATTTTAAAATGACTTTTTTGTCTTCACTTGCCCTCAAGTTCTCAGCAAACTAAAAGCATGGCAAATTAAAACTATGTATAATGGACAATATAAAAATATATTGTTTGAGATCCAATGCAATTTGATCACAACAATGCCTAAAAAGGGTCTTTTTGGGGGTGGGGGGCAGGAACAGGGGAAATAGAAAAGTATAGAGACATATTAACATGCTCAATTTATCTAAAACTAGAACCTGGAAAGAAAAGAGAATTCCTAGTAAACACCACAAAAGCAAGGAAGGCACTGCTATTGAAAGAGCAAAAAAGGGAACTACAACATTCAAGAAATGCAACATCTCACTTTCCCTAAGAGGGAATAAGTAAATTTAATGATGGAGAGGTAATGATTGAGATCTTCTTAACTTATAAATTTATGGATAATATAGAGCAAATGGGAATATTTACTCCATTTTCTCTTGTAAGGTTGCTAATTTGAAATCACTCATTCTGAACAGGTAAAATCCTCATTCAATTGGCTACTATATGAAATGACAAAATATGGCAGCTAGGTTAGTTGACATCAAAAAGGGATCGTATCCATTATCTATGAATTAATTGTATTATTGATTAAAAGCAGTTTTATTAAGAACAATTTCATTGTGTCCACTATCAGGCATACCAGACAAGGAAACAAGGAAAGCTTTTGGGCTAGTTCCAAACTCTCAAAATATCTACATAGTTCCTTACAACAATATACAAGTAGTTTGCTATTGCCTTTTTGAGAATATTTTTTCAACTTTTTTGATTTAGCTAACAGCACTGAAATCCCCAGATTCTAGCTAATTAAATATAGATGGCTAAAACAATAACAAAGAAAAGATTTTTCCCCTCTAATGGGGTAATTTATCTTGTTTTTATAATACAAAAGAGTGGTAAAGAGAATAATTAAGTATTTTATACTTCTGTTATAAAAACATAACATCTCATAAACCCTCTATTTTAGTGTTGTCTCAATTAAATTCAGCAAAATATTACTTTGCCTGGTTTTGGAGTCAAATATGTTATACCCTGAAACTCAGACAAAACTCAGGTCCAGAAACGTTGGCTTTTAAATCCTAAGACTGCTAAACTAGTTTTTTGCTACCATGTTTTCCTGAAAATAAGACCTTGTCTTATATTTTTTTGAACCCTGAAATAAGCACTTGGCCTTATTTTTGGGGAGGTCTTATTATTTTGGGGCGCATGGAGGAAACCAGAGGAAATGGCGGGGACCAGCTGCGCATGTGTTTAAATATTTTCGGGGAGGGCTTATTTTCGGGGGGGGCTTATTTTAGCGCATGTGCTCAAAAGCCCAATTGGGCTTATCAGGGGATGTCTTATTTTAGGGAAAACAGGGTATATGAGGATTTTTTGTACGCTATCAGATGTTTACAATGTTTATAGTTATGCAGTGTTTAATCTCCCCCAGTTGCCAGTTATATATATAGTTCAGGCCTTCAGTAATACATTTTATTTAAAATATAAAGTCTTTTTTGAGAACTAAGATGATTTACAGTGTAGTTTGATTCAAGTATTAAGGTCGGTAATGCTTCATTCTTCAAATAATCTTTCAAATTTAAAATGATGAGCTTTGTTTCAGTCTACAGATATTCCCCGATGATCTTGTTCATGTATGTTCAGTTAGTTTAATATTATTTTGGTCTTTGCTTAGTGCAACTTCTCATCTAGCAAGCTTTACAAGTCTCAGTAGACTTCTTAAGGATTCTAGAATTCCTTCTTAATCATTAATAATATAACATCTTAATAATTCTAGAATTATTCTTTTGACATCTGTGACAGGCAAGCAAAAGCACTCCTGTTTAGACAGGCTTTTGACCCTGCATGTTATTCATGCTGAAACATGATGATATATAAATAATATATTTCATTAATATATATATTCTTTTTTGTATTTTATTCTTGCAACAAATGTACAGATTAATCAATGAAATGCAAATTACAGTGTTTACCTGTCGGGCAGTGACCTGCTGTAAAGCATTTTGGCACTTGGTAAAGCAGGGATCCTTCATAATTATCATAATAACAGGCATTTGTTTATCTATCAGAGCCAGTGGTCCATGCTTCAGTTCTCCAGCCAGGATGCCTTCAGAATGCATATATGTAATCTCTTTAATTTTCTGCAAAGCAAATGAAAGAAAATCACGAAGGACAAAATAAAAATGCATTATGTTCCTGATAACAATTAAAACACAAATAAATAACACCAAAGTCAGAACCCCAAAGCTGCTTTTTGCATGCCCAAATTTTAATTAGTGATCATTCCTGGGATATACAATTTTTTGGAATTGCCTAGGTACTGTACATTCTAATTCTTAAATGAAAGCTAACATCAAATATGTGCTGAGTCTAAGATGAAGAATCCCAAGTAATAACCATCCATTAAAACATTAATCATGTATCCTTTCAGTACACTTTAAAATTTATTCTATGGATTTCTCTCTGTAAATTTCAGTTTAAGGACAGACGTTGCAAAGCATCAATATTTTTGTATAATTTGAGGGTGTAGATGTATAGGTGAACAAATAATTCCTGATCTGAAAGACATATAAATCTTTTTACTTTCTCCAAAGCACTGCTTACAAATATGTTTTACATATAATAAGTTATTTATACTTTTGAAAAATTCAACGTTAAGGATTCATACCAGTGCCCCTTCCAAGCAAGTGGCATAATTATATCCACGACCCATAACCAAAAGTGATCGTTGTTTATATAGTTCAAGCGCCAGATCGTGTATTTTCTCATCCAAAGACAGTACTTCTTTAATCATCTCTGCCAACAAATTAAAAATGAGAATTACTTTCATTCTTGCAATACTATCAAATTTCAAAATATTTCAAAATATTAAAATTGTAAATTTAGACAGACTACATCAATTAATTTATGTGCTTTACAGTATAAAACATACTATTTTACCCTTTGATAGCACCTAATATCTGTTCATGAAATTTTAGAGGGGTACAAGTTTCAACAATTGTTTATCCTGAACAGTTTTTAACCTTCACTAAAGAGAGAGAGAGAGGAAGGAAGGAAGGAAGGAAGAAGGGAGGGAGGGAGATTTTAATTTAAAAAGCAGAGCTCTTAGCTTAAAGTACATAACTATAAAATTGCCCATCTATTAACAATACGTCACACATTTACCTTCAAAGCATGATTCTATTTTATAAGAGTGAAGTCCAGTTTTGTTCTCTTATCACTTTCTCAACAAAGAAATTAAAGTGCAAGCAAATAATATGAATCGTATAATGGAATACCTTTCAAAATTTACAAAACTGAAAATTGATTTACAAGTTCGTGACAATATTTTTTTCCTTTTCACAACAAACTTTAATTCCCCGTATGAACATACCAGGTAATGACTTTAAACTACTTATGATCTCCTGTCTTCTTTTTTGCAAGGATATCCTGTCTTCTGACATCATCAGACCAAACAATACGAGAGAAATAAATTGGCTGGTATAAGCCTGAAGATAAAAAAAAATCCTTTATTTGGTTGTATGATCCTAAGTGTATGATCCTAAGACTATCTATTAGCATCTGCGTTGGTGAAACCAGATGGACCAAGTACAGCCCATATCCGTGAATATCAGATTCTGGCTCAGTCACTCATATCCATAAGTAAAGCTGCAGAAGGGATGCTTTGAAATCCTGTATAGTCTTTATAGTATAGATAGTATTAGTATAGATAGTGTTGACAGTTTCTTGCAACACAATGCTTTCTTAACAAGGAAGATACTTTATTGCTGCTCCAATAAAGGCTATGGATTGGTCCAAAAGAGAAGGTCAATTACAAAAAAAAGAAACTTACCTTTGTACTTGCAACACCAATTTCAGGTCCTGCATTGATATGTACACCACAATCTGTATCCCTGGATATTGAACTTCCCACAGTGTTTGTAATGCCAACAGTCAAAGCTCGACGATTCTTACAATATCGTAAAGCCATCAAGGTATCAGCAGTTTCTCCTTTAACACATTACGACAATGACATTATTACTTAGATTAGAATGGCAGTCGAAGTTAGAATGCTCTGATCTGCTCTATTCATCATGATACTGAACAACTTTCCTGTTTTGTGAACTTGCCAAAGTTTTATGTTTCTTGTTTTGGCTGTTATAAATAGGAAGTGAAAATTATCTGCAAAATCTTTAAAAATGACTGCCATCCATCTGTTTAGCTTTAGTAGGAGATAAAGTATCATAGAGTATTCCTCAGGTCAGGAAAAGATTAGTGTTTCAGAGTGCAAAATCAAATCTTAAATTGGCCCCAGAAATAGGAGTAATATTTTCTTTAAAATACAGGCACAGGGAAGCTTAATTTTGAAAAGTTTACATTTCAAAACTGCCAGATGCAGTTTCTGAGACACTCAGTGGAAAGCCCTTTATGCTAATAATAAAAATCAACGTGAATTATAGTAACAAGATCTTCCTCTCATAATGTAAATACAATTAAAAGCTTGCAATCAGGAATCTTGGTATAAATGAAGGTAATTATATATACAAAAAAAAAAAACCACATTTGTCAAATTCCCAATATTTCCCAAATTAAAATGTAAGGCAATTTACCTGACTGGCTGATAAAAAAGCACACATCATCTCGAAATACAGGGGTGTTCCGATCCAGAAAATCACTAGCCAGTTCCACCATGACAGGTAGCTCAGTCAGTTCTTCCAATACTTGTCGTGTCTGAATAAGCATAAACAAAACAATGCTTTAATTCTTTTGTGACATCATGTCAGATTAGCATATTAGCCAAGTGAAGCAAAATTAATCAGTTTTGTAGGAATAATGCAAATTACTGCTTTAATGCACACTAAAATGTTCACGGTGAAATAGACTTCAGCCCAGGTTGGCAAAGGAGTGACTTAGGCCTGTATACACTCTGCTTATTTATTCAACTATATGCTGAATATATTCCTTGGGTTATGACAGCATTTGTCAAGAAATATAACACAGACCAGCATTTGATAGAACAGCCTTGAAGACATTACAAATCCAGGATATGGCTGTAACTATGAAGATCAGAATCATGCAGGTTTGTAACAGTTTGTGGGAGCAATATTTGCACTTTGAAGAAGTAGGATGGTAAGAGTTTTAACACTTTTGAACTCTAATAGTGGGAGACTCCAGAAAATACCACGGGTAGGCAAGAAAACAAGCAAAAGGATAATCAAGCCAGAGTTTTCACCCAAGACACAAATTGCCAGGTTCAAATTATCATACTTGTGGCACATTATGCAAAGACATAGTTCTCTGGAGAACTTTACAATGAGGGGTTCTTTGGTGTTTTCTGAGCTTGGTTGTTTTCTTGCAGGTGTATCATTACCCAAACTTCAGTGCTATACTAGCACTGATGGTATTACCTAGTTTAGGTAATGAACATCTCCAATAAAACAACCAAGGTCAGAGAGCACCAAGGAATCCTCACTTCAACCCTGAGCTACAATTATTCTCCTTTATGAAATTTACAATGCTGGAAAAGATGGAATGAAAGAGAAAGAGGATAACAAATAACAGGTGGATGGATTCTATTGCACTGGTGATATAATTATGTACTATTGGAAAATCTGAAGGATCAAGCTGGAATCAATCCCAATCAAAGAGATTCATAGTTCTATGATTAATACCACTCCAAAAGCTTGTTCTTTAAAACATATAAAACTCCTATAAACATACTATGAAGAAATTTATTACATATGTTTTCATATGTTGAAATATTTTAAACTTACAGCCACAGCAGCATGATAACTGGTTCCACATCCAATAATTATTAATCGACGGCATCTTCTGATTTCTTTCAAGTGATCTTTCAAGCCACCTAAAAGAACTATAATTTCCACAAAACAGAAATGATATGAAGATTTTAGTTGTGGGCAAGTTCCTATCAGACATTAATGGTAACATAAAGAGAGATTAGAATTTTCCTCTCATTTACCTTTGTTGGTTTCAAAGTTCACTCGTCCTCTCATAGTATTGAAAACAGATTCTGGTTGTTCAAATATTTCCTTCTGCATGAAAGCACTGAAATTCCCTGTTGTTTTACATTTGAATAAAAACAGTCTGTTAATGTTACTATTTAATCAAGGATGGTATTTACAGCAAAATAACCTGGGACAGAATGTCAATTTCAGTCACAAGCCAAATCGCTTAAACTTGGTTAAAGGAATGCCTATTCCCATATCATGTGACCATGACGAGAGTCCTCCCAGGGCCCTTTTTGGCTGTTACATTACCGAAGTATGTACTTCCAAGGATTAGATTTTTACTAACATTTAATTTTCAGGACTAGTTAAAAGAGTTTTTTTCATTAATAATGGGATCTGTACATCAGATAAAGAAGTTGAAAATCTTTTTTAAAGCATACTCAACTTACAACCTGAATAGAACCTGGAATTTCCATTATATATCATGACAACTGTAAGTCAAAATATCCATGTGACCAACCCCATTTTATGATATATGATATAGTTTGTGGCAGTCGTAAATGCCAGTTTACAGCAAAAAAAAGCCATCAATCATGTCTTTAGAAATCATATGACTGTGGGACACTGCAAACAGCCCTAAATACAGGCGAGTTGCTGAACACCTAAAATACAATCATTCTGCGGGGGGGGGGGTGTCTGTTGGACCTTCAAATTTAGATCATAAGTAGTTTTTGGAGGATTTGTTGTAATTTCACTGCAGATTCACTAAGTGACCGATGATAAGTCAAGGACTATTTATACAACTACCATGGTTTACCTCATTTTATGGCATTTCAAAATGAATTGTTTATATTTAGACATGAGCTTGTATGTATAAAAAAGGTCTTATAAAATACCGTACAGTATTTAGTTTTATAATAGCAATACATAGACTATATTGCTGTTCCTATAAATTTCCAATGCTAAATAGGTAGAATATAAATGGTTTCAATGTTTATTTGTTTATATTCATATACTATTCAACCCCAACAGATTCCAGATGATACACAGAAGCTGTTGTGGGTCCAGTGCCTGACATGTGGATGCGCAGAAGGCAGAGAAGAGGGGAGCAGTGGAAAAATATACGCCAGTCCTTGGGACAGAAGACCCATCACTGCTAGCAAAGCCCCACCCTAGCTCTGGGGATAAAAGGCAAGAGGTGGATATGAATAGGTGTGGCAGACATTCATCTCCCTGCCCGATACACTCGTTAGCCTGTTGTAAGAAAGACAACAGGCTTACCATTTTGCTGGGGCTGCTGACGCTCCTAATAAAGGAAACATTTAGTTAACTACAGAAGGTTTGTCACTAACTGTTGTACGTTATGATTCTTGACGAATGTATCTTTTCTTTTATGTACACCGAGTGTATGCACCAAGACAGATTCCTTGTGTGTCCAATCACACTTGACAATAAAGAATTCTATTCTATTCTATTCTATTCTATTCTATTCTATTCTATTCTATTCTATTCTATTCTATTCTATTCTATTCTATTCCTATTCCTATTCCTATTCCTATTCCTATTCCTATTCCTATTCTCTATTCTATTCTACTCTACTCTATTCATGTTTGGGAGCCGGGTCAGAACAGAAGCCTTAATAACTTTACAACTGATATTAATATGAAACAGTACCTAAATCAGGGATGTCAAATTCCCAGCCCACGGGTCAGATGTGTCACGCACTGACCACGCCCATACCCAGTTTAGTGAAAGTTGCAATATGTTGTGACACCGCCGTGACAACGCGAGTTTGACACCCCTGACCTAGATGGTTTTCCAGAACAACTCCCTATGGAAGAAGACTGTCCATGAAAAAAAATATATTTCAAGCCCTTCCAAAAATGGGAAGGGTAGGGGCAAAGTGTATTTCCAGAAGGAGTGAATTCTACAATTGGGGTCCACCCTTCTCACTTCTCACACCCTCATGTAGATGAAATCCTAACAGATCTTTTTTCCAGGTTGCTCTAGACAGGCTGGACAGAATTACGTTATAGATGCAAGATGTTAACTTATTATTATTTATTTGTTAAATTTATTTGCCATCTATCTCGCTGTGAGGCTATCAGACTTTATAGGTCACAACTAGCACTTTCCCCCAATCAGTACCTTCTTTTTTGTGACTAAGTCTGCATCTGAACTCAGATGGAAAAATATTAAGTTGATACTAGGAAAGCTGTTCTGCTGGGCTTACCCTTCATGATCTGCTGCAGCTCCATTTGCAAAGTTTGAATGGCTCGAGATGGGTCATCAGTAGCAGCACGTTTTAGCCGATGAATGGAAAGCTTTCCATCAGCCACTGCTGCAATGTCATCATCTTCCAGAAAAATAACTCTGTTGGTGTGTTCAATTATGGCACTGCCCCATTAAAAAAAAAAAAAATCCAGGTAAGGTGTGAACTTTCAAGTGCAACAAAGCTTTGTTCTGTGGATGTACATAAGAGCTATAAATAACCATAAGCATGAATTATGCCTCATCCAGTTCTTGACTGAAGCACATGCATGTCAGGTCATAGATCATCCGCACAATCTAAAGAATCTGGAATCTGCACACAGCTACTAAGAACAGTTTATATTCTTTGATATTATGATATTATTGACATTTCCTGCATCCCAAACTGTACTATATATGATCACGCTAAACACACTTTTATGAATTACCATTTAGATTTAGAACCAAAGGCTATTTCTCCTTGGATACGAGCCAGGAGCAGGATCAGTTTTTCCAGAATTATTTTGCACCACTGGCTAACTAAAAATCAGGATCTAGGGCTATACAAAGCAGCTTTAAAAGGTGCTTGACAAACTCAATTGGTTTGAGCTAAGGACCCCTCCTCAAACAATGAAATATCCTCATCACCCAGAAGAGTGAGTACCGCTGCTCTGTAGATTTTCTCTAGTTCTCTGCATTTGCAGACATGGACAGGACATTCTTTGGAAATGTCAACAGAGCAGCTGGGGAAAATTGCTGAAGCAGCTGAGTTCAGCCTCACAGAGTTTGCGGCTATTTCATTGTTTCACTTGGGCTTGCGTGCTTTGCACAATCCTGCTAAAGCTACAGATCATTATGTCTGTTACCTTGCATCCGAAGCAAAGAAAAATTCAACTGCTTTATCACCCACAGCATGAAGGCAGGTTGAACTGTCCAGTCTTTTCATTTGAGTTTTGCATATGTTCTTTACATTTTCTATATTACCTATCAATGAAAAAGCATGCACATGTAACATCTTTAAATCAGCAGTGAGTACCCAAATTCATCAGAGTTGAAATCAAATTATTGAACTTCATGAATTATACAAGAATCATTACTACCTCATTAAAAAATTACTAAGAAAATGGACACAGACACAGAATAAGGGACACATTAATACAAACTTGGACAGAGATTAGGCAAAAGCAATATATGAAAGTCCCGAAGTGGTTTTCCACAATGGAAGCCATGATATACCCCAACATGCTAGAAACGAAAAAATGTTTAGATATAAGGATATTTTAGACAGCGGCGCAAATCTTAAATCCAATGAGACACTGAGAGAACAAGGCATTAATATTGACTGGTGGCCATATCTACAAATCAAGTCTCGATATCAAAAAGATGAGGAATTCGGTATAGAGATAGGATCAAACGGATTTGACAAGGTATTGATTGGAACGGAGAAAAAAATCTTGGCCAAATTATACAACTACTTATTAGAATACGATAGGGCAGAGGAGTTGGTTAAAGATCAAATGATTGCATGGGCTAAAACATCGGGCATAGTATAAATTTGAATGATTGGGAAATAATTTGGAACAAGAACTACAAATTGACGAGAGCAGTAGCGTACAAAGAAAATCAATACAAAATGCTATATAGGTGGCATCTAGCCCCTACAAGATTAGCAAAAATCTATCCAACTACAAGTCCAAATTGTTGAAAATGCGGCCATCATCAGGGTACCTTCTTCCATATGTGGTGGACATGCCCCGAAGCGATGAAATATTGGAAAAAAATTCGAAAATGGATACAAGAAATAATTGAGGAAAACATCAATTTGGCGCCTGAAACATTTCTCCTGGGAATATTAAAAAGGACATATGAAAAAAAAAAGAGGTACCTAATCATACATATTATTACGGCTGCCAGATTAATATATGCACAATATTGGAAAGAAAAGGGACTACCACCGGAAGAGCATATAATCAGAAAAGTATTTGAATGCGCTTAGATGAGTAAATTAACATGAGTTAAATGATTATCAAAATTCGGAATACAATATGGTGTAGGAAGGGTGGTATAAGTGGATGGAAGATAAAATAAAAGAAGGAATAAGGGACAGTGCAACTACTAAAAGGAATAAGTAACTTTAGACACCATGTATGTATTCTATATATATGTATGAACACTGCTTAACCGATATTAGTTGTATTGTAATATTATGTAACTCAATAAAAAAATTAATAAATAAATAAATAAAAATTACTAAGAAAAGAATGTTACACACCATTAATTTCAATACATAAATATAAAATTTGTCAATTTTGAAATAAGGGTTTGTTTAATATAGTTAATATTTTTAGTACCATGGATTTGTAGTTAATGGACTGATAAGAAAGAATTCTGGACAATATAATCGATTTCCTTTCCCCCACAACCCACAACATTCCCAAAATACAGGGATGGTGATAGTAATATAATAACTTACATGTTCGATATAAAATGGGAATTTGTTCTGTGGAGAGCTTAGATTCACTACGAACTCCAATAAGTAGAGGACTCCCCCTCCTGTCAAGTGATAAAACAACAATGAAAGTGGTTATGTTCATTTTAAGAAATACATTCGGGTATTTTGCGAAGATTTAGATCTTGAAAGATCTAATCTTCGGTGTAAACTCTGTGCTGATATCTATTTATCAAGCATCATAGCCCAATTTATAGTTTTGTTTGTTTACCTGGTAGCAACAGCTTCCCCTGGATAATGGATACTTTTGAATACCAGCGCAAACGCACCTTCCTACGTAAGAGGAACATTAATATTAAAAACAGAGTGAATGGAATGCACATCAAAAATATCTAAAGAATGAGTAAGATAATATATTAGTCAAAATTCCTTTTTCATATCTTTCGTGATCCCTAATAAAGAAAGTAAATTTTTAAAAAGTAGCAAATACACTTCATTCACTGACAACAATGTTGGCATCTACATAGGGGGACGATCCCCAATTAACTCAATCAGATATATTTCTAATGATGAACAATTAGTTTCCTGATTATCAGTGGGAAGACTTGTATTTTTAATCCATGTCCAGCTGTAGAATCCATATACTGAGCTTTATTAGGTGATTATTTACAGGCTGCGGCCTAACCCTTGATATCAGATTGACAATTCTAAAGGAAAACAATAATAGATTATAGGAATGCATCTGGATTTCATTTGGGCTTGTGTCTCCTTTTTCACCTATGCTCTGGACAACTATGTGTTTTTGTAAAAAAGAAAATATAGCGAGGCATTTTGAAAAGGATCGTCTCTGTTTTAAAACACACCCAACAACCTCATTTGGTTAAACTCAGTAGGTGAAAGATAATTCAATATTATGTAAACATTACCGATGCTAGGAAATAAGAGAATCTCCCACTCACCAGCTGTTGAATGACTCTCTCCACCAAGACAGAAAAATTCACGTCTTCTGTTTCTTTATTATCATATACATATTTGATCAGTTTCGGAATTGTTTCAGTATCTGTTTCAGATTCAAATTCATAACCTTTGGTCTCCTAGAATGTTTTAAACAAAATGTTATATTCGAGTTTCTTACCTCAGGCTGTTTTCATTCATATGCAATAGCATCAAGGGACATCTAATGCCTTGATCACTACTGGTCTAGTTCCCGCTCCCCAGGACGATCGCTTTCACAAGCTAGATTTTATTTATTTAGATTTTATTTATTAGGACTTTATTAATCATGCCATGGAAACAGCATGAAATTAATGTTGCTTCATAACAATATAGAATCACAAGATTAATTCCTGCCAGAAACAACACTGTGTTATTCTCTAGCTCAGCGTTAGCCATTTTAACATCTTGACATCTCACACTTAGCCATTTTAACATCTGGGTTGTGGGATTCTGGGATCTGAACTCCACACATCTTAAAGTTGCCAAGGTTGAAAATGCTGCTCTAACTGCCCCATGCTAACACTGGGATCACATAGGAAAGGAGAGGAAAAAGCTGTAGACAAACTATTCTCTTTTATAAGGGGACACTGAATCTGGAACTCGTCATCTGGCGTTAAATCTAATGTCAGGCAAGGACAGATCTCTCTAAAGAACTAAAGCTTTACTTCTACATATAAAAATAACTCCTATCACACAGTTTGGAATGACACAATTTTACAATATGCTGCATTAGATTAGCTTACCAAAAACTTCCGTAGGTCTTTGTAATTTGTAATGATTCCATTATGGATAACAACAAATTCTGAAAGGAATATATATGGAAATAAATACATAGGTAAGAGCAAACAATGAGACTTTAATTCAAAAAGTGGGTGGAAGCTGTGTATTTATTAAATTGGCACTAGCAAAGTGTTTTGTAGAATTCTGTTCTTTAAGCAATGAGTCATGGCCAGCTTGGTCTCTGTCAAAGAGACTGACAATGAACAGCCAGTTCCAGAGTTGCCAGATGAACTGCTGAGCAGCTGTACGGAGAAGCGGCTGCACCACCCAGTAACCAGGAGATTCATAAAATGAAGAGTCTGAGCTTCTATCCACTCTCAGTCTAAGGGCTTGTCATGCAATGAGCAGAGCAAAGGCATTCTGCAAGGCTCCTTGCCTTTCCAAATGAGAAACATTGGGCTGCTTTGGATTTGGGACTTTCTCATGTCAAGATTGCTTGATTTGGGGTGGCTTGATTTTTCTAGTGTGCATGTGCAACCACCTTTTTGTGTTTGTGAGTGCATAGATTGAGATGGATCCCAACGGATGTCAAGTAGTATAACTAACCAGTTAAAAATGGTTTAAAAATCAGAGGATATTGGTTGTTTGGAGAATATTGGACCCAGCAGATTCGTGTCCTTGTCTTTCATGTGTCAATATTACACGTGCAAAATTGCTTTCTGAATCACCTATCTCATTTAACATACACTAACACGTGATGGTGTTACCTCTAAGGATTTCTGTTAACCCACCAAAAAAATTACCTACCATTACTTTTATCTGATCGTTGGGGATGACTGTTGATAGCATTTGGTACTCCGTGAGTAGCCCACCGAGTGTGAGCGATGCCAAAATGTGTCTCAAAATCTGCCTTTAAATCCAAACCTTCTTGCTCTATACAGGACAAATGTATAATAATTTATATTCAAAATGATAGGCAATTCTAAATTTCCAGCTTTTCAATAATGGTTAGTGGCTATAAAAGGGGTGGTTTTTTTGCATTACAACCATAACTGAGCCCAGAATTAGAGTTGTAAGTCATTGTGGTAGTTAAGTAGGTACTATGCAATCACGCCCAATTTTCTGACCTTTTTTGTGATGGTCATTAAACACCACGGCCATTAAGCAAACACAGTGGTTGTTAAGCAAATCCATTTTATCTAATGGGCGGGTTTTGTCAGACATCATAAGTAAATGCCAGAAACTGGCAAAAAAGGATAATAATTGTTGTCACGTCACCACAGGACATTACAAATGGCTCTTGAACTGGTTGCCAAGCATCCAAAATGTGATCGTGGTCTGTGAATGTGTGCAGTTCTTAGAACTTTACAATTGGGTCATAAGTATCTTTTGGGGGAAGATCCATTGTTACTTTGAACAGTCGTTAAGTGACTGGTTGTTAAGTGAGCACTACATTCATAAAACTATGTTCTAATGATATCACAAATACTACAATAAACACATTCCATGCAGAAATCATCATACACAAACACACACACACATACACACACACACACACACACACAGAGTTTATTTCTCAGTACAAAATAATCACTTCCAACACTGAGCAAATTCAAAATCCAGATGAAAATGTCTAACACTGCATGGGAGTCAGCAATCATTATTTTATTTGTTTCTATTTTAATGAAAGAATTTGCTTTAAAGACATTTTATTAAATTTTATTATTAAATTTTATTAAATGATTTAATGTTTTGCTAATGATATACATAACTTGTATTGCTTGTTTTTCCTATGATTTAGGTGTTACTTCTGTTACAGTTAATTAGATCTTAAATGAAAATAGGATTTACATCATCCACGTATAATAACTGGGAGATTTAACTTCACAAAGTAGAAAGTATATTTCCATCTACCCTATTTCCCTCAAAATAAGACATCCCCTGATAATAAGCCCAATCGGGCTTTTGAGTGCTTGGCAATAAGGCCAAGAGCTTATTTCAGGGTTCCAAAAAATATAAGACAGGGTCTTATTTTCGGGGAAACACGGTATCTTTCCTAGGATATTCTTACTCCTATCAGAGGTTTAGTCTCAAAATGACATTAAAATATTAGCAAAAGGCTTGGCTTGTGGATGTACTATTGCATGTACACATAATTCATATTGAATATTATTCCACAATCTCATATTGTATCATAACTGCCATTATATACACATGAATAAAATTTATAGAGAAAAGGTAGTAAAATGTTCAGAAATCATTTGAGAGTAAAATGTAGAATTAAGACAGATGAAATTTTTGTTTAAGGAAGTGTAATTGTAATCCCATCAATTGGCGATTGATTAATAGTACTTCTTAGTACTATTAGTAGTATGGTACTTCTAAATAAACATGCTATATTAAAGATTGGCCATAAATATACCAAAATGCAGTTTTGTTATACTTACTTTGCAATTCTTCATCAAGAGCCTTTACTTTTCCTCTTTTTTTCACCAATTTGATGTACCGTTCTTTATCTTTATTATTATTCCCATCAATTGCAACACCTGTAATATAAAGTATATCTTATTGTATACTGTTCCTGATTATTTAACTTACTGTACACATTTGCTTAAACAGAATATCAGGATTTTTTTTTTCAGCAGATGAGATATTTTGATTGATTTATATTTTAATGAAAGGATTTGCCTTGAAAATCCTTTTATAAAAAGATAGCCATAAAAGTATTTAACATTTTGCTAAGGCTTCAAAACTTGCCTCGTCTGTTTTTCCTTTTATATCTGATTAAAATTCCTATTGATTGATCATGCAAGTCAGTGTTGACTCATAGCATTTCTATTATGTGTTATCAAGTCATTTTCAATTTTAGTCACCACATATAGTTTTTCTCCCTAATGATTTATTTCTAACCTGTTCTATCAAGTCTCAGCTCATCACTACTGCAGCTGAGGCTGTCCATCTTAAGCATCCTCCTACGCATCCTCTTTCTTTCTCTCCTTCCATTTTTCCCAGCATTGCAATCTTTTTCACAGAACTGGGTCTTTGCATAATACATCAGAAATAGGATATCCTGATCATTTGCGCTTCTAGTGAAAGCACTAGGTTGATTTGTTTGTTTTCTTGGCTGTCCACTGTATTTTCTAACACCAAACTTCAAAGGTGTCTGTATTCTTTCTATCCCGTTTCTTTTTATCCTTTTTCTTCAAGCTTAACTTTTGTGGAGGATCATGGCATTTGAATAAAGGTTTTCATCGCTACTCTACCAAATGCATTTCTTGACTGCTTTACTGTTGAAGGTTGATCCAAAGAGATCCTTTGATATCTTCATTGATAATTCTAAAGTTGGTTGCCCTACCGTTGCCATTTATAATCTTCTTTATATTTAATTTTAGTCCAATTTTTTTTCATTGTGCTTAGTACTAGGGCTTGCAGATTCTTTGAATTTTTGCCTATCAGGGTAGTGTCATCAACCTAGCACAAATTATTGATGTTTCTTCATCCAGTTTTAAAACCATACTCATATTCTTCCAATCTAGCTTTCCTTAATATGTTGTCAGCATTCCAAGTAATGCACCCATTGAAAGCAGAATTCCAAGGCAGGTAGATTCCTCAAAGAACAATTTATTGGATACATCATATTGGCACAACTGATGAAAACAGACTCTGAAAGTTTCTGTGGTTTTCACCTAATTAAAAAGTGAAAGTTCCCCCCAGGTCATCAGTCACATTGTCCAATAGTGGTGATGGCAGGTTGCCTGGTTACTCCACTTCTCCTCTTCTCAGCCACCTGTTGGAATGACTTTAGTTCCCATAATAAAACTTTTTATTTTGACGGCAAAGCCAAGCTATCTAATTTTTCCGCTCCCTTTCTTCCCCTCTGCCTTGTGGCAACCATGAAGCCTCAAAGATAGCCTCAGCCAGCTTTGTTTCAGGGTTGACATATGTATTCCATATATAGATTGAATAAATAAGGGGAGAGAGTGTAGCCCTGTCACACATTCCTTTGCCAACTTTTTGTTGTAGGTTGCAAAATCGTATCCGACCCATCGTGACCCCATGGACAACGTTCCTCATCATGTTCTCTCCTTACTGTGGTTTCCTGACTTGTATATAAGTTGACCCAACCTGTTTTAAGTGACCCTATAGGTTAAAGTTATTACAAAATAAATAAATAAAACTCTGTTTAAGATTGTCTTGTAAGTTTATTTGTACCTCATGTCAATGGTTCAACAGTATATTTTTAAACATTGTCCAAGAACCAAATATATATCACAAAATGAAACTAACATTGATTTGCCTATTACAAGCCTCTGATTGCTTTAATTATAAACTCCTGCAGGAAGAGAAAAGTGAAAGTGCATGCAATTCAATGTAAAAATTCTTCAGAAATCTGACGCAGTGTGACAGAAACACAGCTCATGTAACCTTTCACTTCCTCAATTATTAAAATAATATTAAATGAGGATAGAATTCTTCCTATGGAAAAGACGGAACTGACTCATCTTCCTTACAGTGGGCTTCATGCATTGAAATAACATATGGCTTGTTTTTAATACTGTTAAATAAGCCACAATAAGTTCACACATCACATTAAACCACAAGCTACAGTATTTAAGCCATTGTGGCTGGGTTAATTACAATATGAGAACCCTGTCAGTATCTAATCTATTCAGAGACCACTTCTAACGTGCTTTTCGAAAAGCAATAGAAGCAATATAAGACAACAATGGTCAGTGTCCATGTAAGACATTTTACATACCTGCAGAATCATACCCTCTATATTCTAATCTTTGCAGTCCTTTTATCAGTGTTTCAAATATCTCTTTCCTTGTCCGAGGTACTTTGTAGTTCAAATAAGCAAAGATACCTGTTGAAGAAAGGGTAGTGAAAAAAAAACAAGAAATGCCAATATTTTGCCATTCATAAATTAATATGATTTCTGTCTTGCCCCATTATCCCAGTTTATAGTACAAGTAGTCCTCGACTTATCACCCCATTTGACTCCCAAATTTCCATAGCAAAGCAAGACATAAATAGTTGTCATAAATAGTTGTCAAGTGTCTAAATTTCTTTCTCTTTTTCTCCCTCCCTCCCTCCCCATGCCAACTTTACTAACTGAGATAAAACCTTATCAGTTATTTTATCATGATGGTATTTCTTGCAAAAATAGCTTTATGACTTACTGTACATAGTTTCACTAATAAAAAGGATAATTAAAATACTATTGCCTGATAATCTTAGGTATTTAAATGTTGACAATTATTTGATTATGATTGACCAATTTATTTTGGTTGACTGCTTATTTCTGATTTAGGTCATTTAAAATAAGATAACACAAATCTTTTACTAATCAGGTTTTGAGCTACAGATGGCAATATATATTATCTAGCACCATAAATTTGTACTTTTGGAACAACAGTTAAACAGCTATTATTCTCTGCCTTCCCAAAAATATATTTACAAACCTAAGTCAGAATTTAGCCAAGAACTGATCTGGACAACTCTAGACTACAGCTAGTATTTCACAAATCTATTAGGGAAACTTCTAGTAAAACGTATTAAATCCTGTTTTCTGGCATGAATCACAACAGAAAAGTTGCCCCAGTTCAACACAAAAATTTCCTGAGGTTAGGGCTGTTAACAATTTTCTCATGGATTCAGCTCAAGTTCTTTTCTATTTTTCCAGAGCAATATTTAAAATACTAACATTTTTGCACATTCTCAGTACTTATAAATCAGCAGTTTATACCCTCAGACAGACAGACATGCACATATATACATACATGCTTGCATACACATATAAAAGATCTAACAGAGTCCTCATTTGAGGCAATATTTTTATGCTTTGGTTACTCCAGGAAAGGCCTTTTTGAGGGACTTATCCACAATGGAGGCAGTGTGCTGAGCTTGGTAAAGATTCCTTGTTTATACTGAATTCTAGCAATGCTCCTATTTAAGCATACAAAGAGACTCAGAGGCCACTAGAGACTTTTCATTGAAAATGATAGCAGCAGTCTAGACTACCAAGGAATATATTACAGTTGTGTAGGCTTGAGGAAAGAAAATTTAGTTTCAACATATACATCCCATCATACCTCCTATTAACCACATTGACTGTTCACTTTCAAAATATAAAAGCCACAATCCAACACAAAGTTAAAGTTCAGACCACAGGACTTATAAGATTCTTAAGTCCATGGTTCAATAGTCGGTGTGACCAATAGCATCCCCCTTCTCATTTTTCTCCTTCTATAAACAGATGGGCCTTTCTTGTTTTAGTGCTGCTCAGGCTGGTTTAGAAATAGCTTGATTGTACAATAAATAATCCTGAAGTTCCAAGAGATAAAAAAAATCAAACCTGAACAGTCCAAATTCTAAATTCACAAGGAATAAACTTCTGTATCATATTTTGCATTTTTCCTTACTGAAAGTCACAAATGAAGTTGAAAATACCCTATTTTTTCCCTATCATGAAGGATCCTGTTTTATAGTCTTACAATTTTATTTGGAAATTAATATACTGTGTCAATTTTTTGTCTAGTTTTAAGCACCTTTTAAATGCTATTATTTTTATAAGCAATAATATTACCATTAAAAACATTAAAATTAGACACTTTTAAAATATATACAGTTTTTAATAAATGTTTAGACTAGAAAACATTCTAAAAATCTTTGTGGCAGTGTAAGTAGACATTATTTTATTGTGGCACAAATTAGCTACGGCAAATGCAGAAACATGAATAAGTAGTAGTTCAAACATTATCCAGTAGATAAACTTCTATTGTTAACTAGACCACTTCCCCTTTGACCTCATAATCTTTTCTCTTCAGCATGTTATTTTCATTATTCAAGAGATAAGAAAAGGCTTTAAGTACTTCTGCTTACAGAAGACCTAATCATTGGGCTTGATAAAAACCAAAATGGATAGAGTTGTTTTAAAATGATTGCACAGAAATAATGTCACAGGAAAAGGCCTTGGTCTCCGTAACTGAATGAAGCACCTCTACTGTGATACTTTTTAAAAAATAGTTCAAGCAGGGAGTTTAACTAGAAGTTATACAAAACAAAGTTAACCTTTGTTTTGAGATTCCCCCTTTAATATTCTAAAAACACTTTGAAGCTCTTGATTCCTTTTTCTGGAATGCAACTGGTTGGTAAAGAAAAGACCCCTGAATGGGGAAATTCCACAAGAATGTCAATGCTTATTTAACCAGAATCAAGCTAGGATCCTTTTATATTTTATTCATAATAAGTAAGCTCAGCAACCCTTCCCTTATCTTTGTTGCTTAGCTATGTACTGAAGCTTCTTCAAACAAGTTGCCTTTCAGATATGTATGGACTGAATTTCTCAGGTATTGTCTATACTGATTAGGAATCTTAGGCATTTTAATCCAAACTAATCTAGGAGATGCCATGTTAGGGGAAAATTATGCATTGCTCACTATGTTAAAGTTTACCTCCTTACCAAGAAATCTATTTTCCACGATGAAGACAGTATGCTGAGTGGATTCATCTCTGGCTATAATTAAGTTTCCTTGTAACTATTTTGCTTCCTCTTTCCTCTTACGAAAGATACCATTTTTAAAATGTATTGTACAAACAGTGATCCTATATTCTCATGTGGTTAATTAGCCAAATTACTCAACGTCCAAATGTGAAATGTACCTATTGATTATCTTTAGGAAGATAATTATTGACAGAATTGTTGACAGAAAATTATCCTTTAAAACTGTTGTAAGACATTGTAAAAAGAATCCATCTCAACCATAATTGGTCAAGAAGGCACCTTATTCTTCAAAGGCGTACAAGGTTGGAAATGGAGGGCCATGCCCAGCACCTTGAACTTTTGGAGGAAGTTCATGACATAAACCTGAAAATAATTTACATAAAAATAATGTAATAGTGGCCAACTTTGTAACCCTAGGTACTTTTGGATTCTTATCAGCTACGCCCATTGGTTATGTTAGCTGGGAATAATAGCATTATAGGGCAACCACATCTAGGGATCCTGTTGATGTGGAATTCTGGAAGTGGTAGCTCCAAAACATCTAGGGATCTTTTGGTCAAAGAAGATTGTATCAGCATTAGACTTTGAGGTTCTTTTGCTTAACTGAGCACTATAGTTCTAATGTGCTAGAGAATCCCTCCATTTAAAATAATGTATTGACTTAGAAACCTAAGCTTTTGTCTCAATGACCTCACAGGTAAGTTTATTAAACTCACTGATATTTCTACATATGGAATAAAAGATTGGCACAAAAATGGTCAGCTTGGCTTATTATTTATGCTAATTATACACAACTAGATTGCTATGTATAACAACATATGAAAAGGTGAAACATCAGACATATTTTGCATTTTTTACATAGCTTTCCTTTGGGTGGAGATACTTTAAAGAGATTTTCATCCCAAAGTAGGAAGCTTCCCTTCATCACTTCCGACAACATTTTTGGAACAGAGTTCTGATTTATATCTTATTTTTACCTCACCAAACTTTTCAACATCATCAATAATGGAAAATGCTTTGAAATCACACCAAACCCTTGACCTAGTATTCTGACTCAGCCATACACTCTCTTGATTAGCATTTGGTTGAGCAGTGGAACATCCCTATTTCTGAGTTAAAGCACAAATGTCTCACTTTAGATAAAGTGATTTCACTATGTTTGTTGATAGGTCTTAAATGAGTAACTAAGGGTAACACAAGATATTCCTTATCAGCTTCAACATAATAAACTAATTTGGTTTTCTGGAACAAAATAATCTTTTAGAACTCAAAGTCATTCCTTGCTTATCTTGCAAAGAAAATACATTAATTGTCTGGAGCTGATTTCCTGTTCTAATATACAAATCAGAACAGCTGATTTCCTGTTCTAATATACAAATTTAAAACTAGTTTCATTGGATTTTTCTCAATCCAAAACCTTATTTATGAGTCAGTTGTATAATCCATACCTACTCACTGTCAAACAATCCATTTTATTATATTTACAGACACTGGTCCTGTTTTTCTCTATATTATGCCACTGTCATAACTGTCTTTTTTGGATGCTTAAAAGTGCATGAAAAGATAGGCATTGCCAGGAATTTGGACATAAATCTTACCCCCTCCTCCCCATCCCAGCTTAATAAATGCAGAGGAACTGCATGTGGGGAAGGCTTTATCCGCACTTACAGAAACCTCGGCCCTGTGCATGTATAGTTCAAACACCTTTTTCAAATTTGAAAAAGGCTTATACGGTTGTTTCTGGTGAAATGCAGTTTGAGCAATGGTGTGGAAAAGTTCACTTATCTCAGCCTGAGGACCTATTTGCCATCAATACATTGCAGTCCAGGAAGGAAACTACATACTTGAACTGTCCCAACAAGCAATACTGCCCCAATAATTCCTGAAACTAAACTCTTCTTGTAGTAGTTTTACTTCCTTGTTGTAGGCAAGAATAATTCTAAACGTGTACTTTGCTGATGATTCAGTAGAAAACATTTTTAAAAAGTAGAAAGTATACCATACACTAAATAAATAATTCATTCCCCAAGTAGTATTCCCCAAGTATGGAACCTGGAGAAGGAAAATTAAAAAAGATCTGTGAATGAAAATTTAGCAGCTAGCAAAAAAATAAATAAATAATCCTGAAGGGGCACTTTTGCTTGTCAATATTCACTTTTACTAAAGATTGATCCTGCTAATAATCAGTGTTAGATTTTCTACAGTATCCATTGCCTTACAGTCACATTTCAGGCCAAAGGCTAGGAGAAAGCAGCTCCTTCTTGGCCCGACTTGCTTTCATCTCTCACCTTATCTCTCTCCCCTTGAGAAAATGCATCAACCCAATGAGCCATGGGGCAAAACTTGAGTTTGACTTAAAACTACTGTACTCCATCCAAAGCTAAAGGAAGGAGGTGGATGCTGGAGGAGCAAAGCTAAGCAAGCACATGGTCAGGTCGTCCCACTCCAATGGCCACCCGCGGGAAGGAGGGGCAGTGGAAGGAATAAAGAAGAAAGGAAAACGAGAAGGGGAATGGGAAAAGGAAGAGATGGAACCGTGGCTTATAAGCACATTTCCTCCTGTGCTTTTTATGGGGGGGGGGGGGGGCGGTGGGGGAGAGTGTTGGGGGGTGGTGGTAAAGCATTCAGCTTCCATTTCCTTTCCGACCACCGGGCAAAAGGCAGCAGTGTTTCCCCCTAAGGAAGAAGGGTTGATCTTACTACTCGTTTGGAACTGCGGAGGTTTTACATGGCAGACGTTCTTCCTCTCCTTCTCCCTCTCCTCCCCCACCCCCAAATCCGAACAACTGCACCCCTGCTTTCAGTCCGCATGTGCAACCCCCTTCTGCCGCTCGAACTGCGCGGAGAAGCTGGCAACCAGCCAACTCCGCTCCCTCTCCTCCTCTCCCCTCCCCTCACTCACCACACATGGTTAGTCCCCGACCGCGTACGCAGCCCCGTTCTGTAGCTGGCAAGCCTGGAACCCCGCACACCTCCCTGTCACCTCCTTTCTCCTTCGCCTGCCTCTTTATAACGTGTCTTGGACCAACCCCCTTGGGTGGTGGTTCATTGGCTGAGAGCGGGAGCGCGGGGAGATGGGGCGTGGGGGGGGAGAGGCTGCTTCCCAGCTTCTTGCTGGGTCCAGCCGTCACCCTGACTCACGAGGTGGAATCAAGACGGGGTGGGGGGTGGGGGATACGAGACTGGGAGGTCGAAGGAAAGGATGGGACTTTTTGTCCCCTGGAGGAGCCGCCTACGTCCCGGGATGGCGGTGGGGGGGATCCGGTCTGCCTCCAGATGTTTCAGAACTCCAACTCCCAGCAGCCCACAACCAGAGTGGTTAACGAGAGGTGGAGTTTGGGGATTTCTAGAGGTTCCTCCTCCCTAATTAGCGGCTGAAGCGTAGCAAATGATACGGTGACTTCTTCTTCTTCTTCTTCTTCATCATCATCATCATCATCCCGATAAGTCGATCGGCTTCATAATAAGCATTTGCCATCCTTCAATTCCCACAATACCTTTGGGCAGGCTGCGGGGAGTGTTGGGGGGGGTATTAAAGTCCAATGCATCAGGATTGATGCACCACCTTGGGAAGGTAAACTTTTATCTTTCTTCCCAGGGATTTTTTTTTTTTAAAGAATAACAAGAGTTGGAAGGGACCTTGGAGGTCTTCTAGTCCAACCCCCTGCTCAGGCAGGAAACCCTACACCACTTCAGACAAATGGTTATCCAACATTTTCTTAAAAACTTCCAGTTTTGGAGCACTCACAACTTCTGGAGGCAAGTTGTTCCACTGATTAATTGTTTTAACTGTCAGGAAACTTCTCCTTATTTCTAAGTTGCTTCTCTCCTTGATTAATTTACATCCATCACTTCTTGTCCTGCCCTCAGGTGCTTTGGAGAATAGCTTGACTCCCTCTTCTTTGTGGCAGCCCCTGAGATATTGGAACACTGCTATCATGTTTCCCCTGGTGCTTCTTTTCATTAAACTAGACATATCCAGTTCTTGCAACCGTTCTTCATATGTTTTAGCCTCCAGTTATGTGCTACTTATATGCTACTGTTTATCAAAACAATCCCATAGGGCAAATTAGAAAGGGTTGAAATCAGATCAGACCATTGTTCCAGCCCGGGGGTTTTCAAACAGTGTTGTTTCCCAACCCAATTTATGGAAGACAGAAATGGCACTTGTGGGCAAAGGTATGGGCCTCTTTTTTCATAGAAAACCCATGAGCTTCTGGTACCAAGAAAAGACGCAAGTACTGTTGCATAACTTTTGTGGATTACAGACATGATCACATGCGTGGGGTACCGTCCTATGAAGGAAGGGAGGGATAATAATAGGAAAGGTCAGAGAGAAAAACATAGCATAATGGTCATTCAATTATTGGGTGTGACTTAATATTTTTTTTGAATCGGTGAGATAATACCAGATGTGCAATCAAAAATCTTGGCTCTGTTTAATGTTTGAAAAACTTGTTGGGTCTTCAGGTGTCACTTCTGTGATCCTTTTTGCTGGAGCTCTTGTGGAATGTTTACTGCCCAGACAATTTGGCAACAATGTCTGCTGATCCTATTTAACTGACTGCTGGAACATTCAATCCACTCAAACTGTACCGGAAAGAATAAACTATGCAATTTCGAATTATGCAGGAAATAAATATACCCATTGCATTTTGAAACTTTTCTTTGTAGAGCAAATAAGAGTTCAAAGGAATTCTACTTCAGGGCTAGAGTATTTGTCTTCATGATGATTTCATTCAAGGAAGTTGTGTGAGTTCCCACAGGAGAATTTCTACAGGCATATTCTATTTATGGTATTTCTAAATGACTAAATTCTTGAATCCCTCATAAAAATGAGAGAAATTGCATGTTTAATATTCATTTTACATATCAGCCATATTGATTTTTTAATTCTCAAAATACAATTTGCTACCTCAGCATAAAGGGATGGCCTTCCACTTGGATGTCCTAAATGCATAATTTATTTAATTATACTTCTGTTTTCATTGTTATTTATCATTATATTGATATTTTTTATCTATTCCTGTCCAGTCGCTTGTGCAAGATATACTATAATCTGAATGTATTAATGGGTAGACAATCATTTTAGGCATCAGCAAATTGAAAGGGAGTGGATTGGACACTTTCAGTCAGAAAATCATATTGTTTACTATTCAAGATATGAAATTATGAAGAAGTAATACCATCGCATTCATAGTCAGGAAAGATGCAGTATAACAAAGCCAGTACTTGGGTACAATATGGTCAATAACTAAATAAGATTAAATACACTTCATAGACAATCTTCAAATGTGACATTTATCCACGTTTATGCTCCAATCACTGATGCAGAAAAAGAGGAAGTTGATGAGTTTTATTTGAGTCTTCATTCACAAACAGATCTTGTTTGCACATTTTGTTAATACTAGAGAGTATCAACAAAATGTGCAAGCAAGATGTGCTATTTGTGAATGAAGACTCAAATGCCAAAGTTAAAAATAGTAAGGAGGAAAATGTAATTGCGTTGTATGACCTAGGACAGGGGTCCCTAACCTCAGGTCTGCAGACAAGCACCAGTCTCTGGCCTGCCAGGAACCAGGTCGCGCAAGCCACAGACAGAAGCCCCATCTGCACACAAATAGGATGCAGATATCGCATAAAACCACATGCACACTCATCTGTGGAAAAAAATGCTGTCCATGAAACCTGGCTCCCAAACGGTTGGCAGCCACTGGCCTAGGAAATAGAAATGAAGCTGGAGAATAAAATTTCAGGAGAATCTCTCTAGTATTAAAAAAATAAATCAATACTCCAATTATTACTGTGTTGGAAGGTTACCAAGATCAATGGAACAACTAACATGGGAAACAATGTTGAAAGATCAGAAGGACCAGGTTGGGAAGAGATCATTCTGGAAGAGATGTATCTATGTGGATATTTATTTAATCATATTTGTATAGTTGCCCATCTCACATAGTGAGGGGACATACGCTATAAATAAAATATATGAAAACCATTCAAACAACCAATTTAAATTAAAAAATAAGTAAAAAGTAGAAAAAGAAAATGGTGGCAAAATAGAGAGTGTATTCTATTAATTATCATACATTCATCTAACAGGCCCTATTCTATCATGGGATCCCCAGCTAGTAGAAAAGACCATTTTTAAGGGTCAACAGGATTGGGACCAGCCTCACCTCTCAGGAAATGATTTTACCATAGGGGGACCACATCAGAAAGACGTTCTTCCTAAGTCCTGCCCAACTCTATGGCTGATAGGACCCATAATATGCCTCTTCGGCTGGATAACCACCTGATACCGCATAAATAATCAAAATCACTTCCAAAACCCTATTCCATCTGTTTCAAGTTACTGTGAATAATATTGTGAATAAGCCAAAGATTATAGGCAAGGTAATTAACTTTCTCCTGTGGCTTTGCCTTCATCTCTTCAGTGGACAAACATCTTCTACACAAGATACTGTAGCGTGAGTGGGAATAGCATGACTTCTGTGCAAGTGGTTTCATCCCATAGAGTTGGAAAACTGAAATTGACAGATGAGCAGCAAAAGCCTGTTATTTTCTGGTCACTGCATCAGCAAAGGTCAGGTTGCTGCCTCTAAAAGTAAACAAACCCAGAGTTAACATTTCAGAATACAATTGAAAAAGCATTTAAAAACAACATTGCATTTTTAAGTCACCTCTTTTTAATCTATTGATTTATTTACATAATATGATATATTCCCCATCTTCCACGACTCTGAACAGTTTTTAATAATAAAAGTTAATGTGTATGAAAAATAAAATTAGAACTCTGCTCTCTGCCCTTTTACCTTAAAAGGTAAAAAGGATAAAAATATGGCATGTGGAAGTTGATAGGAAACTCAGACAACGAAGTGCTGAATGAGAGGACAAAGGCTGAGATACATATAATGCACATTTCTCAAAACCCCCTTCTAGCAATTACCTCGTTGCTTCCAAGGAAATTGATGATAAAGATTTTACAAACGTTATGTTAGATAGTGTAGGTCAGTGATGGCTAACCTTTTTGCCATCGTGTGCCAAGAGCGTGGGGGGGAGGGCGCAGGGGAGGGTCGTGCTCACACCCATAATTCTATGTGTCCCCCATGCATGCTCGTGCGGCCCCCCGCGCGCCCCCTACTTCTGGAACACGATGGCCTGGTGGACCCGGTAGGCCTGTTTTTTGTCCTCCTCTGGCTCCAGAGGCTTTCTAGGAGCCTGGGGAGGGTGAAAATGGCCTTCCCCCCTGGAGGTCCTCCAGAGGCCGGAAACAGCCCATTTGCCAACTTCTGGTGGGACCAGAAGGGTTGTTTTTTGCTCTCTTCAGGCTCCAGAGCCTTTCTAGGAGCCAGGAGAGGGTGAAAACAGCCTCCTTCCCCCCGGAGGCCAGAAATGGCTGAGCTCATGTACCCACTGATATGGGTCCGTGTGTAGGGTTGCCAGGTCTGCTTCCAAAAAATAGCAGACAAGCGGGCCGGGGGGGGTGTTAAGTAGTAAAAAAATTAAAAAAATTTTTACAATTAAATTATATATTTTCTTACAAACATTTTAACTCGTATTAAAATAATCACTTCAAAACTTTATTTAAAATTCAAAACATCAAATATAATAATATGTAAAATATTAAATTACATTTTACTTTGCTGCCGTGTGTATTTTTTATTTGACTGTGCAGCTTTGATTAATTCTTTCTGTTTAAGGAATAATTCTTTAATTTCAGTACAATGTTGAGAAATATTTAAAAAATATACAAAGTTCACTTTGAACTGATACAAGCAGTCGGTTACGTTCATCAGTCCACAAATTTCCCATGACGCTGAAAATTTGTTCAACGTTTGCATTTGATACCGGAATTGATGCACAATACTGGAACAGTTTCAGTAAACTCAGAGCTGGCTCTTTCTTGAAAAAGTACGTCCACTTATCAAGGGATGAATCGCCCTGAAGATGAACATAAACTTCTTCTAAGACAGAAATTTCATCGAAGAGAGTGTCGGGTGGAAGTTCTTCTCGCCATGGTGATAATAACCAGATGTTCATCATTTCTTCTAAAGTTGGAGGATTATTGCGATCAATTAGAGTGAAACAACTTAGCATCTCATATACTGAATCGGTGAAATTATATCACTTTTCTAGGTATGCAATGGCTCTTTGATACACGTTGATGGCTTCTTTCTTGAACTTTTGCACGGCATTCTCAGGCAAATGTTTTTTATGTAAGGCAAATAAAAGTTTCATTCCAAAAAACTGCTCATCGTATTTTTTTTGCAAAGAATCACGCAGCTTACACATGATAATGTGAAGATTACATGCAAGAATTTTCTTCCTTTCCAGCTTCAGTAGGGTGTCTTGCATTATTGACATGAAGATGTGCATGAAATATAAATACAATTCTGAAATTGTTGGTTCATCGTCCTTTGCGAGTTCATTTTCCTGATCCGAAATAAGGTTCCAGATAACCTTATGGCACTCATCAGATCGAAGAAAAATAAAATACGATTTTAGAGGTATCCAGTTTAAAAGAAGTCTTTCAACCACTTTAAACAAACTTAACCAACGTGTTGGAAAATGGTGCAAAACTTCATGGAATTCTGACTCACAAAACTCAAAAAATGATTTCAACTCTTCTCGTTTCTTCGCAGAATTCGAAAATTTGGCAAAAACCTTCAGCACTACATTTTTGATATCAAAAGATAACTGCTTTAATGCATTTTTTGCGCTGTTGTGTAAAATGTGATTATTGCAACGAGCATTCGATCTTTGTCTCATTCTAACTTATGAAAAAAAAGACAAAACACGATTCTCCTATCCTTATTCTCTTAGACTGTACAGCTTTAGATTACGTACCATTTCATCATAAAGCTTTTGAATAAAAAAAATGTCCACTATTTTGTGAAAAAAAATAGTGAACATAATGTGAAAAAAATGGACTGTCCGCTCAAATAGTGGACACCTGGCAACCCTATCCGTGTTCTGCTTCTGGCACGCGTGCCATAGGTTTGCCATCATGGGTGCAGGTTCTGCAGAGGAATTATTGAGTCTATCATCTGCACCTCTATAACTGGTTTGGCTCTGCAACCAAACAAGACAGACACAGACTTCAGAGGATAATTAGAACTGCAGAAAAAACAATTGCTAACAATCTGCCTTCCATTGAGGACCTGTATACTGCATAAGTCGAAAAAGAGGGCTGTGAAAATATTTACAGACCCCTCACATCCTGGACATAAATTGTTTCAACTTCTCCCCTCAAAACCATGTTATAGGGCACTACACACCAGAACAACTAGACACAAGGACAGTTTTTTCCCCGAATGCCATTACTCTGCTAATTCCCACAACACTGTCAAACTATTTACTAAGACTGTATTACTACTATTCTTCTCATTCTTCTTATTATCTATCTCCTCCCACTTATGACTGTAACCTTGTTGCTTGTATCTTTATGATTTATATTGTTTTATTTGTTTCCTAGTATGATTTGATTGCTTATCTGACACTAAGTGTTTGTATCTTATGATTTTTAATTTTTTTTTTATGTACACTGAGAAAAATTTCTTGTGTGTCCAATCACATTTGCTCAATAAAGAATTCTATTCTATTCTATTAAGAGTGAAAATACTGTTTTTATTATCAGTATATTTAATGATGCCTTGTGGGATAAATTTGGGATTCTCAACGCATGACTATCCTGTAATAAATTGTAAGAGAGAACAAGACCAGTATAATATCATGTTTGGAGACAATATGAGTTGCTAATGGATTTTGCATATGCATCTGGCTGACCATTGTAGATCCAGTCAGGATGTTTGGCTCAATGGGCTTTTTGTCCTGATCCAACTTTATTCATTTTGCATTCTCTGAATAGATTTCAATGAAAGAACATCCGGTGTGTGCGTCAGTACATTGCAGATACCTCTTAACTAGTGGGATGCAAGCAGCAGTATGTTGGCAGTCTCTAGATTAGAGATCCTATCTTGCAGAGACTTTTGCAAGTGAATGACGGCTTTGGCTGGGCTTATAGCATATGGTCAAAATTTGGCAAAACTGGAGATGTTGTTCTTACTGTTACAGTAGCAGGAGATGTTGCATCTGGCATTGGTATGACTAGGGCTAGTATCTATTTTACTAAAGATGGATGTATGAAAGCCTCAATTGTCCAGAGCCATGTCTTTATAGTTGATTTTTTTTTTGTTTGTGTGCATTTTTTAAACATATTTTTAACATTGTAGAAACAGTGCCTTTTTCTTTTTTTCCTTTTTCTTTCTTTCATTTCTTCTAATTGCATGGCTATTATACTAAAATAGGAATAAAAATGACAATGAACGTTATTTCGGATGTTAGACAATAGAACTGGGAACATATACATTGCCAGGGATGAGTATGAAAATAGAAATCCATAAGTTGATTCTAACTGCATGTTATCCTCCAGGTAATAGTGGTAATCAAAGGACCAGAGGTGCATTTTAGGTAAAATGGTACAACCAATTGGCAATTCACAAGGGAAAAAAAAAGAATTTATGACACAAATGCATGAGAGGGAAAAATACAAGAAGGTACACAAAGTTTAAGTGCTATATTAAAAACTATTAGAAGGTGGAATAATTTGATAACAGACTGATCTGAGGCTCATATAGGAAAAAAGGATGTACAAACTGCTTGGAATAGGGTGAAAAATATTATGTTACTAGTGAACCTGTGACCTGTTAAATCATCCTACTTTTCACATATAAGCTTGCACTGTTTCTGCTCCCCCGACTCTCAGGAGAGCCCTGGGGAAGCTTTCTCCTCCTCCACTTCCTCCTCTGATCTGAACTTCCTGCCATTTTGCTGGGAGCAGGGGGATCCAATGCACCCCCTTCTCCATTCTGATATTTCCTCAAAAGTGCCCTCCTTCCAAAGAGGAGGAGAGCTCACCCTTCAACTGCCAATGCCCCCTGCTCTTTAGCAGGCATCCAGGCACTCTTTTGCCCTTTCTTTTTCCACATCTAATATATGCTTATGCCATTTCCCCTCCCCTCATAACCCTCTGGAGATGCCCAGTGTAGTTGACTCCTTTTTCTCCTCAGGTGACCGGCAGAACTGCCTGGCACTTGTTGTGGGGAGAGGGAACAAAGGGGGCTGTAGACTTCAAGGAAAAGAGTATGACTGATCCCCATTTTAGCATATTCCCAAGGACTCCCACCCTCCAGGGAGGAAGAAAACCCTAGCTACCCCAAACTTGCCAGTAGGCATCAGAGCCCCTTTCTCATTCTTCCCTCACAAGTCACTGGCATTAAGAATTTTCAAATTTTGGCCTCAGCTCCAAGGCCCTTACCCAATTGGGAACAGAAGCCAGAGGGAAGTGGGAAAGGGGATAGTGATATGCCCCTCCAATCTTCCCTTCCACCACACAATGTAGAAGTTTCTCAGAAGTGTGGTGGTCTTGAGGCGGCCACAACTTTGCAAAAATTTAATCCAACAGGATTCGTGGGCCCCAGATTTTGGATGCATTCTGTCAGTCAACCCATTTGAGGTGTGTTGGTTCAAAAATTGTTGGTCAATGATGCACTATTTCACACAATTGAAGGCTACAAAGTATTAAACAGACACAATAGTTTTTGAAGTAAATAGATAGAATACTAGAGAAGTGCATATAGTTACTCTAATGAAATATAAAAAGAAAGCTTAGTGGAATGATGAAGCTACAGAATCTATGGATAAGGGGGAAAAAAGACTTTCAAAGGAATGATTACTGCAGAAAGGAAGGCTGAGATATTGTATCATAGGCATAGAAAGAAAAAAAGCTGTGAAGAATGTAGTCAAAGAGAACAAGGAACAGTTAGATTAAAAAAGGGAGAGAAAATGAATTCTTATGATGGAAATAAATAGTTGCTGAGGAGGAGGTGAAAAAGGTTAACCAAGTAGCATCCAGCAGAGCAAATGGAAATGAAAAATAACAGTGATGAAATTATTTGGAATGAAACGAGCATTTTGGTGATTGATATGGGAATGATAGTGATACGTTGAAAAGTAGAACTGAAATGAATTTTATAAATGCTGGTGCCCTCCCCCACCCCAAAGAAAATAGATGAAAAGGAAGTAATAAATTCTGTTAAAATATTGAAAAATTGTGAGTATGCATTGTAGATGATGTTACTGAAGAATTATTAAAATATAGGCTGTCATATGCCTATATGTGGCTGTGCAATTTATTTAAAATGAATGTGAAGATTGCCTCTGGGCCTGACAATTGAATAAACATTATTCTTCCTCTGTACAAAAGGACAAGCACAAAAAATGAAAAGGGGTTATGTGCACAGAAATTCAATCAAATTCTGATTGAAAGGGTAAAAAAGATGGCTATGATCAAAATGTTGGAAGCTATCAGGCTTCTCTCAATAACACTAAAAACAGAAGCAAGCACTATCAAGCATTCAAGGATGCAAATGCCTTATAAGGTTTATGATAAGAAAACTAATGAAGCTATTATGAAAGAATTCTAGCAACTGCTATCTATTAAAAATGAGCCCTATTAATAATGAAATCAAGGTTCAGTTTTGGCTAATTTTTGTTCTCTCATGAATGGTGCAAAAGGCTTGAAAATCACTTTTAGATGGGAGGGAGGGACAGTTTTTACCTGTCCCTGATTTGAGGAATGGACTTACCTGATTTCAAAGTTTTTGCCTACTAAAACATTAATTACATATAAAGTCTTAATGAAACATTTAGTACTTTTTATTATATAGTTTTTTAAGCACAGTAAAAACTGACCCATTTGATCATGATGTCTTATAAAAGCAAGTACCGGTAATTATTTCAAATGTTTATTATTTAAAACATTTAAAATTATACTGGTTTAAGGAATTATCTTGCAAATAGTTTATTTTCTTAATTACAGTCTTGGTAAAATTGTGTTTGATAAATAGGTAATATAATGGAAACAACATGTTCATGTTAAAATAAATTTTAAACATTTTGTTTCAATGCCTTCTAAAAGAAAACAACCAAAATGGTGATTTCATTACCAAAATATAATAATATAATATGAGAACCACTTTGGTCTAGTGGATAAGGCTAGAAGCTAGGAGACTATGAATTCTAATCCCACTTTACCATGACAGCCAGGGGGGTCACTTTGAGCCAATTACTCTCTCTGAGCCCAATTCACCTCATAGGAATGTTGTTGTGGAGAAAATAGGAGGAGGAAAAAATATTTTGTGTGTTCACCACCTTAAATTATTTATAAAAACAATAAAGGTGGGAAGGAAATGAATGAATGAATGAATGAATGAATGAATGAATAAATAAATAAATAAATAAATAAATAAATCTGGATTATGCAGAAGCAATACAATACTGCATGCTTTTATTTAAAATTAAACAGTAATTTTTATTGCCATTGCTCTACAAAACTGTTTTATTGTTGGTCTTACAAGTACCGTAATCATAGATAAAAGAAACAGATTTTGAAGATGGCTGAAGAATTATACTAAGTTTGGTTTTTTATTTATTTTTGCCTGAAATAAAAACAATATTCAAAGAAGTAAACAATAAAAAGATAAATTTAAACATATTTAAAGGATAAATAACATAATATATTACTTGCACACAAAATAATCATAAAACGTATGAAAAATTCTAAAAGCTAAACTGGAAATAAATATATTGATGATTTTTTCTTGGAAACAACATAAGAGAAGTCCTTTTTTGCTCACTAAAAGCAATCCTCTGAAAGTGAAATCATCTTAAGGTAAAAAGAATTCTATAATATATCAGACAGTGTCTCTGATAGTTAAATCTTCAGCTGTCAAATGTGTTTAAATTTTAACTCCAACATTTTCAATTGAACTCAGAAAGCATAGATAGGCAACACTCACTGATTCAGCAATGCTCTGTTGCACCTCTGAGGAAAATAGCAGTTCCAGGACACCTTGAAATACTTCTAGTTCTGATAAATTGCTTCTGGAAATTGTCAGACTGTCACTGAACTGTCATGGTTAGGAGATTTGATGTAGCAGTGGTTCCTGACCTTTTTTTGGCCATGCCCCACCTAAGCATCTCTAAAATCCTGATGCCCCTCCTGTGGCATATAATTCTTATTTTACTCAAAAAGTGAACTCTACTCACACGGAGGAAGCCCAAAAGGCCATTAACTTGGTTTAAACAAGGCTCAAATTGCCCCCATTAAAAATCAAATTGCCCCCCTGTGGGGCGTGGGCCCCACATTGGGAACCACTGGTCTAAAGGAAGAGCAAACTGCTATGGCATTTTTTACTGCATCCTGTTCCCAAATTGGTGAACTTTTTACATCTTTCTCAAAAAAAGAAAAAAGGCACAGATGAGTTCATAGTACCTTGCATTATGTAGTTGCTACATTTTGCACCAATGATCTTAGGTTGTAAACAGAACATGTATTATTGTTCTCATATTTTATTCATTAAGAAATAGCAACATAACATGACATGACATGACATGAAATGACATGACATGACAAACATAACACAACACACAATGCAGCATAACACACAATGTACCATAACATAAAGCACAATTAACGTAACGTAATATTGTTCTCAAATATACATATGATACACTAGAAATTAGTGTATAGTGTAAAATAGTTTACCTAAGTAAGACTGTATATGTATGTGTGTTGTGTGCGTGCATGTATACAACTGCAGGATTAATTGGAAAAGACTATGGTAGCAAATAGGCATTGGAAGATACCCAGCTAGTCTGCCTGACTACCACATATGTAAAACAAATTAAGATAAAACAGATTTAAGAACGATCTGCCAAAATGCCATGGTTAAAGATGTCAGGCAGTCATCTATGTGCTAAGTTCTTTTCCAGTGACTTCACTTATAAGGATTCACACATTTCCTTGTACATGATAACATTTGTGTACTTTGCAGAATATGTTAAATGAGACAATTTTCTTCGAGCAAAAGAGGCAAAACAAACAGTGACGGGTGTCATCTGCTAAAGATTCAATCAAGACAACATTTATTAGGAAATGTTTGGTAATGGTATAAATTGCCAACAGTAACTTTTTATCACTGGCACTAAATGCCATGAAATGTGGGATGAGGCAAGTATACATTCCTTCCAACCCAAATTGATTTGCCAGACCTTCCATCATACAACCGACGGAATGATAGCCTAATTATTTGCAGTGGGGGAGGGGAGAAGGTTCATATATTACCTAATCTCTCTAGGAGTAAACAAGACTAATAATTAAACCTCTTCCTCCTCCCCATCAATACTACTGCCAGAACATCAGCATCCCCTTTGAGGGCCAAAGATGGTATATAGCTATTCCTTAGCACATTTCCGCCTAAACTTCTGCCATTTAATTCGGTCAATATACACCAGGGAATGGGAAGGGCAGATGATAGAAGAGGGTGGAGGTAATGGGAACATGAAGAAGAAGTTGCTCCAGCTGCTGCCCTTCCAAAATGTCAAGCTTGTTGTTTGTCTTTCAACGGCCTGCTTTGTTTGAGAAGTATGAAAAACAACATGCTTTTATCATCTTTTTCCCCGTGAAATTGGTTTCTAAAATGTCCTTAAAAAAACTCACTCTGGAGGAAATACTCTGATTATTCCATCCCCACAGATTAATGCTTGTAAATGTATCTCTCTCTCTATATATATATATTCAGTATATAGATCATGTAATTTACTTTCCGAATCATAGTTGTAGGGATCAAGTTCTTTTGCAACAACATGTAGTCCTCACTTAGCGACCACAACTGGGACTGGTAACTCCATTGCTAAGCACCATGGTTGCTAAGTGAGACATTGCACGATCATGACAGACTCACCAGGTCTCTGATCATTTAGTGGTTAAGTGAGTCACTACGGGTTTTTATTTAGTGAGACATCACATGGCCATGAATTGCAATTTTGCTGACAGCTTCTACATTAACTTGGGTTGTCAGGAGCCGGTTGTGAATCATGAAAATGGCAACCATGTAACCACGGGAACACTGTGACAATTGTAAATGCCTACAATTTGCAAAGAGCCTGGCTGTCAATTATGTAATTGCAGAGATGCGGTGGCAGTCATAAATACAATGACTGCTCATAAAATTACTTTTTCAGGACAGTCATTAAGTGAAGTCCATTTATACTCACTTATATTCAAAGGGAAATACTATTATTTATTATATATGCTATAGAAATTAACACAAAGCAGAAGCACAACACAAAAGATGTGATATAAAACGGCTTCAACAACTTGAATTGAGTACATTTTAGGTCTGTCCATCTTAACAGAAGGAACTTAAATGATGGCCCTTAAAGCACCTTACAGACAATAATACATACGGCTAGTCATTGACCTATGACCACAAAGGAGCCCAAAATTTCTATGGCTAAGCAAGTGAGTGCTCTCACTCACAACTTCCAATCAGCTCAAGGCCTGGTAGTGGGCCTCAGCTTGGTGGTTGGGGAACCCTACTATAGATTTCAAGATGTATTGAGAAAGTATGTCTAATTAATCAAGGAAATGTGATGTTTCATTGCCACACCAGGAAGAGGGGAGGGAGCAGATAGAGCAGATAAGTATAAGCTCATTTTCTTCTCAGCTTCATTAACTATCCAATATCCAAATGAGAGGTATGGAAAACACACAGGAATCACTGAGCAATATATACAGAAAGTTACTTTCCCATCTGAATGAATTCCATCCAGTAACCTTCTGGAATGGCAACAGAAAGTATCACTGAAGAGTAAAATCCAGTGTAGATGGAAACTTTCATTGCCAACTATCTATTTGCCTTCCTTCCTCCAAATCAAATAAAGGCAGCCTTCAAGGGGCAGGAAAAAGGAGATCAAAAGGATTTGTGGGGAGAGTCAGACAAGATTAACAGGTGGAATAACTGGAATATAACTTGGATTCCTATCACTGAATCCAAGTTACATTCATACATACACCTAGCACTGAAGGTGCTCATCCGATAATTCTCCTAAGCCGCCTTGAAATATTCTTCTTTGTAGAAGTTATCTTGGTATAAATAGAAACTGTTAGTTTTTGTTTTAACCGATTTATAAATAGAATGTTTGGTTAGAGACTGTGCCAGCTTGAAGGCTAACATTAGTATAGACACATGGATGTTGATTTTACTCTTTTATATGTAAGGTCCAGAGGTGGGTTTCAGCAGGTTCTGACCAGTTCTGGAGAACCGGTAGCGGAAATTTTGAGTAGTTTGGAGAACCGGTAATAAGAATTCGGACTGGCCCTGCCCCCATCTATTCTCTGCCTCCCAAGTCCCAGCTGATCGGAAGGAAATGGGGATTTTGCAGTATCTTTCCCCTGCCATGCCCACCAAGCCACACCCACCAAGCCATGCCATACCATGGCACCAAGCCACAACCACAGAACCGGTAGTAAAAAATTTTGACCACTGGTAAGGTCTTTACACAAACATGAACACTTGCTAATTGAGTTTGTGAACCTCTTTTACTCCTTTCCCACAGAATTCTGAAACATATAAAGTTAATAAGCATATGAATTATGTTTTATAAATAATATAGCATACTATTATCTTTTCTTTTTCTTCCTAATCCTTGTATTACTCTGAAAATTACGCAGTGTATTTTATTAATTAACAAAATGTCAAATATTCTCTTGATGAAAAATGCTGTACTGCCTGCAAAAGTAACTTCCAAGTGAGTAAAAAGGAAGTCATGCTGACATACAAAAGCATTGCTTTATCTCAGCATTAAATGAAAATATAAATTATTAAACATTGTCTCTGATATTAGTTGAGCCCTTGTTCTAATGACATTATGCTGCCCTCACTGACAGACTAGTAACAGTATTACGCAATTGGGGAATACTTCAGAGACTGTTTCCCAATCTACATTTTCATCAACAGAATTCCTAACATCAAGCCCAGCTGTAATCTTACATGCCAGAATTGCTTCTCCCTCATCTTATTAAATCAATTTCTTTTAGAGTGTGTCAATTTTGAATGCCAAATTTTCTCCAGTGTAGTGCTAAAGTAAATAAAAGCAACATTCCTTCCAAAATAAAACCCTCCCCCAAACCCAAGAAAAACAAACGGCAAAAAAGCCATTTGGGGCCATGTTCTTTTCTTTTCTTTTTTTTAAAAAGATAGGCCTGGTTGTCAATCTGATATGCCTGTTTTTAAGACAGGAGTTCTGACAAATGTATCTTTTTCCACTAGCAGCATTCAGCTATAACACCAAACACCTCTTTCTATATTCTCTCCCTTATACTTGCAGCTAGCTGCCCCACTTTAGTTTACCTTGAAAAGATTTGTAATGCTTAACAGCAAATTATCTTGATGAATGACAGACATCCACAGACCAAAGTCTCTTGCTTAATTCAAAGGTTCTTTGTCTGCCTTTTCTGCTGTTGTGTCTACCCTGTGGGATATTATTACCCAAAGGTTTGGAATTTATTTATTTATTATTTATTTATTAATTTTATTTCTATTAAATTGATTAAAAGCACAAAGATAGACAAAATTTAAAAATAATTAAAATTATTAAATAATTGGCTCAGTTATAAGATCCTCACCCTTCTGTTCACTGGTGAAGACTTTAAAAATCTGGTTCTTCCCCAGGGGATTGGTTCAGAACAGATTATGGGATGGCCATGTGTAGAATTAAAGACCTAGATTTTTATGTCTAGAATATTTATTACATTGTATTTTATCTTTATTCTATTTGGAATTCCTTGATTTCATGTTTCTGTGAACTATAAGTTGCTCAGAGTTGCTTAGTGAGTTGAGTGGCCATATTACCACATGAAGAGTTGAACTTAACAGTCCCTTCTATCCCATGATTTTAGTATGATAGCTAGTAATATAGGTTTCTTCAAAGATTACTTAAAAACCAGTAAGCAGCAAGGCATTTATTGGACATTTGAGTTGAAAACTCAATTCAATTATCAAGCAACACACTTTAAACGTTTGTCAAGGAAGCTGTGTTTCTGGAACAATCCCCTGGACACTGTAAGAGTATAGTAATAGCTGAATGATTCCTCCTTATAACAGAATGTTCTGTAACATTCACTCGGTCCCAAATGTTATTATCTTGAATTATTATATCAGGAGATCTTCTCTGAAAATACAGAATTAACATTCATAGAAGAAAAACTTCCCGCTATACTATTTTAATGCCTGTTCATTTTCAGTAAATGAGGTCTGTGAACCTCCTCCACATTTGCTTCAACTACTTCATCATTTGCTTCAACTATTTCTTCCAAGTAAACTAAAGGATTAAAAAAAATAAAAAAAGTCTGCTAATGGACTCCAGAGCCTTGAACTCTTCAAACAGCTGTATTTTCTAAAAGCTGTCTTGCAAATGGAGTCCAGCTACATGAATAAAATAATACGGACACAACTGTGATTACGGTATGCTTATTCAGTTTATAATGTACATGTATAAAGTAAAGTGACAAATGCCACATTTGAAGTGATCTAAAGTGATCTAATGAGAATGCGTAAGAGGTAATTAAACCAAGATCTTTATTATGGTCATAGACTAGAATAATAAAAATAAAATACAAACAATAATTCTGTTTTTTTTTATTGAAAAAGTTTTTCAAATACAGATTTCCCCCCCTTTTTCCCCTCCTCCCTAACCCCCCTCCCCTCCCCCCATGGCTTCTCCAAAATAAAATCCAAATTGATATCACATTATATAATACTTTACCATCCTTTTACACCACTCCCAAATGCTAACCATTTCTTTCTAACATTATTATTATATCCCCCCTATACTATACATTTCAGAGCAACATTCAGTTGTAAAATTATATAATAAATCCTAATTTGGCATTTATTCAACTCATAATCTACCCATTTCCTCCACCCCCATACATATATCTCTTAATTCAAATCTTTTACGTATATTAATATCTGAACATAACATCCCTTTTCCCAAACTAAACAATCAGTAACCTAACCTATCTCCACCCACTTTCCTACAGGTCTACCATACATAATATTTTTAATATCTTTGTTCTTCTGCCCACACCACTAAAAGATATTTCCATATATAAATAAAATCCTCAAATGACTTTAAGTTTGTAATCCATATAGTATCTTCTGTAATGTCTTTCAACTAGATTATTAATTCCATCGCCCGAGTTAGGGTAACATCAAGTTCTGCTTCCAACAGTATATTCAGTATCTTCAATTACCATCTGCCCCCATCAATAATAAATGTTTCTGTATATAAAAAACCACCCGAGTGACTTTATATTTATATTCCATATAGTATCTTCTGTAATGTTTTTTGTCTAGATTATTAATTCCAACCACCACATTAGGGTAACAACCAGATCTTCTGCATGCCCCAATTCCATAGTTCTCTTGCCTTATAATTCAACATATACGTAATCCATTTTCCAAAGAATCCAAAATAGAAAGTTCCAATCCGCTCAATCAAAGACCATCTTCCACATTCCAAAAACACCAGCACTGCAGAGATCTGTTATTCTTCTCAAAATAGTATAAGTCTGTAATTTGCCTCAGTTATATTTTCATGTATCAGCCTTCTATAAATCCCGCTTATTATATTTAATTGTCTCTTAAGTAACTGGCATTAGTCTGTTGGCTAAAGAAAAAGAAAAAAAAAGTTTTTTTGTTTAGTTTAAATTTTTTTAGTTTTGTAGAACCTGCTTCTTCTTTTCTTAACGTGTTGTGATTTAGATCTCCATCCTGGCTGCCTTTCTTGGACTTGTATATCAGCTGATTGAATTACATGCTGGTCTGTAACTTGATAAGGAATCAAATCGAGATCCAAAGCTGCCTCTCTTATATTTATAGGTGATCCAGCTATAGCCTCTGGAGGAGAATCCAGAAGCAGCTCATCCAAAAAGGCCTCTATAACTTGTTGTTTTTCCATTACCTCCATCTCCATCTGCTTAGCCTGAGTTTCAATCTCTTGTTCATTTTGCTTTTCTTTATCCCCCTCCTGTGTTCCTAACACTGATAACATACGTGGAGATGTTAAGTCCATTTTAAAAACCTTGTAGTAAAATTCTTCCGCTTTTTCAACTGTATTTAGTTGATATCTTTCTCCTTGATATCTCAATATTATACCAACTGGAGCATCCCACCTAAATGGGATGTTTTGTTTCTTTAGCTCAGTCACCAAAAATCCAAAGTCCTTTCTATCTTTTAACATCTTGGACGGCAGCTCTTTATATATCCAAATCTTCCTTCCATTCATTTCTAGAGTGGAGTTAAAAGACTTTTGCACAATATCGTTTCTTATTCCTTTATCAGTAAAGTAAATCACCACATCTCTAGGCAACTGCCTTTGCTTTGCCACCCAAGAATTTGCTCTGTAGGCCTTATCAATCTTACAGGATACCTCTTCAGGACTTTAAAATCACAGCCAGAACTTCAGCAGACATCTTTCTCAAGTCTTCTCTGTTATTTTCCTGTATTCCCCTGATTCTGACCACAAATTCCATGCTTCTAAATTGCACCATTGTGACTTCATTTTCAATCCTTTGTTTTATATTATCTGCATTGTAAGTCTTGTGATCAGCTTCCTTTATTTTAGACTCTACTTCTGAACTATTTTCTTGAATCATTATCAAGTCATTTTCAATTCTTTGTATTTTATTATCCAAATTATGAATCTTATAATCAGCTTCCTTCATTTTAGACTCTATTTCTAAGTTGATATCTTTATCCATCTTTATAATTATTTCTGAAAAACTTTTCAAAGCTGTTACAATATATCGTTTCAGGTTATCATACTTTTGTTGTACCAACTCTTTAATTTCCTGTCTAAATTTTTCAAGGTTCTGGTTCACAATCTCATCATGTCTTGCCATCTCCTCCAAAACAAATTCCTTTAGGTCTTTAAAGCCATTCTTCTGCATCTGCAAGCTCAAAACTTGTTCATGTGATTTGTAAATGAGGGAGCCCCCCCTCCCACAGCTTGGTTGTCTGGCTTTGTCATTTTAACGCCATCCTGCCACACAAACAGATTTTTTTTCCTTTTAAAGAAAAAGACTTCTCTCCAGACAATATCAATATCAAGTCTCTACGAAGGAAGAAGCATGAAATAAGAATTTTTCTCTTCACTTCTAGCCAGCGCTATTGTTTCAGATACTTTGTAACGTATTAAACTATTCAAATGGAAGGACTTTCGCTTTCAGCTTTCTTCTCAAACCTCAGCCAGTCACCATTTTAAACTTTTTTTCCCCCCTTTCACTCTTTCTTCACTTTTAAAATCAGTCTTAGGGTTGTTAGAAATACTTGCAATTTAGAGTCCCAGATCCGGATTTCATCCTGCTTGTTCAGACAATCTGTTAGTTTTCATTAGTTGGGTTGGTCCCATCGCCTGGCTCTGCAAAAGTGCAGAGTTCTCCCGAAGCCCGGAGCAGCGGCGAGCTGAATAGGGAGCCTCATCCTGCTTCCTCCCCAAGAGTAAAAAAAGAACTCTGGGGACTTCGCAGAGGGCTCTACTTGCCCTCGCCGGCTCTATCTCACATTTCCTTAAGGAAACGGAGTTTTTCGAGCCGCCTTTCAGCTGTAAAGGCGTCTCTTTACGGGTTGACGGGGCTGGCAGTCTCAAAAGACTGTCTAACGGTGACGGAAGCCAAACCGGAATTCTGGAAACTAAGAAATATACCATAAGTTAAATACTTGATAAAACTGGTTTGTGTCAGAAATATTTCTTCTTCTCATAATACAAATTAATTGTGACAACTGCATTTCCCCCCTCAAATATATATATCAATTAAACAAATTAAAATCATGATTCTATTGATTATTATTAATAATAATGCTACAACATTCATTAGTACATATTAAAAAAATTATGAGTTAGAATGAATGCTAATAAAAATACAGAAAAAAAATAGTGAATAAGAAAAAAAATCTGTAATGTATCTCTTATAAAGAATGATCAACTATATTTAAAACAACTCACCTTAGAACATTTGTATTCAAACCTAGTAATGCATGGAGAAGCACCCTTAAATCAATAGCACAAGTTAAACATAACAGGCTTAAATCTAATTTATTTCAGTGGAGCTAACCTGAAACCATCCCTATAAAAATTATAGAATTGGAAGCTTTTTAAAACACAAGTCAATTATTTAGAATTCATGGAAGAAAAGCTGGATCTAAATTCAGTTAATCAATATATAGATAATTAAACTGTGATTTGATGAAATAGACTTTAGCATTGTTTTCCAACTTTCATGGGCACATTTTTTTTTTTTTTTTTTTGGATTTAAGTTATATGCCGCCCTTCTCCGGAGACTCAGGGCAGCTTACAATGCATTAAACAATAGCCTTCATACTTTTTGTGTATATTTATACAAAGTCAGCTTATTGCCCCCACAATCTGGGTCCACATTTTACCTACCTTTGAAAGGATGGAAGGCTGAGTCAACCTTGAGCCTGGTGAGATTTGAACTTGCAGTAATTGCAGGCAGCTGATGTTAATAACAGTGCTTTAGTCTGCTGCGCCACCAGGGTTCCTATATTAACATGGCCCATAGAATGTCTTCATATTATGGGCGGAATAGTGTACATTTATTTCACCATCATATGCATCTTTGTGCATGCAAAACAAATATTTCTTGGCTAGCAAAAATAAAATATTTTCATAAAGGAAATATTTTTCAGGAACAGAACTATAAAATTTGCAGATTTCATGGATTCCTTTTGCCAAATAGTATCACTAGATATGTAAACCTAGGATATTTCCATATATTTTGACTCTCCTGCAGGCCCAGTCTCTTAATATAAACATTCTATGTTATAGATCTATCCAGATTTATATCCACAAGAATGTTTTTTTCCCCAAATTTCTGAAAATAATGTTATTGAATATGCTAAGCCTTTATATAAAAGGAATAGATAATTGTTAAAGTTTCACAATAGAAACAAATAATATTTTGTCTTTATTTCCATTGTAGAGAAGATGACAAAAGCAAAAATAGCTCCGGAGAGGGGAAGACACACCCTGCCAACATATGTAATTAGCTGAACCCTACAGAAAATTATTCTCTTCCTTTGGACAGAAGAAGAGACAAAATGGTGGACAAGTACAGAGACACTGACAAATATTAAAATGCCGCTTCTTCCTCCCCAAATGAAACAATGGAGATCTGCTTTCCTCTTCACTTTTCTGCATATTGGGAGCTTCAAGTGAAGTTGACATTCACAACAGAATATGAAGGTAAAGGAAGTGAAAGGTAAAATGATTAGGATGATTATATGCCCATCAATTTAGTGACAAGAGAGAGATTTCTTTAGGATGATATGTCACCAATCTGTTCTCTAGTCTCCCAACAATGTATCTATGGCTGCCATAATGGAATCTATCCACCTTGTCTGGAATGATATAGTGCCGTGATAGTGAATCTATGGCATGCGTGCCAGAGGTGGCACACAGAGCCCTCTCTGCTGACACGCCCGCCGTCACCCCAGGTCAGATCTCCATGGCGTTTCTTTCATGAGCTTCTGTTTTCCTACAAATGATGAAACAGAAGCTCATGAAAGAAAAAGATCTTACCTCTTCCTAAGCTGCCAGTGTTGGGATGCCCTGCCTCCTGCCGGCCAGCTGGTCTTCATGTCTCTGCTGCATATATGTGCATGCCAGCGCATGTGCATGTTCACGCATGCCCATGCATATGTGCAATTTGCACATTCCTGCGCGCATACACACTTTTCAATTTGGGCACTCGGTGTCTAAAAGGTTCGTCATCACTAATACAGGGTCTTCTGTTTGAGCATGGGGTTGGACTAGAAGACTTTCAAGGTCCCTTACAACTCTGTTATTCTGTATTCTACTGTTGGTCATCTTAACGTTAGGCTTTTGAGGTAGACAAAAGAAAGCAAAGATATGAATGGTACTACATATTCAATTTAAATATATTAAGTTTATTAAAGGGTTACAGTAATAGAATTTTTCAAGTGGTGGAATCAGTGGTGAAATTCAACTTTTTTTATTACCGGTTCTGTGGGCGTCGCTTGGTGGGCCTGGTGTGGCTTGGTGGGTGTGGCAGGGAAAGGATACTGCAAAATCTCCATTCCCACCCCACTCCAGGGGAAGGATACTGCAAAATCCCCCATCCTGGGGGAAGGCTATTACAAAATCTCCATTCTCATCCCACAATGGGATCAGCCAGAGGTGGTATTTGCTGGTTCTCCGAACTACTCAAAATTTCTGCTACTGGATCTCCAGAACCTGTCAGAACCTGCTGGATTTCACCCCTGGATGGAATTGATGCAAGTCCAGTGTGCAAGTGAAACATGAAGTTTCACTTAACAACCATATTTTTTTGTGAGAGAGCTGCCAGTCTGTCCAATTAGTAAGTTTGTTAAGTAAGAACTAACAAACTTACTAATTGGTAAGTTTGTTAAGTAAGAACTACCACTCAATGTGCACCCAATCTTGGAATTGTCATATTTTGAACAATAGGATATTTTGAGGTGATTTTATCAATCTTTATCAAGAAAGGGATTGGATATAAACTTGCTGACAAACGGATAGGTTTACTCACATTAACATGGAAAACAGATATGGTATTGTTCATGGTGCCTCTTTGCCTCTCAAACTGTGAAGATGCAAGACCAAAATAAAGGATTATAATATATAGTGAGTTTTAAAAGATAATAGTGGGCTTTCCTCAGAGTTCAGTGATGATTAACTGTTTTGAGTACATTTGTTTCCTAGCAACAAAGGGAGGGAGGCAAGTTTGCTATTTGCCCTATATACAAAGAGGTTAGCAATATTTTTCTTCTGCTGAAATAGGGCTATCATATTTAGATTGCAAAAATGCAGATGAGTACTAGACAGCAGCAGGTTTTCTATATATCATTTCCAAGTGGTTGTCTAAATATTTGTAACCCAGATATTTTAGCCTTTGCTAAGATAATGATTTGAGAACAATTTCAGTTGATGTACCATCAACTTGGTGTTGATTCGAGCAGCCACAATAGATCAGTGCTCTCCAAATTTCTTCCTTCATTACCTTACTACTTACATTACTACTTACCATAAAGTCCTTTTTACACAATATATTTAAAGCGCTTTAAGTCAATGTAAATATGGTGTGACTAAGTAATGGATTAAAGTGTGTAAAGAAAAAAACACTTTTACTCAATTTTGTGTAATTTACCTAGGTTTGAGAAGTATTGGCATGGATAGATTTTTTCCTTTTAAGTCTTCCTACTCACTGCTACTGTAACTAAGTCCACCAACTCAGTTGTTGGTCTTCATCTTTTCTTCTTTCCTTCTATTTTCCCAGCACAGGACAATTTGAGCCTGGTCACTTCTGCCTTGAAAAAGAATTCAAGGTTGATTTCATCGATGATCCATTTGTTTTCTTGGCAGTCCATCATACTCTCAGTTTTCTCCAACACCAAAGTTCAAAAGTATCAATACTCTTTCTACCCAGCTTCTAAATAAACTGATGAGCCTCCAGTCTATTTCTACATCAATAAAAATTGAAGAACTCTGGCTAGACCCAATGAGTTTAATTCTGCCATTTCTGTTAATTATAGTACTGGATTGAGCTACACTCTGTTTATCAGATTAATATTGTAGAGTATCTCTAGACTGTGTGGTAATGGTAAACTAAAATGTTTTCACACAGTTTTTATGGTGTGCCTGCAACAAATATGGTGTCGGTCTCAGATTACAAATCGTATAATTGTCAGCTATTATGGCTGTTACCATTTTTAATAACAACTTCATAAAATATATCACATTAATAGCACGAATCCATGGATATATGTTCCGAAAAGTCCCAATATATACAGTCTTTCTTAATCCTTCATAATAATTACTGTCATAAACCAACAATATTCTTTTGGTTATGGAAAGCTATTTAATTACTGAATAAATTATGTTCCATGCATCTTCCTTCTATTCCTTATCACTGGTTCTGCCACAGGGAATTTAAGTCAAGACGTTTTTAACGTCAATCATGCATTGTATGAAATTCAGTAGAGAGAAGTGAGGAAAGATCCCTTCCCTAACCCCAGCTGCCATTTTTTCCTAATACTGCCTACCTGATTTTTGTTAATGATGGAGACACAATTAACCTAATTTTGTTCCTTCCGTAACTACAACTAGCAATCTTTTCCTGGGAAGAAAAAGTCTAATTCTCTCACCCAATCCCCCTTTTCTTTTTAATTTACATTCATGCTGCCATATGCCTGGCAAATCTTCCTTACAGAAATCAGTAGGCTTAAATTTAGTGACCTTAATTCAGTTCAAACCAAACCCATTCCAAAGTGGGCCAATGCCTATTCAGAAATATTAGACAAATTCATATAAAATATAATATCTTTTTTTTAAAAAAGAATATCATCTTGTTATGGAACATAAAGTCCAAAACACTGAAGAATTTACAGTACACCAGAGCCACTGAGTCATAATGTATCAAAGGTCAAATGCTTGCTTTTGATGTGATTGAATCTTGAGATTACTACTCCATTTTTGTTTATCCAGAAGCCTGTAACTATGAAAAAACAATTTCAATGACACTTCAAAATTATTACATAAACTTACTCTGAGCAACAGTTCAGTGAATCTTGTGTTTATATTTGTGTAAGTACATGTGTCTTTGCACAGGTGCATCTATGTATTCTCATTAACAAAGCATAACAATAGAGTCAATCAAACATTCCTGCAGTTTAATTGCCTACTGATTCAATAACAGAATAAAAATGATCAGAGTTGCTATTCGTACAATTGCAACAATTTTTATTCCATCACAATATGACACAGTTTGATTTTTAACATTTAGCTTTGCTTTGGCTAATATATTTATAGCCAACCTAGATGCCAGCAAAAATAAAAACAAAACTCTGATTCTCATGTAAATCCAGGTCAGATTCTTTATATAGTTTTAATTACACTAGTCAGCTCTCACCCTCTTTCCTTTCCCTGATTTTTATCTCATTTTAATGTGTTCTTTTTCTTCCAACAAATTGAAATCTATTTCTTTTGGCAATCAGGCTGTTAACAATGTCTAACTTGGGAAATGGGGGAGACATCTCTTCATGTTGTAGATCCAAGTTGTGCTGTCCTTTAGGAAAAGGCAGCAAGGACGGTCTCCAGTTACACATACACAAACACACCCACAGACACACACAGTATGCACAAATATAGACACCAACACAAATTGAAAATGTTAAAGTTCTTCTCCCCCCGCCTCCGCCCCGAAAGGAAGTAGAAAGATAATAGTTTGGCTTTTTCATGGATTGCATATCCAAAGCTGGATAGATAGGAAATCTCAGCTCTATTCCATCTGGAAGTGCCCATAGCAAAGTCAAGAGTTTTCCAGTTATTATTGTAAAAGAAGGACACGGTGGCTCAGTGGGTAAGATGCTGAGGTTGTCGATCGAAAGGTTGGCAGTTCAGCAGTTCAAATCCCTAGTGCCGCATAACGGGGTGAGCTCCTATTATTTGTCCTAGCTTCTGCCAACCTAGCAGTATGAAAGCACGTAAAAAATGCAAGTAGAAAAATAGGGACCACCTTTGGTAACAGCATTCCATGCGCCTTTGCCGTTTAGTCATGCTGGCCACATGACCACGGAGACATCTTCGGAGAGTGCTGGCTCTTCGGCTTTGAAACAGAGATGAGCACCGGCCCCTGGAATCTGGAATGACTAGCACATATGTGCGAGAGGAATCTTTACTTTTACCTTATTCTAAAAGAGTAAATAACAATCCTAACTAAAGGGCGAATGAAAAACAGTGACTATCTCAAAAATGAAACCCAGATTTCAGGAAATAGGCAGAAGAAAGCAAGTTCATCCTTTCTATTAAAAAATTATTTAAAATGATAACTTTATTATTTCCAGTGAAAATGTTTCATTATACAAACCTGCAAGATTATATCATATTATCTGATATGTAGGCTAACAATTAATTATATATTTATTCTCGCCTAACACTAACACCAGAGAAATCATGGTTCATGCACACAGTGGTAGAACACCTCTCTAAACCAGTAAATTGCAAATCGACAGATTTAATGCATTAGAAGGAAGAGAGGCACTGTGCCACATAAATGCAAAAGAAAAAAGAAGTGCTGAAGCTGCTCATGTGGAAATTCTCTATGTGGTTTAATATTGCTCAATTTTGTAGTGTTTCCATCAAGAAATCTAGACAGTTGCTTAAAACTACAAAGCCTGATTAGGAACTTCCATGGTGGGTCAATTTAAGTTAGTATTACATTATTTCAACTTTCTGGCACAACAATAAAAAATATTAACTAAAAGCTTTTAAACAAGATAAATTAAAAATGTACTTAATGAGTATATAATAATTCACTGTTGCAAAAGCAGAAATTTTCCTGGTAACAATCATTGCTAATTTCCTAAGATTTTAAAGCCCTCATAATATATTTTTCCATAAATTATAGTATTATCAATTTAATTAACTTAGCTACAATACGTATGTAGCCAAATATCATAATGCAGCATTTGACAAAGATCAACTAACTTGCAAAAATTCTGTCATTTGCTGAAGTACAAAAGTATTTCCAAAAAACTCTGGAATGAAAAAATCTCATAGAACAGTTCAGTATAATGTTGACATTAAATACTGAACAGAAATACTGAACATAAAAATGAAAAGAGGAAAGATGGGGTGGCTGGAAACAAGCCCACAAACATCTTTGCTTTGCAACATTTAATTGCAGTACTCATTTATATACATCATGGATGGATGGATGGATGGATGGATGGATGGATGGATGGATGGATACATTGGTCATACACTGTACATAAACACTAGCTGAAGTTTCAAGATGAGATTGTTGAATTCTTATATTTCAGTTATCTTTAGCAAAATTTTGTAAAAATGGGGGAAAATGTGCAGTGGGGCATTACAATTCAAATGCCATATCTCTTACAATATTACAATGCAAATACAAAATAGAATTTGTGTTGCAATGTCACAATGCATGCTTCATTTGCCTGCCTGCAGATGTCCATGGCACCGAGATCATAAAATTACACTGTTTGTCAACTCCTGGTATATATTTTATAGTAAAGTCGCTTCTTACAGCAACAGCTCTTACTTAGCTATTCATTCAAAGGAGATTCAGGAATACAGAAAATATTTAGGAGAAATTCTGAGAGAATTTGGTGCCTCCCCCCAAAATATATCCAGCAAACATAAATTGTTGGGAGGAGGATATAAGAAAGCCAACGGATGGTACGTAAATTATTTCAGTATATGATTTTTGATCTTTTTATTGCTAGTAAGTCAGGGCTAGAGGTTCAATGTCAGATGAGGCACCTACTGCAAAACAGGAGGCAGAGATATGGAGTGAAGAACCAGAGTGAGTTTGGGTGATGGAAGCAAAGCATTTAAAAATACATTTCTATTTTATTAACCCACTTATCCTTCAATGTTGCTTGAGGATACAATATATTCAGGGGTGGGTTCTACTTGCCTTTACTACTGGTTTGCAATGGGGCTGCTTGCGCGCATGCGCAGAAGCTGCCTGATGATGTCTATAGAACTGGTCCAAACTGGGGGCAACCCACCACTGAATATATTTTAACTAAATATTGTAGTGGATTCTGATTTCTGATTCCCCACCCACCCCCCATAATTAAATTTTTAAAAGTTGCAGACTTCATTCAGTCATACTGATACAATTACTATTCAGATATCATTCATAGTACACAGATACCATTTAGTAATTTTGGAAACTTTTCTTCAAATCAAGAAGTTAAAAGACTTTTTAAAAAAGTGGCTTTCATTCATAACTTAATGAATAAATGAATGAAACAGATTTTCATTAGAATCCTATTCAATGAAACCTGAATTCATTAGAATTATATTCCCCGAAACCTGAATTCAGTTGCAGTGAAGCAATATAAATATATGTTCTCATCAGTTCCGAATTTTGTGAACATTTTCTTTCATAGTAACAGGTAGACTAGCATCAGAAATGGGGTAAGTGGGACTTGTGTTGAGAAAATAGGAGATAGACAAAAACTGACTACATTTTTATCTTAGCCTTATATAATTTGAGTATTTCTTTTGTTTTTGGTGTTACCTACTGATGGTAGAGAGGAATTTAGTCATGCCAAATTTAATCCCTCCCAATTGAATAGACAGCAACTAGCCATCTGGTTGTTTTAGAAAAGTTCAGGCTCAAGGATAAGTATAAATATGGTTCCAAATGGCATTATAGTCTGAAGTCTGGTCAGATCTTTTCAGTTGGAGTAGCACCCTGAATCTCCTAAGCATGATTTTAAGAAAGGTAGATGTTACCACAGGGAGGGGGGGGGCACCTAGGACAGGTCTTCTTTTGTTATCAAAAAACAAGAGGAACCTGTTGTACATATTTTTCCTTAGTAGATTTTTGTTGAAAATAAATATTATGGTTTCTGGACGACTTCCTTGCCAGACAAAATGGGTGGCGTTTGTGGCTGGGAAATGAGAATTCAGGGTTTTGGGAATGGAGATGAATCATACTCTATTGCTTAACAAATCATTTAGACCTGAAAAAATTTGGAACCCTCACATATTTTAGGACATGGAATATGGCAAAGTTCTGAGTGGTATCTTTGATATAAATTTAGAAAAAGGATTTGGGTTTGTTTTTTTGATAAAATTAGAAATCTTCAACCTGATGATAAATATTTTGCTCTCATATAGAAAAAAAAAGTTGCCAGTGCACATGCTATGGTGGCATAACCTAACCTAGATATGAATGAACAAATCTGTTAACCACTGATAACAACTGAGGTAATCTTTCCATGTATGCTTTATATCTTTATGTCTGTCTATACATACAGATACTTGAATGGCATGCACAGTGAAGACCCACTTGAAATCTGGTGTATATTCTACACCAGGAAAAGAGCCCTCCTGAGCTTTTCAGAACATGCCCAATCTCATGGCCTCATATTGGAAGCCCTTATAGCCGTGATTGCAAACCTATGGCAAGAGTGCCAGAGGTGGCACGCCATCGCCCCAGATCACCGTGGCATTTCTTTTGTGAGCTTCTGTTTCCCTACAAACAATGAAACAGAAGCTCACAAAAGAAAAAAATCTTACCTCTTGCCGCACTGCTGGTGTTGGGATGCCCCGCCTCCTGCCGGCCAGCTGGTCTTCGGGTCTCTGCTGCGCATGCACATGTCTGCACACGTGCCCATACATATGCGTACATTGGCTCATGCCTGCGCATATGCGCACATTCTCTTGCGCATACACCTTTCAGTTTGCATGCACATGCTGTTTGGGCAGTCGGTGTCTAAAAGGTTCGCCATCACTGCCTTATAGCAAGATACCAGTATACATGACTCTCTTGTTTGCCTCTAAGAGTGACTTTCTTTAAGGTCTTCTTAGAATGAGCTACTGGGGAATTTGGCCACTTCTTAGATACCTTTCTATGAAGTATTCAAATTTTTGATGCAGTTTTCAGAGTAGCTGCTATCCTTATGTGTCAGGTCTCAGTGCAAAACATTTTATTAACTAGCTAGTGCAGGTCTAGCTGGAAAGTCAGAAGAATCAAATAATTGGGCCTAGCCTTTTTCCTATATCCTTTCTAAGGTAGAGAATTCTGTCTGGTATGCAGATTGGTCCTAACTCATTTTGTTTTATAGAGGAAGATTGGTGTTGTTCAAGATGTCAAATTTATAACTAAGTGGCCATTCCCCAAAAGTGATAATGGGATAGTATTGCTTGACCCCATTGGCTAGTAGCATTCTTGGGGCTTTCAATTCTTATGGTTTTAATAAAATTACATGAAACTGCTAGGAAATGTCATCCAGTGTTATAGATGCATTTTAGGGGGAAGATGCATCATTCAAGGTCTTTTGAGGTCCTTAGCCATTGTCTGGATATAGCAAACAATTAGAGATAGATCAATACAATGTGGAGGACCAAGATGTCTTTCTGAATAGGCCTACCCAGGATTGGAAGTTGAGACTGGATCCAGAAAGTCGATTTTTTTTCCTGAGGAATCAAGCAGTTTGTGGAACTCAGTTCTGATATGGAATGGTCAGATGGCAATGAGAAGCAGACCAGTCTATGCTCAGCTTCAATTTTTGCACTAGCTGCATCCCTGCCTATGAAATTAAGATCTGGCCCAATTCTATTACATTTACATTACTGGAATAAAGGGTCAGCCCTTGAAGAGCATTAAAAAACACAAGTCCAGATATGGCGGCCAGGTTATCTATTATGTTACTTGAAATACTGCAGTTCAAATTTCTTTTAAGCCTAAATCAAGGAGATCCTATAAAATTAACTGAGCATTTGAAAATCTGTCTTCTGTTTAATGTTATTCTTTAGCATCTGAGGCACAGGGTGGGGTTGATGAGTGTTCAGGCCATAGTCTAATTTATGTAGTAATAGCTCAGTTCTCAGTAAGCCTTCTTTCAGATAATATTGTTTCATGATCAATGCTGCTGTTTGCAATTAATTTTTCCATAAAGTCAATGTGGGAAGGAAAATCTGAAGCTATTTATTATTTTGCAATTTTTAATTTTTAATTCTTTTTGTTCATTTATTTGTACTTCTCAAGGATTCATTGAATGGAGGGGTAATCCTATTCCTCACAATATACAAAATGATGCTTTAGAAAAAATAACCATGATGAAGAGCAGTCTGAACTTTATATTCTTATATTAAGGCCAGCACCTTCATTAGTGTGGCCAATTGACATTTTATGTCCAATGATTGAGGCAAGATTGTCAAAAGGTTTCTTTTCAGAGATATTTTGAAACAGGAATAAAATATTTAGAGGAGTCAGTTCTAAAACTTTTTGCCGTGTCAAATTCATATCACTATGGAGTGACTCTATAATGAGACAACAATTGCTTCCAGATGCTGAACTTCCTGAAGCCTGTCTCTCTCTCTCTCTCTTTTCCCTTTACTCTCTTGCACACACTTGGAAATTGCTCAGTAATAAATGTCTAACCATAATCACAGATTATTATAAATGCCTACAGATGCTAATAAACCCATTCTATTTCCCAGGGCCTATGAGAAGCATTATTCCATGTCTAGGGTCAACTGCACCCCTTCACTTAATGAAGGGTGCATAAGGGGTAAAACTAAGACAAATGTAAACATTTTCATTATTATAAATCCACTCAAGATCTGTTTCGGGTTATCAGAATTGTTCCTTTTACTGACTATATTCAGTTCTTCCCCGATCCAATTCATTCCAGATGTGTTGGGTCTACATTTCCCAGCCAGCATGACACTTAAGAGCACTAGTGAGGAAAGGCTGAAGGACAAATTCCTAGGAACAAGTATCATCTGTTCTCTATAATCTGAAAGGGAAAACTAGAGAGGAAACTGTAGCCCATAAGTACCTAGTCCATGTTCTCCTTTCACTCACTCCATAGTTTATTACCATAACCATATCTAGAATCGAAGAATATTTAACATAATGTTTATGAATCTCAGGCTGGGATATTAAGTCTCTTAGTTAATCCTTCACCATTAGAAGAAAAAAGTGGGCATCATTAAAATAAAAGAGAAAAGATTTCTGTACAGCTGTGTTTGCTTACTGCTAGCTCTTGTGGACATCTTGTATGAAGTGAGGGATTTCATCCACCCTTCTAAGTTTTTATCCTTTGATATATGGTTTTTAATATGTTGTTAACCACCCAGAGTTGCATTTGTGAGGTGAGAACCATATAAATCTAAATAAATATATAAATAAATAAATTTTAAATGCAATGACATTTTTCTCACATGCTAGCAAGATAATGCTCAAGATTTTACAATGCAGACTTCAGCAATACATGAAATGCAAACTGCTAGATATACAAGGTGGATACAGCAGAGAACGGGATACCTAACTTCATACAAGCATCTGATGGACCACAGAAAAGCCAAGACAGTTCCAAAAAGATGTCTATGTTTGCTTTTATTAAGCTTGTTGACTATATAGATTGCAATTAATTTTTAAGTGGATATCCCTTAAAGCCTAGGTATACTGAGTTATCTAAGAAAACAGCAGTTAGAATGGTATATGGAACAATTAAATTGTTTAAAACTGGAAAAAGAGCATGCCAAAGTTGCAAATTATCTCTTTTATTAAACATATATGCTGAATATATAATAAGAAATGCATTAGAAGTATTAGAAAGTGGAATTCAAATTGTTGGGGGAAACACTAATCTCATAATGCTAGTGATAATAGTTCAATGTTTAGAAGCATGTAAGATTTAAGTTGAGACTGCAAAAGCCAGTTTGTTGCTCAATATTAAAAAAATAGTAATGATATGTCAAGAGATAATGTCAATCAAATGCAAATAGGCCAAGAAAAAAATTGAGAAAGTAAGACTTTATCTTCATAGAAGAAAGGTTGAATAAAGAAAAAAACCTATGCATTTTGATGTTGGATAAAATTATTCAGAATACCTTGGAATCCCACCTCATTTCTCCAAATTAATTGTTCACTATTAGATAAAGTGAAACCAGCCTGCTCACTGGCAGCTAAAGTTGGACAAGAATCACTGGGGAAGACCCTGATGGTTGGAAAAAATGAAGGCAACTGAAAAAGTAGTCAGCAGAAGACAAGATGATTACTATCACTAATAACTCACACGAGAGTTAACAATAACTCAAAAACTCAATTAATGACATTCCTGGCATTATGATGTCTACATGGTCATAAAGAGTTAGAAGTGACTGAAGAATTTCAAATTTGAAAGTACAAGTCAACCACATGCCAAATTTTCTATTGTCAAATCCTTAGCACCTCTTTCTGTTCCCCTGCATCCTTTGCCTGAGGAGAGAATGGAAATTCATAATGGTATGGGGTATAAGTTATAACTCTGGACACCATTCCAAGTGCATATGCTCTGCAAATTTAAAACAGTGAGGATTTCATTGGGAAGAGAGAGGTGAATGGGAGTGAAATAGACCAGATAACTTTAAAATTAAATCATCTCTGGTTTACGCATTTCTACATAATTGGCAACAAACATCTTACAGAAACTATCGTTCAATTGGCCAGACGCACCAAGATTCCAAAGAATGTAAAAAGAGCCTTATACTGGATCAAAGAAATGTATATTTAATCCAGCAACCTTCTCCCAAAATGAGTAACAGAAGGACCAGAAACCTATACTAAGAGCAATAGCTCAGAAGCACAGTGAATGAATAAAGTTGCAGGAAACTAGAAGGATTTTTTTAAAAATGGCAACTCATTTAAATATTTGATTAAACATTTTATTTATTTTTTAAAAATAAATATTTTATTTATTCAACCAGATTGTATATCTGAACCAAACCTGGATCTTGTTTTGCAGTGGATAATTACTGCTAGCTTCAGATAAGATATACATTTTAAAAATGTGCCTTTAAGGTTAACAAATGGTTAATAAAAATCAGTTAAAGTAGACACTGTCCAAATTGGAATATATAAAATATATTCTTTATTTTGGATGTGATCACACAGTACTAGAACGAGACATTATGCTGCATGAATAGACAGACATGGTTAGTTCAAATCCTTGACTAAACACTGTGTCATCGAGCATGCTTGTAAATGTATCCATCCTTTAAGGAAACTCTATTTGTGGTTTTGTTGGGACACTATGAATAGTTGGCAGAAAAGCGCTTGTTTGGGAAACCTACATCATTAATTCTGGCATTTAGCTGGTATTATGGATGCAAAACCTATTGCGAAATGTTCCACATGAAAGAGTCTGTGAATGAGGAAACAAAACACAATAGATGTGAAGGGCAGAACAAAACCAGATTGGAATAGCTTTGAGATGAACTCTCCTGCACACAGAAGAAGAGTCAACCACAAATAAGTACAATTAGGGTTCATAATGCATCGTCAATACCTCCTTCCTTCATCCTGTAATCTTGGGCTATATAGCATAAGATAGACAATACAGGTAGTCCTCAAATTAGGACCAGAATTTATGTTGCTAAGTGAGAAATTGGTTAAGTGAATTTTGCCCCATTTTACAACTTTTCTTGCCACATTTGTTAAGTGGATTACTCTACTTTTCAAATCAGTCACACGGTGGTAAAGTGAATCTGGCTTCCTCATTGACTTTGCTTGTCAGAAAGTTGCAAAAGGTAATCACATGGCCCCAGGACACTGCAATCCATCATAAATGATGAGTCCGTTGTCAAACGTCCAAATGTAAATCGCATGACTATGGAGATGCTGCCATGGTCATACATGTGAAAAATGGACATAAATAACATTTTTCAGTGCCATTGTAACTAAGTTACTTACTGTTGTAAGTGGAGAGCTACCTGTATAAGCAGTGGTGGGTTGCCCCCGGTTCGCACTGGTTCTATAGAACGGTAGTAAAACCAGCAGGAGCTCTGCCCCCTGACCCTGATGTCATAAAAACGCTTCTGTGCCTAACTATATATATCTATATGAAAGATAGTTATTAAGTATAAGTAATAGATAAAATGAGAATGTAAATATGCACAATTTAATTTTTGTAAATAATGCACAAACTACTGTCACAAGAAAAACATCACAAATAGCTGTTGTTGAGTGATATATTTTTTTATGTTTTTAATGTATTAAAAGTTTAATAAAGTGTTTTTTTTAAAAAACACTTCTGTGCATGTGCCCTGTTGCGAATTGGTAGTAAAGGTAAGTAGAACCCACCCCTGTGTATAGGACTGCCAAATGCCATTGATCTTACCATCAAGATTTCCCTCCCACATAACTTTTTTAAAAATATTATTATTATTTTTAGTGGATCCACTTTGTTGTAGCCCTTTCGAGAAAGTGCATATACCATCCTTTAAAAATATCAAATATGTCCATAAAAACATAAAATTAGTTTATCAGAATAAACTAATATGCCTACTCCTCACAAAGGGCTAAATGCACTCTCAATTCTTATTTCTGTTTTATGCAATGCAGGTTAAAATTTACATATCACTACCGTTGAATTTTCTTGAATCTTTTCAAAAAATGGATTACAAGTTTTTTAAAAAATTTAAAATGATAATTAAGTATAATTAAAATGAGTAAAATATGGAAGATGCTGTTTAGAAATACACATACAGGTAATCCTCGACTTACAACCAATGGTGGGATTCAAATAATTTAAGAACTGGTTCTCTGCCTTAATGATTTCTTCCAACAATCAGTTCACCAAACTGCTCAGAAAGTTAATAACCAGTTCTCCCAAAGTGGTGCGAACTGGCTGAATCCCACCACTGCTTACAACCATTAATTTAGTGATCATTCAATTCATCATTCAATCTGTATGACAAAATCGCTCAGATTCGGGAAAATTTGGACTCTGACTGGGTAGGTTCGGGAGGGAGGAGGGAGGCAAGTCTTGAGAATATTACCTGGGAAGAGTTTGATTCTGTGACTCTGGAAAACGTGGACAAGATACTGGGCAGACTGAGCGCGGCCACATGTTTATTGGACCCGTGTCCCTCCTGGCTGGTGCTGGCCTCTCGGGAGGTTACATGAGGCTGGCTCCAGGGGATTATAAATGCTTCCTTGAGAGAGGGTGTCTTCCCTGCCGCCTTGAAGGAGGCGGTGGTGAGGCCTCTCCTCAAGAAGCCTTCCCTGGACCCAGCAGTGTTGGCTAATTACCGTCCAGTCTCCAACCTTCGCTTCGTTGCAAAGGTTGTTGAGAGTGTGGTAGCGCGACAGCTTCCTCAGTACTTGGATGAATCGGCTTATCTAGATCCGTTCCAGTCGGGCTTCAGGCCTGGATACAGCACGGAAACGGCATTGGTCGCATTGGTAGATGATCTCTGGAGGGCTCGGGACAGGGGTTGCTCCTCTATCCTGGTCCTATTAGATCTCTCAGCAGCTTTTGATACCATCGACCATGGTATCATGCTGCACCGGTTAGAAGAGTTAGGGGTGGGGGGCACCGTGTTGCGGTGGTTCTCCTCCTTTCTCTCTGATCGGTCGCAGTCTGTGTTGACAGGGGGGCAGAGGTCGACCCCGAGGCCCCTTGTATGTGGGGTGCCACAGGGATCGGTTCTCTCACCCCTTCTGTTCAACATTTATGTGAAGCCGCTGGGTGAGATCATCCGTGGTTTTGGGGTGAAGTATCATCAGTATGCTGATGATACTCAGCTATACATCTCCACCCCGGACCACCCCAATGATGCCCTTAAAGTGATGTCCCAGTGCCTGGAGGCCGTACGGATCTGGATGGGGAGGAACAGACTCAGGCTCAACCCATCCAAGACCGAGTGGCTGTGGTTTCCGACGTTCCGATATAGTCAATTGGTGCCATCACTGACTATTGGGGATGAGTCATTGCCCCCACGGAGAGGGTTCGCAACTTAGGCGTCCTCTTGGACTCACGGCTGTCTTTAGAAGAACACTTGACGGCTGTGGCCGGGAGGTCTTTTTATCAGGTTCGCCTGATTCGCCAGTTGCGTCCCTTTCTGGATCGGGACTCGTTAAATACGGTCACTCATGCCCTCGTCACTTCACTCCTGGACTACTGTAATGCTCTCTACATGGGGCTCCCCTTGAGGAGCACCCGGAGGCTCCAGCTGGTCCAGAATGCGGCCGCGCGGGTAGTTATGGGAGCAGCATGGCGCTCCCATGTGGCTCCCCTCCTGCGCGAGCTGCACTGGCTCCCTGTGGTCTTCCGGGTGCGCTTCAAGGTCTTAGTTACCACCTTTAGAGCGCTCCATGGCTTAGGACCGGGGTACTTACGAGACCGCCTTCTGCCACCAATAGCCTCTCACTGCCCAGTACGCTCCCATAGAGAGGGGCTTCTCAGGGTGCCGTCAGCCAAACAATGTCAACTGGCGGCCCCCAGGGGGAGAGTCTTTTCTGTGGGGGCACCCACCATCTGGAACGAGCTCCCCCCAGAGATACAGAAGATTGCAGACCTGCGCACTTTCCGCCGTGCCCTCAAAACATTCCTGTTTCAGCAGGCCGGCCTGGCCTAACTTTCCCTTTATATTGCTTTTTTTGATTTTATTTTAAACTGGGATGTATTAAATGTATTTTTATCGTTCGCTGTTCACTGCCCTGAGTCCCTTAGGAATAGGGCGGTATATAAATTTAATAAATAAATAAATAAATAAATAATGTTACAATAGCACTGAAAAAAGTCACTTAGGACTGTTTTTCACATGACAGTTGCAGCATACCAATGGTCATGTCAGTGGTGGGATTCTGCCGGTTCTAGGGAGTTCGGCCGAACTGTTTGTTAAATTGCTGGCTTGCCCCACCCCTCCGCACCACTATTTATTGCCAATATATAGTGGTGGGCAAGGGGCGGGCGAGCTAGCAATTTAACAAACGGTTCAGTGTTTTTTTGTAATTTTATTGGCCTCGCAGCACACCGAACCGTTTGTTAAATTGCTGGCTCGCCCGCCTCTCGCCCTGCCCCGCCTCCCACCCGCGCGGCGCCAGCCTACCCTAGCCAGGGGTAGGCAATTGTGGCTCTTTTACAACCTGTGGCCTTCAACTTCCAGAATTCCTGAGACAGCTTGGCTGTCTCAGGAATTCTGGGAGTTGAAGGCCACAGGTTGTAATAGAGCCACAATTGCCCACCCCTTCCCTAGCCTGAGTTCCGCTGCCTGGGATCCACGTGGGCTGTCACGTAGTTCCCCACCGGCGCCGGACGGGCTCCAGTGGCTGCAGCGGCGACGGTGGCGATGGCGTCTGGGCAGGTCCAACAGGTGAGAGCGCAGGAGGCACCGCGCAGCGCAGGTGGGTCTTTGCAAAGCGGCCTCACGGCCGGCACCTCTTTTCCCCAGCCGGGGCTGCTGCACCTACGCCGCCAGGGAACTGGCGGAGGAAGTGGGAAGGGTGGGCGTGGGTGGGGGTCCTATCCAACTGGGCTTTTGCAAAACAGGTGCGAGTTGGGGATTCTGATGCTCGACGCGCGTCTTGTGTGGCTCGCGGGGAGAGGGGGGATGGGCAGGAATCTGAGCCTGTGGATTGGCTTGTTTGGGGTGGGGGGCCAAGATCTCCGATGACTGGGACTTCTAGGGGATGCTCCTGGCTTGGCAGCGGAGGGGTCTTTAAACCTGCCTTATCTGCATTCCTTTTCTTTGCAAAGATCCCCCACTCCCAAAAAAAGGATGGGTTGCCCAAACGTTTGTGCTGCTGGCTTCCCTGCCTGTCTTGGCTCTGCAGGATTGGGTCTCTCTCGCCTGGGGAGAGGGTCTCTTGGATATGTATATGTGTGTTGTGTTAGGCTAGGCAGGGAGGTGTGATTCACATGCTTGTTAACTTAAGTGAATCCGGCTCCCCCCCATTGACTTTGCTTGTTGGAAAGGCAGCCCCCGCCACCTCCCATCGCCATCTCAGCCCCTCTGTCCTGCCTTAACCTTAAACCGAGCTGCGTTTCCTCCGAAATCCAATCTGTTTCCTCGCTGGGAGAGACTTTCTTGCCCCCGCCACTCAATTTTCAGAAGTTGTTTGTTTAGAGACAGGAAACCTTCCAAGGTTTCTGGTGGGGGGAGGTTTGAGCTGTGGAATATCTCACTGCCACACGTGTGTGTCCCCCACCTCGCCCTTTTTTGCCTTGAAAAGGCAGAAGCTTGAAGAGGTTGCAGAAAAAAAATGCTCTTAGAAGCTTCTGAGGATCAGGCAACTCAGCTTAGATCATCAGAGGTTTTTAAAGGGATTTTTTGAAGAGGTTGTAGGAAAAAAAATCCCTTTAAAAGCTTCTGGCAATCCCAGCAGATTTGCCTGATTGTCAGAAGCTTCTAAAAGCATTGTTTTCTGCAACCTCTTAAGGTTGTAGAAAAAATGCTTTTAAAAGTAAAAGTTAAAAAAAAGTTGGTCACGCCCACCCAGTCACATTACCCACAGAACTGGTAGTAAATGGACTACTCAGAGGGCTGAAAAACTTATTTTTGACCGGTCCTCGCACTTTTGACCAGTCCTTGAACTTACGACTGTCCTCAAATTTTACATTTTGCGCCCTATCTTGTCACCGTGGTGAAGAGAAGTAGTGGTGAAATGACTGACACAGTTGTTAAGAATGCGCAACGGGCATAAATGTGAGGATGGTCATAAGTGTGAGGACTGGTCAAAAATGCGAGGACCAGTCAGAAATGACTTTTTTCAGCCCTCTGAGTAGTCCCTATGTGCTTATGGACTAGTCAGAAGGCTGAAAAAGTTATTTTTGACCGGTTCTCGCACTTTTGACCAGTCCTTGAACTTACGACTATCCTCACATTTTGCGCCCTATCTTGTCACCGTGGTGAAGAGAAGTAGTGATGAAATGACTGACACGGTTGTTAAGAATGTCGCAACGGGCATAAATGTGAGGATGGTCATAAGTGCGAGGACCAGTCAGAAATGACTTTTTTCAGCCTTCTGAGTAGTCCCTATGCACATAGCCACGCCCACCCAGTCACATGACCAGCTAGCCACACCAACCCAGTCACATGATCACCAAGCCACACCCCCAACTAAGCCATGCCTACAGAACCGGTTGTTAAAAAAATTGAGTCCCACCACTGGGTCACGTGATCAAAATTTGGACACTTGGCAACTGGCATGAATTTTTGAAGGTTGTGGTATCCTGGGATCATTTTCTGACAAGCAAAGTCAATGGGGAAGCCAGATTTACTTAACAACCATGTTACTAACTTAACTGCAGTGCATTTAACAACTGTGGCAAGATCATAAGATAGGACAAAACTCAACTGTCTTTGTCAGCAACAGAAAATTGGGGCTCAATTGTGCTATAAGTCAAGGACTACATAATAAGCAAATAACAGTTCAACTTTCATAGGTCTACAAAATTGAAACACGGAATCATATTATCAACAGATACTGGTGATAAATTCAGAATGTCCTATGTGACAAAATATGCACATGAACTTTGGTACCCATCTCCCTACTTTTTATTAGGGTTGTTTGTACATTTTCTGTATCAGTCTGATGCACAGTAAGACAAAATCCTAGAATTCATAACTTTTTTGTTGTATTACAATATTGAATATTTCTTTGGCTGTCATTGTTTTACTTCTCCTGAAAAGGTCAAAATTAAGATATGTTGTATTCTTTAAAGTTCAATAGCTCTATCTATAAAAATAATGTAAAAAGAAATTAAATTGATAGTTTCATAATTATAATCAGAATAAACTAATAAATATTTTAAATGTACAGCTACAAACATTTTTATAACTATACTATACACAATCCATTTTATAAAATAATAAAATGACTTTCTATTGTAAAATGTGTTAAAACTAACATGGATATTTCAAGTGTATCCTCTCTCAAAAATGCAGGAAAAATTGGATTATTTTTGTGGCTACAAAATTCTCATTTTTACTTACAACAATATGAAATCCCAATTATAGTCATTATCACTTTTCAATAAGTGTTCTAATTACATAGGCTATTCAGGACATCTATAAATACATGATTATATTCACATTTTCCTAATAATGTAATGACAAGACACAAATACATCAGCAGGAAGCAAGAGGAAATGATGTATAAGGGTATTTAAGGAAGGGGAAGATGTAATGTTATAAAGAATAGAAAGCCAGGTAGTGATTAACTCAAATATCCCCGATAAAAAAGAAACCATACTGGCCTCACATTTAATGCGCTCCATGGCATCGGGCCTAGCTATCTTGGAGACCGCCTGCTGTTACCGATGACCTCCCATCGTCCCGTGCGCTCCCACAGAGAGGGCCTCCTCAGGGTGCCATCAGCCAATCAATGTAAGCTGGTGACTCCCAGGGGGAGGGCCTTCTCTGTGGGGGCACCTACCCTCTGGAATCAGTTTCCCCCAGAGATAAGGAGAATCCAAGACCTTAGTGCCTTCCGCCGTGCCCTTAAAACCCACTTTTTTTCCAGCAAGCCGGGCTGGCTTAAGAAGAAATTTTAAATGTTTTAATTGGTTTGTATTTTTAATTTTGGGCCAAATTTATATATATTTTAATTGTTTTTAATATTTGTATTTCATGTTTTTTAATTCTGGCTGTACACCGCCCTGAGTCCTCAGGGAGAAGGGCGGTATATAAATTTAAAAATAAATAAAAATAAAAAAAATTAGTGGTAACAGCATTAATGGCTTGATAAATTAGACTGGTTGGTGATGCTGTTTCTAATCCCTAAATTGACAAACATGCTTATATCTATTTAGTTGAGGAACAAGATGCATTATTTCTGATACACGATGGATAAGCCAAAGACCACTAAAATAAATCAATATGTGGTTTACTGAGTCAAAGAAAGGTCTTTGATAACATCAAGCTATGGAATCTCTTCAGGAAAATGTCAATTTCAGAATATCTGGTTTTGTTCTTGTAAAAAGCAAAATAGACAGGAAGTGATAGTCTGGACAGAACCTGGGCAAACAGACAGGGTCCACATTAGTAAAGTAGCAAGTTTCATACTCTTATTCATTCAATTTATATGCTGAATATAAACAGGTAGTCCTTGACTTACGACCACAATTCAACCCAAAATATCTGTTACTAAGTGAGATAGTTGTTAAATTACTAAGACAGTTAAGTGAATATGGCTTCCACATTCAGGGTGGGCTCCTGGGGGTTTGGGAGGGTTTGGACAATCCTCTAGCCAAGGATTACTGGGGTTTGGTGAACCCCCAAATGCAACCCAGCTGACCACGCCTACCCCACCCCTCCCATGAGTCTCCATGTGGCCAGTTCATCATTCCAGGTAAATGAGGGACCGTGTGGAGGGTCCGGGAGGCCAAAAAACGGGCCTACCGGAGGTTCTGGAAGTCCGGAAACAGGCCTGTTTCCGGTCTCCAGGATGCCTCCGGAGCCTGGGGGAAGCAGTTTTCGCCCTCCCAGAGGCTCAAGGAAAGCCTCCGGAGCCTGGGGAGGGTGAAAAACGCCCCCCCATGGTGCAGGTGTTTGACTAGGCCACACCCATCATGGCCACGCCCACCCAGCAACAGGGCAGTGAACCCATTGCTAAAGGATCTGAAGCCCACCCACCTGCATTGATAGCTTGTCAGGTTACAAAAGATGATCACATGACCCCAGGGCACTGCAACTATCATGAGCATGAGTTAGTTGCCAAGCGTCTGAACTTTGATCACATGACCATGGGGATGTTGCAATGTTTGTAAGTGAAAAATGATCATGTCATATATTTGAAGCAGGCTTTACTTTTACTGCATAATATAAATGATACTATTATTGCAGAATAACTATTATGTACAAAAGCAAATGGTGCATAGTTTGTTATGAATGTGACAGATTTCATCTAAAGCCTTTTAGCAGCAGCATTCTATCTGAGTGTTGGGAGGAGAAAAGGGGTGTGGTGAAAGCTGCAAGGATGAAGTCAGCAGCTGACAACCATGATTTTTTGTTTTTAATATGTTTGTCCATTCAAATGTAGCCAAGGTACATACAAGGCAGTCAGGATTGTGCCAAGCATCACATCAGTGCAGATAATCCTTCAGTGAGAATTTGAACCCTGGGCCCTAGGGATAAATCCCAGAAGATTGCAATGAATTCAACTGGCCCATCAACCGGTGTCTTAGGGCAGTCTATAGAGATAAATTCTGAATGAAATGTTTCTTTCAAAAATCAAATTTTATGAGGAGAAATCACACAAGATGTCTTGGGCGTAACCCTATATTCAATTGGAAATACTGGGATTAAGATGGAGAGGCTGAAATTTAAATCCCAGTTCAGTTCTCTAGTTTGCTAGAAGACTTTTGATCACTAAATAATGGCTTATTACTTAAACCTTTGATGAGAAAACATGAATAAATGGAATTATAAAATGTGAGAAAAACTTTATTTACTGTTTCAGTAAAACTACCAGGGAAATTTAATACCAAATAGTACAGAAAATAAAATCCAACAGAGACCAATTGGTAAAGCAGTAGAAAGCACCAATTCAAAGCAATTTTCAAGAGAATAGTCAAAATATCTAGATTATAGTTTAATAAATAAAAATATCTTTGACCAATTGGCACCCTGAAATAACTTATGGGAAAGGCTTTCACAGGTACTGTAACAGCTGAGACACTTTTCTTCCATAGCTTTTGATGGAAAAAGACATGGCAGTTGAACACGGCCACAAGATCTGAGCAAGGAGCTAACCTTCCAGGAACCCAATCATAAGGCTTTCCAGGAATAATGGGTTTTTTGAACTATGCCTACAGAGAGCCTAGTTTTTGTTGACATTTCCAAAACCATATTCTCAATTAATAAATTAAGAGCAGCATTGCCTATGAACAGAGCATTTAAAAAAAATCAGCTAAGGCAACTTCACATACTGTATATTCCACATAACACCTAATTGAGAACACCTAGTTAGCTTTTGAATAATACAATATTTTACCAGGAATTTCTACTTGTACTATATTGTTATCTAAGTACATTTTCCAATGCAGTGCAAATTGTTGTGGCTAATGAAAGAGTGGAATTCTATAGAAGAGAGAACAAGAGCCCGACTGCTTCCTGGGGTGAGGTTTGGCATATAATCCTGTGAATCATTTAACATGTAGAATACTATTTAGGATTATGTGTTTAGTAAACAGTAAAACGTATACAGTAATATGAGACAGATGCTTCTTTCTGTCAGACAGCAATTTGTAATGACAAAATGTGTTCCTCTTTGAAATAAGGAACACCCCTGTGACTAAGGACACATGTTTGGCCCACAGATCTTAGAATATATTTTTTAAAAAAGCAATTAATCTTGTCTTTTCACTGCCATGATTCCTCAGAATTCACTTTCCCAACACATACAACTCTATGTGGAAGCTTGCCTATTTTTTCAATTTTTGCTTTACACTGTCATTTTATATAAAACAGACCCATAACATTCTGAAACAACATTACCCTCCCTTAATAGGAGGAAAGTCAGTGGAGTCTCATCTATTTCCCCCTTTCCCCACACCAGCCTTCCTTTGGTGGAGAAATTTGAGATCTTTCAGTCACAACCACTTCTGTTTCTGAAACAAGTCTTTCCAAGCCACGCCATATCCTCCACCACCATACATTGTTGTAACTAGATTCTTACAAATAGTTTCTTAGGCATTATTTAGGAATACTTTCTACTCCGTTTCCAGGATCTCGTCTCCTGCTTTCTTCAGGGCTGGAAATTGTTTTCCCAATATTTGATAGTGAACATCTTAAATCAAATTAATTCTTTTCTCTCTCCTCAGAGTTTCAGTTTGAAAAAGACTAACTCAACCCCTCAACAAAAAAGTAAAAGCTACAAACTCCCACAAAGCATGTCCAGTTTTAAAATATATGTAAATAAAGTCTCCCTGAATTGAACTCAGTTCTAGTGATCACAGGGACATGTAGATTTGTGGCATAAATATGTAAGTGATTTGCCATTCCTTTATCGTTATTTTTATCCTCAGTTGAGCTTATAGATATGAGTCCTGAAATCCCAGAAAATCAGACAGCAACCTTAATTTTTTTTAAAAAAAGCTTAATACACATAGAAAATAGCTATGTCAGATGAAATTACTGGTATTGCTGATTTTTGTGTTTATTGGATCCATAAATAATATGCAGCCCTCCAACTATTTCTGAATGCCAATTCAGAAGTTTAGCAATATCTGTAGGGTTGCCTGTTGTGCACCCGTCACTTTAAGAAATGAAGGAGTCATTCAGAATCTTAGAGTTATATGGTTTTCTTTCAAGACAATGTGAGAAATTAAACTAATTAAATGCTATAATTGGCAAATATATTTAAACTATGTAACTGTACCCATACATACAGTCAGATCACACTATTCCCATTTGGAATAGTGATGCCAAGGCAAAGAAAGCAACATGATGCCAAGGCAAAAGAGAAGACACAAATACTGTGAGAAATTCTGACAGCACTTTTATTTCTTTTTCACATTTTTTTCTTGGCCTCTTTAACATTTATAACATTTGCCAGAATTATATTCTTCAATGTATCAATGTCATTCCCATACAAATCTCCAAACCGCTCTTTCTAGCTCCTTTTTCTTTCCAAATAATTTCATCACTTTTGTTTCTAATTAAGCTCACTCTGCTGGAGACTTCATGGTTAGCCCACTTTACCGCTTCCAAATATTTTTTTATTTAAATATAAAACTCAAAGTCACTCTGTATTTTTTCTGCATCTTTTAATCTTAAATATTTCTTGCTGTTTGACGATGTTCTGTAACATTCTTCTTTACACAGTATCTTAATTTTTTTTACCATTCTTTTAAATGCATTTTTAAAAATCTGAACCATTCTACCATCCCATCATTTCACCAAAAATAAATTTTGTACCATTAGTGAAACTCCATATACTTCTGTGTTACTCTTTAACACACTTTACTCTGTTTTAAGCAGCTTCCACATGACTTTTACTTATATTTATTTTTCATTCATTTTGTAGAAATGGAATCTATTTTCTCTTTTAGGTGGCATTTTAATTTTATCTAGTTTTTCTTCACTATCATTTTCTTGCCTGTCCACCTTTTTCAAAGATTTCCCTTGACTCTATCAAACCTCATAAATCATGTATTTCTCTCAATTCTCTCAGAATTCTTTTCAGTTTTTCATGAAAAACCATAAAATCACAATCAGCTATTTTAAATTTCTATTGCCATTGAATAATACACTACCTAGAGGTACTATTGTTAGATAAATTCTTCAAATAGAATAGAATAGAATAGAATAGAATAGAATAGAATAGAATAGAATAGAATAGAATAGAAATCTTGTCAGACACTATTCTCATTCATTCTCAGGTCTCCAAATAGCTCAATCGTTTTTTAAAAACTCTACTTGTTTGCATTAATGGATCATTTCCTGTCATTTAGCTGAATAAATTCTCCCCCAGATCATACTCAGAATGGTGTAGTTTTCCCCAAATTTATTCCCATTATCACTATTTACTGTAGTGTAATATGCAACATACATATTCTATTTTCGTAAGTACCCACAACTTAGATGACAGCGGTTATTATCTCTGACATAAAACTCAGCCTTTTATTCATAATTAAACCTATTTTTAGATCCCTATATGCATTTTTCAATCTCATTCCATCTGAAATACTGCACAGCCCTAGTACAAATAGGTCTCATCTAAAATACCATATAGCTATTGCCAGTGGTGGGATTCAAGTAATTTAACAACCAGTTCTCTGCCCTAATGATTTCTTCCAACAACCAGTTTGTCAAACTGTTCAGAAAGTTAACAACCAGCTCTCCCGAAGTGGTGCGAACTGGCTGAATCCCATCACTGGTTATTGCCCAAGAAACATTACATATGTATTCTAAAGGATACTACCAACTATATGTTTTAAATATGATTTTCTCAAGGAGCAAATTTTATTACAAATTGCATGGAAATTAATTGCAAGGAAAAAGAGGAAGATTGCTTTCAAAACAAACATATTTTGTTCTTGCTATTTAGCTGAGGGAAATGCTTTTTTGCTAAATAACTCCCAATTTTTTATTACTACTCAAGTCAAAAAACATTTGAATTACAGCTGTGTTTTGGATTTAGTTGAGTCTTGGATCCTGAAGTAAAGTGTGTAATTCAGAACAGATTTTCATTCTCCAAGGCAGGGCAGATAGAATTACTGTTTTGATACATGACCTTAAAAAAGTTTCTAGCCCAAATTCTGTTTTTTCAGAGGCACAGTGGGCAGAGGCAGGAGAGGTGGTGGTGGGGATTGAATATTTACATAAACCTGAAGAAGGAAGTTAAGTATTGAATTCCATGATTTCTCCCAAAGTGGAAGCAGGTAGAGGATCAGAATGATTCTTATGATTAAGCCAATGTTGGCCAATTCAATCTGAGCATACAGATAGTCCTTGACTTACAACTGTTCATTTAGTGACCATTCAATGTTTCAACAGCATTGAAAAAGTGACTTATGACTGTTTTTTAGGGTTATGACCTTTGCAGCGTCTCCTGATAAAAATTCAGATGCTTGGCAACTGGTTCATATTTATGACCACTGCTCTGCCCTCATGTGATCATCTTTTGTGACCTTCCGACAAGCAAAGTCAACAGGGAAACCAGATTCACTTAACAATCATGTTACTAACCTAACAACTGCAGTGATTCATTTCACAACTGTGGCAAAAAAGGTCATAAAATGGGGCAAAACCCACTTAACAAATGTCTCAACTGAAATTTTGGGCTCAATTGTGGTCGTAAGTCAAGAACTACCTATATTTGGAGTTGAGGGATCCTTAGTTTTACTATATGCTCCACATGCTTTTGTACCGGCCAGATTTTATGAAGCACAATAACCTGAAATGTAAAAACACTGGTTAGGATTTAATTTGTTATGAATTTGGAAAAAAATAATAGAAGATCTGAATAAAGTAAATATGACTATACTTAAGTTATTCTCTGCTTCTTACAGATATGCATGTGTTCTATCTGAATTTCAAAGCTGGACCATCTTCCTCCTCCTTCTCCTTCGTACATAGAATTTTTGGGAAATATATACTATGTCATTGTGAGAGTTGAGGCTTTGCTCTCATAATATCTTTGGCTTCAAATTAAAGGTTACTATTTGCCTAGACTCACTGGAGAAGAGCCTAATGCTGGGAAAGATTGAGGGCAAAAGAAGAAGGGGACGACAGAGAATGAGGTGGCTGGATAGTCACTGAAGCAATAGGCTTGAGCTTAAATGGACTCCAGAGGTGGTAGAGGACAGGAAGGCCTGGAAGAATGTTGTCCATGGGGTCGCGATGGATCGGACACGACTTTGCTACTAACAACATTTGCCTAGACATTTGGAGGTTTATAAAGTTTTCAGTAATGTAACTGCTGAATTTCATAATTTCATTTCTGTCCTAGTTGTGCAGAGTATAAATCCTGGAAACTCATTAATTTGTTCTTAACACTACATATTTAACATTCCCAGCAAATAGGAATCATCGGCAGGTTAACAGATATTCTTTCTTTTATTATTAATCATTACTATATTTCATTGATGCAGTTGTTTCTAAACAGTTAACTTTGTTAGTTTTCTTAAAATCTGTTTGCTTTATTATAGCCAGGTTGCTATGGAAATAATGCAATTGCGACAGTTCTTGTCTTATTCACAAATCATGACGCAGTTTTGGTTTTGTGCTCTGCAGTCTCCTCCAAAATATTTCCAAAGTTCAGAAGCAAAAGCAGTCCAATTTTTTTTAACAGAATACAGTCTTGATCTTCTGTGAATAAGCCTCGATATCACATAGACTTGATCCGATCTGATTGAAGTTAATAGCCCATAAATGCAGATATTTTATCATTACCCTAGAGGACTTCCAGATTTACCTCTATTCAAGGCACTGCATCAACATATAAACAAAATACTGTACCATGAAAAATATCATTTCCATATAAACTTTAGCAAAAACATTATCACTAGGCTAACAAACTGTTATTATTATATTCAATTATCAATAGAATAAAATGTATGTTGCTGTTTTATTACCCAACTAGGTAACATCATCAGCATGCAACAGTGCACTGATGATTTTACTTAGTCAAGTAACCAATGGCTCCACTGTCATTACATTAAGCTTTATTGTGGCAAACAGTTTGTTTTGTATTTCATGTGAAAATATACTTTTTTATATTGTCAGTTCATTTGTTTATGTAATTCAAGCTATTTTCTACTTACGAGGCAGCCTTTCAGGACCAGATTGGAGACTTTCTACATCTTTAAACCATAATAGAACTGTGCTTAACCACTGTGCAGTGTTAAACATCCTTTTGTAGAAGGATTTACTTAACTCTTTATTTTAATGCCCTAATTAATTTTTCACTACAATGACATGCAGAGTCCAGCAGATGAAAATTAAGTGAAATGACAACTTTCACATTTTAAAGACATTTTTAAAATACTGCATGAGAACAATCTTAGGAAAACATTATTATCAAACTTTACAATGACTACAGATCATCAGTCAGAAAATAAAAACCAGGATAAGTTCTTAATTTAAATTCACATTTCTCACCCTTGGATTTCTTTTAAAATGAAACAAAATCTATTACAGTTTTTTTCTATATTGACTGGTTTAACAATAAATAATGAAGTGAGCAAAGATGCTTGTTTTTGTGAAAAGGAAAACAGTAGCCTCTAGTGGCACACACTGGAATCTCTCTGATGAAGTGTTACAAAAGATGGCATTTGGATGTTTACCTCTATTCATGGAACTAGACAAATATATAGTACATCTTTACTGTGAGGTGATATATACAAAATACAGTGTGGAGTTCAACAATGATCCAGATTTATAGAAAAAATATTTGGGATGTACACTCTTGTTTGTACCTCCTTAAATTCATTCAGTCTGTTTCTGTTGTTAAGTGAACCCAGGAGAAAATAGTTTCTTTAAGACATCCACATCCCCAACCCCTCCCAATTGTGTTTTCCTTTTCTAATCTGGTCAACTACATATATCTATGAAGGTATGCAAAAATATATTTGATTGAGTATTGTGATATGTACTTCAGATATCTTTAGATTTCAAATCTAGCACAATTATCTTAATTAATTTTGGAGTTGAGAGACCATTTATTTGTGAATCAATAATGTATGTGGTTATTGGTTATTACAGTGTCTATCATCCTAATATTTAGTCCTTGGTATAAACCTTTAATTTAAAAAATACACAGCAAGTGCTTAAAAAAAAGTGAAAAAATGCAACAGAAAAAGTGTAAAGTATATTGTGCTACTTCAATAAACCATTTCAATTCTATACTTAATTATATAATGCAAACTGAAACTGAAAATTCTGCCACTAGAAAGGGAAGAGGTATGACAACTTTCAGATCACTCATAATAGCATGCGAAGCTTTAAATATACATCTTCAAATCTACAGCAAAAAGCAGAAAATGGTGGAAGGAGCAATGTTGCTGTTTTAGGAGAGTCAAAACTCATACTCTACTCCTAGTGAAACTATAGATCTCATACATGTAGAAAACAGGGACCTCTTCTCAGAGCTGGGTAGAAATGGTAATCCAAGCAAAGCTAAAGAAAACTGGATTGTCCGGATTTAGGCATAAACTAAGGACTACACTGTAGCCTGGAGTCTCACAATCTGAAGGAGCCTCTTAAAATGTCCGTTGTTTTTCTTATTTGTTATCCTTTCATTATAATTTCATACAGTATACAAGTATCTCCATAAATTAAGCACTCCTGTATGACTCACGATTCTTGGTACTAGATTACGATATACTTGGTTTCTGTGCGCATTCACACTTTCTGTTCAAAGAGGGCTCCCCACTTTATCACAGAGTTGTTATGAATCTTCAGGACATTCTTGCCAAGTTCAGATGTTACATAATTTTATTTTCTGTTAGTATTTGCCAATAAAGCTTCTACAGCTTCACTTAAGTTTAGGGCTTCCTCATCTCTAAATCTAGCCTTGAGGTTGGGAACGCTAGACAGTAATCAGAATGTAAGAGAGCAAACACAACACTGAAGTGAAGCCAGCAGACTCTAATCTTACGTACCTGTTCTTGTTAAGATTTTTCTCTCTCATTCATTCTCACATTATTATTACACCAGTTTTTTTTCTGCTTATTGCATCCTATGTATGTTTACCCATACACAATTTTGGTAAAAGATGAAAAATAAGATACAAGATAAAATGACGTGAGATTTTGTTTTTGACTAACAAATATGTCCTAGAATATGTTATGTCTTATTTTGACACCCCCCCCCATTATTCTTCTATGCTGTTATCTTTAAGGCTGTATCTTTTTTTTTAACCTCCCACAAAACTTATGGGGTTGCTATATAAAGCTACTTCATTAATAATGCCAATCATCTTCTGTGGAGTGGTGAACTTTGATCTCAGTTACTTTGTCTACATACACACATATTGTAATTTGCTATTCCAAACTAACTACAGTGGTAGGAGTTGCAGAACAACATATGTGAGGTACTGGGTTGGGAGTAATTTTAGGGATATATGCCTTTGAGATGAGAATCTTCAGAAGATGCAAACCCTCATAGATTTAACTTTGAAAGTAGCAGCCAAGACCCTCTTGGTGACAAAACTTGAGCAATAATTTTATATGAAAAAAAATCAGAACATGCAATTTTTAACAAAAGAGGCAATGGATTCAGCAGAACATATTATCAAGATAAACAAGAAGTGGCTTATAGGTATTTACAGTTATATGTAGACCAATATTTTCTAGTTCTAGTTTCATGTAACATATACTGTATACAATTTTTTCTAATGAGCTTTGAAATGAAGTAATCAAAACATCTGGAAATATTTAGGTTCCATATTTTAGGGAACATTGAGCAAGACATTCAACAGACCCTGTGATACACTAAACAAGTCATTACTGTATTAATAAGTTTAAACAAAAATAGAATTATCGACACTATTTTGGATAGTTTTTTTACATTTAACATTTAAAATGGATAGAATTCCCCCAGCAATGTTCTCCTGTGTAAAAAATGTTATTACATTAAATCCAAATAGGTTTCTCCAACATTTTAATAATAAAGTAAGCGCGGTATTCCAATTGTACATTTCAGAATTTTTTTCCCCTTCCCCAACCTAGAGAACTGTGTGGAAAAGTGTTGTGTACGAATCATATCAAGTGCTCATTGTGTTATTAATTCCTAAATCTGTATCATTTTGTTCAGATTTCATTTTAATTCATTTTTTAATACTGTTTTTAAATTTTGTATGCTCTGTTTTTACCTTGGCTGTGCACCGCCCTGAGTCCTATTTGGAGAAGGGCAGTATAGAAATTAAATAAATAATAATAATAATAATAATAATAATAATAATAATAATAATAATAATAATAAGGTAGGATCCAGATGTTGCAGAGAATAATCCACTTTAATCTCTGACTCCGACTCAGGCTACGACTCAACCCCTCCAAGACTGAGTGGCTGTAGTTGCCGGCGTCCAGATATAGCCAGCTGGTGCCATCGCTGGCTATTGGGGGCAAGACATTGGCCCCCATGGAGAGGGCGCGTAACTTGGGCGTTCTCCTGGATGCACGGCTGTCTTTAGAAGAGCATATGACGGCCGTGGCCAGGGGGGCTTTCTATCAGGTTCGCCTGATACGCCAGTTGCGCCCCTTTCTGGATCGGGACTCCTTATGCACAGTCACTCATGCCCTCGTCTCTTCCCACCTGGACTACTGCAATGCTCTCTACATGCTCCTCCCCTTGAGGAGCACCCGGAGGCTCCAGCTGGTGCAGAATGCAGCCGCGCGGGCACTTATGGGGGGCGACATGGCACTCCCACGTAACACCTCTCCTGTGCGAGCTGCATTGGCTTCCTGTGATCTTCCGGGTGCGCTTCAAGGTATTGGTTCTCATCTTCAAAGCGCTTCTTGGCTTAGGGCCCTGTTATTTACTAGACCACCTTCTGCCACCGATAACCTCCCACCGGCCAATACACTCCCACAGTCTCCTCAGGGTGCCGTCGGTCAGGCAATGTCAGCTGGTGACCCCCAGGGGAAGAGCACATTCTCTGGGGGCACCCGCCCTCTGGAATTAGTTACCCCCAGGGATACAACTGATCCCGAACCTCCGTACCTTTTGCCAGGCTCTGAAGACTTTTTTATTTCAGCAAGCCGGGCTGGCTTAAAATTTTTAATTGGTTAATTTTATGGGTAAGGGGTTTTAAATTGGAGGAAGCCAATATAGATTTAATTATGTTTTAAAGTATTTTAATGTTTATATTGTATGTTTTTTAATCCTGGCTGTTCACTGCCCCGAGTCCTTTGGGAAAGGGGCGGTATAAAAATTTAATAAATGAAATGAAAATGAATGAACCCTTTTCATACTTCCCAATTTATTTTTAATTTATATGAAAATCTCTGCATTTTCTCTTACTTTTAATCTTAACAATTTTCGTTTCCTTGATTGCATTCTATACATACACACCTTTTCTGTGTAGTTTGTACTAGCTTTCTCTCAATTTCATCTTTTGCTACAATCATTCTATTATATACATTTTTTCTCTTCCACAGCCTTTTTCATTTTATCAACCTTTTTCATACTTTTGATTATTGTAACTGCATCAACTTCTATAGTACATTATTATTTTTACTCTGTTTTAAAGAGCTTTCATATTCTCTTTCCTATGTGGAAATTAATAGATCCTCTTATAATCTTCATACAGGATTTGTACTCGTTTCCTTTTCTTCCAATCCATTTCTTCCCAAGTATTCTTCTTGATACTAAATTGTGTCACACATTTAGAACCTCTCATCACTCTTCAATTTTCTTTCTCTAGACTCATAATTGGTTTTAACTGCAAGCTTCAGCATTGGGAAAGGAAGAGGTGACCAATAACAAGCACAACAACAGCTTTTCTTCTTCTTTCACATTTCTGTTTGGCATATTTCAGTAGTCCCAAACATGCTATCCCCAATTGGTAGAGGATATGTTCTAAAAGAAACTTATTAGTATGGAATTGAGTCCAGCAAATGTATGTTGAGTTGTTGGAAAGTTGTGGTGCTGTGGTAGGGATATATGATGTTGTTGTATGGTTTGTTTGGTCTTATTTATTGTTTTATTGGACTTCAATGCGAGCTGCCTAGAATTTCATGTCTTACGTTATCATATAAGATATACTGTGAGATAGGCAATTATATAATTTTTCTAAATAAGTATATACATGCATTCTTTCATCCCTAACATGAAAACAATAACATTTAAATACTGATTTTTTTCATGTTGGGCGATCAATTCAACTGATTGTGATGACAGACCAGTGTAAGAGAACTTCTATGAATGAATATATATGTTCTATCTTAATAAATGATAAACAAAATAAAGTTTAAAATACACTTATAAAACATACATTTATAAGTGAGGCTCAGAATTAAGCTTATATTGAACTAGTATATGATGTAATAATTGTTTCATGGTGGTGAAAATGTGAAAGCAATACACCAAGACCCAAAATATTTTAGATTTATGCCAAGGAGGAGAATAAAACCCATATCAAAGGTTAAATCATGGTTGTCTAACCTTTTGGCTTGCCTGTACCACATTGAGTGAAAAGGAATTGTCTTGGGCTATGAATAAAATATATAATATAGTTAATACATATAAATAACAAATTTCCTCTATTTTTAAATATTTTTTAATAATCTTGTGGGGCTGCATTACTAGCTGTCAGGCTGCATGCAGCCCCATTGGTCACGGATTGGACATGCTTGAGTTAAATTATCTTCATCTCTCTGGTGGGTTTATGATCTTAACCCTTTCACAAATCCAGGTCCTCCTTCTGTTGCAGGGAGAAAGAGGTTTCATGTAAGAGGATCTGGAAAGAAAGAGCTTGAGACTATCAACTTTGATCTAATTTTCTATCAGTTACTTAAGAAAAAAGGTTGGTTTTCCTTAAGTGTAGTTTGATCATTGATTAACATGTAGAGATGACCATATTATTTCTTACTTTTCTCTTCTTTTTGGTTTGCTTTTAAATAACACTATAGCAAATTAAATATAATTATAATACATAAGAATAAAAGAGAAGAGTAGTAGTACTATTAATAATAATAATCATTTGACTGAAAAGGAAAAATCACAGAAGTTCAAAACAGCAGAAAGAAAGAAAAATTTGAACAGATAAAACATTTTTAAATCAAGGAAGTAAATAAATCAGTAACCATTTTTACAGGAAATAGTTCTAATATATTATTTACATGTTTTCTAGAAGAATGAGGTTAAATGTCAGTGGAGATTGCTTTAAGCAATTGAAATTAGCTTCCTCTGACCTTAATATGAAGCTAATACAGCAAAGAATGTTTTTTGTATATTTGTTATCTCAAAACATATATAATACTGGAAGGATTATTTGCCACTTTCTTACTATTGGAGGTGAAATTAAGGAATTGGTACAGAAAAACTATCACTTTGCTATATTTTTAGTGGAAATAAACAAGACAAGACTCAAGGAAAACCACTGTGTATTAAATATGTATATGCTCTTCATGGGAAGAATTGACACTTGATTTGGAATAAAAAATTATGGATTTTTAGGGAAGAGGATTGGCTAAAAGAATGATTATGCAATATTATAAAGATAGATTTGCAGTAAAGAATTGTTGATACATGTAATTGTCAACAGTTGAATTAAGGGTTTTCAAGAAAGGATCAGGATGTTTAAATATATTGTATTTTTCGGAGTATAAGAAACACTTTTTTCCCTCCTAAAAGAGGCTGAAAATTTGGGTGCATTTTATACTCCGAATGTAACCCCGCGCAGTGCCCAAAATGGCTACCCAGAACAGCTGCTGCCTTCTCTTACCCCTTCCGCGCTTTGCCTGCTTTAGTCACTGGAGTTCCCTCCAAGGATCAGCTGTGCTTTTGAAGCTGTTTTTCAACCTCAACGTGAGCGAAGTGATCTTCCGTGCTTTGCCTGCTTTTCTAATTGCTGCTCCCTCTGACAATCAGCTGTGCTTTAGAAGCATAGCCCCAACCAGCCCCAACCTCAAAACCAGCGAGCAAACTTAATATGCTGAAGTTGATGCCCCAACCAGCTCCAACCTCAAAACCAGCGAGCGAACTAATGTGCTGGGACTAGCCAGATGAATACCTGGTAGTCAGAATCCCCCCCCCCTATTTTCCTCCCCAAAAGCTAAGGCACGTCTTATACTCTGAAAAACATGGTAGTCAATTCTTTTCGTGTTTTCTATTTATAACATAATCACCATAATTTTTCATACCTTGTCCTTTATTATTTTCTTTTGCTGATAACTAAATTTGAGGTTACATTATATTTCTAATACTGTATGCATACTTTTTCCTTTGATAATTAGTTTCCTGATGATAGCGGCTTCAATAGGTTGGTGGTAAAAGCCTAGACAACCACTAGATAATATCAAAGGGTTAGGTTTTTCTCTATGTTTTACCACCTCTAATGGCCATCCAGATTACTAATATGTAATCAATAAGTGTATGAATACATTATCAAGCAAGGTCACAAGATCAGTAATGATTATTCTTTTGAATAAAAACTGGTAAGCTTCGACAATATTAATTTTACATAATATTCTTGAAAAGGCAATTAGTCAAAGATTCTATTCAGTGTACAAACCAGAGACCTATTCTTTCCACTAATTACATTCTCACTTGGCATTATTTCATATACATATATGCAACAAAACAGATTCTCAGGCACCATGTACTTTTCAATAAAAAAATGTTCTAGTATTACCTTAAATTTATGATATTTTCTAATAGCAAGATTCAGCTAAAATGCATTAATGAAATAAATTCAATATTTTCAAAATTCTGAATAGTACAACCTGTAAATTCAGAAAACTAGAAATTATGTTGCATACCATTGATTTTACCATTGAATTTACTTGTAGCATAATGTAAACAATTACACAGACCTATTTTTTTCAGTTACTGGCTTAAATAAGTAGCATGCAATTTCTTTACAATATTCAAATGACCTGATCATTTTCATGTGATAATTCAGTAAATTATGAAATATCTATATTTCTGTAATTTTTAAAAATACAATAAAAGTTGCAGCAATCATGGTTTTTAAAACAATTCCCCAAACATTTACAAAATTTAAATTTTTAGTCTTCTTAAATTCATTTTCACTTTAAAAGTCTTAGCAAAATATTAAAACAAAAGATATAAACATTGAGACAAAATCATATGTTAACATTAAAACAAGTTAATGATTTAATATTTTCCAACTTAAGTAAGTAAATGCAGGTAGTTGTCAACTTACGACCACAATTGAACCCAAAATTTCTGTTGCAGACATTTACGTGAATTTTGCCCCATTTTACAATCTTCCTTGGAATAGTTGTTAAGTGAATCACTGCAGATGTTAATAGCAGTTGTTAAGTGAATGTGGCTTCCCCATTGACTCTGTTTGCCAGAAGATCACAAAAGGGGATGATTCAGGTCTCTGCAACCGTCATAAATATGTGTCAGTTGCCAAGCATCTGACTTTTGAACATATGACCACGGGGATACTGCAATGGTCATAAGTATGAAAAAACCATCATAAGTCACTTTTTTCATTGTTGTAACTTTGAACAGTCAGTAAATGAAGTGTTGTAAGTTGAAGGCTACCTGTACTTTTGTTGGTTTTGATTTTTTTGATTTACTGTGCAGTAATTATTTTTTCATGGTTTTCTTCCTGGATTTTTAAAAATTTAATATCTAGGGAGTCCTTTACATGATTAAGCTGATTTGGTGCAGGAGTGACAGACAACTGGCACTTCATTTCCTACTGTTTTAAGGCATGCTGTCAATGAGTGAATGCATGAACTATGCTCACTGATCCTCCTATCCAGTCTTTTTAAAACCATCCAATCTGGCTCCCATTACCACAACCGTAGTAAAGGTAGCCCTTGACTTACGCCCACAATTGAGCCCAAATTGTTCTGTTGTTAAGCGAGACATTTGTTAAGTGACTTTTGCCCCATTTTACAACTTTTCTTGCCAGAGCTGTTAAGTGAATCACTGCAATTGATAAGTCAATAACCTGGTTATTAAATCAATCTGGTTTCCCCATTGACTTTGTTTGTCAGAAGGTCACAAAAGGGGATCCCATGACCTCGGGAGACTGCAACCGTCTTAAGTATGAACCAGTTGCCCAGCATTCGAATTTTGACCATGTGATCATGGGGACGCTGCAATGGGCATTAACTGTGAAAAACGGTCATGAGTCGCTTTTTTCAGTGCTGTTGTAACTTTGAACTGTCACTAAATGAATTGCTGTAAATCGAGGACTACCTGTCCACGATTCCTACTCGCTTAGAATAGGTAAATATTATTGCCCCTGCATCTACGGGGCCCATAGTTTCAAATCTACTCAACACAGCCCTGAGATTTCTTGATAAGCAGTCTCTCCAACCATTCGGGTCCTACTGACACCCTCCCCCACCCCAACCCGGGGAGTTCTGCCCCTCGACTTGCAACCGCTCTTCTTCGGCGGGGCTGCGGACACACGGCTTCTCCTTCTCCAGCGGCGCCTCCTTCTAAAGGCCCGTCCTCCCCGTCTCCGCCCGCGTCCCTCTGGCTCTGCGCAGCCATAGCCGTCCGCCGAGCCTGCCCCGCGCTGGCCGTCCAATCGCGGCGAGGAGTGGGCGGCCGAGCTGAGCGATGTGGGCCGGGCCTAGGCGCTCCCCGTGCCGTTGTCGCCGCTGCCGCCGCCATGATGCTTGTTTGCTTTCAATGAGTGTGAGAAGGAGGCGGAGGAGGAAAAGGAGGAGGAGGCGAAGAAGGAGGCGGGGGGAGCCAGTTCTCCTGTCCGGCCCGCGGCAGGAAACAAAGAGCCAGGCCGGCAGCTCAGAGACGGGGATGCTGCAGTTACAGGTACGGGGAGTGGGGGGGGGCGAGGGAGGGGGAGGCGCGGGCGGGGCTGCTTCGCTCCTTTTCTCCGTTCCCCCCCCTCTGGAGGATCGATGGGGGGGGGCGGCTGGCCTGGGGGCAGACGGGAGGGGGCGGAGGGGGGCAACCGAGGAGGGAAACGGTCGGGGCTCCTCGGGGTTAATGACTGCCGAAGTGAGTCTGCTGTGAGGCAGAAAGGTCGGCGGCGGCGGGGGGGATTGGGGGGGGGAAGATATCCCGGAGCTGGGGAGGAAGCGAGGAAACCTGACCGTTGGGTCGGGATGTCGTGTATGTGTGTGGGGGGCGGGAGATGGTGGGTGCTGTGGAGGTCAGGGGAGCAGATGGTGAGCGGAGCGGAGGCTGGGAGCTGTATTCGAGGGCCGGGAGAGCCAGCGTAGTAGTCGGCGCGGGTTGGGGAAGAAGAGGAAGCGAGATTTACTACTCTGGAGAGTAAGAGAGGGGATGTTCTCAGGGGGAGGGAGGGACGGGAATGGGGACGAGCGCGAGACCCAGCTAGCCGGGAGGCATGAATTGGGTGGAGCGGTTGGTGAGGAATTCTGAAGGGGATGCGGGGGGGGGGGAGGGGGAGCTTCGTGGATGGGGGGGGGGAAACCTGCCAACACCAGCAGTACCGGAAGGAAACGGGGGTTGGCGAGCATTCGCTCGAAAGGGATCTATTGCCGTCGGGGGAGGGTTGTGTACAAGGTCTCTTAAATCTTTATGGGGGGGGGGGCGTGTGCGTTGTATATGTGTGTGTGTGTGAGAGAGAGAGAGAGAGGGAGAAATATGGTGTTGGGGATGACGATCTGGGGAGCTTTAGAGCTGACGGAATGGATCCAGAAAGCGGGGCTTTTTTTAAAGGGAAGGCAAGGAGCCTTCTTGAGGGCTGGCAGGAACGGTCCGAGTCCCTAAGAAGAAAAAGTTTTTGAGTCTGCGAAAGGGGATGGATGTTTTGCACTGAAAGGGGCGGGTGAGCCTTCCTGGAAGCTATGGGAAGGTTCTGGAGGAAGTGACGTGTGCTCAGTCCTTGTTGACAAGAGCTGGGGTGGCAGGGGCGAGGAGGGGAGGAAGGAGAGGGTGGGCGGGAGAGAAGCTTTTCCTTGACGTTCTGTTAGCGTTCTGTGGAAGCTTATTAAGTAACTTGGTCTGCCAAAAACAAAACACACACACACACACAAAATTACGCTTGGCTCCAGTGCACAGATATCCTTTTAGTATCTGTTTACACTAAAACAAAACAAAAAAAAAAACAAAAAAAACCCCAAAACAAACAAAAAACAATTGAGGGAATAATGACGAGAGATGAAACTGATTTAACCAAAACAAGGCTGCTGCAACTCTTCAGGGCTATTTAGGAATAAATAAAGGGAAAAAAAGGGGGACTCCACCACTAAAACAGTGTCTCTTCCTCTCTGCCATCTGAAAGAAAAATAGAGGAGGACTTTAAGGAAATCTGCAGACTAATAAGCCTGATTGCTGGGAACAGGATCCGTAGTTGGTGATAAATTGAAGCTTGCTTTGCACTTTGTGGTGCTGAAAGGCCTAGTTGGTAATACCGATGTGACAATAGAAGGTCTGTGTCTGAAATAGAAAGGAAAGAGCATTAGCTGAAATGATTGGCAGCTGTGCTAGCCAATGTAATAAAACAAGGGCAGGAGTTGAGTGTATGTGTAGAAAGACAGCTGGCCCATGGAGACGGCAAACTTCACATATAGGTGTAAACTGGAGAATTGAAATGCAAATGTTTGAGGCTAGGGTATAAAAATAAGACTGTTTCCTGTTTTTTGAGTAGAGAGAATTATTCAGTAAAGGCTAATATGTTGATGAGAAACCTGAACTTTCTTATGGTTGGGAATAAAGGAAAAGCCTACTTGGGCAACAAAAATGGTAAATTGCACTTTTGGAAGCCATGTTTTATGTGATATTTCCATATGCAGTGTTATTTTCATATTGGCCATTTTGAATATGTAAGCATTTAACCTGTAGATACTTGCTAATAAACTTTTGTGTTAACTTATCAGTAACTTACCTGTTGTCTGTTGCAACAGTGTAATTATTAATCTTGCATAGTATGTGGCAAGAGAGTTGATAACATTTTCCAAAATATTATAAGTGTTATCCTGATCATTTCAGGATTTTTCAATATCTTAATAATAATATGATGAGATAATGAGATAAACTCTTAACATAATCATGTGATTATGTTAAACAAATTTCAATGAAGATGTGGACTCTGTTCTAAATAGTTATAAATTTTGGCATTTCAAATTTATATTATCAGGTTGATAACATTTAAAATTCAAGAGGATTAATGTTTTGTGTGAAAGGTTTGCAAATATTAACTGGTGATTGTATTGTATTTTGCATTTGTTTTTATCCTAGAGCGGGTGTCATAATTGGGGATTTATCAACATTTTCACTAGGGTAATTTTACAGAATTACCTATCTGCCTTGTGTTCTCCCTACTGATTTGAGTGGACTCTGGAGTGTGATGCTAGGAATGAAGCCCTCTCTGGAGATTTATTCACAATATTCTTGAAATCATTCACATGTGGATTAAAGCTTTATTCCTTTTTCACCTGAATCTCTTGGATCAGTTCATTTTTATAAAGGTGACTGATATGTATCATGTTGTTGAACTTTTGAACATACTCATGTTCAGTCTGTTAAATGTATCTGAATCATTGAGAAAGAAGGACATATTAAAATAAATACATGAATAGATAATCTTTTTTAGGATTTTATGACTTCATTTTTTCTCTTTTGATTTCTTGAGATTATGGTTTTACATAATGATAAACCTTTATAGTTCTCTAGACATTATAGTTTTATAGACACTATTGTATGATAATTTTTCTTTAGTGGAAAAGTTAATTCAGGGCTGTAGAGAATGTTTCTAAAGGAAATGAATTTGTATATATTAAATTGTGTTCATTGCATGTGAAATAAATATAGTTTAAATGCCTAGCCATATGTTGAGTTTATTTAGTTTCCGAATGCAGGATCCTCTGTGAGGATTTGGGGGATCATATTCTAATTACTATGTGTCTAATATAAGTTGTGTGATTTTGTATATTTTAATTTTTGTTTTGTAGATGCTGGAGTGATGGGGTGTACATTTGTTCATGAAATCTATAGGTTTATGTGCAAAATATTATTTTAGCTGAGATAAGTGTGAGGCATGATGTTATGAACTCCAGTTGTAACACTTGAACTAAGTGGCAGAACAATAGGATGTTTTTGAAGTTCAATTTTATGAAGTTACTGGCCTTCAAACTATAAGACTCTTATTTTCTTACGGTAATGATAGACATATGGAACTTTTGATCTGTTCTTTCTCAACATTTATCAATAAAAATTAGTCTAGTGCATGAACCTTTACAACACCAAGTGCCCAAACCGGAATACGCGTGTGTATGCATGCACACACTGGCCACCTGGTCTTTGAGTTTCCGCTGCACACATGCGCACTGGCCACCTGGTCTTAGTAAACGCTGGAACAATGGGTCTTTGGGTTTCCGGCACTCTGGTGCTCGTGAAGATCAGCTGGCCAGCGTGCGTGCACACACTGGAAACCAGAAGAACAGCTGGTGACGGTGTGCATGCCCACAGAGAGGGCTCTGCGTGCCAGAGGTTCGCCATCACGGGTCTACTGAATCATCCCACAGGACAAGAAGGAACAGTATCTTGCGATTTACGCTTGTATTCTGAGTACCTGGAAGAGGCTTTCGCTGGTGGTGATGAGTTGAAGTGATCACACTTCTTTTGCAGGTCTTTTTCTTGCTATTTATAATATATTTACTGAAAGAGCCATTTTTCTTCATGAAGCATAAAAACCAGGCCTCCTTCCTTTGGTCCTTCCTCAATTAACCTATGATTTTAAGTACTATCTTATTCATGCATCATAAATTACAAAGCAAGATGGAAGGAAGGCCGCATCTTCCCTTTATCACAGATTTATTTAGAAAGTGAAGTTTGTTCATGCAAGACCAGCAATTATTGTATTTATAATATGTCCAAAAATTCACTGTCTGTGTGTTTATGTAGCAATACCTCATGCTGGTAGCAGAGGAAAAGCATAATCCTTTATAAGCTTTGCTACCAACTCCTTGGATCTTACATTAGACAAATAAAAAGGACTTTGCATCATCTATGCCCAAAATGGAAACAGCAGATTGGTAGATGAGGATGGATGAAATCCTTCATACTATTGCCTGAACTCTTCTATTTTCTGTGATGAATGAGATTTCGGTCTTCAAATAGAAACCTAATGAACCGTCGAGGGCAAAGCATTCCAGTCCTCTTTTAGTAATCTTGCTCACCTAGATGAAACATTTATTGCAGCCAGGAGTGTGAGTCATATGTTGCGTTAATCCATAGTTTACACATTTATAGTGATGTGATTCACATGTAACACAGATCTAACAGCCACACAATTTCTTAGTGCAATAAGATATATTAACTTATATTGTGAGAGTATTCTGCTTAAAATACTCTAGACCAGTGATGGCTAATCTTTTTGCCATCGCGTGCCAGGAGAGGGTGGTGGGGGAGGGTCGCACGCGCATGTGCCCATGCGCATGTGTGTGCAACCCCCTCCCCCCTGCTCCTGGCACATGATGGCCTGGTAGGCCTGTTTTTCTTTCTTACCTGGTTCCAAATCCTCTCTGTGTATCTGGGAATGGCGAAAACAGCCTTTCCCACTCCCTTGGAGGCCCTACGGAGGCTGAAAGGGCCCATTTCCCAACTCCCGGTGGGACAGGAAGTGACATTTTTTGCTGTCCCCAGCCTCCAGAACCTCTCTAGGAGGAGTCTAGGAGTCTCTAGGAGCCTCTCTAGGAGTATGTAGGAGCCTCTCTAGGAGTCTCTGGAGGCTGGGGACAGGAAAAAACATCACTTCCTCTCCCACCGGGAGTGGGGAAATGGGCCCTTTCAGCCTCCGTAGGGCCTCCAAGGGAGTGGGAAAAGCTGTTTTCGCTGTTCCCAGATACACAGAGAGGATCTGGAGCCAGGTAAGAAAGAAAAACAGGCCTTCTCCACCCCACCCCAGGCCCTCCAGAGGCAGGAAACAGCCTGTTTACCTACTTCTGGTGGGCCCAGAAGGCCCGAAAATCAGCTGGCTGGCATGCGCATGCGCCCCAGAGCTGAGCTGGCATGCCCACTAATATGGCTTCGCGTGCCGCAGGTTCGCCATCACGACTCTAGACAATCTGGTTACTTCAGACTGAAGTATGATACTAAGCAAATATTACAAAACATGCAGTAATTTAGTGGAGCAGTGAGGTAATTTTAAACTAGATTAATTAACAATGAGTTTAAAATTTTTAATCTTGATTGGCTAAACAACTAGCATCCTGCAGTGTAAATTAGGTTAAACTATGGAAATATTTGGAAGTCCGTATAGGTAGTCCTCAGCTTACAACTACAATTGAGCCCAAGCAAACTTTTGTTAAGTGAATGTTGCCCATTTTATGACCTTTCTTGCCAAGGTGGTTAAGTGAATCTGTAGTTCTTACGTTAGAAGAACTTACGTTAAGTGAATCTGGCTTCCCCATTGGCTTTGCTTCTGAAAATGTCACAAATGGGGCATGGCGGCCATCATAAATATGAGCCTGTTGCCAAGGGCCTGAATTTTAATCATGTAACTATGGGGATACTGCAAATGGTCATAAGTGTGAAAACTGGTCATAAGTCACTGTTTTCAGTGCTGTTTTAACTTTGAACAATCATTAAATGAACTATTGTAAGTTGAGGACTACCTGTATATTAAAACTTGTGTATTTCTATTCTTAAAGCACTTATGATTCAAAATGACTATTCAGAGAAAAAGCATTAAGAATTCCCCAAAATGTCTGGCTTAAAAATACATTTGACAATTTAGTCTTGGCGAGCTAAACATATTTCCTGAAAGAGCTGAAAATAGATTAATGCTTAGTTGTTGTTTTTTTAAAAAAGCAAACATTTTGATAAGTTTAAACAACCACTGTTGAACTGGTATTTTTTATGAGAACAGTTCTTGTTACATACTTACTGGACAACTTGGGCTTTGTATTCAAAACTGGAATTCTAAATAAGTTTTCCTCATATACTTGCATATGAATATGATATGATAGGATCATTTCATATCATAGAATATAATATAGGATATGAAATTAGTCATTTGAATCCCTATTTTTTTCAGTGGATGCTTTCCCCTGTGTTAGATGGAAAGAATGCAAATGAAAAAAAATGATAAGTGTTCACTTATCTGCTTTGGGAGCTGGATTGAAAATTGGGCGTAGGATGACACATGCAGAGCAGGAATTATTTTCTCATTTAAACAGATATAGCAAAGTTTGTGTAAAGTTTAGGGAATCGCTTATGCTAAGACCAATAGAAAACAGCTTGCATTTTTATTGAGAAGTTTTGCTGAATCTGCAGAAATGTACAACTACAAATAAGTAAAGAAGATTTTTCTTTAGCAAAATGAATCATGGTCTGATATAACTACCGTATTTTCCGGCGTATAAGACGATTTTTTAACACATGAAAATCTTCTCAAAAGTCGGGGGTCGTCTTATACGCCGGGTGTCGTTCTCCTGTAACCAGGCAGACCAGCCCGAAAGGCTCTGACGAGCCTTAAATGGCTCTGGCGATCCCAGCTCTGACAATCCCAGCTCTGACAATCCCAGCTGAGTTTCCTGCAACTCAGCTGGGATCGCCAGAAACCATGTAAAAGGAAAAAAGTTTTTCCCTTTTACATGGCTCTGACGATCCCAGCTCTGACGATCCCACGATCCCAGCTGAGTTCCCTGCAACTCAGCTGGGATCGCCAGAAACCATGTAAAAGGAAAAAAAGTTTTTTCCCTTTTACTCTGACGATCCAAGCTCTGACGATCCCAGCTGAGTTCCCTGCAACTCAGCTGGGATGGCCAGAGCCATGTAAAAGGAAAAAAGTTTTCCCCCTCCAGCTTGCTTACCTCAGCTGCTAGTCGCCACGCTTGCCTTGCTTCGCTTGCCTGAATCCATTCCATCAGCAAGCAACTCCCTGCCTGCAATCAAGCAAGCAGGGAGTTATGAACTTCAACTCCCAGAATTCCTCAGCCAGCAAAGCAAAGCTGGCTGAGGAATTCTGGGAGTTGAAGTCTACAAGTCTTAAAGTTGCCAAGGTTGGAGACCCCTGTTCTATTGGGTAAGTTTTTTTCCCCTTTGGGAGCTTTAAAAAAAATAGCCAATTGGAGTTTTTTTAGTTGTTCTTTTTTAGACCTAGCTATTTAAAGTTTAGGAAGTTTTAAATTTAGCTTTCATATAAAAATAAAATAAAATAAAATAATATTTGTGCAGCTTTCTGAGATTTAGTGTGTTTCTGTAGTGTTTCACTCTAACTACACAAACACACAAAATCTCACAAAGCTGTATGTGGAATTTTGTGTGTGTAAAGTGTGAAAGTTGGTTTTTTGGTCTTTTTGTGGTTGTGTGAGGTTCCTGCTTGTTGCAGGGGCCATTTTTGGTCTAGCACAGCTGCTTTTACATTGTGGGTGAGCCAGTTGTATTGTGTGTGTGTGTTTAGAGTGTGAAAGTTTTTTGGGGGGCTTTTTGTGGCTGTGTGAAGTTCCTGTTTGTTGCAGGGCCATTTTGGGACTAGCACAGCTGCTTTTACATTGTAGGTAAGCCAGTTGATGTTTTTTAATTTTTATTTGGTGTGCATTGGAAGAGGGGTAGTCTTATATGGCGAGTATAGCCCAAACCCTATATTTTAACAGGAAAAGTTGGGGGTCGTCTTATACGCCCAGTCGTCTTATACGCCGGAAAATACGGTAACATTTGAGAAACAAGATTTTCCCACTATAAAATGAAAGTAAAAGTAATGGATAGCATAGAACTCTGTTTTAAATATCATAATCCATGGTAGCAGTCTACAAACATTAATAGATTAGTGGAATTGCATCTTTTTATGCAATATAAGTATTTTTATATTGTAGTGGTCAGTTATTAAAATTATTGCATGACATGAAGCTTGCTGAACCTCAGAACTCTAATACAGTAGCTGTTATATTTTGCTATATTTACACAAATGGCAAAAAAATGTGCAACACTGGTGTTTGCTGCAGGTGGTTGCTGGCAAATTAACTGAGAAGTCAATAACTCATCCTTGCTTTTCTATATTGTGTATAGACACCATTAATAAATTGTATGATTAGGATATTATATAATATGTGTAACAAAGTTTCAGAATCAAGGTATAATAAACTGTATTTGATAACATAGAATTTGAATGGGGGAAATATTCTGTTCTTTGTGTAAGAGAGAAATTGCATGGTACAATATGAAGTTTCTTAATTACTCTGAAAAGAATTTAAACTTTTACATGAGTCTTAAGCCGAATATTAATTTCACTTACCCAGTTTTGTTTTTGTAATAGGTGTACAAACACAAATGCCCATGTGGACAATCTCCTGTCCAGCATCCGCTTACCTACCAATACTATTTGTCTCTCTTAATTGCTTGAAGCACAGTCTACTTATCACATAATTAGGTCTGGAAAGAAGCTTAACTGGGGCTGTATTTTGCTAGAAAACTAAATTCATTTATGTTGTGCACTGAAAATAGCTTTCTTGTTTATTACTACAACATCTGTTTACTTGAATATCAGTTCCTCATTTTTCTATCATTTATTTCTACTACTTATGATTGGAAATTATTATTTGCTTGCATATGTGTTTTTTCTTACTAAGGTTTAATGCCTTCAATATAATATTTTCTGCTTCTTTTTGAAAGAATCTTTTTAGAGTTACATGATCTTTACCATGGGACTATTTTTATATAGGTTCATTGAAGCTTGTTGGATGTCATGTCTTCTTAACACATGACTGATCTATTTCCATTATCTAGTTTTCATTATATCCAAGATTGTCATTATTTTACACTTTTCTAGATTCTTTATTTCAGCTAATTATTGGAAATAATAATGTCAAAGACTCAATGTAAACCACAATAGTAAATTTATTTTAGTGTTTTACCATCTTAAACTATAATAGACCAGGTCTTGCAGACATAAATGATATTTCTAGCTATCATTGTATCAAAAGGTATTGTTAAAAGTAATATTGTAGTTTATCCAAGAATGCTTGCATTTTGGCAAAGTTTTCTTAGTAAAGACCAAGTATTTTTTTATACGATTAATTTATTTATTTCAGTCAATGATCAATCCATATTTTAAAAAATGGTAGAGAGAAAGGGTGCAATAAAACCAAGTGTACAAATATGTTATGATTAAACAAATAAGTGATACAACAGTACAACTAAAATTCTTGAATAAAAATTGTATTTTAATCAAAAAGATGAAGTAAATATTCAATTTATAAAATAATTTGACCAAAAGGCATAAATCATCCTATTAAAATTTAAAAATTGAATATAAATCACAGCATCTACAAGAATTAAAAGATACAAATATAGAAGTAATTACTAACATAAGCTTGAGACCAATTGCTTATGCACATGCAGGGCTATAACACAAAACCTAGTTACAAGTCCACTTTGGTTGAAATTTTCATATGTATATTTTTCCCCCCAGTTCTTATTTTAATCTTCATCATTAACATTTTTATTGAGTTATAAAGTAATGTAAAGTACAAAATACAAAATAAATAGGAAAGCAGTGGGGGAGGGAAAGGGGAAGAAGTAGTGGGGAAAGATAAGAAAAAAGAAAGAAAAAGAAGCATCGACTTCCAACTCTCGGTTACTTTCTCTCTACTTTTGTTTTCACATGAAGACCGCTTCTGAACTTCGTGCTTGATGTGGAGAAGAATGAAACTCTAACTTTGGGTTTTACCAATTAGACTGATAGATCTTTATAGAAATGGCTTGTTCATATTATTATGAAAAAGCAAAAAGTTGTGATTTGATGTTAATGCCTTATTTTACTGTAACGGAATTTTCATATCTAACAGAAGAAAATCGTCTTAAAATTCCTCAGGCCAACCTGGAACATAGGATGACAGAGGAAAGATTAGACCTCTTTGAATATCACAGTATAACAGCACATGCAGGATGGGTTCAATTGAACTCTCATCAAAGGGTAGGTTCAGCTAGGCATATAATTTTATTAAATTTGCCATATAGAGCTGGTGAGGGAAGGCTGTTGAATCTGGCTCTTAAAAAGAACTTTAATTGTGATGGGGAGATTAATGAATTTATATAATTGGCTGGTTTCCCTCTGGAATAATTAAACTGAATTTATATAGATTTAGGAATAAGTCTTTTCTTATTCTGATAATCAATGTCCAGGAGCCATTCTCTAATTACTTTCTTAGTCTGAATAAATTCAAAAAAGCTATGAGAACTCAAAAGAAAATCCACAGGAAGGGAGGGTTTTTTAACCATGTAGTTTATCAGATAGTAAGGATGGAATCAATGGAAGCCACTGGAATATAGTGGCACTTGACCCAGTAATTAATAACCAAGTTTTAACCTACTTTTGGATATGCATTTTGAGACATGGAACAGAATTCTGATCAACTTAATTTGCACCATTTCCATTTATCTATAATTTGGGTAAGGACTTAGCTGGGAACCATAAAGCAGCTGAGCCAGAGATTTAGTTTTAAAGTCACAGGGATACCTCCTTCTTCTTTAGTGTGAAAGAACTTTAGAATGGCTTTAGAATATTCACTCCATGACCTCACTCCATGTCTTGAAGATCAAACCTAAGTATTCAAAAAACATTATCCTGCTCAGTCTCTTGGTCATCTGTTATCCAGTGGAGACTCCTAAATTATTTTAGCAAAGACTGTTATTTTGGTCTTTTAACAGTTAATCACAAGTTGATATTCCCTGCAGTAGTACACTAAGGTGTTAAGAGTATGGTTAAGACCAGCTGCAGTGGGGAAATAATGAAGTAATAAAGGGATATTCACATGTGCAATTCTGGGTGGGGATGAAAGCTTGGGTCTATGAGTTCGTACCCATAGAAATAAAAGCACAAACTTTATATGTCAAATGCAATAGAAAAGTGTTTTTCTTTTTAGAATCTCCTATATAGACATATTCCCTGGGCTTTTTCAGTGAGTAACTTTGTTAAGAAAATTTCTTTGGTTTTGCAGACCAGTTCCTCTTCATATTTTGATTGGAAACATGAGACTCAGCATGGCATAATGATTAATGTGCTGGATGAAGAGTTAGAGACACAGGTTCTAGTCTTCCATTAGGCATGGAAGCCAGCTGGATGACCTTGGCATAGTCACTCCCTCTCATCCCAATCAATGTCAGGCTCATCCCAATCATTAAGCTGGCTGAATCAAAATTCCTCACTGCACCATGCATGGATAAGCTTCACTGAAAGAACTAGATGGGCACAATGCAAGTTAAGCAATCTGTGCAACCAAGCAAGAAACACACTAAGAAAAACAACAACCCTGTTTTGATTGGAAGAATTTCTTATATATTAACACTTTTAATGACCAAGAATGCAGTCAGTGTATGTAAAATGATACGCTTAATCTAATGTTTAATAGATCAATTCAATTGATCACTTGTTTGGTATTTCCACCTTTCTTGTTGACTCTTCTCACAAGTCACCTGGTGAAATTTAAAATTAAAAATGACAGAAGGAGCTTTATGGTTCCTAGAGGAATCATTTTTCTTTTATCACTTCCTCTTCCTCTAGACAGGCTGCCTGATGCATCATGCTGAGTTCATGCATCATGCTAAGTTATAAGGTGGTTTGCTAGTTTTTGGCTTCTGTTATTGTGTGAAGCTTTTGACTATATTTATATACAAAACATACTTTGCCTAACTATGATTTAATGTATAAGCCATAGTTGTATAGGTTATTGTTAAGCCATAAATTACATTTTACCAACAGTGAGGTTCACATATCATGCTAAACCAGGAAAACCTATAGATGAACATGTTGTACAAATCAGATTGATGTTTTAGGCCTCCATTTCCTTATTTTGCTTGCCTTGGATCCAGCTCATGGTCCTATTGCTTCTTCCACATCTCAGTGATCCAATTTATTTTTCTTTATTCATTACTAATATCAATATCCACATTGTGTTAACTATTTTATCTGGAATAATGCAATCTCCTCACAAGTGAGATCATTAAGTGAATTAATTATAAGGTTCATAACAATTAACTGGATTTTAACTCTGATTTAAGGACTAAAAAGAAAATGAAGTATAACATAATTTTAAATTATATTACATTAACAGGCTTTATTGTAAAACTAGTTTACTCCAGCAACTGAGCTCCAGTTCTGGAAAATGTTAGAGATGGTGACTTTGACTTTCAAATATTTATTTATTTTTTTCTAAAAAGGCTTAACTTACTTCACCAATAAATATGAATTATTTGAAAATCTTTGGTGTATAGTAGTAAAAATGGTAGGAATTGAAATATTCTGCCTTAAGTAGTTAAAACAGTGCAAATAAGCTCTTAAGATTTCCAATTTTTAACATATTTGCCCAAATTCCTTTTATACCAAATAAGAACATTACTCTAACTGGATTTTCTCTTGTTTTTCTTAATGTGGTTTGCAACTCTTCTAGTGATCAGCCATCTGCGGTTTCCAGTGTGAATTAAGCTGGGAGTACTGCAAGTCTAACATCAGGGGGTGTAAAATTCAGAGAAGTGTAAAATTTCTTTAATATTCTGGTGCACTTTTACTGGCAAATATTGTGTAAATTTGGAAGCTTCACATCAATTGGAAGATAGGACTTCAGTGGGAAAATCTTTGTTTAAAAAAATCATAAGATACTGTAAATATTCCTAAAGTACCAAGAAGCTAGGCCTGCACTTTAGAGACTTGATGCTCCTCATTCTTTTTATTCAAAACAAATAATTATTTTGCAAAAATATCTTTTAAAACATTCCAGGCTATTATATGATATAACATTTCCAGTGTCCTTATGATATATAGAAAGAGAATTTCTTTTTGGGAAGCTAGTGCTCTAATAGGATTCTGTTTGGACTTACTGAAGTGAAAAAATAATAAGAGCTTTATGATAGCACATAAGCATCACTTTCATAAAAAGTTAATGGGTGCTAAACATCTAATGTCTCAATCAGTTGTATCTATTTTTAAAATTGAAGATAGCTAGGAATTTGCTGAGCTGTTTGAATGAGCTCTTTGTTTCTCTTAGCAAGCTATATTGAATTCTCTATACTGTAGTTTGGAATTTAGTATTTACATCTGAAATCTAGTTTTTGCTGACATAGAACTAATTTATTTAAAATACAGTGGTTGCATATTTTGGAGATATTTCCAAATGCAACTTTTACCAAACTGAAATTGTCATACTCTTGTAACTATAGTGCCCAGAATTAAGAGTATTTTTAGTCAATCATGATTTATTATAATGTAAAATAATTTTTGGTGCTTTGAATTACATGTACCCTGGTATCTATTAATCTTTTTTATGCTTTTGATACTGTGAATTGCAATATGATTTGCTTTTTGGGGTAATCCTGGCTAGTGAGCTTCCAAAAGCTAATATGGTATGACTTGTTTTTTTCTGTTATTTTTGAATTTCCTCATCCATTTTAGTTTGTGTATACAAAATAAGACAAATATAATTAGGCAATTAGAGTTAAATTCATCTCATTGCTTACTGAATATATAGTTCTGGCTGAGACTTTATTAAATTGACTGAATTCATGAAACATAGTTCATTAATAATATTAACTTTATAGTGAGATTTTTTTGTATTTAACAGGAATTGTTGATTGTTTAGAATATACAAACAACTGAATAAATAGTACTGTAATGTGTAAATATGTAAACCTAAAACATAATTGAAGATTCAAGTACTTGAGTTTTCAGTAGCTCAATACCTGAAGGGAAGTATTCGTTTAACCACATTTTGTGAACTTTCCTATATATTTTGTAGATCAGAAATGTGGAATCGTGTTAAAAAAACTTCACCTGAGTATATAGAGGAATCTTGGTAGTAGAACATATCTAGAAATCATGATGACCTGGAATCATTCAGTAAGTTACAAAATTGAGTAAAAGAAGAAAAAGATTAAAATTAGGCAGAAAATGAAAAATACAAAACTTATTCGGCTACATTAATATGGCTGTTTAATCATGTTTACGGATACATAATTTATAAAGTCTGAAATGAAATGGAAAAGAGAAATTGCTTATATCTTGCAACAAATAATCCACCAATGTCTATCAGTCTTCAATAACCTGTAGAGTTTTAAGCCAGACTTAATGTCTGAAATGCATAGCTTCATGATTTCCCTCTCCCCAAGATGATACAGTTAAAGAAATACATAAATATATACATAACTAATGTTGTTCAATGCTCAAAAGTCAAACCTGCAACAGACACTACAAACTACAGATTTGTACAGGAAATCCTACAAGTGAACTAATCAGTCAATTTTGTTTCCTCTTAGGATGGAAAGTAAGGGAGTTGTGAGGAAATTAGAAATTCATGTAGTCTTGGATTTAATTAAAGTTGCTTTTTGTTTCTTTGAAACAACATTGTTCTGTACAAAGGAATCTTATCACTAATGTTACATTCCATATCGTTTCCAAATCACATTGCTTAACCAGTCAATATTAGTGAAATATTACAGCAGTAAACATGCAAATTGATAAAATCAGAATCAAAATGATGTTGCATGATTTCACTATGTATCAAATAATTGTGGACTATGCAAATATAGATTAATTAAAGAAACATCAACTGCTCTGACCACATTTTAGCTAATGAAATCTAAATGGTCTCTGTTTTGATTTCTTGCCTTAAAAATTAAAATCTTGTAAAAAGGAATCTACTGCAGCTATTTTTACTGCTTCTATATTATGTGGTATTTTGCATCCAATCTAGATAAACCTGTCTTCATATTTATTAAATTTAAAACAGAGTCTACTAATTGCATAAATGCTAGGTGCTTAAGAGACAATTTTTCAATCTATGTGTATGTTTTTTGTTTTTGGTTTTTTTTGGCATGGACAACCTTCTATTGTTGAGCCTCAGATACTCAAATTAAGCCTTGTTTGTTAAGCTTTCCCTTATCCAGTGAATCATAAGCATAGGAGAATGGCCTGTAATTCTTGCTGTGAAGCCTCCCAGGGCAGGTTATACTCTCTATGCTTACTGTAGTGATTTCTTGAGGTTGAAAGCATTGATTATATGTTGGGCAGGTATACGGTGCTAGAAGTACAATACATTTGCTTTTCTGGATTTAAAATAGATATAGCTGTGTTTTCATAGTTTGCTCACCATTTTACACCATGTATTTTTATCAAATATAGGTAGTCCTCGACATATAACAGTTCATTTACTGACCCTTCAAAGTTCCAACAGCACTGAAAAAAGTGATTTATGACTGTTTTTCACAGTCATGACTTTTCCAGAATCCCCTTGTTCCTGTGATCAAAATTTGGATGCTTGGCAACTGGTTCATACTTATGACCCTTGCTGTACCCCAAGGTCATGTGATCCTCTTTTACAATCTTAACCGTGTTATTAATTTAACAACTATATGAATCTCTTAACAACTGTGGCAAGAAAAGTCATAACATGGGGCAAACCTCACTTAGCAAGTGTCTCATTTAAGAGCAGAAATGTTGGGCTCAATTGTGGTCGTAAGTCGACTACATGTTACAGAAGGCTTTTGATTTTGTGGCGGCGTCCCTGAGTTCACATTTACAATTTCTCCTTTTTGTCTATGACCCCTTTCTTTATCTCTGAAGTTCTTCCATAGGGTTTTTAAATGCTCTGGAGCAAATTCATATGAATACAGGGGCTAAAGAAAAAGAGAAAATTGGGGAGAAATTTTTTCCTCTTTCACTTAGGAATATTTGAACTGATTCATAGCTCTTTAATCTGTTGACACAGTTGATTTATCTCTTACTTTATATGCCTGAAAAAATGGAATATGAAAGAGTTATAAAAGTACAATTCTAGTATACAAAGAGAGCATACAATCAGTGTCTTTCCCCATTTCAGTAGTTTTCAGGATCCATGTGTCATGCAGTGTGATGTGGATAGTAGGGAATGACTAAGAGCTATAACACCTCCCTTTTTTTTTTTTTTAAAAAGGTTTAACTGGAAAAAGCGACCAACTAGAAGCAGTACAAGGCAGGCATCTATAGCTTTTCCTGTGTACAGAAAATTAAATTTAACAGAATAATTGCTATTACTTTTTTATCTAATTAAAAGTATAGAGCCGTGATGGCGAACCTATGGCACGCGTGCCACAGGTGGTACGCGGAGCCATATTAGTGGGCACGCCAGCTCAGCTCTGGGGCACATGCGCGCACTGGCCAGCTGATTTTCGGGCCTTCTGGGCCCACCAGAAGTAGGGAAACAGGCTGTTTCCTGCCTCTGGAGGGCCTGGGGGGGGGGAAGGCCCGTTTTTCTTTCTTAACTGTCTCCAGATCCTCTCTATTTATCTGAGAAGGCCGAAAATAGCCTTTCCCACTCCCTTGGAGACCCTACAGAGGCTGAAAGGGCCCATTTCCTGACTCCCGGTGGGACAGGAAGTGACATTTTTTGCTGTCCCCAGCCTCCAGAGACTCCTAGAGAGGCTCTGGAGGCTATGGACAGCAAAAAATGTCACTTCCTGTCCCACCGGGAGTTGGGAAATGGCCGGTTCAGGCCTTTCGAGGGCCTCAGAGAGAGTGAGAAAGGCTGTTTTCACCCTTCCCAGATAAATAGAGAGAATCTGGAACCAGGTAAGAAAGAAAAATGGGTCTACCAGGCCATCATGTGCCAGGAGCCGGGGGGTGTTGCTCGTGCATACGCGTGGGCATGTGCGTGCGTAATCCTCCCCCCTCTCCTGGCACGCGATGGCAAAAAGGTTAGCCATCACTGGTATAGAGCTTTAACTTCATTTGCATTTTTAAAAAAAGAAATATAATATTGGGCCTGTCAGAATATGTATCAGATTTAGTCAATTAACTGAAAAATGGGATAAATCGATGGATACAATAATTTAGATTTTATTCTGTCACTTGTTTTACTGATGGATACAAGTTTCACCCACCAGAACGAAAGCCTTTTCCTTTTTTCACCCATCTGTGCTGAGATTTATATTTGTCCCATAATTTAGATTGACCCAGATTAGATCAATTTGCATCTGAGGATATAGGCATCTTCTAGAATGTAAGGATAACTGCATTCCACATGGACTTGATATCTGAAAAAGAAGTTGAGAACACCCTAGAGAATACATTCTGATTTATGCAGCAACATTTTACATAACTGCTGTAAATAAGGTCATTGAATATATTAGGATGGATTTTTAACTTGACTAATTTTTTAAAATTATCTGAGCCTTTTAGAAGGAAGCCCTTATCTAAAATCTCTCTAGGAATGCAAACTACTATTGTTATTAATAATATATACTATATTAATTATATAATTAATATAGTATGTATAATATATAGCTTAGGAAAGAAATTGTAAAGCATATAACAGACACCCCAAGATAAGAAAGTAGAAAAATATTCTCTGCCAATTGGTAAAGGGAACGTCATATTGTCAATAAAATTTCATACTGACATTTTCAATCATCCCTTCCTGGCTCTGCAGTGATACTACATGATGTTGTTTTATGTTTCTAACCTCAGAGGTTCCAACATATAAACTATTAAATATTATAAGTTTATTGCTTCAGAGCTTATTTTAATAGTTGGAGGTATAGAATTGTTTGAAATAAATGCATTGCAATGGCTTGCAAATGGCAATTTATGTTATAAATTTTGTCTATGGAATAAATTGCTTAATATGCTGTCACATTTGGCAGTTTCATTGAAAGCAGTTTGATAATTTAAATCCATGTCAAATGGATTTAAATTTCTGCTGATGATAGCAATGAAAAGTAAACCACATATTTCTCAATCATGTGTGGATAATATCAATTATCATTCATAGCTTTTTCTTATCTATACTCCATTTAGTTTGAGCAGAAGTCAAAGAAGCAAATGTGCAAATCTGTAAGATCTTCGAATTAAAATTTAATATTATCTACAAAGCACTCTTAGGTAATAAATTTAAGTAGCAGCAGGCTTGGTCTCATACCACACCCTAGCATTCTTTGTGAATTTTTTATCCTGCTTCAGAAAAAGTAAGCCAGCAAAGTGTACCTGGAAAGTCTCTGTCTCTCTCTGTCTCTGTCTCTGTCTCTGACACACACACACACACACACACACACACACACACACACGTGCAAAATTTAAATTGAAGGAAACAAATAGGGACTGATTTATGTTTGCTATTTATATATTGCAGCAATAATATGAATACGTCAAGAGTTTTTTTCTAGGTTGCCTAATGCAAGAGGTTTTTACCTAAGGAGACCTTCAATCATTCTGCTACAACCCTTTATCTTTATTTGTTAAGGCAGTTGTAAAATAGAAACAAAAGAAGACAAACTCTTTTTAAGGAAATTCCCATTTTCAGAATGTTTTCACAGTTTGAGCTATAAAGAATTCAGAAGTAGTGCTAAGGGTTGGTAGCACAGTTGGAAGAAAGGGCAAAGAAAGATTTAAAAAAACACAAATACAGAAAGTATAGAATCACAAAATTTATTTTTCTTCCTAGTTTTTCCCCACAAGTAGAGAGACCACTTTTTTTTTCAGACCAACTAACTATTGATTCATTGGTTGCAATTGGAATTGACCAACCAGCTTGTCGCCTGAGTCTGATGTCATGGGCTGGGAGATAATGACTGGGCCAAAGTCACCCAGGCAGCTTCCTTGCCTAAGGGAGGACTAGAACTCAACAGTCTCCTGATTTTTAGCCTGGTGCCTTAACCAGTAGACCAAATTGACTCCCGGAATCATAAAATGTAAGTAGAATTGCAAATTAGAAAAATGAATCAATACATTACCTTGGGGTTTTGATAACCTTCAATATGCATTTGAATTTTGGAACAATTTTTTTCTTACCGAAATGAAGGAACAACCTATCATAAATTATCTATAGGGCAGAAATTCTTCATAATCTGTAATTCATAAATCCCCAGTCAAATATTAAGGCCTGGTAGTGTCAGCTCCTATTTTTTGCAATCCCAGGCAGCCAATGGTAATAGGTTTAGCAAGCCCCTGATGAGGCACAGGATATGTCTGGGAGTCTGTGTTCTGTTTGATGCATCACAGCAGGCCTATGTTAAGAATGACATTAAAACTAGCAGGATTAAGGAAATGAAACAGAGCAATTTAACATTGGTGTTAACTCTGAAGCAGAATGCATTAATTAACAAAAGAAATAGAGCTACATAGGCAGCACTAGAAATAACAATATCATTTATTTTGCCAATGATTTTGTCCATTCTGGATCAGATCTTTTGTCATTTCAGTGAAAATTGTCTTTCATTCATGGATTTCTGAAATCTTTCCTTGTTGTGGTGGCACATAGTGCTAAAGGATTTAAGAGCAGCCCCTACCTTGAATTCTTTTAGCACTTATGTAATATATGAGAGTGTTTCATTTTCTGTCTAAACTGAATGCTTTCAGCCATGTAGCCTTGGTAAGAAGACTTATTGTCATTGATTTATAAAGGTATGTTTAAAAACATTTTTAGTTACATAGGTGGTGTTCTTTCATAGAAACAGATTCTTCTGTTAGAATTCATGAGACCAGCTTCAAAGTGGCCACTAAATCTAGTAGGTACTTTGAAATACAAGTGTTTGTATGTGACTTGAAAGACATAATACAGTATATATTTTCTTTCTGTGTAGACTTGGAAAGAACAGCCTGAGTCTGTATTTCTTAGAAGGTGTCCCAGACATCTAAGAAAATACCTTACAGTTTTCCATTTGTGAAAAACATAACATAGTGATTTGGAAACGTTAATTAATCATAAGCCTTAACAAAAAAATGTTTAATTTGGTTTATAAAATGCAAAGCTCAGAACTGTTCATCCTCTTGACTCTCCATGACTGGTTTTATTGTTGGAATCTTGGTCTCTGAAAGTTTCTTACAAACAATTTGCAGAAATATTTGTTACCATGTACTGGTACTTAGACTGTTAGTAGGAATACATTCATGAAACTAAATAAGATTGTTCGCTGTTATTAAAGTTCTATTTCACCTCAAACCCACATTTTGACAAATTAAAGAAAGCAAAATAAAAACATTTGAAAAGTGAACTAATGAAAACAGTAGCATTAAATAGCACAAACTAATGTAAAATACTGTATACACACTGATATCTACTGGGGGAGGGAGGGTTGCATGTGTCTTACAAGATTTTTAACTTTGTTGTTGAGTTTATCTTCATTACTTTATTTCTTAGGTCTTTTTAAAGCCTAAAATTTTAAAAGACCAAGAACTTTTATTTTTCATTGTACACTAGAAATCATTATATTATGATTTTGATGTGTGATGACTCTGTTTTTTGCAACTTTCAGCAACAAGAAAACCGTTGGTCAATTGGCTGGGAAGAAACAGATAAATTTGGAATATATTGTACTGGAAAATATGTCAAGTTATTAAATTAGTAGGTCTGATGGTAATTTTCAATGTAACTTTTATAACTAATTATATGGAACATTAGTTGTTATCTGTACATTGTCATGACTGATGATTGATTTCCTGACTGAAAATAATAGTGATCATTGCCTTAATGAAAACAGCATGGAATGACCCTGTCACATGCCACATGCTTCTGAAATACAAGGTTTGTTTTTCTGTAAACAGTTTGGACTCAACACTATGCAATTTTTTTCCTCAGGAATGCCCAAAGAAAAGTACGAACCACCTGATCCACGGAGGATGTACACAATTATGTCCTCAGAAGAAGCAGCCAATGGGAAAAAATCACACTGGGCAGAGTTGGAAATAAGCGGTAAGAGAAAAAAAATTGTCCATGGCAAAAAAGTGACTTCGGATTAATTATTGACAAGTTTCACCTCTTCATTATAACTTCAGTTATAGTAAACATTCTATTAAAATTTAATCTAGTTCAAAATGAATGTAATATGCTGATTAAATTTGGAACTAGATTCTTCACTTGGGTTAAAACCAGCTACTGTACTTCGTTAAATAATACAGGTAATCCTCAAAAGCCACACTGTATCCTTTCCCCAGCCTCTCTCACTTGCATAAAGGGCCACCATCAGTGAGCTGTTGGACAGCATTACTTGGTCTGTTGTGTGGCTGTTTGGATGGTTTAGGGGCAGGGAATTTGTGGTGGGTGGGAGTGTGTTTGGGGATTTTTATGTGTGTTGGACCTGGTCTTTGGGTGTTAAGTGAATTTCGTTGTATGGGTATACTGTATATACACGTACAATGACATAATAGTAATAATAATAATAATAATAATAATAATGATGCATACCTCTGCATACTTTTTTGCTGGCTTCCCTGGGCTCGCACTGCATCACCTCCCAGGTCATGCATGCCTTGCACAGTCCCTCCCTCCTTACCTGGGAGTCCCTTTGCTTCCTGCTTAATGACCCACATGTCCAGAGCTGCAACAGCAACTGGGACTTCTGAGATTGTCACATAAGCGATGTAGTCACATCATGTCACACATTATGATCTCATCACTCAATGGGAATTCTGGTTCCAATTTTTCTAAGTCGAGAACTATCTTTATGATACCAAACATTATTTATAAATAAATCTTATTGGGGCTTGCATATAGTATTACTATAAAAAAAAAAAACTATAGGTCTGATCCAGTCCTGCTTTGTTCCCTTTCACAGGGGGAACAAAATAGATATTAATGAATGCTTCCATTGTAGTCTTCTGTTACTTATATGCTAAAGCAAGAATAAAAATAACTTGTATTGAATGAAAGTGGAAAATTGGAGGAGGATAAGAGAGAAGTGTGTGCTGTGGAAATGGTTTCGTACTGACAGTCTTTGACATTGCTTCTAGAAAATTCTGAATCAGAAGTGCTTTTGTTCAGTGTCTTAGCTAGAGGACAAAGAGAGCAGAAAAAGGCGTCCCATCTTTGATAAGTTATGTTGACCTTCCCTAATATACATCAGTGACAGCCCTGTTCAATCAGATAAATAGGTTATCTAGCAATGACCCATCTGTGTCTCTACAGGATATTAAGCCTACAGTACTCCAAGGCTTACGTTTCTGAACGTAGATTTTCCATTTTCTTTTATACATCTTTCATCCAAGAATTTAATTCCTTTTAAAAAGCAACCAAGTTAGTGAAGAATGCTTTTTTTTCTTTTTTTGCAGAAGGGGGTTAGGTTTCTTCTGATCTTACTGAAAATCTCTATAGCCTAATTTTTTCTCACCTTTGCAGAAATGCCTTCCATATACTGTGTTTTTATACAACGCTTGTACCATTCCAGATATTGTTTAAACACAATTCCTAGCATCCATCTTCCCTAGCCTTCATAGGAATCATGGAGGTTACTGATGAGTAACTTCTGGAATGTCACAAGTTATTTCTTATGCTGCTATTTTGCTTCAATTTATTCTAAAATGTTTAAAAAAATTTTTTTTTAAAAAAATGTTTCTTAAATGAATTGTAGTGTTTCTCACTCTGTTTATTTCTTTGGATTTATTTCTTTGGATTCTTTGTTTTCATGTAATCTCTGGATTTGGCTCTTAATATTTGCTGGATTCCTTTTATTCACAAGATTTTAGCCACAAAATTAGAAAAGTGTGTCAAGGAAACTTCTCTTGCAGAAATCATGTTGGATGTTCTGGTTGGTTTTGCATATGTTTAATATTTCTACTTAATATAAAAACCGTTCCCACTAGTTTTCTGGATTAAATATTAAATAACCTGTATTTCTTACATTCACAGTACTTTTATCTTCTGGTAAGAAGGGTAATCTTAATTATTTTTTTTAGTATCACAGTAATTTTTGCATTCATATTCTTCAAGAATTTTAAAGAATGTGCTATATGTACTGAATGTTTTGATTTTCAGTTTAGATATTAAAACTTCCTCCTTAAAGATTTAACATTTAATATTTTATTATCTCATTTGCATTCTATTTATTCTTCTTTATTCATGCTTTCATACTTTTCTAATAAACCGCCTGCCTTTTGAGGGAGATTGGCCAGTAATTTTATTTGCAGACCCTTTCCAAATACAAGTGGCTCTCGACTTATGACCACAGTTGAGACCAAATTTCCATTGCTAAGCAAGACAGTTGTTAAGTGAGTTTTGCCCCATTTTAGGAGCTTACTTGACACAGTTGTTAAATGAATCACTGCAGTTGTTAAGCTAGTTACACAGTTGTTAAATGAATCTAGCTTCCCCCATTGACTTTGCTTGTCAGAAAACAACAACTAGTGATTACATGACCCTGGAACACTGCAACCATCATAAATACATGCCAGATGACAAGCATCTGGATTTTGATCATATGACCATGGGATGCTGCAACTGCCATAAATGTGAAAAATGGTCATAGATCAGTTCTTTCAGTGCCATTGTAATTTCAAACGGTCACTAAATGAATGGTTGTAAATTGAGGAGTACTGTAGAAGGGCTCATTTTGCCAGGGGAAAACAGCATATAGCAGAACTCTCTGCTTGAGTAAGGCAGAGTGATGATTTTTGCTAATTATAGGTAGTCCTCGACTTACGACCACAATTGAACCCAGGAATTTATGTTGCTAAGTGAGAAATTTGTTAAATGAGTTTTGCCTCATTTTACAAATTTTTCTCATTTTTCTTGTCACATCTGTTAAATGAATCACTGCAGTTGTTAAATTAATTACACAGTTGTTAAGTGAATCTGGCTTCCCCCATTGACTTTGGTTGTCAGAAAGTCACAAATGAACATGACCCCGTGATCTACAACCGTCATAACTATGAACCAGTTAGCAAGCATCTGATTATAAATCACGTGAGCATGGGGATACTGCAAGGATCCTAAATGTGAAAAATGGTCATAAGTCCCTTTTTTCAGTGCTGTTGTAACTTCAAATGGTCATTAAATGAACCATGAAGTTGAGGACTACCTGTATCTGTTTCTCTTGATTACCTCTCTAGTTAGTGCTGACCCTTTTATCAGCCAGCAACAGGAGAAATAGTAATCCCCTTTCCATTAGGAGGATCACCTCTAGCCAATATCTCCAGCTGGCAATTGCCGCCGTCGCCTTCCATCCATGGAGTATTGGGTTTATATGTTCTTTTTGTACCATTTCTTTGGGACTCATTAGTTTATCTAAGTGGTTTTAATTGAACTCTTTACACTCATTTCTAATGTTTTCCTTACTTACCTCTAGTGTGATGAACCAAAGTACCGTTATACCATTATCTCTTGACTACAGTGTCATTTTAAGCCAAGCGTTTCCAGTTCTTTTTGGATGTTTCAGAGAAATCAATTTGAAAAGCTCAGTGACCTTTTTGATGTTAGCTACTGGTTGTTATCCAGTGAACCTGAAATTCTAATATGGAATATAGACATGACAATGTCAAAGTATAGGCACATACTTGTTATTAGCAAATTATTCAATATACATTCCTTTGGGGACTGGAGTAAACATTCTTTAATCTATCCATGTTGGGTGCTGTACCAGTGAATATGTGATATACTTATTTGTAATACAGGTAGTCCTTGACTTACAACCACAATTGAGCCCAACAGTTCTGTTACTAAGTGAGACAGGGCAACTCTGAGTGGCTAATACAGGTAGTTTTCAACTTACAACAGTTTGTTTCATGACTTAAGTTACAATGGCACTAAAAAAAGAGAGCATCCCCACTCTCGTGATCAAAATTCAGATGCTTGGCATATTTATGACAGTGGCAGTGTCCTGGGGTCATGTGATCTCTTTTTGTCACCTTCTGACCAACAAAGTCAATGGAGAAGTCAGATTTACTTAACAAATGTGTTACTAACTTAACAACTGCAGTGATTCACTTAACAACTGTGACAAGTAAAGTTGTAAAATGGAGTAAACCTCGCATAACAAAAGTCTCACTTGGCAACAGAAATGTTGGGCTCAATTGTGGTTGCAAATTGAAGACTACCTGTATTTAAACAAACATTCTTTATAGGGAGTCCTCGACCTACGACCACAATTGAGCCCAAAATTTCTGTTGTTAAGTGAGACATTTGTTAAGTGAGTTTTGCCCCATTTTATGACCTTTCTTGCCCTAGTTGTTAAGTGAATCACTGCAATTGATAAGTTAGTAACCCGGTTGAACCCATTGCCAAGCATCTCAATTTTGATCACATGTTCCTGGGGATGCTACTAAGGTCATAATAGTGGGAAATGGTCATAAGTAACTTTTTTCAGTGCCATTGTAACTTTGAACAGCCGCTAAATGAACTGTTGTAAGTTGAGGACTATCTATACTTTTTTTTTTTACTTTTTTTTTTACTATTTTTTATTATCTTTTGGGGCTGTATTACCCAGGTTTGATATGCCTGCTTTAAATTTTATGCTCAAATTTGCTTTCCTTTGTAATGTTGCTTTGAAGAACCATTTGATTGCTCCAGGCATGGCCAGCGGTAAAGGAAGCTAGAACTTAGTAACATCTAGTGGCCACTTTGCCTCAACATATTAGAAGTGGAAGTGATCTAAAATAGCCGTATCCTTTTTGTTTTTTAGGGAAAGTCAGAAGCCTGAGTTCATCCTTATGGTCACTGACCCACTTGACAGCTTTGCATCTCAGTGACAATTCCTTATCCCGTATTCCTTCAGATATTGCCAAGCTTCATAACCTGATTTATTTGGATCTGTCATCTAATAAGATTCGCAGTTTACCAGCTGAGCTCGGAAACATGGTGTCACTCAGGTAACACGATAGTTTAGACTGTTGTGAATGCATTTCAGTGTTCTGTGTCCTTTGGCATTATGATTTGGCAGAAAGCTTCCAGTTCAGTTGCTGTGAAAATATACACCGAATCAAAGCTAAAGCTTTTTTTTTTTTTTTTTTTTTGAGATTTCAGTTTTCCCTGTGCTTCCTAATCCATGTTAAACTTAGTGGATCTGACTCCTTATTAGTTGCAGACTGAAATGTGCTATGTGTGTTTCATTAATATGACGAATAGTACATTATGTAATTATTAGAAACAGTTAACATATTTGAGTGGCGAGAGGTAATCAGAGATAAATACTCTGCATATTTACCTCTTCTTTAACCACCCCTTTTGGGCACTTTGGATTATGCATTGCTTCAATGTTTTCTTGTGAAAACCTCTTCAAATTATCTATACTTTCCCAGTTAGTTATCTTTATGGATGCACATGTCCACAAATATAGTTCTATCCACTATCTATCCACATAATACCTAGTTTTGTTTTCCTGTTTTATCTTTGGAGCTGTGTTGTAGGTTGCACTATGAGCAGTGCAGTAGTAAATAGTCTTACTTGATTTCAGTTAGTTCTATAATAAAACTCTGAATGCAACATCAACATATATATATTAAATCACTTACAATTTTATTGTTGCTTGGAATGAATTTATTTGGAATACCTGTGATAAAAATGTTTCCCTTTTTCAAACAATACTAGATAATTCTGTGATCCACTGGGCTAATCCTTTGAGATGAAGTAGGGCGATATGACCAGAATGACATTAAATTATAGGCTGACCAATTTTTTTTTTTATCTCAGTGCTGGACGATCCCATGATCATCTAAAAAGAGTATATATCATAAATACAAAAATAATTGCATTGAAAACAAACTTTAATAATAAGTCCGAACAGGTAAACAGAATGGCTACAGGTAGGCAAACAGTGGGAATTAGAGTGATGTCCAACTTCTTGCTGGTTTCTCCATTGACTTTGCATGTGAGAAGCTGACAGGGATTATTGGAAAACACGATCATATGACCACAGAAACCCTGCAATGGTCACAGTTTTGCAAATAAGATTGATCTGAACATTCAGACATTTGAATTCTACAGGAGTAATGGGTCTTAGATTTTTAGAGCATTCTTTAATTTAAAGGATTTTAGGTACTTTGATTCAAAAATTGTTGCGATAGCCTGCATCTTTTCGGCTAACTTGAGGTTACAAACAGATAAATGAAACGAGATTTTTAATAGTATATAAATGGATACAAATGGTGCTGTTCCTTCAAGAAGAGCAATGGGTAAAAGTCTGGACTTAAAATATTCTGGTTTTGTATAAAGATCTGATTTACTGCTTTTGAAGTAAGAAATATTTATGAATTTTATATAGTTTTGAATAAGCATTTTTGAGTTGTAATATGTGTTCATTGGATTAGCACTAGGAGATCTGGGTTCAAAGTCCCACTTAGTGATGAAATCCTCTGAGTGACCTTAAGCAGTCATTGTCTTTTGGCTGCCATTTAAAAAGTATTTACTGTATTAGCTCCTTAAATCATTTTGATTAGTAATGCTGGATTAGGAATCATTGCTTCATTGTTTTACTTTCTTAATAGTGTAATAGGATTATGTTTAGCAGGTTTGTTTTAATTCATCGTGGTTAATATTATTTTATTAATCATTATATTATGTCCAATATTCCTAATCTTTATGGTTCAAGCTGCTTGTCTTTTTGGTGGGTGCTTTAATATTGTTTCTATTTTTCACTGAAAGGTTTAGTTTAATTAAATATGTCATCTTACTACCTTTTTTCTTTATGTGACTCAGGGAACTCCATTTAAATAACAACCTGTTACGAGTTCTACCATTTGAGCTGGGAAAACTGTTCCAGTTACAGACTTTGGGTTTGAAAGGTAATGCATTTTCACTTTTGTACTTTTTTCTCCATTTTTCATTTTATTTTACTTTCAGTAACCATCACTTTCTGTCTGATATTAAATAAACAAGGTTAGATTTAAGTAGCTTTAAATTATTTTCATAAATATCTTTGTACTGCATTCTATTTCTGTTTTAAAGTTTTCCCTTTTTAAGGCACTAAATCAGTCTTCATTTTTTTGTCATGCCTGAACAAAAGTAGTGTTTGAATTTCTTCTCCCCCCTCCCCCTTTAGCTGAATCCAATCTGGTTTACTGATAATTTTATGAAGTGAGAACCTCAGGTTTTCAGTAATGACTTGACTTCTGGTATTTTGAACTGAATTTCCCAGATACTAGCCGTAATAATAAAACACTTAAATCTGTGTTCTTGAGCTTTCATTCTTCCTTTTATCTAAACATTTCTACAGGAAACCCACTTACACAGGACATTCTGAATCTTTATCAGGAACCAGATGGAACAAGAAGGCTACTGAATTATTTGCTTGATAATCTGGCAGGTACTGCAAAAAGAAGTAAGTAGTGCTTTCCAAATAAATATGTGTGTATTCTTTATCATAAATACTCTTTTATTATTGAGGTATTTTTGTTTTCCTCACTAGTTTCAACAGAACAGCCTCCTCCCAGATCTTGGATTATGCTGCAAGAACCAGATAGGACAAGACCAACAGGTAATGGTGAAGTGATCTTTTTAATAGATTTGCTTGACCAATTTCTTCAACCATGTTATTCCATTTTAGAGGTGCATGTGCGTATGGTAGCTTGAGGCTAATCATGAAACAAACCTTAAATTATTTTAAGTCTGAAATGGAGTAAGAGTAATTTAGTAGTATAAACATTATCTTTTTTCTAGAAAAAAGTTCCTTTAGTTCTTAAGGTAAAGTAGTGTTGGGTTGGCTGTTTTGCAATTTATTCTAAATACGGTTGTGTGGGAGTACAAATTTAAACCCCAAATGGGGTTGGTGTATTTTTTATATGAGTTTTACTTAGATTTAAATATATATATATATATATATATATATATATATATATATATATATATATATATATATATATATATATATATGTATATATATATATATCCTCTTCTGATTCAAAAATCAGTGATGTTTAAAAATAGCAATTTCACAAAAGCTATGATATAAGGTACCGTGTTTCCCCGAAAATAAGACCGGGTCTTATTTTCTTTTGAACCCCGAAAAAACAGCTAAAGCTTTTTTGGGGGAGGTTTTATTTCCACACCCCCTTGTACCGGTATGGAGGCGGGGGGGGGACATGAGCGGTCCTTTGCGCCAGCTTCCCGAAGGGTTGCAGCAGACCATCCCGCCATCCACGAAACAGCTGCTTCATGGGTGCCTCTCAGGCTGCTGTCTTTAGCAAATAAGGTAATTTTCCCCCCACCTGCAGATTGTCTTTTCAAAGAGGAGTTTCACCACGATGAAGAGGTGGCTGGAGCCAACATTTGCGCTGGGTTGGGCTTTCTCCTGCCTGTCCTCTTTTTCTCAGTCTATGCTGCCCCACACAGAGCCGATAAGAGAGCTGCAGTGCCCACCAGGGCCCGAAGAGTGCCGGGCTCAGCGTAGCTGTAAGCCCGATGCCCACAGCACTGAATAGGCATGCAGACCAGCGCTCAGTAGCCCAGTAGTGAGGCGGCACAGGCAGCAAGGCTCCATCCATGACGCCAGCAGCATGGGGCCTGCTGCAGCCGAGAAGTGTCCCTGGGGCAGCAGGCAGGGTGGGTGAGAAGCTCCCTGCTGGCCAGGCACTGAAGCTCCGCCACTCCTGCTGCGGGTGGGGGTGGGTGGGATCCGATTCAATCTTGGAGGGCTGGTGGCGATGCTCTCTCTCTCTCTCACCCAGGTGGGCTGGTGCTAGGAGGTTGTGCGATACTGCCTATGCTGAGCTGGTCGAACTGCTCCGGTAGGCTCGCCAGCAACTGGTTTCGCGTTGGCAGTGGAAAACCCCACTCTCGGGAATCACTGAGATCGGCCCTTCCAGGTGCTCTCCATTCGAGGGCTTTGATCTGCTCCACTCTGCTTACTCCCATCTATTGTTCCCACAGCATTGCCCTGGTCAGCAGCTCCTGGAATGGCATGGCTCCTGTAGCTTTGCCCCACAAAGAGGGATCCGGTTGAGCAGCTTGCCAGGGCGCCGGCTCTTTGGGCCTGGCACCCTGTCGCCATTCCGCTTCAGCGGCCTCCGCTGCCTTCAACACAGATTCAGAAGGAGAGTAGATGGTCTCAATGTGGACCATTGAACCAGTCCCAGTGGTTCCCTCTGTGGTCGCCGTGCTCACTTTCATCTTCCCTGAATCTTCACACCACCCAATGCTAAGCTCGGGGCTCAGGATCCTGGACAGCACCCCGGTGATCGGGGAGCTGGTTGAACTTTTAAGGGAGATTCGGGTTAATGTCAGGGTTACAAGTAACACCCCCAACAAAAGAAGATTCTGAAGCTAGAAATTCCTCAAAGTTTCATTTTATTAGAGATATTGTATTGGCACATCTGGGAAAACCCAAATCTGAAAGCTTCCAGGTTTTCGCCACCCAAAAGAAAGTCCAAGTCCCTTTCCCAGGATCCACATGTCCATCATATAGTCCAATCAATGCACCGTCCCAACTGGAGATGCCTCCCAGTCATGCCACTCCAGATGCAGGCCCCAACGTCCTTGACTCTCAGAGAAAGGAATGTTGTTATGTCTAAGTATCTCCACAACTCTATTCTATCCCCCCCTCCCAGTTTCCCACAGCTCTGAAGATCCAAATAAAAAGATGGCCTCCAGAGCTTTGCTTGTATCGTAAGCATGCGCTTCCCACAATTTTCCACAATCGCCTGTCCTTTTCTCAAGCAGTGGCAGCTGGATAGAGGCGGAGTGGGGGACAATTCTGACGGGCCTCATGGCTTTCTGCCTCATTGTAGCAGCAGCCTAAGCAACACCCAAACTCCAGGCCTGGTGGAGTACAAACGTGGTCGCCACGTGCTATATAGCCACAAGGTAAACTGTGGACCAGAAGGGCCCTTGGCTGCAAGGTTGCCTGGCACTGTGGGCAGGGCTGGGGCTAGCACGAGTGCCGTGGAAACATCTCCAGGCACCTGGAGAGACAGAATTCCCAGCCTTCACTGGATCAGCTGATCCGCGATCAAGGGGCCCAGCAGCCATGAGGTGACCGGGGAAGGGAAGGGCTGCCTCCTGTGCTGGCCACGTTCACCCCCTTCACTAGGGCTTATTTTTGGGGTAGGGCTTAAATTAGGCCCACCCCAAAAAATCAGGCTAGGGCTTATTTTCGGGCTAGATCAGATTTTTGGGGAAACACAATAATTAATTTACAAGATTTGGTAAACAGTTAAACTAAAACATAGAATATGAATTACATTCCATAATTTAGTATTTATTTATTTGTTTGTTCAATTTATCTCCTGCCTATCTCACCAAGGAACTACTCTGGGCAGCTTACAAAAATAAAAACAGAGAAATAAAAACAAGTGTAAACATAACAGTAGCAAAATAATGAAACAATGTAAATACAGTAATGTGAGATTTAAAGATGGGGGTGAGAAGCAGCAATGTGAGGTGGAGGTGAGGTTTGCTATCTGATATGCATGGATAGTTGCTTTTAAAATATAAATTGGAGTACAATTTAGACAAAATATTTAAAATTATGAAATTTATTAGAATGTTTATTTATTTATTAAAATGGCCTGAGTGAAACTTTTTTCTTTCCAGCTCTGTTCTCTGTCATGTGTTACAATGTTCTATGTGATAAATATGCTACTCGGCAGCTATATGGATATTGCCCATCATGGGCACTGAACTGGGAATACAGGAAAAAAGCTATAATGCAGGAAATTTTGAGTTGTAATGCTGACATCATAAGTCTTCAGGTTAGTGTATTTCCTTTTGTAATACGATGATCACCTTTTAAAGCTCTTAATACATAAGTTAGAATGCATGTTTGACATCTGTAGTATCCGTCACTGCCTTTATCACTAAAATGAGCCCTTAGCTTCTGCTTGTGAACTATTTGAAGGTAATCACAGATAAATGAATAGAGGCAATAGTAAACAAGTACAATGAAGCTTAAGTATTTTCTACCCCACCCCATAGTGAGGCATTGAAAGTCATTTCCAGATTTATCATTCATCTGTTTGTGATTCAGTTGCTTTCCCATCTGTTTTAAGGATGGGCTACATGGTCACAGATGATGTGCCAAACTAACAGATGTATTGAAAAAAATAAAGTTGCAGAGCTTCTCTGCTAGGGATTACATGGGCCTTGAAGCAGAAAACAGGAATTAGGGTCAGCCCCGCTGGCTAGTGCATACTTCACCAAGCCAGAGAAATGCTAATTTGTTTTTTGTGTTAAATGTAGCTTGTCATCTCATGAGTTTATATTATATTATAGCTTGTCATCTCATGAGTTTAAAGTGTCCATCAATAGATATAAATTGGATGCTTTCTAAATAGCAATTAAATGGGCAAAAATTGTCCAGATTCCCAACCCTGCTTTTTGGAGTTTCATTTCTCTTCTGTTCTTCAAATGTGTAGTTATTTCATTGTGACCTAGTTTTGTTTTCCTGTTATGGACATATTTTTGAATAGGTAATCTAGTATTTTTAATCTTACTTTTTATGTGATGCACTTACCACTAGAATTCTGGCATAAATAATAGCTCTCCTTTATGATACTTCTTTATCTCCTAGTTTATTGAGGAAACTACATATTATAGGTCCCAAGTTTCTTAAGAGCTATTTTCCATTGCGCTGCTCCTCCAATCCATGGATGGGTTGTATCTCCTAGTTGCTGGGCAAAAACTGAGTGCTAAATTAGATCCCTTTGCCAGGCCACGCCCACCTCCACCATTAACTCCAGTCTTTCTCACTCAGTTGCTGTGGAAAGTTGGCTATTTGAGTGCTCTACTTGATAGTAGTTTAAACCTTCCCTTTTTTATTTTATTTTGTTATTTTTGTGTGCCAAATTCATTTACTGTGATTCTGAGGAGGACTACTTGCAGCGCTGGTTTGCCTCGGGCGTGCTTGGGGCTCCAAGCCGCCGGGCTCTTCTCACGGCCGTTCAGGCCGCAGCGCGCCGGATTCCGACCCGGCTGGGCGGATCCGTGCTTCTCCTTGCCGCTGGCGACGTGCTAGTCTACCGGTGAGCCGGTAGAGCTGCCGTCGCCTTCCCACGGACCATCGAGCGGCTCCGGAGCGCTGGCCTAGTCATCGGGCGGCCTCCGATGATTGCAAACAGCTGAGAGGCGCTAGTAGAGTGGTGCGGATTACGGAGGCAAGCAGCGGCTGGGGGCAGCGACGTTCGCCGTTGGAACCAGCTGCAAAGAGGCGAATGGATCACAGGCTGTGAGTTTTGAGTGCTGATTGCACTCCTTTCGTCGCAGGGCACTCCGGAACGTTTCTGACTCCGTTGCGGCCGCCATTTTGTTTTCGGGCCTTGTCGGCGTGGCGGCCGCCATTTTGGAGAGACCCTAAAAAAAAAAAAAAAGAGGAAAAGGCTGCCAGCGTTTCTGAGGGGCTTTATCAATATCATTCCCCAACGCGTGTTTGAACTCTGGACTGGGGAGGGCGAACTACAGATCTCCCCATTACATTGTTGTGGACTGCCTTGCCTTTGGGGTTTGAGCTCAGCAGCTTCTGGGCCTGCTTCCCCCTACTCTGCATAGTCCTCACTGTGGGCATTCCTTGAAGGAGCCTCGGTGCTGACCTCTGGGGATTACTCTACTGCTTGCCTGTGCACCATCCATACTCGTTGATGGCGGACATCCCCTTATCTTCTGACTCGGAGGGCGCAGCCAGTTACCCTGCCCCTCAACACAAATCGGGCAAAAAGAAAGCCAAGTCCAGATCTCATAAGCCCGGTTCGGCCTCCAAATCTTCGAATGTGAATAGGGCGGAGCAGAGACGCCATGAGGCTTTGGAGAAACAATTCGAGAGGGCCCAACAACAACAACATCAGTCAGCTCTGTCAAAACAGGATTGTTCTGGTCACACTGGAAACTTACAGGCCGGATCCTCTTCAGGATCTTCTACGGGACTGACTGAATCCAATCTACACCGTTCTAAAGGGGTCTCAAGGTCCTTGCCTGATGTCTCGGGTCATTATTCTTCACCCTCTGATGTAAGGCGCCAACCAGAGGCTACGTTCACGCCCACTGTGGCGGGGCTTCGCTCGGAGGTGCCCGCAACTGCTGCCAATTTCCAATCCTTGTTGTCAGATGCTCTGGCAAAGATCTTAGCAGCAGGCATCCAGCAAGAGGCGACTAGATCGACCAATGTCTCTCAGCCTACTCAGGCTCAGACTTCTGTCGATGATGCGGTTCCTAGTACCAGTAGACTCCGGCCTGTCGTTTCTTCTTCGGAGGAGTCTGAGGAAGGAGAAATTTGCCCGGAGGATGTCGAATTCTCGGAGGATGAGGATCTCCCCCCCGAGAAGCCCGCCTTTACAAACTTATTCCGTCCTTCTGTCTTCAAGTCCTTACTCCACAAAGCCAAGATTGCTACGGGGTTTGGCATAGCTGAAAAGTCTACTAACAAGCCATCTGATGCTCAACACCCGCACGATGCACTCTTCCAGGTGTCTCAACAAGACCAGGACGTGATTCCGTGCCCGCCCTTATTCTCCAATGTAGTTACATCGGCCTTTAACCAACCTGGCTCCCTGACCGCTCCGAGTGGCCTCGACAAGCGTCTCTATTCGGCTGAGTCCCAGTTGGAGAACCTGTGGGCCGTTCCTTCAGTTGACGCCCCTGTCGCAGCTTTATCGTCTTCTTCGATGCTAACGTCGGATGTGGTCGACGGTCTTAAGGCGGAAGACCGCAAGATGGAGATGGGGTTCCGTAAGGCGCACCAAGCAGTGGCCTGGGCGATCAAGGCTGCTACGGCCACGTCATTTTTTAATAGAGCTTCACTAATCTGGCTCCGCCAACTGCAGGAGAGGCTACCTGCTGCTGATATCAGGCTGCACCAGGACATTAATAAACTTGTAGCAGCGATTGAATACTCCGCGGATGCCTCCTTGACTGCGACGAAATTTGCCTCACGAGCTATGGCAGCGACAGTGACTAATAGGCGTCTTTTCTGGCTGCGGAATTGGCGTGCCGATAACAAGGCTAAATGGAAATTGGCCTCTGCGCCTTTCACGGCCCCTTCACTGTTTGGACCTTGTCTAGACCCAATCTTAATAGAAGATAAGGATAAGCGTAAGGTGCTACCATCGTCCTTTCGTCGCTCCGAACGGAGATATGCTCCTTACACTCCACGTCAGTCCTTTAGGTCCTCGGTCGGGTCAGGTGGCTCATACTACCAGCGCCCCTATCCCCAAGTATCTGACCGAGCATCTGACCGGCAGTCCTTTCGAGACAGGCCCAGGGCTCAATCCCAGGCGAAGCGTCCCTTCAGGGGTTCCAGCTACCGACCCCCCCCGCAGAGGGAAGTGACTCCTTGCTTCCAGGTCCTATTGGGGGTCGACTACAACAATTCTACCTCCAGTGGGGCCTCTCGACAACCGATGTTTGGACACACAAGACCATTCAACAAGGTCTGCGCCTAGAATTCCATTCTCTGCCCCCCAACAGTTTTCGCCGCTGCCCGGTCCCTCGGTGCAAGGTCCAGAGGGAGCTCATGGAAGCGGAGATCTCTCACCTTCTATCCATCAATGCGGTGGAACCGGTGCCCAGGGGCCAGGAGAAAACTGGATTCTACGCTACCTTATTTCTGGTGCCCAAGTCATCAGGTAGCCACAGGGGCATCTTGAACCTGAAACGTCTCAATCAGTACATTCTGTATCGCAGGTTCAAGATGCATTCCCTCAGGACGATCCTGGCATCTGTCAGACCAGGGGACTATCTTCAGTCTGTAGACCTGCGCGAAGCATACCTCCATGTCCCGATCCACCCACTGCATCGTCGCTATCTCCGCTTCGAGTACAACGGCATGCATTTTCAGTATCGTGTGATGCCCTTCGGGCTGTCATCGGCCCCCAGGACCTTCACAAAATTGGTGACGGTGGTCGCAGCTTCCATCAGGTCTCGTGCTGTACGTCTCAGCTGTTACCTAGATGATCTTCTAGTCATGTCGGAGTCACCATGGCAGGCACGGGAGGACATGAAGATGGTCCTCCAGGCGTTACAGGACCACGGCTTCTCCATCAATTGGCAGAAAAGCCATCTGACACCTGCGACGCGGCTCCAACACTTGGGTGCGGTGATCGATTCGCAGCTGGGTCAGGTTTTTCTGTCTCCGGATCGCATTCAGGACATCAAGTCCACGGTGCGACATGTTCAATCCCGGAGGAAGGTGTCCCTGCTCCTGCTGAATCAATTATTGGGGAAGTTAATATCCTGCATCCATATCGTTCCATGGGCACGCAGGCATTCGAGACCGCTGCAGTGGCTGTTGCTTCCCTTTCAGAGAGCACACCGCAGCACATCGGCTCATCAAATTGTCTTACCTCCACAGACCAGACTATCGCTCACTTGGTGGAGGTCTCCTGCTCTACTGAAAGGAAGTGTTTTCATCGAACAGGACCGGGTGGTGCTGATTACCGACGCCAGCCTTGCGGGCTGGGGGGCCCATCTGCGAAACGAAGTCATTCAAGGTCAGTGGTCTCCAGCGGAGCGGACGAACAGCATCAATTGGCTGGAGTTGAGAGCTGTTCGTCTCGCGTTATGCCACTTCGTACACGCCTTGGAGGGGCAGCACGTCTTAGTTCGGACAGACAATGTCACCACCAAGGCTCACATAAATCGGGAGGGGGGCACACGTTCCAGACTCTTGATGATGGAAGCAGAGAGTTTGTTAGCATGGGCGGAGCGACACACAGCGTCTCTGGTGGCGGACCACATCTCGGGGCAGGACAACATCATGGCGGACTGGCTCAGCAGAGAACTCATAGACCCTGCGGAGTGGTCGCTCAATCCTGCCCTCTTCGAACAGATTGCGAACCGATTTGGTCGTCCTCAAGTAGATCTCTTCGCAACGCTCCAGAACGCCCTGCTGCCGAGGTTTTACACCCGTTACCCGACCAGCGGAGCGGAAGGATTCGACGCCCTGCGTTGTCGGTGGCCCCCCGGACTCCTTTACGCCTTCCCACCTCTACCGTTGCTTCCCAGACTAATTCGGAAGCTGTTATTGGAGAAAGCCGAGTTGCTTCTGATTGCGCCTCAGTGGCCTCGCAGGACTTGGTATGCGGACCTAGTGGGCCTGTCTTCAGCTCCACCATGGACAATTCCGCCGGAGGCGAAGATGCTCAGTCAGGGGGCCATTTTCCACCCCGATCCAGGGTGGCTCCGATTGGCCGCTTGGCGCTTGAGCGGCTCCAGCTGCAAAAGGACAGATTGTCTTCCGGTGTCATTGAAGTAATTCAAGCGGCCAGGCGCCCCTCGACCACTAGAATATATGAAGCTTCTTGGCGGGCTTTCTCTTCCTGGTGTGCTTCCCATCACGTGGACCCAACTTCCGCGGAGATTCCAGATGTGCTTGAATTTTTGCATGAGGGTTTGGCAAAAGGTTTAGCGCCCGCTACACTTCGACGTCAGGTGGCGGCCCTGTCCACTGTCATCTCGTGCGTGAAGCACCGTGCTCTTTCACATAATCCTAAAATTAGGAGCTTCCTACACGGGGCATCCAATATATCTCCTCCTGTGATTCACAGGTATCCGTCCTGGGATCTCCCATTAGTTCTTCAAGCGCTCACCACATCGCCATTTGAACCCTTGGGGTCAGTATCTCTAAAGTTTCTGACGCTTAAGGTCACCTTTCTCCTCGCAATTACGTCAGCTAGACGGGTGTCGGAGCTTTCCGCGCTTTCGGTGCATAAAGACCTTTGTATCTTTCACAGTGATAGAGTGGTTCTCCGTTTAGACCCGTCTTTTATTCCTAAGGTAAACTCGAGATTCCACCGAACTCAAGAATTAATTTTGCCAAATTTTTGTCCGAACCCTCGTCATAGGTCTGAGATCTTATGGCATACCTTGGATGTTAGACGGGCCCTTCGACGCTATATCAAACGTACTGAGTCGTTTCGACAAACTGATTCCTTGTTAGTATCTTTCACTCCTGCCTCGATGGGGAGGAAAGTATCGTCTGCTACAATTGCGAGGTGGATTAAGGCTTGCATCACGACGGCCTATGACATGAGAGCACGTCCTCGTCCGGCTAGGATTTACGCACATTCGACACGCAGTGCGGCGGCGTCAGCAGCTTGGTCTACGAATGCTTCAGTGGCTGAGATCTGTAGAGCGGCCTCTTGGGCTTCTGACTCTTCCTTTATTCGACACTACAAAATTGACCAGTATGCTTCGTCGGACGCAGCTTTCGGACGCAGAGTTTTGCAACAAGTGGCCACGCCTAGGGTGGAAGTTTCCAGTCAGCCTCCCGCCCTGGACAGTTGAGCTTGGGTATATCCCATCCATGGATTGGAGGAGCAGCGCAATGGAAAACGGACGTTGCTTGTCTGAACGTCCATTTTCGGGGCGCTGCGATTCCAATCCATACCCTCCCATGGCTTCCTGGAATGTTATTATATCGATTGTTTTCTTAGGGAGACATTGGTTGATCTTATTTCCGGGGCTCCTTCGTGAGGAAAGACTGGAGTTAATGGTGGAGGTGGGCGTGGCCTGGCAAAGGGATCTAATTTAGCACTCAGTTTTTGCCCAGCAACTAGGAGATACAACCCATCCATGGATTGGAGTCGCAGCGCCCCGAAAATGGACGTTCAGACAAGCAACGTCCGTTCTTTATTGGTCTGGATTTTTCTGATCTTGAAAAATGCTTATTGTCAAAGGGAAATATTTTGTTCCATAAATGTAGAAGCTTTTATAGCTGCATATTTTGTATATTCAAGTACTTGATGCATGACTAACAGTGAACAAATAAAAGATTATTGCAGATGCTAATGTGCTAAACTGAAAAGAATTGCTTAGAATTGAGCAATTGCTTAGAATAGAATTTTACTGCCATTCAACTTGATCTTTTGTAATTTCAGTGGACTCTAAATTAAATTCTTGATTGGCTAAAGTAATGAAATAATTTTTTTGTAATGATAGTTTAGTTAGGGCCTCCTATGAGATCTTACAAATCCTACTAATTGTTTTGTACTTTGTATTGTTCTTCCTTCTCTGATGTACTTATCTTCTAATTTTATTTTTCTAATTTTTTTTATTGCTGACTGATACCCTTACCTTTTTGAAGCTTTAGACTATTCAGTCAATTACTATTGCAATTAGTTTAATTAGATCTGCACCTATGTGCTTTAGATAGATAATGTGCTTCATTTCAAGCTCAGTACAAAAGAGGCTACATACTAAAGCAGATTGAATTGGAACCTCCTCTTCACGGCAGAGAGTGTCATCTTTGTATTGTTAAATAAACCCATGAGACATACAGCCAGCATGCAGAGAACAAAGGGAGCTAATCGCTCATTGACAGTCTTTCTATCAGCACCTAGTTTTAGCAGTTAACAAACATTTAGTTCTTTAACAGAGCAGGCCTACTGTTCCTCTGGAAAGACCAGAAGAAGCCTGGTTACCCAGTATGGAAATGTCCTGTGTTCACTATGAAGCATTGTTTTGTTATTACAAAAATTACTTTGACATTATTGCACTGCAACTTAGCATTGCATTTAATAATTCTCTTACTATGGTGCGTTGATTCGGAAAGAGAGATTGCACAGTACCATAAAATAAGCTGTTCTTTTGCCAGAAAGAAATAATGAAAAGCTCACAACAGACAAAGAAACAGTCACACATATACAGGGCTCAAGTCAAGAAAAATTAAACCAAGCAGAAGCCTAGCAATACAAAAAGATAAGAAGAGCTCACTGAAAACTGCAAAACAACATTGTCTCTGTTCTGACATTTTTAAATATTTTGGAACCCCGATGCAACATGAAGGCAAAAGAGCATGCACAGGTTGCTCAAATGTACCAAAGCTTAACAAACCAACACAGTATACAGTACTAGTAGTACTGTACATGTATTTGAATTATCTTCATGCAAAGAAAGACACAGCAATGGTTAGGCTTATTCGGTCAATCTATATCGGGGTGTCAAACTCAAAGCCCGTGGGCCAGATCCAGCCCATGGGGTGCTTAGGTCTGGCCTGCGAGGCTGCCGTGGAAACAATGAAGGACCAGCCCGCGGTGCCTCTGCCAGTGAAAATGGGCTCCCAAGCTCCGTTTTCACTGACAGAGGGTTGTAGGAGGCCATTGCAGCCGAAAGTGGAGCTTGGGAGCCTGCTTTCACTGGCAGAGTGCTCGGGCCAGCACAGGCATCAACACAAGTGATATGCTGGCCACGCCCCCCTGCTCCCCCTCTCCCCCGAGGTCAAACACAACCCTGATGAGGCCTTCAGTGAAATCAAGTTTGACACTCCTGGTCTATATGTAATTCAGTTATCTATCACTCTTAGGGCTCGTGTTTGGTTTAAACTAAAAGCATCCAGAGGGGACTGGAGAAAGGGAAGATGCACTGATATAAAATAAGCTCTGACCTTTTGTATGTAAGCTGCATGAAAGGATTAATGCAGACAGTGCAACAGCTTTTGTCATTTTGATGAAAGTTCTGGATCCTGTGGATGCCTCTGGTTTAAACCATATTGTCATAACTTAATTTTGGGACAGTTATATAGCATTTCCTTATACCAATTTATATGAAATTTAAATATCAAACATCAAACATCAAAAAATACCAAGTAATTTGCTGAAGAATTTGTCTAAAATTAGGAAATAAAGTCTAATGGACGAGTCCTGTATAACTTAATTTTCCTCACAGAGGCTTTCACTAGAGAGGAGCAAAATTATTCAATTGCAAACTTCATGTAATAGAACACAATGGTTTCAAGAGCTAGTTTTGAGGGTTTTGACTGTTCGGAGCAGTATAATTGGGCAATAGTTTTGTGTTGTAATTGCGTTCTTTTCTCCAGCCATTTTCCAGTCTAGCCAGTCATGCCCTAGCTATTAATGCTTTAGACTCAGGGTGGGGGCTGGGAATACAATTAAACACATGATCAGGCAGAGGAAACCTGCTCAAAGATTCATGCCTGGCAGCCTATCAAGTTCCTGCCATTAAAAAAAAACACAGCGACTTTACTATGGGGAAATAGAGTTCATGTAGGAGAGAGAGAGCTCTGATGTATTTTGCAGATAAGTATTGCAAAGGTATATGCGTGCCTATACTTTATACAGAAATGTTCACATTAGTTGTCTTGACATATAGACAGTGCTTTGGTTTGTTGAATCTTGATGTATATGGGTGTGTGTGCGTACTTTGATATCTTGTAAAGTTAATGATATGTGTTCAATTATTTCTGCAGCCAGCAATGGGAATAACAAAGTTGCTTTTGTTATGCTTGCGTGTGGTATAAGGCTATGGAAGGAAAGGAAGGAGGAAGGAATAGTAACTGCTAAAATCAGATAAAGGGATTATTTAAAAAAAAAAACCCAAATCAAAGTGCGGATTAATTAATTGAAAGACATTTTAAAGAGTTGTGCACTTTTAGTACTCTATTAACTGAAAAGGTTTATTTAAAGAACTTGAAAAGACAACTGTCAGGTTTGATAGTACATTCTAATTTAATCTAATTTTTCAGTTAGATAAGAGAAATATTTCCATTGTTTCCCGCAGGAATTTATGCTATTAATAATATTGAATAGGCCCAGTTTTCTGCAGTTTTAATAGTAGGTAGCATTCAGCACATAAATCTGTTCCATCTACTCTGGAACCACGAGGGAACAGACACAAGCCCCAGAGTTTCATTATTTCATATGGTCAGAATACTTAAAAATAGAAGACTCGTGCTGCTAAGGATTTTATTCCAATTTGGCAGTAACTTGAGTGTCAGTTTCTATATCTGAAGTTGGGCACACTTTAGGGCTGTTGCTGGTATACTATCCAACAGGAGTATTTGATCTAAGAATTTTTAGTCTTTCAGTATTTCCCAGACCATATGCAGATGATATTGCAGCAATGTCTTGGCAATATTATCTTCTGACCTTATGGACCACAAGAAAGTATAAAAGATACTTTGTGGTGAAACCTGTGGGATGAATCCACACCCCCTTAGGTACTTTAGGCAACCAGGAGGGGGGTGAGGGGGAATGGATTCAGGATATTATTAATGCCTCTTTGATAGAGGAAGTAAGTGAAAGAGGGGTTGGGTTGCCTGTTCTTAAGATGACTCTCAACCGGTCATATTACTCAACTTCTTTTAGGAGAAGATTTTGATCGGGCTTCAGTTGCAAATTGTTCTAAAGTGGACTGACTGGATCCCTTAGAATCAAGATTCAGACTTGGACTGGAGACTAAGACTGTTCTGGCTGATGGACTTCTACAGACTTCAATGAAGAGAGCACACCTGCCTAACTCCTATTAGATAGATCTTTTAGTGTTAGGAATTAGTCTGAGTCTTCAGTTTCAGAAGCTGAAGAGCTAAACCACTGACCCTGAGGCTATACTACGTACAGGAATTAGCTGAAGAGATTTCTAAGAAGACACAGTGCAGCTGAATCAGCTGATCCAGAGCCTGAGTTAGGCAAACTCCTCAAACCCAGCAATGCATCCGAAATTAACGAAGAGAAGACCAAATGAAGTCACATCACACTGAAAGAAAGAAGTATGGCTCAGCAAATTAATCAAGATGATAGTAAGGGCTATGGAAAGGAAACTTGACAATTACACCCATCCACACACACCCACGGCCCCCTGTCAATCTGCACGCATGTGATCATATATCAATGCTTCTTTGGATTATCTGGATGAATTATAAAACCAGATCATTCTAGGAACACTTCTGACTTGGCCTTTTTTCCACTCTCTGGACTACAGTTAGTTGTCATGTTTTCATTCTCTAAGTAGAAAGTCTGCTGTTTGCAATGCGTTTATGCCACCGTAGTTAAGGATTTATGACTACAATAAAGACCTTGAGTTTGTATCAAAGCTGGCTATAAATGTGCAGTTGGCAGCACAAGACAGATTGAAAGTAACTCCTTTAATCATTGACAATTGAAAACAAAGCATTTCATCTGATCATACAAGCTGTACAATATAGAATGTACCAGCACCATTTTAAAAATGCCCTGCAGTAGTGCCTGAGAATGCTTTAGCCTTTTTAGCCCAGTGCAATTTATATATGAGTTTGTGCCTTGAAAACCTCCCATGCACCATTTTCAAGCTGATGTTTCCCTGAAAATAAGACCCTGTCTTTTTATTATTTTTTTGAACCCTGAAATAAGAGCTTGACCTTATTTTCAGAGAGATCTTATTTTGGGGAACGTGGAGCAAGACAGGGCTCCTCTTGCTGTCTTACCTGATTTCCAGATCTGTCTCCCTAACCCTAACCAGAGGAAATGGCGGGGACCGGCTGCGCATGCAGTTAAATATTTTCAGGGAGGGCTTATTTTCGGGGGAGCGCTTATTTTTGGGAAGGTGAGCTTATTTTAGCACATGCACTCAAAAGCCCGATTGGGCTTATTATTAAGGGATGTCTTATTTTTGGGGAAACAGGGTATCTAGTTCAGTAACAAAATGGGTTACACCTCCATAGCTTCATTGTTTAATTATAGTGAGATTATCAATCATTTCAAATTGAAATTGACACTGACAAGGAAGCTGGTCAGTCATTATGCAAATGACTGGAGCTTCCTCTCACAAGAATTGAAGTGGAATGAAATAGCTGGAATGGACCAGTTGCAGAAAAGATTGACTGGGATCTGGCTGGGTTGGCCAGAGTAAAGTGCCCAATCTTTCTGCAAGACCTGATTCATTTATACCTGTCTATTGATGGATGCTTCCAACAATACAGAGGATTATCCCATCCAGCTCTCCCTTGGATACATTCTCCTTTTAGATCCCAAAGATCTGTTTGAAAAATTCATTCAAATAATCAGAAGCTGGTCTCATTTATATCTGGAAAATAAACTATATGCAAGAACATGTCTATATGCCATATGTACAGCCAAAGAAATCACATTCTACCATGTTTGAGTATAGCTAACTAGATCAGGAAATTGGGGCCATTCAGCTAGGTCCATTTGATCCTGTCTGTAAAGTTTCAGGCTAAAGCCATGATTGATTCTGGATCCTTCAGAAATTTCATTGACCTCACATTTGCTGAAACCTTCATTTTGAACTTTTCAGAACTCTTGACTTCTTCAACTTACCATCTCTGAAAAAGTGCACCATCCAGATGGTACACTCCAGGCAGTAAGGTTTCCAAGAACTAAATGAATCCTTCTCCACCCAGCATATCTTCCAACATCCTAACCCTTCTGAACCATTTGCAATAGAAACTAATGATTCTGATATCACAATAAATGTTATTTCAACTACAAGATAATATATGTAGCTCAGGGTAGAACTGTGGAGTCCTTAGTGCTCTCTGAGCTTGGTTGTTTACTGGCAGACATTTTATTACCTGACTAGGTAACGTCACTAAGAACTGATGATGTTATCTAAATGGGTAATGAAACATTTGCAAGCAAGCAAACGACCAAGCTGAGAGAGCTCCAAGGACTTCAAAGGTTATTTGGTTACGAGCTACAGCAAAAATACAGACCTTACTTCCCTGTAACTAGCCTGTAACTAGATAAAATTAAATTTATCAAAATTGCACTATATTGTCTGGGACAAGAAACTCTTGGCTATTATGTAGCCTTTGAAACTTGGAGGCATTTACTGGAAGAAGCTCAAAACCTTGTTGAAGTTGGAACGGGTCATTGTAACCTGGAATACTTACAAGCAGCTCAGAAGTGCTATTAGCTCTTGTCAGAGACCAACCAAGGAAATGCACAAAGCTTTTATTTCTACTACCTAGACCCCGGAAAAGTGTATCTGTTCTTCATTATTGACTTATCAAATCCAAAGTTGTTGAACAAAAGTGTTAATACTTTTTTCTAAAATGGTACACTTTATACCTTCCTCATTCTTGCCAACAAATTAACTCATTTGTCCTGAACCACATCCCCAGCTTTATGCATTGCACAAACATTTTATTTTGGAACATGAAATCCCATTCACATGAGAACCAGTTTGATGTAATGGTTAAAGGCACTGGACTAGACATGCAGGAGATTCTATGCTCCAGGCCTGCCTCAGGCATAATCTGGGCAACTGATCACTCTTTCAGTGCTAGAAGGCTAGAAAGAGTGCTTGTTCCATGCCAGGTTTTTATACCAGTGCTTAAGTCAAGCCTTATTTTGTGCCATTAACCCAAAATCTTCTATATGGTAAAAAAGCTGCAGCTATGCATAAACTACTTTGCTATTAACAATATAAAATTCTATGAGCTACAAATGTAAATATAGCATACATCCACAGGAATAACATCTTATTTTGCAAACTGGCTAAACTACTTTTTTATCATTTGCCTACTTTAAATCATAAGAGCCAGCCTTTGAATCTACACAACTGGAAGTTCAAGTGCTTAAGGTTCAGGTGCTTAAGGATCAGACAAGGAAATGTGCAAACATTTTGCTGACTGACACAACTTGGTCCCGCTCTTTCAGTTGGTCTGGTTATCATCAGATACTATAAGTAATTGGTTTAGATCTGAAGGAACAGGTCTACGACTTGAGTGGTTTCCTAAACTTGCAACTTCTGCTTGAGTTAAAAAAAAAGAGGCCATGATCATGGGAGTCTTTGCCCAGCTTTGTCTGGCATTTCTGTTATGGTAGCTTCTGAGTTACGAAGCCCTTAAGCTGTGCCTTCTGCTCCCATAATGCTGTATTTACACTATTACAATGGGTCTGTGTTTGAAGATAATTCAGAAACTGCAGTTGGCTGAAAACATAGCTTCTGGCAAAATCTAGCAACTTTAGGACTATAACATCTGATGCTTCCATAAATTCAGTGGTTACTAGTAGATTTCCAGTTCCAATGCATACTGCAGTCTTCAGCCTATAAAATCATTCATGATTCAGTTCTCATGTATTTTCACAGCCATCTATTATAGTAAGAATCAAACCATTCTGTCTATTCATTCCAGGAATACATGCATACAGTCTACAAGAAGTAAAGAGAGGTGATGTAGGAGATGACCAGGTTGAGCCCAAAGGAGAGGTCAAACATCATCAATCTCGAGTCCCTTCATGCCCACAAGTGATCTAAGTCCAGTCCATTGACTCTTATCTACCACTAGTTTGCTTTGACTGTTAGTAATTCAGATTGTTGTAGACCCCATTAGCATATAATAAACCATTTGAACTGCCTGGATTCCTCATTTCCTCCATTTGACAAGTAGTCCTTCTTGATCATGGTAGTTCCAAGGTTATGGAACAGCTTACTTTCACAAAGCCATTCATGTTTGTATTGGACTGCCTTTTGGGAGAAGGGTATATTTTAATGTTTTGCTGGTTTTCAGTCAACAGTTTTCAGTTAATGTGATTTTTGTTTTGTGGGTGTTTTTGAATGTGATGTTTTCATTATTACTTTGTAAACTACCTGGAGTTTTTTCGGAATTGGATGATATTCAAATCTTTGTAATAATTACAAATGAATATATTGTATTTAACTAATTATTTGCTTTCTTATATTTTAGGAGGTTGAAACCGAGCAGTACTACAGTTTTTTCCTAGCAGAATTGAAAGAACGTGGGTACAATGGATTCTTCAGTCCAAAATCCAGAGCTAGGACAATGTCTGAACAAGAAAGAAAACATGTTGATGGTTGTGCAATATTTTTTAAGACAGAAAAGTAAGCTTTTTCCCTGGATCACATGCATTAACTTGCATAACAAAATCAAGTTTTCCCCTTGCAACAAAAGCTATTTCTTTAGCTTTATCTTTAGTTACTTTGCATTAAAAGGTCTTTTTATAAGTTACTGATTTAAGAATCTTGTAATACCTCAGCTGTTAACAGCAAAACTGTTCATTAATGAAGTATGAAGAAAGGGGGCTGAGGATTTTAAAGTAAGAATGTAAAATACATTTCAATCTGAGTTACCTCAAATCTGAAACACCCATGTTGAGTGCAAAATGGCCCCACACAAGGTTGTGAAATACCTGTTTCAGGTATGAGATGGGCATACCTGAAGTGTTTCAAAGTGTTTGGGGACTGTTGCAAACAAGAGAACAGAATTAATTTGAGCTCAAAATACTTCAGAGCAATACAAAACAGCCTGCTCTCCATTCAAGATGGAGCACTTCATATTTTAATGAGGTGTTTGGCACTTGAAACTGTTGGCGTCAAATATTTTGCATACCAGTTTCTTCAGCATTATTTTCATAATAGCAATGGAAATTTGATTGCTATTGAAGAATCAGTATTGATTTTTTTTCCATGTAGATTCAGATGTTTAGAATTGTTTAGTATACTGGTTGAAAGCAGGTTTTTTGTTTTCTTTGTAGTTTGTGCTTGACATAAATGTGTATTTGTAGCTGAAAGAATATGAATATTTATCTTAGATATCCTATGTTGAAGTTACACTGTAAGAATCCTAGTGTAGTATAGAAACTTTGACTGAGCTATGAATTGAGGCATCTTTGTTTGTCACCTTGAATTATTTATAAATTTATTTGTAAAATTAATAAAGGGTGGGATACAAACAAATAAATATAAAAAACCTCCACGATACAATTGCCAGGCAATCTTAAGCAATTGTCTTCTCTTTCACTTATCTCACTCTCTCAATGCACAATATGAGACATGATGCTTAAACAGTTACAGGTTTTTAACTTACTGTCAATTTTAATAAAAATCAGTGTGGTATACAGGTAGTCCTTGACTTATGACCACAATTGAGCCCAAAATTTCTGTTGCTGAGTGAGACATTTGTTAAGTGAATTTTGCCCCGTTTTACGAGCTTACTTGCCACATTTAAGTGAATCACTGCACTTGTTAAGTTAGTGAAATGATTGTTAAGTGAATCTGGCTTCCCCCTTTGCTTGTCAGAAGGTCTTAAAAGGTGATCACATGACTCCGGGACACTGCAACCATCATAAATACATGCTAGTTGCCCAAGCAGTTCAATTTTGATCATGTGACCATGGGGAAGCAGCAAAAGTCATAGGTGTGAAAAATGGTCATAAGACACTTTTTAAGTGCCATTGTAACTTTGAATGGTCACTAAACAAACGGTTGTAAGTCGAGGACTACCTGTACTGGTTAAAGTATACCACATCAGGATCTGGAAGATCCAGTGAAGCCCATCCTTAGCCCTGGAGATTCTTTGGGTGTCTTTGGGCCACTCACATTGTCTCAATCCATTCTATTGGAAGGTTGTGATTGTTGTTGGAAAAATGATGTGAGGAAATGTTTTATTTGCTATTTTGAGGTCAAAAGGCAGCCTATAAATCTAATAAATAAATAAGCTGTATGAAATACCCTTTATATTTAAAGGGTATTTCCTATCTGTATTGGCAAAATGCAACTGATTTTAAAAAGAACTTTTGGTGTAATAGCTGCCATCAGTAAATTTCCAAATCACTAAATTATATCTTATCTTGGTTCTGAAACTATCAATATACTGAATCGTAAGTGAATTAATATATTGAGTTCATCCCACTGCATTATATAGTACTGAAGCACTAGCATTCACTAAGTATTATTTTGAAGGATTCACTAAAATAATTCTGTAACATTTTAAAATTCACTTGGTTCTCAAACGATGAATTCAAGATAACATTATTTGCAAAATGAAGTGCTTCTATTTTTAAAGAAGACTATATATACATCAGCTGTTACAATTATAACAATTATAAACCTAGCATTTTTTTAGTTTGGACTAGACTACAATTTAATTTGGTCTTCTTTTAGTAGGAATAAGTAAAGTAGCGTCTTCTTCAACTCTTAATGATTTCATGGATATATCCAAGTTGTTTTCTTGGCAATAATATGGAACTGGTTTGCCAGTACATTACTTTTTTTTGTTTTTTACTTTATTAACTTTATTAAATTTGAGCAAAACCCCAGACTTCCTTGTTAGAGAGGCTATTTACAGCATACATTGGCATAAAGCTCCTTTAAAAATTTATATAGATTGGAAATGAATGCTAGCAGCCAAATGCTGACATCTCAGTGCATATGTTGTTAACCTTGTTATTTGTTTCATTCTGCCAATGAATTGCTCTTTTTTGCCTACTCAGAAATTCAGCCTGAGTGACCTTTACTTATATATGGCATAAGCTATCACTTCATTGCTCTGTCTACATTAAATACATTTTAACTATTACATAATTGCATTGTTTGTATTAAATAGATACTACGTTTCACTATATCATTTCTATATTTTAAAAAGCCTGTTCTTAAGTAAATAAGATGCGTCAAGTATAAATTTTTTTAAAAATGGGAAATGACGTCTTTGTTTCTTCCGTGTTCTTTTAAGGTTCACCTTGGTTCAAAAACATACTGTTGAATTTAACCAATTGGCTATGGCAAACTCTGAAGGATCTGAAGCAATGCTGAACAGAGTCATGACAAAAGACAATATTGGGGTTGCTGTGCTGTTAGAACTGCGAAAGGAGTTAATAGAAATGTCATGTAAGTTTGTTATTAATCCAGTAGTAGATTAGATTGACTCATTTCATATACACACACACACCTACTTTGGGAGGGAAAAATCATTCAGAAGGGCTGTAAAAAAAACAAAGATGGATGACTAATCAGTGACACTTTAAAGCTTTCTATGTTGTGATTGATTTAAGAATGAAAATTTATTTTATAATACTTTTCTAGTTCTAGCCCTTTCAGGCAGTCCTCATTTGACAACCACAATTGTGAGTGACAAATCAGTTATTCAGTAACACAGTTTTTAAGTGAAACTGCAACTGTGTTTACAATCTTTTGCTCCCCCTTCCCTTTCTAGGCCTATAAATGTCTAGAAACTTTTTTTTTGTTTGCAATCATGATTGCAATTGTGAACAGTCACTAAACAAGGCAGTCACTAAATGAGGACTACCTGTACTCCTATTTTCAACATGGCTAGTTGGAAGTGAAAAAAACCCTGTTCTTTACATATCAGAATTTCCTAGCTTTCAATATTACTAAAAGAGCAAACCTTCAGTTCTTGTACCAAAGAAAAATATTTTATCTGACCCAGCTACAACTGACAATCTTACTTAGTACACAAGAGGTGGCTCTACATCTGATTTTTGCAGTACAAAAGACCCTTTGATGTCAGAAAATTGAAAATAAAAATGTAATATGAATATTTCTGTGAGTTATTACAGCTTGCTTTTCATGTCATCTTTTCATATTTCTATGTATGTTTTGTTAATGTCTAATGAAAATTAGATCATATATTAAACACTAAAAATGGACTTATATACAGTATTTCATGTAACTATGTAAGGAGGCCACTTTTGAATTGCTTTATAAAAAACGCTGATCCCTTGTACTGTTACAGGAGAACAGATTTCTTTGATAGTACTACAACAGATTCTTTAGTTATTCACACAAAGGGGCAACTTGAATAAAAACATTTGTAGAACAGTTTATTAGCATTTAGCCCTGCCTCTAAGTAACATGGCACTTTCTTTTTTAATTGTGAAGGTATCTCTTCTGCAAGGGAGACCATTGTCTATTCATGGGAGTCGCTGTGTGACTTAGAGATCTGATATTCTCATATTTCTGTTCATGTAGGGAGCCTCTATGAAGAGAAAATGTAGAAGTTACATTAGAAGATAGAGAGTTCAAGCAACAATGAGGGTCAGGTTAAAGATATGCTGTGGTCCTTTTCTATTGCTTCGGGCCCTTAGAGGGTGTATAATTACTGGTTAGGCCTAAGTTTCTTTGGGTTTTTTCCATTTACAAAATTATTACATGTTGTTTCTAATTTTCTGAGCAGACAGTACAAAGACTAAAGGATCATCTTGGCTACATAATTATAGATAGCAGCAGTAGTTGTTTTAAAGTAACACAATTTATGTGTAGACTATCTTCGTGGCTTTTTGTTTTTGTATTAGTAATGTAATAATGCCAACAAAAATGATATTGAGCTAATTTTTCTTTTTAAATGGTAAAATGGCTAGCTAGACTAATGAATCCTGATTAATTTCCATTGACAATCTCTAATTTAGTTGCCCAGAAGTAGGCTACAGTGAATTAACCATTGAGATTCATACAGTGCAATTCCATTCTTGCCACATTGTATATGTTTGTTTGTTTGTTTTTAGCTGGCAAGCCACACTCTGTAATGGATAAACAGCTGATTCTGGTAGCAAATGCACACATGCACTGGGACCCAGAATATTCTGATGTGAAGTTGGTTCAGACCATGATGTTCCTTTCTGAAGTAAAGAACATAATTGACAAAGCCTCACGGAATCTCAGACCTAGTGCTTCGGGGGAACATGCAACAATTCCACTTGTACTGTGTGCAGATTTGAATTCCTTGCCAGATTCTGGTAAGCAGATACATATTAATTATTAGAATAATGATATTACTCATTAATTTTTTTGTACAGTCTAAAAGAGTTTAGATTTTATTTACTGAAATACCTCTGAAAGTGTAGGATGGATTCCTTGCTGTTTATTAGGACTTCAGAAACTTCAAGCTGCTAAGCTCTTCTTGAGCACACTGTTGTGCAGAAATGATCAGTTCTGAATTCAGGTTCAATTACTTCCAAAGAATAAAAAAAGGTAGAGGATGGAGTACAAAATTAAAATGTAAGAGGTGCCCTAATAGTTGTACTGTACATGGTTCAAAATTCAAAATTATGTGTCGCAAAGATCCAAAGCACTCTAAAGTCTTTGCTTGACCATCACTTGTTCAGGTTCTGAGTTAAGAGGGCATTTAATTGAGAATGGGTGTGTAAAGCTTTTTATGGATTTAGCATTTTGTATTAGATTTTTGTTCCACCTTTCCTCCACAGATGTTCAAGGTGACATACATAACTATTCCTCCTTCAGTTTTCCCCACAGTAATAATATTGTCAGTTAACTTGGTGACCTCAAATGACTCTCCCAAAGTGACATAATGAGCTTCCATGGCCAAGGGTGACTTGAATCTAGATCTCTCTAGTCCGAGTCCAGCACCTTAACTAATACATCTAATAAATTTAGTTTCAATTCAATCTCACTACACCTGCTGGAAATTTTTCTAATCTCCCATATGTAGCCTAGAGAGTGGTTGGAGGGCCAGTAGCTCCGAATCCAATCGAACACTAATTAGGTCTCATATTAAGACCTATTTAGTGGCGATAAAAGCGGCAAAGTGTGATTACTTTTCCGCTCTTATTGCATCAGCAGATATTCGCCCAGCCACCTTGTTTAGAGTGACCCGCTCCCTCCTACATCAGGGAGCGCGGGAGGACCCCTTGCAAGGGCAGGCTGAGGATTTTGCACAGTATCTGCACGATAAAATCTGCACTCAGATTCGGGAAGGCTTGGACTCTGACTGGGTAGATTCTGGCGGGGTGGCTGAGGCGGGTCTTGAGAATGTTATCTGGGACGAGTTCGATCCTGTGACTCCTGAGGACGTGGACAGGATTCTGGGGAGGTTAAACACAACCACATGTTTACTGGACCCGTGTCCCTCCTGGCTGGTACTGGCTACCCGGGAGACTACGCGAGGCTGGCTCCAGAGGATTATAAATGCTTCTTTGGGGGAGGGTTTCCTGCCGCCTGCTTTGAAAGAGGCGGTGGTGAGGCCCCTCCTTAAGAAGCCTTCTCTGGATCCGGCTGTTATGGCTAACTACTGTCCTGTCTCCAACCTTCGCTTTATTGCGAAGGTTGTTGAGAGTGTGATTGCGCAACAGCTCCCCAGTACCTGGATGAAACCGTCTATCTAGACCCGTTCCAGTCGGGTTTCAGGCCTGGGTACAGCACAGAAATGGCATTGGTCGCGTTGGTTGATGATCTCTGGAGGGCTCGGGACAGGGGTTGCTCCACTGTTCTGGTCCTATTAGATCTCTTAGCGGCTTTTGATACCATCAACCATGGTATCATGCTGCACCGGCTGGAGGGATTGGGGGTGGGAGGCACCGTGTTTTGGTGGTTCTCCTCCTATCTATCCGACCGGTCGCAGTCTGTGTTGGCAGGGGGGCAGAGGTCGACCTCGAGGCGCCTTGTTTGTGGGGTGCCACAAGGGTCGGTCCTCTCGCCACTCCTGTTCAACATTTATGTGAAGCCGCTGGGTGAGATCATCCGTGGATTTGGAGTGCGATGTCATCTGTACGCTGATGACACTCAGCTGTACATCTCCACCCCAAACCACCCCAACGATGACCTTGAAGTGATCCTAGTGTCTGGAGGCCGTGCGGGTCTGGATGGGGAGGAATAGGCTTTGACTCAACCCTTCCAAGACCGAGTGGCTGTGGATGCCGGCATCTCGATATAGCCAGCTGGCGCCATCGCTGGCTATTGGGGGCGAGTCATTGACCCCTACAGAGGGGGCTCGCAACTTGGGCGTCCTCCTGGACACACGGCTGTCTTTAGAAGAGCATATGACGGCCGTGGCCAGGGGGCTTTGTATCAGGTTCGCCTGATACGCCAGTTACGCCCCTTTCTGAGTCGGGATTCCTTATGCACAGTCATTCATGCTCTTGTCACTTCTCGCCTGGACTACGCTAACGCTCTCTACATGGGGCTCCCCTTGAGGAGCACCCGGAGGCTCCAACTGGTCCAGAATACAGCCGTGCGGGTGATCACGGGAGCGACATGGCGCTCCCATACAACACTTCTGCGCGTGCTGCACTGGCTCCTGGTGGTCTTCCGGGTGCGCTTCAAGGTGTTGGTTCTCACCTTTAAAGCGCTCCATGGCTTAGGGCCAGGGTATTTACGAGACCGCCTTCTGCTACCGATAACATCCCACCGGCCAATACGCTCTCACAGAGAGGGCCTCCTCAAGGTGCTGTCGGTCAAGCAATGTCGGCTGGCGGCCCCCAGGGGGAGAGCCTTCTCATTGGGAGCACCCACCCTCTGGAACGAGCTACCCCCCGGAATACGGCTGATCCCGGATCTCCGCACTTTCCGTAAGGCCCTGAAGACGTTTTTATTTCAGCAAGCCGGCCTGGCCTGAATAGGTTTTATGGGTTAGTTTTTTAATTGTATTGCTAGGGGTTTTAAATTGGGGCGGCCATTTAATTTAATTTATTTTTAATTATTTTAACTTTTATATTGTATGTTATTTTAATTCTTGGCTGTTCACCGCCCTGAGTCCCTTCGGGGAGAAGGGCGGGATATAAATTAATTAATTAACCAATTAATTAAATTAATTAATTAATTAATTAATTAATTAAAATACTGACCTTCAGTAAAGCATTACAGTATTGGTGAAGTGAAAGAATTTTGAAGACTGAAATTCAATATGAATGCTAAGTACAGGTAGTACTTGATTTACATCTACAATTGGGCCCAACATTTCCATTGCTAAACAAGGCAGTTGTTAAGTGAGTTTTGCTCCATTTTACAACCTTTTTTGTCACAGCTGTTAAGTGAATCACTACAGTTAAGTTAGTAACATGGTAACTTAACAACTGTCAGTCTGGCTTCTCTATTGATTTTGCTTGTCAGAAAGTTGCAAAAGGTGATCACATAATCCTGGTTCACTGCAATTGTCACAAATACATGCCAGTTGCCAATCGTCTGAATTTTGATTATATGTCCATGGAGATGCTACATTTTTTATAAGTATAAATTACTTTTTCAATACCTTTGTAACTACAAATGGTTAATAAATGAATGGTTGTAAGTCAATGACTACCAGTGGTGCAGTTAGGCTCGTTTTATTAACCTTTGGCTCACAAACACGTAGAACAACATTGTGTCTTTAATGTGATTTGGTCCAAATCATATACTTAATCCTTATTATCGTATAGAAAACAAAAAATATGATAAGCTGGTAAATATTTCCAGCTTCTTAGTCAATAAAAGCAGCATAAAAATGAAATGCATGGTAATATTTTCCTTTGGCCATGATGGAGCAATAGTACTGAAATGAACAAATTTGCTTTTTTATTAATAGTTCTTTTGTTAATTTACATTGTAATAGGTGTGGTTGAATATTTGAGCACTGGTGGCGTAGAAACAAATCATAAAGATTTCAAGGAACTGAGATATAATGAGAGTCTCACTAACTTCAGTTATAATGGGAAAAATGGAACTACTAATGGAAGGATTACTCATGGTTTCAAGTTGAAGAGTGCCTATGAGAATGGTTTAATGCCTTACACAAATTACACATTTGATTTCAAGGTAAGATTGATTTTATACAGAGATTATGACCCCTTAAAACAAATTCCCATTGCACTAATGTTGCTTTAAGGTTTATGTAGTTTAGCGTGGAAAACCGAATCCAGAAACATTATGAAATGTGAAGTCAATTATGGTAGGAATTAGGGATGTACAGGCTGAGAATGTGCAGGGCTTTGGAAATTGAAAAGAAAGAAAGAAATAATTTTCTGTTGTAATTATCTAGAAGTGTCCCCTAAGGTTCTGTTATTTCATATGTATATGAAGTTTCTGGAAATGATCATCATAGGATTAGAGCTAGTTGTTGGTAACATGTAGTTTATTTTTATTGTTCTGTAAATTCAGGATATCTCAGAAAATCTTGAGCATTTCCAGGTTGTTTGGGAGAACAAACTGAAACTAAATCAGAACAAGACATATTTGTTACTGAATGTGGGAGATGGACTTACAATTTTGAAGAAACACTTACTATGAGTGGAGTGGGATGGCATTTATTCTTAAGGATCAGGGACAGCTTGAGGTTATCCTATTTGATTCATCATTGATGAAGGAATAATCATATAACATCACTGACCATGTGGATCTTTTATCATTTTCATCTGATAAATCAGACCTGTCACTGCCTGGCAAGAGAGACTTGGCTTTGGTGACTCATTTCCTATTGACCTCAAAGAAGCATTTACTGCTTATCTTGCCAGAGATACATTTGACACTAGCGATTAATTCTGCTTTCTGTAGATATAACAGATGGCCTCAGGAGATGAAGCAAGCTCCTTTCTTATTACAGCTTAGAGGGGACTCAGAAAATACCTGAGTTTTTATTTGCTTTTAAAAATAGGGTATAATGTTAAAAAGGGGGGGAATTGGGGGAAAAAAATCCCACAAGTAAGGAAATGACCAAAACATGTTATGTACATTTAAAACCTTTTATTTCTTCAATTTATATAGCTGTGAATCTCACTTTTATGTGATTCTAGGCAGGTTGCAATAAAACAAATAAAATGCATAAAATATTCAATATAATAAATAAATAAAATTCACAGCAGCCAGCATAATCTAACCAATCATTCACACAGCCAAGTGATAGGTCGTAATACATGCCCAGGGCACCAGGCTAGGCTCCAAAGCCAAGATTTCAAGGCTTTACAAAAAACCAGACCCAATCTAATATGTGAGAATGATGTTCCAAACAGTGGGTGCCACAGCAAAAAAGGCTCTCTTGGGCTCCTCTAGCCAATACTCCTTAGCTGAAGGTACTTAGAGGAGGGGTCTCCAACCCCAGGTCTATGGACCGGCACCAAACCAGACACATCAGAAACAAGGCTGCGCAAACAAAGCCCCATCTATGGGATGCAGGCAACACATGAAACCCTTCCAGTCTGCGGAAAAACCTCTCTCCACGGAACTAGTCCTTGGAGACCAAAAGGTTGGAGATCACTGACCTAGAGAATGCCCTGCCCTGCCAAATCAGCCAGGACAATTAGCCCAATTTTTAAACATGTCATTAAAATTTGATCCCATGGAATAATATCAGGATTTTCATTGCATTGATAAATAGCCAGCTCGCAATCACACAACAAACACATATTGACAATCCAAAGTTGCAAATCGGAGGTCACATTGTTTTTACAACATGAAGAGATATTGTTTGTTGCTGCTCCATTCCAAAGCTCAAAATCAGTAATTCTTGATACAGGGAGAACTTACATTTTGTGTGTATGTACAATTCAAGAATATATTCCCAGTTTTAAATTACATCGAAGTTTGTAACAGTACAATTACAAATTTAATGAATATTAAACCAAAATTTGATGACAATGGATCAGAACCAGATCATATGACTTAGTGTCCTGTTATCTATTTTACTCTTCTAAAACAGATAGCTAGCCAGACCACCAGTGTTCTAATGTTAGGAGTTTGTTTAATATTTTTATTTTTGAGCACACCTTTGTAAGCTGCCCAAAACCATTAAGTGGATGAGAGTATATTAATTTTTTGAATATATAAACTCCAGATTAGGAAATCTATTTATAGCTAATACTCTTACTTCATATTATCTCATCGTTGCTTCTCTCATGTCTCTTCTCCTTTCCTATACTGATTTTGGAGAAAAAAAAACCTTGGCTCAGCAAGGTTCAGATATTGGATTCTGAATAAGATGAACGTTTTTTCTGTTGTACTGGTTCAAGGCAATATTCTTACTATGTACATTGGCTAAATTACTGGTATTTCCAAGAACTACTGGTACTAGTGTACTATGAAAGATGTCTGACAAATGGGGAATTAATTTAGCCTCCATTGTCTCACCTAGAGTCTAGAATTATCCATAGCTAAGCAATCTGGTGTTCTCCAGATGTTTAGGCCCCAACCAGCATAGCCAGGGCTATGGGATTGTGTACATTTTAGTTCTAAGCATTTTGAAAATGTCATATTCTGTCCCAAGAAGTAGAATTTGACTTCTTCAAAACCAGTAGAATGAAGATTTCTGTTCTGTCTCTGGGAACAATAAGCCTCACTAATTCTGAAGGCCTTAGTTATGGATCTCACATGCCATCTTTTGAGATTACGTGAATGTGTCAAACCAATTCAGATTCTATGGCTACTCTTACATCACCTCTCCTTTTTTGTCTAGACCCGTGATGCGAACCTATGGCACACGTGCCAGAGGTGGCACGCAGAGCCATATTGGTGGGCACACGAGCGTTGCCCTAACTCAGCTCCAGCATGCCTGCGCACGCTGCCCAGCTGATTTTTGGGCCTTCTGGGCCCAATGGAAGTCGGCAAACGGGCTGTTTCCAGCCTCTGGAGAGCCTCCAGGGAGGTGGGGAAGGCTGTTTTTGCCCTCCCCAGGCTCCTAGAAAGCCTTTGGAGTCTGGGGAGGGCAAAAAACGGACTTACCGGGCCCACCGGGCCATCACATGACAAAAGCAGGGGGAGCATGAAGGGGTCGTGCACACATGCATGGGGGGGGCAGGGGGCATAGAATTATGGGTGTGGGCACACACACGCATGACCACCCGCTCCCTCAGCTTTTGGCACATGATGACAAAAAGGTTAGCCATCACTGGTCTAGACGTTGTGTTTTTTAATCTTTTTGAAAAAGGATATCGTAACCATTGCCATCGCCATAGATAGCTATCCCACTAGTTTCACAACTGAGTTTATGTAACTTCAGTATCATCTGTGGTAACAATAGCTTATTTTCTTCTCTTCACACCAAAATATCACACCATATTTTATGGTGCCATAAACCTGATCTTGTTTTCCTGCAAACAACAGTTTTTCTCTCATTGTGGATCTATCTTTTGATCAGAAGGTAATTAATCAAATTCATCTCCTGAAGTTGGGACCAGGGGCCATTTCTTAATATCACAAATATAAGACAATTTTTAAAATGTCCCCTATCAAAGTCCTGTATTTCAGCACACTCACACATGTAGTGGTAGTCATTCTGATGCTGCATATGTTACACCAGGTAGCTAAGAAAGCACGGCAAAAGCCATCTTCCCTGGCTCATGGTTCCAGATATTTAAATGGTTTTTACATTTTTATACCTCTCCTATTCGGTAGTTATGTGAGCTGATTTATTGCACACATCAGCTGTGGATAGAGAGAACTGTAAATTAAATGTTACAGGCAGCGGGGATTGGAGTGACAACCTGATAGCTACAAGCAGTGGAAACTGAAGTAGTAATGCCACATCTGATTTCAAACTATAGGAAAATGTATATTGGAGTAGGTATGTCTGAGAACTCTGCATAGGCCAGCCATCTAAAAATACACCAGTGGATATTTTAACATGAAATTAATGTGTTCATACAAACCTATAGTTTATTAATGTAAAGATATTTATGCAGTTCCTTTCTCTCTTTTTTAGGGTATTATTGATTACATCTTCTATTCTAAACCTCAGCTGAATATTCTTGGCATCTTAGGACCTTTGGATCATCATTGGCTAATAGAGAACAATATAAGTGGCTGTCCACACCCGCTCATTCCTTCTGACCACTTCTCACTTTTTGCACAACTGGAGCTGGTGCTGCCTTTCCTGCCCCCGGTAAATGGAATCCATCTGCCTAGCAGGAGGTAGTCAAGTACATTTTAGAGGACAACCTCGATGTAATTTGTAAAATTGTAAAATCTGAATATAGAGGAGTGAGGTATGGCCAACAGGGATCTTTCTTAATGATCTTAATTTTAAATCTAATAATTTGTTAAAGAAATAGTAAAAGCCAGGTGCTATCAGACACACAATTCTGAGCCCAACATGCTTTATATACTGTTAGACAGGGATTGGTGCATGGGCACCTTTCTTAGATTTGTTACCAATAATCTGTTTGTTTTATCCAATGTAATATTTCATGCCTTGAAAATAGGGAATTACTATAATAAATTCTCTTTTGCACAGATATCTGTAGCACTACTTTTTGAGGCCAGTAGTTAAAAATCAAAAGACCATTCTTCCATACTTCACTCCCTTCTTTTTCAGACTTGTTTGTTTGTAAAATATAGAATTTGAATTTAGCCTTTATTGATTGTATATGAACAACAGAAAACCTGATTTATGAGATTTTGTACTTTAAAAAAAATCAGATTTGGAAAATGATTGTATTGTAAACTAAGGCTAAATTTTTATCTGTTTCATGTGTTATAAAGGCCAGCTTGTAAAAGAAGTTGCACCAGATTTTCTCTGCTAATGATTTGCACTGTTAGGGCTTTTAGCCCATATGTACTACTTCATTTTTTAAAATTGAGGACACCGCTTTTAAATCTGAATTTGGTAAATTCATAGTTAACATGCATCCGTTTCTTTCTTTCTTTTAACTTAAAGTGGCAACTTTCACTTGTTTTTGGAACAGATAAGCTAAGCAGTGTCTGATTAGGCTTTTGTGGATGGATAGCACTCATCAGTTTGATCACTCTAGCATTTTTCCTGTCAGAAGTGGGTTGGGCAGAACATTGTGTACAGCTCTTTAGTTTCTGTGTTGAGTCACCAATTTCCTATCTCCACTGTGCCTGCTTGATTTTGTTCTCAATTAGCACTGCCTGTGCATGCAGAGGGAACCTGGGCATCCTCTTTTATTTTTAAAAAATAATGTTAACATTTTGTGAAAATTTTATGAAGATACTTTTGTATAAGCTGTGGCATCTATTTTGTTTTCCTTTTGTGAAGCGTTGGAATATCACTTTTATGAACATGCTCAGATGGTGGGTACACAAATTCTAAGCTTCTGATACCCCTGCACTGCTTCTTTCAATGTTATTGCATAATGCTGTTTCTTTCCTAGCCTCACTCCCCCACTAAATACCATCATGTGAATTCCTTTTTCAATTTAACTGTATTCCTCAGTCGCCATTCCTTGAAGATTAAGTATGCCGTCTTCTATTTTATGAAGCAGTGTAATTAGAAATGCTTTTTCAGTACAGGTTCCCTAGACAACATTTCAGATCAATCATTAAAGTGACCAAGTCCTTTTCTGTAAAGTGTCAACAAAAATAAAATTGTGTACCCACATAGTGCCATTAGTATTTGAAAGCCGTGTGTGTATGTATTTGTATCCACACACACACACACAATTTGTTCTAAAGGGGAATTTTATCGAATCCTTAGTAGGCATACATTCAATATTACCTTATATAAAGAAAGAACTTGGTCAAACTGCTTTTGTTTCAACTGCAGGCAGAGAAATAAAAGCTCACTCTTGTATTGAGATTCTGAAAATAATGACTTTTTAAAAAATAAAAATGGATCTTAATAATTGAATATTTTATAAAGAGGAAATTATCTGCACTTAGAAGTGCTTAACCATTTTGTTTTGAAGAGAACAATAAATTTGCAATGAATTCATGTTTAAAACATTTTAAAGTTTCAGTAGAAAAAGGGGAGATCTTGAATCCTTGTCTAGGACCTGATTTTTTTTCTGTTTGTCGTTGTTGTTGTGGGGTTTTTTTGTTTTTTGTTTGTTTGGGGTTTTTTTTTTAGTTATTCAAATACCAAACATGTCCAGTTTATAATCAGTACATCGGAATGCTGGTAACAATTGATGTAGTAGATCCAATGAGTAGTGATGGTTTTTTTGTTCTTTTGTTCTTTTTTTGGTTGGGGTTATTTTGTAAAAGTGTGAATAAAAGGTGTTTTACTCATCTTTCCTTAACAATGTGTTGGTAATGTATGTCATGACAATTTTCTCTGACAGTGGAACCAATTTAGCTTGTCATATTTTGCAACTCTTTTGTTTCCTGATCATCTGGATTATTTAGTAGTATGTCCAGAAAGCTTTATAGAAGGGAAGCACTTATACATTTTATATTTCTTGGAAGGAGTTGATTTTTTTTTTCCATTTAATTTGGAGCTTGAGTGCACTTGGTAAATCTTAAAGGTTTAAGCTTTACAAATCCATTTTCACCTTTAATTGTTCCGTCTTAAATACATATCTGTATGAATTTGTAGTAGCATATTCAGTGCTTAGAAGCCTATTCAGGTGCTCTTCTATTCTTGCCTGGGCATATTGCAGTCTCCAAACTGCTCAAATTAATTTTCTATGTTTGGATAAGAAGATGAAGAATAAAATCTCCTCAGAAACAATAGAGCCCCTTTGGCATCAGTGGACCTTTGGTCAAATCCTGCAGCAATGAATTGACGCTCACTTTGAGGAAATATTCTGCAACTTTACTGAATAACATTAATTGCACCAAGTGTAATACTATTTTTAAATAATTTTCTGCATCAAACAAATTCAGATATTTAATAAATAAAATGCAATAAACAATGTCTTCACAAAATGCTAATTTCCAGTAACTTTAACACTTTATTTTCTTAAGGTGGCTTTGGATGTTGCCATAATATATGTTCAGTATTTCTTATTAATGTAATCACATATATTAAGTCAAAGCGTAGAGCATTGCTGGGCATGAAGTGTCCTGTCCATGTCCCCTAATTTAAGAAAAGAACTACATATATCTGTTTGGTTCTGAAATGTGCATACATTCAGTTGTTAACAAAACGTAAATGGAAAATATCAACGTTAGGGATTTTGAAATGTTAAGATCACCGAGAAAAATATCGAGGGTATGTGTGTAATTATTTTGTCCCTGTTTATTTGTGGGTTTAAAACCTACAAAGTCTCCATTGTAAAACTAACCATTCAAAATGCAGACTTGCACCCACTTATGTAAATCTCTGATAAAATTATATGAATTTTGCTGTGGCTTAAATATAGAATAGTAGGTTCAGATGTCAAGTTCTCACTTCATCCATAGGACAAAGAACTCAAAGACAAAATAATTGCACTACCATTTTTCAACAGAGTTAATCACTGCAAATTTCCAAGTCAAATTTACTGCTTAAGTAGTGAGTCTATTTTATTTTCCCATCCAGCCTGACACAGTATTTTCATATATGTTAACTCCTGATATACTTTTCAGTTGTGTAAGCTTCTTTAAAATGTAGGTAATCTTGGTATGTTTAAGTAGTGTCTAAATTTTAGATAGTCTCTATTCACAGTACTTCTGTATAACGTGTAATGCACTGGACTAACTCTTGTTTACCATATGTGTAACAAAAAAACAAAAAAAAAAAACCAGCACATCATCTGCACTAAGCTCAAAGAATGTTGCATTTGTCCATAGGCAGCTCTTCAATATGATAAATGGGAAATTGAATATGGTCTGATGGTAAACAAGGGCTTTTACTGTTCTCTTCAGTGGAACTTTCTTCTTGGTCAAATTTTAACTAGCTAGTATTATATTTATATACAGGGTTGTCTTTTTTTTCTTTACCAATGTATTTTCCTACTCATAGCTGACCAATAAATTCAATATCTGTTTCAAATCTCCTTGAAGTCTAATTTTCATATTTCATCTGTGTATGAATATATCTAATTTCATTAGATTGTTCGGTTGTTTTTACAGTAAGGGTGAATCTTGTCTTAAGGAAGATCTCTGTTTTGACAGACCATAATTCCGTTTAATTGACCAGAGCAATTGAGACTGAAAATGCAAGTAGGTACATTTTGAATCCTTGGATTTCTATTGGAAAGAAATTGCATTTCTATTTTGTTTGCTTTTTGCCTTTCATTTTTGCCACTTAAACCAGGAATTACATTTTTTAATATCTATGGTAAATTTAAAAAGGAACAGTACCTCTGATAAAAGGAGTATAAATGTTGACCTGATTATTTGACTACAAATAGAATGGCATATATTTTTCAAGAACAGGAACAGTGAAATATTGTCAGAGCTGTCATTCAGTCTGAAGAACAAGTTTCTTTCAAGGGTCTTATGGTGAGGAACTTGCAAGATCTAGAATTTACATTTCTGAGAACTTCATGCTTTGGAATCATGTTTGATCCTACAGGATTGTTACCTCTGTGTTGATAGACAGCTGTCAATCATGGTAGCAAACTTGTATGAATGAATTTTGTCGTCTCAGCCTCTCTTCTGAATATGGTCACTAGTAAAGGAGCAAATTGGGGACATAGATCATGAGAATGATCTCACCGCTCTTCCTACAATTTCTAGCCAAATGTTAGACCAACAGTCTCCAACCTTTCCACCTTTGTGGACTGGCGGAAGGTGGGGGGGAGAGCAAATCCACTTGTGCCACTTGCACAAGTGGAGCTGTGCGCATGAGCCCGCTCGCCCGCTTCTTGCACAGCCCAGGAGTTGAGGACCCTTATGTTAAACCACTGCAAGCCCTTTATTGTTTGGTATTTGCACATCTAATCCTGAGTAAATATAGATGGTCTTTTTCTATAACTGGTTTTAATGCTCTTCCTTCCTCCCTCTAGGTGGATAGATTTCATGAGACCATATCCTCAGAGACAGCTCTTGAGGTTAAACTCTTGCCCGTCTCTTTTTACTGTCTCCCTTGTGTGTGTATGATATGCTGACACATGTTTTGCTCTCCCCAATTACATCCAAATTTAAGGGACATACAGATAAATTTTATATTCATTATTTTTAAACCATGTTTTCACTCATATTCCAAGTTGCCAAATACCTTTGCTGAGCCATACCGTTTTGTAAAACTCTGACTTAGATGCATTGTTCTATTGTTTTATGATTCTTTGGTAATGGGTTTGCCGTGGCGATCTTGTTTCCTTTCTCTTATTAGTGATACCGGTCAAAGTTCTAATAAAATAATTTCATTTTGTTTACATTGCTGGGATTTAAATTAGTGATTCTGAAACCTTAGTGGATGTAACTCTAGATGATGTAGTGAAGAGGGGGAAAAATACCCCTAAATGTTCAGATACAAAAGAATCAAACCTAAATTTATCAATCTAGTTAGAGGATGGAGTCCAGCAAAGCCCAGGAAACTCGAACTGTAAGTAATCAATTAGGACCAAGAAAGCTCTTCACAGATTAATTTTGAAAGATGGAAAATGGACCCTGTTGGATGTTCGTTCTATATTATATCTTCCCAACAGGAAGAGGGAACCATTGTTGGCTTGCTCCTCCCAAGGGAAAACCAATTGTCCCAATCCTGGAACAAGGATTGGAAAATCAGAAGAAATTTATTCTTTGCAAAAAAATGAGACTAGATATAATACAATGTATATTATAGATTGAACTGAACTCTTCTTTGCTATATACAGGAATCCTCATGTGGACAGGAATCCTCATTTCCTTGTTTCCCTTTGTCTTTTTAATTCTAAATTGGTTCCTTAACAGTTAACACATAATAAATCTTAAAGTATCTTATTATCCGGACATCTCTTCTACCAAAGAAGAAAGCTAAAACCCCTTGCACTTCTGATGCTACAGAAGAGAATGAAAGGAATAATAAACAGGAGGACTTTCCACTCCCTTCCAGAGTGTGGAAATTTTTTTGCTGTGTGAAAACAGTAGCAACGCTTCAAAATTGTGGTGATTCCAACAGCAGCGATTGTGAGAAAGATTAATCTATTCCAGAAGGGCCAACTTGCTACGCTTTGGTGCAGAGGTGTCTAAATGTATATACTCTACTACAATGAAACACAAGTCAATGAAATATTTAGGAGCTTAAAAACTTACTATGAATAAAAAATAGAATAACAGAATGCGTATAAATATGTGCCTGTCTTTTTCAAGAAATAACGGGAGTATTTCTGTAATAAAAGGATCCTGGTTCTAGAGAGCTACAGTTACATAGTAGCTGTGTGACATAGCTGTGACATAGATATAAAAAGCTACGAGCTAGTGATCTAAATTGCATTAAATACTTTAAAAATATTCATTGAATCTGTGTGGGTATATTAAAAATGATTTTAAAACAAGGACTGGACTTTTAACAGCTTTGAGAACACTTTAAGAGTACTGTATTTTAAAAGTTAAACCTAAAAGGGAAAATATTACCTACTTGATTTTTCTGACAAATGAAAAGATGTATTCATGCCTTTTCTCTGGTACACCCCCCATGAGGGAAAGGTGCTCTAAATATCTTCTATGTAGAGTAACTGCTCTTTTTTCTTCAGAAATATTCCATTTGTCATTGTACTATTTTTGAAAGTGAAGTATTTTGCATTTACTTTAGGTCAAATTTTAGGAAGGATTTATTTTCCTTGCAGACAGATGGTCATTTGCATTCTTTTAGCAAGTTATTGAGGTTTATCTGTGTCATCAGGGTCACCTGAATGGTGCAAATGGGTGGGGAGCCTTCTTGGAACTGCTGAAAGGACTGTGTGGTAGACTGGAGATAGATGATGTGGTATCCTGCCCCTCGCTAAATGACTCGCTAAGAAAATGCAAATGACCAGTTGTCTGCAAGGAGTATAAATCCTTTCATTTCCCACCATCCAGTCAGAGTTGAAGAAGCTTCTTGGATGAGAAGTGAAACATCTTCAAAGAAAAACCGGAAAGTCCTGTTGCCTCTTGAAAAACCACCTATGACCTGGATGATTGAGAATTTCCAAAGACATATACTATACATGTTAAAAGAAGGACTGAGGACTACATATGGCATCCAATATGTCATAGACTATCTGGCCTGTCTCTCATTCCCCATTACAATAGGCTGGAACCATCTACTGATGAAGAAGGGGAACCAATCTATTCAATCTCCAACCTTTTTTTTTTTTTAAAGCAACCCTTATAGGTGATCCAATATGATATGATTAAAGTACCTAGGGAAGTGTGCAATCCCCATCCTGACAGGTCATTCAGGACAGCCATTTCATTCATAATCTGCCAAGATTATTGTCTGTTCCTAGGAATACATTACTTAAAAATCAAAGCAAATCACAGCACATTTAACTCATGAAAAAAATTAGACTTGGGGCCAACTTCAGGCACACAGAAAATGCTTTGTACACTACAGATTTCAATCCCAGATGTGATGAAATAGCATTTCAACAGTTCTATTATTAGAAAACAAATCAATTAGGGGCAGAGTTCAGTTTACAAATCGAGAGTTTTTGATTCACCTGAATGTAGCAAGTATACATTTGAATTATTTGAAGGACCACCTCTCTCCAGTTACATCTATCCATCTCATCAGATCTTTGCAGGAGGAGCATAATGCAGGGTCCCATCAGCCAGAGAATGTCCAAAAGAGCCTTTTCTGCTCTTAACATCCACCAAGTGGAACATCTTCCCCCTGGAGATTCAATGGGCCCTGACTCTCCTGGCTTTTTGCAGAGTCCTGAAGACACGAAAACAGCAGTGTGGTTATGCCAGTGTTGTGGCTATACTGAATTTGATGAATGGGAATATGAGCTGTGAGTTTTGAGGATCTTATGATGTTTTTTAAATACGGTAGGCTTTTATATTGTTTCTTGTTTTTAAATTGTATTGGGTTCTTTGTGTATTTGTTTAATCGTTCGTAACAACAGCAACAATAGAAAGATTGCTTCACTTCCTAATTAATAACTGGGCTAGCATTAAGTATCTGCAGATTAACAGTTATGAAAATGCTTGGCATTTTAAAGATATGCATATTTATTTTCTTCAATTTGGAATATCATACTTCCGAGATTTGTGTCAGAACTATCAAATCAATCTACTAGCAACTTGATAAACATATCATTCTTACTTATCCAAGCTTGATCTAAAAATGGAGCCTAAATCTTTAAAATAGTTAGCAAAACCTCATGCTTTTTCACATCAAGAAAATCAAAATGTATTAAATCCTCTTATCAATAGAAAGATAAGAGATATTAATATTTTATTTCTATTTTCCAACCATGGTTAGTTATCCATCATATTAAAATGTTATCCATCATAAAGGTGATGGAGGTCATTTATTAGTCATTTGGTATTTCATTATTCTTTGTATTTTTGCACCCTATTTTTTATAATCTTGATATAAAACCAATAAACATCATAATTTAATTTCTGACGTAACTGTGATATTACTATCATTTATAGAACTATCTGCACTGCAAACATTTTCACCAAATTTTGAATCTTCCTGAAACTCAGTTTTATAGGCATCACGTCCAGCTTATTAATTACCCACCCAAAATTGATGAGTGGAAATGTTTTAGAAGCTCTCTATGCATGGATAAAACAATATTTTGTATGGACTTAAAAAATTGTTTAAGATTTTGATATCTAAGATAGTGATTTGTCTGTGAGATTCAGTTTGTTCATATTTTATATTTCTGCATGTTTTCTAAAAATCATATTAGGAGTTTGAATTTTATATAACATGCAAACCATAATTAATAAGAGGGAAGTTTGTGTTATTAGACATATTGAGTTATTTATAAAAAAAAAGTGGGATACAAATAAAATTTATTAATGAATAAAGAAATAAATATATTAATAAATAAAGACATAAGGATGTCTTATTAAGTTTGAAAGCATAAGATTCAGTATTATATTTAGTTGACTCCCTTTAGATATCAGCAGATACCACATGAAGTTCTGATCAGCGTTAAAAAGTATGCAAGCCTTTAGAAAATCTGAAAGAGGCAATGTAATTTTTTCACCAAAATGTACCTTGTGCAAAATGCTACATTACCACAAGGTGGCAGAATTGATGTGTATATGCATAATGGGAGGACATCTAACCATTTTTAACTAAGGGAAAATAGTCTAAAGCATTGGGCTAATAAATAGTGCCATCCCTGTCAAAGTGCATGCCCTGTAATCCATCATCAGAAACATTGGAATGTTTATTAGCTGTCACAGAATAAAGTTTGTTACCAGAAAATTGTTCAGTTGCAAAGGAAATTGTACTATTGTTCAGAGATACATTGCGTACAGGAGAAGGGAGTGCATCTTCTCAGAGAAAGACCCGATTTCATCACTAAAGTGGATTTTTCAGAACTGTTCAACCTTTTTGAAGTAAAAGATTCTATTGTAGGGTGAAACATCTGCAGCTTCAAATGTCATGTCTATTAGGAAGAACGAGGGCTCCTATTAGCACTTTCCCTTCAAACGCTCCATTTAAAAAATAAGTGGGAGTATGTAATGGATGGGAACAATCTTATCAGGGGTATTTATTTCACTGTATTTCACTATTTCACTGTGAATCATAGCTGTTTTATGCTGGGGGAATTTCCCATTTGGTGCCAAATAAGAAGAAGGCAAAGTTGAAACATTTTTTCATGCATCCTAACTTCCCAAATGTTGAATCATTTTTTTTTCCTTGAAATTTGACAGGTTATTGGCATAGCAATCTCTCCATCATTTTATGTGCTATTTTGATTTAAAAATTTACACAGAAATCCTTTTCATTTGAATTTTAACCTCTTTTGCTCCCAGACCTCTCTGGGAATCCATCTGAAATCTGTATGGCTTCAGCTTCCGAGGGCATTGTGTTTGCAAGTATTTCCCAACTTTATGATAATGGGAACTTTATAGCCCTTTCTTCATTTTAATTAAATGGGAAGATATAACAAGCTCCACTGCTTTCAAGATGTCTCTTCTGCTCTGGTAACCAGAGTGAGTATAGGTATTCCTGCATATATCTGGAAGCTGGTGGGATGTGGGGAAGCCTACGTTAATTTACAAAATAGACCTTAGATCAGAGATTCTACCTTGCATAAAATAGGGGGAATATACTTTCAGTAAACTGAGTTTTGTTTATGCTTTTAGCACACCTCGCCCAAACAGGCTAAAATTGTGATTGTCCTTTAGGCTAGCTGGGAATACTGCAGCTGGCAGGCATGACTAGGTCATGGGTGCTAGAGGTGTTGACAACATTGGCACCAGAGTTTAAACAACTTTGTTATTTTGGTGGAAATGAATTTGGTTGATGGAAAAATTATATCATTTATACTATAATTTTTTTTTAATGTTACTAGTAAGTAATGTTATGTGAGAAAGGATACTCTGTGAAACATGGAACAGGAATAAAATTCTAGAAAAGACTGATTCCTGCAATAAATGAGGATGAAAGAAAGATAATATGTATAAAGTGCACATAGAGAAAAAGATAGCTGCAAAAGAATGTAGCCAAATGAAAGCAAGAAATGGTTAAAAAGAACAGAGAAGATACAGAGCAATTCTGAGGGGGAAAATGTAAGCAGATGAAGTATGCTAAATAAAGAGCTTTCAGCAGTGGGTGGAATTAAGAATAAAAGTGATGATGTGATTTGGGATGAAACTGAGGGAGAGAATGCTGAAAGAAAGATATTAAAGATTGGATGAGAAGATTGCTAAAATCTCCAAGAGTGGAACTGAACCAAATGCTACAAATGTGATTGTACATGGAAGACTACATCTGTGATAACTGGAAAAAGACTATTATAGTTCCCCTAGTGAAAAGGAAATATACTAAGAGTAAATGCAGGAAAATCTCTCCTGTTTCTACCATAACATTAGCTTCCTATCTTTGATATTCCTCTTTGCTAAAGAAAGGAGGTGATGGAATGCAGAGTAAGAGAACAGACTGGATCTTAATTTGATTATTTCTGAGAAATTATTTATGCCTATTTTTTATCCTCGGAGAGTTTGTTAATCTAAGAAGAGTCAAATGTCACTCTGGAGAATCTCTTTGCATTCATTATAGGAGTCTGTAATCATTATGTGCACATCACATTACCCCAATGGCTTTTTTAAAGCTAGCAATGCTTGCAAATCCAGATATAATGGATTCATAATATGAATTTTGATTGCTTTAGTACTACTTTTTATTCAGAATTACACACAAAACCCTTATTACTTTCGCCTGAACAATAAGACATATTTTGAGATATTTTCCACTTGTGAGGTTAATATTCTACTCTTAAAAACTAGTAGCTGCAAATTATTGCTTTGCATCCTTACTCCATTTTACTTCACACATTTATTAATTTGTTTTACTTAAGACATATATATGGATGTCCAGCTGACTAGCTTACAGAAACAAATTATCAAAACCTAATGAAAAGAATACAAAATCAGTATGCCTTTTCCTATAAAAAGGCAGGCAGGCAGGAAGGAAGGAAGGATTAATTACCTGGCAAATCAAACAACAATATTCCCTCATCCAATCAGACACATCACAAAAGACCCAGAGAAAAACTCAAAACTTGGCAGGTTTTCTAAAGACTAGTAGGGTTGATACAATACAGTACAGTACAGTACAACACAACACAACACAACACATTTCAGAGATTCGGGGTATCACAAAAATAGAAGCCAACTACTCACTATTAGGGATACTTTTTAAAACAGAATTAGGCTGTTCAAAATGATTTAATGAAATGTAAAAATGTGTAAAATGCAATTAGCAAAATATCTGAAATTTCTACTAATAAAAGGTGCGAAGAGCAAAATGATTCATTCATATTTTTTGGAGTTATGTGAGATTATAAAAATTCTGGAGAAGTATAATTAAATGGATAAGTAAATATCATAAAGGAAGACTCAAATCCCATTCCCATATATTCCATGCCGCTGTCTGAATTACTACCTTTTCAGATAACTCATTCTGTATTTGCTTAATCGTGATTTAATGAACCAAGCAAAAGTTGCTACTTATGCCATACTAAACCCTAAACTATGGTTTATATTGATGGGCTTCTCTAACATGTTAAACCAGCACCAAAGTCAACAATCTGGTTTATGGACTCAGGATTTCTTTCGATAGAAAGTGGAAGGCCTTCCAAGTACTCCTGGGCCTAAGTTGCTTTGTCTATTTTATTTTGTTTGGAGAGTGATGTCAGCCTTCTGTAGTAGTCGAGACAAGAAGCACATCCAGAAGTATGAACTCTAACTTTATTGTATGATTATGTTAACAGAATGTTGCAAGTCCATCTCCCTTCCCCTCATCTTTACAGTCCAAGAAATTGGGGACGTTTCTTCTGAGATATTTGTCGTGCCCCCATTTCTTCTGCAGGCTCAGCTGCTTCTTGTCAGGTAGTCATCCACAACATGGAGGAGAGAAAGGAACATCCGAAAGAAGAAAGCAGTAAAAAGAGGCAACCAACTAGTAATGCCTGATAAAGACTGCCTTGTCTTTTTGTCATTTCAGAGGATAAGGTATGCCAGAAGATCTCAACATATTTTTCTTTCATATTCATGTTGTGCTGGAGAATGAGGGAAAAGGGAGGGCGGGAAGAAGAATCAGGTCCAGTTAGTACTTTAATGGTGTCAGAAGGATCAGACACCTTTTTCCAAGGTTCATGCTGAAGCCAGGAATCCAATAAAACATGCCAAACTGTTCAGGCCAAAGAAAATAATACTTATTCAACCCAAGATTGTCAAGTAACATTGGTTAGTGAGCATGAAGAGCCTGCTCCTCTGTTTCCCTTCTTATAGGCTTTTAGTCTAAAGATTTATAAAAATCATTATCAATAGAATGGAATGCATTAACTTATTTCTCCTTCTCTGCAATCTTTCCTTCCTTTCATATTCTGTTAAAACAGATGTTTCCTTATCTCTAGTTAACCACAATGTGTATATAAATGGGCATTTTGTCTTTCCCATGTATGTCTTCCTTTATACAAGTTTTGCTATGTGATGTACTCACTTATTTATAATGGCAGGAATCAGCCCTTTTGTTTTATAAAATGGCACTACCTATAAAATCTTTTGCCAATTCTTAATTTAAAATTATTATAAACATATAATAAAACTATACCAAAAATAAGCAACCACCACAAAGTCATAGAATTGTAAGAATGAAGAAACCCATAGCAAATGGCTCCCCTATTGTTGCCAAGACACATGAATGAATTGAAAATTTTGCATGCTATAAACAAACTGTATCAGGTGATATAACCCTGCCTAAAAATAAATAAATAAATAAAGAAAGAAAGAAAGAAAGAAAGAGAAAGAGAAAAGAAAGAAAGAAAGAAAGAAAAAGAAAAAAATGTTGAGACTTTAGAAAGAGTGCAGAGAAAGTGCAAAGTGCAAAGATGATTAGAGGACTGGAGGCTAAAACATTGAAGAACAGTTGCGGGAATTGGGTATGGCTAGTTTAATGAAAGAAAGACTAGGGATGACATTATAGCAGTGTTCCAATATTTCAAGGAATATTCTCCAAAGCACCTGGAGGCAGGACAAGAAGCAATGGATGGAAACTAATCAAGGAGAGAACCAGCTTAGAAATAAGGAGAAATTTCTTGACAGAACAATTAATCAGTGGGGTTAATCAGAAATTGTGGATGCTCCAATACTGGAGGTGTTAAAGAAGAGACTGGACAGCTATTTGTTTGAAATGATATAGCATTTCCTGCTTGAACAGAAGGTTGGACTAGAAGACCTCCAACTCTGTTATTCTGCCTGTGACGGTTAGGTGACTAGTATATGTTCATTCTAGATTTCCATTTTTATTTATTGAAATTATGTGACAATCGAAGTCCTCATCAAGGACTGGTCCAGAGCAATTCCCTGATTTACCCATTGCTTAAGCCAGGATTTGTAGGTAAGGCATGGCAGCAGTGAAGGCGAGCCTTTTTGACCCTTTTTGACATCAGGGTCAGTTACACTGTGGAGTTGAACAGAGTGGAAAAACCAGGACAGAACATTTCCAATAGCTTCTTTATCTTTCACTGATAATGAACATTGCATAGGACTGAAGCAGTGGTGAAATGTAAAATTTGTTACTCCCAGTTCTGTGGGCGTGGCTTGGTGGGGGGTAATGTGACTGGGTGGGAGTGGCCAACTTTTTTTTTTAACTTTTAAAAGCATTTTTTCTACAACCTCTTCGGCTGAAGAAGTTGTAGAAAAAATACTTTTAAAAGGCTCTGATGATCCCAGCTGAGCCACGCGATCATCAGAGGTTTTTTTTTAAAACTTTTAAAAGCATTTTTTTCGGCCAAAGAGGTTGTAGAAAAAATGCTTTTAAAAGTAAAAAAAAAACAGCCTCTGATGATCGTGTGGCTCAGCTGGGCATGTGGGGGGGGGGGGGGCAGGGATTTTTGCTACCGGTTCTCCAAACCACCCGGCGCCATCGCTACCGGATCGGGTGATCCAGTCCGAACCGGGAGCATGTCACCCCTGATGCATAGGTTTCTGTTTATTAATGCTGGTTGTCACAGGATTAGTGCATCAATTTCAGGAGTTGTGAGCTTTGGTGCTGTCATCACCACTCACTTTACAGAGTACATCAAGGCACAGTGATCCAGTTGTAATTAGCCTAGCTCTAGCTTATTGTGTAAATCCAACCCCTAGCATTATTTTATAGTTCAGGATGTCGTGAGAAGAGCTTAGGTTAATTCAATAAAACATGGTTTAATGAAATGTGAAAATAGTCAATTAAGAAGATTGTGGTGGTAAAAATAGTATGGTTGGCAAGATGCAGAAACCTAATGTGCTTCCAGATGGTACCCTAATGTTTTTCAGACGTTGCTCTTCTTTTGAAAGCTAATATAGAAAGTACAGTAGCTACAAGAAGAATTACAGTTTATTTTTTCAGTCTGGTCCTTCCCCAAAGTTGAAATTTTTATTTATTTATTTAATTTATATACCACCTGTCTCACTGTCAAGTGACACTCAGTGACTTAATACAATACTTTCCACCAGATTTTTCACTGTATGCTTTCCTGCTCATGTCACAGGGAAATTGTGTTGCTATGTTAGCTCTTACCCCACAAAACAAATTTAGGGAACAGAACACTGGGTAAACACAGAAGGAACACTGGACAGTGGTTAAAACATCTAGATTGTAAAATATGACTGAAGTAGAAGGTGGGTGTGTGGGTGTGGGTGTGGGTGAGAGAGAAAGAGAGAGAGAGAATTGCTTTTGAGTCAGTCTTGATGCCTGACTACCACCTGGACTTGTCCCTGCAATTTTCTTGGCAAGATTTTGGAAGTGGTTTGCCCTCCTAGGACTGTGGGAGTGGCTGGCCCAAGGTCACCCAACTGGCCTTGTTCCTAAGGGACTATAACTCAGGGTCTCCCAGTTTCTAGCCTGTTGTCGTAACCACTATACATCAAAATGGCTCTCTGAATTAAAGACATATAAAACATATTGACTATAAATTTTTTCAAGTATAAAACTGGCTGATCAGTCTTTGCTCAAAGTGTTCATCTGCCCTTTCCATAAATGTTCAAAGAGAGACTTATTTTGGATTCAGAACGTCTTTCATATTTAAATCAGAATTGCTTTGAGTCAAGATACTTCCAGAATATTTGAAACAGTGTCAGAACACATTCTGGTAAACTTAGAACAACCCGGTTTGAACAGGGCGGCTTTGCAAACTTATTACTCAAAGCATAGCAATGCTGCTATAATTTACTTTTTTTGATGCACTGAAGGCTTGAAAACAGACCTTACCACAAAAACTTAACTAGGTAAGAATACTATGAAATACAGGGAAAGAAAGGAATGCAAAAAGTGAAGAATTGGAAGGACATGTATATTTCGCTGTTCCCTCAACAGTTGCAAAGATATAGTTTGTAGTCTGTATTTGAAGAGAGAGGGTAAAATGAATTCTGCTAATTTTGGCATTTGAGGAAGATAATATCTCATCCCCCCTAAAAAGGAGTTCCCTCTCCTTTCTCCTGTGGCACAGCCATCTCTTAGTTTCTAGAGAGACTGTTACAGAGCGAGGAACTAAGGCTTCAAGTCAGAAAATATCCCAGGTGAGACCTCTGATTGACATTACTATTCATTTGGGAGATATTACAAGAGACAGATTTCTAGAAATTGCATCTGCTTTTATCCCTTCAGAAGAAGGCATTTTGAGATGCTTTGCATTTCATTACATTTATACTTCTTGGAATTTTTTTTTTTAATTTGATTTTATATGCCGCCCTTCTCCGGAGACTCAGGGCGGCTTACAATGCGTTAAGCAATAGCCTTCATACTTTTGTATATTTATACAAAGTCAGCTTATTGCCCCCACAAACTGGGTCCTCGATTTACCTACCTTAGAAAGGATGGATGGCTGAGTTAACCTTGAGCCTGGTGAGATTCGAACTTACAGTAATTGCAGACAGCAGGTGTTAATCACAAAGCTATCAGTCTGCTGAGCCACCAGGCTCAAGAAGAATTTGCTGATAAGCCTGGTAAGATTGACAGGAAATAGAGCAATATCAATAAACAGTTAAAAGTACACATAAGCAAAGTTCCAGCGAGTGAAAAATTAATTGCAGCTGCAATTGTTCAAGGCCTAACAAAAAAGAGCTAGTATTTGGCAAAGAAGATTTGGATCAAATCGGAGGAGGGAAAAAAAATGCTTGGAGTTTCTTCTGTGGAGCATAAAGATGTTCAAAAAAATGGTTTTTACCTGTTTCAGACTGCAGTCTATTGGGTGTCATCTAGAAAGAAGCAAGCTTCAGAATCTTCTGATCTTTTGAATTGTGTCAAAGAGCTGATTGAGATATTATATTGCAAATAACTAGACTGACAACACATTTGGAATAGGAGAGAAATATGATGATAATCTTGTCAGATTTATCTTTCAGACTCATACAGAAAATTTCTCCAACCTTTTCCTAAGGTCACAACCAAGAATTACACATTTCTTTCTATATCCTGTAAAATTGGCCTTATTATTTATTTAATTTCTATGGCCACCCATCTAAACCAAATAACTCTGGATGGCTTACAGTTCTTACCTTGGAAACTGGCATGAGGATATTTTATAGTTTTGAAAAGCCTGTAAATTATTACAAAAAGAAGCAGCTTTCCCATCTAGCTGTAGGCGCTCCATAGCAGAAAGCTATGTTGGTTTGCAGGATCTATGGGCCTATCAATTAAATATACCATAATTTCTCTTTGTCTCCTTTTTTTCTCCCAGTTTTCATTTTGTTTACAGCTTTGGTAGACAGGCAGAGAAAGAGGAATCTAGTTAATTGCCAGGTTCCATCTGGTAATCCTGATTTTCATAGGTAGATTTGTTAATTTTATTTTTTATTTGTTCATTATTTTTATACTTTTAATAGTTCGCTATTTAGGGTTTTTTGTAAGTGGTTTTGTTAACAGGCTTGAATAAATCATTTTTAGCAGATACACTTTTAATTCATTTCCTTTTTTCTATTCCCTCCCCCAAACACATTTTCCATAAGTTGCTTATTGGTAAGGGTGTTTCTTTATTCCCAATGAATTATATGTTTATGATTTGAATTTTTAGTTTAATTTAGACCTGAAGCATAGTCTGGTTGCCACTCCTATATATTTATATTTACAAAATAGCCACATTTTCCTCATGTCTGCAAAAGGCTTGAGAGGGAGAACTTAAAAGACATATAAAAAAATAAATTGAAAAATAGAAGATAGAAGCTTAGAGAAAAGAGGGTTTCCCAGGAGATATGGGATGACACAGATAAGAGAAACAAAGTTCTGAGACAACAGAAAACAGAATTAAAAATAAATGAGTTTTTTAAAAATTCAATTGTCCCTTGAGTTAAGTTTAACTCCTGGTGATTACATGGACCAGTTCATGTTGTTTTCTTTGAAATACAGCATAGTTTGCCATTGAGCTTCTTTTTCTTTTCTTTTCTTTCTTTCTTTCTTTCTTTCTTTCTTTCTTTCTTTCTTTCTTTCTTTCTTTCTTTCTCTCTCTCTCTCTCTCTCCCTCCTTCCCTCCCTCCCCCCCTTTCCTTCTTTCCTGTTTTTCTTTCCCTCTCTCTCCCTTCCTCTCTTCTCTCCCTCTCTCTTTTTCCAGCTTCCTACCCTAGGCTACTTGCATGTCTGCCCTATTCAATTATAGCTTTTCCAAGATTAGCCAAGACTGATACCATACTTCTGCGCAATTAATGTGGTGATGTTCCACTGAATTTAATAAAACACAAAAGGGCTTCCCCTAATAATTTTAATTGAATTCTATTATTCTAAGAGTAGCCCTAAATGTTTTATATGTGATGCAGTTATGTATGCAGCATATTCTATGACCCTTTAAATAGTTGCACAAAATGAAATTTTATTTGTCAGAAATGTCATGCAATTCACTTTTTAGCATTTTTGTAATCTGGATTTTACATATACAACAAAGGACACATTGGCAAAATGAATTTGTGTTTAGCGGTAGCTACCACTTAATGTTTTTTGTCATAGATACCAGCAAGGCTTGTAAGACTGACTTCCCAGTTTTTGATCTGTGCTTTATGTACTATGATAGGAAAACATAATTTTAATAAAGACAATAAATGCAATTTTTCAATGTTTATTTGCATAATTTTTCAATGCATATATATGTATCAAGAGCTTCTTGTTTTACAAGCAATTCTATAAACCATTCTTTTCAGCATTACAAGGTACCATTACACAGCAAAAAGCTTATAGAGGAATCTCAGACTGGAAAAAAACCTCCAGGAAAAAGAGTAAAGCCAAGCACCAGAGACCCTCCAACTTCTTCCATCCAAAGGAGAATAGGGTATTTCTTTAAAAAAAAAAACACATCCAACTTTCATATAGCCACTTTTGATATTTGATACTAATTTAACTGTGGAGGGCGGTAGGTAAGTGTGCCTGAAACAGTTCTTTAATTTTCATCGTACGTCAGCATGAGTTCCATGAGATGCTATAATGGTTCACAGGCTGTGATGCTATGAGACGCTGTGATGGTTCAGTGGCTTTTACATGGCAGAAAAGTCCTTTTGAAATAACAGGAATTTAACAATAAATCATTCTGAAGGGTTTCTCTGTCAATAGTGTCTTGGTTCATTTGAATACCAGAATGTTTGCCTTGTTGCAAAGCCATTCTAAGGCGCTAAAGGTCAGTTTGGATTAGCAATACTCCAGTATCCTTCTCATGTCAAATTTATACTCCATTCTTTATGAATGCTGCCCAATAGATTCCATAGAATATATTTCACAATAAATGTGCATCACAGGTCCAGGGAAAAAAGACATTAAGATGGTTATCTATCCATCTGATGTTGACACCAGCAGAAAAATATTCCAAACACACTTTAAAAAACCCCTTTTCATTAGGTTATGGGTGAGTTGGTGATCCTTCTGCTGCTGCCATAGATTCTAGCTGCTTTTTCATAACAATGTTGTTTTCCAAACTTCTTTATCCTGAGATTTACATCATTCTCCTAAAAGAATCTATTCAGATTTCTGATATAGCTTAGTTCTCAGTAATCCTAGGCAAGCTTACTTGGAAGTATCTTATATTAATTATGATGGCATTTTTTCTTCCCTAGGCTGAAGCTTTAAAACATAACATTGATCTGCATTTTCCCCTCCATTCAGTTTGTGATAAAATCCTCACTGGACAATTCACAGCATTGCAAATGAGAAGATATAGGCTTTGTTAGGGACTCTTGCAGCAGTTGAAACACATAAATGATGGCAACATAAGTTTTGGGTATTCACTATAGGTTCTCAAACTTTAATGAGTTGGAACAGACTTTGCATTTCCCTTTAATTTTTGATTAAAGCAAAAGCTTGAATAAACATTTATTCCTTCATGTATTTTTTAATGTATGAAAGTATGGGTAAAAACAAATATTCCCATTCTCATGTAATCATCTGATTTACCACAAATGTGTACAATAAATAAGCTATTAATTGAATTAAGAAGCTTTTAAAATGTAACAAAATATTTGCCCAGATCCAAGATGAAAAGATGGTAAATTTGTCTACTTTCCTTACTTTTCATGCAGTTTAAATCTAGAGTTACAGCAAACTAGAACGTGAAGGAGAAAAGTTTGATTCTTTCCCTTTATTTCTGGCTGGCTTTCTATTTCTATTCCAAGGAGTTAAGACTTAGAACTTAGACCTAGAATAATTTTATTGTCACTTTGAATGTACACTAATCAGCATACATTAAAATGAAATTTTGTTGCATACATTTCTCAGTTAAAAACCAAAACAAGACTTTTTAAAAAAGAAATATTTAACAAACAGTTAATTCTCTAACTCACATTGTTGAACGTTCCCCAACTTTCCAGAACCGATGTGATGACTAGCTGGAGGCAGAAGAAAGAAATTCTATGCATTGCTAATCACTCTTTCATGTAACTCAAACTTTCCAGAAAGAATTAATTTCCCCATCTGGTAGAGCTCACACCATACCTTTCATACTGAGTGGTCAAATTCTTTTGCAAAGATTTTCTGAAGTAATACACCAGGAACAATGCCTCTACAGTTTCTACAGGATATGCTGTGAGCTGATATTTCTTTGTGGACCACTATAGGTATCACAGTTTTTCTCCCAATTAATTTAGCTAAGGAAGATGGGTTGTTGGGTGAATATGAAAGAGAATTGTGCTACTGTCTCTTTGATATTTCCTGACTACCAACACAAAGGGCTTAGTAAGGATGAGTGGATCCTGAATAAAGCTCAAAATGGAAATTTGTGGAGGTCCATGAAGGAATAACTTTAACATACAGCATGCAATACCTAATTTATATAGAATAACATGAAAAGCATATGGTTCCCCTCATGTCCACTTCAATCCTCAGAAAGTTAGTGGATATATTTGATTGTTTATTTGCTATATATGTATGTTGCCTTTACTCCAGGAGCTCAAAGTGGCTTTGAAATGGAACTCCTTTCATTTCTTCCCCACAAGAAAAATCTGTAAGGAACATTAGGTGAGACTCCTCAGTAAATTTCCATGGCTAAGAATGGACTTAGACCTGGATTTCACCATTCTTAATCCATCTCCTTCACCACTATAATACACCACAAACTATATTCAGCAATTAATTAAAGTGATACACAATTTGTTGTGTATGTATACATTTCATGCAAATTCTCAGCCTACATTATATTTACCTACAATAAGAAGAAAGAGTGGTATACCACAGTCGCAAGTAGGAGACTATCACAACTGAATTGAGACACAATTGCTATTTAATATAATGATATGTAAAGCAGTCTCTTGATATCATATGTACACTAATGATTAAATATTGTGATTTTTATTATTGTGAATTTCAAGAAAACAATGCAATTTGCTTTGGGGGGGAAAAATGACACGCTGCCATCTGACCAGCAAAAATGCAGCAAACCAAAAATATCCACCAAGTATAGACAGTTGGATTTCAATTTATATCAGGAAAAAATAAAATTAGCTCTACCAAATTAGAAGAGAATTATGGCAGAAGTATTTGGTTTACTACACCATGTACTGGAGCTGGATTATACCAGTTTGCAAGAGACCATTGCAAAAGTTTCTAGAATTTTGCAAGCCAGCTGAGAGCAGATCTGACTAGTCAGGACTTATGCACCAATCAACCCTTCCTTCCTTCCTTCCTTCCTTCCTTCCTTCCTTCCTTCCTTCCTTCCTTCCTTCTTTCTTTCTTTCTTTCCTTCCTTCCTTCTTTCCTTCCTTCCTTCCTTCTTTCCTTCCTTCCTTCCTTTCTTTCCCCCCTCCCTCCCTCCCTCCCTCCCTCCCTCCCTTCCTTCCTTCCTTCCTTCCTTCCTTCCTTCCTTCCTTCTCTGGGCAGCTAATTTACAAACACACCACAGTTTGATTTCAAATGTCTTTTTCATTTAGTAGGAGTATTTTAACCTATTCACGTTAGATTCAGAAACAAAGAGGCCTAAAAACAAAAATCTATTCACAATGCAATGATGTAACAAAACAATGTAAGAAAACAATGTGAGAAAAAAACAATGTAAATTCATGACAAAAATGGAATGCTCTAATTGAAAGGCACTGTATTTTTCAGTAGCTATTGATGACCTTTAACATTTTTAATATACTTGTTTCAGCCAGGAAGCGACCCCTATGAGCAGTCTTCCTATAAGAGGAGCTAAAATCCCTGTTTCTTCTTAGATAAGCACAAGCAACTTGTGTATTTCTGAATACACAAAAGGAAAGCAAATGAACACACACACACACACACACACACACACACACACACAAGCCAAAACAATGAAATTTTCATCATTATGAAAATAGAACAGTAATAAAAGTCAAACAAAAAACAAAAGTAATTTGATTAAGCAATGTGACCTAATAGGCAGAAGACTGCTAAAAAATGGTTTGGTTGCTACCTAGAAAACAAATGAGGGCTTACTTTCTCTTATGAAATTGCAGCTGGGGAAAGAGATTTAAGTTCTGTATAAAGATGATAAAAGCTAATAAGAGTCGGCGTATAGTCTAATGTTCCATGATAGTGTTCTGGTGAACCCAGAGATCAAGGCAAACAAAATCCTCTTGCAATAGATAGCATATGGGATGTGTTGATAAGCAAGGTACACCAATGGCTTTCCAATTAATAGAATTAAAATGGAAGCAGATAAATCAGGGTAGATACTGTGATCAGCCATACTGTGGTCAGCGGCTCTTTGCAGTCTTGAGATTTAGTTACTCTGATGCTGGGGAGGAAGCAACAGGATGGGAGGGACATTGCTGCCCTGATTTTGAGCTTTTGCTGAGCCATTGTGCTCCTCTGAAGTAGTAGATCTTTGCTTCTGAGTTCTTCCAGGTTCTCTTTTTGATTATGATAAAAAATCTAACAGAATAAATCCTATCCTACTATTAATATATTAAATGTTTTTTTTTTCTGTTGTATGTTTTGGAGTGCTCTTTAGCTAAATTCAAATAGATTTCAGTTCCAGCACGTTCAAGCTGGATGTGCTTGGAATGTCTCATGACTGTTTCGACAGTCAAAATTACAAGAGATTAGAAACATGTTTAACAATTATGGCTTATTATCTGAACGCCTAAGATACAGAATCCTCATTATGTCTTCTATGGTGCACTGCTGCTTGTTCCTCTTGATTGTCTGAAGATCCACACATCTTCCTTTAACATTTGCACATAATAAAGCATTTCTGTGCCATTAACAGGAGGAATGCTACAGATGCTCTTCACAATAGGGACGTAAAGATTTATATGTATGTATTTTTGTTGCCATTAAATAAAAAAGAAAACTATGACTCTTCTATGGCAGGGAGTAGGCATGCTCTAACCTTGGCTTCTTTCCAAGCACTTTGGTATTCTGCAATCCAATCGTGACCTGTGATTTTCTTATCAATATGGAAATATTCCACCCAGCTATTTCTGTTATCTGTCTCTCCCTTCAGAGATTGTTTATGAGTAGAAGACTTCAGAGACTCTTTTTCAGGAGATCCAGTTGTCTTCAAACCATGCTGCCCTCTTTGTGAAGATCGCCAATCCCTGGCACTCAGGGGTGCTTCTCTGATGGGATGCAGCCAGATTGATTTACCGTTAACAGGAAGAGGGTTTGGATTGGAGCTGCTTTCCAAAGCTGGCACCTTGTCTTGAGTGTAACTATATTTTTGTTCCTGGCAACCATTTTCTCTTTGTGATGGTCTTGGAGAAGGGTATCTTGGTAAACTAGTCACATGTTGTTTTTTGCTCATTTTTTCTTGAGGTGTGACTGCATAGGTGCTGTGAAAGTTGGGCTGTGTGCAGTCAGTTCCTGTGTTCTCACTGCCAATAGGACATTTCCATCCACAAGTCTTCTGGGCTCCTTCATACAGGTCTTCTAATGCGTTCCTGCCCGAAGCGGAGTAGGTTTTGATATAATCATGAATGAAACTGTTCTGTTGTAATGACAACACTTTAGGAAGAGTGCATCTAGAAACCATCTGTGGTGACTCAGACAGGTTTAAGATTGTTTGTCGGTTGGGCAGCATTCCGCATCTCTCTTTGTCTTGGAAATGATGCTTGCTCTCCAGAGGTCCCATAAAAGCAGATCTTGCTAGTTGGAAGTTTGATTGACAGTGATCTTCAGCTGAACAAGAACCTGGATTCATGTAAACATTTCCAAAACTATTTGTGTTGCTTGTTATGTCTTCTAGAATATCTTCAAAAGCTTCACTGATGGTTGGGAGAGGCTTTGCTAAGCTCAGTCTTATCCAAGGAGCCATTACTGAAAATAATATATAGGATATCATTAACTAATGTGAATGTATCACAAAGATTTACTGAAATCATTATATTTTGTAAGCAATATATTACATTAATGTAAACCTTCTTATGGAAGCAGCAAGCATAAATACATTTTATTTAGAATAAGACTTTGTCTTGTTATTTTAACTCTTTTTTAACACAAATTAATTCAGTATTAAGTCCTTTTTTTTTTTTGCTTATTACAGACAACTTTTTATAGGCTACCTATAAAGCCTATATATATATATATATATATATATATATATATATATATATATATATATATATATATATATATATATATATGCATATTCTTTCTAGCCAGGTTTAGCCAGGTTCTAGCCTACGAAAAACAGAAAAAGACATATATATATATATATATATATAATATGTACCATAGGTGAATATATGCATTTCTTTCATCATGTTTTCTCCCTTTTCCAGGAACATTTCTCTTAAAACTGGGTAGGCAATTTTATTACAATGGAGAAAAGATAACATTTTTGTACATTTTTCAGCAGATGTGTGGTTCAGGACAATATGCCATGACACCCAGGTTTCCGAAGAACATTCCCATCTAACAACTGTATGCTTTGCCTTGAGAAGCCAAACCAGAGTCCCATTATACAATTGTGTGATGCCACTGACTGAAACTGATTTATCAAGCTTTATTTATTAACAATTTTATTATTAGGGGGTACTATAAAAAACATTAGAGTTGAAGATATTTTTGCATATAAAAAAGAAATTGTTTCATCCATGTTTCTGGCATGTACCCTACAACCTGCTTCTGCTCTACATGCATTCTTTAAAACTTGAAATCCCTCATGTTTAAGGGAGCATTCCTGATTTGACCATAATACCCTTCAGTGCCCTAATACACAAACTATTCCTTCCTTCTTTCCTTCCTCCCTCCCTCCCTTCCTCCCTTCCTTCCCCCCTAACAGTATTGTTCTTAACCTACTGATAAACTAATTCTGGCTTCATAGAATTGAATTCATTCCTTAGGATTACGCTAAGAAACAATCATGTAGGTAGGGTGAAGAATATTTTAAATATTAATAATTAAAAGATAAAAGCAAGAAACCAGATACTGCTTATCAAGAATCTTTGTTTATATTTCAGCTAACTACAGTACCCATATCATAATATATATATTAATATTCCTTCTAACTACTCTTCCATTTTCAAGTTAAAGTCAAAAGGCATTCATAGGGCAGTGGGTATTACTTCTATCAAACATTTTTTTTTTGTTCTAAAGACCCTACTTTGAACATATTAAATGAAGATCTAACTCCCTGGAAAAGGATGTAATGCTGAGAAAAGAGGATGACAGGAAGCAAGTTGGATGGATGCAGTGCAGTGCAGTGGTGGGTGGGTTGCCCCTGATTCGCACCGGTTCTATAGAACTGGTAGTAAAACTGGCAGGAGGCCCCGCCCACTGACCCTGACATCATGAAAATGCTTTTGCGCATGTGCAGAAGAGTGCACATGCACAAGCGAAACATGCATGTGCGGGGGCCCCCCCTGCAAACCGGTAGTAAAGGTAAGCAGAACCCATCCCTGATGCAGTGACAATTGCAACAAGTGCATTCTTGCAAGATCTGGAAGACCAGCTTAGGGATAGATTGTCAGGGAGAAAATCTATACATGTGGTTGCTAGGAGTAAAAAGCAACTTGTTAGCATATAATCTGTCTGTTTATCTAGAAGTAATACTTGTATATTTGAATTCATTTTGAGTATCTATTATCCTTCTTTAATGTGGAGAGAGTAGCTGGGAATTATGGGACCATAAACTGGGAATTATGCGAGATGCAGTGGGAGATCATGATTATAAGAAACTTCTGTCCTTGACACATCCTGCCTCAAGAGAATGGCAGTGCTGGCACAAAGTGACAGAAGTAGTCAGCAGGCAATCGGGATTGATCTTTGTCTAATAATAAGTCATTAAAATAACATAAAATGTTATAGACAACATGATGCCCAGTGGTGGGTTGCCCCCGGTTCGCACCGGTTCTATAGAACTGGTAGTAAAACCGGCGGGAGGCTCCGCCCAGTGACTCCAACGTCATCAAAATGCTTCTGCGCATGTGCAGAAGAGTGTGCGCACACGAGCGAAGCATGTGTGCGCGGCCCCGCTGCAAACCAGTAGTAAAGGTAAGTAGAACCCACCCCTGATGATGCCCCCTCAAAAAGTAATGAAAACAACAAAGAGGTACAGCCATTTAATAGCCTCTCTTAGTGAAAGCAATGGAAATAATGCACCAAGGGTGACCGAACTAGCAACCCAGTTCTCTTGAATTGTTTAAATCAGCTCTTCTATACAGCAGACCTACAGCTCTTTGAAGAGGTAGTGAAGGGATGTTTCTAAGGAGCTTGGGGAAGAACAATCAAGTACTTTGGAAGATCAGGTATTCTGTGAGCAAATGTACCTGTGGATACCAGATGTTTTGTCTTGGTAGCCCAAGTCAAAAATGACCATGGAGAGGGTGGATAGGTCTATGTCAGCAGGAGCCTAAATTGGCCTTAGGGCCAATAAATCACTCAAAGTCTCTAGCAACAGGCAGGATATAAATTCTAGTAAGGAGAAAGACAGATAGATATTCAGGACATGCTGGGCAGATTCCCAATCCTTGTCTGCGTTATTAGTGAAGGAAGCCATGACAAAACTAAGGAAAACAGCTTTAATAAGGCCTCAGATGGGGAGTGGGGAAGAGAAGAAGGAAATGCCACAAAGAAAAGGGAGAAAATGCAGTTACCAAAGGATGTTCATGCTGTGAGGAAGAAACCCCCTCCCAACTCTTCAAAGGTAAACACAAACCCATTGGTCCAGGGATATTTTGAAGCATCTTAACCCAATGCTATCAAACTTTCTTTCTTTCTTTGATGGAGGGAGGGGAGGTCATTTAAAGGAAACCTATAATTTTTTCTTTAGGAAACCTTCAGAATTCATTCACTGAGATGACTCTTGGTCCTTGCCATTTAGACTCTCCAGCTGAGTTGGAGAAAAGGCAGACCTGGCTTATCACGACTATTATCTCAGTGGCATTTTCTCATCCACCTGCTCTGGTCCAAGAGTCTGTAGAACACAAAACTACGACAGAACACAGACATGAAATTTTCACTAGAAATGCCAATTTTTAAAAATGTTCATTGGTATCTACTAATAATATTGGCAGTGAAAAAAATTGAATTCAAAATAAACTGAATCGCTTTATTTTACCCCCCTTCCATTCATTCACTGTGATTGCTCTAACCTGGTCTTACTTGGTCTTTCCACATCCTGTATTAAGCACAGAGCGTAATCATAACCCATTCTGAAATCCACAGAACTGACAAATAGGGCAAACAGAGCAAAGACACGCAAGCATTGGAGCTCCTCAAATAGTCTGCTCAGTGACAGTTCCCTTGGGTCTCTTCCTGCCTTGGCCACACAAATAGCCAGTACATCCAAGTGGCATTAGTGTCCATACCTCAACTTGGTACTTCTCCTCCTTCAGCTCTCTATTTCAATCCCTGCATTTACGAGAATTTGAGCACAGATTCCACTGAAATGCCCTCTCTCTTACCTGGATGTGTTTGTTTCAAATACAGCTTGGCTGTTTGCAAATCTCCAGATTCAGTGTCTCTCCTGCACTGTCTGTTCTCCTTCACTTCAATACTGAATATGTGCTGTCTAAACCAAGACTGAACATTAGGGTAGTGGCTTCCAGTCAGCTGATTCAGCTGCTTTTTGGTTGTTGTTGCTAAATATAGATTGGTATATGTCATTCTATTCCCTAAGAATTCTAATTTGATAAGTGCCTTGTATTACTGGAAAGACTCGAAGCAGCAAATTGGGGAGACAACTTTCAGATAATCTCCATGAAAATAAATCATTGTCTCCTGGCACAATAAAAGCATTAGGTTATGCTTTATGCTCTGAATTATTCAAGAGGTCTGGTGCAGCAGAAAGGGAATGATTTTATGTGCACTGCATTTGCATCCGTGGGAAGCAGTTAGTAATGCATCAAGCTAAATTCCAGGCTGCTCCATCAGCAGATGTAGGGCAGCATCCTTGCTAAAAAAATGTAATTAACAGGTGTTCTGTTTCTTTGATTAAATAATACGATAGGACTAAAGTCACTGTATTTCCTAATCTGTAAAAAGAGTATAAATATATATTCATATAAATTAATCTCACCATTCAGATATGAAATATTATACAGGCAGAATGTCATGAATGAGGGGTTTGGGATGAAACTGGTCTCTAGTCTTCAAAGTCCCAGCTATTCTCTGCTCAATTATCCCCCCCCTGTTTTGTTTCCCAATATTCTGACTATCCCCATTTCCCAATTTTCACTTTCTGTTGTCTCTGTCCTTTTCCAAGCTTTGGAAAATATTGAGAAGTCAACTTATTGTATGCCTGGATCTCTTCATTTAGGATTTAGCCTCAAACAGGTAAATTCTTGACATGAATTAACTGCTACAAAATGGTGGATGAGCTAGTGTCTACATTTTCATTTTTTTTGACACAAACCCAAAACCAAGAATTAATAAGATCTCCGACCTCCGGGTGTTTCGTTGCGCATTGAAGACCCTATCAACATAATAATTTTAATTGGGGTATTTTAAATTTTTGGGGTTTTAATCCGGCCAAATTTATTTAATTATTTTAATTTTTAATCATTGTTGTGTCTTGTGTTTTTAAATTGGCTGTACACCGCCCTGAGTCCTTCGGGAGAAGGGCGGTATAGAATTAAATTTATTTATTTATTTATTTATTTATTTAGTTATATTCTGAAACAGCTTTCCCTGTACAATATTGTGGGATTGGACATAGTCTTCCTATTTGTTAGCAATTACTTTCAGTCTCAAGGTGAAATCACTTTGACTTTCTTTAGGCACTAAGGGCTGTAAACTACATCAAACTAGTTTTGTTCTATTTGAAATACGTCCTTAATCCAAATTCATGGACAATGGAAAGGGAGCAAGGTTGGGGCAGATGATAAAATATTTGTGATGACATCTATAACATCTATGCTATAGACTATAACTTCCATGTCAGATGATGGGATATAAGTACATAATCACAGGATTTACCCAATGACATGTGCATACACATGCCACCCTATGAATTTCCCACAATACAGATGACTTTGAACATGTCTGAACATTTTGTGTTTTCCTGACATTTCGTGATTTCGAGATTCCTAAACTGGGGGGGGAAGGTTTTTTCTCATTAAAAATGTTTAAGATGACTTTGGTAATATGCAATTTTATACGCAACATAATTTCAGCATAGTATTACATATGTCTATTCAGAAGTAAATTCAAATTAGTTCAATAGGGTTTATGTCCACTAAGTGAGTATACGAATGGGCATTAATTGATTAAAGGATGGAATAACTGCCCTAGATATAATTTTTATTGATCTGCATTTAGAAGTAATGTATTACATATAAAATAATGAAACATTTTCTCTATATATCTTTGTTTCTTTTAATTATTGATGGACTAAAAGCATTTTTAAATGTTAGAGTCACATGCATATTTAAAAAGGCATTCTGTTTTCATCCAAAGCATTTTTTTTCCAGCTAGAATAAAAGGGGCTTTTATTTACCTCGGCTTTTCCCCCTGGTTTCTTTAAATGATCATCAAAGTAGTTGATTGAACCTCTGAAAAAGTCCTTGTCTTAATGCCTGAAGATGAAGAATGTATCAGTATTTATACCTTTTTCAAATACAATAAATCAGCCTGAGTACTAATGGCAGGAATGCAACTGCCTGAGCTATGCTGGTTCAGACAAGCAGATAACTAGTTAAGAGAGCTGGAACAACAGGGCTATCCTTTAACTTGTAATTTTGCAGGTATTTGCTTTAATTTATGAGTGCCACTTTGGTAAATGAATAAAGGATAGATTCTTAAGATGCACACCGTATCCTTTAGTTTGAATAGAAAATATGTATACTGTATACCATTAGCATCAGGAGACAATTCAGCTCAGGTAGAGCCTGTCATGATTGTCTTGTTGCTCCCCTTCCACTCCCACCACATTCCAGATCAACTGGATCCAAATTTGGCCTTCTTTTGCATTTGGGAGAGTTTGAGTATGAGAATGAGAGCTTTACATCTGTGCAGGGGTGAAATGCTCCCAGTTCGGACTGGCTCGGGCGAGTAGGTAGCGATGGTGGCAGGCAGTTCGGAGAACCAGTAGCAAAAATCCCTGCCCCCGCCCCCCCCATGCCCAGCTGAACCCCGCGATCATCAGAGCATTTTTTTCCTTTTAAATGGCTCTGACCAGCCAAAGTCTGACATCCCAGCTGAGTTGCCTGCTAATCAGGCAACTCAGCTTGGATCGCCAGAGCCATGTAAAAGAAAAAATTTTTCTTTTTTTCTCCCCCCACTTCCAGCCTCCAGCTTGCTTATCTTAGCTGCTTGATCACATGATGATCGCAATCCATGCATCAGCAAGCAACTGAATCTCCCTGCCTGTAATCAAGCTCATCGGTGAGCAGCTCTTTCTGCCTGCCTGCCTGCCTTCCTGCCTAGATTTGTGGACTTCAACTCCCAGCAAAGCTGGCTGAGGAATTCTGGGAGTTGAAGTCCACAAGTCTTAAAGTTGCCAAGGTTGGAGACCCCTGTTCTATTGGGTAAGTTTTTTCACCCTTTGGGAGCTTTAAAAAAAATAGTTATTTGGGGTTTTTTTTAGTTGTTCTTTTTTTAGACCTAGCCATTTAAAGTTTACGAAGTTTTAAATTTAGTTGCTTTTATATAAAAATAAAAATAAAGTAAAATAAAGTAATATTTGTGCAGCTTTCTGAGATTTAGTGTGTTTCTGTAGTGTTTCACTCTAACTACACAAACACACAAAATCTCACAAAGCTATATGTGGAATTTTTGTGTGTGTAAAGTGTGAAAGTTGTTTTTTTGGGCTTTTTGTGGCAGTGTGAGGTTCCTGCTTGTTGCGGGGCCATTTTGAGTCTAGCACAGCTGCTTTTACATTGTGAGTGAGCCAGTTGTGTTGTGTTGTGTTTTGTAGGTTAAAAAAGAGCAAAGAAGTGACATTGACTTGGCCACGCCCACCCAGTCACCTTCCACCAAGTGACATTGACTTGGCCACGCCCACAGAACCGGTAGCAAAAAAATTTAGATTTCACCCCTGCATCTGTGGTGCCTCAAATACCCATTCTTTCCCCAAACCTTTCCCCAAATGGTTCTAGACTAGCGGTCTCAAAACTCACCCATGCTATTCTAGGTCATTAGCATTAGCCAGATATTAAAAAGAAAGAGAAAAAAACATATAGATGAAAATATTATAAAGAAAGGCAATTTAGAATAAGTTTATTATTGTTATTATTGTTAAATTTTATGGGCCACCTGACACCCAGAGATTCTGGGCAGTTTACAACTTGTTAAAAAGATTTAAAAACAAAGAACAAGACAAAAAAACAGAAGACAAAAGAGCAATGATGGACAAACCAAGAGGAAAACAAGGAAAACGAAGACAAAGAGTGTCAGTCATCCCTGTCAAAGGTCCTCTGGAAGCTTAGAAATACTAGTAGGGTGGGCACTCTGAATCTTGGGATGATCCTCATTCTAAAGGGCAGGCAGTATAACTGAGAAGCCATGCTGCAGTGGTCACTATACGTTATATTGTTTAATTGAAGGAACCCATAATGTGCCAACCTCTCCTGATGGAATAGGTCAGGCAGAGATTATGGGGATAGATTGTTCTTCAACCATTAGGCCCGATGCCCTATAGGGCTTTATAGGTAGTTACCAACACCTTGAATCAGACCTGGAAGCAAACCAGCAACCGGTGCAGTTCACAAAGCAGAGATATTACATGGGCATACCAAGGCATGCCCATTCCTGCCCATGCTGCTGTATTTTGGACTAGCTGAAACTTCTTAGTGATCTTCAAGGACAGACTTGTGCAGAGTGGACTGCAGTAATCAAGCTATGAGATGACTAGGGAATGTATGATTGTTTGAAATGTCAAGTCAGGGACAATTTCTCATTATCTAAACCCACACAGCCTCCAGGTATTGGGGCAGAATCTCAACAGCCTCATTTGGCTGGCCCAGACTTGAGAGATGTAATTAGGTATCACCAGCATTCTGATGATATCAAATCCCAAACCAGCAGATGATCTCATCCAGCAGATGTTGAATATTGTTCATGTAGATGTTGAAAAGGAGGGGAGAGAGCATAGAGCCTTGTGGTACCCCACAGAGCCAACTCATAATGATATAATGGCCAAGGGTATTGAAAACTCCCAAAAATGCAAGGAATTAATTAATATTAATTAATAACCTTATGAATAAGAAACCCAAACTATGTCACTTTAGAAGAAGTCTAAAACATATGAAACAATGTTTCCTCTAAAGCACTGGTGTTAAATCTACTGCGTCACCTTGCTGTCACATGATCTTTTTTTCCGTTTTCAGAGCTGGGGTGGGCGTGGCCTGCACATGATGGATCCGGCCCACAGGCCGCCAGTTTGACACCCTGCTGTGAGTCTAAACTATTACATATCCAGGAATAGAAACCATTTCTCTATTACCTGACATCTGAGGTGTCCAACAGACACAAACAAGAATCTTTTGTTGTGTTCATTAAATCTTCAGATAGGATCAGGAGTGAAATGCTTCTGGTTCAGACCGGATCGCCCAGTCCAGTAGCGATGGCGGCGGGTGGTTCGGATAGCCGGTAGCAACCGGTTTTCTACAACCTCTTCCGACGAAAAAATGCTTTTAAAAGTAAAAAAAAAAAGCCTCTGATGATCGTGCGGCTCAGCTGGGATTGTCAGAGGCTTTTCAAAGCATTTTTTCTGCAACCTCTTGGCTGAAGAGATGGTAAAAAATGCTTTGAAAAGTCTCTGACGATCACAGTTGAGCTGCATGATCGGCAGAGGCTTTTCAAAGCATTAGAAAAAATGCTTTGAAAAGTTAAAAAAAAAAGTTGGCCATGCCCACCCAGTCACATTACCCCCCCCACACCAAGCCACACCCACAGGATCGGTAGTAACAAATTTTACATTTCACCCCGGATACCATGCACGTTTAATTTTCTTTCATATCTTTATCCCATTGACTTGTTAAAAACAAGATATTTCAATAATATATTCTAATTTTTTTTGAAGATTCTCATTTGATTCTTAATGAAATTATTCAACTGTGCTCTAAATTTTAGTTGTGGGTTGGGAATTTCTAAGTATTTATTCAATAATGGTAATACTTCAATATTTTTTCCTATATTGACTCTTTTCTCCCTTGATTCCCTCAAATTTTCTCATCCTGGAAGCTTTTCAACTTTCAACTCTCAGAACGCTCTTCAGGGGCCATGCAAACTGGAAAATTCTGGAAATTGAAACTCATGTAGTACATCTGTAATTGGTTTATTGTGATCAAACAATAATTTCCTTGCATCCATATTTCCCTTTCTTTTTCTGCTTACCGACTTTAGATAGTTATTAGTCCAAGCTTAATTGAAATATCAAATTACTTCTGGATTTTGTATTAATGCCAGAGCTTTAATGTAAATACAATTTATGTATTTTGATCCAAATCTAATCAATAGCCTTCTTTAATAGCTGGGTTTTTTTCATAACATAAGCATCAAATACAACAATCCAATGACAGAATTCAATACGTCTATCCAATAGTTGATTGTATAAGTGTGTATTTGTACACTGAGTGCAGCAAAAACCAGACCAAGATGGTAAAAGGTAGTGTTCACTCCTGCAATTTCCTGGGCATCCAAAATTAAGGTTAAATCCTGCAAATTCCCAAATTCCCAAATTTCTGTGACATTAGAATAGAATAGAATAGAATAGAATAGAATAGAATAGAATAGAATAGAATAGAATAGAATAGAATAGAATAGAATAGAATAGAATTTTTATTGGCCAAGTGTGATTGGACACACAAGGAATTTGTCTTGGTGCCTATGCTCTCAGTGTATATAAAAGAAAAGATACGTTCATCAAGAATCATAAGGTACAACACTTAATGATAGTCATAGGGTACAAATAAGCAATCCGGAAACAATATCAATATCAATCATAAGAATACAAGCAACAAAATTACAGTCATACAGTCAAAAGTGGAAGGAGATGGGTGATGGGAACAATGAGAAGATTAATAGTAGTGCAGACTTAGTAAATAGTTTGACAGTGTTGAGGGAATTATTTGTTTAGCAGAGTGATGGCATTCGGGAAAAAACTGTTCTTGTGTCCAGTTGTTCTGGTATGCAGTGCTCTATAGCGTCGTTTTGAGGGTAGGAGTTGAAACAGTTTATGTCCAGGATGTGAGTTGTCTGTAAATATTTTCACAGCCCTCTTTTTGACTCGTGCAGTATACATGTCCTCAATGGAAGGCAGGTTGGTAGCACTTGTTTTTTCTGCAGTTCTAATTATCCGTTGAAGTCTGTGTCTGTCTTGTTGGGTTGCAGAACTAAACCAGACAGTTATCAGATTGGTTACTGAATAATATCCTCATTTGGTTTAGATCTATCTTCAACTTCGGGCTCTATCTCCTTATTGAAATCCAATGGCAACCATACATCAATCTTTGTTCCATGTTCTAAATGATACATAGGGTAATAGAAAGGACTTGGAGATCTCTAAATAATCTCATCTGGCAGTTTCACGTTGCTATCAAATAGAACCTGAAACAAGATGAGTTCTTGTAGCACTCAATCAGTTGAATAACATAGAGAATAGAATTCTTCTGGGCTTAGAGGGCCCTGGAGACTGAGTGCCACTGAGAACAAATATTCCTATTATCTCTCAAAGTCTCATGCAATATTTTTTTAAAACATACTCTGAATTGGGATCCGACTTAATAGCTTGTTCTGAAAGCTTGATTTAAGATTTCAGCTTTAGCCTTCTTGTCAGGAACTCTCATCCTAAGAGGAGAGAGAGCAAATAGCAGACAATTTTACAGAGATTTCATTATCCACCCAGCTCTCTGGATGGAAGAGTGAGCAAAATATGAACACATCATGATCAATATACAGTATTTTGAAAGAAAATAGGAAGAAAGTTATCTCATATTAATGGTAAATTAAAACTATGACTCTCCAATCTTTTCTTAAAAAGAGATTGGACAGCCATTTGTCCGGAATTGTTTAAGTTTAAGTTTAATGTGATTTATATGCCGCCCTATCTCCAATGGACTCAGGGCGGCTCACAACAGTAAAATACACAATAACATTAATACAATAAAATTAAAAAGCCCGAATTAAAACAATTTAAAATCAGTTTAAAAACTATTTAAAAAAACCCCCTTCATCAGTCTAGGCTACGAAATAACCAGGTCTTCAAATCACGAAGCGAAGGTCAGGCGCCATCCGGAGCTCCAAAGGAAGTTGGTTCCAAAGGGTGGGTGCACCCACAGAGAAAGCTCTCCCTCTGGGGATCGCCAGCTGACATTGTCTGGCCGACGGCACCCTGGGGAGGCCCTGTCTGTGGGAACGCACCGGGCGATTGGAGATTGTTGCTGGCTGCAAGGAGTCCAACAAATATCCCGGACCTAAGCCATGAAGGGCTTTATAGGTGATAACCAGCACCTTGAACCTCACCTGAAGGGCAACCGGTAGCCAATGCAGGCCATGCAGGAGGGGTGTAACATCGCAACCCGTGCGGCCGCATTCTGCATCAATTGAAGCCTTTGAGTGGTTTTCATGGGCAGCCCTAGGTAGAGAGCATTGCAGTAATTGAGACGGAATTGTATAGTGTCGGAATTGTATAGTGTCAGAATTGTATAGAGACGGAATTGTATAGGGTCTCCTGCTTGAGTTGGGGGTGGGCAGGTTGGAGTAGAAGACCTCCAAAGACCTTTTCAACTGTTACTCTGTTATTATAGATGAGAATAAATGATAGCATTGGTCTCTTCTTTTTCATATACTATCCTTGATTTTGAGACGCAAAATCTGAGCTTCAAGAAACTTTGAAGAGCAGCTGGAAGGAGTTTTAATCAATTCCACTTTCCAAGACCAGATAGATTGCATCCTAGGATTCTGAACTTTTAAAATAACAAACAATTGTCTGCAGGAGGGCAAATTTGGTATCTGTTTTCAAAAAAAGAGGTGGGAAAGAGAACCCAGAAAACTGCAGTCTGCCAACAATACCTGGGGGAAAAAAGCAGCACACAAAACTATTTGTCTATAATCACCTTGAAAATAATTTCGTGATTTCTCACATACAGCATAGTCTTGCCAGATTAATCTTAGGTTATATTTGTCTAGAGTTTTTTCTGAGAAAAACCTTGTCAATACTGGGGATATATAATTAATGTCAACTTTAGTAAAACATTTGACCAGATACCACCAAGACATTGGAATCAGTAAGATAATTAAATATGGGCTGACTGGCATTTTTTTTTTTTCAAGGAATGGCAATCAGATGTCCCTCATCAAACAGGACTGAGTGTTCAGTAGGATGTCACAGTTCTCAGGCATGACCAGTCAACCTTTTCCTTATGATTAGGTGAAGAAATAGAAGGAACACTGATCTTTTCAAATCTGCAAATGACACAGCTGAAGGTGATAGCTGTGATCTGAGAGGTTAGAGCAGGCAGTTGAAAATAATAAAATGAAACTGAATAGAGAAAAACAAGTGACAAGCTTTTCAGTGAGGGAAAAGTGAACAAACAGACAGGATGAAGAGGATACATGTGAAAAGGATCTTGAAACTATAACTGAGCAGAATGTAATTCAGTAGAATGAAATGGCTGCTTAAGAAGTGAAATACAATTTTTGGCTGCAGTAATATAAGTACCATATTTTTTGAAGTATAAGATGCACCTTCCCCCCCCCCAAGTGGGTGAAAATTTAGGTGGGTTTTATAGACCGAATATGGGCATTTTTGGCCTCCCGAACCCTCAGTGTGTCACGTTTTTGGCCTTCCTGGCCCCCAGAAGCACTCTGCAGTGCTCCTTATGGCCCATTTTCATTTTGGCAAAAACGGGCCATAAGGAGCACTGCAGAATGCTTCTGGGGGCCTGGGAGAACTCTGACACGCAGAGGCCAAAAACTATTTTTTTCTTTTTTCCTCCTGTAAATTTAGGTGCATCTTATAGTCCGGTGCGTCTTATACTCAGAAAAATATGGTAGATTAAATTCTGGTTAGAGTCCATCTTATCTGTTCACTTTGGACACTAAATTCAAAGGAGGACAACAAAAATGATAGGGGGGGGGAAGGTATGTATGTTTAGCTCTGAGAAAAGATGACTGAGGGGATAGGACAAATTTTTTTCAAGTAAATGCATTAGTATTACACTGAAAATTAATTTCTGTTCTCTCAGAGTGAAAGTTCAGAAATATTAGTTTTAGGCCACAGGATTGAAAATGAATCTTGTCAGGAAAATTTTTCTAATGCTGCAAACAATTTCACAGGACAGTCAATTACTAACAAAGATAGTTGATTCCCCTTTACTGTGTGGGTTCAAGCACAGAATGGACAGGCATCTTAATTGAGATCCCTGCACTGAGCTGAGAGGGGATTAGATTCAATGGCAGAAATGGCCCTTTCCAACATTATGATTCCTTAAAGTGAATGATATTCAATAAATCAGTTTGAAAATCAGCTGCCCCAATGAATTTTTTTTAAAAAATTTGATTTATATGCCGCCCTTCTCTGGAGACTCAGGGCGGCTTACAATGTGTTAAGCAATAGCCTTCATACCTTTGTATATTTATATAAAGTCAGCTTATTGCCCCCACAAACTGGGTCCAAATTGACTCCCAATCTGACCTAAATTCATAGTTTGGTGTCGCTCAAATCCTTTGATAGGCTTGTGTGAATTCAACATTCAGAGGCATGAAACTGAACATGGTGAAACTCACAAGTGCACTACTGCTTTCAGTTATTTCCAAGGTGTTTTTATCAGCAGAGTACGCTCATTAGGGGTCCCTAAATTATGCCAAGTGATAAAGGCAGAACAGGATACATGGGTTTAGACAGTGCATATAGAACTGATTGCACTAATGTGACCCCAGATTTCATTAGCTTCCGAGCCTTTCAGTGAAAACGTTGCTAAACTGACAGAATCCCATTTTGCACTGATGCATGCTCAGACATGCCTACATATTACCCAAGTCAAGCATGAGGAGAGAAGATGGGGTAAGCAGGAGGCCTCTTTCTCAGATAAATTATTCCAAGCTCAGAATATTTCTTCAAGAGACATTCCTGCATATGAAAATGACCTTATTTCTCTCTCTTGTTGCAGAAAGAAATAATTCTAGCATTGCTTTTAAATTAAAATGTCAACCTTTGCCCAAATATTTCTTATTATTTATTTCTATATATATTTAATGTGTTTTTAAAATCCTTTTAAATAAACTAATAAATCGACTAATCCTTTAGAAATCAATATGACTGAAACAAAATGAAAATGGAGTGGCTTTTTTCAGGTTAATACTGTGTATTAAAAGAACATAGAGTTTGTGGATTTATTAATTATATGCTACATTAACTCTAAAGGTCACAAGTGCAGGAGTGATTGCGATTGCTATGAAGGATTATTGAATCAGTGGCTGTTTATTAGTATATATTTGGGCAGAAATTTACCAGGCTTCAAAATATGCTGCTAATTTCAGAAATAGTATGCTTGAAAGATCACTAGGGACACAGACCAGTATCAGGAAGTCATTCTTTTTCAAGAAAGATAATTGGAGAATTCCTTATTAATTTCTCTGTAGGTATAACAAGGTTGCTTGTTATAGACCTTCAATAGAAGGTCTAACCAATTAAACTCTGATATTCCCTGACCACAGAGACAGTCTTCCAACTTAACTTTGAATTCCTATGTTGTCATTCTTTAGATTACACATATGAATGTGACTGTATATTCACTCACTCATAACACTGCTCAAAAACTTTCTGTCAACATCCCGACTGATGATCCAAACTAAAGCAGTGCATTCGAGATCTGCCAACGTATCTATGCAAAACTTTATTGAGTATATCATTTGGGCACTATTGAAGACAAAACCAGCTCTAGTTCATTCCCATGCAAACCCACATAGTTACAACTTAGTTCCCGCTCCCTCCTATTTCTCCAGCTCACATCGTCCAATTGAGTGTCATTGTATTGTTATGAGAAAGAGTCTCTGGTTTTGGCCAACACCTGCAGATGTGTCCTTGGCTCTCACGGCTTTTCTCCTTGAAGTCTGGAACCTGCATTCCTTTCCCTCCCCCGTCTGTTGGCAACTAGAGAAGTGATAATTGTTGCAACAGCATGAACGTGCTTTGAGCTTGACACTTTCCTTAAATAGTTTAAACAAAGACTTTAACTTATGTCTCTCTTAGTAGTAGGATAACAGAAAGCAGAACATAGAACCATAGAATTATAGGGTTGAGGGTTAGGGTGAGGGTTGGTATGCTCTGGGCTTCCTTGTTTTCTTGTAGACATTTCATTACCCTAACTAGGTAACATCATCAATGCTAGTAAGGAATGCTGTTTGCTGTCAGTTTATATTCTGCTGACTTGCTTATCTGTGTGGGTGGGGGTGGTTTTAGAGATTCTTTGGCTGTTTACTGATGGCTCTTTGTCAGTTTCTTAATTGGGGTACTGTTTACTTGATTGTTGGTCTGAAGTTAACCTTAGAGTTAATCTATGCTGATCTGATTGCTGATTACTGGTGGAGAGGTGCTGGAGTTTTTTTGTTGTCTTTTGGGCTGGTTGATTTTCTCTTTTACATAGGGCTGGAATTATAGGGCTGGAAGGGAACTTGGAGGCCTTCTAGTCCAACTCCTGTCCTAGGTAGGAATCCTTATTCCATCTCAAACAAATGGTTGTCCAATCTTTTCCTGAAAATTTCCAGCAATTCCAGGAGACAAACTGTCCCATTGACTACTTGTTCTGACAGTCAGGAAGTTTCTTCTTAGTTCCAGTTTGAATGCTAGTTTGAATAAAAAGCAATTCTGTACTTTCTATGGCATCATTTAAATTCAGGTACTACCATCTAGTGGCTGTTTGATTGCAAAGCTTCCATCCCCCAAATTCAGCATTAAAGCGGAGATCTGATGCCTAGTTTTGTTTGATAGTTTGAGGATTTCTTTTAAATTTGGTTTGGATAGCATGGCAACATGAGTGTTCAGATTAATGACTGGTCACATTTTTTTGAAACAGGAGTTGGCAAATGACCTTTTAATCAAACTGGTTGCTTGCCCTGCTATGTAAGAGTCATCATCTCTGCCTGCAGGAGAACAGTATAAACCACAATTATGTATGCAGTTAAACTGCTTAAATTGTACTATTTTCATGTTGTAGGATGGGAAAAGAAGACAGAAACTTTTCAGATACGTACACCCAGTTCTTCCCTATTTATGGTGATTTTTCTGATATGAAATGCGTGTTATTTCATGGAGTATAAATTTTACTGCGGAAGAAGCTTGTAATTATGTGTAACCCAGCTATAGTAGAACTGAGAAAGAAATAGAGGGATTAAAAGCTGGTGGAAACTGACAAAGGATTGCCAAGACATGCAAGGAAATTATTTACTAATGCTAAAGACTAGTTGCAAGTGGATTTAATTTGGGAGCATGGCTAAGCGTCAAAGGGCAGAGAGAAGGAAATCAAGAAAGGGGTAGCCAAGGAAAATAGAAGGAATAAGAATCAAACCTATAACTTAAAGGAGAAAAAATACTTGTGAGAAAGCAGGAAATGAAAGAACGTCTGAGACTTTTCTCTTGATAGCATTTTGTCTAGCTGGAATTTCATTTCCTCCATCTAATAAGAGAAGATGCTAGTCTTGGAGGGTGAGACAGTTTTTGCTGTGAACAGTTTGTTGCTCCTCTGCTTTTTATTTATTTTATTTATTTATTTATTTATTTGTCAAGCATGTATAAGATAACAGATATAAGTATAAACACGATTATGAATGCAGGAAATGGATACGGATAAATGGGGACAGTGGGACAGGAATGATAGGCATGCTGGTGTTCTTATGCACACCCCTTACAGACCTCTTAGGAATGGGGCGAGGTCAACAGTAGACAGTCTAAGGTTAAAGTTAAGGGGGTTGGGGAAATAACCACAGAGTCAGGTACTGCATTCCAGTCATTGACCACTCTGTTGCTGAAGTCATATTTTCTGCAATCGAGTTTGGAGCAGTTTACCTTAAGTTTGTATCTATTGTGTGCTCGTGTATTGTTGCGGTTGAAGCTGAAGTAGTCATTGACAGGTAGGACATTGTAGCAGATAATTTGTAGGTCAGACCGAAGGTGGCATAGTTCTAAATTGTCTAAGCCCAAAATTTCGAGTCTGGTGGCATAAGGTATTCTATTGCGAGCAGAGGAGTCGAGGACTCTTCTCATGAAATATCTCTGGACTCACTCAATTGTATTCATGTCCAATAAGCAGCTTATATTTAGCTATATTTTGAAACTTTTTGCAGCTTTAGGGAGTTGACTTGGTTGTGTATCAACTGTTCATTCTGTAGGACAAGGTTCTCCAGCCTTGGCAACTTTTAAGACTTGTGGACTTCAACTCCCAGATTTCTGCTTGTAGAACAAGAGATTCATCCACCATTGTCTAGTGTTGTTTAAGTTTATACAAGTGCAATTCTGTCAGTACAATTATTATATTTTTAGAGCAAACAGCAAAGTTATTTTTGACAGTTGAAAACAAAATGATGGACATGCTTCTTACTGGATGCTCCTAAAGGGAGGGGGAAATCACATTTAATGGCCCTCCTTTTTTGCTGGTTGAAAATTTAGCAAGGCAATTTAAAGCAAATAGCATGGCAGCAGTTTGGATTGTGCTTTGGCGGTGCTGAGTTGCCCCATTAATATTTAGAAATCGATTTACATCATCATGGCTTTAAAAAAAGCCCTGATGAAATTCAGCTGCTGGGCTTCTCTGCGGAAAGTCTGTTTCCATAGAGAGGAAGACTTTGATACTGCTAGAACTACCCTTAAGCAACAAATCTGGGATATGTATTTTCAATAGATTTTTCCTTCTTGGATATTTTAAGGGTGCTTCTATGCATCTTCAGTTATGTCCATGTGGTGATTGTTCAATAGAAATTCTAGGCCATATGCTATTATGCTATTCCCAGTGGTGAGTTTCTACCGGTTCGCCCCGGTTTGAGCAAACCGGTAGCGATGGCAGGAGGCTTCACCCACCCACCCGGATATCATCACAGATACTCTGTACATGTGCAGAAAGTTCTGCGCATGCGCAGAAGCGCTGCACGCAAGTGAAGCAAGTGCACACACGTGCTCACAGTTCCGAACTGGTAGCGAAGGTAAGTGAAACCCACGACTGCTATATACAGACCCTTATTTATCCTATCTTGCAGAAATTTCCAGGTAGGGAGTGTGATTTCTATTTAATGCTACTTCTCTAAGACAAGGCCTTGAAAATAACCTCTCAAATCGCCCAGTTCTGTGTTGCCGTTTATATAATACGGTGTACCATTACTTAGGACTGGCATTTCTTATAATAGTATTTTATTTGAATTTATTTTAGTAACTATGTTCTTAATTATTTTTAGATTCCCATTATATTTATTGTTTTTCTCTTATACATGTATATATATAGAAAGATATAATACTTTTTAAATTCAATATCCTGTATCTCTCTCCTCAGGGTTACAATAAATTTGATTTAGATTTAGAGATGCTGAGTTTGAACCAGCTGCTCAAGCCCAGAATATTTTATGTATTAAAATGCTACAGGAAGTGCAAACCAAAATGCTATTTTGGGTTTTTCATCATGATTTCTTTATTAATGTATTGACTGTAAACATGTGGATACAGCTTTTTATTTGTTGGTTTTAATGTTTTACAGCACAGCCCTAAGCAGATCTAGATATTAAAATAAATATAAATATTCAGTGTAGATTCTTATTTACAGATAGTCCTCAAGTTACAACCATAATGGAATCTCCCATCATGGTCATAACTTGTGATGGTCAGTCCCATGACTGGCCTGATTTTTATGACCTTTTTGTGGCAGCCATAAAGCAACTCCACAGACATTAAGTGTTAAGCTAACCAATGGTCTGCTATGGTTGTGGTTTCGCCAAAAACTGAAGTAAATGCATGGTTTCAACCAAAACGTCATAAAACACAGTCACATGACTGCAGGGTGTTGCAAATGGCCTAAATGCAGCCCTATTGCTGAGCACCTGAAGCGCAGTCACATGACTGAAGGAGAGGGCTGACCATTGGAACTTCAAATCATGTTCATAAGTATCCTCCCAGGTAAGTCTGTCAGAACTTCAAACAGTCTTAAGTCAAGGACTATCTGTGGTTAGCATTATTTTGTTTCTTGAAGCTTGTGTATCATGTCTGGGCATTGCTCTGACATTCTTGCTCAAGAAAAGAAACAGAATCAATAACCTGCTTCTATGAAAGAACCAGGACAATATATAAGAATCCCAAAGGTGCTTTTTCAGGATGCTAGTGGACTTCCTTGTTTTTTCTTTTGAAGACGTTTCACTTCTCATCCAAGATGCTTCTTCAGCTCTGACCGTATGGTCGGGAATGGAAGGATTTATACTCCTTGCAGACAGCTGGTAATCTGCATCCTTTTAGCGGGTCGTTGAAGCACTTGGAGGTTTATCTGTGTCCTCAGGGTCACCTGAATGGAAGGATTCATATTCTACAGAATATAAATAATTCTTTAATATATAAGAATGGAGGATTTTTATTCATTATATCTTCCTAAAGAAATGCATAACTTCTCCGATACTTTTGAGAAGTCTCAGCAGAACTCCAAAGGGAATCTCGAAATTTCCTAGTCCTAGTCCTAAACCTCAACAAGAAACATTGCTCGGTTCTGAAGTATGAACACTTCTTGACATTTCCTAAAGCTTATTTTCATTGATCAGATGAAATTTTTGCTCTCTTCTACTGACAGACAGTAAACAATATCCTTCAGCTATCAGATCTTTTACACTTCTGGTTCAAAATAATATAATTGCCCTTAAATCTGGAGTCCTTGGGGGTGTTTTTCATGTGTTGAAGCTATTCCATATGGCCTAATTTTTCTGTCCTGTCATGGCAAAGAAATAGTTTTGCAGAATGTTGCTGACACTTCTGTCTTAAAAATGCCCTTTTTCCTCACTCTACTTAGTGTCAGCATTCCTAGAATAATCACAGGCTGTGGCTGCAGTATTGCAATTCAAGCCCATTTTGCATATGCACTGGCAATGAATGTAAATACAAAAACGTGGGGCTTTCATTATGATAATTCAATCACTATCTTGGCTCTTGTAACCTACCCATTCCCTTTGGCCCCCAAGATATGGAATTATGCTAATGGAGTATAGAGAAGGATGTTTGTTGATATAACTAAATGAAATAAATGGGAATTGGTTACTTAAAAAGTGTATGAGAAAATTTCTTCATGAAATTGAAAGTATGATGTGTGACGTATGACGTAATTGCAATGGAGTACAGTAGCCCCCAACGGAGAAAGATTTTTCCGAGGACTGGAGGGGGTATAGTTTTGCATGCTGCCTGCATCCCACAGATGGGGCTTCACTTATTTGTGCGGCCTTGTGGCTGGCATATCACGGACCAGTGCCGGTCCATGAACCGGGGGTTGGGGACCCCTGATGTATTATATGGATGATCTTGGGGAAAGATGCTGCCTAGGAAACCATAAGACAAGAGAGACAGGAACCCCCAGTGGCTTAAACAGTCAGAGAAAGAAAGCATCAACAGTGTGCTGCAGTTGGCAGGGAAAATAAAAACAGTCCTAAACTGCATCAACAAAGGAATAATATTAAGATCACGTGAAATATTAATACCACTATATACTGCTTTAGTAAGATCAAGGCTGTTGTAGTCCATAGTTTTGTTAACATACTTTGCAAAGGAGGTATTCCACAGTCCTGTTAGGTGGTTTCTTTTAACATTATAATTCCAAGAGAAAGATACTTTTATTGGCCTAGGCCAGGGGTTGGCAAACTGCGGCTCCGGAGCCACAAGTGGCTCTTCAGGCTCTCTGCCGTGGCTCCCTGTCCCATCACTGGTTCGCCCCGCCCCTCTTATTTCTTTTTTGGACTCCAGCCCAAAGTGGCAGGAAGTGAAGGCTGCCTTACGTGAAAGCAGGTATAGGACAGCTTCGCTCCTGCACTGTCCTCCCCCCTCCTCTCATAACCCCCTGGCTAGCTGTGGCTGAGCCGGGAGTGTGCACACGCATGGAGAGACCCACCTTAAGTGAGTTGCTGCCCGCCCCGCGCATGCCTTTCCTAAACTTTGGTGCTCATTTGAGGAGGGTCTCCCCGCCCATGTGCAGCTCCCGGCTCAGCCACAGCTGTCCCAGGCATCCTGAGAGGAGGAGGGGGAAGAGGGTCGCTGGAGAGTGCAGGAACAAAGCTGCCCTGTACCTGTCTTCGCACCACATTTGCACATTTGCTTCCTGCTACTTCAGGCTGGAGTCTCCCTTCATGTGCGAACACTCCCGGCTCAGCCACAGCTGGCCAGGGAGTTATGAGAGGAGGGGGCAGGAGGACGGTGGCCCAAAGGGAGGGGGGAAAGACAGACAGAGAGAGAGAGAGAGAGAGACAGAGACAGAGACAGAGACAGAGAGAGACAGAGTGATACATAGAGAGGGGGTGAGAGAGGGAGAGATACAGGGGGAGAGAGAGAATAGTTTTGTGGCTGGGTAGGCGTGGCTAGGTGCTCATGTGACTGGGTGGGAGTGACATCGAGTTGGACATGCCCACCCAGGTTTTGTGGCTCCTGGTGTATTTTTTTTCTGTAGGAAACTGGTCCAAGTGGCTCTTTGAGTGTTTAAGGTTGCCGACCCCTGGCCTAGGCAAAAAGCCAAGGTATCCTGGAGATCTTATTTTTGGGGGGCATGACCTGCAGAGAAGCATTAAATAGCTATTTTGACCACTGACTAAATATGTCCTTTATACATTCTGATTTTTCCTTTTATATCTAGCATCCATTCCCCCCGCCTCCATATATGTGATTTCTTTATTTCTCAGTCAGTGTTATTGAACCTATTGGGATGCTACTCATATTGTGGGATATGTCTATTGTCAATAAGCGTATCAGATAAGAGAGGAAAAATCTGGACATTCACCAGATGGCAAATATATAGTCATTATTCAGAATTTTGCAGCCCAGATCTGATTGCCTCATTTTCACTCTTTGGAAATGAAAGACACTGGGCAGGCAATTCTATTTATCTTAATGCAAAAGAATGAAGCAGCAGATTTATTGCATTAAGTGACCAATTGGATAATCTTCTGGGAGTTGAGCTTTGTATTAAGAAATCTCATTGAAATATTTATTACCTTCATTTTCTGGCTGGGCTCTTATGTGACTCAGATGGATTTGCAGAAATCCACACTGGCAAAATAACTTCAATGAACATAGTAGATCTACCTAAGAAATGGGCAGGTGGTTGAGGCTTTTAAGATCCTTTTCGAAAGCTGAAACCTTATGCACATTTATATGAAAATTATCTGCGTTGAAAGCAACATTTCAAAGTGATTCCTCATAAATAAACATCCATGAAATTAAATCATGAAAAGTCAGGAATCATGGTGCAATGGTTAGAATGCAGTATTGCAGGCAAACTCTGCCCACAGCCAGGAGTTCGATCCCGAAGGGGCTCAAGGTCAAGCCTTCCATCCTTCCAAGGTCAGCTGTTGAGCTACGGGCCTGGTAGCTCAGCAGATTAAAAGCATTGTGATTAACACCAGCTGTCTGCAATTACTGTAAGTTCAAATCTCACAAGGTTGACTCAGCCTTCCATCCTTTCTAAGGTAGGTTAAATGAGGACCCAGTTTGTGGGGGCAATAAGCTGACTTTGTATAAATATACAAAAGTATGAAGGCTATTGCTTAACGCATTGTAAGCCGCCCTGAGTCTTCAGAGAAGGGCGGCATATAAATCAAATTTAAAAAAAAAATGTTCATGGCAACATTTAAACCTCTCAGAGAGTGCTGTAAAGCCTATGGAGCAGTCTATAAATCCAAGTGCTATTGCTATAATATAAGTGTCAATTTATGTAGAGTTTAGATACCAAATGCTGGTTTTCCATTTTATCACACATTTATAAATTTATATATGTATAAATTTCCTGTTGCCACATCCTGAAAAACTTAAACTAGAAGCTTTCCACTATTTATATCTTGTATAAAAGAATAATCCACTTTCCTTCTTATCGACATACAGTATCTAGAGACAGAATATAAAATTGAAACCAGAGGCTTTTCTTTTAGGATTACTGGACAAGGAAATTGAAAAAACAAATCTGGATCTTTGTTATTGCAGCAAGACTGGAAAGATATATCAAACCCCACAACGTAAGAGTAGATGGAAAAACTGATGGAGTTAGGAGAGACAGCCAAATTAACTGTTTTAATCATAATAAAAAGAATATATCCAGTTTTGTTTCTACTTGGAAACTTCTTCTAGAGTTTGTGCTCAAGACAGGAAAAAAAAGAAAGAAATTGAGATTTTGGGATTTGCTGAATAGATAAATTTGTGGTTTTAGAAACGACTAGTGTACTAAATATGTAAAAGCAAAATGTTGAAGCTGTGCCTAAGGTTTTTATTCAACTGTATTGAAAAAAGTTGGAAGTTAACACTTTTTTCTTATTTTCTCACCACCCCACACTTTTCTTTTTCCCTTCCCCATTTCCATGCTATCTTTATTTCCATTTGTATTTTATATTATGAAAATTTAGTAAAATTATTAAGAACAACATATTAGGGACACAGCAGCCTGTTAATCTGTCTAACCCAACTATGCTTGTAGCCATTTTCTGTAGTTTCCAGCTAAGGACATTCCTCCCCCCGCCCGCCCCTTGATTAAAAATGCTGGCAAGAGAGTGTGACAAGTATGAATACGCTAAACATGGGTACAACCACATGAGAAAACATTTTTTGGTCTTCTTGTCGGAACAGATATTGTGCAAAAAACTGAGATCAGCAGCAGCTATCTTCCCTACTATATTTTAATTATTGCCATATAAGAATTTGCCCGTATTTTCCAGATGGTGACACTGTTTCACTACTGTCTCAGCAAAACTCAGAGTAAGGCACTGCATTCAGACAGAGATGTATAGAACTAACTGAATAATGTTTATAACAAGAAGACAGTTTGACAAATAGGTGTCCAATTTTTAAACTGTCCATTATTATAGGAAAACAGCTGCCAAAGTATCCTAATCACAAAGCAATAAATAATCCAGATCTCTTTTGGAAGTCTGTTGATCTGGAGGAAGCAGAAAGATGCTACCTGTTCCTGTCAGATTTGAAGAGATATTCAGAAACATAATCAAACTGACTAAATAAAAACCAAGTCTTGAGCATGACTTATAGTTCATTGAGCTTGACTTGTCACTCATGACTTGAGAGTCGTGAAGAGATGTTTTTGCTTTAGGAATAAAAACGAAACATTTTCTTTTTCAGTTTCCCTGTAACAATCTGAAGTGAAGTGACATCCTCATTTTTCACAGATGGTTAATTCTGTTATTTATATTTCTGTCCTCCAGTGAGTGATTCTTGACATATTCTCAGGCCTGTCATACAGATCAGAAAGAAGGCCACAAACTGGGTTCCTTCTACTTAAGAGCAAAGCCCAATTTTTAATTTAAAATTTAATAGTAAAACAAAGAACCATCTTTCCTTGGCGTCTATGTGGTTGAAGAGGAGACAGTGAAGCATTCTTCAGCTTTTTGCCCAGGCTTTGCTTTTAATTAGGCAAATTGAGTTGCATCTGTGTTCAATTTTTATATTTTAATGTTAGCTATTTTAAGTACAACATGAGTGGGTTTGTTCTTTCCATTTCTCAAATACCACTTAATATTTAGAAAGATATTTTAAAACACTGGAGACTAATATAATAAGCCCCAGATTTGCAGTTTTATAGCCCTACAAATACACATTTTATTTGCTCAGAATTAAAGTCCCTTTTGCATCCAAGGATACTTAACTTTATCTCAATTTAAACCTGAAGGTGCATCCTTTACGGTGCTGATTCACAACTCAGGGTATTCATGGAAGAAAATCAGTAGACAAGGCAGTAACAAATATTTGTGTGGTAGGCTAGATCATAGTCTTTCAAGGTTTAGAAAGAAATGGCAATTAATAGCAGTAGCACTTAGACTTATATACCGCTTCACAGTACTTTACAACCCTCTCTAAATAGTTTACAGAGTCAGCATATTGCCTCCAACAATCTGGGTCCTTGTTTTACCAGCCTCGGAAGGATGGAAGGCTGAATCAACTTTGAGCTGGTCAGAATTGAATTCCTGGCAGTGAACAGTGAGTTAGCCTGCAATACTGCATTCTAACCACTGCGCCACCACAGCTCCTCAAGTAATGCTCCTGTAGCACCTCCAAAGAACGGAAAGATATATTTCTGAAAAAATTTGGAATCTAAAAATATTACCTAAGATATTTCTAAACAAATTATATCAGTATTTTTGTGAAGATAACCAGCAACATTGAAGCTTTTCTTAGGATGTTAGTATAACATTTTTTACTTCTGAATTATTCTTCTCCAGTGTGCCACAATTCCTAGTTATGGCTTGATAGATAAGAATCCATAGTCACTGTGTGCAAGGAGATGTACCAAAATTTGAGAATAAATGCTTGGTTTTGTCTTTCTCAAGAGACTTGTCATTCACAAAATGGTATGCATCTATTGGTTCTGAGAATATGGTTACAGAAAATGCAGCTACCAACTAATGAGGAAGGATTTGGCTTTCCCAATGTCATCTTGCTTACCTATTGTGAAGTATTAAATACTGGGGACCAATAATTTGTGCCCAACTTCCCCAACTTCCATTTTGGGGAAAATATGGTGACATGGAACATGGAAAAATTAGATACAAGTGTGGATATTGACTTTGAACGAACTGATAGATGATGAAGATTAATGTTTAACATATGCCGTGTTAAGAAATATCATCTATCAGATGTAACCCTGTGGTAATATTTACAGCTACAACATTTGTTCATAACATTATTTGAACCAGCAGAATTTTCACCTTTGTAGATACACAAGATACTAGAACAACTTGATAATCCTTTAAAACTAAAAAAAAACAACACAAAAAACCCTTAGTCTGTATGTGTAATCAATAAACCAATTTAATACATATTAAGACATGAATGGAATAAGGAACTAGAGTTCCTCTTTTGCTTGTGGGAGAGTGTCTTAACTTCTATAGCAAGGAAGTCAGTGGACCTTAAATTATGACTGGTACAACATAAAATACTATTTAGGATTGATTGGTCCTCACTACTTTTGTATAGAAAAGGTCTTTTTTATGGTTGAAGATGTAACAAGGATAATTCTTCTTTAAAAACATGTTTTTACAATATGCTATATTTACTAAATTCTCAGAGAAAATAGTGAATTATATGACAGTGGGACAAAAATTAAGTTTTTCAGAGGATAATATTATTTTGAATTATATACATATGAGAAAGAAACTGACAACTGGACAATGCAAATGGATTATTTGTGCTATTACTATGGCTAAAAGACTGGTTTTGGAGCTTTGGAAAAATAAATGTATGGTCCCTTTCACTCAATGGATTGAGGATCTGATTTTACCTGCCACCTATGAGCGGATTAACTATAGATATAAACTTTGTATGGACAACTATAATAAAATATGGAATTCATTTATGCAAAATATAGTAAGTTAAAGAGGAATGATAATTATATGCATATATTAGAAATAAATATATATGTACTTTAATATTTATTATAAATAAAAGAAAATTATAATTATAATATTGTAACAATATAGAATTGTTTATTTTTTTGTGTTCTGTTGTATTTTTTCATTTTTTTCACACAAGTGGTCTCCACTAAATGGACTCCACTAAAAAAAAATCAAGCATGAAAAAGAGGAAAAATATGTTAAATACCAAGGTTTCCCAATATTTTCTGTTCATGGAATCTGTTTCTTCGAAATAAAGCCTGCAGAACCAGTGTTCAAGAGGCAAAATTCTAGTAATGAAAAATTGGCTGCATTTTGAGTTAATGTTTTTTTTAAAAAAATTGTTTAGCCCTTAGTGCCTTGTGGAACTTCATCAAGTTCTTGTGGGTTCTGTGGGAAACAATTCGAAAAATCCTGTTAAATAGGATCTTTTCTTGAAAAACTGCATTTCTGAGCAAATGTATCTTATTACTTCTGATGATGGATTTTATGGAATTGTAAAAGGAAACATAATCTCACATGAAAAGCCATGTGGAATCTCAGTCTGAATCCATTTTCATGTCTTTGCCAAAGAAGGATGCCTTAGGAATGCTCAGGAATACTTGGTATAGAAAAATATCTACATTTTACTCACTGAGTGCATACTACTGCATATTGTCAACAGCCCAAACAGAGTCAACAAAGTTACAAAGTCATACTCCTTGGTAAAGAGCCCAAATATCTTGATTTTAATAAATTATAAAATTAAAGGTTCGAATTTGTATATAAATTTGAATAAACAATTCATGGGATGCATTGCAACTGACATTAAGCCATTTTATGTAACTGGCTGTATCTTTCAAAGACAGCTAATACTGTGCATTGTAGGTGAGTAAATAAAGTAGTAAATACATTGCACAATAAAAGTCAATGACAAAAATCCTTGAAAAAGATACTTAAAAAAATACTTAGGTTTTTTTCAAACAAGCTTTTCTGTGGACCAATTCATACAACTGTTGGCCATATTGCATCTGCAACTAAATGTTCTACTCAGACTGACTTTCTCTTCGTGGAAAATTGGTTGCATATGCTGGCAGCCGAAAGGTAGCTACAGCTTTTGTCTGGTCACAAAGATACTTGTGTAGGGTTTCCTGATGTGTATTGAGAGTCAAGTATTTCATTTAATGAGAAACATTCATGACTGTTCCCATATTGAAAGGCATTACAAACAAGCCTTTTAAGTGCCTGTTGTAATGACGCTCAGGTTTTAAATTAATATGTTCAAATCTCATCAGGAGCTCAGTCCGAAAATACTCTCATAGGTGAATCTGTATTACAATTGTCCTTGCTAGTTTATTAATTACCAGTAATTATTGAATGGTGACAAAGGTTCTTTTCCAAATTACCATAGACAGGGAAAAATTATCAGGGGCAGTAATAATTTGGAGTGGTTGGGTATATGTTTTTAAATTAAGAGCATATGAATGGAAGACATAAATACGAACCCCTCTAACTGAGATATGTAATGATTTACTGCATTTTTTCATGTTCTGCAAGGATAATCTCACCATCTTTATTCATTGGACATTCCTCATAATCCAACAAAGATGGTCTTTGTGCAGAAGTTGCTCTATAAATAAGCACCAGATATACATGCAATAGCATGAGCAAGAGTGCAGCCATATTTACTTGAGTACCATTCAAATGATTAAATGTCTTTTGATGTTTAAGAGAATGCATGTCCAAATGCCAGGATGTGTGGCAAACGACTAGAATGGGAACATGACAAATAAACATTATAAAGGGCCATTATGTTGCTCAAATGTGGAATCAATCCTATGTTGTCTGTTAACTCCCTCAAGTTGATGACTTTCAGATTCTGCCTATATCCAGCATTCACTATTTTTTATCTCCACCTATCTGACCTGGCTATCAGATGCCTCCAGACTGATCTTGTTCAATAGGCTATAACGTGAATCCCTATATATAGGTGGTATGCTATACAAAAACTTTGGTCTGTTTAAGCAGATCTTAACCCTAACCAATCATTTTCTCTCAGCCTGATCGTCTTCACAACTTTATTATAGAGGGAATAAAATGGAGACTCCTGAGTAAACGGCCTTCAGCTACTAGAAGAAAGGCAGAATATCAGCCAACCAAAGAAATAAAATAAAGAAACAAACAAAGAAACAAAAAGAGCAGATTTCAGTGATTATTTATTTAAAACCTGCAGTAATACAGGTGCTTCTTCAGTTAGATTTTGAGGGTAAGGACAGCAAAGGATTTCTTTTACATGCATTGCTCAGATAATGACAACAAATATATCAGTTCAATCAACAGGGGAAGTGTCCAGGAATCCAGGAATGTAATGAATCATCAGTTGTTGAGAATAGCATGCAAACTATTTGCCTAGCCTTGGGTTTTCTCACCAACCATTGAGGTAAGCTGTTTTTAAACCTGCCACCAGTTTATGCTGATACCTACTCTCTAGCCATCAAGATGTCTTTAAATGTTTTTGCTTGCTTGCTTTTGTTTGCAGGTGAAAAGGTCTATAATCAAAGCAAAGCTATATTCACAAGTGCATTTACTAAAAAGAAAAAAATTCTGGGAGAGGGGGGCTGTTACCCATGAATAAATGCAGCTCTCTCTTTAAACCAAGTGAGTGGTAACGTACCCGTGATGCTGCTGATATCCATGCATGCTTTCAGAAAGTGCTGTGCAAGAGGAAACCGGGACTCAAAGGGCTGACAAACAGAGGTTGTTAAAATCTAAGCAGATTCAGTATCGTTATGCATTTATATGCCTAATGACATCTGTTCCCTTCTGCAACAATACAGTAGACCTAATTACCTGTTGATAGCACAAATTGTTCACTACCCCAGTGGATATGTGCAATATATAGACAATAAACAAAAGCTACACTTTCTTCAAACAAAAAGCACCAACTGAAATAAAAAAGAAAATCCAGTCATTTAAATCATTAAGATTTGAATAAAAGCAATCATTTTACCACAAGCTTTTAAGAGTATGAAATGCGGATATTTGGGGGGCAGGGAGGGAGGGAATAGTGATATTAGGATTATTTAAACTATCTTTCCAGTGAGTTAATGTATACAGTTCAATTTCAAATAGTTTTTGAAAATGTGATTCATGGGGTCAGGAGGATTGCACATGTGATTCAAATAAATTCCAAATCATGGCCAAATCTGCGATTAAGGTCAAAGAAGATCCATGCAAGGAAACGTCGATTTGAGCAAGAGTGTTTATGAGTGCCTCATGTTGCTGGAGACAGAGGCTGTTTGCAAAATCTACTGTTTTGTTTCCATAACCACCAAATTGTGGAAGAGAAGGAAAGGAGAGCAGAGTCAAGAGACTGACCCATCACCCCTCTAATCACTGAATGACTTCATAAGGGGGACTTCCAAGTAGGAATCCTCGCATACAGCACTTTGGAGACCACCGAGTGCTCATTTTAAGCTTTTAAAGAGATATCAGAATCAAAATATTTGCCAAAGGAGAACATTAGTTGTTTTAATGAAGTATCATCTAACCAAAGTACTTGTTTAAGCTTGTATTTTATGTAAGAATCCCAACAGAACAAGAATGAATGTTAGATATTGCCAATTTTGACACTAAAAACAAACAAAAGAGCATCACTGCATCTCTTTTTGTAACTGAATAGGCTTCACTCTTAGAGGGTCCTATTGTGCCTATAAAGTTCATCACTTCTTGCAAAAGGTAACAAAACATTGATCTTCATTTTTGCTGCAGTTATACAGTTTGATGCAGGCTTGTTCTAGCTTTAGAATAAAGCTAGTCTCTTTTCATTTTGAGTCAGAATGATTATTGTCTGAAGTATTGAATGGAATCTCAAATCAACATTTGTGGCCTAAGCACACTTTTAGAAGACAAATTTGTACATTAAAAGCATGTACAAGACAACTTAGTTCTTTAAATGTACAATACAAACCATATTTTTATAGTGCAGTTAGATTTAGTACATGGGCTTAGTGTGGGCATTCATGGGAAGGGGAGAAATGACAAGACTGGTGCAACAGCAACACAATTATTGCCATTTATATATTTGAATCAGAGATTGGATTCAAGTGTGTAAGCATGACATTTGGTGGATGATGCCACCAAGTATCTCCTTCAGGCTTCTTCAACACAATTTGCATGAAGATGATTCAGGAGTTGCTATATCATAAATAAGGGTTTTTGGGGTTTTTTGGTGTCTGAGAAGTTGAAAAGTCACACAGTGATTGGAAGGGTCTTGCAATCCTTAAAGTCAGAGTTATAGATCTTGAGGTCCACAGCCTCATGACACCTGTGAAAGGTTGGGTACAGTTCTTTACAAAAGGGCCTCCAGCATGTCACTTTTAAGCTAATGAAAGGGAAACTGTTAAATATATTGGGAACAATCTTGTCTTGCAGTTTGATTATATATATACATTAAATTAATTTAATTTTGGATTTTTGTCCTGGCTTTGCCCATTCTTTTGTCCTGGCCCCATCATCATTCTGGAGTGCGGGCTCTTCAGCATAATCTTTAAAGATGAAATGTGGACCTCATACTCAAACGTCTTGTGCACCTATGGCTATAATATTCCTTCTTCATGAATGAGATGGAAAACTTGATAGTTGTACAGAGATAGCCTTAGAACTCTTTCTTTAATGTTCTTTTACTATTTCTGAAGAACATTATTTTCCAGCTGGATTTTGTACAGTAACATCACCAAGTGCGCTTTTCAAGTGGTTATTGCAATTAATTGGGTTTGGCTCCCAAAATCAGATTCAATTAATTCCTCAACACTTCAGTTAGACTTTTTGTCATCCCTGAGTGTGGAAGTAGCACCTCTGAATTCAATGAAAAGATTAGTATACTTGAGTTCAGCGCAATGGATATCAAAGTTGTTGTACATGGAACAATTTGACCTGCCAAATAAATGGCAATCATTTTTTTTTAAAAGACTACTGAAATGCTATAGGCTGTTTTGTAGGCTTATTAAGCATTTTGGATCAATTAATAAGACTTTATATAGTATTAGCCAGGTAGATTCCATTGGATTCAAACATACACAGAGATGGAGCAAGATGGTAAATAAAAAGAAACAACCCTGCTGACATTTACTACAAGTAGTCCTTGTTTAAATGACCACAATTGGGATCAGCAACTCATTAAGCAAAGTGGTTGCTAAGTGAAACTGTAACCATGCTTATGATCTTACTTCAATTTCTCTTGCTTTACAGAACTGTGAAGGTCATAAATATGAGGACTTGTTGTAAAGTAACATTTTTTTATCATGGTCATGACTGCAAATGGTTGCTAATCAAGGTAGTCTTTAAACAAGGACTGCCTGTATGTAGCATTGTTGCATAGCTGTTAAACTATGATGCTGTTGTACCATTTGTAACCTAACATTTCTTATGCTGTTTATCTTTTCTTTAATTAAATAAGCCTACATGTCTATGTATTGCAAGCTATAGCATTAGGCATTTCTGCCATAGCACCACTATTAAAAAAATTAGTCTCTAGGGTGGCATGGGCAATACTGCAGTACTGTAACATCTCTATAAGAGAGAAAATATATATCTGTATATAGAGTTATATTTCCAATTTAACGCAATTCCCTGAGCATTCCTTTTTTCCTTTTTTCTGCAATCAGCTGCTGAATTCTTTGGTTCTTTGTCCTTTCATATGGTAGTCTCCTCCTCCAGATGATGTTGTGTTGTGGCACTTCATTTTCCGTCTCATGAATTTTATAGGGCGCATCCAGCGTGTTGCCTTCTGGCTGCTCTATGGTCACATTAGAACTGGAGATATTTACCTTGGCAACATCTGGTGGACCTGTTGCTCTATGTGATGTGTGATCTTCAACAGATGTTGCAAGGGTGGGAGTGATGTCCTCTTCAATATCATTAACTGTTGAGTTGCCATGCCCTGTTTCATTAGCATACATACCACAAGACTTGCAACACAGTTTATTATATCCAGGAATGGTACAGTATCGGTGGAGAACTTCCATGCGACAAAACATTGATCTGTCTTCTTTGCAATGTTCTGCTGGAAGAGAAAAATAAATTTAAGTGTATGCTATACATCTGAAATGGAATCAAGTAAACTTGGGTCTTAAGGGGCCCTTGCATAAATAAGGTATTATATGTGCTCTTAACTGGTGGCTCAGCAGACTAAAAGCATTGTGATTAACACCAGCTGTCTGCAATTACTGTAAGTTCAAATCTCACAAGGTTGACTCAGCCTTCCATCCTTTCTAAGGTAGGCAAAATGAGGACCCAGTTTGTGGGGGCAATAAGCTGACTTTGTATAAATATACAAAAGTATGAAGGCTATTACTTAATGCATTGTAAGCCGCCCTGAGTCTCCAGAGAAGGGCGGCATATAAATCAAATTTAAAAAACAAAACAAAAAAATAAACCTCTCTCATGTTTTTTATAGTGATCTAAAGCTGTAAAACAAATTTTATGCATTGATTCAACTTTCAACTGGGAATGCAGTGACAATTTCTGAGTGATGTACATTTGTGTGTCCCCAAATGCACACATTAAAATTATACAGCAGGGGTGTCAAACTCAAGGCCCGGGGGCTCAATCCGGCCCACGGGGTGCTTAGATGTGGCCCCTGGGACCACCCGGGGAAACAGCAAAGGACTGGCCTGCGATGCCTCTGCCAGCAAAAACAGAGGGAGAGGGTTGCAGCTGAAAATGGAGCTTGGGAGCCCGTTTTCTCTGGCAGAGCACTCGGGCCACCACAGGCGCCCCCAACACAAGTGACATTGAGCTGGCCACACCCATCCTGGCTGCATCCACTCCAGCCCCCAAGGTCAAACACAACCCTGATGTGGCCCTCAATGAAATCGAGTTTGACAAACCTGCTATACAGGATATGTATAGCAAGGGTGAAATCCAGCAGTTCTGACAGGTTCTGGAGAACTGGTAGCGGAAATTTTGAGTAGTTCGGAGAACCAGCAAATACCACCTCTGGCTGGTCCCAGAGTGGGGTGGGAATGGAGATTTTGCAATATCCTTCCCCCAGGAGTGGAAAGGGAATGGAGATTTTGCAGTATCCTTCTCTTGCCAGGCCCACCAAGCCATGCCCACAAAGCCACACCCATTGAACCGGTAGTAAAAAAAGTTGAATTTAACCACTGCATGATAGTGACTATATTATTAGAACCACTGGTCATCTGGATCACCCTAGTTACATGCTGGGTTTTCCTAAGGTCATGTCAACAACGTGTCTTGACTATGGTACATCAGTGGCATGAAAATTATTTATATAAGAAGCAGCTTTCTCATTAGCTTTCAAGCATTATGTTAATCTGACCACAGGAAGTTACTTACTATATTTGGCCTAGCACAGATCACACGGCCAGCATACCAGCACTTGTTTGACTTATTATTTCATTGTTTTATTACTAACAACTGGAGCAAAATATACATTGTCAATGATGATATTGAAAGACTCCATTCACTGTACTACTTGTCATAAAAGTTTCAGCTAGTACCTTCACAAGTCACTAAGAATTATACAATTACTGAGCATGCTAAATCTCCATTGGTCTTTGATGGGGAGGGTAGAGTTTACTGTTTTTCTACAGGTTTCTTGGGCATTGTTTTTTTTTTTTTTATTTATTTATATGCTGCCCTTCTCCGGAGACTCAGGGCATCTTACAATGCGTTAAGCAATAGCCTTCATACTTTTGTATATTTATACAAAGTCAGCTTATTGCCTCCACAAACTGGGTCCTCATTTTACCTACCTTAGAAAGGATGGAAGGCTGAGTCAACCTTGAGCCTGGTGAGATTTGAACTTGCAGTAATTGCAGACAGCTGGTGCACTGTAACAGTGCTTAATCAGCTATGCCACCAGGCTCCTTTGGCTATGTAATAACAGGCACTGAGCTGAAATTATTCTCTTTTTTCTTTTTCACTCTGACATCATGATAAATTGCTATCAAAGAAGCCAATTCATTGGGCTTCATCATTTTTGTGTCTATTATTTTATAATAATAATATATTCCTAAAGGAATCCCTGCGGATTTTAGTTCCCTAGTCGTTGTCGACTGTAGTGGGTGGTGTTCATCTCAATTTCAAGGCCATTGAGCCAGCACTGTCCAAGACATTTCCACAGTTATATGGCCAGCATGACATCATGGAGCACTGTTACATTCCCACCAAAGTGGTACCTATTAATCTACTCACATTTGCATGCTTTCAAACTGCTAGGTTGGCAGGAGCCAGGGTGAGGACAGGAACTCACCCTGTTGCATGGTGCTTGGGTCTCGATCCTGGGCTGCCCAGCTTTCCAGCTGATAAGGCCAGCATCTTAACCACTGAGTCACTGCCCCATCCCATAATATACTATGCCATTATGATAGCAGTGTTCCGATATCTCAGGGGTTGCCACAAAGAAGAGGGAGTCAGACTATTCTCCAAAGCACCTGAGGGCAGGACAAGAAGCAATAGGTGGAAACTAATCAAGGAGAGAAGCAACTTAGAACTAAGGAGAAATTTCTTGACAGTTAGATCAATTAATCAATGGAACAACTTGCTTCCAGAAGTTATAAATGCTCCAGCACTGGAAGTTTTTAAGAAGAGCTTAGATAACCATTTGTCTGAAGTGATGTAGGGTTTCCTGCCTAAGCAGGGGGTTGGACTAGAAGACCTCCAAGATCCCTTCCAACTCTTGTTATTCTATTTCTATTTGTAACCAAATGGCATATGTACAGAATCTTTCGTCTATAAGGAGTGCACCATTTTCTGAGTTTCTATACATTGCTAGAATGTTACCAGGTAGCCTTCAGTCAGTAACTACTTAAAGGTAAGAACCAAGACAGTTCTCTAAACTGATTGTCTTACTTTCTGAAAAAGGTTGTCCACTATATAACTGAGATCCCATCATTTTTTAAAAAAGCACTTAACACTATATTTAGATAATTCATGAATAATTCATTGTAGGAACTGATGCATCAAGAGAAGGTAATACAGGTAATCCTCAACTTATGACTGTAACTGAGTTCGGAATTAAGATGAATGCCATGCCAGTTGTTAAGCATGCCCCCCTGTGACTGCACCCAATTTGATAATGTTCTTTGCAGTGGTGAATTACTATGAATCACTATGGTTGTAAGTGAACATGACAGCTGTTAAGTGAATCCATTGTCCACAATGGGCATTTTTGCCAGAAACCAGAAGTAAACCCCAGTTTCCAACTAAAATATAAAAATAAAAATCCATCACAAACTGTCATGTGGTCATGGAAGGGCTAGAGGCCATTCGAAGTTCAAATCTGAGTTGTAAGTTTTAAGAACTTGGGAGACAGACTTGTAGAGGTCTGTCATAACTTTAACCAGCTGTTAAGTAACTGGTCATAATACCTGTACATATTTTCATTGTCATGAGGAATTGAACGTTTACAAAAACTCCCAAACAAGTTCAAAAACTTCACTTCTTCTGAAAATTAGTATTGCTTTTCTTGCAGGGTTCATGCACTTATCTCAACATCTATGTGTGCCTAATCAGGCCTTCAAAATGTGGAAAGTTTTAAAAAAGAAAACAAGGGAGAGATTTTCTCCCAAGGGAGAAAACAAGGGATAACATCTCTTTGTATGAAGAGACATGCTGAGGAAGAGAGAGATTAGCATGAGATGCTAGATGAATATAGAGATCAAGTGCTTGTGCATGCAGCAAAATCAACTCTGAGTTTTGCAGCATTATCTGTCCAGATGGAAGGAACCCATCCATATTGCCATCTAGTGATAACCTTAATTTGGATGCACAGTTAACATGGTATTTAATTTCATACTACATCTGGTTGCAACATGGCCTTGCTGCTTTAATTATTAATTCATTTTTTGCTACCCCAGTGTAAATAAGAACAGGATAGCTCCAGGAATCATATATACTGAAGAAATGTCAGTGATCCCCACTGCTTATAAAGCATGGGGAAAAAAATCTTAAACACCCTTGTTTACATAAGAAATCAATATTGACATTCAAACTAGGTTTCTAAGTATGCATTGCAGAAAGAGAGAGGATGAGCAATCTGAAAACTACGTTAAGTAGAAGTAAATGCAGGATGCAGGAAGCCAATTTTAAAGGAGGACTGAAATTTCTCATATGATAGAACACAACAAGAAAGTTTTCAAAAGTTGCCTCAGTGAAAACTATAGGAGCTATAAAGCATAGAGCAATATGCTGATCTAACACCAATCATTTCACTATAGTCGGCACAAGAAAATGTCCAATCAGATATACATACTTTAATTTCTGGGAGCAACATACCATGTGAATTTCTTGATGCTTAAACAATCAGTGATATACATGCTACAAATGCTTTCTGGTTAAAGTTGTGGTGGAGTATAATTTGTGCTGTGCTGTGCTGTGTGTGTGTGTGTGTGTGTGTCTGGCTACAAGCTAACTCTTCACTATCTTTCAGAAGAAAGAAATTTCAAATGCATCTTTGGAAATGTATAACAATCAGGATGGTATGACAGCATCATCAGGCCACTTAGAAGGAAGCTGCATGCAGATATGGCAGCATAGGGGTTAGAGCAGGAGTCCCCAACCCCTGATCCATGGACTGGCAGGAACTCACCCCGGTCCATGGCATGCTAGAAACCAGGCTGTACAAGCAAAATTCCAAACCGCGGGATGCAGGCAGCACGCAAAACCATGCTCCCTCCGGTCCATGAAAAAACCTTTCTCCATGGAACTGGTCCCTGGTGACCTAAAGGTTGGGGACCTCTGTGTTAGGGGGCGATAGCCTTTCAACTGCATTGCAAATTACAGCCTACTCTAATTCAGAAATATTTGTTGATTTGAGAAAAGATATATAATAGTTCTTTACTCATCCTCTAAAATATAGGGCATGAGTGTGTTTAATTGGCAAACATATCAGTCTAACATATGTTAATACTTTTACTAATTTAACTGTACAGCAGCATTATGAAACAAAATTAAAGTTCCCAGATATTTATGGGAAATAAATAAATAAATACCTTTTGTTCCTGTTATTTGATTTTGTGCTGATTTTATAAAATATAATTCCAGTTCAGTTTCACAAAGGAAATAATTGCCTGAACTCTTTAGGTTAGAGATCACATGTTTTATATATAGAACTATTAATTTAACAACTGTAGAGTTAAATACGTCTAGATATTTAAAAATGGCAAAATAATGACCTATATATTTGATTTTTCTTTATATATATTTAAAACTAATTTTTCAACTAAGCATAATTTTCAAACTAATTAAAGAAACATTTAGCTTCAAGGTGCCTGTTGAAACAGCTTTAGAAAAATGCCTTATTTTTCATAGTAAAATATGCAAAATGTGTAGATTAAATACAGAGTCAGGTGAAATGACTCCTATGATGCTATTAAGATGCATTTCATTTATAATTAAGAGTTTATAGAAAGACATCTTCTTTACTTCCTTAATGGGGGGCAGCGGGGAGGGGACAGTTAGCCATGGAGCATCAACAAGATTTGTGACAGCTTAAAGATGTAACAAATTCATTTTGGCATCAATCGCTTCCTGGATTGCAAGCCATTTGCATGCACAAAGGTGACCATTAACCTTCTTGGTTCTAAGGTACAAAAGTCTTTAAGCTGTTTGTCTTAAGCTTGTGATTTGTATATATATCAGGATAAATATAGGTGGTTATTCTTCCAACAAAACTCCCAGACCTGCTGAACTTTAATCTTTTATTTTGTAATACGCATGACAGACTGGAAGTTATCTCTTTTAACTCAGCAGTAAGAAAAAAATAGTTATTTGTACAATCACTTTGGTACACATTTCAACTGGCCTGATAGAAAATATTGAACAGCAAACTGAATTGGCACATGTTTAATATTGTGTTAAATACATACAAAACACTGATAAAATATCCCTGATAAACCAAAGTGCATATAGAACTGCGCACGATGCCCAGGTATCTTATTGCACCATTCTCTAGAGCCACCCATATTGTCAAACATCACTTAACAGTTGTCTATTGAAAGGTAACTAACAGTCATAAGTAAGTTGATAACAGTTATACACCAATTATTTTACATAACAGTATTTAGAGCCAGATAACACGTCTTTGCCTTTTATGTTGCCATGTGTAATTACTAACATGTTGCAGCGGGAAATAATAATAACAGCAAAATTTAAATATGTGATCACATGATAATGACCATTTTGAAGTGCTACATTGCCTAAATCCACAGGGTCACCTTTGTAAGGTATCTCAAATGTTAGCGGAAAGAGAGCAAGAAAATTGTTATGATACCCCAGGACTAATGCCTTTTTATTCTTTGATATTACATGAGTGGTCCATGGAGAATATATTTTAGATCTTCAACACAAAGCCTGTTAAAGGAATAAATTGCAATTAAATAAATTAAGTGTTTCAAAATATTTTTCTTCATCCAATTTGGTAACGATCCTTTTTCTTTCTCATACATGGACTGTGCAAATTTCCTTCCAGAGTTTAATCATTCAAGTAAAACACTCTGTACGTGAATATCAATTCATGATACCAGTACACTGTATTTAAAGCTGGAACTGGAGATTAATGCCAATGCAATTAAAGTTTAAGGCATTTTTTTTAAACATAGTTTCTTCTTCCCTAAGCAAAATAAAACAAATCAATAAAAATTGAGGTAATTCTGTAGTTCACACTATTATGCTTGCCAGTTGACACACATCTATAGATCATACACGCACGCACGCACGCACGCACACACACAAATAGAAAAACTGAACAGTCAACCAAATATGCATATGGTGAAAAAAGACTGATGAATGTAATGATGAATAAAGAATTAATTGCCGAGCAACTTTTGACATTACACTGTGTGTCAATGCCATATTGTCTCAACAATATTACAATACTGCACATCACAACTTGTAGCATAAGTACATGTTCTGCCATGTTTTTTTTCTAATTGCTTTTTCAAAGGAAAAAAAAGAACATAAGGTACACTCTGATAAAATTGTGTTTTTCCACTTTTGGAAATAAATATAAAACAAACGAAGATTCCTTTGAAGCATAGTATGTAGTAGCAGCAGCATTTGATGGACTATATATAAAAAGAAGTCTCATCTTCCTGAAGAATAAGTTTTTCTCATGGTAACAAACACACATTTTAAAGCCATCGTGACACATGGATTGAGAAGCAATGAGATAGAAAGATGGAATGGGTGCTTTCGTCCTGTTTGAATACCCTGCAAAAACATTGATCTACCTAATCTGCCATGAGTTAGAGGACCTTTAGATGAAAGGAAAACCTTAGCACTACAAGTTGTCATTATTGTGATGCGATCACATTCACAATAAGTTGTCAGTTTCACCATCAAACTCAAATCATGAGCCAATTAAGAGCCTTTTTTCACCATCACTAACCAACAAGCAAACCGACATCAGCTCACTTTTTAGAGGACTTACAACAAACTGCAGATATTCTGCTTCATACACCCAACCCCTTGACGACCTCCACCGCAGCAATGAAGGGCTGCTCAATCTCCAGAGAAGTAAGACATTGGACACTGCAACCCAGTGCAGGGGGAAAAAAGATTCCTCTCAAGATAAAACTCTGAAGATTCAAGAAAATGTTCCATATAGGAAAAAGAATAGAGCAGAAGGCAAAGTCCACATTTGACGTGGCATGCAGCTAAAAGCAAAGGCAGAATTATAAATGGGTCTTTTACTTGAAGATATTTTCTGGATAGGATAATCTGTGTCCGGTCTTGACAGCCACTGTATCATATAGGTCTTCTTGGATGTATCTGATGAATTTTCTGAAGGAGAAAGATTTGGGGTGGAAAAGGGAAAAAAAATATGAGCACTTTTTGTAGCTTTTAAGGAACACTTTACAATCCAAAAGCTAAATTAATAGGCCCCCTTTCTAATCACAAAAAGGAAAACATTTTAAAAGCCAAAACTATACTTAGAAAAACACCAGTGTTTTTAGTTTTGATGAAGTTAATCATTTAAGCCCTTCTGTTCAGATGTATCACAACATGGCATGCTTTCAGAAAGGCTAGCAGTACAAATGTAGATAGTGAATAAATGTTTTTAAGAGAAGTTTACTTCCATTTTAGGATATCTTCATATATTCTGGCTGCTAGGTAAGCAATTAAAACTTTGTGTACTTTTGAACAAGTAGGACAAGGACAGGGGTTGACTAAGACTTGCAACAACTATAGGGAGGGCAACTGTGGACCATTATGGGTCTACACTGGAAGATATAGAAGTCGAGGAACTAGAGAACACAAACACACACACAAAAAGCAGTGAGGAAAAATAAAAATGTGATAATCGACTAATCTCAGTATCTAGTCTCCACTATCAAAGTTTCCAAAATGGTGTGTGATCCTCTGATAATTCATAGGCCAATGTTTCTTAACCTTGGCAGCTTGAAAATGTGTGGACTTTAATTGCCATGGCTGGCTGGGGAATTCTGGGAGTTGAAGTTCACACATCTCTAATCTGTCAAGGTTGAAAAATATTGTCATCGACAAAGAAGAAACAATGCTTTTAGATTCTTGCCAAGAAATGATTCTCAACACTTTGGCTTTCTTTATTATTTCATACTAGCCTGCTAGGATTCCCACCCCCAAAATCATCTGCAGTGAGCCCCCCCTCCCCCAAATCAGGCTTCTTTAAGTTCAAATTTCTTCTCCAGATGCAATAAAGGTAAAGCCGTTAACACTGGAAACACTGGAAATATGGGACAGACTACTCTGACAATACAGGAATAAAATGGCAAATGTGACTATAGTATCTCTATATTTCACAAAGGAGTCCTCCCAACTTCAGCCCTCCACCTTCCCTCTCCAGAGGACTCAAGAAAAGTGTTATGTACCATATAAGGAGTGAGCTATAGGCTTCACTCAGATCCTCCAAAATGGCGGGAAAATACTTGAAGCTCATTGCTAAGCTGTCTGGCAGCCCTCTATAAAAAAAGGGACACTGCCAGACAAGCAGTTTGTTGGGTTGTACTGGTCTACTAATAAAGAGCTATTGTCACTGAAAGAGCTGTGTCCGTCTCTTCCATCATCGAATCTAACAAAGAGTTTTTAAAATGTGTAGACTCACTGGGACATGAAGGTAGCCTGCAGGGTCTTGTTGTTTCTGGCCTATCTTCTTTACAAAAGCCAGTAATGTTTTCTCTTGTCCTGCAGAGAACTGGCCTTTCTTGTGTGCCATTACCACAGGTTACAGAACACTGGAGAGCAAACAAAGGAAAATGGGCTTCCAATTCGCTTTTGTAAATGCATTTTTGGTTTATATCTTTCATCTTTATACACACACACATGCACAATTACTTAATGCTAACAATCACACTATTGCTACTCTTCTTCCAACTTTCTAAACTTCCGGATGACTCTAAGGCCAACATGGAGTCATGTTGTTTATAGAAACATAACATCTATACATTCCACTTTGTATTTCCAAGATAAAGGAACTGAAAGGCCACCCAGACTTTCCCCATTTATTTCAGTTGAAATCAATGTATAAATTGAACCATGATTCAAATGTCTGCTTACCTGTGACCAGGGTCCAATCCACCACTGTGCAGGGCAAAGTTCCCGATTGCAAACCCTCTTGCCCTCCGGACGATCACTGCTGCAGTATTTGGTATGGACAGAACGGTTTGTGTTGTCGTGCAATGTTTGGATACATCGTACTGAACGCACCTGATATCCTGTTTTCCCACAACTTTTGCTGCAAGGTTCCCAGTCACCTATCACCCATCTGTTTCAATGAAAAACAATTAAGTCAAATATATAATGGCACCAGTATATCCTCCTATCTAGTATGAGTATTTTGAGAATGAGTATTGTTCAGTCTGTGACTTGCAGAGGAAGAATAGGGGACTGAAGACAGCTCCATGAAAAGCAGAGCTGACAATTGTGATTAAGAACAAAGAGCTGATGAGTAGACCAGCTCTTAAAACCTCTCTGTCTGGGGAAAGATTGTCCACAAGTGCTCCACATAAGGGGCTGCAAAATAATGGTCTCCAGCAGGTTCTGAATGGTGAGAGATGAGGGAATAGTCATCTTGCTCAAACTACAGTTGGATCCATGGAAAGGAGATACTAAGTCACAGAAGGAATTGCTTGTTAACTACTTATCAGCTATTAGAAATCTTTGGATCAGCAAGTTTGAAAGCATCAAGTAAGTTTGTCTTCAATGCTTTAACACAGGGGTATAAAACTCGTGCCCACAGGCTGGATGCATCATGCACTGGACACACCCATGGCCAGTTTAATGAAGGGAGGGCACGTCATGATATGTCACATGACAACTTCATGATGACATGAGTTTGACACCCCTGCTTTAACAAAAGAAAGTTTTAGCTACAAGCTTAAGATCTTAAGATAAACAGCAGAAGATTAGTTAACGCTTCAATTTTAGAAAGCTACAAATGTACTAAGGGTTCAATTAAGTTTGAAATAAGATTTTTGAATTAATTATAAAGAATTCTTCCCTTGGAAAAAATGCTTTTTCTGATTTTTTTTTTAAAAATAATAGGACAAAGAGAAAACTAAAGATTTCAGTTTATTTATTTATTTATTTTATTTTATTTTATTTTATTTCTATACCGCCCTACTCCCGAAGAGCGGTGAACAGCCAACAATAAAATCCATACATACAAAATTTAAAAGCAGAATTAAAATCAAATTAAATAGTTTTGGCACAGACAAATTGAAACCCCAATCAATTTAAAACCAATTTTTAAATTTGAACATATAAAATACTAAAAAATATTAAAAATTAAAAATTCTTTTATAAAAAAGGGAGAAAATTAGGCCAGGCCCGCCTGGTGAAATAAAAAGGTCTTTAGAGCGCGGCGGAAGGTGCGCAGTTCCGGGATCCTCTGTATCTCCGGGGGGAGCTCGTTCCAGATAGTAGGTGCCCCCACAAAGAAGGCTCTCCCCCTGGGAGTCGGCATTGCTTGGCCGACAGCACCCGGAGGAGCCCCTCTCTATGGGAGCGTACCGGCCGGTGGGAGGCTATTGGTGGTAGTAGGTGGTCCTGCAAGTACCCAGGTCCTGAGCCATGGAGCGCTTTAAAGGTGGTAACCAAAGCCTTGAAGCGCACCCGGAAGACCACCAGGAGCCAGTGCAGCTCGCGCAGGAGGGGTGTTACATGGGAACGCCAAGTCGCTCCCATTACCACCTGCGCGGCCGCACACTGCGCCTCCGGGTGCTCCTCAAGGGGAGCCCCATGTAGAGAGTGTTACAATAGTCCAGGCGGGAGGTGACGAGGGCATGAGTGACTGTGCATAAGGAGTCCCGATCCAGAAACGGACGCAACTGGTGAATCAGGCGAACCTGATGAAAAATCCTCTCAGTCACGGCCGTCAAGTGCTCTTCTAAAGATAGCCGTGAATCCAGGAGGACGCCCAAGTTGCGCGCCTTCTCCGTGGGGCCAATGATTCGCCCCCAATAGTCAGTGAAACCACAGCCACTCGGTCTTGGATGGGTTGAGCCTGAGCCTGTTCCTCCCCATCCAGATCCGCACGGCCTCCAGGCACCGGGACGTCACTTCAAGGGCATCATTGGGGTGGTCTGGTGTGGAGATGTACAGCTGGGTGTCATCAGCGTACTGATGGTACTTCACCCCAAAACCACGGATGATCTTGCCCAGCGGCTTCACATAAATGTTGAACAGGAGGGGCGAGAGGACCGACCCTTGCGGCACCCCGCATATGAGGGGCCTCAGGGTCGACCTCTGACCCCCTGTCAACACGGACTGCGACCGGTCAGAGAGAAAGGAGGAGAACCACTGCAACACAGTGTCTCCCATCCCTAACTCTTCCAACCGGTGCAGCATGATACCATGGTCGATGGTATCAAAAGCCGCTGAGAGATCTAACAGGACCAGGACAGAGGAGCATCCCCTGTCCCGAGCCCTCCAGAGATCATCTACCAATGTGACCAATGCCGTTTCCATGCTGGACCCGGGCCTGAAGCCCGACTGGAACGGATCCAGATATGTCGTTTTATCCAGGTGCTGGGGGAGCTGTTGCGCAACCACACACTCAACAACCTTCGCAACAAAGCGAAGGTTGGAGACTGGACGATAATTTGCCAACATTGCCGGGTTCAGGGAAGGCTTCTTGAGGAGAGGCCTCACCACCGCTTCTTTCAAGGCGGCAGGAAAGTCACCCTCACCCAATGAAGCATTTATAATCCCCTGGAGCCAGCCTTGTGTCACTTCCCGGGAAGCCAGCACTAACCAGGAAGGACACGGGTCCAATAAACAAAACTCTGAACTCTTCTCTTTTGCAATATTCCATCTAATACCAGTTCCATTTCCCAGCAGTGAATTGCTCAAGATGCTTCACAAATAGCATCAGAGGACAGTTTGCTCAGGCAGTGATACCCTCTGATCTACAGTAAGGGAAATAGAAACAACCTCCATAGAGAAACTCCTCTTTAAAATCAGGGCAGAACTAAATAGTTGCTCTTTCCAAGAAATACCTAAATGTCCATTTCAGTTTTTAGTTAGGACACAGTGAACTATGGAATGTGAAGGCAAACAAATTATAGAGTGGACACTATTCCCAAGTCATCTATGATATTAGAATTTTCAAATTAATGTGCATACATAAAGCCTGCTCTATGGTATTCCTTCCTTTTAGGAAGGAATAAACAAACAAATGTTTGTTTTACTACACGGAAGGTCTGCTTCTGCTAACATCCAATGATGTGAGCTAAGTGGTAACGGAATGCATAGCATTGGGACATTATTACAGACACATCAACTAATTTAGTTCAGATATGATGCTAAATAACCAAAATCCTGATTTATCAAGAATGAGCATGTATGAGATCAAGGATCCTTGGTGCTTTCTGAGCTTGCTTGTTTTCTTGCAGACATGTATGAGATTCTCAATCCAAAAAGTGTTAATCCCATTTATACATTTTTTTAAATTGTTAATCTCTAGTTAAACTAGGAACAAAGGCATAACCTCTATCTTTACAACGCCTGCTAATCCAAATCATGGAGTGTAAATATCTGTTTAAAATTACCAGAAGTAAGTATTTAAGTGAAAAATACCATAAATGCTTACATCCAGTGGTGGGATTCAGCCAGTTCGCACCACTTCAGGAGAACCGGTAGTTAACTTTCTGAGTAGTTTGGCAAACTGATGGTTGGAAGAAATAATTAGGGCAGAGAATCGATTGTTAAATTACCTGAATCCCACCACTGCTTACATCTAAAGGTTTTGTAAGCAGAAAATGCTCATTTTCCACAATTTTTCAACAACCCAAAATTTCTAAAAGTTACGCTACAGTTTTTATTGCTGTTTAGATTAGGATTAGCAAACGGAATATTTTTCAATAATTGCCTTTTTAAAGAACTGAAAATCAATTTATATAAATTCCATCTGTTTCCCCTTCAAAAATTCAGGCACTTATACATGTTCAATAATGACTTATTCTATTATATTTACTAAGATGTTTTTCTTAAAAAAAGTTTATCTTCTTCAAAATTCATTTTGCAATTGGGGGGCATCCTCAATGTATGTGATTTTTAAACTTAAGTATCTTAATATTGCTAATTTCATCATTTCATATTATATCATTGTATGTAATTCCTAAAGTGGTAACTTTATAAATGTATCAGAGCAGCTCTGATGAAAAAAGAAAGCATCAGAAAGGGAAGAACATTAAAATTAAGACAAAGTCATCTGAAGCAAGGCAATGTTGCATTAGGAGATGAGTATTTAATGGCAGTGAAAATTCAGAAAGACCCACTTACATTGGCTGGGAACATTCCTGGAGATTGCACATTCTACGAATAGGCCTGGGCTTTGAGATAGTCTCACAGTAACTGCGACGGATCATCTTCAGATCATTCTTCCTCCGGCAACCATATTTTGTAAACTGGTAGCCTTGAGGGGGGGAAAACCTTACTTTATCTTCAACATTTCCAAGAACTTTTACATAATTCAAATATTTTCATTTTCCCCCTACTAAAAATACTCTGGCCACTATTTTATGAATGAAGGCAAATATACGTGTCCCAGGATCACGTATCTGTTGAAGGATCCAATCTGGGTCAGTCACTGGGACCACAAGTTTTGTCTTCTGAGCTTTCAGACTCGTGCTGGAGCCCATCTTCTTTCTAGAGAGAAATTCCCTGAAGATGGGCTCCAGCACAAGTCTGAAATCTCAGAAGACAAAACCTCTGGTACCGGTGACCGACTCCGATTATATAAAAGTTAAGTAAAATCTTATTGTAGTCAAGCTTGATAATTTACACAGGTACATTCCTGTCACTTGGTATTGCCTTCTTCCTTTAAGTTTGACTTCTCAATGTAGTCCAACTACCTGTGCTTCCTAAAAGGTGCTCTTCCATCAAACCAGGATTGACTTTGCTTAGCTTTCCAGATCAGACAACATCAGGTTTCAATTATACAGAGAAATCAACACACTTGGGCTGTCAGATAGAGGTTGCAAAAAACAGGACAATCACAAAATGGTTAAAATAGGATCATGCTCCCCTCCCCAGTTCTTACACTTAGTTGTAAGTTAGACAAAAAAAACTAAGATCCAACCATCTGGAAATCCTAGATGTGTAGGCAATACTGAGAAGCAGAAAATGAATCTTCTTAAAAAGACAAAAGCAGAACACGAGAAAGAAACATAGGAAGGATGTATGAGCTGAGTTTGGGAAACCTCTAATAAACTGAGAATTTACCTGAGGTAATGTTCAGGCAAAATGGACAAAGGAAATAACTGTTTCAAGAGAAATCTAGTCGTGTAGAAATAGATAACAAGTTTACTCCAGAATTTGCACTAGCATTAATATGTTTTTTCGTGTTAGAGTAATTATCTTTTTAAAAGATTTTACTTAATTCAAGTAATTGTGTGTACTTCTGCCTATTATACATATCCTCATGCTGTGCATCATTTTAGAATATTTTTTGATCTATAATAATTAATCCAAATCTAAATAGCCTGGCAGAACATTCATTTATAGCAAATCAGTGGCATCTTGTGGTCTGTCAGGAGCATTACATATTTTATAAACTCTTAAAATCTGCCTTTCCCACATACTTTGAACAACTCTGTAACCATTTTCCTTCTCTATTGACTCTTTACATTGTTGTATTTACATTTAGAAAGTCCCTCTCTCTCCCTCCCTCCCTCCCTCCCTCTCCTCTCTGTCTCCCTCCCTCCCTCCCTCCCTCTCATAAAGTTTGATTTCATTAATCTTTGGTCAGTCTCCCAATAGGACCTCAAAGGACTGAAATGTGTGTTCATATCCTTCTAATGATCAAGGAGGATTCCAAATTTCAGAGCAGGTGGAATTCTGGGAGCTGGGAAATGAGATAATGTGGAACAATTTTGCATGTTTGTGTAAAAACAAACAACTGACACATTATTGGTTGGTTCAGTTTACTCTAGATGTGAAATGCAAGGTACATTCTCCAGTGAAAATTTACAGCGCAGCATTTTGTCTCCTGCCATTTGTTTATTTCATCAGTTTATTTTTTAAACTACTGTCCATTTTCTAGATGTGCAGCATGTTTTTGAGTAATAGACAGCAATAAATAATTCCCATGGAATGTATTTTTCTACCTATGAACTAAACTTTTCCCTATTAAAATGTAACTGAAGATGTCAATATCTAATGATTCATAATAAATAATTATACTTTGGATAATTTCACAAAGACTTGACGGATGATTGTTTGGAGAAATCAAATGTGCTGCACTGAATGAATTAATTACAGTACCACAGATAAGAAATTACAGGTAAGCCTGTTAAGTCATTTTAACTTCATGGATTCCTGTCTCAAATTCAGCTATGAGCCAAATTAAACCATCAAGCATACTTAAAAGCATAATTAGAATCACAGTTTTTCATAACAGACAGAAAAGTCAATGCAGTCATCAGCATCTTTACCTCCTCCACAAGGTTTTGAGCACTGGGTCCATTTTTTCAGAGCCCATTCATATGGTACAGGATCTTTCAAGACATTGTTATCATCAACATTTAAAGAATCTTCATGGATCATAAATTTGTATGTCAATGAAATCTTCCCATTACCATGAGGAATTACCTAGTTAGACAAATAATGTATATCTTTTCAGGAAGATCATTTTAACATCACTTTTAAAATCTCTTCAAAACCAGATTCCAACCAAGATTTAGGCTTCCATGATTCTCTGGTCTTGTTCCAGGTCTATGATCTCTTCATTTCACCTCTGCCACTCTGCCAACTACATTCCCCCACAAGATCCCCAATCTTGTTTTCTGAAAAAAGGGAAATCCATATCCCTAGAATTCTCACGAATGAAAGAGGCAACATATATAATTGGGAGGCACAATCTAGATTTGGCTTTCATCCTTAAAATCAACTGATACTATATATCAAATAAAGGGTGCATGACTCACTGTCACACGGCACCCTCATCTTCAAAGAACTTACCAAAATGGTGATGCCATGATGTAAAGGACCCATCGTTTGGACCATTTCCCTGTCCTCATCATTCCGATACTCCCATTCTGCACCCATGTGGATGAAAATTTTGGAGTCTGGCACATAGTTGTTTTCATTTAGAATAAATTTCCCTGTTTCTCGGTTCTTGATCGCTAAAAACAAAATAAGAAATATGAAGTCAAGAGATGTCCAGTGGCTTCCCCTTCCTTCTCATTTTTAATTTTTTTTCCAGTGTGCAAAGAAACTAGAAGTCACAGAAGTGACTTCTTGCTTTATTTATCAAAATTCATCAAAAATATCATAAATTCATCAAAAAATATCACCAGAAAAATTTCTATAAACATTTTAGTATTAACAAAATAAATTTTGCTACAAAGCAACCAAAATATCCTATCTAGTTATTCCTACCCCCCACCTTCACCCCAAAATAAAAAATTGGGAAACCTTGTTTCTTATCTATGACAAAACTGAGAACCCTCTGGTTCTAAGTCTGTATTCAAGTTTCCATAGTCAGAAATTGTTTGCATTCTTTCTTCTCTACCTTGAGAAAAAAGCAACTGTAGTTCCTAATGTCCTACCCAGAGTTTTGGAAAAATGAGGATTTATTTATTTTTATCTGGCTGCCTAACTGTCAAATTTCTCAAGGCAGTGTACTATATGTTCTAAATGTGGTAGACTATGAATTATATTATAATTCACCTTAGACAACAGTACAAGGCTTGTTGTACTATTGAGCCCTAAGGCATGTTATATTTCTTGGAACCTAACAGGGACATGGCAGATTCTCCCACCTCCTCCAAACTGTAGTTTAATGAGTTTCAAATTGGCTACTATTCTTGGATAATATATAGCTATATATTGATTGCAGTTGTATGGGTGCAAATTTCTAGGTTTCATTATTGGCTGATTTCAAAAAAAGGAAAATAGTTTAATTTGACAGACAGAAATCCTCAAATAGAGTCAATGACCGAAAACCACGTATGTTAAATATGACAAATCTTTTCTCCATGAAAGGCGATTTCATTGTACCAGGCTTTTTCGAACATGAGAATTTTACACAATCTTCCCTCTTTTCATATACAACTCAGCCACAGCTTTTATATCTCTCTTCTTGTCACTGCTAAATTTGCTGGCCCACGTCTACATTAAAACATGTAAGGAATATTTTCTCTTTCAAAATAATAGTCAGACATGACAGCCTTGTACATTTACTGCCCTTTTCCCCAATTGCTTCAAGAGTCATTTGTGTTGTCAGCACCCATACGTTCATCAGATTTACAAAAACAGAAGGTTTTTATCTTGCTCATGGTTTTTCAGAAATGGTTTGCCTAACGTAAGGAATATGTCTGTGCAATGAACATTATTAATCCCAGACAGCTGCAGAGAACAGCAATTCACGAAACATATCTCTTAAAACAAAGCTTGGATGATTCATAGAAAAGTTACTAGGTCAGTGGACATGAATCTGCTTCTAATTAATTACAGCCTACAAGACAATGCCTCTTATTGATCCACTGAGCTGTAAAGATTGAGAGCTTCAATTATTATTGAAACTTTGCTTGATTGAACGTTCTTGCTGCAGCTGGCTTAGAACTAGAAAGAAGGACCAAGAGGATAGATGCTGGAGATGTAAGCAAAAACACATCTGGTAAATCTGATGCACAGGAAATGTGGGCTCTGCAGAATACATTGCACAATTACATTGAGTAGAAATGACATATGATTTGTTTATTTATTTATTAAATGTGTATGCTGCCAGACTCCAAGTGATTCTGGGCATTTATTATTTCAAAGCCAAATTTTAGGAAAGTTAGATATACTATTTCAAAGAGCAGGTACTAAGGTATTTAGTAGGGTAAAGTTCAAATTATGATCCAAATAGGATCTGTGGATTTTTAAACTTCTATATATTTGTGTAGAGATTTTGTTTCTATAAATTCCTCTCTACACAATAGAACTTATTTCACCACCCCTTCTACAACAAAAAAGGATCTGGCTGGAAACAAATACATTTGTAGGTTGCTTTGATTAAGAGAATACAATGTAAAATATTGCATGCTTGGAGTTCTCCAAGCATGAGTTTGGGACATATAGAAACAATTTCACTGCAAAAACAAACAAACTCAGAGAACTCCAGCAATGAATGTAACATGCAAACATGGAGTTACCCATATTTGCTACTAGTTTGGTTTTCAATCTCAAAACTGATTAAAATTGCTCTGCCCAGCTTCTATATTGTTGCATTAGTGCTATTTTAGTTCTACAAAAAGGTTTCCCGACTCAATTAAAATATATTTTATAACCAGAATAGTATTTCAGCTAGTCAGAAAAAGCATATCCATGAGCAAATGCTGACTATGATGCAATATGATACGTACCGAGATTATGAACAGTAGGATCGGATTCTTGTATAAGTAAATGCCTGGCACCAGCTGGAATGTCAAACATCTTGAGGTATCCTGCAAGAAAGCATCAAAACTATTAACAATAACTTTTATAAGCAAAAGAAAAAAAATCATGAATATTTGCTGTATTATATTTTATATAGTAGATGCCATCTAACTCCTTTTAAAAAACATTTTTGCAGCTCCAGAACTGACTTAAACCATAATTGCCAAAGATTGGTAGCATAGTTTACTATCAGAAAATGCATAAACATGGCAATCTTTGCTCTAAGACTGGTTTCATATAGTGCATATATCTTTGCACCATCATGTTGTCCACTGAGAAGTTTCTCTCAGTCTTCCCTGCAAATATTCCATGGCTATTCCTGTAGCCTTGAAGAAATTTGCCCATTTTAACTTGTGAGTTCTAAGCCACCTTTTGTTTCTTTTCTAAGGAATGTAGATGCTTCCTCTCAAACCCAGGTGTGTTCATCTGAGTTTACGACATTTTAAAATCATAAGATACTCTTCAAATTAAAACATGGAGTTCCTGGAACTCCTCCTTTAAATCCCCTTAACCCCCTTAAACCCCTGTTGCCATGTCATTTTTACTCTGCAGCTTAACAGCACAAGAGTATAAAAGAGCTATAAAAAGAATGTGGAAGTGGTGTTCCATATTTATTATTGAGAAATTTCAATTAATTAAACAAAATGATTTTATTTCCTCTGATATCTGGTTTTCCCCTTCTCCTCTTTGTAAAACATGGCATACTGATGATGTGGAGAAACTGAACAAGAGAATAAAGAGAGAGAGAGGGTGCAAATGCATAGCATACAATTCATTCTGACCTAGTCATAAGGCTTTTGTAAAAATAAAATGGGGTAGCTCCATAGAAATCATCTTGCATTCCCGGAAGAATAAAAGCAGGAAACAAAAGTAATGATTATAAATACAGGATGGAGCCTTTGAGCCAGACTCAAAAGGGAAAGGTGATTCAGAGTGCATGCTGATGTCCACATCACATCTATTGGCAACTCTTTAAAGACAACAAGAAACCAAAAGCTGTGGTGTGCACATCCCTGCTTGCTCCCAATTAACTTTTCCTTTTTGAATCAAGATCACTGCACAATCTTAGTCATTTCATCTATTTTAAAGGCTCACTATCCTCTTTATTCCTAAATACGCAGGGTTGGATAGGGAAAGAAAACCGCTATTTTTCCTCCTAGAGAGAAGAACCTTTTATGCATTGATCTCAGCTTATTTGTTCAATTCCGTCTTTTGGCTGTTATCAAGTTGAAGGACTCAATTTTTTGACAAGATTTTTCGCCCTCCCTGACAAATAGATATGATGCAAAATGGAAAGATTTTTGCAAGTCAGACAATAACCTAGTTTAGAATGAACAACCAAGAAAGCAGAAAGTCTGAATGTGTCCAACACTCTGGTTTTAAGGATGAGGTATCAAGACAGGCAAGTATTTCAGCAAGGGCCATTTGTGGTCTGAATGCAGTGCTGATTTGCTTTCCTTTAAGACCTTGTTTAAAGAGTTGCAACAGTAGTCAGAATGGAAGGACAGAAGCCCTGAAAAGGGACAAAGATATAAGCAGGTTTGAAAATATCTTTTTCCCCCAGTTTGGGGGTAGGTGTTTTTCTTTGCTTCACTTTAAGATGGTAGTGGGACAGTTGATAGATGCTCCTCAAAGATGTTGAGAAATGGGGAATACAGATGACAATGTCTGCGTTAAATTAAGGCGATTGTCTGAAACTCACTTATTGGGAGTCAGATTCAAAAGACTTTTTCTGAGTAGACTAACATAGAATTCTGTTTCATGGTTTGAGTAGACCAAGACATCATCACATGACAACATGTCTCAGTCACATAAATTAGGGTTTTCTTTTTATACTGATTTTATTTAAGAAAACATGTTTCCATCAGAACCTGTTCAAGACCAGCATTTGATGCAGCAAAGGAAATATGCTGTTAAAGAAATTCTTGAACTCCTTTTAAAATTAAAACATACTTTTCTGGGGCAAGTATATTATATTTAAATAAGAACAACCTTGTTTCTTTGGTGCCCTGGAGAATGTTCCTTTAACCACTTTGCAATGGGTGTTGTCTCCACCGCACACACCACATTTATCTTCTTGCTTTGATGAGCCTATTACTTTGTCACAGCCGACTTTCTGAAACCAAGAAAAAAAATCCATTCATTTTGTTTGTAAGAGAATTTTTTTTTAATGATAACAAGATCGGGATATTTAAGCAGGATATTCAGAACTAAAATATAAGTATGTTCCTGAAATAATATATTGATAGTCCTACGGGGCCTTATTTCAAGAACAGAAGAACTCTTTTCAGTTTAAGTAGATATTTGATTTTTTCCCCACATCTATTTTAAATAGTGAAAATCATAGAGCTAGAGTTTCATATCTATAATCCCTTGGAAAATAACACCCAAAAAACCCATATGTTTCTCTTTCTCAGTTTAAAGACATCACACTTTAGTAAGTCTGTCCTCAAGTTACATATCATGGAAATGAGCTGAACACAAGGTTTATTTAAAGCAGATAACTTGAAGACTGAATGGTAGGTATGGTTTTGGTTAAGAATTGCTGAAAATTGTACCCAAGCATATCTAGAATGATTGTATCACATGACAAACAATAAATAGCTATCTTTATCTATATCAGGGTCACTTTTTGGGGGTTATAGGTAAAACTTTGGAAATTACTAAAGTGCTATGAAAATCATGTATGTGGTGGCTCAAAGTAACACTAGAAGGACATGAACAATTCATTAACTAACAGATATTCTTTCTAAACACTGTCCTTATGGAACATTCCATAATTTCATAAGAGCCACAGTGGTACAGTGGTTAGAGTGCAGGTGTGCGGGCTATTTCTGCTGACTGCTGGCTGCCTGCAATTTGGCAGTTCAAATCTTACCAAACTCAAGGTTGACTCAGCCTTCCATCCTTCCGAGATCAGTCAAATGAGGACCTAGATTGTTGGGGGCAATATGCTGACTCTGTAAACTGCTTAGACTGGGCTGTAAAACACTGTGAAGTGGTATATAAGTCTAAGATCTATTGCTATTCCAACATGCACTAGGAACTAAAAGAAGAGTTTTAAAAGAAGAGTTTAAGGATTGTCTAGTTGACTGGATCTATGTGTTCATCTACTGCATGTGCTTATAGATAGCAATCACTATTTCCTTGAATAAAAACAAATTTAACAATTTGTTTAACAATTTGTTAACAAAAACAAATTTAGAAGCGTGCTCAAAAACCATTCTAAACTAAGTACGTAACACAGTCACAACATATCAATGTGTCTCTAACCATATCACTTAATTTCTTTCCATCTTAAATCTCTAACCTTCGAAGCATACTACAGTTGTGGAACACAGCTATTTTTCTTGGGAGGCTTTGGAGAATTTTCTCTCCACGTAATGACTTTTTCCCCTTTAAAAACTGTTGCACTTCAACAAATACTTTCCTTTTAAATAGTTGTTTTCACATATTGCAATCCCCTCCTGAGGATTAAGTTCACTATTAGTAAATATTATGATTTGAAAAATATTCTGCCACCTCTAATAAAACAGTAAAGTACTACACATCTGATTTCTTTTAAAATATCATTCAATATAATTTCTATAGTTTATAGAATTTTTTATAAATTAGTCAAGGAACGGGAAAAACGAACCCATTATAGCAATAGCACTTAGACTTATATACTGCTTCACAGTGCTTTACAAACCTCTCTAAGCAGTTTATAGTGTCAGCATATTTTCCCCAACAATCTGGATCCTTGTTTTACCTCAGGCTAGAAGGCTGAGTCAACCCTGAGCCAGTGAGTATCAAACTGCCAAACTGCTGGCAGTTGGCAATCAACAGAATTAGTCTGTAATACTGCATTCTAACAACTGCACTACCACAGCTCATTGTAATTTTAATATTACTCTTATAGATAGAAAAATGGAAAAAGATATATCTGAAACATATATAACCTACCAGGCATTCTCCTCGCATACAGATACTGTGCAAATCCTTATAGGAGCACCGTGTTCCATCATGTACCAATCTTTTCATATACACCACATCATTAGTCTCCTTGGACTCGCAGTAGAGATGGCATCTTTCTTTAGCTATAAGGGAAAATATTTGGGTAATTTTTCTTATTATTATGGAATTTTGTAAATGTTGATTCAATGGAGATTTTGTGGTGAGGTCAAAAATTTTAAGCAACTTGTCCAATGAGAGAAATTTAGAGCCATATTCTAGAAACTGGAATTATACTTCAAACCAAATATTTAATAGGGAATATTTGTAGTTTGTATGAGTTTTCCCACTTCATCCTCATCAGTGTACCTTCTATTTCAGAGTTCCTAGTTAGCAGAATCACAAAGCCATCTTGGGGATAGATTTGGGAATTGAATATCCCTGCATGGCATAAAGTGAGAGAAAGCAATTCTACCATCTTAATGAATCAACCCTTAAAATATAATTCTATAAAAATGTTTCATTTGCTATTACAGTCAATCATGCATAACATATACCTTAATTCAATTAAAGTACAATGGATAAATTGAGTGATTCTGCAGCCTAAATAATTCCTACTATGAAGTGCATACTCATCTGTCTGAAAATATGCTCTCCTCTGAAGGGAAACTCGAAACACTTGACAGTATAATAGGAGATAAGGATGGGCAACTATGGCCCCTTTACAATCTGTGCAGGGGTGGGTTCTACTTACCTTACCTTTACTACTGGTTCGCAACAGGAAGAAGCTTCTGCGCGTGCGCAGATCGCCAATGATGACATCCGGGGTGGTGGGTGGGGCCTCCTGCCCGTTTTACTACCGGTTCTTGTGAATCAGTCCAAACCGGGGGCAACCCACCACTGAATCTGTGGCTTTTAACTCCCAGAATTCCTAAGACAGCATGGCTGATTAGGAATTCTGGGAGTTGAAGCCCAGAGGTTGTGAAGGGGGCCTAGTTGTCCATCCCTGATCTGAGAGTTAATGCTAATGAACTGCAGTATTTCTGCATACAGGACATTCCAGTTTTTGAAACTGGGCAGAGTTATCCTGGTCTGCTCTGCTAATAATGAAATGAAAAAGATAAATTGTGCGAACCATCAGTATGTTCATATGGAAGCCAGTGATGCTTCATATTCTGATATTCAAAAATGGGATCCCACTGCTTGCACTGCTCCTCTCTGAAGTCTTCATCACCATCAGGACAATCTTCACTATTGCATAGCTGAAACTCATAGCTTGGCCCAAAACATGTGTGGCCTCCATTAGCAGGGCTAGGGAAAAGAACAAGTAATACTAATGAATGATTCTAGATCAATAATATAATAGGCTGTTGTATTTTATTGGAACTGGAAAAATGGTATCTCACCAGATATTGGATTAAAATTCCCAGGAACTCCGCTCAGAAAAGTTCAAGAATTTAAAGAACTGCAGTCCAACAATGTCTGGAATGCTACAGATTCTTTATTATAGGTAGTCGTCAACGTACGACCATAACTGAGCCCAAAATTCATGTTGCTAAGTGAGAAATTTGTTAAGTGAGTTTTGCCCCATTTGATGATTTTTATTTCCACATTTGTTAAATGAATCGCTGAATTAGTAGCAAGTGAATCTGGTTTCCCTAGTGACTTTGCTTGTCAAAAGGTCGCAAGAGGGGAATCACATGACCACGGGACACTGCAACAGTCATAAATGTGAATCACTTGTCAAGCATCCGAATGTAAATCACATGACCATGGGAATGCTGCAATGATCATAAGTGTGAAAAATCATCATAAGTCACTTTTTTCAGTGCAGTCGTAACTTTGAACAGTCACTAAGTGAATTGTTGTAAGTCGAGGACTACCTGTACTTATTTATTGTTCATTTCCAATATTAATTTCCAATGGTTTCCAAAATCTGAACACGTATGAGGTAGGAAGGCACAGTTGCATATTCTTAGTCTCAATATCTACAATATGACCTAATGGGATATATGGAATATGAAACCCTGAGCATGCACTATAAAAATGCTGAAATAGTTGTGGGTGAGATACAATGTTGATTGTATGCTTAAGAAAGAGATCCTGCAAGCAAAGCTAGGGGAGATTATCCTTTCCCTTCTGCAGCCTCTACATAACCCTAAAAGACACACTGGAAATTTGGGGAGTAGACAGAGGGGACTTCTCAGTGGGAATGTGGGGAATCAAGTAAACAAAAAGAAGAAAAGATTATTTCTTAAGTATGTAGTGCAGGCTGACTCTGCCCACAGCCAGGAGTTTGATCCTGACAGGCTGCCAGTTGACTCAGCCTTCCATCCTTCCAAGGTTAGTAAAATGAGGACCCAGATTGTCGGGGGCAATATGCTCTCTCTGCAAACCACTTACAGAGGGCTGTAAAGCACTGTGAAGTGGTATGTAAGTTTAAGTGTATCCATTGCAGTCAATCCAACTCATGGCAGTTTTCAGCAGTTAAAAGAGATTAAGTATGACTCACTTAAGAATAGCTGGGTTTCATTCATAATCATCTTGTAGAATAGAAGAAACACCTGAATACACACACACACATTAACTATGAAACCTTTAAAGCAGCACTCAAAGTGATTATGATATTTGTCTGACAGGTTAAGAACCCAGTCCAAATTTTTCATTTATTGCATGGATAATTGAACTTCCTAAATCTTGCTGTAATTTATTAAGGAGATTATGCATCAAATATTTATCTTATTACTTAGAAAATACCACTGTATTTTCTCATGTTGCCTTTTGTGCTGTTTTTAGATTTTGTTACTTTACATGAAGAATACATAATAATGATTTTTTTTTAATTTAATAGCACCAGAAGTGGTACTGATTTCTTTTAAGTCCCTGAATGCTCAATTTGCTGTCTGGCAAAAATAAACTTCTCTTATATCTTCTCCGGCTTCAGTAATAAACACAAAAACATGATACTTATAAACAGTGGTGGGATTCAAATAATTTAACAACCGGTTCTCTGCCCTAATGACCAGCTGGGTAGGTGTGGCTTGGTGGTCATGTGACCGTGTGGGCATGGCCAGCTCAACGTCACTCACATCAATGGGTGCTTCGCCTTAGCTGTTACAATGTAATAAGGGTTAACAAGAGAGGCAGTTTCTGTAAGCAGGGCAATAAAGATTAGGCTAGAAACAACACCAGAATGTTTCCTTCCTGCCTTCCTTACAGGATTAGCACTGTAAAGTAGAAAAAAACAAAAGGAGATTTCTTCCAACAACTGGTTCTCCGAACTGCTTAGAAAGTTAACAACCGGTTCTCCCGAATAGGTGCAAACTGTCTGAATCCCACCATTGCTTATAAAATGATTTTGTGGTTCCTTTCGAACAATTGATGACAGATTTGTGATCAGATATGGCACGAAGAAATCTATTGAGCATAAATTTGTTTCTTCCAAGTAAAATCAATGGAATTGCCTTGCAAAACATGAAATAAGTGTGAATCTGAAGCAGGGGTGAAATCCAGCAATTTCTGACAGGTTCTGGAGAATTGGTAGCGGAGATTTGAGTGGTTCGGAGAACCGGTAGCAGAAATTTTGAGTGGTTCGGAGAACCAGTAGCAGTAATTTTGAGTGGTTCGGAAAACCGGTAGCGGAAATTTTGGGTGGTTCGGAGAACCGGCAAAAACCACCTCTGGCTGGCCCCAGAGTGGGGTGGGAATGGAGATTTTGTAGTATCCTTCCTCTGTCACACCCACCAAGCCACGCCCACAGAACCAGTAGTAAAAAAAAATTGAATTTCACCACTGATATTAGAAAGGGACATCTTACACACAGACAAAATCCAGTTAAGTCTCTTTTGGTTTTACTACGAAGTGAATAGATAACTTGCATCTTAAAGTATTCTGCAGTTTAGAAATTTGGGTGCAGGTTGCCTATTAGAAAAAAAAGGCAGCGACTGGGGAAACAACAACAGGGTTATCTTTGATCATAGTTAATATTCATTTATAAAATGTATTGTATTACTATTACTTTCATTCATTAGAATTCCCAAGCAGGATGCACAACAGATTGAAATCTATTAAATTACATACCTTAAACTCATTAAATTAATTCTTTTAAAAGGAATGACAATAAGAAAATGATATAGTATTATATACTATGGACTAGTACAGTGATGGCTAACCTTTTTGCCATTGCGTGCCAGGAGGGGGGGAGGGTCGCGCGTGCGCGTGTCCACACCCATAATTCTATGCGCCTTGCCCTGCATATGCGCGTGCAACCCCCGCTCCTGGCACGCGATGGCCTGGTAGGCCCGTTTTTATTTCTTACCTGGCTCCAGACCCCCTCTATTTATCTGGGAAGGGCGAAAACAGCCTTTCCCACTCCCTTGGAGGCTCTCCAAAAGCCTGAAATGACCCATTTCCCAATTCCCGGTGGGACAGGAAGTGACTTTTTTGCTGTCCCCAGTCTCTACAGCCTCTCTAGGAGTCTCTAGGAGCCCCTCTAGGAGTCTCTAGGAGCCTCTTTAGGAGTCTCTGGAGGCTGGGGACAGCAAAAAAGTCACTTCCTGTCCCACCCGGAGTTGGGAAATGGGCCGTTTCAGGCCTTTGGAGGGCCTCCGAGGGAGTGGAAAAGGCTGTTTTCCCTCTTTCCAGATAAATAGAGAGGATCTGGAGCCAGGTAAGAAAGAAAAACGGGCCTTCCCCACGCCCCCCAGGCCCACTGGAGGCAGGAAACAGCCTGTTTCCCTACTTCTGGTGGGCCCAGAAGGCCCAGAAATCAGCTGGCCGGCGGGTGCATGCGCCCCAGAGCTGAGCTGGCATGTCCACTGATATGGCTACGCATGCCACCTATGGCACGCGTGCCAGAGATTCGCCATCACAGGACTAGTATATGAATATTATAGTATAGGATAGGATACTATGGATATTATAGTACAGTCCTAACACAGTCTGCCACAGTATTGTGTGATCTGTTCTATTTTATCTTTCCAGTAGTTTCGCAGTGAAACAAATACAAGAGCAAGGCAATGGCTATAAACTATTTATAACTTAGTTTAATCCTTAGTCAGAACTAAGCAATTTTAAAAAATAATTTGTGATAGTTTAACAACATTATTGCAAATCCATTGAAGACATCTAAACTAAAATCCATTATCAAAGGGCATAATTTTATTAAGTTCAACTTACTGTGGATTGTCACATTGGCGTGTCCGGAATTTCACTCCTGTTCCACAGGTTCGGGAACAGGAACCAAATTTACTCCATGCTCCCCAGTTTCCATCTTGCTTCAAGATATCTGGAGTTAACCAGATACAGTGACCTTTAAAACAATGCTAAAAGAGAAAAATATACAGGTATGCATATTTTTGAAATTCATCAACTTTGTTTTCTTGGCAATTGGGCCTAGGTTGAAAGGAATTGTTGTTTAAAAAGAAATACTACTCCAAAAGAAACCACTAGTTTCTCATATATGCATTTTTCATATATTATTAAAATTCAGATGTTTGAACTGCTGCCATTGAAAAAAAAATGCTGCTAGAGTTCGATATTTTGCTTTTGATTTGGTCCATTGCACGTCAGTTCATACCTACCCATCTGTAACCCAGATATAGCTTCCTCAGTTTTGTAGCCGAATCTCCAGAAGGAAAAATAAAATAAAACCTGCCCCTATTGTACTATGTCAGTTCCCTGGGTAGACCTAGAGGACTGCAGGGAGACAAATGTACTAATGGAGCAACAATAAAATGGAGACAGAAGAAAGTGATCTTCTTATTCAAAATTCACACTTTCTTTCCCCGAGTTTTCAAAGCAGGTTGCCAGTTCAAAAGCACATCCTAGGGAAACATGTGAAAAGTGTAGTACAGGTAGTCCTTGACTTACGACCACCATTGAGCCCAACATTTATGCTGCTAAGGGGAAAATTTGTTAAGTGTTTTGTTTGTCATAAAATTTGTTATGAGTTTTGTCTCAGTTTACGACTTTTCTTGCCACAATTGTTAAGTGAATCAAAACACGGATGTAAAATTTGCGACCTTCGACATTGACTTGTCAGAAGGTCACAAAAGGGGATCACATGACCCAGGACACTGCAACCATAATGAATGTGAGTCAATTGCCAAGGATCTGAATTTTGGTCATGTAACCATGGGGATGCTGCAACGGTCATAAGTGTGAAAAATGGTCATAAATCAGTTTTTTCAGTGCCCTTACAACTTCTAATGGTCACTAAACTGACTGCTGTAAATCATGGATTACATTTATTTATTTGTTTGTTTGTTTGTTTTCTGCCTTTATTATTTTTACCAATACGAAGGTAGCTAACATATCCAACATACTTTCTTCCTCCTATTTTCCCCACAAAAACCACCCTGTGAGGTGAGCTGGGCTGAGAGAATGACTGACCCAAAGTCATCCAGTTAATTTTCATGTCTAAGGTAGGAATAGAACTCATGTTCTCCTTCAAAAATAATGTTAAAATACATTATTTGTTTTACAATCAATTAAAAATTGAATCTAACAACCAAAATCACAAATGTAAATATTTCTCTTTGGAGAAACATAAGCTAAATAATTCCCAAGTTTAATGGCAACAAAAATTGAAACTAAATATTGATGACTCTAACCTGGCAGATTAACAAAAATAAGAATCTGAGAAAAGCCAAAATTAATATATCACTATAATTGTTACATAAGACAGGTATTTATTGTTTTTCTACACGCAATAGGCAAGTTTTTGGAGAAACACCCGAAATTGATGTGGTCCATTGTATTCACAATTATATCAAACAGAGACAGCTAAACCCACATTACATCAGTAGAATTCAATGTTGCTCCCCACCCTACACAAATGGATTTTATTTAATTAAAATCAGAGTGGTAATGTTTCAACAGCTGAAATCTACAGTTCTTTTTCAGTTATGATTTATAAATGAAATTCTGAACAATTTAATTGCAGGGCTGAAGAAAAGCTTTTACAACAGCAAGTAAGAAAAATAGCTTTAGCTAACATGTGCTTATAGTAAGCAGCAGGGAAGGAATATTTCTTGTATGGTAACACTGATGGCCTCAGAAAACATTAGAAGCAATAATTATTTTGATAGTTCTATGACGTATGTGAACATATAGAAACAGTAGTTTGAAAAACACAAACAATGAACCTCAATAGCTACCTGAACTCAACGAGAAAGAAACACAGTAAGGCCAATGCTAAGTAGTCCCCTCATCATATGCTCTATTTACATCTATGTGTGTTTTGAGTGCTACATCTTTAAATCCCTTGCTTTTTTTTTTTTTTTTTTTTTTTTTTTTTGCTATGGCAGGAAGCCCTATATTGATTGATTGTTTTTCTGAAGCTGCTTTCTTTCACCATAGCTCCATTAAAGTGAATTTCTAGAAAGGGGTTCTAGAGTGGGTTTCCAAAGAAAAATGTGCCCCCTTTGCCTGAGAAAAAGGAGAAAAAAAAGAAACAATCAAGATTCCTTTTGGCTTGTGGAACAGAATTCAGAAACCTAGGAAAGTGAATCTACCTACAGTATATTTGTATCTGTATCTATCTGTATCTTTATCTCTGTCTGTCTGTCTATCTTTTATCTTTCTCTCTGTCTCTCTCTGTCCCTCTCTCTCTCTGTCTCTCCCTCCCTCTCTCTATCTCAAATGTATATAGCCACCATACAACCCCTTTTATAATTTTTAAAATTATATATAATTTTTATGTTTTTATTATTAATAATAAAATAATAGTAGCTATATAAATCTTTTAAATATATACACAAAGAAGAGTCTAATACTGGGAACGATTGAGGCAAAAGAAGAATGAGATGACAGAGAATGAGGTGACTGGATGGAGTCACTGAAGCAGTAGGCGTGAGCTTAAATGGACTCCAGAGGATGGTAGAGGATAGGAAGGCCTGGAGGAACATTGTCCATGGGGTCGCAATGGGTCAGACACATCTTTGCAACTAACAACAACAACAAAAGCTACACCTAATGTGTTAAGTCTCCAGTTGTCTGCAAGCTTCCTCCTTCTTGGCCATAGTTTATATGGCTAGGATTGATCAAAATTGTATCCCAATCCCTTTGGCACTATGATATTGGGGAAGGCTTACTGTGTTACAAACCCATCTACATGAACCTTCTCTAAGAAAATATGAAGCTAGAAATACTTTCATAATATACTATCACTGCTTTATACCCGGATGTAATTGTAGGTCCTGTGCATGAATGGTTTGTCAGTATAAGAATCTGGGCATAAAGACACACGCACAGATGGTTATACACAATCATTCCCTAACTTTTTCTAATAATCATTTCCATAACAAATGTTGTGCCACTCGATCAGCCTTCAATTCTAGGCATTTGGCAGGAACTGTATGTGAAACACATGGCTAAACAAACACCCACCACCAGCAAAAACAGAGAAGGATGCATAATACAAAATGTGTTTTAAACAGAGAATGAAGAATACTTTAGCAAGGGAATCAAGTAAAAACGTCCTGAATGCCTCATAAAAGCAGGAGAAAAGACCATAATTTGTAGACCTGCTACACAGAAAACATTATTGATGATTTGGATGATCAACAGATAACTAAAGTCAAGAATCTCTTCAATGTAATAGCCTAGGTCAAGATATGTTTGCATTATCACATGACTTTAAAGTATGAAAACCAGAAGTGGGTAATTGAAGAGGAATCTGAAAATAAATCTGCTATGGGTTAAATATGCTCTAGGTTGTGTGCTTAGTGAGTTCATTTTTTCTAACAATTACTAATTTGCATCATGACTCTGAATTTATTGAGGAGAAGTTGCATATATTTAAATATTTGTTACAGTTGAATCAGAACAGCTTCAGAACAGCAGTCCAACATGTGCTTGCTTCTCTCACTGAAACCAGTACTGTCTTGGATAAGGTTGAATGCAGGGGTGAAATTCAATTACCTTCCTTTCTGGTTCACAAATGTGCATGCGCCACACGGACATTCACTTCACTTGCACATACATCCGCACATGCACAAAGCCTTCTGCACATGTGCAGAGCAGTAGTGGGTTGCCCCTGGTTCACACCGGTTCTAGAGACCCAATAGTAAAACCGGCGGGAAGCTCCACCCACCAACCCTGATGTCATCAAAACGCTTCTGCGCATGCACAGAAGAGCAGGCACGTGGGCCCACTGCGAACCAGTAGTAAAGGTAAGTAGAACCCACCCCTTGCGCAGAGGCTTAAAATGTCACAAAAAAGCGACGTCATGACATCTGCGCAGGTGGGCAGAGCCTCCCACAGTCATCACTACCGGTTCGTCCGAGCCAGATAGAACCAGCTGCATTCAACCCTTGGTTGAATGCTTCAGCCACAAAGTTTTATGGGATTATATGTTATTGGAACATTTAATAATATTTCCAAATGAGTTTATTCATTACTGATAATGAATATATATATGATTTGTAGTTGTTACAGTCAAAATAGACTTCTATCAGTTTACATACATCTGTAAAAATAACAACAAAATATCCACAAAATGCAAAAATAGCCAACAAATAGACATAACACATTAACAGTTATAAAAATCACATAAACCATCAAAACCAATGGCTCCAACTGCTCTGCTTTTCCCTACCTCCACTCACTGGAAATACATATAGATGTTTTAATTTTTTTTCTTGCAAATCACTGAAAGTCATGGGATTATGGCAAGCTATAAATTCAAAATAACCCCAACACTGGCCATGAAAAGTCAATACTTGATTTTCAGTGTTCTAATACTTGAGGGTTGCCACAAGGAAAAGGGGATCAATCTATCCTCCAAAGCACCTGAAGGCAGGACAAGAAGCACTAATCAAAGACAGAAGTAAGGTAGAAGTAAGGAGAACAATTAACCAGTGGTTTGCCTTCAGAAGTTGCAGGTGCTGCATCACTGAAGATTTTTAAGAAAAGATTGGGCAGCCATTTGTCTGAAATGGTATAGGGGCTCCTGCTTGGGCACGGGGTTGGACTAGAAAACCTCCAAGATCCCTTCTAAGTCTGTTATTCTGTTAAAATATTTCTTTGACAATGTGCTATGCTAATCTATCACAATAGCCAACCTGGTTCTAAATGAAGTTGTTGGACAACAGTTCACTGACACAATTAAGGAGTTGATGTAATGACACTTTGCCTCCCAAATGCCGCCATGTAAACTCACGCTTGCACATTTAGCTAGACTCCGTAAGATTTCTTTTTTATTTTACTCCATTGGCCCTAGAGCTGTTACCTCCTTTGATTCCTTGAGATCCTCAGTAAATCAAGATCCCAATTGGGATCAACCATTACAAATGAAGGCAAATTACCCATATTCTCCCAATTATCCATCCAAAAATTATCCACCTTACAAATTGTAATGATATACAAGAATGACCTTGGGAGAAAAGAGCTGCAAACTAGACAACAATCAGACAAGCAGTAATTGAGCCCACAGAATGAATATGGGCCTGACAAAGGTCTCAGAAAAAACATCTTCAGTTTCTTGGACTGTAAAAGTTAGGGAGGAAGAGTTGTACTTGCAAGATTCTGATAGTGTACAGATAGTCTTCAAATTACAAACATTTATTTATTTATTAACCATTTGCAGTCTGGCAACTGTCTGGCTTAAATCCAGTCCTCACACATATGCCACAGCACGCCCATAATTATTTGATCAAAATTCGGGAGTTTGGCAATTGGTCTCTATTTACAATGGTTGCAGAATCTCAGGGTCATGTGATCACTGTTTGCAATTTTCCCAGCCATCTTCCAACAAAGTCATTGGGAGTAGCTGGATTCACTTAATGATCACATGATTCATTTCACAACTGCAGTGATTTATTTACAAACCTTGACAAGGCTTTAAAATTGGGTGCAACTCCTTGTTGCACCACCTTGTTTAGCCATGGAAATTCTGGTCCCAATTATGGTTGTAAGTTGAGGACTACCTGTAATAGACCTAGTGTTGGGGGTGTACTTTTTAACTTTTTATGTTTTAAATGTGTCTCTGTAAACTGCCCAGAGTTACCCTATGGCAAGATGAGCAGCCAATATATTTGACAGCTAGATAAATAAGAGGGAGGGAGGGAGGGAGGGAGAGAGAGAGACTATCTCAAAAAAGTAAAACAAACCAACAGAGTATTGGTAAGAGTACATTCTCCCACTATTACATCTAAACCAGAGAATCCACATCCCTCCATTTATCCCTTCTTTGTTAATGAGGGCATCCCCCGGCTATTCCCTTTGTACTCAAGGAAACTACTTCAAATCTGCTCTGCTTTCCTCTCTTCCTTCACCACTCACTACTTCCCTCTTCCTTATCTGGCTCATAGAAAAATATCATCCAGAATAACACTCTTCATGTTGTTCCTGTACTCCAACCACCACACTCTTCATTGCAGACTTGCATTTCATTCTACTTCACCTCCAATCCTAGGGATCCCTGAGAAACTAGAAAACCTCACACAAAGGGCCATAACTCTGGAGATCTTTGTTCTCTCCTGTTGTTCTGACCCGGTTAGCCCCATTGTTAACATTGGCGGTAGCTCAGCCTGCCAGTGCATTAACTTCAGCTCCTATTTTTATCTGCCGTTATTATCTTAACATTACCACAAAGTGCTTCTACTAATGTTTCTATCACAAGATTAAATAAGAAAGGGGATAGTGGGCAGCCCTGCTTACTACCTCCTGAGGTTTCCTAATATTTTGGCTTGACGAATAAAACATTGTGTTGATATCTGAAATATCCAGCTTTTTTTCTTTCTAATGCATAATCTTGCTCTATTATATTTTATTTATATAGTCTACATTCTTCTTCTGAATGTAATACATTTATCATGTATGTAATTTTCTTTCTGATCCTCTTCATTTGGCTTATACATTTGCCTGTTATTACTGCCTTCATGGCATCCTGTCTTGTTGTTTGTTCCACACAATTTTTATTTTAAAAGCTTATCAAAACTTGAACAGATGTTGCTTCGCTTGTAGGTTATAAAGCAATCTAGGATTCAAATGCCCAAAATGAGCAAATGGGAGCTTTCTAAGTTATACCCGATAATAACTGAGACATGATCTGGAATTCAGTTGGTGAAATTTCTGCTCAGCCCAATCGATTAAAAATGTTTTTGAAACTACAATATAATCTATCCTTAAATGAAATTGGTCCCTACTTGAGTAATATGTAAATCCTTTTTTGAAGGATTCATAATACCCCAAATACCAAAAACATGAGCACATACATTTGCATTAATGTCTGAAATGTCTCAGGTAGTAAAAGTTGCCTTTTATTTTTTATGAAAAGCTATTTTATCCCCTGGTGTACCTGCATCAGTATTTAAATTATTCCCTAGAATTAGTTTTTCCCAGCCAAATATATTCCAAGCTTTTATTATCTTCTTCATATATCCAATTTGGTTTTGATTTGGTGCATGTTTTCCCGAAAATAAGACCGGATCTTATATTATTTTTTGCTCCAGAAGACACATCAGGGCTTATTTTCTGGTTAGGTCTTATTTGGGGGGAAATACGCTACTATATGCATCCATCTGGCTGACAGTCTAAACTGGGGGCTTATTTTGGGGGTAGGGTTTATATTACAAGCATACTGAAAACTCATGCTAGGGCTTATTTTCCGGTTAGGTCTTATTTTGTGGGAAACGAGGTACATACCAAAGTTAAGGCTTTGTAAAAAAAAAAAGTTCTAGCTTGTAAAAATAAACTTCCTCTCCCCATCTTTCTGAATCTTTTCCCTTTAAAGTTTATATTAGCTTTAAATAAAATACTGTTTGACTTTTCCAGCACAGAAAAAAAATCCTCTTCTGAATTGTTTTCTCCCAATCCTCAACTTTCAAGGAATGATGGACTGAAGATGTATTTGCTCTTAGTAGAGCCGATGACTATAGAAGAACAAGCAGCTGACAAATGGATTGGCCCCTTAAATTCCTTTCCATATACAGGGAAAGGCCTAAGATTGCCTTTAGTGCTCCATATAGATGCTCCCTACAATGTTCTCTGGCAGGTTTTAGAATTTTGGGAGCTGGGAAGGTCAGCTTTGCCCAAGCTGGAGTTTGAAGACTTTAAATGGATTTTAAACTGGGTTTGCCCACTTCCTCTCTTAATCACTTCTGGAAGTGGCTTGTAAATTACTTTTTGAATAGTATGAATCTTCAGAAGGACAAGTTTTATTACACTGGGTGATTCTCCTTCAATCCTCAGCAAAAGAAGTTTCATCTATGTTTAACAACTTAAAAGATTTTTTTTAAAAAAATTAAGAAATAAGCAGGAAAAGATTAGAATGTTGATTTTGGAAAGTTATAAACGGATTAATCAGATTGACTCAAAATAAGAAATGAGACCCCTCCCTGTGATTTGTTTTAAATTCTATTAAAAATAAAAAGATTTTGAATCTAAGTGTAAACAATATTTATATGGGAAAATGTTATAGATTAGAGAAAAACATTGTAAGAGAAGAACTTGAAGGCTGGTTGCTAGAGGTAACCAGAATGAACTAAAGATTATGATTAAAGGAGAGAGAGGACCCACTAATACTGAACGGAAAATTTTTTTTAACTTTGGAAGAATTCAAGGCAACTATGTATTCAGAGGTTTCTCTTAAGATTGTCTGCTACTATTTTAAAAAGACTATAGAAGAGGATACAGTTGACAATCAGGCTTTTTTGGGATATGAATTTTAAAAAGACAATCTATAAGAATGATATTGACAAAGATGATACACAGGGCCTAAAAATGAAACTGGCTGATGTTTAATAGCTAAAAGGGACACACAAATAATAAATCAGAAGAGTGCCTTGGATATATGGATTTCATCTCAGAATAATAACTTGGACAACTTTCTTATTTTGTACTTACAAAAGTGATGTGTTATATTTCTGAACGTGAACTGATCATTAAATGCTATGGAGCTACACCTTCCTTTTTTCTGGGGGTTGGGGAACCATGGTTGGGGGCCATGACCTATTTGCAACCGGGCCACGTGGATGGTGGGCGGGTGCACACATGTATGTGCATGCAGCTCAATTTGCAGTAGGGCATCAGAATAGATAAGGGAACAGAAAATAATGTCCTATGACTTGTACTAGAGATAATGCCATACAAAATCTTCATGGGATCCTGATTTCATGCAACAAAGGAAAAGAAAAAAAAACGTTCCCAGGTTTCCTATTTACAAAAATATCCATTCAGTTTCCCAAGCCTTAGAATGAAAAAAGGGAAGATGATGTTATTGGGTGAAAATGTTTCCTATTTGAATTGCTTCACCAGGTTGTCAATAGGGTCTCGACTTTTGAAGCTATCATATAACAAGGAAAACAACTTGAAGGCAATATTTACCTTCAATGAAGACATGTTTATAATGCATAGTTTGGATAATCTATCAAGTGAATTGAATTAAATTAAAATACAGTAAAATCATATTGTTGCAATTCCTCTTCTTTTTTTTACATCAGAATCACTCATATATAATGAATGGCAATTACAGATATGACAAAATTATCATGCAATCACTGAGAATTGTGTAAATTAGACTTCGGTTGATTAATAATTATACACTAGATCTTTCTGTTGCTTTGACAGCACTAGGTAATAGGTAGCCAAGATTCCTGAATAGTCCTTAAATGATATCACATTATGGTTAATATAAACTGGGCTCTCCCAAATTATTTAACATAAACAGCTCCATTTATATAATGGGCTGATCTGAGAATGCTGTTGCACTAGAAATACATACTGTATGAGAACAGGAGTTTAAATGGTTTATCTTACTGAAATAAATTCCAGCCTACCTAATGTAATTAGACTCTGTCAGGAAATACCTGAAGTTCTTCTCAATTCCAGATTTTAACATTTTCAGATGTTTGATTTTGTAGTCAAATCCTGTTTGCAAAGAGGTATTATTTCTCTGTCTCTTCATGACATAGCTATGCTGTGACTAGTCTTGTCTATCTCATTGCATGTGCTAATGTGCAAAGAATGGTCATATGTGAAACCTGTCAAAAAAGACTGTGGAACCCATAAAAGTTATCTCTAATATTCTAAAATCTGTCTCTGTGGTGACTAACACAGCACATATTTATCCATCTGTTTCATGTCTGGGAGAAGCTGAGGTCAGCTTTCTCAGAGAGAAATCATCTGGACTGTGAAGATTGTCTTTGGCAAAATAAATATCTCCTGTTTAATTTCCTTTATGGAATGTTTATATGTATTTCTGTAAGTATTGTGAGGAGAAATTAGACTAAAAGGGTAGAAGGGAATCTACATAGAAACACCCTTAATGTTATTGCTCCCAACACAACTCAAAATAGTTCCTGAAGGGGTGAAAGCAAGGTAATTTTAGATATTGAACTTAAAGTGTGTTTCCTTTTGATGATCATGAGCTTGATTTCAGTTGTGAAATTCACAACTAATATTTTCCTTATTTCTTCTTTCCCAGTCTTTTCCCCTGTTTGATAACTGCCATATATTTGAATAAAAGAAATGGAGGAGAAAAAAAATAGAAAACAGATTGGTACAGAAGGAAAAGTTTAGGAAAAACACACAAGCAAAAAATGTTCCGTACAAGCAAAAACTTCTATGGGTTTTGGCAAATTCATACAGGTTATAGAATAGCAAAGAGTAATTCAATACTGAGGGGATTCAGTGATGTAGAAGTCTCTGAGTCGATCCTCTAAAAAGCATTATCACTGAGAATGATGGTAAAATAATTCTCTGCAATTTAATAGTAGAAATGCCAGTTGCAAAACTATATCCAGTGGTTTATATTTATACGAAGAGCATAATGAGAAATATGTAAAGCTCTGGACAATCCTCTGAATTTAAAAATTGCTAGCAATGCTTCAGGAGGATTTAGATTAATTCAGGTATTTTGGAAGATCCTCATTTTTAAGAAGAAGATAACTCCAGAATCTTTTTGCCTCAGTCTTAAAATCACTGCAGTGTGTGAAATGGTCCAAAACTGGAGGCACAGAGCTGTCTATTCTGAGAGTAACTGAGACATACAACAGTCAAATTGTTCCTTTACTTGCAAAAGAAATGTTCTCTTTCTTTTTGAGAAAAACATGCCAATGAAGGTAACGTTTCAGGAAGGCTGAATTTTATACCAAAAGTCCAACTGAATTCAACACTGTGCTAGCTCCAAAGAATAGAGATGTAAGACTGCACAGTTAGGGTTTTAAACAGCCATTGGCTGCACAGGCATCATAACTTTCTGCTGTTTAAAGAAACATTGTCATAAGATTTATGAAAATTGAATGTGGTAGTATCTCATTGGGTAAATGTATAGGAACAGATTAAAGACCAATTTTGAAAGGCACAATTCTTAGGAAACACTTATTTTGCGAAATATAATTGGCAAATTAAAAAATAACAGAAAAAATATGTAAAAGGAGACCAGTACATGTAATATCATCCATCACAGACCAGATGCTTGTACTTTATCCAGTAAAGCTATTAAAAGGAGTATCTTTATCTGAGAAAATTCAGAGGTCTTAAAAAATCAAAACTTTTTTTCTCCATTTTGCTAATGGCAAAGCTCACTTTCAGAGAGAAGTGAAGAAAACAGCTTACTTTCTGAGAAGAAAGGGAAGAAAATGTCATCCCAAAATCAGGTCTTTAGCAGAATGAAATGGATTTCGGAAATCAAATTAATCACACTGTTAGTTGGTAATTATCTAGCTAAGCATTTTGCCCATGAAGAAATGCAAAAAACCAGCCAGTAATTATCCTGCATTTCTGGATTAAGATTACATTTCTCTACTTAGAGCCTGATTGCTACCTGTTTCTCAAGGAACAAAATATAATGTCCTTGACTCAACCAGTTATTTCTTCTTGACCATTTCATCATTGGTGATTTGCAGCAGCATCTAGCTATTGCTTTGCTAACATATCAGACATGAAGATGGACTTTAGATCAACATAACGGTGGTGGTGTGGGTCAATCACCCTTCCAAGTGCTATAAATAACTAGTGGGGAAATCACTCTTCTTAGATGTTACAAGCTAAGATGGTGAACAAACAAACATGAAAGCAGTTGAAGGTCTTTGTTTTCATCTTCAGGTTTTAGCAATCTCGCCTCAACAATTCCAACTCTGCTTTCGATACGTCCATTAATGGAACTGCAGAACTAAGTACACATCATGCAATTTTATTTTCAAAGGGTCTCGAAAATTGGTGACAACAAGCCATCAAAGTCATAACGCATTACCATTCAGGATCAGAATACAATATATATTGATTCCTTCAGCAACTGCAGTAGCTCTCTGTGGTAACAGTGTCAATAATAAACTTTATTTTCCATCTGATGAGATTCTACACTAGCTAATTTCTACAGTCATCCTGTTTGCATTGTTGCCTTCAATTACAAAAGGCAAATTTTACTCTGGCAAAGATTAAAATGTCTTCAGAATGATTGTGTCAACTGTGCAGCTCAACTCAACGCATCATAAGGAAAGAAGCATCAACTATCCCAACTGAAAAAGCTGCCCCCAGCAGAATTCTCTGGAAATTATTAGAATTATTAACTTAGATGCAGGTACTGGCATGTGGACTTGTCCTTTGGAAATAGAGTGCTGGCCTCAGATCAGGACAAAAACATTGTATGAATTTCTCCCATATTTCAAGCATACAGTATATTAATTCTTCTACAATCAGCCTCTCCAGAAATATCCAAAAGATTTTCTGGCCAGATGTTATCCTGAAGCTACATTACAGAATCCTCTGGTCAGTCAAGATGATCTAGCTGTTGCCACAGTTTCAGCATAATGATGGAGAAGAGAAGTCAAAGCAGATAAACAAATCTCCCTGTCCCATAAGAATTAGGGAATTCTTTGGGCAAAATACTCCATTCTTTCAGGGGTAATTTTATCTCCATTATTTACCAAACTTGACTGCTGATAAATATGGAATTCAGTTACCCCATTCCAGAATTTATGGGTGGGAAGCATTCAGTGAAGGCTTCTGCTTACTAAAGCAAACTAAACAAAACCGACACCCAAAAAAGCTTTTCTGGCACTTAATTTCCTCAGCTATTGCTAAGCCAAGGTATTTTCTTAACACGCCAGCCATGCTCAGATTGGCGTGTGTTTTACTAAAGGGCACTGGGAACAGGGATATGAAATCACAATAATTACATGTTTGTGGATGGGAGAGGATGAATTGTTGCTTTTCTGAGCTCACATATTTAATTGATTATCATTCTGTTCTGTTTCACTAACAGTGTTCCAAGGAACACATCTGACAATGTTGAAGCAGAGAGCTATACAGTTTTTTTTATGACCTTAACAGAGGAAGATTGAACCTGCTTTTATAAACTTTCAGAATACTATAAAATGAATGATCACTATTTACCATGACTGAATTAATAGCTGAAGGAGCACTTAACATTAGTAAGAAATGCACAGTAAGAAGAGAGTTAATGTTTGGATCTGGCAACTGTGTCAAAAGCATATTTGTTACTTATTGTATGATGGAATCCTGTTCAAATCAAAACAATTCTCATATAGCTCTGGAAATATGATGGTCTTCCCTATCTCTGAGAGTCTAGCAATAGACTTTTTTAAAGCAATAATATGCTTTTGGATTACTGTCTAGGATAGAAAGTTTACATAATATTACAGCATCTGTGTCTATGTATGTATGTAGTCCAAAATCATGCTAAGTCATTCATGCTTTCATGCCTAATGGAGACTAGAACTCACTGTCTCCTGGTTTCTAGGCCAACACCACTATGCCAAATGGGCTCTCCGATTAAAATTTTGTCATTCAATCCACCAAATTGCTTAACGCATTGTAAGCCACCCTGAGTCTCCAGAGAAGGGCAGCATATAAATTAAAGCAAAAAAAAAAAAAAAAAAAAAAAAGGGGGGGGGATCCTGTTAATGTCTGAAAAATCCTTTAGAAGAGCATTTCTCAATTGTATACCCAGAGTCAATACAGTATTGGCTTTTGATATTTGCCTCCCGTTGGTTGAGATACGAGTTCAAAGGCAAATCACTTGATGATGTGAGGGAGGGAGTTTAAAGGATTGTTTTTTTGTTAAAAGCAATCAATCACTTTTCTTCTTTTCCACATCAAATCTGATTATGTTTCTTTTTTTTATTGAAAAAGTTTTCAATTACAAATTTTTCCCCCTTTCCCCCCCTCCTCCCTAACCCCCCCTCACCACCCCAACCCCCCTCCCCCTGTGACTTCTTCAAAATAAAAACCTAATACATAACAGATTATATAATATTTTACCATCTCCTTACTCCCTCCTCCAAATACTGACCCTTACTTCTAGTAATATTATTAATATTATTACTTCCCCCTCTTACCATATACTTCAAAATAACATTCCATTATAACACTACGTAATAACTTCTAATTTAACACAGTAACATTGTTATAACTCCCAATTTATCAATAATCTGCCCTTTTTTCTCCTCCCCCATACTTGTGTCTGTATATTAATATAACATTTCAAAACAACCTTCCACTTTAAAACTATATAATAAACCCTACTTTAACATTTAATCTTTTGTGTATATTAATATGACTTTTCAAAGCAGCCTGCCCCATGAATTCTAATTTTACATTTGTTCTACTCTATCCATTTCCTCCACTCCCATAAATATATCTCTTAAGCATCCCTTTTCTTAATCTATACAATCAATACACTAGCCTGTCTCCACCCACTTTCCTACAAATTACCATACACAACAATTCTTAATATCTTTGTTCTTCTGCCCATCCTACTAAAAAATATTCCCTTATATAAACAAAATCAATAACTTTGAACGTATAATCCATATAATATCTTCTTTGATATCTTTCCACTGGATTGCTGACTCCATCATCCGGATTAGGGTAACATAACATCCCAGTTGCAACAGAATATTCAAAATCCTCAGTTATCATCTGCCCCATCAATAATGAATATCTTCATATATATATAAAAAAAGAAAACAACCACCCGAGTGACTTTATAATTGTAATCCATATAATATCTGTAATAGTGGCTTTCTTCAGGATTATTATTTCCCATTCTCATAATGGGGTAACAACCAGATCTTCTGCATGCCCCAGCATAACTCTCTTGCCTTATGGCGCAGCATAGATATAATGCGTTGATCAATAAAAAGAAAACCAAAAATAGATAATTCCAATCCAACAATTCAAGGCCCTTTTCACATCCCAAAATTACGGCATTACAGAGGTCTGTCACTCTCCTCAGGATGATATTAACCACATAACTGGCTTCGCTGTTGCTTAATTTAAAAATTTTTATTTTTGTGAGACCTGTTTCTTTTTTTCCTTTCTTTTTGTGGGTTTGATCTCCATCCTGATTTCCTTTCTACAAGTTGTGTATCAACTGATCGGTTTTCATTCTGGTTTGTAACTTGATCTTGTTGGTTTTGTTTTTGTGACTCATATTTCTTTTCTGTAAGTTGTATATCAATTAGTTGATTTCCATGGTTATCTGTAACTTGGTGAGTCGTCACGTTAGAATCCGATGCCACTTCTCTCTTATTTATAAATAATCCAGCTGAGATATCTGGAGAATCCAAAGGCAATTCATCTGCAAAGGCCTCTGTAACTCGATATTTTTCCTTTATTTCTAACTCCTTCTGCTTATCTTGTGTTGTGCATAAAGATTTTGATAAAGATTTTAAAATTTTTTGATAAAATTCTTCCGCTTTTTCAACAGTATTTAATTGATATCTTTCTCCTTGATATCTCAATATTATACCAACTGGAGCATTCAATTTGAATAAAATATTTCTTTTTTTAAGCTCAGCCACCAGGAAACCAAATTTCTTTCTTTCCAATAATATCTTAGGCGGGAGCTCTTTATAAATCCAAATCTTTCTTCCAAAGAGTTGCAAAGTAGACTTAAAAGATTTCTGCACAATATTATTTCTTATTTCTTTATCTGTAAAATAAATCACCACATCTCTAGGCAATTGCATTTGCTTTGCAATCCAGGAGTTTATTCTATAAACTCTAGCGATCCTACAAAATACCTCCTCAGGTTGAACCTTTAAAATCCCAGCCAGAACTTCAGAAGATATTTTCCTTAAATCCTCTCTGTTATTTTCCTGTAATCCTCTCAGTCTGATCACATATTCAGTAAAATTATATTGCATCATTAAAACTTCCTTTTCAATACGTTGCTGTATATTTTCTACATTGCAATCAGGTTCCATTTCAGGTTTTTCTTCTAAACTATTGTCTTGAATATTTATCAATCATTTTCAATTTTTTGTATTTTATTTTCCAAATTGTCCTCAATTTCCTCCACTTTAGACTCTAATAGATTAGTATTTGTATCCAACCTGATCATAAATTCTGAGAAACCATTAGCCATTTGTATAATCTTTCGATGCAAAATATCAAACTTTGATTGCACCAATTCTTTAGTTTCCTGCTTGAATTTCTCAAAGTTCTGATTCATAATCTCATCCCTTCTTACAATCTCCTCCAGAAGAAATTCAATTATATTAAAATCAGTTTTCTGAGACTGTAAGTTAAGAACTTGTTCATATAGTTTGTGGATGGGGGATTCCTCCCCCCCTGCTTGTTTGTCCAGCTTTGTAAGCCTAAACGCCATATTTCCACACAAGCAAACTTTTTTAGAAAAGAAAAAAAAAACAAAGCTTCTTTCCAAACAAGATCAGTATCAAATCAAATCTCCAGGAAGGAGAAAACACAAAAGTGGAGCTTTTGTAGCCAGGAGCATTTATTCCGCTACTTTGTGGCTTAGTAAGAAACGGAAGGACTTTCCCTTTTCAGCTTCCCTGCTCCAGTTTCGGCAGTCGCCATTTTAAGAGATCTTTTTTACTTTATTCAATATCCTTTGCAAAATAAGTATTAATACTTGCAATTTAGGGTCACAGGTCCAGATCCAGATCTCATCCTCTTTGGTTAATCTGTTAGTTATCTTGAAAAGCTTGTTTTCGTAGCCTTGCTCTTCAAAAAAGCAGAGGTCTCCCAACGCCCGGAGCAAATGGCGAGTGATATAGGGAGCCTCATCCGCTCGCCCCCAAGAGGTAAAAAAAAACTCTGGGGGCTGCGCGGAGATCTCTACCTACACTCACCTGCTCTATCTCACATTTCCTCCTGGAAATGGAGTTTTTCGAGCCGCCTTTCGCTGTAAAGGCGGCTCTTTACAGGCGAAGGGGCTGGCGGTCCCAAGGGACCGTCTGGTGGCTACAAAAAGCAAACCGGAAGCCCCCTGATTATGTTTCTTTCCATTGCAATTTCCCATCTGCTTCCACTGTTCTGTAACTGGGCTCTCATTTCTATGGAATATTAAAACTTTTTCTCAGGAAACTATTCAAATTAGTTGGTCAAAATAGCTTACTTGGACTATTTCTCAGTGGAAAAAAAACTGTGATTCATGATATACCAAATAAAAGTTAAGTTTACTACAAAGAGACCAGAAGTCAGATAGAAAGCAAATCTCATTTAAACATTTGTCCTGACATGATAGTTTTTGGTATGCAAGGAATTATTTCACATGGAAGCTCACTCAAAACTAGGTAAATCAATCTGAAATGATATAATTTGGAGAATAATTACTTTTCTACATTACATAAATTACATATTACTTTGTAATATTACATATTACAAGAAGTAGATCTTTGCCAAGAGCTCTGATACAGATCTACAAGCAAAAATAGAAACAACCTTGTTGTTGTCATTTGCCATTTGCCATAAAGTAAGGTAATCCTTGTTTGTTACTAATTTACATGATTTCATATGTAGCTCTAATATCAAAGAAGCCATTACAATTAACATGCAATTTAGTGCATTACAAGCTTAGCTTATCCATTATATGAAACTGCAAATATTATAGGGGACGCAGTGGCTCAGTGGCTAAGATGCTGAGCTTGTCGATCGAAAGGTCGGCAGTTCAGCGGTTCGAATCCCTAGTGCCACGTAACGGGGTGTTACCGTTACTTGTCCCAGCTTCTGCCAACCTAGCAGTTCGAAAGCATGTAAAAAAAATGCAAGTAGAAAAATAGGAACCACCTTTGGTGGAAAGGTAACAGCATTCCATGCATCTTTGGCATTTAGTCATGCCGGCCACATGACCACGGAGACGTCTTCGGGCAGCGCTGGCTCTTTAGCTTTCCGTAACGGAGATGAGCACTGCCCTTAGAGTTGGGAACGACTAGCACATATGTGCGAGGGGAACCTTTACCTTCCTTCTACCTAGAAAATTTTCAGGAAGAATTGGATTGATAGTGAAGCATAGATCTCTGTGAGACTACAGACTAATAAAAGCATAAGTAATCCCATGAAATTTACTTAAGTATTTACAATAACTGAGTAGAAGTAAATTGAGTCAAGAGACTCCATTCTTTTAAGATAAAAGATAATGTGGGATAATGTTTTCCTGGAGGCTGGTGTGATCGAGAGATAGCAGGAAGCCTAATACATAGTAGTGCATTAGGGCTAATAGTGCCCTATACACCTGACAGCAAAATGTTTAAATATTTACTAATAGGCTGATGATTTAATATATAAGTTTAAGGGTAGAAATAATTCTACCCTTCTACCATATGAATAATTTATTCATATGTCTTAAATATAAATAAAAGGTGAAAAGGCATTAAAAAGTAAATATGTAAAAGATAGGAACACCTGCAAATAAATTGCAGCAGATAACACAAAAAAACTCAGAGAAACTGAAATTGAATAAGATGAAGGCATCACCTTAAATATTTAAAAATCTGTGGAAACATAAAGAACTTTTTTAAAAAGGAAAGGACACCAGAAATGCAAAAGGAAGAGGCAATACTACTGCTCAGTTTATTTAGATTTTTCTTAAGAATTTTGATCTAAGCCATTATAACAAAAATTTAAACGTTCATCTGAAGGCTACTCTATCAGAAGCATCTATAGGTTAATAATAATAATAATAATAATAATAATAATAATAATAATAATAATAATAATAATAATAATAATAATAAATTATTACATTAGTAATAAAATAATAGTTTTTAACTTCTATATGTATTTGTATTTATTATGGCTGTTCACTGCCCTGAGTCCTTCGGGAGTAGGGCGGTATACAAATATGAAAAATAAATAAATAAATAAATAAATAAATAAATAAATAAATAAATAAATAAATAAATAAAATATTTTTTACTACATAGAATGGAATTGATTAAAGGCCTTGAACACATCCCACATTAAAATGCATTTTGATTCCTGAGCACCAATAGATGCAAAGAGCCATTTACTGGGTAGCAATTTATCATTTGGTAAGACTTAAAAACTAGAAAGCCCTCGGAGTCTAGCATGGTCTTTCTAAAGTGACTGGGCCAATGCGGCACCCAAAAGCAAGATATGAGTACGACATTCATTTTCTCCATGAATTGCTATTGAGAAGCAATTTTTTTTCCTGATCATAAAGTGACATAGGACCATCAAAAGAAACAAATATGTTCATCTTCCATAAGCATACCAGTAAGTACCACCTTATCAGACTCTACAGCCTTCATTCTGTTGTGGTTGAAGATGACCACCATCTAAGGACAGAGAAGGTTCCATCATTTTCATAAACACTTTCTATCCAACATTCTCTTTTATGTCAATCAATCAGAATAGAGCTGGAAAGAACCTTCTTTCCAGCTCTATTCTAGTAGAGAATCTACTAGATTCTCTACTAGACTAGTCTTCTAGTCCAATCCCCTGCTCAAGCAGGAGACCCTATACCATTTCAGAAAAGTGACTGTTCAGTCTCTTCTTAAAAACCTCCAGTGATGAAGCACCCACAACTTCTGATGGCAAGTGATTCCACTGGTTAATGGTGCTCACTGTTAGGAAGTTTCTCCTTTATTCCAGGTTGCTTCTCTCCTTGATCAGTTTCCATCCATACATGTGCACTTTCCCTAATAACTGCAGCACGGGGAACTTCCTTTCACCTGACAGACATCCAACTAGGGGTCCTGTAGTGATCATTCTGAGAGCACCCTCAGAGAGATGCATTGAAAAGTGTCAGCAATAATCAGGGTTTGCAGCAGCCACCTTCAAACTGAAGTGATGGTTATCATACAGAGCTCTCAGTAGATAACAAGCTGCTTAAGAAAGCTGCGTGTTTTGCTTTAGTAAAGGACCTGTTCCTAGCAGAAAATCCAAATCAAGAGGGTCAAAGATCAGGGCCTATACCCAATTTATCTTTCCTTCTGCCTAATGGTAAGACTGGAGAAACCATCACTGAAAATATCATTCTATATGTCAATTGTTGGAATCTTTCTCTTAAAAAATACGGAATAATTTAATTTCCATCAGGATTTATTTAACTGATACATGTGAAAAATGCACTGATATTGATATTGAGCAGTAATTTTGTATTATATAGGTAGTATTTGCTGACTGCCCCAGTCATTACAGACTCGGTTCCAACCCAGAACAAATCATAAAAATTCTACAATCCACTAAATCATTGATATGATTTATAAATCATATAACAATCGAGAACAATTCATATAATTAACCCAGAACAAATCATAAAAATTTACCATCAACTAAATCATGTTGGGATAAATATAGTTTTTTCCAGTATGAGAAATGTAAGGAAGGCAGAGATCAAATGTGTTTGTGGGAAAAGTATGTTCCACAATGTCAGGATTTCCACAGACAAGGCTTGTTGCCTATGCAATGTCACATGCACATTTTGTTTTTACAGAGAGTTGGGTGGGAGGGAATGAGGAATTCTCATTGGGAGATGTTCAGATCAGACAGGTGGATTCCATTTGGATAAAGCAGTGCTTGATTTACTCATTTAATCTATTATATGTCTATGGGACTTTTAAGGTGATCCCTCTGAATTCAATCAAGATAAGAAAAAGGGCAGATTCTCCCACTCTTAGTGGCTTGCTATTCCTGGAACCAGAATGCCAGAATCTGATAAACGAGAAGGAAAAGAATGATGAATAAATGTAGACTAGACTAGACTAGACTTGAATTCTTTGTTGGCCAAGTGTGATAGGACACACAAGGAATTTGTCTTGGTGCATATGCTCTCAGTGTACATAAAAGAAAAGATACATTCATCAAGAATCATAAGGTACAACACTGAATGATAGTCATAGAGTACAATAAGCAATCAAATAATATTAGGAAACAGTCATATAGGAAGAATTAGCTGGGGAGCCAGATGAATGCAAGTTTACCTCCAGAACATGGGTGGCAAACTCGATTGTGTTACATGACATATCATGACTTTTTTGCCTTTGCGGAGCCAGGAAGGGCATGGCCTGCATGTAATGCATTTGGCCCATGGGTTGCCAGTTTGACACCCCTGCTCTAGAGGGAAAACAAAGTTGGCTGTGTTGTTTTCCAAAAGGTAGCTTGATCTTTTCCCCCAGCCCATTCTGACTGAGCTAGGGAATGAATGAAGCTTATCTATCAACACATATTTCCAACTTACAGGTGCTTTGGATCAAATGAAAGGTACACTTGCAAGGGGAGCACCATTTTCCATCTTGAAGGATCCTTCCTTTTCTTGTTTTCCCTTTTCTCCTTCCCATCCCTCCATTTACTCACCAGCTAATAACATCATTAAAAATGCAAACACTCAGGCATGTAAGAAATGACATATGTGAAATGTTAAAAAGCTCTCCAAGATGAGATTGGTAATCTTATACTGATAATTTAAATTTGTTCCTGTATATTTTTCTCTTTGGCATGTTCATAGTTTCGTCTTCAGCATATTTTTGAAAATGGCCATAATCTTGTTATCTGAAATAACAATTTTGTGCTCTACAATAGCAATAAATACATTTCCCCTCAAAAGGAACCGCTGCACTGCTATTTTTGCTTTTATTACCCTCATTACTTCTATTTATTTCTTCTTCTTGAGGATCTTAATAAACCATGAGACTCTTTTATTAATCTGCATGACTGCTAATGGGTGTATTGTGGAAAAAATAAGAATAAAGCTTTGCTATAGAGCTCTGAAGCATTTGGAATACTCTTATTAAATTATTTAATAAAAGGATCATTTCCATTTTTGCTGTCCCCAGTGGAACCCCAAATTTGCCTCAAAGCCAAAGATCCTCAGATTTCTGGATTTCATCGTCGCTTTACTTGCAGGCAATTCAACTGATAGGAATTTGGATGAAAGCAAAACCAGATAAGATCTACCCATTGAGTCAGGAGTATAACGACATTGTGAGAAAAAACCTGGGAGAGGGGTTGAAAAGTTGCTGTCTAACAAATGGTCAAATAAGAGAAAAACATAGTACCCAGCCGGACAGTGGGTGAGGCAAGAGGCTCAAGAAGGAATCCACCCTAGTTTTTTGGGCTATAAAGGAGACAGTGGGAAAATTGAACTTTCAGACATGCAAAATCTTGTTAATGTAACTTTACAATAAGGCAGAATTAGCATATCTGGTCCTTTTTCCTGTCTGGTCTACCTGGCAAGGCTAACAGATCTAGCAACAGATTCTTCAATGCCTGTACAACGTGGAGTATGCAACCTGAGTTGCAAACTGGGGAAATGATCAAGTACCATCCCTTTAATTCCTTTGGTTTAATGCACTAATGATGAGGAAAGGCTATTCATAAAAGCAAAATGGCTGATAAAGCTGAATGGGATTTTTGATATTTTATGCATAAGGCAAAACATAGCAGATAGGATTTTATGCATCTGTAAAGTGGTGAATGGGGCTTTAGACATACCAAGAGACAGATTTTTGTCTGCTACATACAGAGTTGGTTGGTAAACTAAGGTCAAACCCTTTTTAAAAATGTTCTTCCAATTTTTCTGGGAGTTCATAACATTCATTTTAAATAGTTAAATTCCTAATTTCCTGCACTCCATATTTTTAGTTATGGTCTTTAGTTATAGCAAATATTTTAAAACTCTTCTGTCCTTTTACTCCCTGATCTTTTAACTCTTTCTGATGGAAACAGCTTCCCATTAAACCTGAAGAGGATAATAAACTTTCTCTCTCTCTCTTCTTTTTCTATCTGAGACATGAGGCAAAGATTCTTACCTTTCCAGGAGCACACATAGTTCCATCCAATGGAGGTCCTTTCTTTGTTTTGCAGAAGTAGGGATTATCAGGATGACTGCACCACAGCTGCTTGCAAGGATCAAAGGTGCGGAACTAGAAAAAAGTATTTATATTAATAAATGGCTTTTTCAAAGCTTCAATGCAATTAAATTTCTGTTGGAAATTAGAATACATTACTAAGAGACTACCCTTGAATATAGAGGACAGTTATGACTGTATATGATTATAACAGAGAAAAGAGTGGATGCTGGAAGGAACGTAGATCTACAATTATCCTGATAGCAGCTCCCATTTTGCTGTTATTTGAGTTGGACTTTCCCATCTAACTCTTCTTTATTTTATTTTATTTATTTATTTGTTTTAATTTCTATACCGCCCTTCTCCAATATAGGACTCAGGGCGGTGCACAGCCAAAGTAAAAAACCAGACATAGAAAAATTAAAAACTGATTAAAATAATTAGATAATTTGGCCATAATTAAAAACAATTCCAATTTAAAATAGTTTAAAAATTTGACTCAAGCCAGCCCAGCTAGTTGGAATAAATGAGTTTTCAGGGCCCGACGAAAAATCCGGAGGTCTGTTATTGTACGTAACTCTGGGGGGAGGTTGTTCCAAAGGGTGGGTGCCGCCACAGAGAAGGCTCTCCCCCTGGGGGTCGCCAGCCGACATTGTCTGGCGGACGGCACCCTGAGGAGGCCCACTCTGTGCGAGCGTACTGGCCGGTGGGAGGCTATTGGTGGCAGAAGGCGGTCTCGTAAATACCCCGGCCCTAAGCCATGGAGCGCTTTAAAGGTGGTCACCAACACCTTGAAGCGCACCCGGAAGACCACCGGGAGCCAGTGCAGCTCGCGCAGGAGAGGTGTCACATGGGAGCGCCTCGTCGCCCCCATAATCCCCCGCGCGGCCGCATTCTGGACCAGCTGGAGCCTCCGGGTGCACCCCAGGGGGAGCCCCATGTAGAGAGCGTTACAGTAGTCCAGGCGGGAAGTGACGAGTGCTTGAGTGACTGTGCGTAGGGAGTCCCGATCTAGAAAGGGGCGTAACTGGCGTATCAGGCGAACCTGATAAAAAGCCCCCCTGGCCATGGCCATCAAATGATCTTCCAAAGACAGCCGTGCGTCCAGGAGGACGCCCAAGTTACGAGCCCTCTCCGTGGGGGCGAGTTGGACTCCATGTGAATTTTGTAGTTCGTTTCTACTATCAGTTTGTTTTATGAGTTTTGTAAATGCATTATCTAATTTGAGCTGAACAGTCTAGAAAATGTTTCTTATCTACCGGTACCTACTTATCTATCTACTTATCACCCTTATCAGGATAAGAAGACACTGATGGCTTTGAAGATACAGAATTTTTTACTGATAACTACAGGCTTAAACTGGACATGACTGTTATAGTAGCATTATACAAATATCTAGACAATCCAAAAAAGAAGAAGAAGATCAAATGGAACAAAGATTATTTATTACACAGGATCTTTTGCTCAGATCATGGAAAATCCATGGCTAGTCACTTTCTCTCAGCAGAAGACATTATACTCTCTGTCTCTCTGTGTTTGTGTGTACACACACATGCCATATGTTTTGTGGAGAGTGGAAAATCTGGAAAATCAGATTAATTCTATGCCAGAATTGGGAGAGGTTGTCTTCCTGGTTGGTCAGAATTGGGTTGGGGACAAGAAGCTCTGTTTCAATTATTTACATACCACAGAGAGCCTCAGAAAGTCCCTGAACCAGAAGAAAATACTATAGTGCTAAGTTTAACTCATTCTAGCAAAAGACTTTGGTGGCCAGCTTTGCCTTAGGCAGCCTTTCCATGGAAGTCCTTCTTGCTTTGCATTTAATAACCTTTCAGAATCTGAAGGGTCTTTCTTTTTAGTAGTAATTTTAGTTTGCTGTTTTTTATTCAGTTTCTGGCTGTTATTTCAAAAACGTTTTAAATTTATGACACTTTTTGCATTGCAGCTTCCAGATTGTTTTAAAGCGGGAGGGGGGCTCTTTAATTATCCAATTATTGTTTTGTAAATTTCTTAGGATTTGGGGTAAAGAAGTCTGGACATAGATAAATCAAGTCTTCTGCTTTTGGAAAAGCTGGATAGTACATGTACGGATTGACAGCTTCACTCACTAAATAACCATGATAGGTCATTGAGTACATGCATCTAATCCCCTCCTACATAAGGCAGAAGAGAAACCCTTATGCAACCAATCCCCAGAACTCTGGGAGTTAATTCTAATCAAAGCCTCTTCTTTCCATATATCTTCTATTTCCAAAACCCTTTAATAAAATTATAGCATCATAATTATTACCATTCCAGTTTTTTGAAAACAGGATGTTTACACAACTTTCCGAGACACCTCATAGATTGCCAGTAAGCTTTGTTCTATACCCGTCAGCCATTTTGTCCATCTTCTGATGTTCCCTTTTAAAGTTATTTGGGGATGCTTTTCAAAGGCCCTGGATAAGGGCCAGCAGAGTTCGATTAAATACTCACAGCTGTGCACATCATGTAGCCCAAACCAAAATCAAAGCGGCACTGCTCATTCATGGAGTAGTGGAGTCCCGGCAGTTGAGGAAGGGAAGGCCAGTCATGGTCAAAGGGATCATCACGCAAACAATCGTAGGAACTACAATGGACAAAGTCACAGTGACGCAAATGGATTGTGGGAGGTTTTAAGCATTGTGAGTTTCGGTCCATGGTTGTTCCAAGCATAATCAAGGACATGGTTTCTCAGAAATGAGTTCAGAAAGTACACTTCATACTTAGGTATATCAAACCCAGTATTCACTTTAGTAAATTAGCATCTGAAACAAGAGAACTTTTATTATAACCCTCAGTTATAACCCTCATTTGCAAGGAAATTCTCTCTCTATAATAAACACCTTAGGAGAGTCATCTGGAGAGGAGAACAATAATTAAAAAAGAAGTTGCTATAAATAGAGATGAAACTATTTCCATATGCATAATAATTGATTTATTGGCTGTTATTAGATTCATCTGTTTGGTGAAAAATGACTGGCATTTAATGGAAGCAGTTTAAATTAAATAAAAATGATTGCTATAATAATTTCATTATGTCTGTAACCTTTTTTCAGTTTTATGGTGTGATTCTCATTTCTTTTCTTTTTTTTACATGTTGCTAACAGAAATATAAGAGTGAAAAAAATAAACATAAGGATAAAAGCTTGGCAAATGGAGCATATCTGATGCCACAAAAATAATTCTAATTGCATTTTCGCTTCACAAATTATGCTAACATGTGTTACTTAAGCAAGAGTTTAGTAACAAGGACCAATCTGGTTATCTAAGAAGATGAACTATCCAAATCTTGGATAAGTAAACTCAAAAGTGATACCCCCTCCTTAAAATCACAAAAACAGAGATGGCAATTATAAGAATCCGTTACCACTCATAGTATTCAGGGCATATCCCTATTTTATCTTTGAAATTTAATTAATTTAGTTTAATTAATTCAATTTATATGCCGTTCCTCTCCGAAGACTCAGGGCGGCTCACAATACATTCCAAAAAATCATTATAAAAAAACATTTAAAAATTAAAAACATTAAAAACATTAAAAACCCATTCACGCCATTCATGGGTACCATGCTGTCACAGAGAAAAGTTTTATTCATCAAAGACCCTTTTCTTTGCCAATGTTCTTTCTTAAAAACATAAACCCCAAACAGGGGTTTTTTTATTTAATAAATGTAACTTTAAAGGGACTGGAGAGATTTTACAAACATGTATTTATTCCTATGTGTTTTAACTAATAAAAAAAATGATTAAAAAAATCAGAACTGAGAAGAAGCTTATTCTGAAAAAATAGAAGATGTAACTGCTTACAAAATAGCCTTGGTACTTCCTTACAAAGAAATCCAATGGTTATTTAGAAGTGAATCTTACTTAATTCAGAGCAAATAGCAATAGCAATAGCACTTAGACTTATATACCACTTCACAGTGCTTTACAGCCCTCTCTAAGCAGTTTACAGAGTCAGCATATTGCCCTCAACAATTTGGCTCCTCATTTTACCCACTTGGAAGAATGGAAGGCTGAGTCAACCTTGAGCCTGGTGAGATTTGATCTGCCAAATTGCAGGCAGCCAGCAGTCAGCAGAAGTAGCCTGCAGTACTGCACTCTAACCACTGCGCTACCGTAGCATAATAAATTAGTCTGGGACAACAAATTTCATTTAATTTGTTTAACTTTTTCTAGCAGGAAAATTTTCAGCGTGGTGCTGAAAATTTCAGCACCACGCTTTCTAGCTATGAAATGGTGCCATACAACTCTTGAGAATTGATCCTTCTCCATCCTTGTACTTACTGCAGGTATCGGTTCAGTTCCTGTTGGCTGCAGCGAGACCAATGGAAGCGATGGAATGCGGCCTGGACCAGCGGTGCCATTATACTTCCCATCCGCACTTCATCCCCACATCGGTTCCCTTGGCCATCATGTTCCATGCCTAATCTAGAAGAAGACAAGTCAGAACAAAGGGGAGTGCTTTAAAAGAATTAATAAAAGCAGCTGTTTATTCTTCTTGCAATGCATTTGTTCATGGTTTAGTCTGATTTTGCCAAATATGGATCACCCAATCACCCCCTGCCTACTGTTGCCAGTATGGTTACTGCTGTGAAGTCTGTACATCAGGGCACTGTTGAAAAGTGGCTTAATTTACTTTGATCCAGGTCAAAGATGGGAGTTCCCACTGGTCTGCCATCCAGGTCTACACCTTGAATATTAGCTTCAATGGAATTATGATGTCCTGGCTCCTGAAGCAGGAGTAGCTTGAAGATGTCAGAATAACATAATAACAGAGTTGGAAGGGTCTTTTAGCCCAACCCTCTCCTAAGGCAGGAAACCTTATGCCATTTCAAACAAATGGTTGTTCAATTTCTTCTTAAAAATGTCCAGTGTTGGAGAATTCACAACTTCTGTAGGCAAGTTGTTCCACTGATTAATTGTTCTAACTGTCAAGAAATTTCTCCTTTAGTTTTAGGTTGCTTCTCTCCTTGATTAGTTTTCATCTACTGCTTGTCCTGCTTTCAGGTGCTTTGGAGAATATGTTGACCCTCTCTTCTTTTTGGCAACCCCTTAGAACTCCCTTATGCCTTTTAGTGCTCCATTTATTTTTACTGCTATTATAACTCAATCTACTCCACTATTGTTCTGCCTTTATACAGTATTGCAATGGTATAAATTTCTCTTGCTTGTTGGGCAGCCTTAAAAATGCTCCGCTGGCCAGCTGGTCAATAAGGTCAATGCCTTTATTATGCATCCTGTAATCAGAGTGTGAATGCTTCAGCTGATTGTCATTCATGTGTGTGGAGCACTACTTCATTTGACCAAATGGCAGAGAACTTTATCTAATAACGTGCCAACACTGCCTATTTTATTCCTTGTTGAGGCTCATGCACTAAGAGTTTAATGTGAATTCTAATGGAGACTCCTTGGGATAAATTCTTGCACCCTAACATTGCTGACATCTGTGGTAATGCAGGAAATGACATTTCCCTTTTGACCTAGTTCTGTTTACTTCACTTTTCAGTCATAAATAATTACAAATGCTAGAGGAGAAAGGGAACAAATCATGCACAGGTACAATCTTAAGAATCCTAATAAATCAGGATTTTTAAAAGGACAGGAAGCAATCAGTGCTTAATATAAAAAACAGCATTGACTATCCACTAAATAGAATGTGTTGGGAGAAATATATTTCTGGGAGTTTTTACCCTCTTGAGACACTAAAGGTTTTTCAATTCAGGAAACAAAAAAGCAACTCCTAAAGTACAATAAAATCCTGCCTGAGAACATCAGGTTCAAATTCTTAAGAACGGTGCAGATAAACACTGTGCAAGTTAAGCAATTTGGTAACCTGTGACCATGAGTTATTCCCATATCAAGCAAACAAAATACAGGTAGTCCTTGATTTACGACCACAACTGAGCCCAATTTTGTTGTTGTTAAGTGAGACATTTGTTAAGTGAGCTTTGCCCCATTTTATGACTTTCCTTGCCACAGTTGTTAAGTGAATCCCTGCAGTTGATAAGTTAATAACCTGGTTGTTAAGTGAATCTGGCTTCCCCATTGACTTTGCTTGTCAGAAGGTTGCAAAACGGGGTCACATGACACTGGGGCACAGCAAAGTTCATAAATATGAACCTGACTTTTGATCACGTGATCATGGGGATGCTGCAAAGGTTGTAACTATGGAAAACAGTCATAAATCACATTTTTTCAGTGCCGTTGTAACTTTCAATGGTCAGTAAACGAACTGTTGTAAGTCGAGGACTATCTGTATACAATTCTTGCAAAACATATGATCTACCAGAGTGGGTCAACTCCTTACCTCTTAGTGCTTAAACTTCCCCTTTTTTGTATAAAGAATAATTACAAAGTTTTAAAAATCCTGGCACTTTGCCACAAATTGGGGTTAATCTTATGCATACAAGTACTGTTCTAAAGACAACTCTCTAACCATTGCGGTCTACCCTTTGCATGAGGACAGCACCACTGTGTGGAGGGAAGCTTGGCAGCTTTACTAGTATCCTCCTAGGCAGGGGTGGTATTCGTTTACCTTCGCTACTGGTTCGCAAATGTGAGCGTGCACACTCTTGCTTCCCTCACACATGCCACCTCTATGCATGCACAGGGCCTTCCACACATGCTCAGAGTGTCAAAAACATGGATAAATGGGACTTGATTACATCTGGTAGGGGAAGCCACCCACAGCCGCTGCTACCAATTCGCCCAAACTGGATAGAACTAGCTGAATAGCACCACTGCTACTAGGCAGTCTACTCTCCTTATTTTTAAACAAGGGGGAAAATAGGCTGAGTCAGTGGCTCTCCTTTTCTTTCATGGCAACCAATGACGACCAGAAGTCAATTTCTGCAGCAAGGGTCAGTTTGTGGAGGCTTCCATCTCTATTTCGATCAATGTTTTTCCAATTTGACAGCTCTTAAAAGTTGGTTGGGAAACTCTGGGAATTAAAGTCCACACATCATAAGTTGTCACGTTTGAAAACACTGATTTAGATCCCTTCTTTTCCAGAATAATAACAATAAAAAAAAAATAGCTTGGGAGCCTTCACAGGGAGAGAGACTATGCCCTGCTGCAAATCTTCATCTTCCCAAACAGAAAACAAACATCAGGAATATGACAGAGGAGATGGAGTCATTCCCCTCCTTTTTCCCTTGTGCACTGGTGACTCTGTGTCTTTCTGGGAAAGAGAAAAACAATTACAACTATTTTCTACATATTTGTTCCAGCAATGCAGGGTTTATCTCCACTCTCTTTCTTTCTCAACATAAAATATTTTATGATGCTACTGTTGGCTAGAGAAGAATTCAAAACATGAAAAAGTCTGCAAAGGGTGGGCAGTTATTTCATAAGACTGTGGAAAAGAGTTCCTTCCTTCGCCCTCAGTGCACATGAAGAGGGTCCCCAAGGGAATCCTATCATCAACTTATCCATGTGGCTGGGCAAAGTTACTGAACTTCAGAGAGGAAATAATTTGCATCTATATAAGAATCTATTCAAATCTGATGTATAGGCCTCTCCCTACCTTAGATATACTCAGAAGTAAAAAGAAGAGCAATAAGGGTTCTAAGCCCTGTTTCAAACGCAAGCTGTAGTGCCATGGATAATGACCGTGATCTGATTAGAGAGGCTATTTAAAAATCAATTTACTAAAATGTAATGGGATTAAACTGAATACATAAATAATGAAGAAATGAAGAAAAGTGGCAGATTATAAAATTAGGTATTTATAATTTGGTATTTATAATTCAGAATATGGTGTTCCCAGTTGCAATGTAGGGCTGTGAAAGCTGCACCATAAGAAAGGCTGAGTACCAAAAAATAGAGGCCTTTGAACTATGGTGCTGGAGAAGATTCCTGCGAATCCTTTGGACTGCAAGGCAATCAAACCGGTCAGTCCTAGAGGAGATCAATCCTGACTGCTCTTTAGAAGGCCAGATCCTGAATATGAAACTCAAATACTTTGGCCACCTAATGAGAAGGAAGGACTCACTGGAGAAGAGCCTAATGCTGGGAAAGATTGAGGGCAAAAGAAGAAAAGGACAACAGAGAACGAGGTGGCTGGATGGAGTCACTGAAGCAGTTGGCGGGAGCTTAAATTGACTCCAGAGGATGGTAGAGGACAAGAAAGCCTGGAGCAACGTTGTCCATGGGGTCGCAATGGGTTGGACACGACTTCACAACTAACAACAACATTTTATAATTATTTTATAATTAGGTATTTTATACCTAAATTATAACACAGTGAGGGCAGGAGTTATGGACTCTTTAATAGTGGGGGTTTTCAAACAAGGGAGAGATGGTCACCTGTTGTAGACGATTTAGTGAATTCCTGAACTGAGCAGGGGTTGGGCCTTGATAATATTTAAGTTCCATTCCAATTCATATATTCTAAGATTCTGTGAATCAATTTTTTTTATTCCTGAAGAAGACTCCCTGAATAAATGAAATAAACTAATCTGCAACTACATCCTTTTGCTTGTAAGCTCTGTCCACTGAAATGACTGAAATCATATCCCACCAAACATATAACATGCAGTACCATGACAACTATATGGAAGTGCTACTTACACATGTCCAGTTTCATGGGCTACAACAAATGCTGAGGAAAAGCCATCTTCGTGATTAAGTGTACAGCTTCGGACTGGGTGACACATGCCAGTAACTGGAGCATAGCCTGTTAAGGAGAAGATTAAGACTGTAATGAAGAAAAAGAAAATTAAGCTCAAATAACTATTTAAGAGCACCAGTCTCCAAGTGATCTTGCAACAGAAGTCTTACCTAAATAAAAAGGAAACCAAAAGGAAAAATGAAATTCATTACAATGAATGGTGCTGTGTTCTTAAATGGAGAGAAAATGTAGAAAACTATGCTTTTTTTAAAAAATACCAACACGTAAATAAGGTGAGCTTTTTATGAAAAATCTTTACCAAAGATATGTTTTAGAGAGAGTTAAATAAGAGTATTTTACCACACATGATAAAACCACATGTCAGGGTTCCAAGGAATACCCCCAACGAAATAAAGCTCTGAGGCCTGAGATTCCTCAAAGTTCCAATTTATTAGAGATGTCATGTTGGCACATCTGGGAAAACCCGAATCTGAAAGCTTCCAGATTTTCTCCACCCAGCTAACAGTTCACAGCCCTGCCCCACACCCACAAGTTCATCACATTGTCCAATCAACTCTTCACACTCAGCTGGGTACAATCTTCCGCCAGTCTTCATCAGATGCAGGCAAAAGTCCTTGAATACGGAATGTTGTTATTACTAACTTTCTACCGCTCCAACAACAACCCCCTCCCAACTTCCCCAACTAAAATATGTGGCAGTTAAGAAGCAAAAAAGAAAATTCTCTTCCAAAACTGACACCACAAATATTTTAGGAAGAAATGTGTACAGTTGAAATGTAATAGGAAATAAGACGCAATGGCTATAAAATGAGTGTGTACAAAATGGCACCTAATCAGCAATTAGGAACGTGCATCAGATTTTCCCAAATCAAAACTTTTTTGGAGAGGTTCACTGCTGAAGTGTATCAGGACCCTATTCAGAATAAACAATAGAAAGTTGTACCAGTGATATAGAATGTCATAAAAAGCACCTTAAAAAGCTTCACCATCCTAATATTGCTTAACGCGTTGTAAGCCGCCCTGAGTCTCCAGAGAAGAGTGGCATATAAATGAAATTAAAAAAAAATATGGAAAATGCCAAGGTGGGACCTTGGACATGGACAAAAAACAGAATTTAGTGACTGACATTTCAGTCACTAAGTCACTAAGTCTTCTTTGGAATATTCTGTTCCAAACAGAATTTGGAATATTCTGTTCTCTGATCTCTTTAGTTCCTTCTTATCTGAGCAGGAATAATACTGAATAATACTATGGACTGAAGGATCTCTCTGTAGCTAGAAAACCTTCCTAATCTGTTGTCCTTCCAACTAATCCACATTCTTCCAAAGAAATTTTATTCATTGAATAATAATAATAATAATTCGGTTCCTCACCTAAAGATGTGCATCAGTACTAAATTAAATTACTTTTAATGAAATTACTCATTACTATAATCCCAATCTTTTCTTCAGCAGTTACTATTACTACTATTATCATGATGATTGTTAATTTGCTTCCAACTCCAGCACTGTTCAGCAACCAGAGTATAAACTTTATATCACTCAAGCAACTACCCACTTATGTAAATCAGCAGAATGAAGCGAATTCCTTATTTTCAGGAATAAAATAAAACCTGTAGATGCTGCAGACCTTTACGAGAATCAAGTGATCTAATCATTCTTATGCAACTAAGTTACACAATCACTTCCAAGAAAACAAAAACTTGTGAGTGAAATTAAATCTGTAGACTTTACAGTACTAGGTGAGTGCAATATGCATTCAGGGAAATACACACAATTTTGAACACAACTTAGGTAACTGAAACAACAACAGAGAAAAGGCAATATCCACATTTATTTGTGACTGAAAATCCTCATAGATTTTTTTTTGCATAAAAAGAAAAGAAATGAATTTGTAATTAGATAGATTATATAAAGAAGAGAGTTATAGCTTTAGAGCAGGGGTGTGAAACTCGATTTCATTGAGGGCCATATCCGAGTTGTGCTTGACCTCGGGGGGCCAAGCTGGGTGTGGCCAGGGTGGGCGTGGCCAGTTCGAAGTCACTCGTGTTGGGGGTATCTGTAGTGGCCAAGAACTAAGGCAGGACTTCCCTCAGACCCTCCCTCACTCTCATTATAAACATAATTTCCTTCCTTCCTTCCTTCCTTCCTTCCTTCCTTCCTTCCTTCCTTCCTTCCTTCCTTTTCTCTTTTTCCTTCCCTTTTCCTTTTCCATTCTTCTTCCTTCTGCAGCCCTCTGCCAGCAACAATGGAGTTCAGCGGGGGTGCGTGTTGTCCTTTCATTTTCTCAGGGCAGCCCTGTAGGGCAGATTTAATTATCTAATTATATTTATAGCTGCTGTGAAGAATCAGAAGCCTCTTCTTTATGCCTTTATATCTTGCTTTTTTCTATTATTTATTTCCTTTTCACTCTTTCTGTTCAATTTTTTTTGCAGTTCTTGTTCTTATTATTGTTCTTAAAAACTTTCATATAAATTAAGTATTTAAAAAAGGTAACTGAAATTGAAACAGCAGATTGCCCAGCACTTAATTATGAATGAATTCCCTGCTAACTTTTAACCAACTGAGCCGACCATGAATTTAGCTGGAGAAGAAAGGATTGAATTGTAGTTTTCAGTCATGGTGTTTTATTTCCTTTTGTTTTTATATTCCTTGTGAAATATGTGGGCATCATAGCACTGCTAAAAAAAAATCTTGTAAATGAAATATGTTCTTCAGTTCAGAAATACATTTCAAGAAATTACTATGCTTTCCAACTAAAACATTTAAGATCTGTGTCCCAAAGTAGTTGCACTGCATTTGGCAAGGATGTTAACTTGCAAGATTACTTTGGCTTTGTTAAGAAGAAAAATGTTCAGAAATCCCTGAACACTGAAGAATAAATCTGAAACAACTTGACACAGGCCAATTACAGAGAAACAGATATGGGCTGAATATTCCTTCTAAGGAGTGGGGAGGAACACATATTATCCTGCCTTCTAATACTGTCTGAGCTGATAGATTAGTTAGTGGGCCTTCATAGCATATTCACATAAGACACCCCTCTCCAACTTGGCATCGTTTGGATGCAGAAGTCAACTCCGAGAATTCCCCACTCAGCATGCTCAATGCAAAAAATTGAGAGGGTGCCCATGTTAAAATGGCTGAGGTAGGCAAACCATTCTTTAGCTGTTTAAACTATCTATCAAACTATCTCTGTTTAAACTATTAGACAGCAACACCACCAGATGGATTCGTAACTGGCTGACCAACTGCACTCAATGTGTAGTCCTCAATGGAACTGGGGGAAAGTATGCAGTGGGGTACCCCAAGGCTCTGTTTTAGGCCCAGTACTCTTCAACATCTTCATCAATGACTTGGACGAGGGAATAGATGGGGAACTCATCAAATTTGCAGATGACACCAAGCTGGCAAGAATAGCCAACACTCCAGAAGATAGGCTCAAGATACAGAAGGATCTTGACAGACTTGAACATTGGGCTCTATCTAACAAAATGAAATTCAATGATGAAAAAAGTAAGGTTCTACAATTAGGCAAGAAAAACAAAATGCACAGGCACACTATATATAGTACCTTGCTCAATAGTAGTAACTGTGAGAGGGATCTTGGAATCCTAGTGGACAACCATTTAAATATGAGCCAGCAGTGTGCAGCAGCTGCCAAAAAAGCCAACACAGTTCTAGGCTGCATAAACAGAGGGATAGAATCAAGATCACGTGAAGTGCTAATATCGGGGTGAAATTACTTACCTTCCCTACCGATTTGGAAGTGCGCCTCACATGCGATTTTGGACCCACTGCACATGTGCAATGCCTTCTGCGCATGCACAGAGGGTAAAAAATAGGTTACTTCCTGGTTAAAACCAGGAAGTAGCAATGTCCAGGAGGGTGGGCGGAGCCTCATGCTGCTGCCGCTACCAGTTCTCTGAACCACCCGCCACTGCCGCCACTGGTTCGACCAAACTAGTCCGAACTGGTAGCATTTCATCCCTGGTTAATACCACTTTATAATGCCTTGGTAAGGCCACACTTGGAATACTGCATCCAGTTTTGGTCGCCATGATGTAAAAAAGGTGTGGAGACTCTAGAAAGAGTGCAGAGAAGAGCAACAAAGATGATTAGGGGACTGGAGGCTAAAATATATGAAGAACGGTTGCAGGAAATGGGTATGTCTAGTTTAGTGAAGAGTAGGACTAGGGGAGACATGATAGCAGTGTTCCAATATCTCAGGGGCTGCCACAAAGAAGAGGGAGTCAAGCTATTCTCCAAAGCACCTGAGGGCAGGACAAGAAGCAATGGATGGAAACTAATAAAGGAGAGAAGCAACTTAGAACTAAGGAGAAATTTCCTGACAGTTAGAACAATTAATCAATGGAACAACTTGCCTCCAGAAGTTGTGAATGCCCCAACACTGGAAATTTTTAAGAAGATGTTGGATAACCATTTGTCTGAAGTGGTGTAGGGTTTCCTGCCTAAGTAGGGGGTTGGACTAGAAGACCTCCAAGGTCCCTTCCAACTCTGTTATTCTATTCTATTCAACTGCTACCAACAGATTAAGAAAAAACTAAAATGTCATAGTCTTTATAATGTTAATTAGGGAACTCTTCTTCAAGTAGTCCTTGTTTAACTCTATTAAATTCTGTTATTCTATTCTATTCTTTCTCCCTAAACATGAGACCTAGGAAAGAGAGGCCATTTAAAAGATCAGATTATGTTGGTGACAGCCAATAGTATTTTAGCCTTTAAAGGTTTTAGTTGCTGGTGTGGAGAAGGACAAACCATAGTATGTCTCAGAGATTCAATGCATGGCTCTTTGGCTGAATGGTGGGTTCAGCATAGAAAATCCAGGGGCTCAGTGAGAAAATAGTGGAGGCCTGCATAGGATCTATAGAATGTCATTTATCCATCTATGCTCAGTAGCAAAGCATTAATAATTTAGATTTGTTTTTCACTGAATGGCCTGGTTAACAGTACAAGTTAGATAGGGTGATTGGTAGTAAGTTACTCACCTTGCATTCCAGAAGGTCCAAAGTCCTGCCTTGTGAGAAAAATTGCATGGTCGTGATATTCTGCATGTCCAGTATCAGGTTTTTGTTGTAGATAGGCCCAACGACACACATTCTCTAAACTTTGAGAAGGATTGCCAATCTCAATTAAACTCATGGACTACAAAGAAAAGAAAAGAAAGAAGTTAGATTGATTTTAACTAACTTTTTCAGTAATATACAGAAGATTCAGATGTAAATTTGTTCCACCATAGAGTTACTATCCTGTTATGGAAATGCTGCATCCAGATTGAGATACCTGGTGGGTACAAGTAATTTGTTATTCTCTGAATGAGGAATTCCACAGGAAATAGAATTACAGATGATATTAAACCAAAGAAAATTTATTTTTCCACTCAGTTGTATATTGATGAAGGAATCCCAGTTCTATAGCATCACCAGATTTATATATACGTACATTTAGTAGCATTTTTTTTAAAAAAAATCTGAGTTCTGAAACAACATAAATATGAGGGCATTTTTGCTTTTTAAAAAATAATGATATATGAGACAAAGAGCAGCTTCTTAGACAGAGTTTATGTTCTGACATGCCTAACACAGTAAACAATTATAGTACATACATACCACCTCAATTGTTTATTTTATTTTTTACATTTTTAAAAAATGGGAGTGGGAAGGACTGCTATTTTGGTGTATTTTTTTTGAAGGAACAGGTTTTAAATAAGACTTGTATTATGACTTTTGTACAAATGATGTAGCAAGCATGCCTCAATTGTCTATTACTATATGAGTAGCTATTCTAAACCAATTAGGTAAAAGAATATCATCTGTGTTTTCCAGCTCACATATCAAAGTGGAAGAATAATTATGCTACAATATTTTCCTCCCTTCTTATCCATAGAAGTATCCACCCTAATTTATGTAGTCATATGAAAATAAACACTATAAAATTATATAAATTTGCCTTAATATATTAGTTGTCAAGAAAACTGATACAAGGACTATAGTACTAGGAGTGATGGCAGTTTCCCAAAAGGAGCAGTGTTTCCTATTTGAAAGATGACATTTGCATGGATAGATTATTAATCTGAAAGCCAAACTGATCAAACACTCTTGTGATTAGTTGAAACAGCTCTATATTCTTCTGCAGTCTATGATTAAAAGTAAGTTATATGATCAAATGTTGCTAAAATACTACCATGATTTGTGGAAGAGGTATTGTGGAAATTGGAGCATCATTTTAAGGATCATAATTCTAAGGATCTAAGGCAGAGTTGTCAAACTCGTGGCCCATGGGCCAAATGCATCACGTGCTGGCCACCCCCACCCCCATTTTAGCGAAGGGGGGAAAAGGTGCAATACATCACATGATAACATGTCGTCACGAGTTTGACACCGCTGATCTAAGGAAAGAGCATACATTTTTTTGAAATAATAATTGTTGGGTTCCATTTTACAGAAAAGAGGGACAGAATACAATAAAAATGTAAGTTCTTCCTAGGAATTTTGAATTGTGGAGCTGGAAATTCTAGGACTCTAACTTTCTGTTAGGATGTTGAAACCGTAGGAAGGGAACCAGGTTATTCTTTGTCTATGTAAGAGAAGCCATTTTTTTTTTTTTTTGAAGCAGCAGCAGCAGCACTGGTAATAGCACTTGGTATGGTTCTTCAGACCAAAGAGTGGAACTTTGATGAGATTAGGCTATGGACTGGAGCCTCTGCAGTTTTGCTGAGTGACTGTTGTTTTTCAGGTCTGCCTCCACCAATTTCATGGGCTCAATCTCCATTTCCTTTTGTCAATTTCATCCCATTTGTATTGAGATAAGTAATATTTCTTTCTATTTGTCACAAAAGGCTGAAAGGAGCTTTGTTATAGGCAGGAATATAGTTCCTAACAAGATAATGTGGGGAACCACACTTGGTCATGTCATGTTTACAAGTTTAAAAGAAAAATAGGCTTTCGCTTCCTTTTGCCATTAGAGGTGCTAAATGTGACATTCAATCTATTTTAATTCTCCAAATGCACTGCTTAGTTGATGTAATCAAGCTCAGCTTCTTTTTTTTGTTGTTCAAGCTCCAGAAATTTTTCTGTGACTCAGAAGTGACAGACACAAAACTGACCCAAATGCAATAGAAAGCCTTCTCTGCAGTGTGAGAATGGAATTCTCTGTCAAGAAAGATTTATTTATGACATTCTAAAAATGTCACATTTATGATATTCCATATTAGCTTGGAAGAAATTAAAATGAACAAATAAAAAAGAAACAAAGCCAAATAAACAATAACTAAGCAAATCCTCTTTTTATTGCTTATTAAAGTAATTTTATTGTCAAATGGATGTTTTGGGTTTTTTTTTTTTTTAATGTGGACTGACTGATTATTTTCAGCTATTTTTGTTTCCTGTAGCAATGTATCTTGTTATTTCATTTTGGATTTTTATGATATATTTTAAAATGGCTTTATAAGTTGCATGCTGACCTATTCACTTTCAATTGTATATCTACTTATTTAAAGTAAAGCGATACATTTCACTTTTGTAAGTAACTGTAGAGAAGAGGAAAAAAAATTGAGAACTGATCTAAAGTTGGTAGACAGTAATAATTTAATACTTGTGAATGCTTGTGATACCGAAAGCTATATCACATGCCCTGGAAACATATCACATTATGTAATTGATTACAAACACCCTTACACAATAAAGCTAAGTGCTGTTTTCTACTGTTACACAACATAAGCAATTCCATTTCCAAGTTGTCTGAATGTGGAAGAAAAACTTCCCTTCATGGTCTCGGATCAGGTGCAGAAGGCAGTTCCTCCTCTTCATAACTGACTGGCTGCAGCTGTGTGCTTTCCCCACCTGAAGCCTCAGGGCTGTCCTGCTGCAGCTGCACTCCAGCCAAATCACTCTCAGCTGGCTGCACGTCCAGTTTCTCTCTCATTAACCTCCCCCCCACTCACTTGGACTCACAGTTTTTTGACATTGTGTGAAATATCTAGCAAAAATTATACTGTTGCACAGAGGTGCAGAGTTGGGTAGGGAAACTTGATAGAAAAGAAGGCAGTGGTGGGTTGCTCCCGGTTCGGTCCGGTTCTATAGAACTGGTAGTAAAACTGGTGGGAGGCTCCGCCCACCCGCTACAACATCATCATGGGTGATCTGCACATGTGCAGAAGCTTCTGCGCGTGTGCAGAAGCACACGCACGCACACGCAGTCCTATTGCGAACCGGTAGAAAAAGTAAGTAAAACCCACTCCTGAAAGAAGGTAATCAATTAAATAATTCATAGTAGACATCCTAACTGGTATGTATATCTCATTCATTCCCTCACTGTATGGACACAATAGTGCTAATCTCTGTATTTTAGAGACAAAAGTTTGGGGGTGGGAGGCTGGGGAGTTACGGTCATGTACTAGGTTTATAGTTTGAGATATATTTCAGAAATAAGCATGAACAACAATTTTTGATTAATTTTCAGGTACATACTCCTCATGGCATCATGCAATCTACCTAGCATTTGCTGCAAATCATTTAACTTCTCAGCTAACAAAAAGGTACTATCTGTTTACAAATGTGTACATATACCCATTAGCCGCATCATCCAAATTCTTAAATTCATCAAAAGCATTCCTTGTATGTACTGATATAAGCATTGCATAACACCTAAGGAGACATCATGTACTGTTGTTATCTTGCTTCCTGCTTAGTACTGATTTGTTTAGTCATTTGTCCATGTATTCTCACATATGCTTTACTTCCATGCTATGGAATTAACATGGCATTAAACAATCGACCTCTGCATTGGAGCAGAGTTCTGTCTGGCTTCCCACGTGTACACACTTTACCTGAGGACAATGACATATTTTGGGAATTCCTGTTTTACTAAGCACATTCATCAGTTTGACAGGATCGCTACAAGCTGAAGTCTTTCTTTAATCAACACTTAATTTCTTTTATTCTTGTTTTTTAAAATTACTGTTTATTAAATTACTGTTAATTACTATTGTTACAAGGATTGGTGGATCAGGCCCAATAAAGAGACTTGAGACTTCAAGTAAAATATCTCTCCTTTTATTTGCAGGTTCATCACATCATCACTTGGTTATATTAGGATCTGAGCAACATGGAGGAGTGTGCCCACCTTTTGTACCTGTGGGCGGGGATTCAGGTAAGGAGGGGCCTATGGGAGGAGCTGGCCAGGTGGGTGTCTGGGTTAACCCTTGCACTGCTGAGCTATAGCTGGTCCCTGGCACGGGTAGGGCATTTATACCTGACAAATCCCCCTCTAAATGCCTGACCTGTGTCTGTAGGCCTGACTGACTGGTTGGTACCCTGTGGCGAATGTTGAGCTTGGAAACTAAGTGTGAGTGTTGTTTGCCCTGCAGAGGTTTTGTGAGTATGTCTCCAGTCTGTTCTTCTGTATCGCAGTGTATGGCCTTTATGAAACCGATTCTGGAGAGCTGTCTCACATGCTTATACTTTATATCTATGTGCCTTGACCTTTGCCCTACAGCGTCGGACATGGATATTTCTATAGCGGCCTTGTTATCCTCGTAAACATTTATTGGGTAAGCTGGTTCTTTCCACACGCTGGCCAGTAGGTCGTCGAACCAGATGAGGTTGTTGGCGGCCTTGGAGAGGCATATGTATTCAGCTTCGGTAGTCGAGGTTGCCACCAAGATTTGCTTGCCTGTATACCAATGCACCGGACTGTTATTTAAGTAGAATATGTATCCAGACGTGCTCTTCCGGCCTTTGGTGTCTCCGGCCCAGTCAGCATCGGCGTAGCAGGAGAGGATGGGTTCGTTGGATTTTTCAGGCTCTAGGGTTAGGCATGCATTGGCACTTTGTTTCAGGTATCTTAGCACCCTTTTCACCGCGTCCCAGTGGTATGTGGTGGGTTTGCTCACGTGTCTGGACAATAAATTAACTGATAGAGCAATGTCCGGTCTTGTCCAGTTAGCGATATACAGGAGAGAGCCTATGACTGACCTGTACAGCGTGTTGTCTTCAAATCCGGGTGATTCATCATGCATGTTTCTCAGGAAGTCCGTCTGCATGGGCGAATCACACCCCTTGGCGTCTGCCATGTTGCACTTATGGAGTAACTCTTCTATTTTCTCTTTCTGTGACAGCTGGAAACCTTTTGGTGTTTGGTTGACTTGCACCCCCAGGTACCGGTTTATCTTTCCGAGGTATTTTAGGGTGAAGTGCTCGCTCAGTCTGCTGGCGAAGGTGTCGCGGTTCTCTTCGTGCTTGCTGATATATAGTATGTCATCCACGTAAACCAGGATGTATTCTGGCGAGTCCCCCTCCTTCCTGGTGAAGAAGCAGTTGTCAGCTATGGTCGCCGTGAACCCCATAGACTTCAGTGCCTCTACCAAGCATTCGTACCAGCGCTTGCCCGATTGCTTCAGTCCGTATAGGCTCTTGTGGAGTAACCAGGTGTCCCCCCTGTTGGTTTCTTTGCTGTGAGGCGCTCTGATGTATATCTCTTTATCTAGATTGGCGTGCAAGTAGGCAGTCTGTACATCAAACTGGTGCACCTCCAGTCCTAGCAGAGATGCGATGACCAAGGCGCTTTTTACACTCTCTGTCCTTACGGTGGGCGAGTAGGTGTCAGTGTAGTCCTCCGGGAACCTTTGAGTAAACCCCTGGGCAACTAATCTTGCTTTGTATAGGCTTTGCCCACCCTCTAAGTTTTTGATCTTAAAGATCCATCGGGTGCCTATTGTGTTCTTGCCCTCTGGGACTTTGGTTGGGGTGTAGACCTCTAGCTTCCTCAGGCTGTCCAGCTCTTTGGCCATGGCTAACTCCCACTTTGCCCTCTCTTCCTGGGGTAGTCTCAATACCTCTTCGTAGGAGTTGGGTGTGACGTGATTCGTGTGCACGTGCATCACGTAATCATTTAGTCTTCTTGGCAATTGGTTTCTGGTAGACCTGACCGGTCTGTCTACCGTCTGCTCAGTGTCATGCAGATGTCTGGCCTCTCTTTGGGTCAGTGAGTCTACACTTATCTTGGGGTGATTCTCCTTCCATCCCTCAACCTTGATGCCTTGGAGGTTGGGCCTGGGCCTACCCCCTTCCCGTCTATCCACTGCCTCGCTTTCGTCTTGAGCTTGCTCAATTGGACTATCCTCTCGCTTGGTGAGTACCTCGTTTAAGTGTATTCTGGACCAGTTGGCCTGCTCATGGAAAGTCGCTGTCCTAGATATCACGAATCTATTATTGCTATCCACAAACCTGAAGCCCTTGGTTCCTGGCTCGTATCCCATAAACCTCAGTCTTCTGGATACCTTGTCCCCTTTTTTGCGTAACTGTTTGGGTATGTGGACATCAGCGGTCACGCCGAACACATGTAAGTGTGCTATCTGTGGCTTTTTGTTATACATGAGCTCGTATGGTGTTTTGTCTATCACACTGGACCATGTTCTGTTGAGAGTGTAGTTGGAATAGACCAGGGCTTCAGACCAGAAGTGCTGGCCAATGCCCGCGTCCTCTAAGGCGCACCTGACCATCGTCTGGAGCGTGGAGTTGCGCCGTTCTGCGACCCCGTTCTGAAAGGCGGAAAACGGGGACGACGTAAAGTGAATCACGCCTTTGGATCTGAGCCAATGGGAGAAGTCCTTAGATAGAAACTCAGATCCTCTGTCAGTCATGATTTGCTTGATCTGTGTGTTGTTTTGTGTTTCTACTCTTTTGTAAAACTCTTTGAATTTCTGGAAGACCTCATCCTTTTTCCTTAAAGTATAGACGAAGCCATATCGGCTAAAGTCATCTACTATGGTGAGAAAGTATCTTTTCTTGTAATTTATGGATGGCCTTAGGGGCCCTACCAGGTCCATGTGAACTAGGTCGAATATTTGTTTGGCGGCGCGTAACGACTTCTTGGGCCTGAGTTTTACCTTTAATTTTGAACATTTGCACACCGAGCACTCGAGGTAGTTTTCGCAGTTCTTTATTTTGACACCCTCGGTACAATTGGCCATTTTCTGGACCATGGGGAAGCTGGCGTGCCCTAGCTTCCGGTGTAGCAGATGAGCACAGTCGTCATGCATGGGTTTGCCTATTGAGGGTCCCTTTTGGGTGTGTCTGTTGTGTCGTGTTTCTTGTGTCGTGTCGCCATCGCTATCTACCTCTCTCCCATCTACCTGTTCCCCCTCAGTCCTGCCCTGATCGGTGCCCTCTGTGTCCTCTGAACTGGTGCACACGCTGTGGGCGTCATCCTCATGGAAAGTTATGTATGGTAACCCTTGGTTGATGGTTACTCTCCCTATATCTTCCCCATTCTTGCTAACTTTGACATAACCATTTGTAAAGGTCACCTCAGCCCCTGATTCCTTGCTAAGTTTTACTGCGGCTAGGATGTTGTGGGGTATCCCCGGGACTAGCAGCACCCCCTCTATTTTTCCCAAGCCTGGCAATGTAACTGTCCCTTTGCCTGTCACCCTAACCTGATTTTGATCTGCGACTTTGATCGAAAAGTCCTCCCTCTTGAATGATGAGAGTAGTTTCTGATTGTAGGTGGTGTGGTTGGAGGCTCCCGAGTCCAGGAGCCATGAGCTGGTGTCTTTGTCTTGGTATGTGATGTGTGTGCGCTCACCTATCCCATATAAGGACCCTGTCCTGCTGTCGCGTGAGCTGTCTCTGTTCCCCCTCCTGTCCCTGGGGTTGGGTGAGTCCCTGCGCCTATACCTTTCTTCCGATGTGTGCCTTTCCGTTTGTCTGTGCCTGTGCTCTGGTCTGCCTCTCTCCCTATAGTTCTTGGGGCAGTCCCTTTTGATGTGTCCCCTTGACCCGCAGATATAACATTCTGGCATGTTGTGTTGTCTCTCTTGGAAGACTACTCTCTTCTCACTCTTATGTTCTCTGGGAGGGCCGGGGCGGCTCCTTCTCAGATTATCTTCCGCGATCAGCTTATTGGATAGCTTCTCCACGGATAGCATTCCCAGGCTAACGGTATCTAAGTGTGTCAAGAAGTTATTCCATGAGTGATCTAAAGAGTTAATTATTACGCTCTTCATAATCTGGTCGGAAATAACCTCTCCCCTGAGGTGTAGCTCTGCCCTGGTACCGCTTAAGGACACTAGGTGCTCACTCATGGGTGTTCCTGGCTTAAGTCTGGCAGAAAAGAAGTCTTTGGAGATTTGGGTGGTGGTGGACACACTCTCACTGTAAAATAACCCAAACATTTTTCCTATAATTTCTGATACAGTGAGGTTATGTCCAATACAGTGGTAAATAGTGGGTGATATGCTTGCAACTAAAAGGTAGAATGCCCTGTGGTGCATGCAATCCAGCTCTAAAGACCATGGTCTCTCTGGGGGATCATTAATAAAATGAGACATATTCTCCTTTAGGAATACCACTTGGAGTTGCTGTGACCACTCTAGGATATTGCCCCCATCCATTCTCAACTTGGGAAAGTCAACAGGTAAGTTCCCAGCACTATTAGTAAAATTACTTACTGCTGGCTGTTGTCCATGGTTCCTTATGTGCCTATAGCAGCAGTAAGGCATGGGAACGCTTGCCGGTAGTTTAAAAGTCCCGCTTTGTAATTTTTTTCTTTTTTCTTCCTCTAGGCGGAAGAGTGCATGCGCGAAGTCCATTTCAGCTCCGCCGTCGCTGTGGAAGGACCTGTTCATCGCGGCTCCGCTGTAGAGGCCTCTGTCGGTCGGGTAGGCCTCGGCTTCGGCCTTGGGGGTCCAGGTGTGCTCCGGAAGGCGTCGTCCAGCAGCTGCTTCTCCGGAACGAAGATCCTGGCGGCGCTGGGGCTCCGGCGATGGCTGTAAGTAGCTGCCCCAATCCATGCGGTCCGGGGTGTGTGGCCTGGGCGATCGGAGGCGCGGTGTCCCTGGGGTGCGAAGGTGGGCTGGCGAGCTGTCGCGGGCGTCGGTGGCTCTCGGGTGGGTGCTTCGTTGCCCCTCTCCTCGTTTTCCCTTTTGTTTTGGCCTCTCCGGCTTCTCTTTAGTGATTTTGAGGCCTGGGCCGAAGGCGGCGGCAAGGGTCTTCATGGCCCTATCCACTTGCCGCTCGCTGGGGGTGTACCAGGGGTCGGAGTCGGATTCGGTCCCCTCTCCCCGGTCACTTTCATCATGGCTCATGGTCCGGCATTTTTCGCGCACCGGCCATTTTGAATTCTGTTTGTTGATTGGTTGGGGGTCGGCCATCTTGTCTGACCATGTGGACAAAGATGGCCGCTGTTTCAAATTTAGAGCGGGGCTTTGGGGCTCGGTGGCCGTTGGGAGTGCCCTTTTGGGCGATCCACTCACCGAGTCCAGCTCCTCGAGTTCGGAGTCCGAGCCTTCTTCGCTCCTTGCCACCTCGCGGTCGATTATGAAGCTCCGCAGGTCGGCAAGGAGTTTCTTGTCGCCGGCTCGCTCTTTCAACAGCTGCAGGACGTCGAGTCGTAGCTTCTCTTCTTCTTGGTCGTGGTGGGCTCTTTTCCCTTTCTCGATCTCCCCCCTTTCTTCCGTCGCGGAGGCTTTGGGGGGGGTTGAGGTTCCTGCCTTCCCTGGCGAGTCCGATGGGTTGCTTTCCCGTTGCTTCGGGGGTGTCGCCATTCTGCAGGTAGGTACGGGTCCTTGTCTTGTGTCTTGGGATCTCTGGGCCTTACCAACCATCCTCTGCTACCATTTTGTTACAAGGATTGGTGGATCAGGCCCAATAAAGAGACTTGAGACTTCAAGTAAAATATCTCTCCTTTTATTTGCAGGTTCATCACATCATCACTTGGTTATATTAGGATCTGAGCAACATGGAGGAGTGTGCCCACCTTTTGTACCTGTGGGCGGGGATTCAGGTAAGGAGGGGCCTATGGGAGGAGCTGGCCAGGTGGGTGTCTGGGTTAACCCTTGCACTGCTGAGCTATAGCTGGTCCCTGGCACGGGTAGGGCATTTATACCTGACAACTATTAGTGCCATAACAATAATTCCGATATTTCTTAGCTTTTTCTAAAGCCAGATTGAATTTTTGCCGTCTCCTTGAACAACCTTTGTACAGCTCAAATCTGCATTGGATGATCCTAAGTATTATTTTGCTAGCACATGAAGTTAAGGATACTGTACAGTTGTTTATCCACTCTGCTGAGTCATCTTTCTTTGGTATTGATATTCCAATATATTGGGCACTGCATTGTCCTTCAAATTTGATGGCATAAATAGATGAAAACATTTACAGACATTTCTGTTACTTGCTACGTTTCTGTAGATACGGTATTCCATTAATTCCTGTAGCCTTCTCATTTGATAATTATCATAGTGCTGATCTATTTTCAGTACTAGAGGTTATTGTAGGTGGGGAATATCTTCTAAGAAGGTCTATTTCTTGGAATTCCAGAATATTCTTTTCATCTTTGTTTGATCTCCTTTGAATCAGTTACCATCAATCCACTGGTGTCCTTTAGCATACCGAAAGTTTGAAATCCCCTTCTGAGTTGGAGACCTTCCAAACTGGAGATCGTTTGGAAGACTTCTGTTGTTTTTCCATCTTTTGTGTCTACAAATGTTATAATACTGTGTTTTGTCTTTTCTAGCAACTGTTTGTTAATTCTTTATTAAAATCTTTCCCGACTTCTTTCATCTTTCTTGGCTTTGTCTTCATTATTCTTCTTGACAATTTCCATTATTTTTTCTGACATATCATTGGCTTTCTTCTTTTCTTCTTCATATGTAACAATTTTTTTTCACATTACTGTTTTCCAATTTTAGAAAATAATTTATGACTTCCTTTTCATAATTTTTTCTTGGCTATTTAACATTTGTAGCATATGTTTCAATTTTGCCTTTGACATGTCATTTCATTGCCATATCATTGCCTATTTATTTCAACTAGCTGGGCTGGCTTAAGTTAAATTTTAAATTGATTTTAAATTGGGTTGTTTTAATTTACGGCCAAAATATTTAATTATTTTAATACTGTTTTTAAATTTTGTATGTTCTGTTTTTACTTTGGCTGTGCACTGCCCTGAGTCCTATTTGGAGAAGGGCGGTATAGAAATTTAATAAATAAATAAATAAATAAATAAATAAATAAATAAATAAATAAATAAATAAATAAATATCAAACTCCAAAATACTTGCTCTAGCATTTCTTCTCTATAATTTAATTTCAAATAATTTCAGAACTTTTGTTTTAATTTCCATTCATATTTTGGAAGCTTTATCATTCCACATGGCATCCTTTTTCATGCTTCAACTAGTGTAATTCCACACATTTCTGTGGTACTCTGTAAACTATTATTCTTCACTCTATTTAAAGCAACTTCTATATAACTTCAATATAACTATACAACTTCTATATAAGAGCTGCAGAGGTGCAGTGGTTAGAGTGCAGTACTGCAGGCTACTTCTGCTAATCACCTGCTGCCAACAGTTTGGCAGATCGAAATCTCACAGGTTCAAGGTTGACTCAGCCTTCCATCCTTCTGAGGTCGGTAAAATGAGGACCCAGATTGTTGGGGGCAATATGCTGACTCTGTAAACCACTTAGAGAGGGCTGGAAAGCACTGTGAAGTGGTATATAAATCTAAGTGCTATTGCTATTCTCTTTTCCTATGTAAAATTATTCTAATACTTATTTATACAAAACTTTTTTTCTGCAATCATTCCCCCCCTCATATCCATTTGTTTCAAGGGCCACTTTTATCTTTATCAAAATACTGATCTTTACATTCTGGATGTCTTGTTCCCCTTGTATACAATTGGATTTTTGCATCATTGATATCACATCATTCATGTTTCAATCATTTATATTTCTTTGCCAAAAGCACATATGAAAAGAGATCCTTGAGCCACATATTCAATTCACCAGTTCCCACTTTCCTTCACTTTTGGATTTTGAATGTGCCAGTCACCTTCTCCCTATGATTTATCTCCTTCCCATCCATCCATTCCATCTAACAGAGTCGCCCTCCCTGACTGCATTCATTTAGAGTATTGCACAATTTTCCCCAAACTCATCTGTAATTCCATTATCACCATTCACTAGAGTGTATTATGTAAACAGAGGTGGGATTCAACCAGTTCGGATCGGTTCGGGCGAACCGAATGTTAATTTTACTCTGGTTCACTGAACCAGTTATTCCAAGGACTTTCTGACCCTTCCCACCCCACCCCGCGCCTCCCAGGAGTCTCCATGCAGCCCGTTTTGGATGCCAGGTAAGTACAGGGCACATGCGGAGGCTCCAGGAGGGAAAAAACGGGCCTACTGGAAATCCAGAAATGGGCCTGTTTCCAGCCTCCAGAGGGCCTCCGGTGCCCGGGGGAGGCAGTTTTCGCCCTCCTGGAAGCTCCAGGAAACAATCTGTAGCCTGGGAAGCAGTGGTGGGTTGCCTCCGGTTCACATCGGTTCTATAGAACCAGTAGTAAAACTGGTGGGAGGCTCCGCACACTGATGTCATCAAAACACTTCTGCGCATGTGCAGAAGAGTGTGTGTGCGTGCAAGCAATGATAGTAAAGGTAAGTAGAACCCACCGCTGCTGGGAAGGGTGAAAAATGGGCCTACCAGAAGTACCAGAAGTTCAGAAATGGGCCCATTTCTGGCCTCCAATGCCCTGCGGCAGTGGTGGGATTCAAATAATTTAACAACCGGTTCTCTGTACTAATGATTTCTTCCAACAACCAGTTCACCAAACTGCTCAGAAAGTTATCAACCGGTTCTCCCGAAGTGGTGCGAACTGGCTGAATCCCACCACTGCCCTGGGGAGGCCATTTTTGCCCTCCTGGAGGCTCGAGGAAAGCCCCCTACCATATTGCAGGCGCCCGAGTAGGCCACGCCCACCCAGCAACCGGGCAGCTGAACCTGTTGCTGAAATTTTTAAATCGCACCCCTGTATGTAAACCTATGGAATATACCTGTTTTACTTTGTGACATTGAGATCCAGTTTAGTGCAGTGTTTAAGGCATTTGGCTAGAAACTAAGAAACTGTCCGCAAGAATCAGACATGATTGTACAGAAGGAAAACAAAAAAATTTTTTGGAATACATGCAGTGCAGTAACTACTGACACCCTGCTTCCTCCCCACAAAAAACAGAGGATGTAGGGATAAAGGTATACCTTTTCAAGTAGATTTTTAAGATTTTGGAATAATCTTCAGAAAATAAAATAACCAAATATACTCAGTCCAAGAATTAGCCAGCACACTTAATCACTGTTTGTAGTAGGCCCAACTAGTGGAACTTGTCAAGATATAATTTGTCTCATTGATTTAAATGGGTCTACCTTTGACACTCACCGTCTCTGTGCATGCATATACACCCACCCACACTAAAACACATATATCTATATAATATTTCTCCCACCCTCTAGACTTAGTAAAAGAATGCAGAAAGCAGACTCCTTACGGGGATGCCTGCAAAACTGTATATTTCAGGGTTAGGTGCTGAAAAATGAAAATAAAATCTACAGGCAAAGAAAATCAGGCAAATGAAAGGATTCTAACCTTCACTCCTGCTTCTTCAAACATATCATATTCCCCCCAAAAAAACAAATATTTATTACTTCAAGCCTTACTACACATGAAATGTTATAACTAAATGCCTAATAGCAGCATAAAAAAACCTTCCAGCTTTTTTTTTAAAAAATGTGAACTCTAATCTTCTACCTATGAAAATCATATTAGTAGAACAACAATGTTATCATAGCAAAAATCACAATATTATTTATATGTCTGATAAGAACAAATACTAGATTTCACCCAAAAAGGTGAAGATGTCAAAACAATTATGATACAAATGACTTATGTCCTTTTGTGGCATCTGCTTCAAAGTAACGCCACAAGTAAAAAAACAAAACAAAAAAAACCATTGATTTGCTTCAACATTTCAGATCCAACCATCGAAATGGGTCAATTGGATCTGATCAGCCATCCTGGCCTAATAAAAATTGGAGAAATTGGCATTGGCACATGTTGAAAATCCCCATTTAATGCCTAAATCAATGTGGCCACTTCAAATCAAAATTTCAAACAGAACCAGAAGAGAAGGTCAAACAATTCTGTTCGGAAGTGAAGCATCTTCAATGATCTACACAGTCCTATAATTTAGATATAAATTATATAGATTTAGCAGTGAAAAATATACCGGTACTTTAAAATGTATTTTATTATAGTTTACAGTATGAATTTCATATTGTCGTGGATGTTCTGGATTTGAAAATATTGTCTTATTGAGAATCACATCTGTTTTGATATCACAGACTTTGTGTAGTTTACTTTTTTAAAAAAAAAGTAAACTACACAAAGTACACAATTATGATTCATAGCTTTGTATGAAGTAACAATAGAACATAAATAGGTAGGTCTCAGGGCCGGATTTTCCTATAGGCTAACTAGGCTTCAGCCTAGGGCCTCAAGATCAAGAATGCTAACATTCAAATTGTTAGCAAAATTAAAATTACACTTTCACTATAGGTGAAAGGGCCTCATAAGTGGAATAGCCTAGGGCCTCTTTTCATCTAAATCCGGCCCTGGTAGGTCTAGAATTATATTTATGTTTTCCATAACAAATAACTTTCACATGTTATAAATGTAAAGCTGGAGCACATAATTTTTTCAATAAGTTTTTCTAAAATTAAAAGTTACAGTTGTTTTTTAGTGGCGTAGTTTGCCAAGAGCAACACTCCCAGAATTAATGAGAGGGAAAGTAGGATAAAAAGTAAATTTGATTTAGTTTCCATTTACAGTTCATTCAAACTAAATAATAAATCTTTAGTCATGCATGTAACAATTTCATCCTTTTATACTAAAATTATAATTTGATAACAGCTTATTCTTATTTGATGTAAAGGAAGGATCCTGTGACAGAATGATATAGCCATCTTACATGATCTCCCAGACAGGCAAGCTCTGCTTGAAAGTGATAATAAATTAATGCCTGAGAAATAATATGAAGTGAAAGAGACATTAGATTCTAGTGCATCAAATCTGAATAGCTATTGATGGAATTGTTAGCACTCTATGTTGTTGTTACCAATTACTGCAGTGTAAGAATTTCAGATAAAATTAAAACATGTCTCTGAGTGACTAACACATTTCTGATATACCTAGAGAAACTGTAACATAAACAAATCTGGCTAGATCCACACATTTTAACAGGATCACATCCCTCTTTGCATTCCAAGAGATTCCTAAAATTAATTTTAAAATGTTTATTATGCTATGAAACTAATCATTATGATCAGGCTGAAAGGAATGAGGGAGTGAAACAAAACAACATGGATATTATTCAGGAAAAAACTAATCGCTTTTAACATGTATCAACATACATTTAAAAATTTATTTGCTTATTTAGGCTGTGCCACTCGTTCTGATTGGCATCCAACTCTTAGGGTCTCAGAGTTCATAAAATAATATTAAAAGTAGATAAAGTGGAATTTTGACTGAACACAGGTAATGTGACACAGGCATAATGCAGATGGGTATCTCCCTCTATAGTAAACACATTTCAAATGGAATTCTTGGCTGTTGCTTAATAAGTCCTGGAGATAATAGAAAAGGAAAAGAAGTGTGGGTGGGGGGGGGGGGAACTCGGAGAAGCAATGGTTAACTAATCAATTTGGCACAAGTAGATTTGTCCAATCTATTATGCCTTTCTAAGAGAAGACTTGCCCATGAATTTGGCACTGTTGCTTGATTTATAAGTTGCTTGGCGAAACAGCTGCAGCATCTGAGTTAAGAAAGAGCCTGTCAAACATGCTGTGGTGACCTCCAGCTTAGATTACAGTACTTCGGGTTGGCCTGCCTTTAAAATATAGCAGAAAACTTCCACCATATCTTGATTGCTGTGGTCAGGCAGTTGACAAAAATAACTAAAGGGCCACGTTATCCCCAGTCTTTAAGAAAGTGTATTGATCCGTAATGGAGATTTTGGACGTCCTGAAATGGTTGCCTGAAGGAGCACATCTCATCTCTACAATCTCTAACTTGAAACATCTGTTTTCAAAAGTCATAAAAAAACCACTAAAATATGGTGTGAGTTTAGCAAGAGAAGTTATTTTGAAATCCCTTTCAATGAAATGCCCTGCTATCATTTCGGGGGATAATTGTTTAGAAAAAATCGTCTCTCCTGTTCGTCTTCCTTCCTGAGTCCAGTTATCTTTGTACTGATGAAAAAAACTGCTTTCATGTGTCTCTTCTATTTATTATGCTTGATGGTACTTTTAATGTTGTTCTTTTAATGTGATTGGGTTGTATCATTTTATAGACTTTGTTCATGAATTGTTTAAGGGAGTATTGTTAAAAAGTAAGAATTCATACTTTGCTGAGAGTTTCAAAAAAATATGACTCCGCTGTTTCTGTTCATAATTCCAGGCAATTATGCCCCTTTTGTAAGAGGCTCCATTTCTGTCATTTACCTTTTCTCTCTCACCTCTTTTATAGTTTCATGTTCAAAGTACGTCTAGTCATCAATGAGTTAATCTGCATTACTTCCCTTGTTCCCTAAATATATTTGCAGAAATGCCTTTGAGCTTAAGTTTACTGATGGTGTTTCTGGATTTATTTGTTTGTTTGTTTGCTTGCTTGCTTGTTTGTTTATAAGATTTATATGGAATCAACTCTATGTCTAGCAAAATTTTGACTAACCAGTCATTTTATTCAGAAGACAATCCCTACAAAAATGTCCCTCTCCTTTCATCTTTAAAAGCAGCTGCCTTCCCATAACTACTTTCTTTTTCAATATTAATTTGACCAATTGCATTTTCTACATACCAACAGTCCACTCAATTAAAAATCCCAATATAAAAATAATAAAAACAATAACCCCCACCCCATCCCCGGTGATAACAAGCAATGAAACAAGCCACTTGATGGGCTCCATCCCACTCTGGATTCCCCAAGTCTGTTGGCAAAACCAGGTCTTCAGGGTCATATGAAAGAATGTCAAAATGGGGGCCATTGATGACAGTGCTTGGCTAAATAAAGATTCACAACCAGAAATTGGATTTACTGATAGAGAATAGTAATAACAGATTATTCAGTATTGATTAATGTCAGAAAATAAATTAAATATTTTGTCTGATGAATGCTGCACTTGATCTTAACCAAAAGGCCAAGAAGTAACATTTTTATATAAGCTCGAAAAAGAAACCTTTCAAGAGACATCCATTAGATGGTGCTCCAGCTGTAACTTCTGACAATTCTACACATCTATACCTATTGGGAATGAAATGGTTATCTTGTTAGATTTATAAATGGACATTGTTAAGTTCACAAATTTAAAAGTAACACAGCATGCCTATATGAGGCAATCTGAAATACTGTATGTTCATTTGCTGTCAAAAGTGACTGCAACCAAAAATGCATTTCAAAATATTTTCCTTCAAACTATTTACTTAGATTAGATTATTTCCCGCTGTCATATGAGCTAGGCAAGTTATTGTGAAAAGGGGCGGGGGGGGTAGGGGGAGAAAAACAAGAAAAGAAAAACAATTATTGGTACCATGGTAACAGAATCAACAATACCAACATCAATAAACTCAACCAGCAAATTGGCATTTTGCTTTCAAAGCACTGTGAGCAATATCTCATGGCAATATTTTATTAGATTTTTCTCTTTAATAACACTGTATTATATATGCGTAGGAGAAATAGTACATCCAGAGTAAATATAAGCCAAAAGAACATCTGAAAAGAAATGTGTAATTTAGATTTTTTTTTAAAAAAAAATTGCTTTTTCCCTATTTCATAAAACTGAGTAATTATATAGAACAGAGGTGAAAAGGAATGATAGAGAGAAACTTATAAGAATAATATTTTACTTCCTCTCAGTAATATTCACTGAACCCTTGTGATTCTAAATGCAATTATTAAATGCAGTTATTTATTTCTTTATGTCCAGAATCCTTTATAGATTAGATTATCTTTATGTCTAGAATCCTTTATAGATTATAAAATAGCACATTTTATATAAAAGTGGGGTTGAATTGCACTTGGAGTATTTAAATCAAATACTCCAGTTGGACAATCAAAATTGTCCAAACTTACCAATTCTATTCTTATTCTCAGTAAGGAATGCTATTATTATGACATGGATATAGCTAACGCTGGTCACCTAACTGATATCTTCTCTATCTTAATAAAAAGTGTTATGTAAAAACTTCGAGTGATGGGATAGTACCAAAAATGTGATTGAATCATATGGATACCCATGAATGTATGAGAATAACTGTTCTATGAATTTCTGTTTAAATATATGGTTTAAACATATGTCTACTCAAATGTGTACATACAAAGTAATAAACATAAAAGCATGATTGATCTAAGAGTTCACAGCTACTCACAACATTCCCATCTCTAAGGCCTACTGAAAAAGCCAGTTTTCAATGACTTTTAAAAACCCAGATTAGTGGCCATCCCAATCTCCTGGGGAATGCTATTGCATAGAAAAAGGAGCAACTGGGAAAAAAAACCTGTCTTCAGTCCTGAGGATGACATTACTTATTCACTGGAGTTTTTAAAGAAGAGATTGGACAACAATTTGTCTGAAATGTTATAGGCTTTCCTGCTTAAGTAGGGGGTTGGAGTAGAAGACCTCCAAGGTGCCTTCCAACTGTTACTCTATTATTCTGGAATTGATGAGATCTTTAGAGGGAGAAAGAAAGAACAAAAAAACTTAAAGAAAAAACCTCACAATACAGCATGAATTTACATATGGGTGTAGTAGTGTAAATAAGCTTTGCTTAGAAAAATAGAATGTTATGGGGAGTTACAGGAAATGGAATGTGTACAATATAGTTTTAGTTATATTTCCTTTTTTTTCCCCTAATGTCATCCTTTCCATTGTCTTACTCTGTTTCTGTGTTCTGTAAACATTTACTCCAAAAGAGAACAGCATATTATATATTATATATGTTTTGAAACAATGTGGTTAAAGGATGGGAAAAGTTTTGGAAACTATTCAAAAGTACATTAAAAATAACTTTAGAAAATGTACACCTGCCTTATTTGGAACTCTGTAGAAATCTCAAAATTTGATTTGTCTGTTTTGGCAAAATATCCCAAGATTATACAATGTGAATTATGAAACAAGGTTCACCGAGACTACATGTAAAATTTTGTGAGGGATTTCAGAAATTGAAACCAACTCTTTCCATGTTCTTTGTGAACTGAAGCTACCACTTAAGACTAAATCTGATCAAACTATTCTAGAAATTAATGGAGAGAGAAAGTTGGTGAACCATTGCAAACCAAGACAGTTATTTTGATTTTTCAGGGTCTTAAATTTTAATTTGCTGCATAATTCAAAGTATTCCTTAGTCACGGAATAAACAAATTTTGCATCATCTTGCAGCAATAGTACAAATAACCATCAAGCCTTGAGAATAGAATACATCTGCTTAATATTTATATAATAAATTTCTGGTCTACATAACATGAGTTCCCACCTTGTCAGCTTCACCTCTTACCATTATTAAGTATACAGTGGATGAATGCAACTGATTTTTAGAAGCATTAAGACAAGCACATTTGGTTTATTTTCAAGTCACTGAATATTTTCAAAAAGTCACTATTAATAATGCTGGAAGTCAGGCCTAATTAACATGCACTTTGTCCATTTTCTTTGTCATAAAAATATGTCATAAAAAATTTCAACAAATGACATTTGTTAAAATTCCTAGCTTGAATTAACTGACAATTATTTACTCTGTTGAAAGCTAATTCACTGCATTAACAAATTCCCTAAACATAGAGAAACTAGTTGCTATGCAACTATGGAATGTCCGGATTATGTTGAACAATATATGTGATATATTCTTAAAGTAATAATGAGCATCACTGCCATCATCACCCTGAAAAGTGATGCTATTGGCAATGGTGCTTTTGGTCACCTGAGGCTGAAGAAAAGTAAAAAAGCAAATTGTGGCCAGAAGTCTTTGGAAACCTGAAACATACTCCAGAAGGTTTTTGGGAGATCTTCTCTGGCCTTCTGGATTGGGAAGTCCATGAAAGAATCATTTTCCAAACTACTGTCTACTCGCAGATTGTTTTATCACACTATCAGACATAGTCTTACAAAGAAAACAATGCAAATGATGAAAATATATATCATTCACTGTTTAAAATTGGTACTAAAATTATACTTACTTTTCCATAGCTCAGCAAGATGATTCTTACCAGGACAACGTTAATATGGGCACCTAAAGACTCATCATGATAGATTTCATTAACCTACAACAGAACATGAAAATATTCATGTAACATGACAATAGTTTGGATGAAGCCATTTGTTACAATCTTTTAATTCAAAATCTACTTAATAATAATATATTTACCTAACAATCAAGCTGTAACACTGTATTAAATTAAAACTATGGAAATAAAATGCTAGCTGTGACATTTTGAAATATTGTTTTATTTCCCCGACACCAGAAAAGAATATGAAGGATTATTGCTAAGGCAGAAAAGAAAAAAAGCACATTTGTTATGCTTAAATTATAATTTGTATTTACTTATTAGTTAAGAAAACTTTCCTCTTCAATTAGGGATGAAGTTATAAAACTATAAAAAAAGGGGATAATGATGTGTAAGACTCACCTGCCTCATAAGTGTATGGATTGTAAAGACATTGTACCTTGTCAAGTTTCTGAATAGCAATAGCACTTGGACTTATATACTGCTACATAGTGCTTTACAGCCCTTTCTAGGCAGTTTACAGAGACAGCCTATTGCCCCCAACAATCTGGGTCCTCTTTTTACCGACCTCAGAAGGATGGAAGGCTGAGTCAATCTTGAGCTGCTCAGAATCGAACTCCTGGAGTGAGCAGTGAAATAGCTTGCATTTTAACCACTGAGCCACCACGACTCTGTCGTCAATGGTATAAGAGCAGGGATACAACCATTCTTGCTTAGCACCAGCTTTCTTAGAAGACTCAGACTGAATGGGTGCCTTGCCTTTGACTGCCTTTGCCTCTCATCCTACAGTTTTTAGCATCACGTGCATACTATGAAATGTTTGAATAAACCTAGAAGTATGCTTTCTCTTAGTGAACAAAGAGATAAACCATTCTGTGACTCTCTCATGCTTTTGTTAACATAGCTGTGGGATATATTTGTTTGTTTATTACTTTTTAAGATGAAAATTAAGTATCTCTGAGAGTTGCCAAGTCTTCACAAATCCCTTCCTCACAAACAAGGCTCCATATTACTGTGGAAAATGATGTATACATTGATTGATTATGTGCCATCAAATCAGTGTCGGCTCTTATTGATCACATAGATAGATTGTCTCTAAGACAGCCTATTCCTAACATGTCTTTTACATCTTCCAACGGTACACTAATCAATACTGTAAACTGGGTCCAACCAATTTGTGCTGATCATTTTCTTCTCCTCCTTTCGTCTTTTCTCACTATTACAGCCTTCTCTAGAGAGCTAGGTCTTTGCAAAATGCATCCAAGTAGATAAAATTCTCATTTGTACCTCAAATGAGAACTCTGGGTTGATTTGTTTGACAATCCATTGGTTTGGGTTTTTTGACTATATAAAGTATTATCAGTAGTCTTCTCTAACATCAAAGTTCAAAAGCATAAATACTCTTCCTATCCAGATTCTTCAAAGTCTAACTTTCACTTCCATAGATTGTCACAGGGAATACCATAGCTTGCACTATTCTGATCTTTGTAGGTACAGACACATGATGACATCTGAATATATTTTCCAAGGACTTCATGATTGCCCAACCAAGCGATAGCTATGACCTGTGGCATATTTATTGACTGCTTGCTTCCTTAATTGTTGATGGTTGATCCTAAAAAGGCAGAAGCTATCTACCTATTTGATTATCAGTTCTAAATATATACAAATAAACTTGAGTTCATGCAGTTGAACTTAATGATAATAACTGTGGCTGAGTGTGATGCAAACCAAACCATGGTTTGTAAATCACACCTTATAGCTTAGAGTGCTTTATGGTTTTAGAACCGGTGAATAAAATTGTGGTTTATTCAATAATAACAATAATAACTACTAAACTGATCATAATATTTGGAGCCATGCATAGCTAAACGCATGAAAATGAAGAAATGAATGGCAAGATTTTAAGTTTAATTTTATTTCAAGTAATTATTAGTTTTATTCACCCATTAGAAACCTTACAGGCAACTTACAAAAACGAAGCTTGATAGGGTAACTTACACAATTAAAATATTTCCCAATAGTTTCCAGAAGGATGGCTGTTTTAGAGTGGATTGTAACGAAGACAGCAGTCTTCTGGCATGTTCAAGGCTCATAAAATTATAAATCTGGTTTCATATAGCTTGCTTCATTTCAGAAGTTATGTGTCTATGGAAATTCTCAGTCATCCAGGTCACGGTTGTCCCAAAGGTGCTTTTTAAGAGGCAACTGGACTTTCTGGTTTTTCTTTGAAGATGTTTCGCTTCTCATCCAAGAAGCTTCTTCAGCTCTGACTGGATGGTGGGGAATGGAAGGATTTATATTCCTTGCAGACAGCTGGTCATTTGCATTCTTTTAGCGGGTCGTTAAAGTCACTTGGAGGTTTATCTATGTCATCAGGGTCACCTGAGTGGTGCAAATTGGTGTGGAGCCTTCTTGGAACTGTTGAAGGGGCTGTGTTGTAGATTGGAGATAGATGATGAGAAGCAAAATGTCTTCAAAGAAAAACCAGAAAGCCCAGTTGCCTCTTGAAAAAGCATCTTTGGTTCAGAAGTTATACAGTTCCTGAGTCAAAAGGGGATCAGGCTGCGAGAGGTTGGGACAAATACCCATGAACTAGAATTTTCTACATCAGATCTGGAAAGAATTATCCTCACACAATTGCACATGCCCATTCCTATGAACAAACACAGAGTGGAGAGAGAAAGAAACTATAAACAGCAGGTCAGAGGGAAATGAAATTCAACCCTACCAAAAACATTGAGACAATGAAATGAAAGCATGAACTTTTCACAACAGCAGTACTGAGGACAGCAGTTTAGCAGGGCTCAGTTAAAAAAAAATCACTATATTTAATAGTCACTTTAGATACTATGCCGGCAGTCGGGATAATAGACACGTAGCTGTTTTAGAAAATTAGATATTCTGCCAATCATTATTTATACTGGACAGAAAAGCATTGTTATGGCATTGAGAGAATAACATAGCTAATAAATAGGCTCATCACTTTGTAAAGCAGGCTAAACAGATAGAGCATCCGTCTCTGTTGGATTAGAAGAGAAATTTGTCCCAATTCCAACTATGAATACGCCTGTGGAAGTTATCCACAGGCTTATTCCCAATGGATGGATTACAGTTTTCTTTCTTTCTTTCTTTCTTTCTTTTCTTTCTTTCTTTCTTTTTCTTCCTTCCTTTCTTTTTCTCTTTCTTCCTTCTTTTGTTTTCTTTCTCCCTCCCTCTCTCTCCCTCTCTCTCTCCCTCTCTCTCTCCCACACAAACAGGTTTGAAAAGAATGTTATTGATACCATTTCACTATAATCACAAAGGTGATGGTTGTGATCATCGTGATGATAGCGATTTCCCTCTACGTACAATTTGATTCTCTGCACGGCAGGAGCAACAATCTAGTTGAAAGAGTTGAGGTAAAGGGAGACACAGAAGAGTACTGTCTGAAACGTTCCAGCTCCCAGTTGGTGGTTCAAATTATACAGTTAGGGAGATCAATTCTGCAGGTCAAAGTTATGCAGTGTAAAAGCAACATTAGAGAATAGGGAATAAATCAGATAACAGGTAATAAGCTTTGAGGTAAAACTCAGTTCAAGGATACTGGAAAAATAGATAACAGTGTTTAAATAAATCATGCCGTAATGCAAAATACAAATTAAACATAGTTTATGGTGTGTTGTAAATGCAAGAGTCTTGGAATTGACCTAAAAATATGGAGGGCTTCCATTAGATTGTCCTTGAATAACTTAGCGGTCTTAGATGTATGATATATGGCTACTAGATAAATTACTCTGGGTAAAAAGAAAAAGTCCATTCCCTGCTAGATTGAGAATAATATTATGTAACAAGAGTTTTCATCCAGAAACAGTGAGAAATTTCTCCACAGGGATTCCAGAAGCAAACAAATTTACAATAAACAGAAATGATTGGGAAAATTCCGTTTCACCTGCTTCGGTCTGTGTGTGTGTGTGTGTGTGTGTGTGTGTGAGAAGGTTTGTGCTGAAGGTTTGCTCCAGTATTCACCATGCTCACTAATAATCTTTTGCATTCCTGTTCTTGAATCTGATGCCCCCTGGCTGTGTTAAACTGCAACTCAATACCACACACCATCTTTTCTAGAAGACTAATGCAACAGATCTAATTTCTCCTTTGGGTTCAATTTAGAAATCAGTAAATTTACAATAATTTTGCAAATATATGGTGTTCATTCCAATAGAACGATGTGCAGCTTGATGCCAGGTTAGAAAGATCAAGAAATAATGTTTGGCCATGAAATTTATTTGAATGAAAATTATAGTGTCCGCCCCTCTCCCTCCCTCCCTCCCTCCCTCCCTCCCTCCCTCCCTCCCTCCCTCCAAACCAAGGCATATCTTGGGAAAGGACTTAAGCAGGGAATTAGCCTTGAATCCTTGTACGGCCACAAGAGATACACTGCTAACATCCCCTCCCCCCGAACCTTATCTATCTGCTCCCAAGGAAGGCAAGCAGTTTGGGGCAATTCCTGTATTATAGGCAAGATACAATAAAGTAGTTTGAATTCTACAATTGTGGATTGGGTTGCTTTCACCTGACATCAGGACATACAGACAATAATACTGAAGTACTTATATTTAAAGTGATTAGCTAATTTCAGGCTGCTGCAGAAGAATATTTTGATAGTTGTTTTAATGTGTGCTTTCCCAAGGGGAGCATAATTACCCTGTTGATTTAAACACCTTTAATACTTATTCAATCACTCCTGAGAATTAAGAAAGCTGCAATTCGTTGGGGATGGCTGTGGATTTATAAACAGATAATCCTCAGTAGGTTTAGCAATCTACAACTCCCCAGATACCACAGAAGAAACATGATTGCTGTTAAAATGGGAGAGATAAGATTACATTATTGTCAGTGGTTCTGAGGGTGTGGCTTGGTGGGCGTGGCAGGAGAAGGATACTGCAAAATCCCCATTCCCTTCCCACTCCTGGGGGGAAGAATATTGCAAAATCTCCATTCCCACCCCACTCTGGGGCCAGCCAGAGGTGGTATTTGCTGGTTCTCCGAACTACTCAAAATTTCCACTACTGGTTCTCCAGAACGTGTCAGAACCTGCTGAATTTCATCCCTGATTATTGTTGTCATTACCTGCTCAAACATGCCTGAACCTAAGCTCCACAGACAGGTTCCAGCATTCCCCTCAAGGTGGGCTATAAAATGCAACTTTTCAATTCAGATTCATAACCAGTGAATTGATTAACAAACAGGCAGAACAGAGGCAAGTCAATTACAAATATTTTAAACCATGCTGGATCCTGACTGTGAATCATATGAATATAAGGAAGTTATCACCTATCTTGTTAGAGACTTTGACCCTCTTGCCTGGCACTGTCTTCAAACAGCATCCCCAGTTCTTTCAAAAAGATTCTTCCTAACATTATCTACTTAAGACTTCGGAGGAAAAGTTGGCATCCAGATTTCAACTCTCTACATGCAACCCCATACACTCTGTTCAGGGGCGGGTTTCAAAACCCATCGTTACCAGTTCGCTTGCGGGTGTTGGCATGCTTGCGTGAGCGTGACGCTTCTGCGCATGTATAGAAGCATCCAGGCAGGTGGGCAGAGCCTCCCGCCGCCAGTTCACCCGATCCGGGGCGAAATGGTAGCAACTCACCAGACTCTGCTACAGATTTGTAAATGATGGGAGAAAAGGAGAGTTAAATCATATATGAGAACCCCATTGCTCTTGGAGGAGAACATTGGCTTTGCAGGTTCAATCCCTAACATCTCCAGTTAAGGAAAGCAATGTGCTTCAGGCTTTGGAGAGCCCTGGCCAATCTGGAAGGACAAAGTGAGTTAGTTTGTCTTAATAGAAAGCAGATTTTTCATGGCCAGGTTAATTTCTGTTTTCAGTTGGAAGGTAAGACTTCAGGAAGGGTATGGAAGGACATAACAGTTCTCAACAGAAATCACTGCACAATATACATAAGTCTCAAAATCTCAGTGGACTATATTACTTTTGCTTTTATGACTGTTCTGTAAACATTCTAACAAATCATCCTATCAGCTGCTAGTCAAACTTTGTTAAAAAAAAAATCCACAAACTACATGCCTTGGCAAGAGCAGCTAATCTGGAATTCTTTGTCTCCTCTGTGACAGCAACATTGGCTGTCAGAGGCTACAGACTCTCTTCTGGATTCATGACCAATTTATAATTTATTCAGTTCCTCCCTCAGGCTATTTGGCCTTCTCAACTTTTGCTTATGAGCTACAGCACCAAAAAAACCCCAAAAAACAACAACCCTAAAAGTATGTATAAACACTGTTTCCATCAGCCTCCCCTGCAGTCTCCAGATCATGTAATCTGTTGATAGAAGGATATCACGATTAGTAAATGACTATTTACAATGTATGGGCTAATGGGCTAATTAGGAAGCCAGCATGAGGTAGCCCTGACCTACTATCCTACAGTACTACAAATTAAGACTGTAATTCTCCAAATTTCCAGTCATGGTTGGAAAACCATGAGTGCTATCTTGATGATCAATAGATTATACAAGATCTGTGAGGTTTCCCCACCTACCGTATACTCCAGTGGTGAAATCTAAAATTTGTTACTACTGGTTCTGTGGGCATGGCTTGGTGGGGGGGGGGGGGTAATGTGACTCAGTGGGAGTGGCCAGTTTTATTTTTTATTTTTTGCTTTTAAAACCATTCTTTCTACAACCTCTTCGGTGAAGAGGTTGTAAAAAATGCTTTCACAAGGCTCTGACGATCCCAGCTGAGTTGCCTGATCGGCAGAGGCTTTTTTAAAAAGACTCTGCTGATCAGGCAACTCAGCTTGGATTGTCAAAGGCATTTAAAAGAAAAAAAGGGCTTTTTTTAAAAAAGGCCTTTGACAATCCCAGCTTAGCTGTGCGATCATCAGAGGCTTTTTTTTTTTTTTTTTACTTCTAAAAGCATTTTTTCGGCCAAAGAGGTTGTAGAAAAAATGCTTTTAAAAGTAAAAAAATAGCCTCTGATGATTGTGCGACTCAGCTGGGCATGGGGGTGGGGCAGGGATTTTTGCTACCGGTTCTCCGAACCACCCGCCTCCATCGCTACCGGATTGGGCGATCCAGTCCGAACTGGGAGCATTTCACCCCTGGTATACTCCCATGAGAAACATAACATAATTGCCTGACTGGGAAAATTCAGGGTGGAAAGGTAATAGGGTAAATTGGAGGAGATTACAAACTGGATTAAATAAGGGCTCTATAAAGAGTATAAGGCTAGTTTTGAGGCACTTCACCAGCAGAATAATAATAATTAAAAAAAAAAAAACACCAGAATAATGTCAGGGAATTTGGAGGTCTTTTAATTGCTCAAGCAGGATACCCAATACCATTTCAGACAAATTGTTGTCCAATCTCTCCTTTAAAAATCTCCAGTGAATAAGTAACTGCATCACTAGGTAGATTCAATTTTTTTTAATTTATTCAACAGAAGACTGGATAGCAACAACACATTTGTTGTCCCACATGTTTGGAGAGACCCAAGTTAAGAAAGGTTTCCTTAGACTCTTCCTCATTCACTGTGATAGGAGTCATCTCAAACAACTGCCTATCCTAGGATAAACAAGTTGCTTTAAAATCTAAATTGTGGAGAGAGAGCGAGAGAGAGAGAAAGGGAGGGAGGGAGAAGCTGAAGAGAATCAAGAATGCTGACTCAGCATGATCCTACAACTCTGCAAGGAGCTCACCATTCATTCTGGGGACAAACTGGGCAGCCAAGGAGAGATTTGTGCAGTTCTCCCATCTTCCTGCACAGCTGTTAATAGCTGAATGCACCATTTGGGTCCCCTTAATCAGCAAGTTGCCTTAACATTTTAAAGGAATGGAGCTAATCTCTTCTTTCAAATATTATTGATAATATTTCTATGGCTTCAGAATTCAGGGGAAAGATTTTCAACTATGACTCTGCCGAAAAAAATAAAAGGAAAATATGTATCATTCATAATCTTCTTTTTCTCAAAGCAGCTTAGATTTTATTTTATGAATTTAGAGAAACTGGCTTCAGAAAAAGCCAGCATTTCTGTCTTTTGTTATCAACTGGGACCTGCTGTTTCTTCCTTCCTCTCTTTCAGAAAACCCATTGTATTAAAGCATCCAGAGAAAGAAACATTCTCACATATCGTGCCTTGAAAAGGGGCGTACATCAAAAGGGGGAAAAAAGATGAAGAAAGAAAATTGTATCCAAATAACTTGATTCTGCAAGAGATTTATTAGTTTATTCCATCCCTATCTTGATCTGAGGGACCACAAGTAGCAAATATCTTTGAGTGCATGACTCTGACAGCTGGAAGATGTGAGAGGAACTGGGACTTGTCTATGATATGATAGAGAGCAGTTCTAACATGCTGTTCAGAGTCTGGGACATTTCTGCTACTTATATTGCCAGCTTTAGTTCAAAAGAGAAACATTTTGTATTTGCCTATTTGAGGAAAGAGATGTGCCACAGAAGCAGAAGCAAATGTTTAGGCCCAAACCAGTTCCATGACCTTGCCAAGTCATGGATGAAAGAACCATGAACTAAGCTCTGTTTGAGGGCATGATTACTTTTTTTATTAAAGTCTATTCCAAACATATCACTCTAATTTCCAGAAAATTTACATGGCAAAAAGATTTTGGTAATACTAGTAATCCTCGTTTAGCAATTGCCTCATTTAGCAACCGTTCACAATAATAACAGGGATGACAAAATAACTTTATGGCCAAACCTTGCAGGTCCACAATGCAAAGGAAAGCTGAAGTAAGATCCTAGCATAGTTGTTTCACTTACTGTAATTTCACTTAGCAACCAGTAAGCAACCTGCTTCACTTAATGACTGAGTTGCTGCTCCCAATTGTGGTTGCTAAATGAGGACATTCAATAAGGATCACCTTCATTACTACGGGAGTCAGTAAAACCATCTCCTTGGGGACAATATAACAGCAAAACAAAACTCTAATGTGTCCTGAATAACACAATCATTTGGACTCAAAATGCACTTCAGCCCTTATGAGGTACACAAACCTTCATTCCATCTCAATTCTGGAAACATTTTATTCCTCAGCTAATAAAACTGAAAAAATCTGAATAATAGGCAACTTGTATTATTCAATACAATAATTTTAAAAGCAATGGAAGCATGAAATCTGGCCTTGGAAGAAATGGTTCAAAACAGAAGCTAAAACCCCAGTGAGTTTGCTTTTCTTTCTTGAAATCCTTCTGGAAGCTGCTCGTATCTTTTGGGGTCACTACTCTCTCTGAGAGGGTGACTTCATTCCAAAATTAAAAGATAGGCTTCAACCATAAATCAAGTTTTCTTTCTGTCTTGCTCATGCATGCCTAGACCTACACACGTTTTTATGATAGATTCTGGTCACGCAATATAAAACACATGCATTAAATAAAAAATAAACCACACAGTTGGCTTCAGATTTTATTTTAATGGACTGATGGAGGCAGTTTGCTTAAATGCAATTTAAAAATTATTAAGCTGGATTTCATTTCTTCATTCCAAGATGACTTTTTGAAACCCAGGAAATAATTATCTTTGCATCTTTGCACCTTTGTCAAAGAATGAATGAACTGTTAAATTATTGAGTTCCGTTTAAATCTCCTCATGCAGATTTTGAGATTCATCCTTTCTACAAGGATAAATCTGGATACTATTGACAAATAGGCAATGGTCTGGATTAATTAGTTGAGGGATGGATTGACAGGCAAGAGACATCCACCTGAAAGTCAAAACCTAGACCTCCTCCAGATGCATTGATTTGGAGATGATGACTTTAGTTCACAATATTTGGAATGATTCCAAGGAAGAGAAAGAGACCAGTCAGAGAAAAATCCTTTGGAATCCTAAATAAATTCAAGGAAAGAGGTAACTTGTTCTGAGAAATAGTTGATGCTATGTGAACCTTCAGTTCCTCAACTTTTTTTTCAGACTCCATCCCTTTGCTGAAAAAAATTAAAGAGAAGGTCGTTTGGCTGGAAATACATTTAGAATGATCTGGTTGTGATTTCTATTGCTTTTGCAGACAGGGTCCCCTAATACTTTAGATATTAATATAATTTGCCAAGCAACCTTTTCAAAACTATTTTTAAAAATTTTATACTTTGTACTTTTCCACTGTGACTATCCTTTTATATTTATATAACTGTACTCTTTTTATATAACTATATTCTCTTTTTAGAAACACACAATACACTTTTATTAAGCATTGTGAAATATTGTATTATTTATGTCAATGATAACTGGGCTCATTAATATATGAGGCATGTGGAGACATCACTGCTTGCCTCCAAGTGAGAGGGAGGAGGGTTACATGAGCCATGATTTGGTTAATATTCTTCTTCTTCTTCCATGTATAGATCAAACTTTAAAATGCCAAGATGAAGCCACCTTCTTGGCTTTGTCGTTAGCTAAAAATAAGTCATTATCGGTACATGTGTCAGGGTTCCAAGTAACACTCCCAACCAATGAAGACTCCAAGGCCAGCAATTCCTCAAAGTTCCATTTTATTAGAGATGTCATATTGGCACATTTGGGAAAACCCAAATCTGAAAGCCCCTGGGTTTTCCACACCTAAAGGAAAGTCAAAGTCCCTTCCCCTGCACCCACATGTCCAACACATGGTCCAATCAATCCACCATCCTGACTGGAGATGATCTCCCAGTCATGCCTCTCCAGATGCAGGTTGAACGTCCTTGACTCCCAGAGAAAGGAATGTTATTATGGTTATATATCTCCACCAACTCCATGCAAACCCCCTCCCGTTTTCCCACAGCACTAAGTGTGGCAGCCCTGAAGATCCAATGAAAAAGGCTGACAACATATTTCTAGCAGTAGCCAAATGGGCTGGACTCTGCGTCTCTCCATATTCACATAGCATGCTGTTATCTGCTAAGAGCTTCCATTTGAGTATATTGGTTTAGGCACTCCAACCCTCAACCTATTCAGAGAAATATTGTAGTTCAATATTTCAAACAACAATCAGGCATACCTGGGCAACAGCAACTTTGTTTGCAGGCTAATCCTTCTCACACTAAATCAAAGCTGGGAAACCCAAGGAATGAATTCACCAAAAAGGTCTTTGTCAAAACCAGCTTTAACAATGATCTCAATAAATATTGAGGGATTTGATTAATTCTAAAGGGACTTTACAAATTGTACAAAGCCACAAACAGCAATCTTCATGATACCTTAATTGAGTTCTCCCCAACCTCTTGGGCTGCTAAAGATATCTGGATATTTGACAAATTTTACAGAGGAACATAGTCTCTCAAATTGGCTGCCACAAGATGTCATGGACAAAATGTATGCCTTCTAGCCTTGCAAAACTCAACCATCTCAGCTTACCTCTCTTCTGAGTAAGTGGACACACTTCTAAATAGAACAGTTTCTATATTGCCCTATTATTTACTTTTCTTTTCTAACAACCCTCTAAAGTATCTCCAAGGCTGTAAGCATTTTTAGCAGTAAAGATTACATTACAGATTGGCACTTGGATGTGTAGCATCTTATTTTCTGCTTTATTCTTTTTCAAATTAGATGATTACAGATGGGAGAGAGAGTGGGGGGAGAGAGATTTATAAATAGAGACTGATAGATGATAAATATCAGTGAAATACGAATTCTGGGTAGGAATAAGAGAGGTATGGGTACCTGTTGCCCATGGTGACCAAAGGCTTGGCAAACTGTGACCAGTCTTCAAAATATACTTAGGGTAAAGGATTCCCTGAGTTATCAAAGATTAGGAATAATCCTTCAAATCATTTGAGAGAATAAATATTCATTGTGCTAGGGACTTCTAGAAATTCTTGTTGAGGTAGAAAAAAAAGGCAGACAAAGTAATATTTTGCATTTCTGCAAAAGCTCTGATTTAAAATTAAAATTAGATTATGATTTCCTTAATGAAAACATTGGTTAGTTTACTGAAAATGTATGACTTCCTTACAGGATTTATATTCCTTAAAATAGATTTAAGTGGCATGATAAGAAAATGTTTCTTTTCAAAATCTATTTTTTCTATTTAGAATTTATATAGCTACTTTTAAATTGAACATGTTAAAAAAAAACCATCTGTTTCAACTGCACATGTAACTGCAAGGATTTTCTTGATTTCATCTATCTGCATCTCAAGTTATTTGCAGATTCTTTTTCAAGGGAATAACTAATACCGTGATGGCGAACCTATGGCACGAGTGCCACAGGCGGCACGGGGAGCCATATCTGTGGGCACGTGAGCGTTGCCCTAGCTCAGCTCCAGCGCACATGTGCACACTGGCCAGCTGATTTTTGGGCCTTTGGAGGCCCACCGGAAGTCGGGAAATGGGCCGTTTCCGGTCTCTGGAGGGCCTCCGGGGGGATGGGGAAGGTCATTTTCATCCTCACCAGGTCTAAGAAAGCCTATGGAGCCTGGGGAGGGCAAAAAACAGGCCTATCGGGCCCACCATGCCATCGCGTGCCAAAAGCAAGGGTTGCATATGGGGGGATCACATGTGTATGTGGGGGGGCGGGACATTGAATTATGGGTGTGGGCATATTATGGGTCTTTATATTAGTTCAGTGATGGCTAACCTTTTTGCTCTCACGTGCACACGATACCCCTGCGCTCCCCTCGCTTTTGGCATGCGAGGGCAAAAAGGTTAGCCATCACTGAACTAATATAAAGAAAAATGTGAAGACAATCATAAACATACATTCAATCCCACAACCAAGTAAAATGTCTTTAATAACATTAGTGCAGTCTTCAAATGCAACAAAGATAAATGTTAAAATATTAAAATTTTATTAAACAAAGAGTCTCTCCTCCTAATTTATTCTTACTCCAAGTTCTGTCCATCAGCGCACTGGATACACTAATCAAGCATCCACAATATCATCATAGTAAATTGGGAAAAAATGTATTGAGTTAATGAGGGAAGAAGCCAGAAAACTGGCTTAATACTTATATTACAATCAGAATTAACCTCAGCACCTGAAGTTTTGACAGATTAAGGGGAGGGTGGGGAATCCAGAGATCAACAATTCTATACTTCAGATTGCAAATTAATGGTTCTGTTACTAATAATTGAGAAACAAAAAATGCTTAACACATGCAGTGCAGTAGTGGTGTAGGAAGTGATTCTAAAAAATGTTCACATCTCTCTTAATGTTTCCCTTTTGAAAGCTTTCTCTTTCTTTTATGATGTATAGATATGTAATGATCAGTTCCTACATGGTCCTATTCAATCTTACTGGCTTCAGTATTATAAACACCTATCAATCCCAAGTCTGACAGGTGAAGTTTGCAAATTTAATACTTTTAAAAACAATAAGGGAGATGAGGAAACCAAATCCAGAATGATTCAAGTTAAATCAAATGGAGCATTTCAAAATACTTGCAAGCTCCTGGGTTTTCCAGAGCTCACTGCTGGATAAAATGACAGTGGTTAAGGAAGATAGGCATGGGATTGATTGAGAGACACCGAAATAAGTTTCTGATTATCGAATCCTGTCTGAATCTAGTAATGGACCCATCTAAGAATGGGTGAAGGAAAAAGCTAAGGCACTTCTACATGTGTCATTGGTGTTGCTCATGCTGAAGTCCTGCCGCCCTTCATTAATGTCCCTATTTATAACTGGTCTGAATGGACCACCATTATCCTTCTTTTGTGAAATTAGACATATTAGACAGTTATTCTGCTAGGACTTTTGGGTTCAAGCCACTGCTGACTTCTGACAGCTGCCTGGACAAGGCCTTGCAGTTTTCTTGGCAAGATTTCAAAAGTGGCTTGCTCTTGTTTTCTTCTTTCTAAGTTGAGGGACTGGCCTTTGTGCTTAAAAGGAGAAACTAGAACTCACAGTCTCCCATTTTCAGTCTGGTGTCTTAATCACCAAACTGGCTCTCACTAGGACTTCAGAAGAACTATTTACTTGGAAAGACCTGCTTCTTTCTTATTTTTTAACAGTCTAATTTGGAATATATCAATCATAGGCTTTTCAGTTTTGTATTGAATTGATTCTTTCCTACTAAACCCCAAATATATCCCTTCTGATCCAGACTGCATCTTTCTTAAAGTATCCATAGTTCTGGCTTGAACAAGGGAGTCATCAGAGGATACTGTAAAGTATGACTGTGTAACACGAAAAACAAGACACAGAGAGGTTACTTATTCTGCTCTGTTCCAGTGTGTGCAAGAGTTTCCCTAATTCTTCCATGGAAAGTCTATTTGAAATCACTAGCATGGAAAGCTGTGGGACTGAAGCATTTGAACTCCAAAAGTAAGAGCTTCCATTGTGTTTTGCATCTATGTTTAAAACGTTCTTATATAGACATTTTAGAGCTAATTATCAGTCTGTTTCCTATTAATACAAAACGATACCGGTAAGCCACTTTCAGAAGTAAACTGGATGTATTTAGTTAATCTAATTCATTATTATGTCCTTATAGGATTGGAACCTCAGTGAATTATATGATCAAATAACCTTAGAGATATAGAATGCTCCACTGTACTGAGATAGAACATTGGGTCTATCTAGTTTTGTCATTAACTGGTGAAAACTCTTCAAGATTTCAAGAGCAAGCTATTGCTTGCTTATTCTATTTCTTTCTTGGATATAGTAAAGTGCTCTACAATGTGCAAGGTCCCTCTCTTTCTACTTGAAACAGTAGAAAATGTTTGATTGTAAAGAATTTCTGTTGTTGAATATAAAAGAACTATAGTCTGAACGGGTCTCAAATTTGGTTTATACTCTAGCGCTTGAAGTAGATGAAACATTACTTAAATGCTAAAGTAGCCTTCACAATTGGATAAAGAGATAATGATCTGAATGTTTGAGATATTTCTTCTGCCAGGCCTTGGGATAGGATGGTTGTGAAGACCCTTTTTTAGTTTTGTCTAGCATAAGATTGGGTGTTTGTTCTTTTGGTTAAGCTGCATTCTCTTTTTCTATGCATTATTTCACATTTATTTTTAAGTCACACAGAATCACCAAGGGTCGGACAACCTTGATATAAAAATAAATAAATACAATAGAGATTTACAAGACCTGTTAAATAATCCAACTGGGCACAATTAAATCTCTGGCCCTAAAAAATGATAAGTTACTCACAATGTTCATCAGAGTCAGAAGATACTTCTGAACATGTTCTTTCCCGTGGAACTGTACAACTGAGTCATCAACCCCAAGAAGCACTTCAATGTTGTAGTCATCGTCAGCCGCATGTCTTGGATATCTCCTCCTCTTCCTCGAGGAACTGATTTCATCTTTTAATAGATACAGCATGCTGTCTAGATTGCTCAAATCAGCCTCTAGAAGAAATTAAAATAAAAGAAAATTGTGTTTGAATTTTAGATTTAATTTCTTATTCTTTCATAATGCGGCACTTTCCAGATGTTATGAGATCAAAACATCCAGCCTGCTTGGCTTGTAATATCCTTTGATTATAGCAGCTGTTAATTCTGAGAGATACAGTCCCTACACATCTGGAAGGGATAATTTGGAGAAGGCTGCTATAGATCGTGTCATGACCAAATAAGTAAGACCCAAGATGTTCTTACACAAATACTCTTATCTTCAGTGAGCCCAGCACATATTAGCAACCTTAGATTGACTCATTTTCCTACTTTTAATTTTTCAATACATACTATTTAACAGCAGCTGTCCCTGTCTTGGTTATATAACATTTAGTGGCTGTGATATACTTTACATACAACTACAGCTACAGGGTCATATGGTACTGATATTGCAAAAGCTATATATTGTCAGATGCCTTAATGGTCTCTTAGTTCAAGACTTGACCTTTATAGATAAAACAGCATGGCTATCTAAAGCACTTTTTTCCATGTAATGTGGAAACTGCTGGGGATGTACTACTGAGGCCATTCACATTTGAAGTTCCACCTGTTATATGTATCAATCAGTTTTCTTTGAGTTGTTCCAAAAGTTCAGTATAGATTCTCTTGGGAGTTGTAATATTCTATTTTCAGAAAAGTAGCCACTTGAATCTTTTCAAAGTAGCTTTTAGTGATGTTTTAATAGTTCTTATTGCTGTTTCAACTAATAGTTAGGGTTTAATATTTTAATAGTGAATATCATTTGATTATGATTTTGCTTTCTGGAATTATTTGTTCGGTTTTTATATATTTGTACACAAATAACCATAGAATTTCATAAAATAAATATTTTTTTAACCAACACATCTCAACGTACAGGAAGTCATAGGATATCAGAACAGGAGTACATTAAACATGGATGTAAACATTTAAGATGAAAATTAAACAAACAGCAGAAATGGTAAAATTAAATAAATTTTCTTCTCCAATGTCTAAGCTATATCTATAACAACTGGATAATTTGGAGTTGTACAATTATAGTTATATTACATTATGTATAGTAGATACGGATTGTGAATTATAATCCAAATATATAATGTTCTTATATTTCACACTAAAAGGAAAATAATTTGGCATGATTTCCTTATGAGAAATATTGCCAAATAACTAGTGGCAGCATGTGTGTGTATGTGTGTATTTTAAAAAGCACATTCTATATTAATATGTATGTACATATTGACAGGCAGTTAGAAGATAGTGCACACTGCTATATGAAGTAGAATGGGAAAATATTACTAATTGATTTAACAATCAAACTACCATGCTAATAATTTTGATTAACTTTTTAAAGTGCCATTACTGCCTTGCTCTACAATCAGATGTAAAAAATATAGGAAAGCGAGATAAATAATATAACTTGGAACAATAAGAAATTGTAACCAGGATTTCAAAAACTTTTTGGCCATGTTGCTTGGATAAGGGGTGAAATCCGGCAGGTTCTGACAGGTTCTGGAGAACTGGTAGCGGAAATTTTGAGTAGTTCAGAGAACCGGCAAATACCACCTCTGGCTGGCCCCAGAATGAGGTGGGATTGGAGATTTATTTTATTATTTATTTATTTTATTTTATTAAATTTCTATACCATCCTTCTCCCGAAGGACTCAGGGCGGCGAACAGCCACAAGATAAAACACATAAATACAAAAATTTAAAATAGATTAAAAACGAATTAAATAATTTGGCTGAATTTAAAATACCCTATAATTTAAAACAAATTAAAATTTATATTTAAAATTTATATTTAAAAGGGGAGAAGATTTAGGCCAGGCCAGCTTGATGAAATAAAAAAGTCTTGAGCGCGCGATGGAAGGTGCGCAGATCTGGGATCCTCCGTATCTCCGGGGGGAGCTTGTTCCAGATCGTAGGTGCCCCCACAGAGAAGGCTCTCCCCCTAGGGGCTGCCAATCGACATTGTTTAGCCGACAGCACCCGGAGGAGCCCCTCTCTATGGGAGCGTACTGGCTGGTGGGAGGCTATTGGTGGTAGCAGGTGGTCCCGTAGATAACCAGGTCCTAAGCCATGGAGCGCTTTAAAGGTGATAACCAGAATCTTGAAACGCACTTGGAAGACCACCGGGAGCCAGTGCAGCTCGCGCAGGAGAGGTGTTACATGGGAACTCCAGGTTGCTCCCATAACCACCCACGCAGCCGCATTCTGCACCAGTTGGAGTCTCCAAGTGCACCTCAAGGGGAGCCCCATGTAGAGAGCGTTACAATAGTTCAGACAAGAGGTGACGAGGGCATGAGTGACTGTGTGTAGGGAGTCCCGATCTAGAAAGGGACGCAACTGGCGGATCAGGCGAACCTGATGAAAAATCCTCCCGGTCACAGCCATCAAGTGCTCTTCTAAAGACAGCCGTGAATCTAGGAGGACGCCCAAGTTGCGAGCCCTTTCCGTGGGGGCCAATGATTCGCCCCCAATAGTCAGCGATGGCACCAGCTGACTATATCGGGACCAGAAACCACAGCCACTCAGTCTTGGATGGGTTGAGCCTGAGCCTGTTCCTCCCCATCCAGATCCGTACGGCCTCCAGGCACCGGGACATCACTTCAAGGACATCGTTGGGGTGGTCCGGGGTGGAGATGTATAGCTGGGTGTCGTCAGCGCATATGAAGGGCCTCGGGGTTGACCTCTGCCCCCCTGTCAACACAGACTGCGACCGGTCAGAGAGAAAGGAGGAGAACCACCTTAGTACAGTGCTTCCCACCCCCAACTCTTCCAACCGGTGCAGCATGATACCATGGTTGATGGTATCAAAAGCCGCTGAGAGATCTAACAGGACCAAGACAGAGGAGCAACCCCTGTCCCAAGCCCTCCAGAGATCATCAACCAACGTGACCAATGCTGTTTCCGTGCTGTACCCAGGCCTGAAACCCGACTGGAATGGATCTAGATATGACGTTGCAGTATCCTTCCCCTGCCACACCTACCAAGCCACGGTCACCAAGCCACGCCCACCAAGCCACACCCACAGAACCAATAGTAAAAAAAAATGATTTCACCACTGGCTTGGATACATAAGTTTTTATATCTAATATATTGAAGGACAAACCGGGGGAGGGGGGAAGGAGGCTTTTTAAATTGAAAGTTCAATGAAGAATGATTTCTAAAAACAGTATTTTCTAAAATAAAAAAATTCTGATAACCCATATGCCACAGTGCTCAAGATGTTGGTGACTTTATAGGGAAGTGCTCTCTATGCTACCCTGTCAAGCACAGCTTCTTTTAATTGTTATATTTTCAGCTTTGCATCAGCTTTGATGTTTTCAAACCAGCATGCTCTTTCCTTGCCCTTTCTTCTTTGTCCACTAACCATTCCTGGCATCATTGCCTTCTCCAATGAATTCACGAACATAACATGGCCAAAGAAAATCAGTCATAGACTTATGATTTTAGCTTCCAATGATGTGTCTGGTTTTATACAATTTAACACCTCTCTATTAGTTACTCTGCAGTAATTTATGGCAGCACCACAGTTCAAAAGCACCAATTCTTCTTCAATCAGCCATTCCTAGTATCCAACTCTCACACCCATGCATTAATGAGTGGCATACTAAAGCCACAAAAACTGACTTTCTCTCATCCCTTTTATCTCATAAGATTGTAGAAATAAAATGAATGAAGTTTCCATGTCAGCTGCCTTGACTCCGTGGGAAGACACAGAATATATCCTTAATGAGTAAATCACCCTGAGCATATTAAACATGCAAGAGGATTGTATCATATAGATTTATAACAGTATGACTCTTAGACTTACATATTGACTCCTTCAAGGTCCCTTCCACCCCTTTGATTATGATGTATGATATTAAGAAGTTATAAATAAATGGTCTGATTCCTTAGAACAAGGGCCAGAACATTTGAACTAATTTGTGCTTGTTTTTTTTTTGATAAACCTGATGACAATTCCAACTATTAATCATTAAAGTTTTCCATGACCCACTAGTTGCCAATTGGACATATCTAAAAAAAAATCACGCAGTTAATACTAAAGAAGCTCATATTTTTAACAATTCATCATCAACTCAAATAATAGTTGCAAGATGAAGAAATATTTGATTCTTCAGATGTTGTTTGTTAAGAGAAAGGAAACCAAAATCCAACCATATCTAAAGGCCTATAGTTTCCTGATTCTAACCTGGATCATCATCTTGCTTGTAAATAAATAAATACAATTTACATCAAATAAGATGTAATCTATAAAACCAGAGACAAAGGGAGCTGCTGTTTTTTTCTAGATTTACATCTGATATAGTACTATCGTCTAGTTTTAAGGTAGAATTGAATGTAATGGTAGTAGACAGACATTTTCCCTGGTAACGGTGAGAAAGATCCTAACACTATGTGTTATCTTGGATACTTTACTGATTTATTGGTTTGACTGAAGACTCTATTTTTGTTATTATTCTTGTTTGTACCATATTTTTTGGAAGCTGCTTACACAATGGGACATACATGTCCTAATTATTGATTAATTTCAATGGCAAGCAGCATCAAATAACAATAAAATGGCAAGAGAGAACTAGAAAATAATCCTTGGCTGAAATACCACAGGAAGAAGGATATGCTGAATCTATTTTTGCCATCCTCTGTACCAACCCTTTGTCAACCCATGGTCTCCAAGACCAGAAATGAACTCAACCAGTGAAATGATTGTGACAGGTGAAGACTTCAGAACTCCTCAACTATTCTTTATTTCCTCATATCTATAGTCAAAGCACGGAGACGGCATTGGTCGCATTGGTGGATGATCTCTGGAGGGCTCGGGACAGGGGTTGCTCCTCTGTTCTGGTCCTATTAGACCTCTCAGCGGCTTTTGATACCATCGACCGCCGGCTGGAGGGACTGGGGGTGGGAGGCACCGTGCTGCGGTGGTTCTCCTCCTATCTCTCTGACCGGTCGCAGTCTGTGTTGGCAGGGGGGCAGAGGTCGACCTCGAGGCACCTTGCTTGCGGGGTGCCGCAAGGGTCGGTCCTCTCGCCACTCCTGTTCAACATTTATGTGAAGCCGCTGGGTGAGATTATCCGTGGTTTTGGGGTGCGATGCCATCTGTACGCTGATGACACTCAGCTGTACATTTCCACCCCAGACCATCCCAATGATGCCCTCGAAGTGATGTCCCAGTGTCTGGAGGCCGTGCGGGTCTGGATGGGGAGGAACAGGCTTCGGCTCAACCCTTCCAAGACCGAGTGGCTGTGGATGCCGGCGTCCCGGTATAGCCAGCTGGTGCCATCGGTGGCTATTGGGGGCGAGTCACTGACCCCCACAGAGGGGGCTCGCAACTTGGGCGTCCTCCTGGACACACGGCTGTCTTTAGAAGAGCATATGACGGCCGTGGCCAGGGGGGCTTTTTATCAGGTTCGCCTGATACGCCAGTTGCGCCCTTTTCTGGATTGGGACTCCTTGTGCACAGTCACTCATGCCTTGGTTACGTCACGCCTGGACTACTGTAACGCTCTCTACATGGGGCTCCCCCTGAGGAGCACCCGGAGGCTCCAGCTGGTGCAGAATGCGGCCGCGCGGGTGATTATGGGAGCGACGTGGCGCTCCCACGTAACACCTCTCCTGCGCGAACTGCATTGGCTCCCGGTGGTCTTCCGGGTGCGCTTTAAGGTGTTGGTTCTCATCTTTAAAGCGCTCCATGGCTTAGGGCTACATTTACTACATTGTTCATCTGTATCTTTTCTAATTATATCCAAGAAACCTCGACTTGTCTTTTATCTTACCCAGTGCTTTTCCTTCTAAGATATTAAGCCTTTTCATAATTTATAAATTCTCTTTTCACAGCAACATTGCATTTGGAATCTTACACTATATATCAGGCATCAGAAAATTAGGCAGACTCAACTGCAAGGGAGGTTCTGTGAGGTGAAGCCAAATTGAAGTTTCAGCTTAATATTTATACACTGCATGCTAACAAATGTTCCTTTATTCCATCCTGGTTCAGAAAACACTTTGGTATTAACATGTTCTAAAAACATGTGTTTGGTTATTGTTGAAGTCAAAAGAAGTTTATGCATATACAAGATGTATCTTAAATAAGGACAGAGTGATGGATAAAGGTCCATTGTTCACTTGTGAACAGAATAAAGAATGAAGGCCAGCTGGGGCAAACTTTATTAGGTCCTAAAGAAGGGATGGAAGGCAAATGACTGGATCTGCAAAGGCCAGAACAAGAAGAGAGCTGCCAACAGAAATTCCTCTGCCATTCACCCGGAGAATAATTTCCGCAGAGGCCATTGAAAGAAAGGTGAAGGCTCAGAGAGAGATGAGTGACATTATATAACAGCAGAAGACAAGCAATCCCTGTCCTATTGAAGGCAACCAACCTCTGACCCAGGTCTCAAAAGAAGCTGAGGGCAGCATAACAAATGTTTCTGGAAAACAGGAAGCAGGAAGAGAGAGAAGAGATTGTATCATAGAAAAAAACCCACAGAGTTAAACTGTGAAACAATAAAGGATTAGATGTCCAGGTACAGAAAGAGGCGATTAAGTACAGGAAGAGATTAAAAGCTAAAACAAAATCTAACAGTATCATTGTAAACCATAACCTTTTCAATTTTTTCAGAATTTGTTCCTTCCTATTTTACTTGAAAGTATTTGATTCAAAAAAAGAAGTGTTTTGTATATGTTGTACTTAACTACACAACAAAGCCATTTTTTGTACTTGAGGCCTTATTCCTTGCCTCGTTGCCAATATCCCTTATCTATGTCATGCACAATCAAAAATTTGTCTCCAAACAGGAAACTCTGTCTCATAAATCATATGAAGTCTAATGGGGCTTTAACCAGTCCAAAGACTATTACACTATAATCAAACTTCTGATAACGAGAATCAAAGGCAGTTAAATATTCATGTCTGTCTTTCATGCAAATCAGGTAGTAGGTTCCTCTGAGGCCCAATCTGGCACAAATATAGACCTTCTAAAGACATTGCAAGAGTGTAGAAACGAGAAGAAAAGAGTGAGGCAGGGTGAATAACGCTATTCTGTAAATTCTCGCTGATAAACTACAAATGTTCTGCTATGGGACATGAGAGTTTTTAAAGCTAGCAGATTTGCCTATCACTAAATTTGGAGACAAAATATGCAGAGAAAATTGTTATATTAAAAAAAATGGACTCCATTACATCACAAAAGTATAAAACAATCAGGATGACCTGTGTTAGATTGGCACAAAGGCAGAAGGCGAGAGTCATTAGTGAATTCAGCACTTCTTTATTTCCAGCAAAATGTGACTGTGCTCTGCTGACTGGGCTGCCAGAGCTCACCTTTTTAAGGAGCTCCAGACAGACCAGCCGGCCAATGATAGAAGGTTAAATCTCTCACGGTCCGGACACCCAATCAGTGGTGAGCATGAAACCTTATGCAGATTCTAGCCTATCCGTGGCAAGCATGAAAACTTATGTAGATTATGCCAATCCGTACATAACACCCCTCCCCTCCTAAAATAAAGTGTCCAATCCCCTGCCTATGTATGCAACGTAGTCCTCTAGGTAGGCAGGGCGCGCCGGCTTCCTACTGGACCTGCGCAGTTCACTTGTTCCCAGGATCTTGGCTGTAGCAGTCGAGTCTGGTTCCTCCGGTTGCCCGGGAAGGAACCTTCTGGTGCTCCTCGGCCCGCGAGTCGAGTTCCGGCCTGGTTCCTTCGGCTTCCGAAACCATCGCTTCCCGCTGGATGCCCTCGATCCCAGAGGAATGGTCGCGGCTCTGGTTGACAAGTAGTCCCCCTGTTGGGCCACCAGGTAGGCCTGGTTCCTGCTCATCTGCTTCCTAGCTGGCAGTTGAGCGTGCCCCTCGGGGCGGAGACCTCAGGTTCTGCGATTGTTGCTCTGGCCCTCCGGTCGCGGTCCAGTCGCCCTGGTTCCTCAGCTCGGTGTCCCCCTGGCGGTGTCTGAGTTGGTCGATATGCCTCCTCCAGATCCGCCTGTCCTCCAGTTCAATGCGGTATGACTTGGGGCCAGTGACAGCCACGATTCGGCCCGCCAGCCAGGTCGGGTACCCTGTATAGTTGTGTGCGAACACCCAGTCCTGTACATTGAATGCCCGTGTGGGCCGTGCGGAGTCCAATGGGGTCTCAGGAAGGTAGTCCGGGTGGTATTGGTCAAGTTGCGATCTCAGCCTTCTTCCCATCAGCAACTCCCCTGGGCTCTTGTTGGTGGTCGCATGGGGGGTGATGTGTTGAGCAAGGAGGAACTGGTCGACTTTTTTCCTGCCAATTCCCTGAGCCCATTCGGGTGAGGGTTTCCTTGGTTAGTCTCACCATTCGCTCAACCTTCCCATTGCTTGCTGGGTGGAAAGGAGAGATAAGTATGTGCCAGATCCCTTGCTCTGCGAGGAATGACTCCATGGTCTTGGCTGTCAGTTGTAGGCCGTTATCGGAAACCAGGACATCAGGTAGACTGTGGGTGGCGAACAGCCGTCGAAGGGCTCGGATGATGGCTTTTGTCATGGTTGTCTGCATGATGATCACTTCTAGCCACTTGGAGTATGTGTCCACTACAATCAGAAATGTCTGTCCTTCTACTGGTCTTGCAAAATTGCATCCCGGAAATGGCAAGCTGCACTTGTGTGGAAACCCATGCACCCTGGGCAACATGGCTCCTACTCTCCACGTCCCTGGGGTTCTGCCGCTTTTCTGGATACACGTGGTGGATGGTGTCGTCTGTGACAGCCCAGTCGTCATCGTACTCAGGGACTTTGGTTGACCATTCAGGCTCCGGTATGCGTGGTGCACCCTGCTGGTCTTCCTTACATTTGCTGCCGAGTTGTCTGATGATTCCGCAGCCCTGGCCTCCTCGACAACATCCTTGAATGAGATCCCTCTCCTTATCAACAGTTTCTTTTGTAGAGTGAGGTCCCTCATCCCCAGGATGATCCGGTCCTGCATCACTTCTTTGGGATTTATGAACTCGTATCTGGTAGCAATCTCCCGGAGGCTGACCACAAAATCATTGACGGTTTCTCCCTCTCGTTGGCGCCGATGGTAAAACTCATTTCGGCTGATCATGGGGGGCAGCAGATGGTGCAGAGTGGTCTTCCAGGGCACATTGCAGGATGGCCCAGGCAACGGTCTCCACATCTGCTGGGGCGATCAGCGTCTGTGCCATTTTGTAGATCTTGGTGCCGCAGTAGGTCAGGAGTAATGCTCACTTCCTGTTGTCCGGTCTGTCCTGGTAATCATTGGCCTCCAGGAACATTCTGAAATGGCCCATGTACGTGTGCCAGTCTTCCGTCTGAGGGTCGAAGATCACTGGGGCCAGCGATACTTGCGGTGCCATTTGTGCAGGTGATCGGAGGTCCTCGTTTCAAGACAGCTGCATGGTTCATGAGGAGGTTCTCAGATCCCTTTTGTCCTTCGTCGCCAGTGTTAGATCGGCGCAAAGGCAGCAGGCAAGGGTCGTTAGTGAATTCAGCACCTCTTTATTTCCAGCAAAATGTGACTGCGCTCTGCCAGCTGGGCTGCCAGAGCTCACCTTTTTAAGGAGCTCCAGGCAGACCAGCCGGCCAATGACAGCAGGTTAAATCTCCCACGGTCCGGACAGCCAATCAGCGGTGAGCATGAAACCTTATGCAGATTCTAGCCAATCCGTGGTGAGCATGAAAACTTATGTAGATTCTAGCCAATCCGTACATAACAACCTATATGTTATTCCAGCTTCTTCGGCAGGATGTTAGGCTTATGAAAACTGAAAAAAAGTTTATGTGTGTGTGTTTTCAGAATCATAGTCCAAAATTATATATATATATGACCACTTAGCTACACTTCTTGAGCTTGTTTATATTTCTAATTTTCAGAACAGATCTATTCTCTAGCTGCTAGACCTTCCTTTGCCATTAATCTCAGACTTTGTCTTAATTTTCTCAATCATTTAAAGTTAACCTGTGAACAGGGATTTTGCATGACCAAATTCAAAGAAGACCTGGAGCAATTCAGTGACCATGTTTAGATGGCACCCAAGTTAGTTTGTCACAAATAAGTTCTATATGATATCTCTGCCTTATAAACCTAATATTTCAGACTTGTTTAGAGTTTATCTTGTTCTATGACATAGCTACCACTGACATGAAAATCTTTAAATGTTATTTTTTTTAAAAAATCAGAGACGTCAGAAAACATTGCTTCTTCCTTTTGCATCACTTTGATTGTCTGAGGATTATGTTAGGTTTTCTACCATTGTTCTGGCAACAATGTTGCCAGAACCTTTGGAGTACAATATGTTCCACACCACCAAAATATCATTTCATCTCTGCAAAATAAAAAGGTTGAGGTGCATCTTTTCATGTCATTTCTGTATATTATTATGAAGCTTGCAAGTTTAGAACAAATCAAATTGTAAAGACATTTGGGTTGTTTCACCTTTCATTTCTAGGTTAGCATCATCATTGTATTATCAGTTTGTATGCAAGTGTGGGACTGACACCCAGGAATTGAGCTAGGAAGTGTAGATGACAATCAGTAGTATTATGTTGTTTTGCTTTTGTGTCAGCTTTTCATAACTCCTCTATTTGTTTCTATTTATTTCTCTATTTGACTGAACTACCTGTTCAGTGAAATCAATAGGCAATGAATAATCAAAGCAGTTTTCCAAATATGATGTTGTTCAGATAGGTTGAGACTACAACTCCCAGAATTCCTAGATACTTTTGGTTAAACTGATTAGAAAAAGTGGAAGTCATGCTAGCAGGCAGTAGGCAGACAGAAGATTACTATAGAGCAGGGATGTCAAACTGAAGGCTTGCAGGTCGAATCCGGCCTGCAGGGTGCTTAGATCTGGCCTGCGGGCATGACCTGGAAATAGTGAAGGACCGGACCATGGTGCCTCTGCCAGTAAAAATGGAGCTCAGGAGGGCTGCATGCAGCCCTTCCGGCCTTTGTCTTTGGCCACGACGTGAAGGCCTTCTGCAGCCCTCTGCCAGCAAAAATGGAACTTGGGGAGGCCCCGTGCGGCCTGCCCGTGCTCCATTTTCACTGGCAAGGGCTGCAGGAGGCCATGGCAGCCAAAAACAAAGCCTCAATGAGTGATGTCAAGCTGGTCATGCCCACTCTGGCCATGCCCCCCCACAGCCCCCCGAGGTCAAACACAACCCTGATGCAGCTCTCAATGAAATCGAGTTTGACACCCCTGCTATAGAGGGAAAGCTGCTTAAAAGTGGAAAGTTATTGTCTCTCCCTGTCAATTTTACAAGAGTCTTAATGCCCTATCTTATTACTTGATGAGGATTTGGGGAAAGGCATTTTCTTATGCCAGCTTTATAAGGTGAATGTGTTCAGGGCTATTTTCATTAACCTCTGCCAATGCTGCATCTACTCACCAATCAAAGATGATTAAATTACAGAAAATTAGCACATTTAATGACAATGAAAGGCAACATTTTGGCATTGTGACTGACACCTCTAACAATCTCATTTTCAATTTGAGAAGAATGAAATGCCAAAGCTCAGTATAAGATTTCGATGACAACAGAAAGGTATGGTATGTCATCCTTGTATTTTTAAGTAAACCATCTCTTTCCTAGAAAAACAAAATTATATTTCACTATTGTAAAATAAGCATGCAAGCAATACAAGTCCCTGTAAACAATTTAGTAACAAAAAAAAAAACATATAGAAATTAACCAATTGCACTTTTATACAAATTCTAAAATTTTGCAAGATTTTAAGCATAAATAAGCCTCACTAAACTATGAATTTGCTAAATTTCCAGGAAAGCAATCAGTTGTTTTACAATCACTTTTACTTTTGAATTTTTTTAAAAAAGGTGGGTGGGAAATCACCTTCTTAAACTAATAACTCATTAAGAGAGAAAATGGAATCACAGAATGTCTTTTGTTTGATATTGCTGTAAACAAAAGAGATTTTTCCTAATGCAGTATTTATTTATTTGTTTGTTTGTTTGTTTGTTTATTTATTTATTTATTTAACTGCCTAATGCCAATGATTCTGGGCAGTTCACAAACAATAAAATAATCCAATAATCCAAGAGTAATAAAAACAAGGAACAAAAATAACACAAAACAGGCAACAATAAAAAAGCAAACCCACACTAACCAGAATGCATTTTTAATACATAAAGATTAATTTGTTAAATGTACTTTGAAAGGTGTTGATCAAATCCTGATCAAAAGAATATGAGAAATGACAAGGATTAAATTATGGGAAGTAAAGTGCAGTTTTGTGCCAGGATTATAGTTTTGTTCCCTAGCATATCTCTGAGAAAAGAAATGTGAATGGTTCAGTGTTGAACAAGAAGGAAGGAAAGGCTGCATCAGGTTAGAATGGGGAACTTAAGAATGGTGTTTGGTGAAAAAAGAACATATAGAGTCAAGAGTGGTTAATTCAGTAACCACTCTTAATCAAAATTAATATTAAAATTAATAAACAACATGAAAGAAGAATGTTGAAACTGTTTGATTATATCAGTAAAAATGAATAAGGGTTCATTTGAATGAATTACGTAACAAATAAATGAAGAAAGACTGAATGCATTGAAAGGAGAGGAAAGACTGAGAAATTCCTAAGTTAAGGCTGATGAAATCATGAAATTTAAAGAACAAAGGCAATCTATGAAGTAGCGTAATTATAATAATTGGTACTGGTATAAATCATCACTAGGTGTTTCCTTTTTCTTATTGCATGCTTTCAATTTCCTTAGTTTATGATTCCTCACTCCTTTTCTGCACTCTGCACAGTATTGTTTATTGCAAAAGGGAACGGGGTAATAGGTTGGGTACACATATAGATGATTATAGTGGAGGAACCAAACAGGCATGAGTGAACTGCATGAACAGGCCCACAATTAATTCTTCCCAAGCCAAGATCTTCCACAATCTTGTTGAACATTCCACTCAGATGTATCCTACGTATACCATCACAGTCAATTTTAATGCTAAGAAAACAATATCTTACTTGCTAAGAATGAAAAGAATGTGTCAAATTAATTACAACATGAAATTCCCAGGTCTTCTTTAACATTGCACTTACTGTACAAAGACTTATTTCTTTCAGAAGGAAAGGGAGGGGCATGGTACCCTGATTTTAATTATGCCTGAACAAGGCTGAAATCCTCATCATTCTTGTTGGTATTTTGCCTGCAGAGTTTTGCCAAATGTATGGAAGAGTTGAGTATAACTCAGGTGTGTTTAACCTGCAGCCCAGAGGCCACATGTGCCCCTAGACAGCTAGTAATGTGGCTCCATAAGAAAATTAAAAATATTTTTTAAAATCAAATAAGTTTGTTATTTATATACATTGACTATATTATATATCTTATATGTGGCCCAACACAATTCCTCTTCACTCAATACAGATCAGCCAAGCCATTGGACAATCATGGTGTAACTAATTAAAATTGCAGTATTCGTATTAATCCTTTATTGAAGCCTCCAAGCCTGACTCACCATTTAACAGAATACATGAATTTAATGTTGGCACTGGAGTATAAAACCAGCAGCACAGCTATGCTCAACTTGTCAAACTGCTTTCTTCTACATCATTGAGAATAGGTCAGTGATTTCAACTGCAGAAATATATATATATATGAATATCACAAAATGTCAGAATTCATCTGCCTTAGCATGAGAGGTTTAATTTTCCAACTCTTTATTAGTAAGTAGTCTTTTATTATGGAAAAAAAAAAGATTTAAAGAGCAAGAGAGCAAAACTTCACAAAGAGGATCTGGCTTTTAGTAAGACATTTTCATTTCAAATACATTCTCTCTCTGCTTGTTCATATTATTTCTATATTGGCTCCTTCCAGATTAAGCCTTCCTCTCTATAACAACGTAGTTTTTTATGAATTAGTGGAAATTAATTGATGCACAGAAAAAAACCCTGCTAAAACTTGAATTTAAAATCTTAATCTAGTTAAGGTCCATGGCTTGATGCCAGATACTGAATCAGAACGATAACAAGTTGAAAAACCTGTCAACCATTTGAAAATGAGCAGGAATGAGAAAACAGTTGGAACTGGGTCATTGAAATTTGGAAGAAGGGGGAAAAATACGACTTTGAAACTTCCCCAGCACCAGAGAACACACTGGTCTGCAATTTGCTTTGTAATCCCAAACCATCATAAAACAGAACAGTCCTGCTTGGCTTTGCCAAGCATAAAAAGCTAGAAATCTGGAGCCTGCCAGAGAAACCAATAATCTTGTTGGGTTTTTGTTAAATTCTCCAGTCAGGAAATCACAATGTATTTTTAATATGGCAGAGCCAGACCTTCAGAGGCCTTGCAAGCAGGGGAAAGAATTCCTAAACACACCTACTCACTGAAACGTCCAGTTCTATAGCAAAGCCTGTTTATTTAAAGAAAAAGAAGGAGGAGGAGGAGGAAAATATTTTAGCCTTGCTAAAAGGATTGGACAGATCAGTCCTATAGAAAAAAAAATGAGATGCAAAACTTCCAATTAAGCTCTATACTTGAAGGATTGATCTGTTTATATCTGCCTTTTCAGATATAAAAATCTATATATAATATATAAATCTTTCCAATGTGGCACTTCACTGAAAGTTTTGCATTTTTTTTTTATAATATTAGCATTTCTTTTATAATAACAGCATTATAACCGAGCATGGATCCTTATTCAGCTTAAAAGGCTTGATATTGGATTCTTGTTTGCCTTTTTGCCAGACTGGTGCTTTGCAGATACGTTGGACTTCAGCGCTCAGAATTCCCATCCCATACGCAGCCTGCCTGTGTCACTGCGTTCTGGACCACTTGAAGATTCCAGATGGAATCTTTAAAGACAACGCCATGTAAAGTGAATTGCAGCAGTCAAACTGTGAGGTGGCTAGGGCATGAGTGACTGTCTTGAAGTGCCTCCTGATCTGGGAAAGGGCACAACTGGCTGTGCAAAGGCTTTACTGGCCATACCTTACAACTGCTCATCAGGAAACTATGAGCCAAGGAGGATCCCTAGGTTGCACCAGTCTGCCAGTTCCAAATACATATATTATACAATCTGACAGTAACAATGTTAATAATCTGTCAAAAAACAGACTACCAAATCTATCACATTGCCTGCTCTTATAACCAGCAAACTGTTGTGAGTTGTTCTAGCCCACTTTCTTATAGGACAGCAGTTCTCAAAAAATTAGTCTCAAGATCCCTTTACCTTCTTGATACAGTATTGCAGGCGAACTCTGCCCACACTCTAAAGTTCAATCCAAATGGAGCTCAAGGTTGACTCAGTCTTCCATCGTTTCAAGGTCAGTGAAATGAGGATTCAGATTGTTGAGGGCAATATGCTGACATCGTAAACAGCCCAGAGAGTGCTGTTAAGCATTATGGGGTGATATATAAATCTAAGTGATATTGCTACAGCTATTCTTCAAAATGACTGGGGACCCCAAAGCGTTTTGATTTCTGCAGGATGTGTCCTACAGAAATCAAAACTCTCTGAGATCCTCAATCATTTTTAAGAATTGTGTACTGTATTAAAAATTAAAAACCTGAGAAACGTCAACATTTATTCATTTAATTTTGCAGATCCCTTGAAAGGATCTTGCCCTCCCCCAGGGGTATAAGGTTGAAGGAAGATCTGGTATTCTTCCAATCAGAAAATAAAACACAGGAGAGTGTCAGGGAAAAAAGAAGCAGATTCTTGAGGTCAGGGTCAGGGCTTGATTTGTGGCCAAGATTGTCAAAGGTTCTCCTCTTGTGTGATACAGCCCATAATTGCTCCTGTTTCTTCAGACACATTCATTTTCTGAATAATGTTACAAATTATTGAAAATGGTATATGTATTAATCATCCTTTCCCTTCCCATATCTGCTCAATGGTTAATTCTATGCCCCAGCAGTATTGTCCAAAGCTTCCATATATTTTGTTCCATATTTTATATATATTTGAATAGATTTTCTCTAAGAATCTATTTCATGTCCGTCTCCTGAAATTACCTTTGCTGAAAAATTCTTGGCGTATAAATTATTTCATGAAAAATCCTATGGCAATGAGTATTTCATTATATTAATTGTCCCATTTTTTAACACGAAACAAGACATTTTGGCTATCTTATGTAAAATTTTAATGAAGTGTGAAATACTCAGCCATTTTTATATTCCCTCCTAACCTTTTTTTAAAAAAAAAAAAATACTGCTGGGAGCTTCTAGCAGCAAACAAGTTCTTTTAGCTAACATTCAACTTTCTTTCTCAATTCATTTCTCTGACCTTTTATTTTGACATTTTCACCTCATACATTAATTTCTTCCTGTACAGAATACTGAGCCATTGTAATTACTTGCACTTAAGCTATTTATTGGAAATTTCTTTATTTCATTTTAAAAAGCCCACACATATCAAACAAGAATACATTTCATAGTGATCATTCATCCTTCGGAGACATACTTTGCCAGAAGGCAAAAGATCAGTATTCAAATTGCTCCAAATGATATCTCTCAATTATAGTGAAAAACTATATCACAGTTGCTATTATAAAATACCTGAAAATCACCAAGCCATGATGTATTTCTACCACTGAGCCCTCTTATGCATTATAGGCAGGCCAATGTTAGTCTTTTAGAATAACGGAATAACAGAGTTGGAAAAGACCTTAGAGGTTGACTAGTCTAATCCCCAACTCAAGCAGGATGCCCTATACCAGGGTCCCCAACCCCCACAGTCCACAGCCCGGTACTGGTCCACATCCCATGGGAACCAAGAGCCTTGAAGAGGCTTGGTAGTACAAGAGCCTTGAAGAGCCTTGGTAGTACAGTGGTCTAAGGCACCCAGTTATTAAGCTGGTTATTAAGACCAGCTGCCTGCAATTACTGCAGGTTCGAATCTCGCCAAGGCTCAAGGTTGACTCAGCCTTCCATCCTTTCTAAGGTAGGTTAAATGAGGACCCAGTTTGGGGGGGCAATAAGCTGACTTTGTATGAATATACAAAAGTATGAAGGCTATTGCTTAGCGCATTGTAAGCTGCCCTGAGTCTCTGGAGAAGGGCAGCATATAAATCAAATTTTAAAAAAAAAACCCAGATTGTGCAAGTGACCGACGAGCACGCAAGTGCGCAAAGCTCCATTTGCACAAATGGCAGGCACACACACAAATCCATCTCCTCTCCTCCCACGCCACCACCGCTGCTGGTCCACGAAACTGGGTAAGGGTGGGGCATATATACCATTCTGGGCAAATGGCTGTCCAATCCTTTCTTAAAAACCTCCTGTGATGGAGCACCCACAACTCCTGAAGGCAAATGTTCATAAGCTTTCAGATATGGCTAGGGCAATTTACCAGCAATCTCCATAGTTTTAGAAGACCTGAGAAAACTACTGCCAAGGAGTAATTTGAAAAGAAAAATGTCCTGCAATCTAAATAAGGACTCTGTGAAGTGCACTGAGAATAACTGGCAAGGTGATAAATAAAAAACTGATGCCCGCTATGTATTGATGGAATGGTTTTCCATAAAAGTCATCATTGAGTGCAGATCTATGTGTACATGTCTACAAATAATGCTTTGAATGCTAGAAGCAGAAGGAAGGAGTTGCCCATCAAGGAATAATATCTAGAGAAAAGGAACACAGCATGTTGAACTCCTGCTTCCTCTGAGCCATCAATCCCAGCTAGATTATCCATCCACTGAAGAATGAAAGCCAGAAGTGCTTCAGGAACGAAAAATGAGATCAATGGGAAACATGAAGAAAATATAATTGGGAAATCAAATACAGGGTCCTGTCATATAGAGAAAGCAAGCTGAACACTTTTGCTAACGTGCTTTTGTCATTTATGATGTATTTAATGTCGGATATGGTGTACTTCTAAAATTATTTACTTAATTGTTGACAGGACTTTTTAATTTTATAATAACACTTTTGGCAGCAATAAACTCAAAAAAATAAAAGTCATGGTTAATGAAACATTTATTGTCACTTTAAATGTACACTAAACAGCATACATTAAAATGAGATTCCGTTGCATACAGCTCTCAAACTGTAACCACCTCCAATATACACTACATAAACTTGACAAAAAAATTATGCATATACCCACATACACACACATATATGACCCAGAGAAACAACACAATCTAGTTCGGAGGTATACATGTACATGGCGAGAAAAAGGAATCTCGTGAGTTTACCAGACGGATGGCATAGGGAACAAAGCTGTTACAGAATCTGGTAGTCCTGCTAGAAATATTTCGAAACCTTCTCCCAGATGGGAGCAACAGATCAAACAATTGTTCTACTAGATTAATTTTGCTCATTTTGCTAAAGTTTTCTTGTGCATGTATGAAAAGTCAAATCTCAGCTATTAATGTGTAGCTCCATTAACAGAAAAATAATTTTACAAATAATTAAAAGATACCAGTTTTAAATTAGTGACATCATATACTTTCAATAGAAACAAACATAATTCTAATAATGGTTCAATTTTTTGCATCTAATTTATGAACTCAGAAGAAGGCTTTCAGAACTTCATTCTGTCAGAGTTAGAACATCTGACATTATGACAAATGCTATTGTAAGATAAAGTTTGAAGATCAAAAATATTTTATAGTGATTATATGATCACATATTTTGAGTGGAGCACAGCATCATAGTAAAAATAATGTTCTTGCTATGTAGAACAGAAGCTATAGAGCAGAAATATAATTAGAACTGGTTGAAATGCACACCTAATTCATAATAATATACAAACAAGCTTTGATATTATACCAATCAAAATAGAAGCTGTAGAGTAACTAACCTTTTTATAAAGAAATTGATTTTGAATTTAAAAAAATACTTCAGCATTGTAATGCATGCTTTGTGTCTTTGCTACCCATCATCAATCAGATTTTAGAAATGTTTGAAATGAGCTGAAGAGCTATAATATTAACTTCCTGTAGAGGTACTGAATTTGTTTTGTAAATTCATGTCAAAACATTTCCTATTTCGAAGCTTTTAGTGAAAATTGCAGTTATTGGAAACAAAACTTCAAACAGAAAGTCATTTACATTTATCCTTACAATCAAGAGAAAAATAAAAAAGAAATAAAGAATGAGAGTCAAATAGTATATAAGATTTAATGTTGAAATTTTATAAATTGGAAGAATATTTTGATGGATAAATATATAATCTGTGCTGTAATGGAATGGAAGTGAGAAGGTCTGCAATTAAAAAAAATAAGACTATCTGACATTTAGCAGAATTTACTTTGAGTTTAGCAGGTAATTCAACATCTTTAGCAAAGATATTTTTACAATTAAAAATAGTATGCTCGATAGAAAAAATTCATTGAAGGCATCAACAATTTCAAATGTATTAATCCTAAATGTCAACATTGAAGAAGATTTCAAGTAATAAGCAAAATTAAAAGAAGCATTTTTCAGAAAAATACCAGTGGTATAATATTAGACAGATATGCTGCTTAAAGTATGTGGATACATACCAATAATAATTATTCTGCAGATGCTATTTTTTAATGTTTATTTAATCAATATAAAGATGGTTTCACATCATTGAAATATTGTTTTTTTAAGAAGAAAGAAAACCAATCAAATTTTTCCAAGTTTTTGAACAGAAATATCTTTATAGGTTTATCAATATAAAACCACTTGTCTACCAATAAATAGTTCAAAATATGTGAAATTTTAATTATTTTTAGTACCACTTTCTTTCTTAAAAGTATCCTAGTTTCGATGATAAATAATATGGCTGTCTTAATAATAGAGATCTAATATTCTGAATAACTCAATAATGTTGCCCAATAAATCTGACTGTGGTTTGCTAAGTGTTTCTTGGCCTAGGACTGCATCATAGATCACAGCAGTATATGTTTATACTGCAAAACATTTATTTTTACTGCATAAAATATTTGACAATGCCGCATGATTTAACCCAGGGATAGACAACATGGTCATCTCCAGATGTTTTGCTTCAACTTCCAGATAATTGGCCTTGCAGGCTGAGTCTTATGGCACCTAAATCCCAAACATCTGGAATCTACTAGTTGTCTTTTCTTTTCTACTCTTTAGAAACCAATTATTCCAACATTATGAGCTTGAAAGGAACTATTGATGCATAAATTCCCATAATTCTTTGTCTACTTCATATCATCTGCATTTCCAAGGATATTTACTAACTATTTTCACTAATATGTTACAGATACACTAACTGTCACAGGGAGATTTTAATATACTGTGAAAAACGATGTTTTCAAATAATATATGCAAGAAGCACAGGTGTCCTGTCATTATTGTTCTAGCTATCACTTCCCCCCTTTCAAAGTTCTTGGGAATTCTATGTGCTACAGAAACCATTATAAAAAATTAATCCAACTAAGACCTGTGAGTTGTGAATACCTTGTCAGTCATATTGAAGCAGTGCTAGGATTAACTTGGGAACAGAACTAGAAACAAAACTTGACAAAGTCATTTTCAAAGAAAAAAAATCAAATCACTCAGATATTTTAGTATAAATTATTTCAATTCAATACCTTCTGTTTTGTTTTCTGAATACATTAATATATATATATATATATATATATATATATATATATATATATATATATATATATATATATATATATATATATATATGAAGTAAAATGATTACTTCATTTCTTACTCATCAATATCTTAAGATACATGGGTATTAAAGAACCACTTTCTTAGACTTAATGACAATGAAAGTGATTCTAGTCTATCAAAGAATAAGTTGATTTTAGAATATCAAAGAAAAGGTGGCATCACTTTTTCTAAAACAAATTGAAAGATAAAACTAATGTGCTATTGGCTAAAATGAGAAGTAATTTTTTAAAATCCTATAAAAGTCAAAGATAAATCTCTCCCATTTCATCGTGAAGAAAACATGGATGTGCTCACAAGGAGCTGAGCTCATTTGAGGATGTCTTTGTCGATTTTTGTGTATTTCTGTATGTGCATGAGTATGTGGGTGAGTGTGGGTTTGGGTGGGTGTTTTAATTGGGATGAAACTGTGAGGCAGGGCTTAAAAGAAATGAATCAAGGAAGTATTCTCCAGTAACTGGAGACTAACTGATAAACTGCAGGCTGAAGTTGAATAGTTCATTTTCTCATACTCATTAAGGAAATAGGGTTGCCTGCTGAAAAGTCATGCATTTCTACTTAAACTGATACAGATGAACTAACACAATTCTGAAACCAACCAGGTTATAAACACAGTGTAAAGTAGCTCAGACAAATCCAGGCTATATACTGTATCCAGTTATATCTATAGTATATTATAGTGCAGTAGTACATTAGCAAAGCAATAAGCATTGATGAGATATTCTACAAAACCATTAACTCAAGTATAGAACATATCCAAGTGTTAAATACCTAGGTATTCCTAAGGGCAACTGGCAAATCCAGACCAGAGTAATGGGGAATAATAATGTCACAGACTATAAATGTATAAATGACTATAAGTATATAATCAAGAAATTAAGAATTAAGAAATTAAACAATTTACCGTCAGAATTGCTTTTGCTAAAATTATTGTTTGGTGTTCTTTTTTCATTATTTCCACATGCTGAAAACTAGTTTATTGACCCAAGTGTTTTTTAGAAATATTAATTTTCATTGTCTTATTGGCGCAAATGTTTTATATTGCTTTAATATTCACCAGTGTTGCTAATGTTCTAGAATATCTAATGTTCTATGCGGATTTTATTTTAAACTGCAAGTTTTAAATTGCTAGATGCTTTAGAATCCCTATAAAAATCATTACATTGCAACTTTAAGATTATCAAATCACCATATTTTTTTAACCTGATTATTTGCCTATCTTTTACAAGCATTTGCTAAATAACATTGAAATCTAATCTGATTCACCTGCAGCTAGATAATACTGGCTGTTATAAATTGGTTATTGTACAAATCCATTGTCTATATATACTATATTTCTTCTTGTTGTTGTGCCATATCCATCATTGGACATTGGTGATCATGTTGGCAATCCTATACTGTATTTAGTGTATATTATAGGCAGTGGTGGGATTCAGCCAGTTCGCACCACTTCAGGAGAACCGGTTGTTAAATTTCTGAGCAGTTTGATGAACTGGTTGTTGGAAGAAATCATTAGGGCAGAGAACCAGTTGTTAAATTATTTGAATCCCACCACTGATTATAGGCATCACAATCTTTTCAATGTGTTGATTAGAATTAATCCCTACAGAAGGTTCTATGTTCAACATCTCAAGTGTCAAAATTTGAAATATGCCGTGCCTGATACCTTCCTTTGCCAATCAGAGAATACTGGGTATCAAATGCATCTATAGAATGATATAATACAAAGCAGTTTTGGATACTGAATCCAAAGTTGTGTTTGGTTTATTGAATTCCCAGCTAGAGAATTCCCTTCCCAGTCTCCAGGTAGGATAAGTTTCTTGTTATTTAAAAAATAAGATCACATTTTAAAATCTTAATTGATGATCATTCCCTTGGCATCATTTTATAGAACCATTCCCTTGAGTGAGTGCTTTCAAATCATCCTAGTCTACATGTAGTTTTTAACTTAATTGCTTCTAAATAATTTATCCTAGTGCAAAAATATTCCTGGAGCCTGGAATGGGCTGGGGATATGAGAAAATGCCCCAGAATCTGCAACTTCCCACCCACCCTCTCTCTTTAGTTCAGATCCAGACTTTGACTAAATTAATTGCAGAGGCCTGGATGAAAAACAGAAGGAAGGAGATACTTCCTGAATGCAGCCAGCAATGCCTGTGATCATCTCTCAAAGACCTGAGAATTCCTGCTGGCCAAACATTATGACATCTTTTAAAACTATCATTAGATGGAACTTGTCTTTCCATTACTCTGAAACCATGAACTTTATACTTGAAACTATGGCAACAAGATGATTCCAATTAAATTCATTTGGGCTTCACACCTCACAGTTTTAGCTGCCTCTAACAGCAAACAGTAATTCTTTCAATGATCTTACATTTTCATGAACCGTTTCAAACACATGTTCAAAATCAATCCATGTCAAAGTACAGTAATCTTTTCCAGTCACAGGAAAAGGGAGGAAAGGCAAGTTAAAAATCTTAAGAAACAGAGCAGGCTTGGTATATATGTTAAGATGAATTTAGAAAATGTATTATCACATACTTGTTTGTACAAAAAAGAAGAATATAAAAATATTATTCTTGATAATATTCAAGATTAGATTAAAAAGATAATAACTTATTAAAATTTCTGAAGTCTAAACTTTTCTTTCCTTGAGAAAAAAGCAATGTAGAAACCATTTCCCTTCTACAAGGGCCATCAGTTCAATGGATTTTCATTGTTGGTTCTTATAATTGAATTTCTGAATGTTGTATTCCAACCAAAGTAATTATTCCAGATGTTAGCAAGGCAGAGTCCATGAGCATCATGATACTTATAACCTCACCAATATCCCCAGGCAGTTCTAAAATTGTCCAGATTTTATGAACTGATTAAATCTCAAAAAAAAAAAAGTGTTTTCACATAAGATCTTGGCCATTTTATTTTTTTAGAATAATAATAATAATAATAATAATAATAATAATAATAATAATAATAATAATAATAATAAATGAAGTTATATGAAGTTGTACGAAACTGAATACTGGTGTCAACTATCTGAAAAGGGCTGCTTCCTCTTTTAGTATAGCAGAGAGCTTCATTTTCTCCTCTCCTAACCCACCTAGACTCCATGGACTTGGACAACCAATACATTTAAATAAATAAATAAATAAATAGTTCCTAGGTAAGTCCTATTCAGTATTTATCTTTACATGAGGAGGAGGAAAAGTGAGGGAGATGGAAAATGAAAAAATAAAATAAAATAAAATAAATAATAGGAAGGGGAAGAAGGGGATAAGGGGTGGGGAGGAGGAGAATCAGTGATTAGTTAACCTTTGCTCTATGTCTCAGGAACAGAAAGCATCAACAGTTATTCAATGAATTAAGAGGATAAGAATTCCTATAGCTCACCATCTTTTTGATTTGATGATAAGAAGAACTGAACTCTCTAAGAAGTAAGACAATTCGAGTAATGGAAAAGAAAGAAAAACCAATTCTACACTGACTGTGGAAACAATTCAAGAAGCTTCTTGTCAACATAGTGTATTATTCATATTATAACAACTAAAGGGTGTTCTGAAAATATAAAAGATAATTGTTATTTCATTTCTAATTGAAACTTTTGTTAAACTTAAGTTAAGCAACTAGTATCAAAAGCAGAATATATTTGATGAACTTTTCCTGATTTCCCCATAATTATTTTTTTTCATACTTTCTCTGTGTTGATGTTAAATATTTGCATTTTTCATCTTTCCTGTTCATATTAGAGGGGTTAACAACAGAGCAAGAGTTAGGAAGGGAAGATTTCTAAAAAAATTCTCATAATTCAAATGAATATAGAGATATCTACTCAGGAAAATGAAAAAAAATGAATAGATTGATTTTCAACAGAAATAATATTTCCTGCCAGATTATAAGAGCCATGCTGGATCAGCCTAAGAGTCCATCACACAATTAACAACTAGATACTTCCAGGAAACTCACACTCAGGCTGTTATAGTGATCCTTCTCTTCCACCTCTATTTTCCATGGGCATTAGCATGGGGGCTCTAACATAGGAATATTGTAGATGTGTTTATTTGTTTGTTTAAACAGTCTGTAAGATGTAAGTCCACCCATCTTCCAAAAGTGATTCTGAATGGCATATAAGGGTTAAAAGCTCCACAGAAATATTCCCCAGAGAGTGCACTATTGTAGAGAAGATACCACTCTAGGATTTAAGAAGATGATGCTATTTAATGGAAGGAATTCAAATCATATCCTCTCTACTAGACTTGGTGGGGCAAACAGAAAGGATGGGAGACAGACAGTTCCACATATAATCTGGACCTGTGCCTTGTAGGACTTTATAGGTGACAATTACCAGCAGCTTCTTCAAGGGCAGCCCCACACAGAGCACATTACAATAATCCAAACAGGAGCACTCTAAGGCATGAATTACTGTGAGCAGGACCTCCAGTCTAGGAACAGGTGCTGTTGGTGCTTAAGAAGAATCTATGCAAAAGTCCTCCCAACCATGGCTGCCACTTGCTCTTCAAGTACAGGAAAAACCCCAAACTGCATACTAACTCTGATTGGGGGAATGTCTTAAGGGTGGCAAATCTCCAGATCCAGTAAGATGACTTCTCTAACTACTGAACTGCAACAACTGCTAGTTTAGCCCAAGTGATTGCTCATTTGGTGAATCCAGAGCCCTGGGCAGGAAAAAAAGAAGAAGAAGAAACTCAATTTACTAAGTGTTCTGGAAAGCAATGGTTAAGAGCCATTTCTTTGAAAGTCAAACTGTACTGTGCAAACTTGATGTTGCTATAGTTACTGCTTTGGAAACCAAATAGTAAAATCAATGATAGGTTGCAAAATCCATAGATTCTAAATTGCTCACTATCTGTTTAAAGGAGACTCTCCAACTTTCTGAACCAAACAACCAGACTGTATATTTGACTCTACATGACAAAAGGCACATCTTCGAAATGGGAAACAACAAATGAGAAATATTATTATATATATTAACATATAAGTAGAGTCAGAGATGCAAAACAAAAAACCTACTTTGAATGTCTCTCTCTTCCTCAGATTAACCAACATCCAACCAAGGATTACACCTTTTCCCCTACAATTCATCCCCAAAATATGCATCCCTTTCTCTCAAGGTCATATTTTGTTATTTCTGAAATAATAATAATAATAATAATAATAATAATAATAATAATAATAATAATTTTATTTCTATACCGCCCTTCTCCCGAAGGACTCAGGGCGGTGTACAGCCAATTTAAAAACACAGGACACAACAATGATTAAAAATTAAAATAATTAAATAGATTTGGCCGATTTAAAACCCCAAAAATTTAAAATACCCCAATTTAAAATTATTATGTTGATAGCCCTGCCTGGCGGAACAACAGGGTCTTCAGTGCGCAGCGAAACGCCTGGAGGTCGGAGATCTTACGTATTTCCGGGGGCAGTTCATTCCACAGGGCTGGGGCTCCCACAGAGAAGGCCCTCCCCCTGGGTGTCGCCAGCCGACATAACTTGGCTGATGGCACCCTGAGGAGACCCTCTCTGTGGGAACGGACTGGTCGGTGGGAGGCTATTGGTGGCAGAAGACGGTCTCGAAGGTATATAAATTTTATACATCTTTCTACACACCCATCATCTGCACTTCAATACAAACAAGCACCTCATCCATCCATTTCATATACATACTCACAAAAAGCCTTACGTTCCGCTCTTTTGGTCCTACAGTCTCCCATCCACACCCATTTTCCTTCTATAACCCACAGTTATCTCTTGTCCCATTACAACATTACAACCACCCACTGCATTCACCGAATGCTTGGGAAGAAATGTTTCCTTTTTCTGGGTGATTTTTTTTTCTACCACTAGGTCAGCCTGGAATCCTACATGACCATCACATTACTGAGAATCCTTAGTGTCCATAGCAGTGGTGAAATATATCGGTTCTATGGGTGTGGCTTGGTGGGCATAGCTTGGTGGGCATGGCAGGGGAAGGATACTGCAAAATGTCCATTTCCACCCCACTCCAGGGAAAAGATACTGCAAAATCCCCATTTCCACCCCACTCTGGGACCAGCCAGAGGTGGTATTTGCCGGTTCTACGAACACTCAAAATTTCCACTACCGGTTCTCCAGAACCTGTCGGAACCTGCTGGATTTCACCCCTGGTCCATAGCCACCATCTGGAAAGCCTGAAATAATGTCCTGGGAAGTACAAAGAGACTAGTAGGTAGGATGTTCTTGGGACTGATCAAAATTGTAACATAATCTTTTTCTAAATTAGCAGTATTTATCTATAAGACTATTAGTACACACTCATGTCTTCCGAATACTTTGTGATTTTTTTTAATTCTACTTTTTTTTAGTTTGTATCTTGTTTATTTCAATAAAAATAAAAATAGAAAAATATTTTTTCTAGTCTTTCTTTTTAAAGACTGCAATTAAACGTTTTTGCAGAGCAGACAGACTCCCGTATCTAAGATTGGTGAATGATGATTGCAATATTTCCCAATTACTGAAAATACTCAAAGAGAAAGGATCATAATGAAATGCAACAAAGAAGTGACATTAGATGGCCTCAACATAAATCTCAGCTGCAAGAAACACTTTTTCAAGACAAATGTGAGTTATTTGCTTTGGACACCCTCAGTATACACTATGTAGCCCTTCCATATCCAAGTCTCCCTTTCTACATAGTTCTGCTTCAGTTCATGTACAGGGTAAGCATATGGTATATTGCTCTTGGGGGCCGCTAAGGAAGAACATCTGTAAGTATTGGCCATGGAGGACAATTCAAAACAAATCTGTAGACCACTTAAGATTGCTTTAAAAAAAAACACTTGGATATCTGATAAAAGTTGGTGGTGGCTCCATATTGCAAACTTTGGATAAGCTAAAGATTTGCAGGAAGTATTCCAAATTTCCTCTATGCAGCAAAACCTCCTTTATTATTTAATTAATTGATTCAGTTTAGAATTCTCTTCTGTGCACAGGTAGTCTTCAACTTACAACAATTCGTTAGTGACTGTTCAAAGTTACAACGGTACTAAAAGAAGAAGTGACTTATGACCATTTTTCACATTTACGACCATTGCAGCATCCTTATCGTCACATGATCAAAATTCAGATGCTTGGCAATTGACTCATATTTATGATGATTGCAATGTCCCGAGGTCATGTGATCACTGTGCATGGAGATGGGACATAAAGCTCTCCTGTCTGTCACCAACTGGTGATTCACCAATACAAATCTGTTTTAAACATTTCCATTGGCAGTGAATAAGGTAGCACACAATATTTGTGGGGGGAAAATACAGCTCTTCATTTCAGCTAGAATATAATACACGGGGGAGGGGGAAAACATGGCATTAGACAGTCTTAAATATTAAATAGCCACAAATATTTCTAAAAGAGAATTCAGCATAACAAGGAAACTTATCTCTTTATTTTGTAAATAATGAGCATCAGGGCTTTCGAGACTGGCAGAGTATGACCATCCTTAGAACCATTTTCTAGAGGAAAGGCTTAAGCCTAAATCTTGTTGGAAGAAATATCCATCTGGTTCAGTAATACGCAGGCAGAAAGGCACTGGAGATAAAATGGAGGCTGGAGGCTGATTGGAAAGAGGGTTCATTTATTGATGAACAGGACCACCAAGCAGGTGTGATTCTGGGCAGCTAACCACATGGAGTTGAAAGTGAGGTTTTTTATACCTTCTCTTGGGCTTTGGACTTGAGCTTCCTGTTCCTGTGCAAGAACATGTATTCTATTGGCTGTTGTCAGACTCCCATGGTGTCATGTAGGGGTTATGTAGGGATCATAGCTGGCTCTATAGGCAAAGTACAAATCCTAGATGTTTGTCTGAGCTAAGTTTGGTTGACGTTTGGACTGCTGATGCAATGAAGGGGCAATGGGCAATTCCTATTCCTACCTCCAGTCCTTACTGCAAGGAATTTCAAAATATCCTGTCTTGAATGGATTTCTGCCTGAAGTATTTACTTTGCCTATGAATAGAGCTACCTATCTTTTTATCTCTTAAGTGCTGACATCTGCTGTGGGCTATTTTTTTTAATTTATTTATTTATATGCCGCCCTTCTCCGGAGACTCAGGGTGCCTTACAAGACGTTAAGCAATAGCCTTCATACTTTTGTATATTTTATACAAAGTCAGCTTATTGCCCCCACAAACCGGGTCCTCATTTTACCCACCTTAGAAAGGATGGAAGGCTGAGTCAACCTTGAGCCTGGTGAGAATTGAACTCGCAGTAATTGCAGGCAGCTGGAAGCTAAATACTACCTTTAACAGTAGCATTAGTCTGCTGCGCCACTCAGGCTCTATTAAGAAAGGTGGGGGCTGCTTTCTCCCTCTAAAAACATGTTTCTCAATTTCTCATCCAGGGAAATATAATATTCTGTGTTTTAATATTCCTCAATATTTTTCATTCTTCTAAGAGAGGAATGGCTTCCCACAGTCTGAACCTGATGAATAGCAAAGAGGAAGCATTATCTAAAATGGTTATTTAGGCCTTGACAAAAAAGACAAAAACAAGAAAAGGCCCACCCTCAAGAAGGATATAGATTTGCAAATACTGTGTAAGTGATGATGTATTGGTTTACTTATACATTTAGAGGCTTCCTGACTCCTTGACAACTCTGGGAAACCTATAAATAAAAATCAACCACAATATAAATACATACAGACAGACAGACTGAAAAAAACCTACCGTAGGTTTTGGAGTATGAAACACTCCAGAGTATAAAACGCACATTAGTTTTTGTGAAGGAAAACAAGAGGAAAAAATCTGCTTCTGCCTACCAGCATCCATCAGTATTCATCTGGCTAGCGTCCTTGCAGCAAACAGCAAACAGCCTAGTCAGCTTCAGCACGTTATTGCAGCCTGATTCAGCACAAGCAGCTGATTGGCGGTTAGATTGACCTTCCGGAATACTGCCAATCAGCTGTTTCAGGCTATGTGGATAGCCACAGCCCATCGCTGCCTCCACGCATCACGTTTTTGGCCTCCGCATACTCCATTTTAGACCTGTTCCAGGCTGTGGGGATTACCACAGCACATTGCCGCCAATCACTGCCTCTCTGCATCATGTTTTTGGCCTCTGCGTGTTGTGTTTTTGGCCCCCACACACCCCATTTTTGGCCTCCGCACTTCCGGCCGGTTCCAGGCAGCGGGGATTAGCAGCAGCGATCCCCACTGTCTGGAACTGGCTGAAAATGCAACGTTCAGAGGCCAAAAACATAGCATGCAGAGGCCAAAAGTATGACATGCAGAGACCGAAAACACGACACATGGAGCTGGCGATCGACGGCAATGTGCTGTGGCACTCCCCGCAGCCTGGAATGAGTCTGAAATGGGGCATGCATAGGCCGAAAATGCGATACATGGAAGCTGAAAACGGCCAAAGGATGTGGGCTGGTGGTTGGGCAGGGCTTCAGCAACATTCGTTGTATAAGATGCACAGACATTTCCACCCACTTTTAAGGGGGGGGGAAAGGAAGTTTAGTTTAGTTTAGTTTAGTTTAGTTTAGTTTAGTTTAGTTTAGTTTAGTTTAGTTTAGTTTAGTTTAGTTTAGTTTAGTTTAGTTTAGTTTAGTTTAGTTTAGTTTAGTTTAGTTTAGTTTAGTTTAGTTTAGTTTAGTTTAGTTTAGTTTAGTTTTAGTTGGATTTATATACCGCCCTTCTCCCGAAGGACTCAGGGCAGTGAACAGCCAAAATAAAACACATACAATATAAAATTTAAAAACAATTTAAAACATATTAAACAAATTTGGCCCATACTAATTAAAACACCCCATTTTTAAAAAAACAAATTAAAATTAAGCAATTAAAAAAGAGTTAGGCCAGCTCAGCTTGTTGGAATAAAAAAGTCTTGAGGGCACGGCGTAAATCCGGGATCCTCCGTGTCTCCAGGGGGAGCTCGTTCCAAAGGGCAGGTGCCCCCACAGAGAAGGCTTTCCCCCTGGGGGCCGCCAGTCGACACTGTTTGACCGACGGCACCCTGAGGAGCCCCTTCTCTGTGGGAAGTGTGTCTTATATTCCAAAAAATACAGTAATTAGAAAAGCAGACTGGCAAGATGTGGGTTTGCAGAACCTGTTGCTTCTGAAGTAAAGAAAGAAGAACATGGGGCTCAATCTTGTACTGAATTTGGAATTAACTCTCCAGTGTGCAACGTTCCTGATGACAAGACTGTGACATTCATGGTCTCAGGAGTCTTTCAAAGGCAGTCAGGCTTCATTAGCCATACTCTGATTTTGCTTTTGGTTCTTCCTTTTCTTTCTTTCCTTGGAGACTGAAAAGATTTATCCATAATGTGACATCTTTCATCCCTTCTATCTCTATCTCAAGCTTTCATCCTGATAGAACTGTGCAGCCCATGAACGTTACCTTTTCTGAAAAAGAACTGGACGCTCTTAATTAATTATGGCAAAAAAAGAGATGCTAAAAGCTTCTTGATGTGTCCCAAGAATGCTTCTTGGGGAATAGCAGTGCTAGAATAAGTATTCATTATCAACTGCAGAATGGACATAGCGTAGGCAGAAAAATAATTTTAGCAACCTGTAGAAAAACCAAATGAGAAACTACAAATGATCAAAGACAGATGGAGAGGTGATTCTCATTGTGGCTCCATCTGTCTAGTAACCTGCAGAGCACTAAGATATAAAAATCATATTATCTGGCCTTTTTTTCATCATCTGAATGTGCATTTTTAAATCCACAAATGCATCTTCATCTATTTCATAACATCCAAATTTAAAAATGTAATTGCAGCTTATTTTCAAGCTAGGCAAAATCCCCAAATTTGGCCTGAGATTTAAACACACTTCCAACATATGATTAAGCCTCTTTCTATATTACTTTGGCTGATCTAACCATGAATATTTCACTTCCTTCCCCATCTAAATGTTTTAATTCTTCTTCTGATGTTTGATACTTAGTTCATCTTCTGCTGAAAATTACTGAGCTTTAGAGAGAAATTAATGTCATGATGATGCATAGCTTTTTGTTTTGGTCCTAACAAGCACATGCTTTTTAAAAATAATATTTTAACATTTAAAATACTGCTTACGTAATTTGCAGTATTTGGAAAACAAAAAAAACTTTTCCCTTACCATAATAACTCTCAGAAATGAGGTTATGTACTGGTCAGAATGAATTACTTTAGAATTTGATCACTAAGTAAGCTATTGATTTGTCATCTCTTGATAATTGTTCATAAAACCATTGAGATGAAATAGAATAAGTGTAGAGAGTCTGATTGCTTTGATTTTTATAAATAACTGGATGGTGAGATGTGTGTGTGACTGTGTGAGGGAGAGAGAGAGCACAAACTAATAAAAAAGCAGTATGCCCTCTAGACCAAATCCTTTTTTTCACTAAGAGTCACAGTCAGCTAATCAATACTTATTAATTTGATCATACCTTTAAAAGAACAGAGTAAGTTTATGGGTCATCTATTAATCATTGTTGATATTTTAGTATCTACTTAAAAAAAAGTCTAGTTTGGGTAGAATGCAGATGCAGTGAAACCAGTATGTCCAGTTTTTCATTGTAAGTTTAAATAACGGTTTCAGACTTGCTCCTTAAAATGGGAAGGAAATAACTGGTAAAGAGTTCAAAGGAAGCCAACGTTAGCTTTGGATGGGATGGCTTGTCTGAAGGAGTGAGTATAGTATCTGGGGTACTCTTGGACCTGAGGCTCTGTCCTGCTAGACCAGCAGATGAAAGTTGTGGTCAGGGGTGATTTTGATCAAGTGCTACTGATTTAAAATAGAATAGAATAACAGAGTTGGAAGGGACCTTGAAGGTCTTCTAGTCCAACCCCCTGCTTAGGCAGGAAACCCTACACCACTTCAGACAAATGGTTATCTAATTTCTTCTTAAAAACTTCCAGTGTTGGAGCATTTATAACTTCTGGAGGCAAGTTGTTCCACTGATTAATTGTTCTAACTGTCAGGAAATTTCTCCTTAGTTCTAAGTTGCTCTCTTCGACCTTTCTTGGATCAAGGGGTGCTGACTATGAGGACTTACACCCCTGCCATCTTCTAAATAGACTTATTTTCAAGATATGAGGGCGCATCATGAAATGTCTCCTCATATATCTTTATCTCATTTCAAAAGTGTACATATACTTTCCCATAGTTGTTTCAGCAACATGCTACAATGCTGGAATTCTTTTTTTCCCCCTCCTTACTTAATCAGAACAGAAACTCATTTAAAGAAACTCATTTATTAGTACAGACTGTCCGAAGGTAGCCTGAGACATTTTAGCAAAGGCTGAACAAGGATAAAAAGGATTTTATTCTTTAACAATGCTTTATAAATAGTTAAAACACCACCTCTCATGTTGGAAGATGTTATGTGTGAAGTCCCTCATCATATGTGATAGAAAACAAAATAACGTTTCCATCATAAAATAGGTAGAAATTATTACATTATGTCCTTTGTGTTTCATGTCAAGATGAATGTTTCCATGGCATATTGAGCCAAGATTTATTAGGGTTTGATAGATAACATAATCAATACAGTTTCAAAGAAACTGCACATGAGATGAAGTAATCATCTGAACCAATTACATTCTGACAGATAAAAGTTTCTCATCACCAATCCAGAAAGGCTAGCTGATCAGTGAAAGTATGATTCTTTCAGTTTCATATCACTTTCAAAACTTTGACATTGTTACACACACACACACACACACACACACACAAGCTTTAGAGGGCTGTCTGGATACCCAAATCAACCAAGGTTAGCCTTTTTAATGAATTTGATATTTTCCAATTATTGGGTATAGATTAGCAATAGCAATAGCAATAGCACTTAGACTTATATACTGCTTTACAGTGCTTTGCAGCCCGCTCTAAGTGATTTAAATAGTCAGCATATTGCACCCAACAATTTGGGTCCTCATTTTACCTACCTCAGAAGTATGGAAGGCTGAGTCAAGCTTGAGTCTGGTGAGATTCAAACTGCCAAATTGCAGGCAGCTGGCAGTCAGCAGAAGTAGCCTGCAGTTCTGCACTCTAACCACTGCACCACCATGGCTCATCATTAGATGCGTATATTAGATACACACATATAGTTGTGACTGGATATGCATATGAATCAGCAACTTTTTCAAGTACCATTTTAGCATATAAATACAGAGAAAGAGAATTAATAAATTAAACACTTATTTTTCTTCCTATTGCTATAGTTTATTTTCTTAAAAAGTACCTCAAATCATAGCTGACATAATGAGCTTGTGTACAGAAAGTCAGATTCAATTCAACTTCAGTTCCTGGTATCTCTAATGAAGATAAGCAAAAGAGGGAATAGTCACATTGGGAAACTGCCAGTCAAAGGGGACAATGTAGAAAGAACAAAAATTTGCCTTCTATAAAGCAGCTATATCTTTAATTTTTTAAAAAAGCATAATACAATAAGGAGCTTCCTTTCTTATTGTTTTCCTATTGTTATCTTATTATATTATGTATATGTTTAAATAACTTGCATGATTATATAAAGACTTGGTTATATAAGGGAAATGGGCTTGAGATAACACAGGAATCAGTAAATATAGGAAATTATAAAAATGCATCCATGTGGGGAAAAAAAATCATACATTAACATTTCCAAAAGTAATATTTCCATGGGCACCACCCTCTTTTTTGAGAAATTTCCAGTTGATTTATTGCAAGAAAGAGAGAGAAGCAGAGGGAGAGAGATAATAATAATAATAATAATAATAATAATAATAATAATAATAATAATAATAATAATAATAATAATAATAATAATTTTATTTCTATACCGCCCTTCTCCCGAAGGACTCAGGGCGGTGTACAGCCTATTTAAAAACACAGACAAAACAACAGTATAAAATTTAAAATAATTAAATAGGTGGCTCAAATTTAAAACCCCAATAAATTTAAATACCCAATTTAAAACTATTGTGTTGATAGTCCAGCCTGGCGGAACAACAGGGTCTTCAATGTGCAGCGAAACACCCGGAGGTCGGAGATCTTACGAATTTCCGGGGGCAGTTCATTCCACAGGGCTGGGGCTCCCACAGAGAAGGCCCTCCCCCTGGGTGTCGCCAGCCGACATAACTTGGCTGATGGCACCCTGAGGAGACCCTCTCTGTGGGAACCGACTGGTCGGTGGGAGGGTATTGGTGGCAGAAGACGGTCTCAGAGGTACCCGGGTCCTATGCCATGGAGCGCTTTAAAGGTGGTAACCAACACCTCGAATCGCACCCGGAAGACCACTGGGAGCCAGTGCAGCTCGCGCAGGAGGGGTGTCACATGGGCACAATGGGTTGCGCCCATAACCACCCGCGCGGCCGCATTCTGGACCAGTTGGAGCCTCCGAGTGCTCTTCAAGGGGAGCCCCATGTAGAGAGCATTACAATAGTCCAACCGGGAAGTAACAAGGGCGTGAGTGACCGTGCGCAGGGCGTCCCGATCCAGAAAGGGCTGCAACTGGCGAATCAGGCGAACCTGATAAAAGGCCCCCCTGGCCACGGCCGTCATATGCTCTTCCAAAGACAGCCGCGCATCCAGGAGGACACCCAGATTGCGAGCTCTCTCCGTGGGGGGCAAAGATTCACCCCCGATAGTCAGCGATGGCACCTGCTGACTATATCGGGGCGCCGGGAGCCACAGCTTTTCACAGATGTGAAAAGGATGAAGAAAATACTTGCAAACACTTTCTAACCAATGTTTATCTGCTTTCTCTAGACAGTGCCTTATTATTTGGGCATTATTTAAATTCACAATTTTCCTGAGAAATTAACTGTGTGATATATTCCTTTTTTTTTTTTTACTCACACCTAATCTCAGTTGAAATTTTATATAATTAAGGCTACAGTCCTATTCTCACTTAACTAACAGTAAGCTCCATTAAATATAGTAACATTAGCTCTAATAGGCTTATCTATACAGTTGCAAGATTTACTCAGGATGAAAAAACATTATCACGAAACAGTCATTCAGCAGCATGCTAACATTAGAAATAATTTGCTTTGTAAGTTATTAAAATATCCAAAAATAATCCATTAGCATTTTAGTGAATAAATTGATTTTATCCACAGAGGCATTTTTAGTAAACTCAGTTATATTCCAGTTATATGCTCAATAATCAAATCTGCATGTCTCAATTTTTAAAACATAAAAAGGTTATTGGACAAAGACATAATCTTGTTTGGGAGACTTTAGTGATTAAATAGTGCTGCAATCAGGGGTTTGCAGTTGCATAAAATCTTGATCAATGCCCATTGTTTTTTTCAATAGAATAACAGTTGGAAAGGACCTTTCTAGTCCAACCCTCTGCTCAAGCAGGAAACTCTATACTCTATGGGGAACCTATGGCACACATGCCACAGGTGGCACGTGGAGCCATATTGGTGAGCACTTGAGCGTTGCCCTAGCTGAGCTCCAGCACGCGTGCACGTGCTGGCCAGCTGATTTTTGGGCCTTTTGGGCCCACCGGAAGTCAGCAAATGGGCTGTTTCTGGCCTCTGGAGGGCCTCCGGGGTGGTGATGGTGGGGAAGGCTGTTTTTGCCCTCCCCAGGCTTCTAGAAAGCCTCTGGAGCCTGGGGAGGGTAAAAAATGGGCCTACCAAGCCCACCGTGCCATCATGGGGTGAGCACAGGGTGGTTGCATGTGCATGTATGGGGGGGCAGGGCACATAGAATTATGAGTGTGGGCACGCATGCACGCAACCACTCCGCACTCCCCCCGCTTTTGGCACGCGATGGCAAAAAGGTTAGCCATCACTGCTCTATACCATTTCAGACAAACGATTGTCCAATCTCTTCTTAAAAACCTCCAGTGATGGAGCACCCACAACTTCTTGAAGGCAAGCTGTTCCACTGATCAATTGTTCTGTCAGGAAATTTCTCACTAGTTCTAGGCTGCTTCTCTCCTTGATTAGCTTCCATCCATTGCTTCTTGTCCTGCCTTCAGGTGCTTTGGAGAATAGGTTAACCTCTTCTTCTTTGTGGCAACCCCTTTCTTGTGCAGTACACTTCCATTTAATGGAAGTTGTTTCCTCCAACCAAACAACAAGCCTTGAGGGGGGAAAAGGAGACCCTTTGCTACTTAATGATGGTCAATTTCATCTTTTTTAAAAAAATATTTTTATTGCTTTTAAAATAATAATACAAAAAGAAAAAACAAAAGGACCAAAACACAAAGATGAATACATTATGTTGCTTTTAAAAAAATCTATTGTTTTTTTTTTCACTTTGAAGGAGTTTTAAAATAATATATTTTCATTCGTTCTTAATGAAAAGCTGAGCTTCAAGCAATGAACTGTCTGGATCAATTTGGGCTGCACATTATCTGGGAATCACAAGTCTCAGAAACAGTGGTCACCTAGAAATCTCCTAGTAATTAATCTGAATTGACTCAATCCATTCCCAATTTATGTTCCAAATCAGCTGGCATGGCTCTATTCCCTAGGCTTGAAGAGGAAGCTTGGAGAAGGGAGAAGCTTCACTTGGTACCTGAAGGGTGACAGTTGTGATGGCTGAATCCAGCCCTCTGGTCAAAACTGTCATTTTGTGGAGTGAAGCTTTTGCTTGAATTGTTCAATAAATCATCGCCAAAACTTTGAAATATTCATTCATTTAAATGCTCCTGAAAGCGCCAAACTTTAATATTTTGTAGCCAATTAAAGTGTCATTTCCAGTCACTGAATGAGCTAAGATTACATTTTTACTCTTCTCCTTTGAATAAGTCACAAATCACATTAGACAATTCAAAGTTTCTCCTCTAATCAAATGGTTTCCAAAACAAACAACAGCCAACTAATGGAGTAATTGTGAATAACAATAGGCTTAGCGAACTTTGATTTAAGACAACAGGAATTTTATTAACTTTTTTTAAAGGATTAATCTAACTCCCTCCTGAGCTACCCTTATGATTTATTATAATTACATTTAAATGGGTAATAAATAAAACTTTTTTTGCTTTATTTTCCATTTCACCGTGGCTAGGAGAAGTTTTTTCAGATTATTTGAATCTGAATTCTTATGCATCATAGAGACAATTCTGTGCTTTCAATTAACTCAATATACAGCTGTTTGACATCAAACAGAGGAAATATTCAAGAATAATATTAATAACAAGACAGAGTTAATCCGGACAAAATTTCTAACCAATGGCTTCAGTCCTGCTCCTTGTGTGACAATAAGGAAGGATAAGCTCCTTCTATAGCTTCTGATTAATCGTCTTCTCCTAGACCTCTGTCACTCCAGAGGTTCAACTAAAAAATAAACTGCTCTCATTAGAGCTCAGATTCCATTTTAGTTAAAAACTGCTTGTTCTGCCCTACCATTTGGCAGGTTACTTTTAGGCATCATGGAAGAATAGCAAACATTAGAACTTCTGTGGGCGTGGCTTGGTAGGCATGGTGTGGCTTGGTGGGCATGGCTTGGTGGGTGTGGCAGGGGAAGGATACTTCAAAATCTCCATTCCTACCCCACTCCAGGGGAAGGATACTGCAAAATATCCATTCCCACCCCACTCCTGGGGGAAGGATATTGCAAAATCTCCATTCCCACTCCTGGGGGCCAGCCAGAGGTCGTATTTGCTGGCTCTCTGAACTACTAAAAATTTCCTCTACCGGTTCTTCGAACTGCTCAAAATTTCCGCTACCAGTTCTCCAGAACCTGTCAGAACTTGCTAATCAGAACCCCTGATTAGAAGATCTTTATAGGTGTATGGCATTAGAACAACTTGGGTGTATTTGTGTTTGTGTGTATTTATTTCTACTAGGAGAGAGAAAACCATTCACTCCAAAATCCCACAAAACATATTTTTGACTACTGTGTGTAAGTAAACAAGTGAAATTCAGAGATTGTAAGTGAGGAAGCTGAAGTTACCAGTATAAGAGCACAAGAGTCCAGAGTTGGATAGGACCTACATACATTTAAGATCTGCAGAGAAGAGAAATGTTGATTACAGAATCCCATCACCTCTGGAGCATGATGATCATAAGAAGGAATAGCAGGTCAAGAATTGATGCAACACACTTAAAGATCATCACTTAACAAAAAGTGGGATCAGAAAATGCCTTAAGGTTGGTGATTAGAATCTCTGATTTGGACTAGGAGTTGATATTATAATTTCGTTCACAATATCTATAAAACTTTAAGGGGTGTTGAATTTACCATACCTCACATAGGATGAAATAGAAAAAGACTAGACTCTGGTGACTGCCAGGGGATGCACATATACTATGTGTGTATATTATTATGGATGCATTAATAAATACAGCACATTATAATTAACATCAGTTAATACCTTGAAACAGATAACATTTAGTCCAATGGAACACCCCAATCCATATTTGGAAATACAGCATATTTGAATACTGGATTTCTAGAGGTAAACTCAGAATAGTTTATTAAATGTGGCCATTTGCAAAATTGTTGTTGGAGGATAACATTCTGATTAACATTATACAATAGTGTGATTTTAAAAATAGTAACAAGCCTATCTTCACAGAAGAGAGAAACCTGTTCAGTTTATATTTTCCCATATAATGTTCAATATGTGAGGAGCAGTGAGCATCTTGGACATGTCACTCAAGATCTAGTTTCTATGGGTACCCTCTAACTGCCTGCTCTGGGGAACCTGTGTATATATGTGAAGGTTTTTACATGTGTTGAATTATCAGGGTTCCAACAAATGTGCCAGTATTTGTATGTATTCAAAGTCTGCAGGTAATTGTGCTTTACTTATAGAGAACAGCTCTTCAGTTATGTCCCCGGGATAACTTTTAAAAGGACAGATGATAATATACACTTCCATTTGCATGTTGAATTACATAAGGAATGCAGCACCTTAACAACTTCTTTAGAAATTGTAATCCAATTGTTTCATGTTGCAACCTTTGTAACACATCTTCATTCAAGAATGACATCTGCCCTGCGAAATGGAAATACTCCTTATCTGAATCTGACTTCTTATTTACTCTGACGATGCTATGATATGACTTCATAATGTCACCTACCATCTTATCTTGCAAATTTAATATATACCATTCTTTTGCCAGTAAGATGTGATAGCCCCAAACATTTGGAGGTGTGAGATCATAGAAGGCTGCCTGGAGAATTTCACATAAACATCAAAAAATAGTTATAAAATAGCAGTATTTTTTTAAAAATGGCCAGAACAATGTAGCTTTCCAAGATGAGAGAACCAAGCCTACCACATTTTCCAAGATGAATTTAAGGTGGCGACATATACAGGTGGTCTCTGATTTACTACAATTGAGACTAGAATTTCCACCACTAAAGGATGTGGTTGTTAAGTGATTTGTACCTGATTTTATGACCCTTTTTGCCACCGCCATTAAGTGAGTCATTAAATGAATGTTAAATGAATCTGGCTTCCCCCATTGGCTTTGCTTTTTGGAAGTTCTCTGAGAAGATTATAAATGGAGATCAAGTGATCTGGGATGCTGCAATGGTTGTTGGTTGCCAAGTGCCCAAATTTTATCACATGACCATGGGGTACGACAATAGTCATAAGTGTGAGGACTGATCATAAGTCATTTTTTCACACGGTCATAACTTCAAACAATCAACAAATGTATTTGTAATTAAATGTGATCATCTATTTGTGTATGATTAAGAAGATGCATAAGGTCACTCAACTCAAACAGTATGCTTCTGGGCAGATGTACTTTATGCATCTGAGGACTAAAACCACAGTTTAAGGAAATTTATACCACGATACATTCTTATTTTTCAGGTGTCACGAATTCCAGGTGTCTGGAAACTCAAGATAACTCAAGACTTTGAAAAACCATCTATCAGAGGGATACATGATCAAAATCAAGGGTAAGTCAAGATTGCAGAGACAAAAGATACCTAATTTTCTGAAAAGGCTGGTTTTTTTTTTAATTAATTTTTCTGTTTCCGCTTCCTATAGCATATGTAATAACAAGTGGGTTAGACTTTCTACTATATCCAGTACTAGACTGAATCATTCATTGGTAGGCTAACATCTTGGGTCTTTGAGAACAAAAGATTTACAGATTTCCAACGAGGGTCTCCCTCTTGAAGGAAAACAGATAAATGCAAGGGCTATTTTGGAAGGGAAAAAAATATCATCTGGTTCTCTTGTCCTTCCTTACCTCACCTTACTACTAAAAGAGAAGAAAATGCATATGAATATTAGTAAGCATATGAATATTTACTAAGATTAGTAAAAATCTTAGATTTTTTTTTTCATTATGCAACACATTTGACTTTTCTTCTGTTAATTTATCTTCTCACCAGTTCTTACTGAAATGATTTAACGGGCTGGGATTTGCTGAACCATCCATTTAAAGCAATAAACTGGATATATGTGACTGGCATCATTTACTATGTTGTAGTTAGCATACACCATAACACAATGATTTATATTTGGCTTATTACAAGGGGAACATTTTCTTTCTCTTTTTTTTTTTCTCCAGTGGAAATAAAAGGCAGACAGAGACAGATTTATGCATCCAGTCTTTCTCTCAAATAATATCATTCATTTATAGCAGATGGCTTTACTGCATTTCCAAGTTGTCAACAGATAAAACTGATACACTCTAGTACAATGTATACATTTTTCTTCATAATTTCCATATTTATAATAAATTAGAATACCTGAATGAAAGTTGGGTAGCAGAAGCCGTGGTGCTGCAAGGGTTAGAACACAGTATTGCAGCCTAGTTCTGCCCATAGCCAGGAGTTTGATCCTGACCACCTCAAGGTTGACTCAGCCTTCCATCCTTCCGAGGTTGGTAACATGAAGACCCAGATTGTTGGAGGGAATATGCTGATATTGTAAACAGCATAGAGAGTGCCAAAAAGCACTATGAAGTGGTATATAAGTTTAAGTGTTATTGCTATTATAAATTTTCATTTTCATTTTAAATTAAATTCAAATGAAAATGAAAATAAATAATTTGATAAATTATTACTAACATTATCATCATCTTAAAATTTTAGGGGGGAAAAACATGATTGAAATATCAGTCCACCATCATCTATTATATATTTAGATACACATGTTTATGTATATTTATTGTATACATATGTTTATGTATATTTTGTCTAGTAGATGAGGCCACTGAAATAATTACAAAGCGCATAATAGGAGACACTATTTTTAACAAATCTTCACATTGTTCATATTGTTATTATTCAATGATACAAAGCTCAAATTATAATTGCTATCATTAAATAATTTGCAACACATGCTGTATTTTTAAAACAACAAAAACACATCAATGGGTAATGTCTGCTTAAATGCTTGCTTATTTCACTCAAAAAGCTTTAGCTACCAATCAATAGATCTTCTAAACAGCAACTGTAATAATATTATGAGACACAGAGATCCTGGCTTATATAAAAAACAAATTGAAGCAGTAAAAGTTTATGCTTTAATCTGAGGAGGACTTAATAAGGAAAACGTGGGAGACAACTAAAATGATAAAGAAAGTAACTTTTGTTTCATTTTATCAACATATGGATCAATTATATAGCTTCAGCCACACAAGAAATTAAAAAGAGAAAGAAGAATTAACCCATTGCTGAACTTAAAAAAAAAACATTTCAGTGAAGAATAATGGTTGCAAATTATAGGATGGAATACAAAGAGAAGCTTTCCTCTTTTACCTAATCACTCTAATGTGTTTTTAAATTAATTATTTGTGTTTATTATTGCATCAAGTGTGAAACCTAGGAAAAGACAAGACTGGGAGAAAACTGGAGCCAAGCCTCTACTTTTTAGACCAACTGTGAATTTTGAAGCTCTGAAGACTTCAGTTGGAACCCAAAATGCATGAACGAAACAATGGAAAATTATTTGGAATACTAAAAGGACCACTGGAGAATATTTGGTTAAAAAAGCATTTGCAACTGATATTAAAATCCATCGAATATCCCTTTCCCTTTATTCTGGCAGTAGTTTTAAAATGTGGTTTGATGCTCTATGAGACTAATAGATTAAAAGGAATGTCAGCCTGTAAATAATCTCTGCTCTGATCTTATTAAATTTCAGGAATGGACCAGCGGCCCCCAAACCTTTGAGCACCAGGGACTGGTTCTATGGAGAAAGGTTTTACTGTGGACTGGAGGGGGTGTGCTTTTGCTTGCTGCCTGCATCCCACGGATTCTCTTGTTTACATGCCCGGTTGCTGTCATGCCGCAGCCCAGTGCCAGTCCACAGATCGTGGGTTGGTAACTTCTGAATTAGACTATCCAGTCACTGATAAATGTCAGGACAGAATATCCAAACTGAGCTGTAAAGTCAACATTACTGCCTACCATTCTGCAATACCTTCTCACAGCACCTCTGACCTTCCTTCTGATACCTATAATCATCATCTTACATGCTAGTATTTCTCTAACAGCATGCATGAATTTAAAGCCCTTAATCAGCATGTGGACACAGTTCTGTTACTCTCCCAAAATTCCCTTTTACAATCCTGTAATCCCTTAATTCAGCATAGAGTCAGGGCAACTGGATGAAGCTGAACGTTTACTGGTTGGATGCCCTTCCTGTTACCATGCGGAGTTCACAGCAGGTTTTTTTTCTTTGCTTCTTTTCTTTGTTTTTTTTCTAGGATTGAACTCTCAACCTCTCAAGTGGAAGGCAAGTGTCTTCACCACTAGGCCATCAATGCAAGGCATAAAAAGTCAACTAGAAACAAGAAGCTCTTCCTTGATACCACCTCCTGCAACTTAAGCTTGTACATAACATTATACATATTTTTTCTTTGCTGGAGACAACATTTAACATCTGGTTAGTGTGTGACCTTCATATGCGGATTCTGATTCTTGGACTTCTGACCTTTGGATTGGCTGACAAATTTGATCCGGCTCTGACTTATTCTGAATGATTCTTCGGCATGTTCCTTCTTCTCAAAGCAAACCTTGCAGGCAAGCCTCAGCTTTGTTTACATTCTGTGCTTCATTTACTTTCCTTGTTTCTCTCTAAGTTTTTATTTACTACTTCTCTCTAAGTAGTAAACTGAAATGACCTAAGAAACTCTGTGTGAATGTATGTGCCTGAAACCAGCAGGATACTATCTTTCAGAATCCCAATATTGTTAGTATGTGGGAAATTGAGGTTTCTATTGACAAACAATACCTAGGTTTTTCTGGATTTAATTGCAATTTATTCATTCTTATCCTGCTCATTACCAAACATAGATGAAAGGAATCAATTAGTTCCTTGAAGTTTCTGATGGCACCTCATTGCAAGTTCTGAATAATATCTCCTAATGCTGGTGAGATTCAGGATACAATTTTCAGATTGAAGATAGGGTTCTATCATCTTTTGCTCTTTCCCAATATCATATCATATCATATCTTCATCCAATTTTCTCACATGGGATAGTCAAAAATGCAATAACTCTATATCCATTTACCTGAGGATAAGCCTTGTTGACACTGGTAAGATACACAGTATTTCAGGGCATATATACTATAGATTTGCCCTTATATAATGCAGTTCCTATGCCAACAATTTGGAAGCAAGCTTTAAATCATAGCAAGTAAATTTATATTTGTATTCTTATAAATGAAAGAAAGTTGAAAGGACCTTTATTCCAGGGTGAAGAACGAGCTTTATAAATAAATTTAAAATGTACATAACGTAATAGGAACATTGGAAAGGCTTCCTGCACATATGATGTTTATATGAATAGAAGTTATACAAAAGATAAATTATAAAAAAGGTAAAAGCCATCAGAAACTACTGGACTCAAATATTATTAGGTCCCCCCCCCCTCTCTCTCTTTCTCTCACACACACACACACACACACACACACACACAGAGAGAGAGACACACCCACACACACACACACACAGGAGAGAGAGAGGGAGGGAGGGAGGGAGAGAGGGGGGGAATATATATTCTGCATATTCACAGGGAAAGAGATTTCATGGCCATCAAAATTGGAACTCTACAGTGAAACACATAATCTAAATTTATATCATTTGGGATGCGATACTATGGCTATTTATTCACTGGGAATAAGCCCCATCAGTCTATAATCTTCCAGAAAGTGGACAAAAAGGATAGATTTATGAGCTTGTCTGCGAAAGGCAAATGTAGAGTTTGAAGTTTATGATGAAGACCAAATATCTATTTGGAAAGCTTTCATCATTTCTGTCACATTTTCTTCATCATCAACAACAAAGGGTTTTATGATAATGAACCCTGAGATTTTACAAAAGCCAATCCTCTGAGCTGAAAATCCAGACACTATTTCTGACTGGAATTATTAAGCATAAAGCATTTTTCAAGCATTGAGTATGATATAATACAGGTCATGTCAGCATCTGTTTTTATGGCAGTGTTATTGTTTAGAATGGCTTGTGGAAAAGATTGACAATTCCTAGTCTGTATGAATAAAGTCACCCACCACCTTTCTTGGAAAACAGGTTGTCCTGGGTTTCTCTGGTTACGGTCATCCTCCTAGATTTTATTTTATATAGCATACATGCCACTCTGGTTTTTCCTGTTGAAAATCAGTCTCTATGCTAACTTTTCATCCACCCTGTCAATATGTATCTTTCACAAAGGTGAATTCAAGCATAACCATTGCCCAGAGCATAACAGACCCACAGGTTTTAACCACTGCAGATGAAATCAGTTTTATCTACTCCCATGTGTGAAAATTAAGCTCAGGGTCAGCTGTTTTCAGGACAGATGTCAGTTGATGACAACCAACAACCACTTACCTTCAAGGCTGTGAAGCAAAGAACGAAAGTATCTACTTGTTCTGACCTAGGCTTCCCCAAAAAAGCATGAAGCAGAATCCTGGTCCCGACAAAACCCCTTTTATTAAACAAACAGTGAATTTCTCTCATTCACCTTCAGCAAAGTCTTTCAAGGAAGAATTTACAGTCACAGACCTTATCTGGCTTGGAGAGCTGCCAGGCCAATATCTTCAAAACTTGGCAAAGAGTCTCGGAGAGTCACAAACCAATTGTCTACCTGCAAACTCCACTCCCCTTTCACTCCTCTTTTATTCCCTTTGGGAGGGACCATTCATCGTCCACCTGTGGCCTTACTCCCAAGTCGACCCTTGTTCTTTAGCTGTTCTCTTTGTCTGGCAACTCTGTGCATGCACACACTAGGAACAGGCTCCAGCTGTTTGTCTGCCTCACTGATGTCTGCCTCTGAAGGCAGCTGATAACTGGCATCTGGCCCTGGCTTCTTCTCTGCCTCTGATGCAGAGCCCTCATCAGAGCCTTCCCCAGACTCCAGGACTGGCCCATGTTCCTCCCCATGTCACTGCGTTATTTTATTTACCAGCTGAGCTTCATATTTCTGGACTATCTGACTTTCCGTACCTTGCCAAGAATTGTTATCAGTAAGCTATGTGCTTCTGCATTCCTTCACTTGCTTCACACACTCTTTCCTTTGTTCTCATGCCACGGGGGTGTCCACTGCTGAAAAGCAGCCGGCCCAAAAATTACTTTCAAAATGTAGCAATTATTTTTCTTAGTTAGTGAGGTGTTTTATTTTCTTTATAACAAATAAATGAGTTTTATTAGAGAACTTTTCTTCGCGCTTCTTTTTCAGAATATTGCAACAAGGAATAAGCCTCGATTCATCTCCTCTAATTAAACCAGGGTGATTAGTCCCAGAGCCAAACATGGGATTAATTGATGCCCTGACATCTGGTAGCAGAGGACAGTTGATTTATGGCTTTTTCCTTGTTTTGTTATTTCTGATAAGAGCGCATAGGCAATTAGTTTTTAGCTACTGAGGTACGCTAATTATTTTTGCTAAGATGCCGAAACAGAAGAAAAAAGGCAAAATGAAACTAAGACCACTCTTCGTAAATGATTTGATTGATCTTTCCAACGAAGAGGTGGCAGACAGGAGATTTTCAGATTTCCAGCCCCTTACTACAGCCACACGCCTGGAACAAGAAAAAGCCATGGGAACAGAAATGGAGGGAGATAAGACAGAAGCTGCTTTTGAAGATAACGTACTGGAACTGAGGTCAGTGACGTCTTCTTCTGGTTATGCCAGCTCTCAAACTGTCTCCCCAGAACCTTCTGAATTTGTAACGCTCGATGCAAGGCAAACTGCCGAGCAAAATTACTCCCACGCAGAGAGAGAAACAATTCATTATTCTCCTCAAAGCTCTAAGCTCACCCTGGATGAGCTGGCTATGAAAGCCTTTCGTGACCGTATACAACTCTATGAACAGGAGCTATCCCAGGCAAAAATGGCTATATCTATGCTTGAGCAAGATAAGGGAGATAACTTAAGATTTTCAAAAGGCGCCATATTGTCTTCTTCCTCGGAGCCAAAGACACTTCCCCTGGTGGATTCTGTGTCAGGCCAATTAAGGCAAAGAGCACTGCATATGTCACATGAAAGTCTCCCTGATCAAGTTACATATAAACCTGCCACGCAATCATTTCTTGTAACTGGGCTGCCCGAAGCTAAAGGTGCAGCACCATCTGCTGGCAAAAGTAATTTACTACAAGAAGCTGAAATGCCACAAGTGTTTCCACAGGCCCAAACTCAAACACCCCCTGGTGGTGTTGGTGTCCTTTTAGATGGAACACAATTAAACTTAATGAAGCAAAGGCAAATGACTGCATCTCCAGCAGGTCATGCCAATATTGCAGATCAAGCACAAATGGCAACTGGAATACAGCAGATTCCAGTGCATCAGCCACAGCAGCTACAAATGCCTGCATATGTGCCCCAGCCACAAGTGCAAATAGGGCCACCTTCTGGCCCACCTCCAATGGCGCAACCAAGACCATTTTTAGGTCCACAACAGGCACAGCAAATACCACAGGCATTTCTGCCAGCACAGCCAGTGTACCAAATGCAGGCTTCTTACCAGGCATTTTCTGTCTCTCCACTAACTGGTGAGTCAAAACTAAAAATGTCAGGACACAATTACAAAGCCTGGGTCAGTGAGATTACACTATTGCTTCTTAGAGAAGGCACCCACTGTATGGTTTTTAACCCTCCTGGACCACCTTGGAATTTTGCAATACGAGATTTAGAGATAAGGGCTCGCACAACATTATTGATGACCATGGATACTGAACTGCAGGTCACTTTTCCACCAAATACAACAGCCCGACAAATTTGGGCTGAATTGGAAAATTGCTACAGGCCTATCTCAATTGAATCTTCATGTTTACTCATGTCTGAACTCCACAGTTCGAGATTGAAACCGGTGAACAAATTGGAGGACATTTGACCAAACTGAAAGGTCTGAGAACAGAATTGAGAGAAAGAGGCCATAACATTGAAGATATTCAAATGATCAGCATCATCATTAACTCTTTGAATTATGAATGGAAAGATGCTGTTACAAAAATTAACCAAGTCCCAATTGCACAGTGGACAATGTTTGTAGACTTTTAATTGAAGAAGAGGCATTCATGTTGGCCACGCCACATTTGAGAGGACCACCCGCATCAAGAGCTCCAGCTAGATGCCCCTTCCGAGGAAGGACCTACGCTCCAAGGATGCCAAGATGCTACACCTGTGATCATGTGGGACATGCCACCCGGGATTGTCCCCAACGAGTTCCAGCTCCCGTCTCATACCAGCCCAGAGGAACAGACTCCAGAGGCAGAGGCAGAGACGGAAGACAAGGTCGTCGTGGTCCCCGGCGTGATCCACAAACTCCACTCGCCACATTGGCTTTAACCAATGATCCACAACCTCAACCAGAGTACGACAGACGACTCCTGTGGACTTTGGACAGTGGTGCAGCATTGCATGTTACCTACAGAAAGGAACTTTTCACAGAAATGCACGAGCCTGAACCAGAACTACGTGAACTTTATTCTTTTTCCAATCATCCTTGTCAGGTCAAAGGAAAAGGAACTGTTTATGTTGAAGAGCTCGATGCACTCATTCCTGATGTTTATTACATACCAACAGCAACCAGTAATTTGCTTAGTCAGTGTCACTTGTCTAGAATGTTAAAGTTCCAAGTTCACCACCTTGAAAAAGCAAGTTACATAGTTAAAGATGGAGATATTGTTGCTGAAACCATATTAATTGGTGGTGTTTATTACTTAAAGCCAAAGCCTAAAACACAAACACAGGCAAGAATACAAACTCCAAAAAGGGAGAGCACAGGCCCAGAGAGAGATGCTCCAGAGAGAGATCCTGTTGCTACCCCTAAGGCTCCTAAAGCCAACAAAAAGAAAGTTGGTAAACAGGTTGCTCAGAGCAAGCCTGAGGTTCCGCATAAAAATGTTAATGTTGAGAATTCACTAACTGGTAAACCTTTGCATTCCAGGTGTATCCACAAATGGCATAGAAGATTGGGGCATGCCAGTTTCCGTGTTCTTAGGAAGATGCCGGAGTTCGCAAAAGGTTTGGATCTAAAGGGTGTAAGGTGTTTTTGGATTGTGCTGTATGCAAGAAGGCCAAATCCAAAGCAGCAGCCATTCCCAAACACGCTACACGCCTGTCAACACGCATTTTTGATTTTGTTCACATTGACATAGTTGGTCCTTTCCCGCCATCATTTGGTGGTAAAAAATATTTCCTAACAATTGTTGATAATTACTCTAGATATGGATATGTATATCCTATGAAAGGAAAATCAGAGACTTTTCAGATCTTTAAAGACTTTGCAACCCTTGTTTCTACCCAACACCAAGTTCGCATCTCCAGAATCCAGAGCGATCGTGGATGCCGAGTTCATGTCTCAGCGTTTCCAGGACTGGATGCGTAAGAATGGAATTGTTCATCAGACGTCGGCCCCTGACACATCGGCTCACAATGGAGAGATACTGCAAACCATGATGCGTTGTCTCCTAGAAGACACCAACCTTGATATGATATACTGGGGTGAAGCTATCAAGTATGCAAATTACATTGTCAACCGTACTTGGAGCAGTGTAACAAATCAGACTCCTTTCTTCATGTTGTATGGCTACAAGCCTGACCTTAAAAACATTCATATTTTTGGTTCATATGCTATGGTGAACATTCCCTTAGCTCAAAAAGAAAAGGAAGTCCAGCAGCAAAGAGACTGAGATTTATGGGTATTGATGATAACTCAAAATGGAACAGATTTATTGACTCTAAACATGCAATTGTGATTTCCTAATCTGCTAATTTTGAAGAAGACATTGACTGGTCCAGGATTCATTCCAATGATCCTGGAGTTTATTTTCCTAGAGATGATACTGCTGATGCTACGCAGATTGATGATCAAGATTCCACTGATTCTTCTCAACCCGATGTTCCATCTTCGCAAGCTGCGGATGCTGACACTAGCGACGAAAGTGAGGATGAGGATGAAGCAGAAGAAGACTGGACAGTTGTTCCGAGACGTTCCAAGAGAGCCACAAAAGGGATCCCTCCACAACGATATTCTTGGCAACTGACAAAAGCACCCTTGCCTTTGATTTGCAATGTTACACTTCCACCTGATAATTTCACGCAAATCAAGCAGCTCCCTGATTCAGAGCAAGACAAATGGTATGAAGCAATGCAGGTTGAAATGGACAGTCTAAAGAAACTTAAAGTATTTACACCTGCAAAACCTCCAGCAAACAAAAAGGTCATTGGCACTCGATGGGTCTACAGAATCAAAAAGAAACCAAATGGTGAGTCATTGTACAAGGCCAGACTTGTAGCTCAGGGTTTCGCTCAACGTTATCCTGAGGACTACACAAATACCTACTCACCGACAGTCAGAACTGAGAGTGTAAAAATTGCTTTAGCAACTGCAACTATCCTTGGTTTAGAAGTTTTCCAGTTTGACATTGACACGGCTTATCTGCATGCCGACCTAGACGAAGAGTTCTATGTGAAAAGTCCTCCAGGATTCCGACAGCAAGAAGGGGATACCTGTTTTCTAAACAAAAGTCTTTATGGTCTGAAACAATCTGGTTTAATGTGGTATTTATGTCTTACTGACAAACTAAATTCAATGTGCTTTATTAAGTCCGAAACTGATGAGTGCGTGTTCACAAAAAGATCTAACAATGCATATGAGATAGTTCTTTTTTATGTTGATGATATTGTTTATATTGGTCCAAATAAGCAAATGAGTGAAATTTTTGCCAAAGCTTTGCAGAGATATTTCACATTGAAATCTTTAGGTCACATTAGCACTTATTTAGGTGTTCAGATTGAAAAAACACAGAAGGGGTTTAGTCTTTCACAAGAAGATAAAATTGAACAAATTTTGCATCATTGCAACATGAAGGATGCTAACACAACAAAGACACCCATGCAAACAGATTTTCACAACTTGACACAAGAAGAAAGTCCTGAGTTCGAGGATCAAACACTTTATCGGTCAGTCATTTGGTCACTATTGTACATTAGTAGTTGGACCAGACCCGACATTGCACTTAGTGTTAATCTCTTATCTTGACACGTAGGTAAGGCAAAACAGTTTCATTGGACATGTATTAAGAAATTATTGAGATACCTAAAATACACTAAACACATGAAATTATTGTTAGAACCAACACATACTGATTATGCAGAATTATGTTGTTATGCAGATTCTGATTGGGCAAGTATAAGAAATCACGTAAAAGTACTTCAGGTTATATGATGTTCTTAAATGGATGTCCTGTTTATTGGCAAGTACGTAAACAGAATTTTGTTTCTTGTTCATCTACTGAAGCTGAATATGCTTGTGTTTCAGATGCATGTAATTCCCTAACTTGGTTTGATGCTTTAGTCACAGATATCTGGACACACCCGATCCGACCGATCACCGTGATGGAAGACAATGAATCGGTGGTTTATATTTCTGAATCACATTTCACAGGTTCTAGGTCCAGACACATTGACATCCGTTATCAAAACATAAAACATTTAGTGAAAAAAGGTTTTGTTAAAATGCAATATGTATCTACACATGATCAAATTGCTGATATGCTCAACAAACCACTCCCAACAGCTCAACACGAGTATCTGCGTAAGAAGATGTGCCTTATTTGATGATGTACTGATATTCGCTCAACTGGCAAAGAAGGGGAATGTCACTGCGTTATTTTATTTACCAGCTGAGCTTCATATTTCTGGACTATCTGACTTTCCGTACCTTGCCAAGAATTGTTATCAGTAAGCTACGTGCTTCCGCATTCCTTCACTTGCTTCACACACTCTTTCCTTTGTTCTCATGCCACGGGGGTGTCCACTGCTGAAAAGCAGCCGGCCCAAAAATTACTTTCAAAATGTAGCAATTATTTTTCTTAGTTAGTGAGGTGTTTTATTTTCTTTATAACAAATAAATGAGTTTTATTAGAGAACTTTTCTTCGCGTTTCTTTTTCAGAATATTGCAACAAGGAATAAGCCTCGATTCATCTCCTCTAATTAAACCAGGGTGATTAGTCCCAGAGCCAAACATGGGATTAATTGATGCCCTGACACCCCAACCTCCTCACTGTTCGAATCTGCTGCCAGCTCTGCTGGCCGCTGGCAGGCCACAACACTACTGAAAGGTAAGAGAGGTGGAAAGAAAGAGCAATGTGTTTACATTGATGTGGATGTAAGAAAGAATTGCATCTTCACATCGACAGAGGTCAGTCAGCAGTTTAATGTGCTTTCTCTAAAGAGTGTCATGAATTTATGTGTAGATAGCTGAACCAACCAGGCTTAGACAGAGTTAGTTTTAACACAAAACATACATTTTCCACAGTGGTTTTGCCAGCTTGTAATGCCCAAATAGCAAACTAGGACTATAAGCAGAACTCCTGTTCTCTACAGAACCATCTGTCCAACAGTTGGTGTCCAGCCACACGTCTTTAAAAATACTGACCAAAGTTAAGAAAATTAACCTGATCCCCACAGTCTGCAAGGGGGAAAACATTGGCCAATGTATGCAGAGATTTCAAGCAAATCTACCAATTCCTGGAATCTCCAAGAAACCTCTTGGTACATATAAGCATTCTGAACCAAAACATAGTGGCAATATTTTTTTAAAAAAAACTGAAAGCATCTACATAGAAGGAAAATGAAATTGCAGGAGTGTAGACAAACCTGATGAATGAAAGTATGATGAGAAAATATGTAACAAAAATTCACACAAAAGACAAAAAATAAATCAGGAATGTAATAATAATATAGCAATTTTCTCTAGATAAACTGAAGCTGTCATGGTTAGAAAAATGTGGGAAAAGGATCTACAAATATTTGATTATATGCAATACGGTGACTCTGAGGTAAATTATACAAAGGAGCCATATCAATTTGCTTATCCAGAGAAATGTTCAGATTGCAGTTTTATGGTATTCATTTCTGAACGGATATCCATACAAAATTATTCAATTATTATGGTCATTGGATTTTTGAACAAGTTTAAAATGCCCTATTTTATGCAAAATATCAATATATTATGCAAAGAGCTAGCTCACTGGAAAAAGCTCTAATTCTGGGAAAGATAAAAGGAAAGAGAAGAAGAGAATGACCTGCTGCAAGGTGAGTGCACCATTGGAAGACTTGAAAGACCAAGTTAGATAGATCATCAGGGAGAAAATCTATTGATGTGGTCACTAGAAGTTATTATGCTGGCACATAATAACATGTTTTTAAAAGGATATAATAACAATCTGTCAACAATTTAAAAGATTAAATTACATTTTACATTTTAAAATATCAAAATAAGAGTACATAAGATAAAACAAAAGGATCAAAAAAAAATTCAGTATAATAGGTTAAAAAAAAGGAAATTTTCACAAGAGAATAGAAAACCTTGAGAGAGGCGTTAAACAAGTCCTCCTGATATGGAATTCCACTATATCTTTTCTAACCCTACTACATGTTGTTCTCAACTTACAACCACTCATTTAGTGATCATTCAAAGTTACAACGGCATTGAAAAAAAATGACATGACCATTTTTTCACACTTATGACTATTGCAGCATTCCTATGGACATATGATCAAAATTCAGATGCTTGGCAATCTTTATTGGCTCATATTTATGATGGCTACAATGTCCCAGATCATGTAATCACCTTCTGACAAGCAAAGCCAATAGGGGAGCCAGATTCATTTTACAACTGGGTTACTAACTTAACAACTGAAATGATTCAGTTAACAACTGTGGCAAGAAATGTCATAAAATAAGGCAAAATTCATTTAGCAACCTCTCTCTTAGCAACAGAACTTTTGGGCTCCTTTGTGGTCATAAATTGAGGAATATCCATACATTTTATTGCATTTTATTGATGCCCCAAGTTTGATTACATTTTCTCAACTATCCTTCTTGCCTTTTGAGAACTGAGATTAGTCTGGAGGACACAAAGCTGCCCTGAAACAAGATAGTTTTTCCAAGTTGTGAAAAAGCCTTGCAGGATCTGAAAATTTGTCACACTCTTATAAGATAACTTTGAACTCTAAGCATCCTATCTGGTTTCCGATTGTTAAAACCTGTTGTAGCATGTTTCGTATCTCTATAATAAAGCAATGCATGGCAAAAGAAGACAAAATTGGCATCACTCTTCTTCCCATCTTATATTTCCAATCTACTCTTGTTACCTAAAGGTAACGATTTAACATAATTCCTGCCAAAAAATGTCATAAGTACCCGAGAAGCTGGACTTCTCTATTGCCAGTGCTTCCTTGAGGTCCACAGGGTCCCATCCAGCTGTCTTTCAGAAGGTCACAATGACCTATTGTGTCCAGAAGGTCCATATTAACCCAGAAGTATGCTAGCACTTAATCTTGATTTAATTGTCTGGGTGTTTGTTTGTTTTATGATATTTATTTTACTGTTATAGTGTGTTTTTAACTTCCTCTCTACAGCACCAGTCATTTGATGATCAGATAGCAAATGCAAAGTATGTATATATACGGGGGGGGGGGAGGGAGGAGGGAGAGAGAGAGAGAGAGAGAGAGAGAGAGATACTGAGACTCAGTGACAGGGATGTCAAACTTGCGACGACACATCATCACGTGACATATCACGATTTTTTCCCTCTTACCTAAACCAGAGGTGTGTTCTCCAGCTACGGATTCCAAGGAATATAGCACACACAAAACTCCGAACAACTCAGTTTACTACAAACACAGTCTTTTTCAGATGCAGGCTGTTAATTAAAACGTCCTTAACAACCTGCCAGAAAGTCCACAGATGAGATAAAGTCTTACGAGAGTTGGCAGAAATCCCAGAAGCAAGGTTTGCAAAGAAAATCCATATTCAATGACCAGTGAGCGAACATGCGTTGTTTCCTGCAACGTTTACAAGCTGTGTGCAAACTTAAATAGGCTAAGGGAGTGGCTAATTAACCCCAAGCCTTACTCTCGAGTAGACCTCCTCCTGAGTAACCACTCCTGCCTTTTGGCAGCTCTGTGTGCCCATGCATTGAGAAGAGGCTCCTCCACTTCATCCTCTTCACTTGAAGGAGCCTCTGGAGGTTCTGAAGGCCCTGGCTGAGTCTCTGCCTCTGGCACCACATCCTCTTCAGCCTCCTCACTGTCCGACTCGAGCGCCGGCTGCACAGGCTGCTGGCACGACACCACACCAGCCTCCTTGTCGTCGGGATCAGCAACAATCCGTGCAGACCGCTGGCAGGCCACAACAAGGTGGCTGTGGCCAGTGTGTGACGCATCTGGCCCTTGGGCTGCAAGTTTGACATCCCTGCTCTATGACCACTTCTTGACTAGAGCTGGTGTGTGTGTGTGTGTTTGTGTATGCGCGCACACACAAATGCTTCAAGCAAAAGTATAGAGCTCTCCCTCCACTCAATATGTAGTATGTATGCATTTAGCCACTTGTGTGGTGTATGTATGGGTGCTTGTATACATTCCAAAAAAGATCACGGCTAGGAAAAATACATTTGCTATTTCATTTGCAAAATTAATTGACCCCTGTCTATATGTGCCAACTGTTCTCTTTACCCCATCCACCAATCATTATCACACACAACGCCAGTCATTTTTCTAGCAAAAAAGAAGAGGAAAAAATCACTATCTTTCTGCTGTTGCACACAAGAATTTCTTCCATCTTCCCTAACCTGAGTTGTGCGTGTAACTCCTAGAATACTGAGACAGAATCTATTTGGAATGTTGGGATTTGCAGTTCCAACACATCTGGGGGGACTGTATTAGGAAAAGTTGATTTAAATAAACTTTAACTTATTCACAAACAAGAGAAGTCACCCAGCTTTTAAAAATTCATACGGTCAGACATTTCTCACCTGCTTTTATAGATCTATATTGACTTTAGCATTTTGAGGAGATGCACAAGACCCTTCAGTAATTGAACTGGATGATCAAATTTCAGGTGATGTAAAAATCAGAGAAAGCATAATCGAAACTCAGTTTTATCCTATAACATTCATTACTGTTTCATTAAACAGCTTTTAATTTAAGTGGTGATATTAAAGCTGTTAACTTCTTTCTATTATGTTTTAAGAGCATTTTACTGCTTTTCAAAAACTTTACATGAGAACTAACAGTTTTTTTTAAAAAAAATATTGACTTGATATTTAAATTATATTAAGGGCTCCATGTCAGCCTCTGAAATGTCATACAGAGTTGCCATGGAAATATCAATGCAATCTGGCTCTCTGAACACCGGAAATCTTACTCGTCAAGGGGAGAGGAAAAAAAAACACCTGAAGATTACAAATAAAAAATAATTGAAGGTAATGGCTTCACAACCTCAGTTCATAAATACTATAGATTATTTAGATCCATGCCTCCATGCAATGTACCATTGCCAGCATGTCTAATGTACAATTCTGTTTTGATTTTATAATGCAGGTAAAAGAGATCTCATTGCTTTAGGGCTTAAGAAGGGTGGGGGGCTTTTGTTCCTTAAAAGTCTGAAATACAGCCATTCCCTTCTACTGCTCCGAATGCTTAAAGCAATAAGTAATCTGGCAAAGATAAAAAAAACCCAATGTTACTGTTTTAAAAACCAGAGCTCTCACTAAAAGAAGATGAGGACCGGCAGGCTAGACAGAAGCTAGGACCTAGCTTCTTTTTCTTCCTGAATGGTTCAGCAGAGAGGATGTATTTTGAACAGAGTTATTAGGATGTAACTGCTGCAGGCATAAACCATCTCTTAGCATTTCATGACATTCAAAGTCGGCAGGTAGTTGCTGCAAAGTTCTTAAAGAACTGTAAAATGTTGCCACATTTATAGCAAGAAAAGAATCTAGAGAAAATGGATACAGAGGAGAATGAAGCAACTCAAGACAGGATAATAAAGAGAATATAACACAAGTACACAAATGACCCATTTATCAGCGACTAGCCACAGGCAAGTTATACATTCCATAGGCCTTCCCTACTGTTACCTCATAAGAACTGATACTTGAGTTGTAACATACAGGTTTTAAGTAGAAGATCCATTTCATAAGCACGGGGAAGATCATATCGAAGTATAATTGGGAGCTTCTGTCAGATTGCCACTTCAGCTAACATCAGCATGACTTGTGAAATTAAATTCCACCAATTAATTTATGCACTGAAGTATTTTCTTTGACTTGAAATCACAATTGTACTCATTAGAACCAATCAAACCAGCATAAATCTTCACCCAATCCTTCTGCCAACAAGAACATATCAAAGAATTATTTATTTAATTTTATTTTTATTTATTTTTATATGCCGCCCTTCTCCGGAGACGCAGGGCGGCTTACGATGCGTTAAGCAATAGCCTTCATACTTTTGTATATTTTATACAAAGTCAGCTTATTGCCCCCACAAACCTGGTCCTCATTTTACCCACCTTAGAAAGGATGGAAGGCTGAGTCAACCTTGAGCCTGGTGAGAATTGAACTCGCAGTAATTGCAGGCAGCTGGATGTTAAATGCTGCCTTAGTAGGAGGCATTAGCCTCCTACGCCACTCAGGCTCAATTAAAGGTTAAGAAGAGATCATCTAGTTCAACTGCTTTCCCAGAATTGGAATCCTCAGATCATTCCAGACAAATGATTGTCCAACTTTTGCTTGAAACCTTCAGTGATAATTCCAAGAGGTAGGTTGGTCCACAGCTTAATAGCTCCTGTGGTCAGAAAATTCCTCACTTTGAGTTTGGATCTTTCTCTGTAAAGTTTTACCCAGTAGTTCTTGCCCTACTCTTTCCTTCCTTCCTTCCTTCCTTCCTTCCTTCCTTCCTTCCTTCCTTCCTTCCTTCCTTCCTTTCATATGCCCATATCAGCTCACTCTGAAAATCAATGAACGGAGAATAAACAGACATCCTATTTTCTATGACAGCACTCCAAGTATTGTAACACTTCTATTATGTCTCCCTTTTGCTTTCTCTTCTTCCAGTCAAGCATACCAAATTCAATTAGGGGCTTGGTATTCTCTGAGCTTAGTTGTTTTCCTGGGCACCTTTTGTAACACCTTTTGATGTTAGATAACATCATCAGTACCTGATGATGCACTGATAATGTGCACCAATAACTACCTAGCCTAGTACTATAATGAAATGTCTGCAGGGAAACAACCAACGTCAGAGAACAGCAAGAACCTGAGCTACATATATTCCCTGCAATTGGATATTCAGTTCCTTGAACTATGTATAGGAATTGATCCCTTGTCATTTTTGTTGTTCTTCTGTGTATTCCTTCTAGCCTCTCAAAATCTTTCTTGTATTGTGATAATCAATGCTGGACATAGTACTTCCACTTTCACCATGTAATATCAGCAATGTAAGATATCCCCTGCCCTTCCTGTTCTAGGACTTCAGGTTCTCCCTTTAGCAGTATAGCTTTTTAACATTGTCCTTCTTAAATTTGTCTCTTGCATCCTGCTGCATATTCCTGAGCATCCCCTCTTTCTTACTGCTTCCTTCCTTGTAATTTACTGTATTTGGGCTTATGCTCCGAGTGTTGTTTTAAGTTCTTAATACTAAATATAATTATATGAGCTGGGGTGGTGCAGTGGTTAGAGTGCAGTACTACAGGCTACTTTTGCTGCCTGCCAGCTGCCTGCAATTTGGCACATTAAATCTCACCAGGCTCAAGGTTGACTCAGCCTTCCATCTTTCCAAGGTGGGTAAAATGAGGATCCAAATTGTTGGGGGACAAAATGCGGACTCTGTAAACCACTTAAAGAGGGCTGTAAAAGCACTGTGAAGCAGTATATAAGTCTAAGTGCTATTGGCATTATAATAAGCATAGCTGGGAAGAGGAAGCTCACTTGACATTAAAGCCAAAATATCTATAGTGATCACAATGGGTCTATACAGCATAGGACTGTATAGAACCATAGAGCTGGAAGGGTCCTCAGAAGTCTTCTAGTCCAATCCTCTGTAGGAAGCCTTATACCAGGGGTGAAATGCTCCCGGTTTGGACCGGATCGGTGGTTCGAAGAACTGGTAGCAAAAATCCCTGCCCCCACCCTCCACATTGCCCAGCTGAGCTGCGCAATCATCAGAGGCTTTTGTTTTAATTTTTAAAAGCATTTTTTCTACAACCTCTTTGGCAGAAAAAATGCTTTTAAAAGTAAAAAAAAAAAGCCTCTGGTGATCACGCGGCTCAGCTGGGATCATCAGAGGCTTTTAAAAGCATTTTTTCTACAACCTCTTCGGCCGAAGAGGTTATAGAAAAAATGTTTTTAAAAGGAAAAAAAAGCCTCTGCTGATCAGGCAAGTCAGCTGGGATCGTCAGAGCCTTTAAAAAAAAAAAGAAAGCCTCTGCCGATCAGGCAAGTCCGCTGGGATCTTCAGAGGCTTTAAAAAAAAAAAAGAAAGCCTCTGCCGATCAGGCAAGTCCGCTGGGATCTCAGAGGCTTTAAAAGCATTTTTTTACAACCTCTTCGGCTGAAGAGGTTGTAGAAAAAATGGTTTTAAAAGTAAAAAAAAAAAAGTTGGCCATGCCCACTCAGTCATATTACCCCCACCACCAAGCCATGCCCACAGAACCGGTAGTAACAAATTTTACATTTCACCACTGCCTTATACCATCCCATCAAATGGTTGTTTAGTCTGTTTTTGAAAACCTCCAATGATAGAGCACCCAAAACTCCAGAAAGAAAACTATTCATTACGTTATAAGTAACTGGCGAACATGGCTGGCCCAAAGTCACCAAGCTGTCTTAAGTCTGGATAGAATACAAGGTGATACCTGGAGTCAGCAGAATAGAAGAGAAAGAAATGGAGAAAATCATAAAATACAAAGACCTGCCAATAAAAGTAAAAAAAAAAAAAAGCTGAGTCAAAAAAGTGAAGCCAATACCAATAGTGATATTTTGTTATGGCCTATGGGCTAATCAATAAACTAAACTAACTAACCAATAGTGATAGGCACCTTGGGTGCAATCCCAGAACATTTGGAATACACTTGAACACTATCGGCATTGACAAATCACCATCAGTCAATTACAAAAAGCACCTTTACTTCAGTGGCGGGTTGCTACCGGTTCACTCCAGATTGGGCGAACCGGTAGCAGCAGCGGCAGGAGGCTCCGCCCACCCACCTGGACCAGGGGTGGGTTCTACTTACCTTTACTACCGGTTCTCAGCGGGGCTGCACGCACACGCTTGCTTTGCTCACGCGTATGCTCTTCTGTACATGCGCAGGAACATTTTGATGACGTCAGGGTCAGTGGGTGGAGCTTCCCACCAGTTTTACTACCAGTTCTATAGAACCGGTGCAAACCGGGGGCAACCCACCACTGACCTGGGTGCTTCTGCACATCCAGGTAGCAAACTAAATTGAAACCCACTACTGCTTTACTTGGAACAGCTTATATCTTGCAATTATACCTTTAACACCATCAAATAACATCTGCCTATTCCAGGTCCTTAGGAAGGACACGTTCTGTGGATAAAAATGCCTAATCCAGTCTAAACATCTGGCTGACAATGTGATGAACCACAATAATAACACAAATTTCCATCTGTCAATTACAAAAGGCCATTTGCTTGGATCTGCACATATATTATGCTGAATATATTATGACACCCTATGTTCTTGGCAAGCACTTGATGCATATGAAGGCCAACACCAACTGTAATGAACTGGCAGCTGTGATCCCTCTCACTTTTTGTGTATATAATAATAATGAAAGTGCATTCCTGACCTACTTACCATTAATCTTAGGAAGAAGCTCCTTTGGCACAATAGAAACTAATTTTCTGAGATTAAAAATAGACACCTGGTATACAATTTTCATCAGGACCACCAGCATTTATTTATGGTTATCATCTTTTTCATCATCATCATCATCATCATCATCATCATCATCATCATCATCACCATCACCATCATTAGAATAATTGCAATTACAATCTGGTCAAAAGATTCCAGAGAGCAAGCAGAGGCTTAAGAGTGCTTCTGGGGTTTTTTTTTTGGATGAGGGAATTTAAAGAGAATGTTCCTAATAACTGTATAAAAAGTATAAAAAGAAAAAGAAAGCCTTTTGCTGTGGATCTTTAAGAAACAAAAGTAAAGAAGGACAGAAGCCTGCAGTTGTGACCTGCAATACTAATGACTTATTTGTGATTCTGCTTGAGAAGAGTCTGGCAGGAAGGAGAGAATATACAGGCGTTTCAAGAAAAAGTCAAAGATTTGGAGAAGCAGGTAGCCACACTTCAGCTGATGAGCAAGGATGAAGCTTTATTGAATTAAAAAATGAGCACAGTAACAAACTGGCAGAAGAATCAACTCCCCTAAGGAAGAGAATCGCAGAAGCAAGCCCAGAGGATGAGGATGAGTACCAGAAGTCAGAGATGCTATTCCGTGCATAAAGGCAAAATATATCTCTCAGCTTTAACAAAAAAAAAATAAAAATCTAGAAATAACTAGATAGCAACAAAGAGTAAGGAAAAGTCTAATTCTTATGCCATCTTGTATGGATTTTTGCAGCCATGCATGATATCACTGCCTTGGACTGTCTTGGACCAGAAGAATACTGGCAAGATTTCATGCTAAGAAAAAAAATCCCCAAAGGCAGCAGAACTCCAAGCAGACATCCCATTCAGGCTTTCAATGTATTATCTATCTATCTATCTATCTATCTATCTATCTATCTATCTATCTATCTATCATTCTATCTATCTATCTATCTTTGGGTGTTAAGTGAATTTCGTTGTATGGGTAAACTGTGTATTCATGTACAATGGCAATAAAGTTATTATCTATCTATCATCTATCTATTATCTACCTACCTACCTACCTACCTATCTATCTATTTCTATCAAATTATATCTATCTATCTATCTATCTATCTATCTATCTATCTATCTATCTATCATCTATCTATATATCTATCTATTTTTGGGTGTTAAGTGAACTTCATTGTATGGGTATACTGTGTATACACATACAATGACAATAAAGTTATTATTATTATCTATCTATCTACCTATCTATCTATCTATCTATCTATCTATCATCTATCTATCATCTATCATCTATCTATCATCTATGTATTTATCTATCTATCATCTATCTATTTATCTATCTATCATCTATCATCTATCTATCTATCTATCTATCTATCTATCTATCTATCTATCTATATCATCTATCTATCTATTTATCTATCTATATCATCTATCTATATCATCTGTCTATTATCTATCTATCATCTAGCTATTATCTATCAATCTATTTATCTATCTATCATCTAACTATCTAGCTATTATCTATTGATCAATCTCTATCATCTACCTATCTCTAATTTATATAGCTGTCCAACTCACATATCGGTGACTCCAAGCAACTTACAAAATTGTTTAAGATCCACCACATAATAAAAACCCATTAAAAGTCCCATCTCACCTCCCATAGCAGCAACTTCCCAACCACTGGATGGTGTCCACTGAAGTACCTCTCCACTCCACATTCTTTGTGACTCTGATCCCTGCCTAGATACCAAACCTGTCCATAGAAAAAGCCCACTCACTTGCAAAGCCTTTAAAGAAGGAGCAAAGGGACAGGAAATGAAAGACATTTCCAAGTCACTCCTAACCCAACAGTTAAATTAAATTAAAGCAGTCCAGGAAGAGGGACCATAACAGAATGCTGACATGCAACTTTCTGTCATCCAGGGCACACAGTCAGGACTGGCATGAGCCATCAGATAATACGGTCAATTGACCAGATTAGATCTTCCACCATCATCTATGCCAGGCATGCAAGCAGAATTCCTAAGTCAACTCTGCAGGCAGGAGCAGATGGCATCCCCTTCTCAGAGATTAGCCATGTTAGCATGGGGGAGCAGGTAAGTGTTAGCATTTGTTACAATGGTCTGTCCCTTCCAACAGCCAGCCTCTGCTGCTGTATTGTATTCACATAATTCATCCTCATAATTCTTACATATATATATATATATATATATATATATATATATATATATATATATATATATATATATATATATATATATGTATATGTATATAAAATGAATAAAATAAAATAAAATGTGTTGTACCAAAGAAGAAGTTTGCTCTTCTTTCCTCACTGCATTTTTATGTTCTTCTAAACATACACTTATTCGTCTATTTGTCTGTCCAATATAAGATGACTGATAGGAGGCACATGGCACTTCGTATATCCCCTGGTTTTCCAACTCAATTTTATCCTTAGTGTTTCTCACCATCATCGATATTTTTCTATCTGTACGGAACAGATTTTTTGTTTCCGTAATATCTTACTAATTTTGTCGGTGGTCCCTTTTATATAGGGCAGGATGGCAATTCCCATATTGTATTCTTCTTCTTGGATTTTGCTCTGTCCTACTGTCCCTTGCTGGATTATAGTTCTAATTCTATTTTCGTGGAACCCATTTTCTATTAATACTTCTGTGAGGGTCTTAAGCTCTGTTTGTACAGAGCTGTAAGGATTTTTGGAAGATTTTAAGCTAGGATTTTAACCAGAATTTTAAACATTTTAACTAACGTATTTAACATGACGCGAGAAAACACCTGAGATTTTAATTGTGTGTGTGTGTGTGTGTGTGTGTGTGTGTGTGTGTGTGTTTGTCTTTGGCTTTGTGCTAGTACGAGCAAAACATGATCGAAGATGCCATCTCTCTATAAATACTGGTGGGGAGGTGTGGAGTGTGGCTTTGTTGTTGTAAGCGGGTTGGTTGGCTGTGTTGTTACATCTTGATTAGTTGATGGAGTTGATGTTTGCAGATTAGTCAGCTGTTTCATAACATCCTGTGTGGGGATCGGAGGGGGGCTCAGCAGCTGACCAGATTCAAACCAAATCCTATCCAACAGACGAAATGCGACCACGGTCCAGGGGCCGGACCACAGCGGCATCGCCAGCTGTTGCGCCCCCCTCCGATCCCTACACAAAGCAAAGTAACACATGCCATGAGCACATAACAAGAGCTCAGACTCGGAGCCAAACCAAAGCCTGGGATGTTGCATCACAGCCATCTGCTCAAGACAATACATCACAGAACTCAGGATGTTACAACACTAAAGCTCAGCATGTTACGACACAACCCATTACCCAGGTCGTTACAACACAAAAGACTAATGGGCACACAGCTAGGACCTCACCCACACAGGATGTTACAAAACAGCCAACTAATCTGCAAACATCAACTCCATCAACTAATCAAGATGTAACAACACAGCCAACCAACCCCCTTACAACAACAAAGCCAGCACTCCCCACCTCCCCACCAGTATTTATAGAGAGATGGCATCTCCGATCAAGCTTTGCTCGGATAGAGAAGACTAAGGCTTTTGTTTTCAGGGGACTGAACGTTTCATCACCAAATGGGCTTGGCTGTGGGAGTAGGTAATAAGCTGTGCAATATGAGGACAAGACTTCCTAGGTCCCTCAGGATGATGAGGTGAGCTAACAATCTATTCATCAGCTCAACAACCAATCTTCCTCGAGGCACTGAGAACCAGAAGAGATACATAGTATTATGGCTGGAACCGCTTCAGACACATAACAAAAGCTCCTTGGTATGGACCACAATATGAAATATCATCCTACGACCCATTTTACAAATATCATATTGGTATACCTGCTGGCCTTCAGGAAAGCATCAAAAACCTGACTGTTTACCAGGCTTGGGGGTTGGCAAATTTGTGAAGCTAAGGTAGGTAGTTATTACTCTGAGGTTTTATTCTTGGCTGCAATTTCTCCTTTTTTGTTTAGATTATGTGTGGTGGGTTTTTTTTAAAATGGTGATTTATAATTCTTATACTCTATTTGCTGCCCAGATCATTTTGGCAAGCAGGGTGGCCATATAAATGCAAATAAATAAATATTACATTGCAGAATTCAAAGCTATGATCTTTCAGTGTCAGCATGTAATTACAGATGAGCTACACAAATCCTGTTTTCTTGCCTTCAATCTTGATTACACCTCTGCTAAGCAAAGCTCTTTCAGTCACACAAGCCATGGTGAAAGTTCATCCAGTCTTCACCATAAGGAGCACAATGTTTTATGAGGGCCCCTACAGGAAGGCCAGCAGCTAAATGCTCAAGGGCAGACACCTAGATAGATTACCATTCAATGGTGGGTTGCTCCGGGTTCTGCCCGGTTCTACCGAATAGGTAGTAACTTTTGGAAGTAGTTCTCCGAACCAATAGTAATGGCAGCCAGGCCACGCCCCCAAACCAGTTCCCCGGTCACTGCTTGCTCTACCATCTGAAGCTAACCGGAGCAAAGAAGCCTCTCAGCCGCCTGGCTACAGGTGCCGAAAAGTCCTTCAGCCGGTGAAAAGAAAGCTGTGCATGCGCGAAGATGGCGGCAGCAACCGGAGGTCTTTCTGACGCTGTGTGCCAGTGGCTGGGTGGAAAAGAAGCCTCTCAGCTTCCAAGTTCAACAGCAGGCTCAGTCCCTTCACACAGGATCGCTTTTCTCCGTGCCCGAGAAAGATCAAAAGGCGTGGAGCAGCCTTTAATGATGCCTAGACAAGGTTAAAGAAAACAAACCACTGAGGGAAGGAGCCCACCAAAGCTGCCAGCATTGCAGCCACCCCCCCTCCCCGCAGCTTGGAGCTCTGAGCAGAAGAAGTCCTTGGCTGTTGCGAAGAAGTGGTAGCTCTGGGTGTGCCACGCCCACTTCTTTCTCTTTGAGAGCCACTTTGCAAACAAGAAACAAAACCAGAGTCACCCGAAGCTGCCGCCGTTGGAGCCGCGACAGGGATGGGGGCAGCCCAGTAAGCTGGGTGCCCAAAAATGGCGTGGGGGGAAGGCTGGGAGGAGGTGCAACATGCGGGAGGCTCCCCGCAGTTCCTTGGCTCGTCTGGGCTGCAGCTAAGTCCGCTGCCCTGAGCTGGCAGAGTGGATTGCTCCAGCTGCAACCACAAGGAAGGCCCGTCAGAGGCGAGAAGGGGTGCTTTTCGGCCAGGAAGGGCAATGGAGGGAAAGCCGATACGACCAATGCCACCCCACGTGTCCTGACCTGGGAATGGGGCCGGAGTGTCAAAAAAAAGTTTCAAAAAGTTCCAAAAAATTTAGCCACCTTTTCGGTGGGCATGGCTTTGGGGGGTCATGTGACTGAGTGCGTGAGTGAGGTCACATTGGCCATGCCCAATCAGTCACACCTCTCCCCTCCCCCCACCTAGCCATGCCCACCGAACCAGTAGTAAAACATTTTAGAACCCACCACTGGTAGGATTACATGCACATGCACACACGCGTACACACACACACACACACACACACATACACATACTTGTCTCTTTCATACTCATGGATGAATTGATCATGGGAGGCAGCAATCTTCTAAAGTAAATTTAGCCATTGGGAGCACGGGTCTTACCATTTTATCTGGGGAGGTTTCTTTCTTGGAAATTATAATTATAGATTTCTAAAATATAAACTAATCTAAGCTTAGATATCAATGTATCATATTTTTCGAAGTATAAGATGCACCAGAGTATAAGACGCACCTTAGTTTTTGGGAAGGAAAATAAGAAAAAAGCTGATTGGGGGTGGATCAGCCTCCCGGAATACCCCCAATCAGCTGTTCCCAGAGGTGAATTTTAGCAACAGGTTCCTTGGTTGTGAGCTCTGTGCCTTGCTTTTTTTTCAGCTTCTGAAACCTCCATTTCAGAGGCTTTTTTTCCAGCCTCTCAAATTGAGGTTTCAGAGGCATTTTTCAGCTCTGGGTGGGGCTACATTTGGACTAGAAGATGCACCCAGATTTTCACCCTCATTTTGGGGGTAAAAAGGCAGGGGTGAAATGCTCCCGGTTTGGACCGGCTCGGGCGAGTAGGTAGCGATGGTGAAGGGCAGTTCGGAGAATCGGTAGCAAAAATCCCTGGCCCCGCCCCCCATGCCCAGCTGAGCCGCGCAATCATCAGAGCCTTTTTTTTTTCTTTTAAATGGCTCTGACAAGCCAAGCTCTGACGATCCCAGCTGAGTTGCCTGCTAATCAGGCAACTCAGCTTGGATCGCCAGAGCCATGTAAAAGAAAAAACTTTTTTTCTTTTAAATGGCTCTGACGATCCAAGCTCTGACAATCCCAGGTGAGTTGCCTGCTAATCGGTAGCAAAAATCCCTCCCCCTCCCCCCTCAGTTTGCTTACCTTAGCTGCTGGTCGCAACACCTTGCTGTAATCCCTGCAATCTATTGCTTCAGCAAGCAACTGAATCTCCCTGCCTGCAATCAAGCAGGCAGGGAGTTGTGGACTTCAACTCCCAGAATTCGTCAGCCAGCAAAGCAAAGCTGGCTGAGGAATTCTGGGAATTGAAATCTACAAGTCTTAAAGTTGCCAAGGTTGGAGACCCCTGTTCTATTGGGTAAGTTTTTTTCCCCTTTGGGAGCTTTAAAAAAATAGTTAATTGGGGTTTTTTTAATTGTTCTTTTTTTAGACCTAGCCATTTAAAGTTTAGGAAGTTTTAAATTTAGCTGCTTTTATATAAAAATAAAAATAAAATAAAATAAAATAATATTTGTGCAGCTTTCTGAGATTTAATGTGTTTCTGTAGTGTTTCACTCTAACTACACAAACACACAAAATCTCACAAAGCTGTATGTGGAATTTTGTGTGTGTAAAGTGTGAAAGTTGATTGTTTGGGCTTTTTGTGGCTGTGTGAGGTTCCTGCTTGTTGCAGGGGCCATTTTGGGTCTAGCACAGCTGCTTTTATATTGTGAGTGAGCCAGTTGTGTTGTGTTGTGTTGTGTAGGTTAAAAAGGGCAAAGAAGTGACATTGACTTGGCCACGCCCATCTGACCAACAAGCCACACACCCCCAGTCACCTTACCACCAAGCCCCGTCCACTAATTAAGCCACGCCCACAGAACCAGTAGCAAAAAATTTTAGATTTCACCCCTGTAAAAAGGTATGTCTTATACTCTAAAAATGCTCTAAAAATACTCTAAAATACTGAAAAATACTCTAAAAAACACATACTCTTGAAAAATACAGTAATTCTAAGAAACTTTACAAACTGACCAAAAAAGCCAAATATGAGTTTTAAAGCATAAATTGCAGTAAACAGCTTATACATGTGGTTTTTTATTTCCTTTATGCTTTCTTATGGTCCAGAGAAAATGAAACCCTTTTTCTGTTTTTTCCCCTTTATTTATAAGCAACTACGTCAACCCATAAAATAGTTTCTACAACCACTAAAATGCTTGAGTACCATTGGCTCATGCAAGACCCCTTTTCATTACCTGTCAGTCACTTCGTTGGCTGAGTTCACCTGCCATATGAAAAGATTTGTTTGCTTTTGTCTCTGCATTTGTGTGAACCCAGTCGTGTTTTGTAAATCTTTTTGGGGTGTTCTTTTTGCTCAGCAATATCTGTGAACTGTTTAATATAATGTGCAAATCTGGCCATTAGCTTTGATCATGGATCTCACCTCTTAAATGTAGTAAAAATAATAGGGAAGATCTATCAAAAGTTTCTATTTTCTTTTGCTCAGGAAGAGGAGGAAATAAATACCGTATTTTTCGGAGTATAAGACGCACCTTTCCCTCCCCTAAAAGGGGGTGAAAATTTAGGTGCATCTTATACACCAAATGTAGCCCTGCCCACCTACTGGCCCCCACCTTTTGGCCTCTGCCTCCCAGCAATTTACCTCCTTGCAGCAAGCAGCAAGAAGAAACAGCCCATTTCAGCTTCAGCACAGCTTAATTAGCACCAGTTGATTGTCTGTTGGATCGGCCTCCCAACTCTCAGCTGTTTTGCACGGGCCTCTGCTGCTTGCTGCAAGGAGGTAAATTGCTGGGAGCAGATTTTTTTTCCTCGTGCTAATCAAGCTATGCTGAAAACGAAAATGAAAGTAAAGCAGGCTATTTGCTGCAATGAGGCAAAACTGCTGGGAGGCAGAGGCAGATTTCTTTTTCTTGTTTTCCTCACCAAAAAAGGTAGGTGCATCTTATAGTCCGGAGCATCTTATACTCTGAAAAATATGGTAGACAAAAAGGGTCAACTCACCCACCATATGAATTGAAAAGAAAACTCCTGTGATAGATCTAATGTCTAGTGAGACATAATTTTTATTTCTTTATTTCTTTTCTTTTTTTAGGAAAAGAAGTTTTGTCACCCATCTGTGTGGTTAGCAGTAGTCTTAACAATCAGATGAGATTCATGTCCTCAGAAGGGCACATCTATGCTTCTTATTTGAGGGAGCTGATTCACAATAAAATTCACATCCATCACATCTTGGAAAATCTATATGATTCTGCGAAAAGGAGACAGGACATCAGGGAAAAGACAGATGTATTTATCATGCACATACCATACCAGGAGACCAAAAAAAAAAAAAAGTCATTGCTGCTTTCCTGACTGCAGAATAAGAGAACTCTCATTAATCATTGGGACCATATACTGAAAGGGAAATATTGACTGGATTTGAAGAAACATCAGTTTTCTAATGGAGTAATTCCTTTTTAAAGGTAACCGCCAGAGTTTCTTTAAATTAGAATGCCTAGCAGCCAGTTTGAGTCATTTCAGGAATTCCAAAGGAACAAAGGAAAAAATAGATGCATTTGTTTCCCAAAAAGTAATGTAAATAATGGGTGGAAACTGATCAAGGAGAGATTCAAACTAGAAATAAGGAGAAATTTTCTGACAGTGAGAACAATCAACCAATGGAACAGAAGTTATCTTTGGAAGTTGTGGAAGCTTCATTACTGGAGGTTTCAAGAAGAGATTGGACAGCCATTTGTCAGAGATGGTGTAGGGTCTTCTGCTTGGGCGGGGGGTTGGACTAGATGACCTACAAGGTCCCTTCCAACTCTGTTAATCTGTAAGAATATTGCACAGGATGACAGTTTAAGAATCAAATTGTTCTCAGAAAACACTGAAATCTTTTTTCCTCGAGAAGATATAATCCATGTACTCTTTCTTCATGTAGGGTTTTTTTTTTGAAATTTGATTCTCATTATTCTCTTTTGATGAGCAGATGGCCTCAACATACTTCTTCCATAACTGATCCCTCACTTTTGTATTCAATCTACATTCATTCAGCACCCATTCATTCTTGATCCTATGTTTTCTTTTTTTTTTAATCTCACACAATTCTTAACTATCCCATTCCGACTGCACTGAAATGGTTTGCTTGACATACCCAACTCTTCGCTGATCAACAAAATGAACAGAAGCCATTTTTACTTTTTCCAATAAACCTTCATCCTTCACAAGAGACTACACCACCTTTCCACAAGCATTTGTGCCTCTACATCATTTTCTCATCTTTGTTCATTGTATACTTTTTGCAAGGTACACAAATTCATTGACTTGTTTCAGTTTTTGCCTTTCGTGTGCAATTTGCAACTGTCTAGTTCATTTTCCATGTCACCCACTAGTCAAATTAATTCATGCATTAATTGTCAGATCAATTCTCCTTATGGCATTATACAATCTACATAAAATTTGCTGAAAATAATTTGGTTCTCAGCCAACTTGATACCATCTACATCAGGGTTGAAATGCTCCCGGTTCGGACCAGATAGCCCTATTCGGAAGCGATGGCGGCGGGTGGTTCGGAGAACCGGTAGCAAAAATCCCTGCCCCCCCCATGCCCAGCTGAGCTGCATGATCATCAGAGGCTTTTTTGTTTTTTACTTTTAAAAGCATTTTTTCTACCACCTCTTCCGATGAAAAAATGCTTTTAAGAGTAAAAAAAAAGCCTCTGATGATCGCGCGGCTCAGCTGGGATCATCAGAGGCTTTTCAAAGCATTTTTTTCTGCAACCTCTTGGCTGAAGAGATGGTTAAAAATGCTTTGAAAAGTCTCTGACGATCCCAGCTGAGTTGCCTGATCATCAGAGAGGCTTTTCAAAGCATTAGAAAAAATGCTTTGAAAAGTTAAAAAAAAAGAAGTTGGCCACGCCCACCCAGTCACATTACCCCACCACCACCACCAAGCCATGCCCACAGAACTTGTAGTAACAAATTTTACATTTCACCCCTGATCTACATAAAAGTACACACACATTCACATATCCAAATCAAAATATCCCTGATACCACCACACTGCTTTTCTTACACAATTATCCAGGGAGACATCACATATCCTGTTCAATGTTGAACAATCAATCTCACATTCCGAATCTTTTGTCACCCATATAGCCCAAATTGTCTCAGTTATAGATCATAAAAAGTAAAATCAATTTTATTTTGATTGTATTCATTCATTTGCTATACTACATGCACATATCATTGACTTATCTTTTTAACCAAGTATCTAAAATTAACACTTTTTTACAAAGCTGTTCATCAAGCAATCACTTTTCTCATTAATAGTTGAGTCTCTGAATGATTTATTGAGCCCTGGTGGCGCAGTGGTTAGAATGTAGTTTTGCAGGCCAATTCTGCTGACTGCCAGCAGTTCAATTCCCACCGGCTCAATGTTGAATAACCCTTCCATCCTTCTAAGGTCAATAAAATAAGGACCCTGATTGTTGCGGGCAATATGCTGACTCTGTAAACCGCATAGAGTGGGCTGTAAAGCACTGTGAAGCGGTATATAAGTCTAAATGCTATTGCTATTTAGTCACTTAGAAAGTTCTACAATTTTTCCCTAAATTTGTATTTGCTTCTGTTATATTATGTATGGACTTCCTCAATCCAATCAATACTCAATCTAGCCATTCATATAATACCTTTTAGCAGGATACAGTGCAGACCAGTGGTGGGTTGCTACTGGTTCACACCGGTTCGGGTGACCCGGTAGCAGATGCAGCGGGAAGTTCCGCCTACCCGCCTAGACATCATCAAAGCACATGTGCAGAAGTGGCACGCACGTGAGTGAAGCAAGCACACACGCACGAGTGAACCAGTAGCAAAGATAAGTGAAACCCACCACTGATGCAGACTGCATTGCCATCTTAGTCACACCTATAGCACATGGACCCTCCTGACAATCACAACATTGGCACATTTTAGCTAGTATGCCATAAGCACAAATTAAGTGCAGTTTTGCTCTGTGCAGGATCACGCTAGTCTATGCAAGCTAGAACGCTGAACAATTGATTACCATGCAAGCCAAAATAGTGTAGCATGTATCCCACCAATTAGAAGGCATATGTATGAAACAAACTTATTACTTGCAGTGCGAAATAAGCCTTCCTTTTAAAAAAAAAAAAAAATAGCAAGAATTAGAAATGCCACTCTTATCTCACTGCTGCCTGTCCCTAGCAGAGACTCACGTTTTGGAGTGGTTCTCATACCAGAACCTACGAGAAACATATTAAGTTTGTTCGGTGCAATTGTTCAGAAGTGATAAAAAAAATTTTAGAATGTGCTGAGATGGACAAGTTAACAAAAGAAATTAAAGAAAAAGAAGAGACAGATTACTATATAATTTGGAATAAATGTATGAAAGGCTCGAGAGCAGAAATAAAGAAATAAAGAACAACACAAATAGAGGAGAAGATAAAATGTAAAGTATGTATGTAGCAAATATATATCTTAGCTAATTGTTTTAAGGGGGGAAAAAGTTAAGCACTAATGGGTTTTTCAGGCATCTGAAACAAATATATAGAAATGTATAAAATTAAGGCTATTAGGATTAGAAAATACATTGTAATCAATCAAAAAGGGGACAATGAAGAAAATGAAACAATATGAGAGACATGGGAGGGGGATCATAGTGGAAAGCAGACCACGAAGAAACACTTGTTAAAAAGAGAATATATTTATATGTTGTATGTGATGTGTTTGTCATAATGTGTAGTAATAAAACAATAAAACTTTTTTTTAAAAGTTTGTTCAGTGCATTAGACTACCACAGCTACAGTATATATTAATGCAGCTGTTGCTTTCAGATCATTTTTCACTTCATTTTTCCACATATTATTATTATGTTTGGCATAAATATATCAGTGTTGCACTTGAACTATTAATATTGGTACTTGTTTGGGATGCTCATATTCCCCAGCCTACTAGCAAAATACCATCAAGTGATCCTGGAAATGTTATAACCTTAAGTCTCTTACTGACATTAAACCAAAACCAGACTGCTTTGCCAAGATGCATTTCTTTTCTCTTGTAACTCATAAAACATTTTGATTAAAGCTAAAATGATTTCCAGACTGACACAATCTTATGCCATTCTATTAGTGTATGTTTTCTTCAACCACATAGCATTCCTCTCAAAGACAAAATGTCTGGAAGTCAACAATAAGAATTGCTTTGTTGATTTGCTTGTGTTTTCACTGAAGTTCTGTGGAAAAGATAGAATATAACTTTATACATAGGCTAATAAAAGAGTATGGGACAGTGAAGGACAGATAGACAAATCTTTGCAAGCAAGTGTAGAATTACCATTAGTTTTAGGTTACAATCTGTGGGCAAAGTGAGCACAAATAAGAGAATCAGTTCAGCCTAGTAGTTAAGGCACCAAGCCAGAAACCAGGAGACTGGGAGTTCTAGGCCCGCCTTAAACATGAAAACCAGCTCTCTCTCTCTCTCTCTCTCTCTCTCTCTCTCTCTCTCTCTCTCTCTCTCTCTCTCTCTCAACTTACCTCACAGAATTATTGTGGGGAAAATAGGAGGAAAAAGGAGTATTAGATATAGTCAATGACTTGAAATGTTTATAAGAATAATAAAGGTAGAATTTAAAAAATGGAAAGTATCTAATGTCTCCATTTAAGGTTGTGACTACTTCCTTTATTCCTAATTAAATAGATAAGCAACACCATAAAAACAAGGAGCCAGAAAGCTTAAAACTGAAAAAGTATTGCATTGCAGAGGTGACCAAGTTTCTATTTAATTATCAGGATTTGAAAAGATTAATAGAAAACTAGAGCTCAGAAGGGATTAGTTTACTATATTATGTTGTAGACTGTAATTTCAAGGGGCTGTTCTGATATTGTAAATATAGTGTTCCTTTTTTTACTTTTCTTCTCATAGAAGAATTATCCCAGACTGGAATCAATTAGACAAGGACACAAAATTCCAAGAATTTATGATAAGTAATATTTATTGAAGAAAAGATAGAAAGTCATAATGAAAGAATTCAGTTCAGTGTTATCATATAGAAGCAAGCCCTACTTTTAGAATCAATAGTCAAACCTTCTCCTGTTCACTCTACTGTCTACCCAGCCGGTTCTTTTGGGTGGAAAAGCCAGTTTTCACCAGTGCCTTTTTTGAACAAATGTGTTACTGTGTTCCTTTTTTCTTGAAATGTGTCATAATTAATTCTTATAAGAATTATAAATATACAAAAACTAGTAGGTATCTGCATCCCAGAATGCTATGAGTAAACTTGCTTCAGGAAGCACTCTAAACTTCATCCTCCTGCACAAGACTTGAGTCTTCGGAGAAAGGCGGCATACAAGTTGAATGAATGAATGAATGAATAAATAAATAAATAAATAAATAAATAAATAAATAAATAAATAAGATAGAGCTAGACAGATGTTTGGATTTCTTCCAACACAGATCCATTGCTGGTTCCCAGATGTCTTAGGTAAGCCTTAGCTAATGGTAATTACCATCCAACAATGCTAGCTGATACAAGAGCATCAAAATGAATAACCCAGCTGAGAACTGAATGAACAACAAAACAAACAGAGCATGTAAATTTGATATTAGAGGACTACCACAACTCCCATGGCATACCAACTGCAGATAAACATGTCACAAACAGGAAGAAATTGCATTCATTGCATTTTATTTGTTTTAATTGTTTATTTGTTTACCAGAAAGATCTAGTCTTCTTATGTTTTTTTGGTTTTTTTTATTGAAAAAGTTTTTCAAATACAAATTTTCCCCCCTTTTCTTCCCCCCTCCTCCCTAACCCCCCTCCCCCTCCCCTCCCCCTGTGGCTTCTCCAAAATAAAACCCAAATTAATAACAGATTATATAATACTTTACCATCCTTTTATCCACCCCCCATATACTGACCCTTTCTTTCTAACAATATTATTATATCCCCCCTATACTATACATTTCAGAACAATATTCAGCTGTAAAATTATATAATAAATCCTAATTTGGCAATTTCAACTCATAATCTACCCATTTCCTCCTCCCCCATACAGATATCTCTTAATTCAAGTCTTTTACGTATATTAATATAACATAACATCCCTTTTCCTAAACTAAACAATCAGTAAACTAACCCTGTTCCACCCATTTTCCTACAGGTCTACCATACATAATATTTTTAATATTTTTGTTCTTCTGCCCACTCCACTAAAAAAATATTTCCATATGTAAATAAAATCCTCAAATGACTTTAAGCTTGTATTCCATATGATATCTTCTATAATGTCTTTCAACTGGATTGTTAATTCGATCACCCATGTTAGGGTAACATCACATTCTAGTTCCAACAGTATGTTCAATATCTTCAATTACCATCTGCCCCCATCAATAATAAATATTTTCGTATATAAAAAACCACCCGAGTGACTTTATATTTATATTCCATATAGTGTCTTCTGTAATGTCTTTCATCTAGATTATTAATTCCAACCACCATGTTAGGGTAACAACCAGATCTTCTGCATGCCCCAATCCCATAGTTCTCTTGCCTTGTAGCTCAGCATAAACGTAATCCATTTGTCAAAGAGTCCAAAATAGAACGTTCCAATCCACTCAATTAAAGGCCATCTTCCACATCCCAAAAGCACAGCACTGCAGAGATCTGTCACTCTCCTCAAAATAGTATAAACCAATACTTTGCCTCAGCTATATTTTCATATATTTAATCGTCTCTTAAGTAACTGGCATTAGACTGTTGTTTAGTCTAAAATTTTTTAGTTTTGTAGAACCTGCTTCTTCTTTTCTTAACTTTTTGTGGCTTAGATCTCCATCCTGGTTGCCTTTCTAGGACTTGTATATCAGCTGATTGATTTCCATGCTGGTCTGTAACTTGATAAGTCATCACATTAGAATCCAAAACCGCCTCTCTTGTATTTATAGGTAATCCAACTATAACCTCTGAAGGAGAATCCAAAAGCGGCTCGTCCAAAAAGGCCTCTGTAACTTGTTTTTCCATTACCTCCATCTCCATCTGTTTAGCCTGAATTTCAATCTCTTGTTGATTTTGCTTTTCTTTATTCCCCTCGTGTATTATACATGGAGATGTTGAATTCATTTTAAGAACCTTGTAGTAGAATTCTTCCGCTTTTTCAACAGTATTTAGTTGATATCTTTCTCCTTGATATCTCAATATTATACCAACTGGAGCATCCCAACTAAATGGGATGTTTTGTTTCTTTAGCTCAGTCACCAAAAATCCAAAATCCTTTCTATCTTTTAACATCTTGGGTGGCAGCTCTTTAAATATCCAAATCTTCCTTCCATGCATTTCAAGAGTGGAGTTAAAAGACTTTTGCACGATATCATTTCTTATTTCTTTATCAGTAAAGTAGATCACCACATCTCTAGGCAGCTGCCTTTGCTTTGCCACCCAAGAATTAGCTCTATAGGCCTTATTAATCTTGCAGGATACTTCTTCAGGACTAACCTTTAAAATCACAGCCAGAACTTCAGCAGACATCTTTCTCAAATCTTCTCTTTTATTTTCCTGTATTCCCCTAATTCTTACCGCAAATTCCATGAGTCTGAATTGCATCATTGTGGCTTCATTTTCAATCCTTTGTTTTATATTATCTGCATTGTAAGTCTTGTAGTCAGCTTCCTTTATTTTTTTAAACTCTACTTCTGAGCTTTTTTCCTGAATCATTATTAAATCATTTTCAATTCTTTGCATTTTATTATCCAGATTATAAATCTTATAACCAACTTACTTCATTTTAGACTCTATTTCTAGATTGATCTCTTTATCCAACCTCTTAATTGCATCTAAGAAACTTTTCAAATGTTGCTTCAGGATATCATACTTTTGTTGAACCAACTCTTTAATTTCCTGTCTAAAATTTTCAAGGTTCTGATTCACAATCTTATCATGTCTTGCCATCTCCTCCAGTACAAATTCCTTTAGCTTTGTAAAGCCATTCTTCTGCATCTGCAAGCTCACAACTTGTTCATGTGGTTTATAAATGGGGGAGCCCCCCCCCCCCACAGCTTGGTTGTCTGGCTTTGTCAGTTTTAACGCCATCCTGCCCCACAGATTTTTTTTCCCCCTTTATGGAGAAAGACTTCTCTCCAAACAATATTAATATCAAATCTCTAAGAAGAAAAAAGCATGAAATAAAAATTTTTCTCTTCACTTCTAGCCAGCGCTGTTGTTTCAGTTACTTTGTAACCTATTAAACTATTCAAACAGAAGGACTTTCGCTTTCGGCTTTCTTCTCAAGCCTCAGCCAGTCGCCATTTTAAACTTTCTTTTTTTCCCCTTTCACTCTTCTTTACTTTTAAAATCAGTCTTAGGGTTGTTAGAAATACTTGCAATTTAAGATCCCAGATCCGGATTTCATCCTACTTGTTCAGGTGATCTGTTAGTTTCGTTAGTTGGTCTGGTCCCATCACCTGGCTCTGCAAAACACAGAGTTCTCCCGAAGCCCGGAGCAGCAGCGAGCGAAAATAGGGAGCCTCATCCTGCTTCCTCCCCAGAAGTAAAAAAGAACTCTGGGGACTTCGCAGAGGGCTCTATCTGCCCTCGCCAGCTCTGTCTCACATTTCCTTAAGGAAATGTGCTGTAAAGGCGGCTCTTTACGGGCAACGGGGCTGGCGGTCTCAAAGGACCGTCTGGTGGCAACGGAAGCCAAACCGGAAGCCTAGTCTTCTTATGTTTTTCATCAAATGTACACAGAAAAAGTATTCAGCTTGATTTGTAGCATCATTGGTTTCAGACTATTTTGCCTAAAGAAAACAGGACTTAGATTTGTTCAACAGTACCTTAATAAATGGGTGAGCATTTCAAATAACTCTTGGGAAGAATTTACATTCCATACCCTGGATTTCAGCTACTGTTTCTGAGACATTGGTGGCAAAGACTATATTGACCAACTCAGTCAATTGCAGTAGGAAATCTTACTGTTTTATGGAATCTGTTTGCTGTTTCTGTTTCTGTTTATTTTAACAACTAAGATTTTTAAAAGTAATGCCATAAGGCATGAATTATGCTCAAGCTCTTTTGTTTCAGAGAAAAATATGTGGCAGTTAAATATTTTTCCAACACTGATATAATTTGCATCAACACATTATTAACCCAACAATCTGCATTAGAAGAATAACAAAAAAATGTGCTACAAGGGAAACTTGATCATTTGGCTTCAGCACAAATTTAAATGATTAGAAACCTTCTTCAGAAGTTTGCTTCAATGTGTAACAACCTAAAAAATAGGTAGGGATCAGGGTTGCACATGCAACCTCACCCCTTTCATTCTCCGATCTCCAAGGATTAATCAGAAAGTCTAAAGTAATCTATGCTTGCAACCCATGAAATCTGGAATCCTGTGGAACCAGGGCCTTGTATCATCCACAGAAGTATGCTATCATATAATCAGTTATCCTTTAGGTCTTTCATCTAAAAACATAGTCAGACTTAACTGAATGCAATGCCAGCATGCATGCCCATCCCCTGCTCACTTTCAAACCCTCCTGAATTCAAACTTACTCTTGAATAGGATGAGTATCTTTTCATCAGCAGCAATGTGGATTCCTATGCATTCACTAGGGCTGCAGTGATGAGATAGAAAGCAATAGACAAATAGGAGCCCTAATTAATGCTATGTCTCTCTTTTCCTCACTACATTTCCAAGAGAGACAAACTTATGTAAAACTCATGATTGATATTGATCTGCGTAGTAGAGGGTGAGTATTTCCCACCATTGCTAAGCAGCTTTTTAATCAACTAATCAAACTTGGTTCAAGCAGAAAGTAAGCTCTTGATGCGGCAGCAATCAGCACAACATTTCCAACAAGAGAGTATGTCACTGGGCCCAGTCTGCTTAGGTGTTCCACCTGACTGGACCCAGGAGGTGAGCCTTCTCTGCCATGACACCTGTCATGCAGAACATCAACTCCCTCAAGGGGGGATGGCCCCAAACCTATTGAATTTAAGAAAATACTTAAAATTTTGAATGCACTCTCCTGTGTTTTTGTTTATATTTTTAAGGCTTTTGTTTTAATTGTGTGCACTGCCCAAGCCACATTCTGTCAGCCCTTCAAGGTAGTCCAGACAAGAAGCATCAACCATGAGTATTGACACCACCTTAATTGCAAGATAGGCCCAGTTTGGTCCAATGGTTAAGGCGCCAGGCTGGAAAGTAGGAGTCCATGAGTTCAAATCAATCAAACAAACAAACAAGATTACAGTAATAGAATCTTGCAAGTCTGAAAACACCTCTCCCCTTCCCTATTTTTATTCTCCCAAAAACTAGGGAAGATCTCTTCTGAGATGCTTTCTCCACCTCCAGCTCTCCTTTAGACTCAGATTTCATTCATCAGGCTATTGTCTAGTCTTCCAAAGTCATTTTCTTATACTAGTACATACAAATGAGATGGGCAGCTATATATATTTGATAAATAAATAATAAAGCAGGTAAATCACATAGTCACACTCAAAAATTCTTTAGTAAACAAGTGCATTTAAAAACAAAAACAAAAGACTAATTACCTTGTACACCGACACTTACTCAATGTTTTGGCTCTTCCATTCACCCTCTCACATTGTAAATTACGTACAGTTAAGTTATTGGGATCAGGAACAACTATTTTTCATGTGCAATCCTTGTCTGTCCTCAGCAGATAGTAGCACTTAGCTGCTTGGCTGATCCAAGAAAACAAAACACTAGGCAGGGTTGGCCCCAGGGCTGTAGGCTAAATGGATACATGGTTTGACTTGAGAGAGAATGTACCTTTATTGTTCAATGTTTTGTCTAGCTGGTTTACTTGCTTTAGCTAAAGGACAAAATGACATTACCTCCACCCATCCCCATTCAGAAGAAAATTAAATCGGTAATCAAATCTTACTTTATGGGACAAAGCCCTTCACTATACAGTAAGTGAGCTTCTAGTTCCAGGTGTCCAGGACAGTCCATGAGATACACATTGTTCTGCCTTTCAGCCAAGAAGAACAGGAAGATGGGAAGATCAAGATAAATGGTATGGAAATGCCATGGCCGCCTCAGCAGTGGTGGGTTGCCCCCGGTTCGCACCGGTTCTATAGAACCAGTAGTAAAACCGGCGGGAGCCCCCGCCCACCAACCCCAATGTTACCAAAATGCTTCTGTGCATGCGCAGAAGAGCGCGTGCGCAGCCCCGTTGCGAACCGGTAGTAAAGGTAAGTAGAACCCACCCCTGACTCCTCAGTATTTTCTATCTGATATACTGTAAAGCCAAGTTTGACCCTTTGTAACTTGTGCTCTGGCACTTTTATTCAGCAAACCCAAGTGCCCCTAATATCATGTGAGTCTGTATTGTACAGTGGAGAAACAGCATAATACATCTGCTTTGTAACAGTTCTTGTGAATTTGCTACTAGAATATAGGAAACTACGATTGATATCAGACTTTCACCCATCAAATCCAATAAGTCTTTCCCATCATGTTTCACTCAAAATTATTCATTGGAAGTTCCAAATCTGGGAGTAGTATCTTCAGTATGCCATGCATGAGCATGATTATTGGGCTCTAGTCCCATCTCATGTATGAGAACATTGATTTTATTAAAAATCTCAGAGCACAATAAATCAACTCTTATAACACAACTTTCCCAAGTCTAACTCTAATCAACTCTTAACAGTAAGATAGAATTCTAGAATGTTCAAATCCAAAGAAAGACTGAACAGATAAAAGGTTTTTTCCAAACACACACACTTCGGCACAATCAAGAATAAAGATAATATTATGAAGAAAGCGAATGTATACTTATAGTTCTAGATAATTACAAGGCTCTGGAAACAATTCACCAGTACTGAAATTGGACAAAGCCCTAAGGGGTTCAAATATACTATTTGAGTCTTGATTTATCAGCACTTGATTATGAAACAGTTCACAATCAATATCTAAAGGTGTGAACAGCATTCACTGAATAATGTCTCTGACCACATCAATCTGGCGTGCCCAAGCTAGGCTGATTGTTTCAGCCACACAAACTTTTGCAACAATTCTGTTCAAACATTCAATCTAAGCATGGAAACCTTCAAGGCCAGAGGGATCTGGAGATGGCTATGCTAGTTAAGGTCAACTTTTGATCCTGACAAATTCAGTGTGCAGGTCTAAAAGCAAGTGCTAGTTGCATTTTTTTTTTTTTTTGCACTTAACAGTAGATGCATAATCAGTGTTTTCCTTTCTGACTTCCATATCGAGAATGGAGGGAATGGGTGATGCACAAGGGGTCACTGGGGGTACAAGAAACCCATATACAAGTCTTCCTATACATTTTGGCAATTTTTCCAAGGTCAGCTAAATACCTGACTAATGCTAACATAATCAATGCATATCTATATTGTTCACAGAGGTTCCTGGTTCTGTCATATTTAGCATTCTTTGTTAATTTATATACAATGGATCTACATTTTAAAGACCTCCTTTCTATAGTTCAAACTTGTCACAATTGGCCTATGCTGCCTGTTTTATCAATCAAGAGATTGTTTTAGCAAACAATCCAAAAAAGTACTTGGGACAATAACTGATGTTGGGAAGCTTAATTAATCTAAACCTATTTCTTTTAGGTCTTCTATTTCATTTAAGCAACAAATGTTGAAGCACAACAACCAGAAAGAAGGCATCTCGTTCCTCAAGGAGGTAAAGCAGTGGTAGCTGAAGAATTCTACCTATGGTGCTACTGAACACATGCTTTTAACTGAAAGTGTTCAGGCATCACTTTTCAGGATCACTGTAACCTTACCTCTAGGCTGGGTGTCTGGGTGCTCTCTGTGAAATGTTCCCTTGACAGCTGTTCTGCGGTATACCACATGGGTCCTTCCTTCTTCCTCCTCCTGTTTCCCCTTCTGCAGAGGTTCAATGAAATACTCGTCCTTGTCCGTGCGAATCATGCCAGCCTGAAGTGACAGGGCAAAGATTGAACATTTCAAATTACTGCCCATGCTGCAGACATTTTGAATAAATCTCTACAATATGCACAAGCACACTTTAGCCTTCTCCAGGGAGCAGTTAGGATGCAGATAGTAAGCAAGATGAATTCCTGATTAGAGCAACATCAGTGCCTGTGCTTGACAAGGAAGGGCAATAGTAAAGCATTAGACTAAAGGGATTTCTTCTGGAATCTAATTAACAAGAGCCGGGATTATGCTATAGGAGGAGAGGGAGTCATGATCCAAACACCATTACAGTGAAAGAATTTATAATAGTCATTTGCATGAAGTTATAGTGGTAAAGTGCATTAAAATGGCATCAGCAGTATGACACACAGGCTTTGAAAGAGAAAAGTCTTGAAACAAATTCTGCACTGGTTGCTTCGCACTGACTTGGTCTACCAGTAAATAGCAAATCCAACCCAATAACATTGGGTGGAGACATCTTGGCTGCCATCCAAGGAGAAGGAGGAGGAAGACGAAGAAGAGGATTGGGTTGACAGCAGTTACAGATGGGGTGGATAAAATTTTATCTTCCATTTCCTGCCCCATTTTATTTGTCAAAGTGCCCAACAGAGATGAGTCTCTGGAGAAGCCATGTTTTGTAATCCTGCTCTAGCACTCACTTCTGTGACAAAATTATAGTGGAGAATAGAAAGAATAGAATAGAATAGAATAGAATAGAATAGAATAGAATAGAATAGAATAGAATATTCTTTTTTGGCCAAGTGTGATTGGACACACTCAATATACATACAAACAATGAAGTGATAAATCACAAATCATCAGCTACAATCATAAATCATAAGATACAATGAACAAAGTGATAATCATAAAATACCAACAGGAGTACGTAATAGTCCTACTACAAGGTTCGATAGTAACGTACTATTGGGAGACCTGAAGGGCCAGTTGGTGATTTTAAAAAGTCTACCAATATGCTCCATAAGAGTTTGAATGAGTACAAATGCAAGGCTACGACCCTACCTTTCATTTGATTGAGATGCTGGACCCATGATTTTTTAAATATATTAATATGAAGGCAGGTACTTCTGAACCATATTGGAACCAGCATGTCTGCATTCAAGACACTTAAGCTTTCCATATAACTTTGCCGCACTTCAGAGCCTCTGCTCCCCATGTGGGCAAGTAGAAGTGAGGGAAGGAAGAAAGGTCAGCAACTAAATTTCTTTTCCTTTTCTTTTCAATTAGTGAGCACAGAAGGGGGAAATGGTTTTTGAAATGAAGCAGATGTGGCAGGAAGATTTAATTTCTTCCAACCTGCACACACTGTGGTCCTACTCCCAGTTCGGACCCTTCACCTCAATAATGAAAGAAAATCAGAGTCAACTACATTCTACATACAGAAAGAAACTTTAATTGGATTGAAAAGTACTATTGGGTCAGGGACTAAATTCTATCACTGAGTTTATAAGAAAGGTCTTTGGTTTAGTTCTGGCATTAGAAACCACACCAAGCTGAGCATGAACTTCCAAGTGCTGCTAAAAAACAGAAGTGTTGCGTTTCAACATCACTAATTTGATCAAGTACCCTGAGATTTCACATCATGGAAATTTAATTAATTTTATGCAACTGATTCGAGTTAGACATTGCCTGACTCTGAATCCACACTGGACAGTGTAAATTAAGTAAGATACAATAATTATTAAAGGAGTAAGAAGAAAGGAAAAAACAAGAATTAATAGCAAATGCAGCTAACCACACCTTCCCCCATCAATCTATCTGACCAAGAGCACAAGCACCCTACCTCAGCCTGGGAAAACAGCTAGGGCTTTAGGGCTTTCTGGAATGCCATTAGGGTGGGAACCACTTGGATATCAGGTGGGATCTCAATCCAGAGGGCAGACACCATGACAGAAGAGGCATGCCTCTTCAGTCTGCTAGATCACAGTGTTTAATGGAAAGGACCCAACATGTGCCAATTCTGTTGCATTGAAATAGGCGTTGGGAATTAAGAGATATCTTAATTGCACTGGTAGAGAGAAATAATGCTGGAGTGCCAGGATTCCAGAGATATTAGGACTATTTCTCTATTTCACTCAGTGTATAATTTCTATGGTAAGTCATTTTGGGTACAAAAAGAAAAAAAAAAAGAATTTGCATCCTGTCCCTAGATACCTCTAATTCAGGAGTGTTAATCTCAATTTCACCGAGGGCCACATCTGGGCGGTGTTTGACCTTGGGGAGCTGGGCAGGGGTGATGTGGCCAGGCTGGGCATGGCCAGCTCAACGTCACTTGTGTCAGGGACGCATGTGGTGGCCCGAGCAGTCTGCCAGTGAAAACAGGCTCCTGAGCTCCATTGTCAGCTGCAATGGCCTCCTGCAACCCTCTGCTAGCGAAAAGGACCTTGGGATGGGTGCAGGTGGTCCACCTGAGCTCTGTTTTTGCTGGCAGAAGCACTGAGGGCCGGTCCTTTGCTGTTTCCAGGGTGGCCCTAAGGGCCAGATCTAAGTACCCCATAGGCCAGATCCAGCCCCCAGGCCTCAAGTTTGACGTCCCTGCTCTAATTATATGGCTATTTTATTTTCTTTGGTTGTCTGGGGGGAATATTTTCTTCGGTCAATCACCCCCTTTTTGCTACAAAAAGTTGATATCAAGCTAGTAGTTATACTTTACTTTCACCATGGACCTGAGTGGCATAAAGGTAACTGCACTTTAAAACTCTGTCATGTAACTTCTTACTGTAATTTAGATAGATTTTACATTAAACACAGGAAAACAGAAAACCAAACAAAACCAATCAGAATGATTTACAAGCAGTAAACTGAAAAAGGAAATTAGCTTCCCCCACAACACTTAGGCAAAGTAATATCAATCTGGAACATAATTTGGCATCATATTTCCATATCAGGAAGGGGGGGGGGGACAAATTTGCAAATCTGTGCATAAAGTTTGAACAAAGTCTGAGAATAATTTCAATATTCACATAAAAGCAAGCAAAAATCTCTTTTTTTAAATCCCAGCCAGGAGATCATTCAGAACATATTGTTCCTCATTCCTCAAATGGCTCCTCCTTCTCCTAAGTATTTCTTTTGGCACTTTATGATGTTTTCCCATATGTAAAGAGGCAGCTGATACAAAAGGAGATCATGAATCATTCAGACACGCCCTCTGATATCACACTTATGTTATTATGGATGTGCTATGTTTAGCAGGAATTTATGGGAGATCACATGGGCTTCTTTGAAAGCAAAGGAACAGAACCAAACTATCTGTGTGAAGCTGGGTAATAGTGCCAAAGGCAAGAGAAAATAGGAAGATAGTTGGCAAACTAACCAATTCAAAACCTTGATTGCCAGTCTAGATGGATTAAGTAGGATAATCTCAGCATAGGGAGGCCAAGACCAGAGTCGACAGGGATGTTTGGAATGAGAGGGCTGTAATGGGTAGGACCAACAAGCACAGTTCTTGGCACCTACGTAGTTGAGATTTTCTACTGGCTTAATGTTGGAACAGAGCTATGATCTGGGCATTGTTTATGTAGTACCAGAAAATTGCATTAATCTATTTTCTCATTTATTTAATGACCACTGCAAACAAAAATTAGGCTCTTTTTAAAGATGGCATGCAAAATGGCAATTTTGAAATCCATCGGGCAAATGTGCAGCAAAGGTTAGACTACCATATTTTAGTCCTGTTGCACAAAAATATTTTTGATGCAGAAAAATGCACCTCATAGAACAATCAGAGAATCCCAAAATGGATGAATTATGGAATTCTTCCTTTGTTCTTCCATATTTATCACAGTGTCATTAGTACAAGACATAATGTCCTTACTAAGTGCATAGATTAAATATTACTGCTGTCCCTTATAACATTATAGCAGTTTCTGTGTGGTGATTTCTAGATGAATAAAATTGAATGATGTTCATTCTGCTTTCAGGTTTAAAAAAGTCAACCTTGGTAAAGGAATGAACACTTCTGGAATAACTCAATGAGGCTGCAATGAGCACTGAAACTTGGATTATTAAAATTCCAGACAAGATGGCAGCTAGAAAATCTACAAAGATCAAAGAGGAATTTCCTGATAGTTGTTTTGTCAACAACTGACAAAAACAAATTATCTACAATTGCAATATAACACAGCACCTAGTTTTCATTTGCCGCATATAATGTCTCTGTCTCTACTGGATAAACCTGAGCCAATTCAAAATAACTTGTCTTCCTCTCAAAACATGAGGGATTTTTTTGCCTCACTAAAAGTGTGGACCAGAACTTGTAGATGTAAGTACATACATGTGGTGTAAACATTCCTTTAAAAACCCAGTTATCAGTTCCAAAGAAAAGATGTTTTGTTTTGTTTTTAGCAAATCTGGATCTGGATAATTTTGACTTTAAAATTTAAATCTCTCCCCCCCCCCCCGCCCACCCCAAGTCTGTGAATTGTTCAGTTGTACTTAACTGAACATTTTCATTTCAGGTTTTTGTTCTTTCTCTCTTTTTAATAATTTTATTGAACTTATCAAAGTTTAAAATGCAAATGCAAATAATGGGAAAAGGGGGAAGGGAAAAGGGGAGAGAAAGAAGTATAGGAGAAAAGGGGGAAAAGAAAGAATAGCATTGACTTCCGAATCTTTTTGGTGCCATAAAATAAAATATTACATTTTATGCTGCAATGTTACATTACAGCCTCAACTTTTTACTTTTACATACTGAACATGTACTAGCCATTTCTATAACAACAAACTTATCTAATCATCAAAATCCCAAACCAAAATTTATTTCCCCCCCCCACTTCAAACTTCAAAATTATGTCAGTTAATTTAGCCATCTCTGCTAGTTCCATTAGTATTTCCAGCCATTCATCCATTGTGGGAATTAGAGTATCTTTGCATTTTTGTATCTAAAGCATTCTTACTAATGTCAACATATATAACAGCAAGGTTCCAGGGTTTTTTTTCCAAGTTCTTTGTCCATTAAGCTTAAAAAAAGTCTCTGACAGGCGCAAGCAATCAGAACCAAGCTTTTCAAATGAGTACTTGTTTATTGCATGCTAGCTCTCTATAATCATCAAAGAAAATTGGCAGTAGATAAGAATCAACGGAATTCAAGGAGGACTTAGATCTCTTGTGGGCACAAAAGGATTTCAAACTGATGATGCACTTGATTCCTCCCTTGGGCTCAGCCGGGTCGTCTCCTACAGTTTAATTTATATATTCATTTTAAGAATCTTCTGTATTAAAAAATGAGCCTTACCCCAGTATTTCTTTGCTTTATCAGAAGTCCACTAAAGATGGCAAGAAGTTCCTTCTTTGCATTTACATTTTCAGCTTACATTTGAAATATCTTTGTGCATCTTTGGCAATTTATTGGGTGTTAAATACCAACAGTACTGATCCTAGGCATCAGTGGTGGGTTGCTACCGGTTCTGCCCCGCATGCGCACACACAAGTGAACCGGTAGCAAACTAAATTGAAGCCCACTACTGCGAGTCATCATTCATTTTTGGTCCTTTTGGGATTTATCTTAATGTTTATCTTATTTATGATAATTTAGTTAATTTAGTATCTGGTTCTAAGGAAAGCCTACCAAAAATTGTATTTATTAATGGGTTCACTCCTTTTTAATTTAACTCAGTTAAAAAGATACAAGAAGCAAATTTAAGGGAACTAAACAGAAACAGGGAAGTGAAGGCTACTTAGCTTGGAGGTAGCCAAAGGCAATGTCTTTTTTTATTTTCACTTTAAATAATACTTGCATATCCACATGCATGCTTCCAGTGAATCAAGGACTTGCTATAGTTTATGTTTCTTCTAAGAAACAGTTATCATTCAATTTGTATTATTGGGTGATCATTCCTCAGGAGGAAAATTGGGAAAAACATAGGAAATTCTACTCCATGGATTTTTAAAATAAAACTCAGGAGTTGTCTCTTGCATAGTATGGTGTTCTCCCTGCTTAGCTATGAATTTTTACAGCAAATATTTTATTCACTGGAGAAAAATTGTAGAAAAGAATCAAAGTTTTGCAGGGTAAAAAAAAAACAACAAATGAGAAGGCTAGGATTATTCAAGTATTTTTTTAAAGAAGTATTTAGCATTAGGAAATTCTTACTGACAATCAGCACATTTTTCAACTCAGTTAAGTTATTCCATCTTTATTGTCATGAATATGCATGTTGTTTTTCTGTTTGTAAGATTGATTGATTGATGTCCATTCTTTCTTTTATACGCTCAAGGCAGCAGACCTAGCATTGTCTCATCCAATTTTCCTCCACGACAACAACCCAGTGAGGAATTTTGAATTGAGGCTAGTTGGCTCGTTTTGTGAGTTTCCATGGCTGAGAATCTCCCAAATGCTGGACCAACACCCTAATCGCTCACCAAGCAGACTCTTAATTAAGGGATTGTATAGACATACAATGTGACAGAAAAAACACAACATATCTTCAAGTATATAAGGCTATTTATCTCAGTAATCTCTGATGGTTTTTTTAAATTAACTATGGGTATGAATAATTTCATGCCATATTGTTTAGAGGTTAATTTTGAAATGGTGATCGAAGGGGATGGAATGGAAAAAGTACTTTAATATTTCTGGAGAAATTAGTTGGATGATATCAGTGGAGATTCTCAGTCATCCAGGTCATGGTTGTCCCAGAGGAGCTTTTTCAAAAGGCAACTTGACTTTGTTTTTCTTTGAAGACATTTTGCTTCTCACCCAAGAACTTCAGCAAATGGGTGTGGAACCAGTACAATGCAGTAAGACATGTACAGATCTGTACATTGGAGAAACAAAACAACCACTTCACAAAGGCATGGCACAACATAGGAGAACAAACCCATCAGGACAAGATTCAGCAGTCCATCTGCATTTGAAAGACAAAGATCACTTTTTTGAAGACAGCAAAGTCTACATTCTTGACAGAGAGGACTGCTGGTTTGAAATATGGATCAAAGATCCATCTTCATTAAGATTGAACAGCCCTCTCTCAACATAAGGGGAGGGATATGACAATACTATCTCCTGTTCACAACACAGTCCTTTCAGCAGTTCCAAGAAGGTTCCACAACCATTTGCACTATTCAAGTGGTTCTTCAGGCACAGAATAACAGCCAAGTGGCCTCAACAGCTCTCAGAAACAGTGCTAACAACCAGATGACTGCAAGGAATATAAATTCATTTATCCAGAACAGAAGAAGCTTCTTGGATGAGAAGTGAAATGTCTTCAAGCAAAAACAAAGTCTAGTTGACTTTTGATAAAGTGCCTTTGGGATAGTTGGATAATACTCAACTTTATGTGTTCAAAATATATTAGGGCTACAACTCTTAAAATTTCAGCCATGCTGGGAGCTTCAATGCCAAAACATCTCAAGGGCACCATGTGTAGTAAACACTCTCCCCATTAACAACTCTCCCCATTCGCCTCTGACTTAATTCTTTTTGGTGATAGGACTGATTGTTGACACCGCTTCTATTTTAAGTTTCAAAACTCTCTATAAGTTTTAAAGTTCCAATAGTCAAATCTATAAATATATTCCATTAAAAAAACCTGATCTGTTGATGTTAGCTCAAGGGCGCACATCAACCCATTTTTTAGTCCAGAGAAATTCTTGCACTTGACTAACCTAAGTCCAACTTTCCACCACCAATTTCTCCTAAAACAGGATCAGGGCTGCAATTTATTGCATTAAAGAGGAGGACATTTCCTCCTCAACCCGGTCATTTTGAATGTCTTCGGTGGCTTTCCTTAAAAGTTTTAATTTGCCAGCATATTTGGAATTGACAGACATCTCCGGGTTTTACAGCTTGAGGTCCTATCACTAATTAAATGTCTTCTCTAGCTGAACACTCAGCAAGTGCTTTAATTGTTTCCTTATTAACATTCATATCACAGCTTCATGTTCTAGACCCGTAATAAAGTCAGCTTGCTTAGCTTCTACAGCTGCTTCTTAAAGCTCTGGAGTTCAGATCCATGCTGTAGCTTCAGCTTTAATTGATGTTCATTTTCTCCTCATTAGTACAAGTGAATATACATTGCTTTTCACCCTACAGAGTTTTATCACTGCTTTTTTACAACTAGCAGCACAGCAAGGAAATATAAGTAATTCCACTTTAATTTGAGGAGGAAAAACTATTTTGGAGAGTGTAATTAGAAGGCAAAAAAACTCTATTTTGGAGGATTTGTTGATAATGCAACTCCAGAAGTATTGAATATTTGGACATTTTATCATTCTGATCACTAGAAGACAATTGGTCCTCTCATCATTATGCTGCTATCCCCAGATTGAAAGACTTATCGTCAACCCATTTCACACAGGAAAAAAATTTCCACCATGCAGATAGAAGCGTGAGGTGCATCCTTTCCACAGAACACATAACTTCATTCATAAATGTTACTTAACTTTTTGGATTTGTCCTTTGGCATCTTTCACTTTTAAATCCCATTTTTAATGGATTTCTTTCTTCTCACAAATATATGCTCAGTTTAATATATTGATTTTTGTCCTCTCATTCTCTTGCCTCACAGGTTGGCTCTTGTGAAGGTCTGGTGGAGGGATTGCTATGCATACAACTTCAGATGACGGTTGGAGTAGAAATCAAACAACAAATTGGAAAGCTTGAACCAAAATTGTCCCCAGATTTTCCCTGAAGGATTGATCCCAATATTACTAACTATAGGTAAGTAATAAAGTAATTTATAGCATAATTTCACTATTTTTGAAAACTTCTTCAAGCATTTCCCAATGTAGAGATGTGTATGTACTGACTAAACAGTCATGATATCAGCTAATCAGTAAGATGGCCATAATTTATTGACTAGAGAGGAATGGAGATTCAATTGTGAATGAACAACAACTCCTTTGAAATTTTACAATGAACTTTCCTGTAAAGAACTGAATTCAACAAAATAAATATTGAATAGCAAATTCCCAGGTTCAAACTCACTTCAACACTAGAATATAAACTCAGGAAATACAGAAATCTTCATGGTCAAAAGATGGAAGCTGACCTAGAGAGTCACTATGTTTAGGTCTAAGTTATCTGATTCTGCTCACTGCTTATAGCACCATAACATCCTAGGTAAAATCATGGTAGATATTTGTCCTGGATTTCCTTTCTAAGCATTTGGTGCTGGGTCTAAGGAAGACATTATTTGATTTCCCACTACATCCAGTTGAGCTTTGCTTTGAAAAGCTGTTTGAAACCTGAAAATGGCAGCTTTCTTGAAAAGAGATTGAAAATCACTGCTGTTGAAATCAGCACACATGCAGTGTTAGAAGGCCCATTAGAGATAAATTTGCTATAAACTTCTGTAAGCAAGAAGAAGGATGGCAGGCAGCAAAAACTGAAGATATTATAAAGTGAAAGTTCAAGGAGGTCAATTAAATATGAACTATGGCATTTGTAGGTTGGCCAAAAAAGATCCCATATTTGTAAAGAGATTGCCATTCCTCGAAAAGCTGTTTTCAGACTGACATGCACTAGAATTCTTGAGATTCTTATCATCTTTTTCTATTGGAAGCCATTCTTTTTTTCAAATGAAAACATTATTGTTTGATTCATTGGTGCCATCAAGTCACTCTTGACTCCTAGTGACCACATAGATTTCCACCAGGAAGATATATCCCTAATCTGGCCATTCAGGTCTTCCAACAGTGCACTTATTGCCACTGTAACTCCATCCAACTTGCTGTTAATCCTCTTCTTCTCTTCTTTTTTCCACTTTCCCCAGCATTAGAGCCTTTTCCATTGAGCTGATGTGTTCAAAGTGAGATAATTTGAGCATCTCTTTTATTAGTAATTATTGTCATTTGGACCATAGAAGTTTAGGGTTTGATTCAGTGGTGGGTTGCACGGCAGGAGAGAAAGTTGAACACCTTTCATATGCGCTGTCTCCGACGAATTCTTGACATCAGTTGGCAGGACAAAGTTCCAAATAGCGCAGTCTTGGAATGTGCTGGAATTTCTAGCATGTATATACTATTGAAACAGCGACGTCTATGCTGGCTGGGGCATGTCGTGAGAATGGCTGATGGTTGGATTCCGAAAGATCTCCTGTATGGAGAATTAGTGCTGCGAAAGCACCTCAGAGGGAGACCACAGCTGTGATACAAGGATATCTGCAAGTGAGATCTAAAGGCCCTGGGAATGGACATTAACAACTGCGAAACCTTGACCTCCGATCATTCAGCTTGGAGGCTAAAGACGCAGCATGGCCTTCTCCAATTCGAAGAGACACTTGTTCGGCAGGCTGAGGCAAAGAGGCAGTCCCAGAACCAGCGAAATCTGGGGGCTGGGCAGGGACAGAATATATCTGCCCTCAGTGTAGAAGGGATTGACACTCTCGAATTGGCCTTTTTAGTCACACCAGATGCTGTTTTAGGACCTCTTTCCAGAGCACGATATCATAGTCTTTTGAGACTGAAGGATGCCAATGAATGCTACCCATTGCTAGCGGCAGTGACGGGAGGCTCTGTTCACCCGCCCAGATGTCTCTGCTCATGTGCAGAAGCGTTGTGCGCACGAGCGCACGAGCGCCCATGAGCGAACTGGTAGCAGCCAAAATTGAAACCCACTACTGGTTTGATTGGTATTTATCAGGTTCATATATGCTGTCTCTGCTCACTCAACTAGATAGGGTCCCTCCTATCAAATAATCATCTCAATCCTATTAGCTTTCCTCAAGGCACTGAGTTTATGTCAGGAACTTAGGTGAACTCTGCTGCTCTTGATGAGTTTCACGATGAATGTGGTTGTTTTATCCTTGAGTGCCAGGGGTTGTATGCCGTGTTTCTTGCATTTCAAAAATGTGAACACTTCCCAGAGTCACCACTGCGAGATAGGTAGCCATATTAATCATTTAAGTAAATTGAATGAAAAAGTCTCACTTTGATATGGCAAACTGCCATGAGTCCTTTCAAAGTACAAAAATAAATTTAGAAATAAATGTAAACTTGGCCTTGCCGTCTGCTTTTACCTTGGACAGGACTTACCGTCTGCTATGCTTCAGATTGAAGCGTCTTGTTCCTACATCTCACAGTTCCTGTCACTATCCATAAAAATGGCATCCCCGCCAGTTATAGGTCAAATATATGTGCCTTGAGTAATAAACAAGATTTAAGGGCAATGTTTTTATACAGGCTTTCTTGGCATAGATGCCAGCTAACAAGCATTTCTGAGAATAATGATGTTTCCCGGTATTCCATTCTTATAACAGAACCTATCAAAAGTTAAGATTGCAAGAAATGGTGATTAAAGTATAATCACTATGATTTAAACAATCACCACATTACCTGTAAATCTTAATTCAAGAATAATGCAATCCCTCTTTCCATGGAGTTGGCTTTAAATGTAACTGCATTGTACATTGTTGGGTTTTGAATTCATTTCGGACACAATCTTTTATATGACCACTCAGAAAAAAGTTCCATTGAATTCCTAAGGACGTGCTCTTGGGAAACTAGTTTAGAATTGTAGCGCTTAATAACTGGAAAACTTGCATCCCACACAGGGCACATCATTACATCTTAGTTGTGCTCTGGAATAACTATGAGGCATAAAGCTGCATGCATTGTCTCTTTCACGACCTTGGTAACAGCAGCTTCATTATCCCCACCACTCATGTCTTGAGCAACATGGACTATAAAAGAGCTTCTCTCGTAATGGCTTGAACACAAGTTGAATCTCCTGCATGAGTGAGAATCTTGAAAAATGCTGCTGCTACTGTGTTTCCCTGAAAATAAGACCCTGTCTTATATTTTTTTGAACCCCAAAATAAGGGCTTGGACTTATTTTCAGGGAGGTCTTATTATTTTGGGGCACGTGGAGCAAGAGGGGCTCCTCTTGCTGTCTTATCTGATTTCCAGCTATGTCTCCCTAACCCTAACCAGAGGAAATGGCTGTGCATGCGTTTAAATATTTTCATGGAGAGCTTATTTTTGGGGAGGGCTTATTTTCAGGGGAGGGCTTATTATCAGGGGATCTCTTATTTTCAGGGGAACATGGTATTCTGTGTTCAGGGATCCCCAAGTACTGCAATGCATTAACCCCTTTATGAAGTTTCAGGTTTTTCACTGACCCCCAAACATTTGCCATATGAAAATTTACTGATTTATCAGTCAACAGGAGTGCTGATTAACCACCAGCTTATCAGCTACTTAGGGCACAAGGAAACAACAATCAGTAACCTAAGAGCCAGCCATCAACACCCTAATTAACAACTAAAAACTACACACAACCAGGCACCATAGAAATACAATGCCTGGAACAACCCAGTGCACATTCTGGAGAAAATAAATATTTAGCCAGTGACTGACTCAGATTGAATCCTGCTACAGGAAAATAATTTAATAAATATTACTTTAATAGTACTCTGGACAATCATAATTATAGCAACAACAACATTGAGCTTTTAGACCATTTTGGGAAACTCTGGAATAGAGGTTTCTAGGCACATTCAATAGGGGAATGCTGGTGGCAGGATTAGTGTTCAAGATTCTAACGCTTTTATACATGGTCATGTAAACAAACCATGCATTCTGGTTAAATAAAGTATGACATTACACTTATTTTTATAAAATGCCCTTTCATGCATTTCTAAACATTCTTTGAAAGTACTGCACATTATTTATTTTTCTCAAACTCCTGCCCTATCCAAAACAACAACCAAAAAATGGAATAAACTGGATAATAGTCAACTTTGTGTTCTTTTTGTGTAAAAGATAGACTGAAAAATAAGCATAAAACCTTGCAGCCGTCTGCCACATTCTGACTATACCTAAATTAACTATTTCCCTCCAGCTATAATCATTTATGCAGCTTTCAGCTGGAAGAGTCTGGCCAGGAAGGTTTAAACTTAAGCAAGGTATTTTCTTTATTTCATTTAAAGTTCTGTAAAGTCTTTCAGGCTTTTAAAGCAAATGTTTACACTTGCAGAGTGCCCTTAGGACTGAGAAATAAAGCATTGCATATTATTAATGTATCTCCCAAAGTAACGTTGCATTATCTATTGTTCTGTTTTCTACAGAAAGTAAGGAACAACCCTGAGCAAATTAAGTAAATGATTAAAGCTGGGTTATGTCTTTGGTCTTTAGGAAAATTCACTCTTGGCAACAGAGGTTTGACAGGATAGCCCAGTAGCTTGTAATCCAAACCATAGTATTCTCTGCCAGCACACGTCTCATGGATCAGTCAGTAATAACTCATGGTTGGCACATTAAAGTGAAAAGAGAACTAGGCTTTCCAATGAAGGTGGGTCTCAAAACCTCTTGGCACTCAGCTTGGAATCTGCTTATCCTACACTGAAAGACACACTCAAAACTTTGCATTGTGGAATCCCAAATCTTGCAGTCATAATAAACTATAGAAATCCAGGATAATATCCAGATATGTGCAAATGCACCCGAAGGCTAAATCTTTCACTGCCAACCCTAGATCACACTCTGATCTATAAATCAGAGAGATTAATTCCAGGGGGATCTAGGCATATAATCTGTATAATTATACAACAATTCTTCCCCACAAGGGCCTTGACTTGTAGGTTGCCTCCTACTGCTACAGTAATTAGAAATTCTATGGGATAAATTTGTGGTTGTTAAACCATTATGGAGGCATGCTGACAATCAGCTGGAAATATCCTGAGAGAAGGGGAGAGGAGTGTGTCTTCTACATGTTGCCTTTAGGGGTGCAATATATAATGGATTATCCCTGGTTTACATGCATAGTTATTTTATAAATGTTTGAGATGCCCTGAAGATTTACAGCTTCAGACAATATGGATTAATTGTGTGTGGATTACAAATTGACACGGCCAATGAAAGGAATTTAAAAAGTTATTCTCTATCAATACCCCATAACCTGATTATTAGTAAAACCACCCAAATTCTTTTCAAACATGTTCCAATGCAATCCCAAACATTCGGTTCCTCCATTTACGGACTGAAAAAATCCTTCAAAAAGAAAGAGGAAAAAATAGGGTATGGATTTCAGTGATGTCTTTAAGCATCTCGAACATGGGAAGTCCCACTGGATCACCACAAAAATATATAAATATTAATAGCTCAATATATCCAGAACTTATTCAGGAAGAAAAACACACAAATAATTCTACATTGCTGTACAAGCATTCTTATATATTTGTGAGCTTGTGCTCACAAACTTGTGCATCTCCAACATATAGCAAATCCCAAGCATAGAAAGATGAGCTGCCATAAAGATCCATAAAATAAAGGATCTTATGGTACTTTAAAAACCAGATGATTTCTCTCACGTCCTAAATTTATCCCTCAATAAATATATATTTCCTCAAAGAATTAGTAGCTCTTTTGCATGATCTTTATGTTATGATATGGAAAAATATCAACCATTTTACATTAAACAGCCAATTTGCCATAGTGGTTTAAGGCACCGGGCTAGAAACTGACAAACTGTGAGCTCTTGCCCTGCACTTATGGTAGTCCCTAAGTTCTTCTTGGCCCGAAGGGCCACTGAAAGAAAGTGGTCTTCAGGACAGTTCCAAATGAAAAGATGATTGGGACCAAGCTTTCATCTAGGGGCAGCATGTTCCAACATAAACTGATACCTAGTTCAGATCACCTGTGTGTCATATGGAGGAGGCCTCTCAGTGAGCCTTCTCTCAATGTATAGATCAAATGGGCAGAATCATACTTGGCAAAGTCATCTTTGACAAATGGTATATGTCTATATCTTTGCAGTTTTTGTAAGGTATGACATAATCCTAAAATGTAAAATCTTGTTATAGTGGTATGAAATTACTGTACTGATATCATGACCAATGACAAAATAAGTACACCACCATTGGACATCTTATACTTAAATTTTAAGGGGTAGACAAACAATCCTAAATATTACCTACAAATAAGCTCCAATGATCTTTGCAATGTTACCTTTTGCCTGTATACAATTTGTTCAGTTTGTAGACTATGTTATCAGAAACTTAAGTATAACCTTTACTTTGTATTTTAAAAATATGAATATTCTTTCAGGGAAATACTATCACTTAAAATGTTAGTGTGGGGTCCATGGTTATTTCATTTTCTTATTTCCTCTATGCAAATTGACCAAAAACAATTACAAAGCTTTGTTATTTCTTCCATGATTGGCTAGAAGATATATTAATGAATTGTCTTTCGTTTCCAACACATGATGTCAAGACTCAAGACTATCGCTCTCCCGTTTTCCGGGAAATGGGGTACAGCTTAAAAAGTGTGGATGGGAAATACAGGTAGGCCTCAATTTACAACATCTTATTTAGCGACTGTTTAAAGTGACAATGGCACTGAAAAAAGTGACTTATTATCATTTTTCACACTTACAACCATTGCAGCATCTGCATGGTCACATGATCAAAATTCATGAGCAACTGGCTCATATGTGATGGTTGCAGTGTCCCAGGGTCATTTGATCACCTTTTGCATCTTCTGACAAGTAAAGTCAATGGGGAAGCCAGATTCACTTAACAACGGTGTTCACTAAATTAACAACTGCAGTGATTTACTTAACAACTGTGGCAAGAAAAATAAAAAAGTGGGGCAAAACTCACTTAACAACTGTCTCACTTAGCAACAGAAATTTTGGGCTCAACTGTGTCCGTAAATCGAGGACTATCTGTACAGGCTTAACATCACTAGGAGCTGTCCTTAGTTCTGTAACTAAATCCTTTTTTTAACCAGCTTCATCATCTACTGCTCTGCCTTCTTCACTAACTGTTATGGCTTACAAGCAGTATTTCTCAAACGTAGCAACTTTAAGATGTAGGGACTTGGGAATGTGCTGACTGGGGAAATCTGGGTGTTGAAGTTCACACATCTTTGCTAAGGTTGAGAAATACTACTCATAAGTACCCTCCAAAACCAGCTGAGAAACTGCCCCTATTAGGGATGTGAGTATGGATATAAGAACTTTTCTGCTCAAAGAACTATGGAAGCCTGTAAAGTTTGACTACCTTTGATTCAGGGGTGAAATTTAGCAGGTTCTGACAGGTTCTGGAGAACTGGTCGCGGAAAATTTGAGCAGTTTGGAGAACCAGCAGTGGAAATTTTGAGTAGTTCAAAGAACCAGTAAATACCACCTCTGTCTGACCCTGGGAATGGAGATTTTGCAATATCCTTCCCCCCCAGGAGTGGGAGGGAATGGGGATTTTATATATTATTTATATATTTATATATTTTGTATATTATTAAAAAAAGAAAAAGAAAAGAAATGAGTCTGCTCAACTATTTACTGGAGTCAGGAAGATCACAGGACAACCCTCCCTAACAAGATACATGAGGACTACAATATCCATTATCTCAATTCAGAAGCCAAAAAATGCTTGCAGAACCAATGAAGAGTGAGTGTGTGCATTTTCCTTCTCTAAGGATGCCACTCCTCTATGATATGTCCCTTCATCTTTGAAGGTTGAGTATGCCATTGGACTAAACCAAGAAACAGCAGCTTGTATCTCTTCAGTTGTCAGACTCCAGCTCTAATCAGCCCCAGCCAGGTAGATTCATGACTGAGCATGCTCAGTAAACACAACAGAGTGGCAAACAGAAAAGAAAGGATGGAAGAGTAAGGAAGTAACCTAAAAACAGGATTATTCATTATTTCAGTGTCTCACTGCAGGGTCCACTTTTTTAATGTTCTTCATTGCCTGGTTTCTTTCAAAGCAGTAGTTCTTCTGCTAATTACAGTCCTAATACTGTAGCTTAGGACAAGGCCATTTTTAATTTAATTTTTAATGAAGGGATTTACATTGTTAGATTGCTCTTTCTGCATGCCACCTCTGCTATGGCAACCGTAATGAGAAGTTTTTGACACTTCAAGAAGAAGGAACAAAACACAGAGGCAAACAGAGACAAGTCCCAGCAGAGTCTGGGTATCAGAAGCAGAAAAGAACACAGGAATGTGAGAGGGGGGGAAATGAAGGGCAATGGAAAGCACATCTGATTTACACTCTTCTTTGACCAATCTGTGTATAAACCACACCAAGCTCACAGAGTTTACTTTTTAGCACACACGTACAGGAATCCAAGATGCATATATCTTCATAAAATTCACTTTAGTAACTCAGTTTAAGACTGAGTGGTTGCCCTAAAATATCATGCTAATCTGGGTTCATTTTAAACTTGGTTAGTCCTTCCATGACTTAGTGAGTTTATCAATCTTGTTAGCTTGTTTTTCTACATAGTTTGCAACCCTAGAAAATAGATAAATTCAGTAAGTAGGCCAAGCATGTTGTGTCAATGCAACCAGATTCATGTTTTGGAGAAGTGGTTACTAAAGTGTGTGTGTGTGTGTGTGTGTGTGTGTGTGTGTGTGTGTTTAAACACATGGTTTGAAACTATTTCTCTTCCATTTCAAGCAAAGTACAATGAAAAATTGCTTTCCTGTCTTCCTTCTGCATTCTACCTAGAATAAGGCCAGAATATTTATTTGACTAATTCAGCTATTTAAGTCGTCCATCTAATTTTTCTTTTGGTTCGATCTACTTTTTCTTAGTGACCCAATTTTTTGTGTGCTGTTGTCACCATGCCACAAAGAACTGAATACAGTCTTAGTCCTGGGATGACCCCAAATAATAAAAGAGCCAAACCTAAATTACTGGTCCAGAAAAAAGAATACAAATCTCATTTTTTTAAAAAAAGAAAGAAAACAGGTTGCTTCCTATATATCAAGTAGCATGTTAAGATTATAGAAATGTATACATATATATTTGGAAGCAAAAAAATAAAAATAAAAAATCCAGCAGGGCACAGATTACTTTAAAAGCAAACTATGTAAGATTCATAAATGAATATATGTATAAATACAGGCAGTCCTCGATTTACAACCACAATTGAGCCCAAAATTTCTGTTGCTAAGTGAGACATTTGTTAAGTGAGTTTTGACCCATTTGTTACCTGTTAAGTGAATTACTACAGTTATTAAGTTAGTAACATGATTGTTAACTGAATCTGGCTTCCCCATTGACTTTGCTTGTTGGAAGATTGTAAAAAGTGATCACATGGTTCCGGGATACTGCAACCGTCATAAATATGAGTCAGTTAAAAAGCATCCGAATTTTGATCATATGATTATGGGGATGCTGCAAAGGTTGTAACTGTGATAAGTGAACTGTGAACAGTCATAAGTCACTTTTTTCAGTGCTGTTGTAACTTCGTACAGTCACTAAATGAACTGTTGTAAGTCAAGGATTACTTGCATACATATTTATGTTTTTAAATGGCAACAATACAATACATATAAATTAGGATTAATTCCAATTAACAACCTCTACAGGGCTTTTTCCTCTTCAGATTATGTATAATCTTTTTATAAGATCTTAATTTATCTCAGTCTTTTTTATTTTCTTTGCAGTTCCCATCTTTATATTCCTAGTGGAACAGGGAAATAAAATGGAAAAAAAAATCTTATGATTGAAGGTCAACACTAATAGCTGCGTCTACATAGTTATTTGTTTATTGGGAGAAAGGTTGTAGTATCATTCTGAAAATTGATGGAGACTAATTCAGAAACAAGAAAGCAATTCCTGTATCATAAAAACATGAAGACAACGATTGGTTGTTCAAATTGTTGAAAACAAATAGTGAAACACAAAGGCAAAAACACATTTAAAAATTAAGTTTAAAAGAAGTCTGCGGGCACCCTTCCGAAAACTCAAAATCTGGCAGAGTGAATATTTGCTGGAAATAACAAAGATATTGCAGACAATACAAAAATATGAGGGGTTTTGTTTTGTTTTGTTTTGTTTTGGACAAGGGCATGATTCAAGCAAATTGCAAAAGGTTGCAAATACTTGAAAAATGCCTACTTTGGCACTTCCCTTTGCTACCTCTTTCCCCAGCAAATCATCCATCAACAATTCACCTGACAAGAAAAGCAACAGAGGCAAGATCAGACTGTACCAGCGTAGATTCCTACTAGTGATGAGGCTAGGACTACAACTCCCAACATTCCTGGTGAAGAAAATACGACCAGGAATGCCAGAATGGTTACGACTTCCAGGTCTTGATTGGCATGAACTTGCTATGATTTGTACCACCATTTCTCTGCCCTTCTTGGAACAGGAGGAAAGTTATTTTGTCTCTTTCACAGAAAAGGAAATGGACAACATAGCAGCAGAGATAGCACAAGTTGCCATGGAGCTGAGTTCATCAGACACTTGGTATAGAGCCAACTTTGTCTGGGCTTTGAAATTAAGAATGACTGAACCCATTAAGTACTTGGATAGAAGTTATCTAAGAAATTCTTGGGCTATAAGCTAAATGAGTATTTCTCAACTTTGGCAACTTTATGAAGTGTGGACTTCAACTCCCAGAATCCCCAGCCAGCATGCTGGCTGAGAAACTCTGGGAGTTGAAGTCCACACATCATAAAGTTGCCAAAGTTGAGATACACTGAGCTAAACTATGAAGAAAGAACACAATGACAAGCTATTTCTGTACTGATGCCAAGAAAACTATATAGATTCATAAATCAATAAAATCACCAGGAGTCAGGCTCAATTTGTCAGCAACTTTACCTTGTTAAACCATGGCAGCAGCATTTGTAGGAGGCAAACAGGCATGCTTCCAGAACCCAGAGCTCTGGCAGCTGTTTAAACCAGATGTTTGCAGCCCAATTCAGTCTCATGCAACACCTTTGCTTTTAACAGCCGCTAGAAACACCAGAATCACATTATGTGTTGGAGTTAAAAACTCTTGTGCAGCCAGATAAAGTTCATGAAGTGTGAATTTTTTGAAAATATCAGTATCCTTTGTGTAACTAGAAAGGAAATCTTCAGGAAACTGAATAACAGAATAACAGAGTTGGAAGGGACCTTGGAGGTCTTCTAGTCCAACCCTCTGCTCAAGAAGGAAAGCCTATGCCATTTCAGACAAATGGTTGCCCAATCACTTCTTAAAACCTCCAATGCTGAAGCACCCACAAGTTCTGGAGGCAAGTCATTCTATTGATTACTGTCAGGAAATTTCTCCTTAGTTCTAGGTTGCTTCTCTCTTTGATTAGTTTCCATCCATTGCTTCTTGTCTTGCCATTATGTGCTTTGGAGAATAGATTTATCCCCTTATTTTTGTAGCAATCCCTTAGATATTGGAACATTGTTATCATATACCCCTAGTCCTTCTTTTCATTAAACTAGTACCCAATTCCTGCAACTATTCTTCATATGGTTTAACCTCCGGTCCCCTAATTATCTTTGTTGCTCTTCTCTGCGCTCTTTCTAGAGTCTCAACATCTTTTCTATATCGTGGCAACCAAAACTGGATGCAATATTGCAAGTATGGTCTTACCAATACATTATAAAGTGGTATTAACACTTCATGTGATCTTGATTCTATCCCTGACAATTAAAAAAAAACAGAACAATATAATAGACTTTTATCCTAATTAAGTACACTTACTATAGATTTACACATAACTGAGTAATTCAACTATTATACATTGAATTGTAAATTAAATTTATGTCTTAACTGTCTCAGATCTGCCACAGACACACTTGGGCAAGATAAAATGATTGTCTCATTCATTAACACTGACATGTGTTTCCTATTTAGAAACTGAGTTGACTAGGGAAGGACAGCGTGACCTAGCTATAGTAATTTACAGGTGAATCTCGAAAAATTAGAATATTGTGCAAAAGTTCATTTATTTCAGTAATGTAACTTAAAAGGTGAAACTAGTATATGAGATAGACTCATTACATGCAAAGCGAGATAGTTCAAGCCTTGATTTGTCATAATTTTGATTATTATGGCTTAGAGCTCATGAAACCCCCAAATTCACAATCTCAGAAAATTAGAATACTGTGAAAAGGTTCAATATTCTAGGTGTCCCACTCTAATCAGCTAATTAAGCCATAACACCTGCAAAGGGTTCCTGAGCCCATCACAATCATGGGAAAGACTGCTGACCTGACAGTTGTGCAGAAAACCATCATTGACACCCTCCATAAGGAGGGAAAGCCTCAAAAGGTAACTGCAAAAGAAGTTGGATCTTCCCAAAGTGCTGTATCAAAGCACATTAATAGAAAGTTATGTGGAAGGGAAAAGTGTGGAAGAAAAAGGTGCACAAGCCGCAGGGATGACCACAGCCTGGAGAGGATTGTCAGGAAAAGGCCATTCAAAAGTGTTGGGGACTTTCACAAGGAGTGGACTGAGCTTGGAGTCAGTGCATTAAGAGCCACCACACACAGGTGGATCCTGGACATGGGCTTCAAATGTCGTATTCCTCTTGTCAAGCTGCTCCTGAACAACAAACAACATCAGAAGCGTCTTACCTGGGCTAAAGACAAAAAGAACTGGTCTCTTGCTCAGTGATCCAAAGTCCTCTTTTCTGATGAGAGCAACTTTTGCATCTCATTTGGAAACCAAGGACCCAGAGTCTGGAGGAAGAATGGAGAGGCACACACTGCAAGATGCTTGAAGTCCAGTGTGAGGTTTCCACAGTCTTTGTTGATTTGGGGAACCATTTCATCTGCTGGTGTTGGTCCACTGTGCTTCATTAAGTCCAGGGTCAACGCAGCCGTCTACCAGGAGATTTTGGAGCACTTCATGCTTCCTTCCGCAGACAAGCTTTATGGGGATGCTGACTTCATTTTCCAGCAGGACTTGGCACCTGCCCACACTGCCAAAAGTACCAAAACCTGGTTCGATGACCATGCGATTACTGTGTTTGATTGGCAGAAAACTCGCCTGACTGAACCCCATAGAGAATCTGTGGGGCATTGCCAAGAGAAAGATGAGAGACATGAGACCGAACAATGCAGAAGAGCTGAAGGCCGCTATTGAAGCATCCTGGTCTTCCATAACACATCAGCAGTGCCACAGGCTGATAGCATCCATGCCTTGCCGCATTGAGGCAGTAATTGATGCAAAAGGGGCCCAATCCAAGTACTGAGTACATATGCATGCTTATACTTTTCAGAGGCCCGATATTGTTCTATGTACAATCCTTGTTTTATTGATTTCATGTAATATTCTAATTTTCTGAGATTGTGAATTTGGGGTTTCCATGAGCTGTAAGCTATAATCATCAAAATTTTTGATAAATCAAGGCTTGAACTATCTCGCTTTGCATATTCTGCTTCTCTTCTTCCATTCCATCAGTGTATAAAACATCTGGAAGCAGCTGACATGTCATGGATACAGTGGGTTCACATGCTATATCATAGTATAGTCGGTTCGATTCTGGCTTGCTCCAAAATATAGTATCCATAGGGGGATGAAAGCAGGCAACCTGATAGTCCTAGTGTCCCAATCAAGGCAACACCTCTTTGATTTTACACAAAAGAGGAACTTTTGATTCCAATGCCACAACTGCCATTTTGCTTCTTCTGAACCCCGCCCTACTGCTTGTTATTTGTTCAATGAATTATGATTAAACCAAATTACAGTTTATCTTGAGAACTTTCTTTCTGAACAGTTTTTAAGCTTAGCCTCACATAGAGTGTGTAGCCTAATCAGTTGGCAGTAAGGACATACACAGAAATATTTTACACTTATCTCCAAGAGTTTAGATATTCAATAACTTTTCACAGTTATGCATAAGAAATGAGTAAGATTTGTTTATTTGTAAAAACCCAATAAAATATTAATTAAAAAAGATATTCAATAACTTTATCCCTGTGATCAATTAAATTGGACTCGTGTGATATTACTCAGCCCATTCTGGTTCCATGCCAGTTCAAATTAGAAAAATATAATATAAATAAAAGAAATATATAAAGAAATTATTTACACAATATGTACAAATAAATTTAACAACTCTTCATCCTCTATAAAATTAAACAGACATCTCTTCATCCCATATTCTACCCTTAACTGTAAGCAAATTCATAAAATATCAACTTTTCAGTGTTGGGGGTCAACAAAAAGTTCATAAAGAGTTGCCAGAAATTTGCAAAAAATGTCTTATTTTAACCTTGATCAAGCACATCAGCTTTATATTCCTTCCTTTTACTTTTAACAGTCTTAATCTTTAATTCAATCAAGTATTGTCACCTAATTTAATTTCTCTTTAATTCTTCTTTACGCCATTAGAAGCAATTTCTGAATTAAGCTAAATTATTTCTTAACTGTACTATTCCCATTTTCCTATAGGCCCAACTTTATAAGAATATTGAAGAGCTTCAAAAGATGAGATCTACTTTAAAGATGTGCCCAATGGAGTCTTGAGAGAATTTACTGAACTGCCAAAAAAATATTGTAATTATTTCATCCTAAATCACCTCGGGAAACAGAACGTTCCAAAGCTTGCATGCAAGGAATGCATCTTAAAATGTTCCCAATGATGCAAACTGATTAGTCCAGACCACAATGCAGACTATTTATGTGTCCCTTAACCCCTTTCAGGCTCAATACACAGTGTATCACCAGTCGCAGAGATATGAAAGCACTCTTTCCTGCATAAATTATCCTTCCCATAAAGATTGCGCTAAAGTACTTTGCATGCTCTTTTTTGGAAAAACTAAGATTCACAGTATGCCATATTTTTACATAATGAGTTTGTTCCATCGTCCATGTACAAATCCATGGCAAATACACAAAGCAGATACAGCATTACAAATTTCAAGCTGGAAATAGTAGGCCACCCAATTCTATTTCTTCTATCATGCAAAACTGAGACTTGGTTCCAGGGAAATCCAGACATCTCATGGAGGAAAACGATAGAAAAGCACACATGCAGTAACATTTCTATGGCACTGAAACCTGTATAAATTATGACTTGCTATTAGGCTGATAAAAGTTTTATAGTGCTTGAAACTGTAATGTGAACAGCATCAAATGCCATTTTAAAACTCTATTCATATGTTGCTCACCCAACATCCAGTTTACTATTTATTGTATCTAGAGATTAAAACTATAGATGCAATAGAACCAGAAGAACCATCATTGTTTTTAATCTTACCTGTTTGTTTTCACAAACAGGTAAGATTAAAAACAGAAGTACAATACTGGACTAACTTCACAGAATAGTGATTGGCCAACAATATAGAAAGCTGTTCAATTCCTATTCACTGAAAATCTTTATTTACAGCATTAGAAATATAGGCAGCCATCTGCTTAGGAGGATGAACCCTCCTATTAATGAGGGAGAACAAAAAAATATGGGGAGCCAGTTTCACCTATTAATTGAAACACAGAAGTAAGAGATTGTGGGAATATAAAACTGAATTAAGCATAAATTTAGATATAGCACTGAGAGTTTGAAACAGGAAGACTGAAAACCTGATACTGGTTCAAAACTGTGCTGTCTGCGATCAGAGCCGCTTATGTTCTTTCACTATGCCCTATTTGCCTATGTGCAAGAGCTTTTAGTAACTCCAATACTCTCTCGTGCCCAATGCTTGTATGGAACGTGCAACTTCTTACATTTCAGAACTACAACTCCTCCCCCACCCCACCCCAGGCCCCAAGCATAATGAGAGATGAACGAATTTAAAATTCCACAGCTTCCATGCAATCATGGGGAAATTGAGTCTTTATCTACAACATTAGAAATATAGGTACCCCTCCCTCCCCCTTTTCTTAACATAGTTTGCACCTCTGCCCTCGCCTTCCCAGTACAGTTGCTGTAAAGCATCAGAAACTTTTTGAGTAGTATAAAGAGACAATATTCTGGGAAACACACAGCACACAGAATAAAATAACCCAGAGCAGTGTCATGTTGTTACAAAAGGATTACTGCCTAAGTATGTCTGTTTCCATATCTCCAGGATACATATTTTAAATAGTTTTAAATAGTTATTGCCATTCTTCAATGAGATAGCATGTCTGAAAGTTGAAAAAAAAATGTGTTAATGAATGAGCACTGCTAAATATGAACTAAATCTATCTAGCTTTGGCAAACAGTAAATATTACATTATGAATTTGACCAGATAAATCAAGAAAATTTTTACAATCTTTGAGGAAGATACATTAAGGGAAAACCAGAAATTAACAAAAATATGTTTCACAAAGCCTGTTCCTCTGTATCAGTTTTATGCACTATAGCTTTAAAAAGTTTAACACATTTGACTGTTTAAAGCATTTGTCTTCCAGTGATCCCTAGAAATTTTCCATAGATAAGAAAAGGGTCGTTCCAAGTAAGTGCATGTTTATTCATTATAGAGCAGTTGTTAAGATTTGTTTTTATGCTTGCTATGAGATGATTCAGATAGAAGCTTCAGAGCACAACAAATATGAATAGCCTGTATATGGAGTGCGTTAGATTTCCCATTTCCCATAAATTCACTTTTTAAAAGGTTTTCACTTTTTACATTCTGCTCAATACGGTTGTCTTTGACTTACAACCATTCATTTAGTCACCATTCAGTGTTACAACAGCACTGGGAAACAAATGACTGTTTTTCACACTTACAATCACTGTAGCATCCCCATGGTCATGTAATCAAAATTCAGATGCTCAGCAACTGGTCCATTTTTATGACGGTTGCTGTGTCCTGAGGTCACGTGATCAGCTTTTGCAACCTTCTGACAAGCAAAGTCAACAGGGAAGCCAGATTCATTTAACAACCTGTTACTAACTTCACAATTGCAGTGATTCACTTAATAACTATGGTAAGAAAGGTCGTAAAATTGGGCAAAATTGGGCAAAATTCACTTAACAGAGCCACGGTGGCGCAGGGGTTAGAGTGCAGTACTGCAGGCTACTTCTGCTGACTGCTGGCTGCCTGCAATTTGGCAGATCAAATCTCACCAGGATCAAGGTTGACTCAGCCTTCCATCCTTCCGAGGTTGGTAAAATGAGGACCCAGATTGCTGGGGGCAATATGCTGACTCTGTAAACCGCTTAGAGAGGGCTGTAAAGCACTGTAAAGTGGTATATCAATCTAAGTGCTATTGCTATTGCTAACAACTGTCACACTTAGCAACAGAAATTTGGGGCTCAGTTGTGGTGGTAAATTGAGGGCTACCTGTACACTGGTTTGTTTCTGATTTCTAGCATTATGTGCAAAGCTGGAATTGTATTTAGGGTTGTGCAGAACTTTGGATTCAGTTGGGAAAAGATGCTTTCATTTGGGAGCTGAAAGACTGCAGTGGTCTGCAAATTTTAAAGAAGGCCATCACCTTCTCAGATTATACAGCTGCAAATGAAGCTTATTTAGCAAATCTCATCAAGTGCTAGATCTGCACTCCTACGTATTTATTTATTACTTATTTATTTACTTATTTATTACATGTATTTATATGCTGCCATTCTCCCGAAGGAGAATGGGGGGGGGGGGGAGGAGAAGCTATCTTATTTTTCAGAATTTGAGATGTGCTTGATTATGTCAACAATAGGACATGGGGTTTTTTTTCTAAGAGATTGGTGCTTTCTTTTATTGTATTGTTATAGTTTCAGAGGTGGTATTCAGCCGACTTGGACTGGTTTGAGTAAACCAGTAGCGGAGATCGTGGGTGGGCCGGCCCCTGCCCCCGCCACCCCACCCCACCCCCAACCCCCACCCCGGCACTATACCATCCTATTTAGGCACATTTTTGAGGCCGGACGCATGCACGGAAGGTGCGTTTGTGTGTAAAACGAGCGTGCATGCACGTGGCGAACTGGTGGTAACAATATGTGAAACCCACCTCTCTATAGTTTGTCATGTGATTTTTATCTGTAAGGTTATCAGTGTGTGTTACTAAGCCACATGGGGCCATTTTGAAAACTGAAGACATACAAAACTGTAATATACAGACAATATCTTATGATTTCTCATGCCAAATCTCATAAAAATCCACTACAAATTCTCGTGATTTTGCAGAGTGCACTTGGTTACTGGGCGAAATTGGGCGATGCCATTTTTATTGGAAAGTTGCTCATCTCTGTGCTATTTGTCTTTTACCCCCATCTGACTAATGTATTGGCTTCTGATAAAAGAAAGCCTCTTGTTTTAAAACTTAATTTAATGCAGACGTGCAACAGTTTAAATGATCTAATTTCAATACCGAGAAACTGAACTTGAATTAAGTAGACCAGATATATCTGCAATTTGAAGATGTTGTATTTAAAATGTAGTTTCATTGAAAACACATTTATAATCTAGAAAGGGTAAGTTTCAAAGAGATGGATGTATTTATTGGTATAATTCTAAAAATAAAAAAAAAGTTAATTCTGGCTCACCCAGAATTCTTTTTACAAAATACACACACACACACACACAATGTGTATTAGGTTCTATTTAATTAGGCCAAACTATGTTATAATAATAATTTTAATTAGCAATTTTATGATGTTTGTGTATCTATATTTTTCTTGACTGTACACCGCCTTGAGTCCTACGGGAGAAAGGCGGTATAGAAATATAATAAATAAATAAATAAATGTGAATATTGACTGAAATTCCTGACATTTCCCAGGATGATACTTCCAAATGAAGACATTTCCAAGCACTCTTTTATGAAATATTTTGACATTTCAACTTTCTATTCAAAGAAGGGGGAAAGAATATTGCCAAATGTCAAATTCTTGCATAATAAAATCATTATGTGCCTCCCTCCTCTTCTTTTGACTTTCATTTACTGGATCAATTTCAAAACTAATTAAAAGTACCATCTTTATTACAACAGCATCAACTCTTAAAATATTTTAGCCTTACCACAGCAGTAACTCATGATGAAATGTACTTTTGGATTAGGTATAACATGATGAATACTTAATTCTGTTTTTAATGTTACTCTGTTATCTTTTCCAAGATACTCTATAATACACAGAGCAAATTATCCGTGTTGGTTCTGAACTCCACTGAGGTCAAAGAGATTTATGAGTAAACGTGAATGGTATCCCCAAATCTGTGAGATTATATCCTGAAGAAAGAAAGGTTTATAAATAAGTGAAATAAATATTGACACATCGGTATATGTTTTAGTTACAGCAGACCTTACCTACAGAGAATATAAAATAGAAATAGAGAAATAGAGTCTGTCTAGAGCATAAAGATTTAATTTAAAAATGAATTAGCTTGCAGTAACTTCCTGTTTGTTCCTGGTCCAAAACTGCCAACATTTGTCTAAATTTGCTGCTAAGGCTGGAAATTACCTTCCATAGAAAGAACAGCAGAATCAAAAAGGGAAGAGAGGCAGGATGTTATGGGATGTCCTACAAGATTAATGCCATGCAATAGGAAAGCAAGCCAAAAGTATCACACCAAAAAGCCCATGAGCAAGGTGAGTTACAAGAAGGGAAACCCAATGGAAGAGGCTTTATGTACAAAATGATAAAGGATGGAACATATATAGGCTAATATATTTTCTTTTCATAACATTAACATAATATAATAACAATAAGAAAGTGCACTTGAGTTCATATGCCTGAAAGAATAAATAGTTGCTTCTTTCAAAAGGGGGAATAGATGCAAAGCCATAGGGAATGGGACCCAACAAAACAGCCATACCATTTAGACTTATATACCACTTCACAGTGCTTTGTAACACTCTCTGGGTGGTTTACAATGTTAGCACATTGCCCATGTTGGTGCGCTTATGCACGCCCCTTAAAGACCTCTTAGGAATGGGGTGAGGTCAACAGTAGACAGTCTAAGGTTTTAGAACTCACAAAACTCACGTAAATTTTGTAAGGATAGTGACAGGGACCTTTAAAAGTTCAGCCTAAAGGACGACATAGCTTTAAAAATGCCTCTTTCCTATGACTGTCGAAACTTCTCCTTGGAAAGGGGGAGAAATCTAAGTGGTTGGCAGAGTTTGTGGACATCTTGTATAGAGTAGGAATGTCTGAGAACAACATGGCTTACATAGAGCAGGCAGAAGTTATGAATGGAGAGGAGGAAGAAAAAGAGAGATGTGTTTATTCTGCTTTGTTGTACATAGTATGCAGATGTGTTTTGCAATGCAAGAGTACCGATACACAATTTCTGTTAGCTTAAGAGTTCACAGAACTAAGAAGGAGAAAGGTAAAACTGAGCCTTATGTCCCTATTTTCACTTTAAACCCAGCAAAAGGATGGGGAAAGAAGCCCGACCCATCCATTCTGGAGTTACCCAGGAGGTACTAATGGACTACCAGTGGCCTATGAATTTAGAAAGAATATCTGCATAAAGGAGTACGGGATGTACAATCAATATTTTTTATACTTAGCAACGTTAAGATGTGTGGACTTCAACTTTTGGAATTCCCCAGCCAAACAGGGAAAAGAAGAGCAATCAAATTTTACTCTTGGATCTGCTACATTTATGGCTTGTGCCTTTTGATGTTCCTGGATTTCTTCATTATTAACTTGTCTAGTTTTTCTCATCTAAACAGCATGGAGGCCAGCAAGACTTCAACTTCCAATGCCAGCCTAAGGGCAAGAAGAAACTGAGCAAGAGGTGAACAACTGGGAAAGGAGGAGAGGGTGTACAACTGAAGTATATCTGTGTATGATAGAATTGGACAATATTATTTCTAGATCCATTGCACCTGGAAAACACAACCAATTAGATGTAATCTGGAGAAATTCTCTTTCATTGAAAATGTGGTTATGCAATGTAGTGTACTGGCAATTGTGCATTAAAACCAGACATTCTGTGATTTCTTGTAGGATCAAAACATATGGTAAGATGAGTAGCCCTATAAATCAAATAAACAAATAAATAAAATGTGCTTAATTGATGAGTTGTTTCCTTTAGAGATGAGCCAGGTCTCCTTAGCAGCCATTTAGGGTTGGCATCATGATAGTCTGAAATTGCAAACATGTCCCTGGAACAAAACAGAGCCATTGGAGATTACAGCTCTTTGTGGTGTTACTCCCCAAAAGAGACAGAATAATATCCTTTTGATAGTTTCTCTGTAAATTTGAGAATTGGAATTCCTGGAAGAAGAGCAGTCAAATCTCACTTAATATTCTCAGGAATGAATATTGGGAAATATGTTCTTTAAAGTTTGGATGGAGCATAGCAGTTAATACTCATAGAGTTGTACAGAGTTGCATATTGTGGGAAGAAAGTATCAGCCGAGATATGTTCCTCTTCCTTTACACTAGGAAACGTGTTGGCAGCTTTATTGTGGCTGTACAATAATAAATTGCCTTGACAAGAGAACACAGTTGTTTGGCAGTATTTACTTTAAGAAAAACTATCTAGTTTTTTTCCTTAATAAACAAATGTGCACATAGATTCAAAAGCTGCAAAACAGCTCTAATGCTGGAACAAGATGTTGCATTCTTTAGAGAAATCCTCTCTGTGTTAGATTCTACATTGCAATGATAGCATCACAATCACATTTGAAAGCATAGTTTCTTAAGTTTGCATTTAGGTAAGCAGAGGCCTTGTTGTTATAAATACAGAAGAAGGCAAGGGTGATTCTGAATCCTCAAAATAGCAACCTTCCACCCTTCTCGATGCATATGAAGCTGTGGTGGGATTCAAATAATTTAACAACCGGTTCTCTGCCCTAATGACCGGCTGGGTGGGCGTGGCCATGGTGGGTATGGCCAGGGGTGTGACAGGCAGCCTCCTACACCCCCCTGGAAGCAAAAATGGGCCACAGGGGGCGCACCCTCCCTGGAACCCTGTTTTGGGCCTAGTAGGCTTCCCTGCAGCCTCCTGGGAGTACAAAACGGGCCATGGGTGGACTCCTGGAAGGGAAGGGGAGGGGCAGGGCCAGCCAGCAATTTAACAACTGGCTGAATCACATCACTGTATGAAGCCATCTTTTAGTGTGGTCCACATGCAGTGGTTTCAGAATAAACTGGTGCAGGAGATTTGCAAGTATATTGTTTCCAGATGTCTTTCCTGATGCAAATAAAATAATTATAGCCATTTGAAAGTCTGTATGAATTAGTAAATCCTTGGAGTTCTAAGAATGGATTCCAGAGTGCTTCCTCCATCTACGTATTTTCTATTGGAACTTCAGTTATTACTTTGGAACCTAAAGGATCTCCTTAAAATCCAAAATTTTCAGTACCACCTATTTGCAGATCACATGCACTGTATCTCCTGTACCAAAATCTCCTTTCTCTACATGATCACCATTCGAAACATAGGTCATCTAAGTCATGAAACATAGGTCATTTTAGAAACCATCCAAAATATTATTTCCTTACTTGCAATCTCTGTGTTTTACTTCTTTCAGGTTTTAAAATTTCAGAAGTGTGATTGCACAGTCTACTTTTATAACCCATAGTTTTTATAATCTGTTTCTCTCCCTGGGCTTTCTATAAAACTCTATGTACAGGTCTTTCTATGACCTGTACAAACTATTTTAATGTTTTGACTTTTTTTCCCATTAGCAATTATTACACAGTTATTTTCATATGTGAGGATAACTAGTGGTAAATTAGTGGAGACTTAGAGCAAATCTAAAGTTGTATAAATAAGCATCAATCTATGCATAAAAAGGAGAGGTTTCATAAAACAATCCTAAACAATAGGCATCTGAATTTATGTATCAATGCAAATTGATTTGTATTTCCCCAGACAATTTTTTGCACTTTATTAAATTCTGTAGCTCCTCAAAACTATAAAAACAAAAGCAACTACACACCAAAATATATAATGTATGTTTTGAAGCTAATTTTTTAAGATGCTAAACCCAAGGTTTCACACAACATTAAATAAGTAGGTCTACACAAGTAAATGTGAAATAGTTAATTAGTTTTAACCATTCAGTTGTGTCCAAATCTTAGCGATATTTTAAGCAAGTGCTCTCCATGTTACCCTCTCAAGTACAACTTCTTTTAGTTGTTAGGTCTATCAGCTTTGAGGATATCAAGTCAACAAGTCCTTTTCTTGCCACTTCTTCCACTCGCCATTCCTAACATCATTGACTTCTCCAATGAATTTGCACAAATGACATGGTCATAGTAAATCAGACGTAAGTCTGTAGAGATTCTCAGACATCCAGGTCATGGTTGTTCCAAAGGTGCTTTTTCTGGAGGCAACTGGACTTTCTTGTTTTTTCTTTTGAAGACGTTTAGCTTCTCATCCAAGAAGAAGCTCTGACAGGATAGTGGGGAATGGGAGGATTTATATTCCCTATATATATTTCTATTTGGAAGGATTTATATTTCTATAAATATACAATATATACAATATACATTATAAAGTATCTCTATTATTTGGTGCCAATGGTACAATGTATAATTCCAAGACACTCTCATGCTCTTCAAATTATACCTTCTGAATGAATTATATCTTCTGAACAAGAAAGCAAATAGTGGGAATAGTCTGGATGCCTCAAGTGAGTTCTCTGAATATAAGGACTTCCTAACAATCTCTTTTCCCATCTAGAGATTTGCTTCTTTCTACAGCTCTTCACTTTTATCCTTACTTTAATAATGCCTCCATTTGATTCAGTGAAAAAAACAGCACCCGACAATTAGGAAAACATTGATCGGCATGTGCGTCTCAATTTTCTTTTCTCATTATAAGCCTGTCTTTGTTTCTTAACTACCATTTTTTAAAAAAACAGTCATACAGCTCCTTGGCCTTAATTTCTTTCTCTTCTAAAGAGAGTGGGAGGTTGTTTCCTGATTTTTTAGCAAATCTGCAAGGCATACTTTCACACAAAAACAATTCTGAGAAAAATCAGCTGAGCTGAAGTGATAATTTTTAAAAGAGTAATAGGACATCCCTGTAAAAAGCCTGTCTGTCTGTCTGTCTGTCTGTCTGTCTGTCTGTCTATCTATCTATCTATCTATCTATCTATCTATCTATCTATCTATCTATCTATCTCTATGCCACCTTTCTCATGGCAGTGAGTCAGTATGACGACCGAGCATGGATGTTGAGAAAAGGGCTGAATAGGAAAAGGAAATGGAATATTCTGGAAAATAGAGGATTGACTGAAACTTTGAAATGGAAAATCTACTGCAACATTTTCTGGCAGATACCCCTTTTATGCATGATTATGTACATGAACCCATCTTGAACAGTGTAAACATATCTGAAGCATGTATTTATTAGAGTTCATATTTAATACAAAAAGTTGTGAAGGTTCTTTGATGTATAACACAACCTACAGCATTTCTTTGTGTGTGTGTGTATGTGTGTGTGTGTAGACAGATAAATGGAGGTGAAAACTCATGAAGTATGGAATGTTCAGACCATTCAAATGCTCGAAAATTGCTACGTGCCAAAATCCTTACTTCTGCTCACGTAAATGCAAATACATGATAGATTGAGCACAGAAATTATTATATTTGGTAAAATCACTTGCACAGTTCATCTATTAAGGAAAATGTCACAGAAAAGTACAGGGTGTAGAGGAAATAGTTTGTGTAAAATGCATCCCCCTCTGATTTCTTTTAAAAAATCACTAACTGAATGAAACAAAATGAATATTTAAGTTCAGGAAAGATGAGAAACTGGGAAGAATGAATATCCTAGGTCAAGATTTGCTGGCCTGAATCAAAAACAGTCTGAACACCCACAAAGGTAATTTACCTGGCCTAAGATAGGCCTGGTCTCAAAGGAACAAAGACTGGAAAAAGTATTTGACAGCTCCAACCAATTCTCAGGTAAAGTGTGAACTAGAAACAAGGAGACTTACTGACACATCCATCTCACAGCTGTAGTGTGCATGACTGTGAAGGCTTTTTAGCACTTCCATATTATTAAGATGTTTTTCCAAAACTCAGCACTAGAGAATTGTCTAGTCTGAAACAGACAACTAGATAAAGTCTCCCCATCACTTGTTAATCAAAGGAAGGACTCTTCATACACATAAGAGTATCTGAGAAAATACCTTAGTTCGATCTCAGACAAACCGAAGACTATTACCTGACTTGATTTGGAGCTGAAACCAAAGGGAAATTTGTACCCAGAATAGAAAAACACAATTGGGCCTAATAGTTTATGATGAAATTTGCACAAGCAGAGAAGATGCTGCTGAAAAAATGAGAGCCTATCTAACCTCAGAACACTTAAAAAATTGATGTAGTAAAACTATTCTCTACCTATATGAATTCTTAGAATTGTTTTACAGGAAATTTCTCTGAAACTAAACACATATAAAGGTTCCCCTTGGTAAGTATGTCTCTCAAATTACAAAAAGATAGGAGAAGGGTAGTTGGAGGTAAGCTTCTTTCAAATTTGGTGTTTAAACACCTACAGAAAAGGGGTTAGAACTTGTGTGTGTTTAGTACAATTTTATTATTTTAACTGTAGGAAAAGGAGAACTTGATCATTACAGGGCTGATGAATATTTCCATTACTGAAAGTTAACTTTATCAGTCACAAACAAACACACACACACACACACACACACACACACAGAGAGAGAGAGAGAGAGAGAGAGAGAGAGAGAGAGAGAGAGAGAGAGAGAGGTATGTATGTGCATTGGTGAGATTCAGCCAGTTCGCATCGGTATGGTAGAACTGATACCTAATTTTTTGCTGTGTTTGATGCACTGTTTAGATGTGTTCTGGAAAATCTGTGTTTTCTGGAACATGTATGGTTTACATTCAACTTTCTTCCATGCAGGGGTGAGAGCCCTCCCAAAAGTCCAAGAGAAGAGCGACAGAAACCAAAGGGACACATGGCACCTTCAATCACGTCACTCAGCTGAAACTGTCTTACTTTACAGCAGGCGGCAGGGGCAGGGTGGGCCCTGTGCATAAGGTGGCAGCACAGGGCCAAAACGCCGACGGAGCACCAGAGGGTCGGGGAGGGTCCTGCCTGCAGCGCCCATACCAGTTTCCCCTTGCTGGCCAGAGCCAGAATGTCACCACGTTTAAGTGCCCATAGATGCCTGTTTCAGCACCTGGCGCCCAGATGCCCTGACTTCCTCCAAGCATTTCTTTGCTAACCTGATTTCCAGCTCCATTGCATTTTTCCATCATGTTTCTCAACCATCGTGTACAGGGAAAGAAAACTTGTGGGACTAAAAAAGGTGCAATCAATCAATTCCAACTTTGTGAGATTTTTTTTCTTTTTTCATGAGAAGTTGGAATTGATTGATTGAAGGGTTTTTTTTAGTCTCACAAAGTTTTCTTTCCATGCACACAACAGCAAGAAACGCAATGGAGAAATGCGACAGAGCTGGAAATCAGTTAGCAAAGAAATGTTTGGGGGAAGCGAGAGCGTCTGGGCGGTGGTGGGTGGGGCAAACTCTGTAGCATGGCACTGCAATGGAGAAACAGGAAATGGAGCAGCCAGCGCAAGGGAAGGAGGAGGAGCAGGGAGAAGAAAGAAAGAAAGAAAGCAGCTTCCTCTTTCCCTCACGCCGGCTGCTCTGTTTCCCGTTTCTCCATTGCAGCATCCGAGATCCATTTTGACAGTGGAGAGGGAGTAATTTAAAAACTGGTTCACCCAGGCTCAGATTGGCCATTGCGGGAGGCTCATCATGCATGTGCGGCGGAGCTTGAGGATGGGAATGGGCCACACTTCCCACGATGGCCAACCTGACCCTGAGCAAACCAGTTGTTATATTATTTGAATCCCAGCATTGCGTATGTTTATATATAACAGTTTCACATCTGCCTTTTTGCAGCATACAGAAGCATTGAACTACATGTATTACTAATAATACAGATTTAGTTTTGATCATTTGATGACGTTCCTACTTCTCTTTGTAAAGCCACATAATCAATCTAAGGTACTATTTTAACTCTGGATTTGACTGAATGCAATTTGATTTTCAAACTCTCCTTCTTCCTATGAAGTTCTTCAGTTCAAAGACACACATGTACTGGCAACAACATCAAACTACCACGTGTACAAATTCAGAAACAAATTCAGTGGCAGTAGGAAAGAATTCTCCAAAATAGGTCATTTAGAAATCAACCTATAAAAAGAATTAATCAGCAACTTGACTCAAAGACAGGTTAATAAGAAACCAGTTCTCTTAGAATTATTTCAAAATAAACCAATTACAAGTCTACTTAGACAAGGAACCAATCAGAAACCAGTTTTCTTGAACTTCTGTAATATGGAAAACGCAGATCAGCTTATCAGATTTAAATGCAAGAATTTAGTCACAAAATAGCTTACTTTACCTCTGAAGATGCTAGTCATATCAGTTGGTGATATGTCAAGACAATAAAAAGCTAGACCATGGCCATCCTGCCTGAAAGCAAATCACTGTTTTACTGAAGTTTATACCAGGAAGGAAGGTACCATATTTTTCGGAGTATAAGACACACCAGATGCAGATTCCTCCCCAAAAACTAAGATGCAGCTTAGTTTTTGGGGAGGAAAATAGGAAAAAAAATATCTGCCTACAAGGTATTCATCTGGCTAGTGTCCTTAGTCTGTTCATCTTCAGCACATTAGTTGGCTGGTTTGAGTGCAGACATGCGCTTTTTATCCCCTGCTTGGGGATTAAAAAAAGCTTCTAAAGCACAGCTGAGAGTCAGAGGGAGCAGGCAAAGCACGGAGATCGCTTCACTCGCTAGTGCCTTGTTAGGGCTGAAAAAAAGCTTAGAAAAAGCTACATTCGGTGTATAAGATGCACCCAAATTTTCAGCCTCTTTTGAGGGGGGAGTGCACTTATACGCCAAAAAATACGGTATATATTTTCTGTTATTTTCCATAGTATCTAATAATGAGAGAATACATTTTAAAAATGTTTTCATTTGTTTCCCTTGTTCCTTTATTTAAATTATCCAATTATTCTGAAACCCAAGAGACAGAATCCTAATTAAGAAATATATAAATTAGCCTGAAAGGGCACTAGCAAGCAATCATCACTTCCTGTTGTTATTGTTTTGTTTTGCCATTTTGAATTCACTTGAAATCTGCATATTCTTAATATTCTTTTCCAAGTGTGTTTATGTCTAATCCATCTCCTAAATTTCTTATGCTGATTTTGTCCTCATTTGCCCAGGACTTAGAGGGATGTATGTGTTAAAAAGAAGCCGTGAAAGGTATCAACATATGAGAAATAAATAGGTAGGAATTATAGAAATGGGTAGAAAAATACTCATGGTATGATAGGAATGACAAGATGCCAAGCACAGCCATTCCTATTGATAACCCAAACTCCATTCACAATTAGTTGCGGCAATCCTCATTGGTTACCCTGAGCTCTTAGAACAAGAAAGTTCTGAGTACCTTGGTACTAAGTACTTCTTTGTGTGAGCCAGGCCAGTCCTGTGATTCTCCCCAACATCCCAAGGAACATCACTGCTACTTTACTTGGACGTTTTTATTAAGAGATTGGACAATAATTTGTCTGAAATGGTGTAGGGTTTCCTGCTTGAGCAAGAGGTTGGACTAGAAAACCTCCAAGGTCCCTTCCATGTCTGTTATTCTGTTAACTGTATGGAAGGGTGTCTAGCTACTGAAATAAAAGCATTTGAAGGCAGATAGAATTCGGAAGTATCGGTCAACTTTAAATAAGGAACAAATAGAGTTGCTCCATATAAATTGATTATTACTAAGCAGCTGATTCAGTAGGATTACTGATGAGATTTAGGAAGCTAGGCTTATGAATTTTTCAGATCCAGCTGGCAGCTGGAAAGAATCACTTCCCTAGGAATCCGTTTCCCAGTGATTAAAAACTATTTGCAACAGTGCTCAATACTTCTCAGTCCACCAGGATGTAGATATGTAGTAAATGCCTTTTCTTTTTTATTTTATTTTGTCTCTCTGCTTTTTTAATACAGTTTTTAAAATTAGTTTCACAAAACATGAAAAACTAACACAAACTAATAAAATGCAGAAACAGGAAAGAATAAAAAAAAGTGAAAGTGTGGAAAGAAAGAATCAAAAAGAACAAATACCAAGTTTTCAATTTCTTTTACAGAAATATTACATTTACAAAATTCTCTCTTTCTCTGATTACAAAAAAAACGCCTTTTTTAGCATTCAATTTCATGACATAATAAGTGACCACCAAAGAAATCTACATCTATTCCCTCAATTTCATCAGGAGGTGGGGGGGGGAAACATGTTTCTCTTATACATTGTGAGCCCAGGTTACTCCCTTAGTCTTTTTTCATTTCATTTTTATTTTATTTACATCCCACCTTTATTATTATATTTTTATAAACTTAAGGTGGCGAACACATTTGATACTCCTTCTGCCTCCTATTCCCCCCCCCCAAAACAACAATCCTGTGAGTTAAGCTAACAGAGAATGACTGGCCCAAGATCACCCAACTGGCTTTCATAGCTAAGGCAAGACTAGAATTTACAGTCTCCCAGTTTTTAGCCTGGTGTCTTCAAACTAAACTGGTTCTCTTTTGATGGATAAATGTGGTGGAGTTCTCTGAGGGGCTCACTAGCAGGGTAAGATACTGTATTACAAATAGGCAGCAAACCCTACACTCACTCACATTGATCATGTTACGTTAGATCAGTGATGGGTTACTGCTGGTTCTGTCTGGTTCTTGCGAACTGGTAGTAAAAGCATGGGAGGCTCCACCCATCCGCCCGGACGTCATCATGGATGAGTTCACATGTGCGCTCCTGTTGCGAACCAGTAGTAAAGGTAAGTAGAACCCGCCCCTGCCTTAGATGGGAGATGAAACATCTGCAAACCAACAATCAAGCTCACAGAGCCCCAAGAACTCCACAGTTCAGTCCCGAGCTACAGAGCTATTCTCTTCTTTGGAGATATATGGCCATTATCTCAAAAGAAACATTTGTATTCTATTAGATATTTTGCCAATTACACATTCCAAAATATTCAAGCTGATCTTCCTGAGAGAAAGCCCAGGGAATCTGTAGACAAAATAGACAATGACTTCAAATACTATATTAAGAAAGCAGAAAAGATAAATGCATGTTGCCAAAATTTCCTGCCTGATTATAGAGGTGATTATCAGAGAAACTAAGCACAATGCAGATGGTTTACCTTGAGGGTAAGACCCAATAGACATTTCCATCTAACCTTTAGGCAGAACTTGAAAAGAACCAGTGATCTAGAATTTGCATCATCAGATTATTAGGTTATCTGTTAGGAATTAACTTTCCTTCATTTTTCAAATTGCATTTGGATGTCGGCCTTTCAAAAACCATTACCATTCAAACAGTTGTCAGATGGCTTTGTTGAGATTTTAAAACAACTTTCAATACAAAGGAACAAAAATGTGCAAATGAAAATTGCTGGCTTTTTCATATTAATTTGTAAATTTAGTTGCATTTCTTTAAAAATGAATATTTGCAATGTAAACATCTAGCATTGCAAAATGGTATGGGAAGGAGAACTATTACATCTGGAATTCATAACTTTGTAAGACAGAAAGCAATTGTACAGTAATCTTGAACCTTTCGTGGGAAAACTGATTACAGCCACTGAGTTCTAATAGGAAATGTTCTGAAATGAAAAAGTGGAGTTGTTTAATGCCAAATGATATATCCCATACAATACTAGTTTCACAGGATGGCTTGCATCGTTAAAAATGTTCCATGTTCTACCAAGACATGTGGAAACAGCTATTTGGACTGAGAAGAAAATTTCTTGGGGCAATAACAATTTTCTTATGAAAGAGGTGTGGCCCTGTTTCACTATACATAGATAGTATAGTGTACTATCAACATTGTACATTTTCTTTTTGGAGCCCTCTTCACTGAAGATATACCAAGGAACCATTGGGTCTATGGCCAAGGCAGATCCTACTGAGCTCCAATCCAGACAATATAAACATAACAGAGACACCCCTCTGAAAAATCTGAAATAAGATGACATTTCACATAAAAATAAATTCAATGTGGAGACAATGGTAGATGAGGTCTGTGGTAAATTCTCCCTATGAAAATGGAACACCTTCAGAAGCTCTGCTGTTCAAAGTTACAAGGATAATCAGTTATTTGAGTAGGAGTTAGAGCAGAGAGCATCCAATTCCAATGTAGAGGATGAGAATTAATGTAACTGGTGAGCCTAGCAAATATGGTGTATTAATCATGATTGGTGACTTAGCATTATGTGTAAACCAGGTCACTATGGTTGCTCAACAAATAACCGAATAACAGAGGTGGAAGGGACCTTGGATGTCTTATAGGCCAACACCCTGCTCAGACAGGAAACACTATCATTTCAGACAAATGGTTGTCCAATCTCTTCTTAAAACCTCCAATGCTGGAGCACCTACAACTTCTGGAGGCAAATCATTCCACTGATTAATTGTTCTAACTGTCAGGAAATTTCTCCTTAGTTCTAGGTAGCTTCTCTCCTTGATTAGTTTCCATCCATTGCTTCTTGTCTTGCCTTCAATTGCTTTGGAGAATAGGTTGACCCCTCTTCTTTATGGCAGCCCCTGAGATATTGGAACACTGCTATCATGTCAGCCCTAGTCCTTCTTTTCATTAAACTAGACATACCAAATTCCAGCAACTGTTCTTTATATGTTTTATAAATTCCAATTCCCTAATCATCTTTGTTGCTCTTCTCTGCAGGCTTTCTATAATTTCAACATCTTTTTTACATTGTGGTGATCTAAACTGGATCCAGTATTCCAAGTGTGGTCTTACCAAGGCATTATAAAGTGGTATTAACATAAACAATGATTAAGGTAAGCAATGATAATTGCGACTTGACTATATAAACACTGGGTTTGTCTCTGACACACTTGAAAAATCAGGTTAACTTGCTGAGTTGAGGCTTAGGGTGTGAGAGATAAACAACTGGTTTCTAACACTTCATCCCCTCCTCCCCTCCCCTCCCCATCAGCCTTTATCAAATGGAAAGGCCAGCCCTGAATTTCACAGTACAAAGCAGTCTATAAGCATGTGAAAAAGAAAAATAATGCAGTTAAACAGGAGAAGCAATCTGTCACTGTTGTTTCTAATAAAAGCTGTTGAAACTCTTGAAGGCTGAATACTGTGAGTCCTTATGGTTAATCAAATTGCTAAGATTGGAACCTGTTAAACTGATTTGTGTTGTCCCACCAAAAGGAAAACATTCAACATTCTGAATAATCCCAGACAATTGTTCTGATTAGCCACATTTTTTAAAAAATTGTCTGAAACAGAAAAAAAGTCTCAAGGGAGTCATTAATGGGAACGATTCAATTGTTTTTAAGGTATAAAGTTAATAGCTCAGAAGAAAAATAGTTCTTAAAAGAAACAGAAACTTAAACTTGCATTAAGTTAGCAACAATACATTGGTTAAAATTAGTTTTCTAAATTTAAAATCTCTAATACTCTCTGTGACTTTGAATACATATTTTTTTAAAATATCAGTATTGTATTTCACTTTCCCATTGAGAAATGTACTTTCTTAACCCACATGTGCATATACTACTTGAAACCTATAGAAGAATATGTGCAAAAAATCCCAGGATCTTAATTTCTGTGCAAAAAAGACTGCAAATGTAGGCATAATTCAATTATGCTGATTATTGATGTAGATACTTCACTTTATAAATATAAATTTATAAATCACTTTAATTTTGGCCAGGTTCCTTTTGTACATAATTTGTTCCTCAGTCTTGTTCATTTTATTGCCACATTAATCTATGTGGTATGAACAATTTCCTGTACATTTTATTTAACAAAAACTTTATCCGGTTTCAAAGAAGTGTGACATCAGAAAGTGTTCTAATCTTTCCTGTCCTTCGGGAGATACAAATCATTTTGATTCATTTCCAAGTGTAGAGTAAGCATTCCTAGAAGTATAAGAGTAAATGATAATTAAGATCAGTGATATGATACACATTCCTAAATTGGGGAAAACGATAATCCCTTTGATATCAATGGACAAAAGCCTAACGTTCTTAGTTATTTAATCTTCTATACATTTTAATTTCCTTACTTTAATATAGCCTAGGGTTTATTTACTTTTATTAACTGTTTTTTATTTTATATGCTGTGATGTTTTTTTAAGACTTGCTGTAATTTATTTTCATGTTATTTTACTTTACTCATGTTATTTTACTCCAAAAGTTATTTTTGGATCTTGTTGAAGGGCAGGTATAAAACAAATAAAGACATGCCTAAATTAATCTTTAGGCACAAGAAGCAAAAATTTTTTTTTTTAAAAAAAAAGGCCACAGGAGAAAAAGTTCTAAGATCTGTAGAAGGCAGACTTTCCATATTCATTGCTTTTTGTATCAAAAGTTTACTTTTTTTTCTTTTTTCTTTTTCTTTTTTTTTGCTTACATGGTAAGTATAATGGAAGTATGGATCAGTAATCATTTTATGCAAACAAAAACATGATCAAAAGTTTTGTTGTCCCAAGGAATTAAAGGGCAGGGTGTACTTTCAGTTAGTTCTGCATTCAACACATGAAATTCGCTTTTGGCCAATACCACATCAAACATGAGTAAGTGAGCAATACCATTCTTTCCTAGCAAGGAAGCTAAAACAGTTTAGAATAATTATCAGTTGCATGTCTGCAAGTTGAGTCATGACAACTGGACTTCTTCTCTTTCTGGTTTGAAATATTTCATTGCTTATCTAAGTAGCTTCTTCAATCTCAGCATGCGAGCCCATACATATCTCCTCTAGGATGGTTTCATTTCTCCTCTAATAGAGAAGCTCCTTAGGTGAACAGGCAGAGAGCATTAAGGGTCTTTGCTCCTAAAGTAGAATGCTTTCTCCTATGTGGGGTGGATCATTAAATGTGGCTTCCCTGGTGAACCTGTGAAGTGGTCTTGATCTTCCCTGGGACTGATGCAAGAGAGCATAAAAAATGGGGGACAGGTTGTGTTTGAGGCCTCCACCTCTATTGAGGGAAGGATTTTCCACTTTGGATAAATGGATTCCTTCACTCCTCTCTCAAACCATTGCCACCTTCTAACATTGTTGGAAGCCATTCCTGTGGTAGGAGGGTTCACCAAAATATTACTTCAAATAAAAATTAGCAACTAGGAATCTGATAGTGAGCAGATGACATTATTAGCCCTTTTATTGTACTTTACCCCATGTTGCCACCCAGCAACACTATTATAAATCACTTGTTAAGAAGATTAGTTCCCATCGAGGGAGTCATAAGGATTACAAGTAGCTAATTAAGGACCCATCCTTTCTTTCCCCTCCACCAAATTAAACACCCCAAAAGCTCTTGTGTGATATTTCTTTTAATATCAGATCTGACATTTTGAGACAATGAAGCTAATATTTACTGTGTTTGTCTTTCCAAGTAAAAGTAATCTGCATATTGTTATTTGGCTTTATGTGACAAATTGCTGGAATATCATGTAAAAAAGAAATACGATGTACAAATGCTGCTCCTTTGACTAAAGATATCTCCTCTGTACGACCCACATCAGCTTTGCAAGTCGCTCGCATTTCAACACGTGCATGATTGCGGTTCTTCCTTGACATCCCGGTGACACACATAGTAATTTGTGGGGGAGGAGAAGAGATTCTTATTGTAGAGAAGAGAATGTAATTAGATATTCTAGGATGTTGATCCTAACTAATTGCAGGAAGGCTAGCCATGTTTTAATAAGGTGCTAACGTTCAGGTGGAAAGATTGGGAAATGTGGTATATTACTCAGTGAGAGTATTTATTTATTTATTTATTTAATTATATTTCTATACCACCCTTTTCCTGCGGGACTCAGGGCAGTGTACAGGCAGGATAAAATATAGCATATAAAATTTAAACACATTTTAAAAAACAATTAAATAAATTTTTGCTCGAATTTAAAACAACCCAATTAAAACCGAAATTCGATTAAAAAACTGAGAGGATGGGATCAAGCCAGCCCAGCTATATGGAACAAGTGTGTCTTCAGGGCCCGACGAAAAGTCTGGAGGTCTGAAATCATGCATATCTCAGGGGGCAGGTCATTTCAGAGGGCAGGTGCTGCCACAGAGAAGGCTCTCCCCCTGGGGGTCGCCAGCCGGCACTGCCTGGCCGACGGCACCCTGAGGAGGCTCTCTCTGTGCGAGTGAACCGGTCGGTGGGAGGCTATTGGCAGCAGAAGGTGGTTTAGGATGGGTTACTGTCCAACCAACCATCTACTTTTCCCTATAGCTCTGAGATCTGGACTGTAAGATTGCTCAATACCATTAAAGTGATAGAGAAAATTGGGCCATCTTGTGGTGATCTAGATTTTGTAACCCGGATCAGCAACATTATGATGCAGAGACCCATAAAAGATTGGCATTATAGACTTATAGAGAGTACAGAAAATATTGATGGAATTGGACATCTTCATGTTTGGGGATGCATTATCCCAGTTTTGTAAAGGTTAGTCTGTTTTAAAATGTTTGCTTCTGAAAAATTCTCTTCCCGCTCCCATCCCCATCCCAGCTTGCTACTATTGCAGCATAGCTGAGAGGCACAAGGTGTACCTCTTCTCTTTCGCCTCTGATCTTGCTCATTCCTCGTCCAAATCTGAACTCCCAGCAATGTTTTGGCACTGCTCCCAAGTCAGCACTGTATCGCTCTATCCTTACCATTCTGAAGCTTGGTTTCCAGCTCAGCTATGGCATAGCACAACTGCAAGTGCTGCAGACTAAGGGATAAGACATTTTCCCTTCAGAAGGTACTTCCACTTCCCTATTCCTGAGTTCCTGCCACTCCTGATGAGCATTTACAGAGTTTTTGAAAGTAGTTTGCAATGAATGGAGGAAGGAATGGTCCTCAAAACAATCATGGTATTAAAAAAAAAGAACTACCCACCAAAGAAAAACACTTGGGCCTAAAGAGGGGGTGCTGAAGGGTTAAAGAACAAATATAGGTCAGCTTCAAAATATTCCTGTTTGGGGAGTGAAAACAATGATGGTACGGAAGTTTCCTTTATAATAGTATTCCAGGTTCCAGGAGTCTGTGTGTATATGTGTATGTGTGTATCAGAGATGCTGGTGGAAATTTTGAGTAGTTCGGAGAACCTGTAGTAAAAAATTCTGACTGCCCCCCCCCACCAACTATTCTCTGCCTCCCAGTTCCCAGCTGATCAGGAGGAAATGGGGATTTTGCATTATCCTTCCCCTGGAGTGGGGTGGGAATGGAGATTTTACAGTATCCTTCCCTTGCCACGCCCACTAAGCCACGCCACACCAACCAAGCCACACCCACAGAATCGGTAGTAAAAAAAATTTGAAACCCACCACTGGTGTGTGTGTGTGTGTGTGTGTGTGTGTGTATTTGTGTATTTGTGTCTCACAGGACACAGGACCTGAAACATTTCTGTAAACCCTTCAAGCTTCAAGAAAAGAAAATAGAGAATATGATGAGAATGGGAAGTGGGAAGGAGAAAAGGAAATAACCTCTGCAAGGGAAGGATGCAAGAAGAGGCATCCAACCACATCAGTCAAATACAAGTATTTGTGGCAGTAATTTCAGTAACAGTTGCCAGATGATCAGAGGCTTTGGTTCAAGAAGGGGGGACTTGAAGGCTCATGTGCAGCAGCTATTATAACAGAATTTAGAATTCTTGGTAGAGAAAGTATGTTTGTAACTATTCCCTGTTTGCCTTCTTTCAAGCAATGCCTGGGCAAGTTCACTCATCACTACTTTATACAAAACCCCTGGAATTTTGGGCACCACTGTTGGGGAGGAAAAAAGGTATTAATTACTCTGCCTTTGACTAAACTGAGTTCAGAAAAGGAAAATGATATGGCATACGTATATTTATAGAATTAAAGTACTGGGTTCTATTTAAGTTCAAGTTCCACGTTGAATATAGAAAAATGGTTGGCTTAAAGATAGGGTGGAAAAATGTAAATGAGAAACAAGAGTGATTATTTTGTTAATGGGGCAATGATTAAGGATTGGCACAAGCCATGGATTTTCCATCACCCAAAGTTTAATCAGCACTGGATGTCCTCATGAAGGTTATTCTTTAAGTAAACTTAAATTAATTTTATGTAATAGCTAAACAGATAAAGTTACTTATCTCAAGACACCTCTGCCTAAATGAAGTTAAGAGCCCCATTTGACATTAACAGTTCGTAACGGAAAATCTTCTAAATCTTGCATTTTTCTGAGCTGAAAGACTGTTAGTTCCTGTGTATGTTCATCTTAACAGGACAAATCTAAATAAATTAAATAAATAAATAAATAAATAAACAAACAAACAAACAAACAAACAAACAAACATTCATTCATTCATTCATTCATTCATTCATTCATTCATTCATTCATCATATCTGTATGCTACCAGTTTCTTTTGACTCTTGGTTGCTTACAAATGTCCATCATCCATGCAACAAAATGAAACATCCACAATAAATATAAATTTTTTCATTTAGTTTTATCAAACTGAAATGTTCACATTAAATAATAAATATTACAATATTCTCAGTTCAACATAATGGGCCCAATAATGCTTCCAATAGTATCATCAACACAATGCATATGAATTCGGGCAATCTCCAGGAGAGAGTGGTGTACAGGGTGGGCCTGGCATGCTATGGTCCATGAGATCATGAACAGTAGGACATGCCCTAGCAACTGAACAACAATAACATTTCTATTGGTAGGTTAGTAATTCCTAATAGTTACACCCCATCCTTTCATTCAGTTTATTTGGTACCAGCAACATCATGTCCTTCCTAGAGATAGCTGAATAGGACTCTTGGAAAGTTCTTGCAATTCTTCTACTAGGAATTACAGGAACTGTAATCCCAATGCGCCCCGAGAGTGCCATATTGGGAACTCTTCATTAGAAAGTATGAGGCATTTTATCACTGATATGAAACCTTGAAATATTTCATGGTCAAACCATCTTCTTTCAAGTATTATGATTTTTTTTAAAAAGAAACAACAAATTCATGGCCACCTTCAGTGGGTTTCTTATGAATATTTCAGTTGTTTCAATACTATGAAGATCTTTCATTTTGTAGTTTTGAGTGAGTTAAGCTTTCCCCTCACCCCCCAAACCAGTGGTGAAATCCAACATTTTTTACTACTGTGGGCGTGGCTTGGTGGGTGTGGCAGGGGAAGGATACTGCAGAATCTCCATTCCCACCTCACTCCAGGGGATGGATACTGCAAAATCTCCATTCCCTCCCCACTCTGGGGCCAGCCAGAGGTGGTATTTGCCAGTTCTCCAAACTACTCAAAATTTCCGCTACAGATTCTCCAGAACCTGTCAGAACCTGCTGGATTTCACCCCTGCCCCAAACTACTTCCAGCCTATCTAGCAGAGCAGCATGGATCAGTCACATATCTGCTGCTACTGGTTTAGACTGGCTGCAGTGATAAAGGAATGGTATAACTAGAAACAACAGCACTGAAGCATAGACAGCTATAAGACTGCTCACAGCTGCTCGCCCGCCTGATAGGTTATTGCTGGTGTTTTTTAAAAAAAACTTTTGAAGTTCATGTTTTACAAATGTGTTGTAAAACTCAGTAATTAAATAAACCCCAATCCCATATCCTGTATGTGTTGTTAGCTCTGGATCCTGCATACCGAGATGGAGGATGCTCATTTTCTCCTACAGGGTTCAACCTAAGAGACTATCCCAAACTCAGCATTTGTTTAAGAGTATGATGGGGAAACACTCATTAGGAATACTTCTCGGATAAGCTCCTTTCAAAAAGAAGAAAAAGCCCCAACCACAAATGCAGTGATTGGTAACTCAAGGCCAATTTTCCCTGCTTTGCCCTCCACGTGCTTTCTGTCCTTCCCTATTTTCCACATGGTTATTGCATTGTATGTATCTAACAAAATCCACATGTTTGGAAATACTATAACATTTCAAAGTCTTCTCTTCTTTTCCCCATCAGAGTCCTTTTCATTGGGAAGCTCAGTTCTGGCCCTCCACACAGCTGATTGTTTGTATAAAGCCCCCTCCCATCCCTCACCCTGGAGGAGATGAAATGGGTTTCTTGCTATCTGCCAGAGTCAAGTACAAGCACATTTCAAATAACTCTTCTTGTTCCTGTTTTGCAATCATACTTTATTTGCCAGTTGAAATGCTACCTAAGTTAGCTGTAAAAAACGACTATTACAGACTGTTAAAAAGAAACAAGATTTAAAGAATTCTGGGCAATCTTTTAGGTCCTGGATACCAGGATACAACAGCGCAACTTTTTCATTCTTCCAAAAGTACATGGAATCCACAAGTTCACTAAATCTAATGAAATTGGAGTGAAAACATTCCCAGGTCTTGTGATATTTTGCAAGAGACAATCTTCCACTAGACCTCATGAGATATGGGAATTGTTGAAATGCTATGTTTCTTTGCAAGGACCCCAGAATCAACACAAATCCCTAGGAATTGGCTGACTAATTGGAGTCTTTTTCCATTTTTAAAACTTGATCTTAATTAAGAGAGCTTAAACTCTTACATTTTTGTAAAGCATCCAATACATGGAAAAGGAATATGTACAGATTTTTAAAGTGGTTAACCAAAGAACGCATGAAAAAATCCACATATACAGTATAAGGGCAATATAAATTCACCATAATTGTTCTTGTTCCCTCCCACAAACACATTCTTTTCTCCCCCGTAAAGGCAGAAAAGCAATGATGAGGGCAGCATGGATCATATTCTTTGATCCCGATACATCTGTACAGAGAGAGTGTTAGAACTAAGCAACATTTTTAAAAAATGATCTAACCAGCATTCTGACATTTTTGTTTTCCACCCTATGGGTGCTCCTAGATCTGGCATCACCATCTCGGTAAGTTTCCATAACAGCAGCTCTAGAATATGGAAGAAATGTGTTTATTTGTTCTTCCATGCTCAGCTTTCAATTCTCAGATCAATGCCATGATACCGAGATTAATCCTTTCTTGTAATGTCACTTTTGGTCTGGCTAATTTGGAAAAAATTACATGTGCACAAGCAACCACATGTTTTACAGTTTCAGATGGAATATGATAACTCATTTTTTAAAAATGATAAATCCTGTTGAAGGAGACTGGTCCAGGTTACCAGTCCAGAATCCTTGCCCCAACAGCTGCAAATATTTAAAGAGACTGAACTAGATTCTATCATGTCTCAACTAGTTTGAACCTTCTCCCACATTTCATTGAGTCCAAACAGGCAAACAGAGATCTGCTTTTAATCCTTTCCCATTTGACAATGGGTGAATCTTCTCTACAAAATGCCTGCTTATGAGCAAAAACATATGCTTTTGACTTAAAGTGTGTTTATTTCAATTCTCTGAATTTTTTCTGCCGCCCCAATTTCCTATATCCCATCCCACTCTTTCAATTCTTCTTTCATAAACACAGTAAGCTTAGTGCTAATGATTCCAACATTTGGCAAGTGAAACCAATGAAAGGCAATAATAAAAACAAGATAATGTAGTTATAGAGTTGGGAAATAAAGGAGAAATCTAATGACTATAAGAAATATTGATAATTTTAAAAAGTTATTGATTAGTCTGTCAAGTCAGTAAAGTTGTTTTTTTGACCTTCAGTTGAAAGCAATCCAATGAATAGGAATGTCACCTAATATCAATTATATATAGTTTATACTTAATAAAGTTAGCATTTATTTCCTAAATACATTTTAATGGTTAAATGCTCAGCTGAGATTGGGAAGAATCAGCTTCTAGTCTTCACTCAACAATGAAACTCACAAGGTGATTTTGGCTAAGACCTTCTTGGTCCAACCTAACTCAGAGTGTTGTCCTAAGAATAAAAGGAGGGGAACTCACCATATGCAAGGCACCTTCAACTCCCAGAGAGAAGGGAGATTATAACTGCAATGAACAGTAATTTCATTTTTATTGTAAAATACTAAGACTACTATTTTTTTTTTTTGAGAATTTCAAGGTAGACTAATTTCATGAGAATGATTATCAGATGATTCAAAATTCTATTTATGCTCTAGTTACTTATCTAAGAATAACAGTCTAATAATGCTTTTACCCTTAAGGCTATGTATCCCTGAGTTAAATTGAAAATCATAATTTTAGAATTTAAGAAGTAACTGTAAATTTACAGGCCAGCCTTGCTTTTCTCTAATAATTGACATTTGGAGTACTGCAGATAACTCAGTTCTATCAAAGAAATGTTCATTTTCTCTGGTATGAACTCCACCACTTTCTCTATTTCATCCAGCAGCAAGATCACACTTAATATCTACCCTCTACAAACTTTTTACACAAATATAGTTGAATTCTCTAGCAACTCAAAGCGTTTAACTTAACATGCAAGAAACATTTTTTCCTACAACAATCTCTCTTTGGCAAAGCCACAGAATACTTTACTGCCACGTCTTAGTTGAAAATGGGATGTTGCCAAGAATGAGATAAGTGCAGACAGCCTTGACTGGGAAACACAAATACGCTTTCTGCAGAAGAAATTATAGGCTTTAGCGGGAGTCACTTTAATTTTAAAAACACAGGAACAAAAGAAGGTGCTGGGATGATGATGATGATCATCATCATCATCATCACACAGCATCTCACTGTTAAGAAACAATACATTCACTCCAAACAATTGGGAAAAATATTAGCAAACAATTGTTTGTTTGTTTTGTTTGTTTTTATTAAATTTATATACCACCCTACTCCCGAAGGACTCAGGGCAGTGAACAGGCACAAAATAAAATACATAGATACAAAAGTTAGAAACATAATTAAAACCAGATTAAATAATTTAGCCCAAGACAATTAAAAATCCCAATAATTTCGATTTAAAAGATTTTAAAACAGGGGAGAAAATTAGGCCAAGCCGGCTTGCTGGAATAGGAAGGTCTTAAGAGCACGGCGGAAAGTGCACAGATCCAGGATCCTCCGTATCTCTGGGGGGAGCTCGTTCCAGATAGTGGGTGCCCCCACAGAGAAGGCCATCCCCCTGGGTAGTTGACATTGTTTGGCTGATGGCACCCAGAGGAGCCCCTCTCTATGAGAACGTACTGGCTGGTGGGAGGCTGTTTGTGGTAGTAGGCGGTCCCGTAAATAACCAGGTCCTAAGCCATGGAGCGTTCTAAAGGTGGTGACCAAGACCTTGAAGCGCACCCGGAAGACCACCGGGAGCCAGTGCAGCTCGCGCAGGAGAGGTGTCACATGGGAGCGCCATGTTGTTCCCATAACCATCCACGCGGCCGCACTCTGCGCCAGTTGGAGCCTCCGGGTGCTCCTCAAGGGGAGCCCCATGTAGAGAGCGTTACAGTAGTCCAGACGGGAAGTGACAAGGGCATGAGTGACTGTGTGTAGGGAGTCCCGATCCAGAAAGGGACGCAACAGGTGAATCAGGCGAACCTGATGAAAAATCCTCCCGGTCATGGCCGTCAAATGCTCTTCTAAAGACAGCCATGAATCCAGGTGGACACCCAAGTTGCGAACCCTCTCCATGGGGGTCAGTGATTCGCCCCCAATAGTCAGCGATGGAGTCAACTGACTATATCGGGACATCGGAAACCACAGCCACTCGGTCTTGAATGGGTTGAGCCTGAGCCTGTTCCTCCCCATCCGCACAGCCTCCAGACACCAATTCATGGGAACAAATGCCATGAGATATCCAGGATTTTGATGCCTCTTTCAAAATGGAATAGGATGCTAAACGATCAATCTTGAAATCCTTTACCAGGACTGTACAAATCCTCCCAAGAAATGCTTTGCAACCTGCAGAAGCATATATGAAGCACCTCTCTTCAAAACATTAAAGCAGCTGCCTCTTTTTCCAGAGGAATCTACCTCTGTGAAAAACCCCTGGCAACAGCTTCCAAATCAACCAGGGAAGCCTTGAAGAAGAGAAAAAGGTTTACTGGTTCAAACACAAGGTTCATGATGTAGTCTGGTATTATTGTCTGCCATATAAGGTATGGTACTTTCCATTGGTTAATAATACTTACACAAACAGCGCAACAAATCTGAAGTTCACCTCCTGTGATTTTTTTTCCTTCTTACTTCAAAACTACTTATTTGAAAAGCTTTGGGTGAGACCCTTTATGACCTGAATTCTTCTACTCAAGATGGGGTATGAAGGCATGAAGGACAGGGTAATTAGAGTCATGAGGGTGAAGAACCAACTGGATTTATTTTTCTATTTCTCTCCCTGAAAGACTCTAGGGAAAGAAATGAGGATGAGGAACACATTTGGTAATCTTAGCAAAAAGCACTTGCTTTCCACTTCAGCAAGTAGTTCTAGAGCACTACCTGGAACCCACATTCAACTGACAGAGATTTATTTATTTATTGTTTATTTATTGATTCGATTTATATGCCGCCCTTTTCTGGAGACTCAAGGCGGCTTACAATGTGTTAAGCAATAGCCTTCATACTTTTGTATATACCTGCTTAGTAGGGCTTTCGCCCCCCCCAAGCGGTGTTCTTTTTTTTATACAAACTCAGCTTATTGCCCCCACAAACTGGGTCCTCATTTTACCTACCTCGAAAGGATGGAAGGCTGAGTCAACCTTGAGCCTGGTGAGATTTGAACTTGCAGTAATTGCAGGCAGCTGGTGTTACTTAACAGTGCTTTAGTCTGCTGCTCTTATTTGGCAGAAAAGCCAGGCTTGTGGACAGACTGCCAAATGTACACTTTATGTATGCAGAGCAAAGAAGCCTCAAGCCAATCCCTGTGAGGATCTGCAAGGGGGCAAGTTATATGGTAATGCCAAATGTCAGATTCAAGTAGCCAAGAGTTGCGTTTGTAAATGATATCACTGCATGCTTTGTCTTTGGAATAGTTGTGGTTTGTGGCAATTGCTACTGAGATAAATGACTTATTTTTATTATTCCTGTGTTGTTTCTGGTCAGTGATGAAATGAATCCATTGTTGTTGCTTCTTTATTGGGTTCGGTCTTCTGGTGGGTTTGTTCAGACAAAGGCTGTAGAAAGTATGCTTGGTCTTCAATTCTACTGTTTGTTATAAGAATATTCTGCAAGTTAGGCGGTGGGTAGCACACAGAATGATTATCATTCCCACTTACTTTTGTAACCCTAAAACCAAAAATCAGGCAGTCTGAACATTACAAGTTCCTGTTGTTCCCTATGGTGAAACACCGAGAACATTCTGAGCTTCGTAACATCAAAACCATTTTCTGGGTATGAAAGTTTTGTCCTGAGCTCAGAACTTTTGTTGTTGTTGTTATTCTGGTACAACCTTATAAACAAGCTAAGAAAGTGAATGCCAATCTAAGTTTGGAGCTGTATTTCTGATTAACCCAGTTATGCACAAACATTCCTAGAATACCATAAACTAGCTACAAGACTTAAAAGCCAGTGGGGATGGATTGATCCAAGTAAGCAGCATTGTCAGTTTGAATATGAAGATGTCTGAGTGGTAAATTTTTGCTCAGAGCAAAAAAGCAAGTGGCAACTTGGATTCTGGTGTGCTTCCCTTCACACCCTCTGCCACAACCTGGGGGGAAAAAATAATAGCAATACAAAAACCTTTCTTTCAACTCAGAGATGACTGTTTCCTAAGAAATCTGCTGACAAGCTTAGAAATTAAGATTTCTAATTCAGCTCTACCTTCAATGACATGCATGTGCAGCAAATGTGACTGGAGTTTTGTTACACCCAGCTGGAACCATTTCTAGAAGAATGTGTGCCTCAAATCTTACTGCCTAAAGTTGTCGGAGTCCTGAAAAACAACTCCTGCATTAAAAACCTTACAGTTCATGCTGTATTAAAATGCTGTTAATATATTTAGGTTTATTTTAGTAGAACTCTAAAGGGGTCCAGAAGGCACAATACTGCCATTATAAACAAAATCTTTATTCCTACTGTGGATAAAGCAGGATTTTTGACTAATTTTTGACTAATTCGTTGTATTATTTCGATATATTATCTTGCCTTTTTACATAATTAATCCATACATGTGGTATGAAACTATAAATACAATAATCAGTGAAGGCTAATTTTCATGTAATTATCATATAACAAACAGTTAGAAATAGAGTCCTTCAGAATAATTGGGGTTGATCTGAGAACCACTGCATTGAAGAAAGACATATTCAGTGTCTTTGGGACAAATGGAATGCAGGACAGAGGTAGGAAGACAGACAGTGGACTGGGCACCCAAAAATGTTCCCCAGATGGGGAGAAAGGAAGATAAGGCCAGAAACGCATGCCAACAGCACATTTATGCATGCATCACGGTCAGGCAACAGCATCCAATAGCTTTCTAGTTAATCTTATACAGTATTCTAAGTATTCCTATCTGAAGCAAACCATTGAGAAGACATCCGCAATGATTTTTTAATGAAACCTGGCAGAAGGTTGAAAGTTAGGAGTTAGAATGTTCTCTGTTGCCTGAAGCAAATGCTGCACTTTGCTTTACATTAAGACAAACCCAGTAATTGACATGTTTGGTATCTAAATGGGCTTTTAACCTGCTCCCATTTTGATACTGTTTGATTTAGCTATGATATGAAAAAGAAATTGTATTAACCTAGTCATCTATTCTGATCATATTTGAAATGGCCAGTTCAGCTCTAAAGAGAAAGTCAAATTGACAAATAAACGAAATAAAACAATTCGTGATTAGTCCCTTAACGTCGCAGAATATTTAGAGTTGAAAGGGCTCTAGGAAGTCATCAGATCCAACTTCCTGCAGATTACTAGATTCACTACACTATCCCTGCCATATGATTATCCAGCCACTGTCTGAAACTCTCCAGTAAAAGGAGAAGAAAAAATTCCAAGAGGTAAGCTGTTCCACTGATTGACAGCTCTTATCATCCAGTTAAAAGAATCTTAGCCATGGGAAAGGGATTGCAGTTTTACACCTTGGTTTCTTTCCCAGAGCTACTTGATACATATCAGGATTGACAGTGGAATTTCCCAGACTTATGGTATTGGGGAATATAACCTTCCTTCCCTAGGCATGAAGTCGGAAGCATCTCAAGAGTTCATGGCCACAGAACCATGATCAGGTCAGTGAAGACTTGGCATATAGTACAACAGAATCACATACTGCAGTGTATTAGATCTGGCTTTTGTCTCAGGGAAGTGATGATGTGATCTGGATTGGAAGCATATTAATATCTGCCCTTGTTATTATCAGATAACCGCTGATTGGCATGGAGATATTCCCTACTATAAGAAGGCTGGACTTGACTTGAACTGATGGATGCTATTCAGTTTCAGAGAGAATTAGGAAAATCCCTCAGGATTTAATACACAATTCAATATGAATTGTGCCTTGATATGAAAGGGGGACCTTAGTCTTAGATTGCATTAGGTTAGTGCAGCTTTTCCCCTGTTCATGGATCCATGGATTCCTCTTATTTTCAGAGGGTCTCAAGGAAATGAAATGGCAAAATAGATAACTGGAGCACCAATGGAGGAAGACTGTAATCAAGTCCATTCAGACACATATTAAGGTCTACATTGGGGCAATAAGAGTGGCATTTTTTTTTCTCTTATGGCATTCACAAATTTCCACCAACTGTCCTGTTTAGGATGGCCTAGCCCCTGTTAGGGAGGAAATGATCAAAGGAGCATTTAAGATGTTCCTGTGAAAAGTATTCCAGGAATCCAATGAATAAAATCACTCAGATCCATTCTGATGATGCACAACTATATACAGTGTCTCAGTCCTAAATGTCATACTGTCAAAGTTTTGTCTGAGTGTCTAGAGGTTATAAAGATCTGGATGGGGAAGAAAAGACTCAGACTCAACCATGACAAGAACAAGTGACTATACATTTGGAAGCCACTGGATTTTGGAGATTTTCCATCTTTAATCATGGAAAGGGTTGGACTATCCCTTTCATGAACTATCTATCCCTCAATGCACAATCTGAGAGTTCTCCTGGAGTCATAGACTCTGCTTGGGGAGCAGGTGGCAAATATAGCTAGGAGAAACCTTTGCATAAAATTCATCTTATGTGCCAGTTGCACCAATTGCTGGATCAGTAGGTGATACTCACAAGTCAGTCACAGTTTAATCTTTAGGTTACAGAGATTACAGATAACCTAATCTTTAGGTTACTCAATATGTTCTACATAGGACTGCCCTTGAAGAACACTAAGAAGCTAAAACTAGTTATGAATTCACTTCCATTCACCAATGTAAAAGTATCGCATGAGCTACCCTACCTACCAATCAGCTTTTGGCTACAAGTCTACCTCCTAATAAGATCAAACAGGATTTGCATACACTGGGTCCTATTTATAAAATAGTGAAATATGGCATGACCAAGCATGTGTGCCTTTTATGACAGTGCACCTGCCTGAAAGATAGAAAGATCCCCCTGCCCACCCTATCCAAAGATCCAGTTGGCTCCAGTTCTTCTGGCATCGAAAAGCCACCACATTGGGCCTTGGGCTAGGATGTTGTGAGAACCATCAGTATATGTTAATATGTGTGAGGTAAATTTTAAGCCCAACACTGTAAATGTTTATTCAGGTAGTCCTCAATTTATGACTACGATTGAGCCCAAAATTTCTGTTGCTATGTGAAACATTTGTTGAAATGTGTCTGAATATTAGTAGCTCAGGTTGGTAGCTCACTGTTGGTTTGAGCTCCGATCTTGGTAATTTGGTTGTAAATGTTTCATCACCATTCGAGGAGATATTGTCAGTGCGTTTTGAAGTGAAACATTTGTTAAGTGAGTTTGGGACCATTTTACAAGTTTTCTTGCCAGAGTTGTTAAATACATCACTGCGGTTATTAACTTAGCAGTACAGTTATATAGTGAATCTGTTTCCCCATCAACTTTGCTTGTCAGGAGGTCGCAAAAGGTGATCACATGACCCCGGGACATTTGCAACTGTCATAAATATGACTCAGTTGCCAAGCATCTAAATTCTGATCACATGATCATGGAGATACTGCAATGGTCATAGGTGTGAAAAACGGTCACAAGTCACTTTTTTCAGTGATGTTGTAACTTTGAACGGTCATTAAATGAACTGTTATAAGTTGAGAACTGCCTGTAGTGGTTTTCTTGCACTATTTGATCTTTTGTTTTTGTTCTTTATATTCTTTGCTGTCAGTTGTCCAGAATTATTGTGCACACTGTTCTATTCAGTAAGATCACCTCCTTTTTCAACAATTCAGAAAATAACAGAAAGGGAATTTGCTTTGTTGAACCCAAAACGCACCGCAATTGATAGAGAAAGTTACAGCATATCTAAGTGATCCCTCACTTGCTGAAAAATTGACCTGCTGGTCTATTCTTTCCCTTTGCCTTAGGTTTTTGAGGGTGTTTTTTTGTTTGTTTGTTTTTTGCAATGATAAAGGAAATAGATACAGTGTTAGAAAGAGATGGGTCGATTGTAAAGGGATCATAATGCCACTGCAAGCTTCACCTGCTGAAATCTCCTTTTCTATACTGCACAAAAGTCTCTAAGAAAAATATCTAGTCCAGAAAAGAAATGTGAAAATAATTCGCAATATCACAAAATGATACATAGTAAAAAAAAAAGAAAGAAAGAAAGAAAAATTCATTTAAGCATGCTTATTGTGATATCTAGCCTCAATATTTAGAAGTGAACAAATTAACTGGGGGGAAAAAGGCATGACCAGGTAACAGGGATATAAATAAATAAATAAATAAAAACATTTGTCATGTTCTGAAATATGAGTCTCTTGCTCTCCCAAATAATTGAATGTCTTGGAAAACCTGATCATGTGGATTACAGTTAGTCCTTGAGTTACAACCACAACTGACCTCAAAATTTCTGTTGCTAAAGTGAGACAGTTAAGTGAATTCTGTCCCATTGTATGACCTTTTTTGCCACAATTGTTAAATGAATCACTGCAGTTATCAAGTTAGTAAAATGGTTGTTAAGTGAATCTGGCTTCTCCATTGATTTTGCTTGTCAGAAGGTCACAAAAGCTGATCACATGATCCTGGGACACTGCAACCGTCATAAGTCAGTTGCCATGCATCCAAATTTTGATCATGTGATCATGGGAATGCTATAACAGTCATAAGTGTGAAAAACAGTCATAAATCACTTTTTTCAGTGTTGTTGATCAAAAGATCGGCAGTTCAGCGGTTCAAATCCCTAGTGCCGCGTAATGGGGTGAGCTCCCGTTACTTGCCCCAGCTTCTGCCAACCTAGCAGTTCAAAAGTACATAAAAATGCAAGTAGAAAAATAGGGACCACCTTCGGTGGGAAGGTAACAGCGTTCCATGCGCCTTTGGCATTTAGTCATGCCGGCCACATGACCATGGAGAATGTCTTCAGACAGTGCTGGCTCTTCAGCTTTGAAACGGAGATGAGCACCACCCCCTAGAGTCAGGAACAACTAGCACATATGTGCGAAGGGAACCTTTACCTTTAACTTCAAATGGTCACTAAACAAACTGTTGTAAATCAAGGATTACCTATAGAAATTTATTTATTTATTTTTATCCCACCTTTATTATTTTTATGTATAACCGGCAATGAACATATTTCTTTCTCTTCCTATTTTCCCCACAACAACAACTTTGTGAGGTGAGTTGGGCTGAGAGAGACTGGCCCTTCTGCTTCTATGGATTTTTAAAATAGAATTCACATTTTTAAAAATACTAAAATGAACTTAAAATTGAAAACTTAAAAATGAACTTGGTATATCTGGTAACATTTAAGAAACCTTTCAAATAGACTAAACATGTAGTTCTGTAGAATAAGTACTAAGTAATTTAGAGAATGAATATCTATTTATAGCAATGATTCCTGATTATGAGATTTTAGATGGGTCTCTTTTATATAGGATAATAGTAATTGTGAAGAATTAAGCCTGTTTTGTTTCATTGTTGAAAGTTGGAATGAATACAATCTGAGGACACTTGAACTATGTATTACGGTAAATCACCATTTGTTTAAAAAAAAAAAAACAATCCTTAGTGGTTTGTGGCCCAAAGTGCTCACTCTTCCTTGTGAATCAGATGGAAAGGTTGGCAGTGGCTGGTCAACTCCTGACCACCAAATCATTGATGGATCTGAACTGATCTGTGTTTTCAAAACTGGGGTTCTCCTGTCCAAGCAAAAGCAAGATCACTCACTCTTATCCAGGCAGAAAAATCTTTTCAAAACATGGATCTACTTTAGTTATATTTTCAAAACGCTTTCCTGTTCCATTTTGGATGGAGAGGAGGATAAGCACAATTCCCTTTGCTTCTCTCCAATATCATCAAAACTGGTGAATTAGATATCTTTAAGATTAAATGATACCTGTGAGTCATCGTTTTACTTTTGTTGATTGTAATTTATGAGATAACCCACTCATACATGACCCTGGAAAGCTAAACAAAAGATTTAAAAAAAAACAAACATATCATTGCATAACTTTTTTTTTTTACTTTTTACTTTTAATATGCTTTAACTATTAAAACATACATAACAAGATGAGGAATTTCTGTTCTATTGACAATAAAACTACTCTTCTTTTCATAAGTGATAATATGAGGTACTATGTAACAGAGAGTCAGGCTCAGGGATATTGAATTATCAGGAAAAAATCAAGGATAAAAATGTAAACATCCTCCTTCATATGATACATAGAGAGTTTTCCAAAAGAGAAGAGATTGCCTCCTTTATTCATTATGTTGATAGTCTAAGAAAACATTACTGTTTTCCTTGGCAGTTCACATTCCGCTGAATTCCAGAAATATTCCATAATACTAAAGTATTATTCAATCTCCCTTAGTACTCTGCTTTGTACTCTGAGTAAATATATATTCCAGTCAAAGTTCATTTTAAATGAAATTCATAAAATGTTTATAAAAGGAGAACCTACATTATAACTCAACCTACAAGTTCAGGTTACCAGGGAAAAATTCCTATTAAAATATTAACACCATAAATTGTGGTACCTGTTAGATAGACTATATTGAGATTGTGTCACCATGTTATACAGAATTGTATTAATTTAGGAAAGGAAAAATCTCTCTGTGTATGAATGCAAATGGGTGATCAGTTACACAGCTCTAATAACCCTTTGCCTGGTAAGCATACTGCAGCTCTAGTAGACAGATCAGTATAAACTCCAACCTCTGGAACCTCTGAAATTTCTAGAGCAGTGGCCCCCAACCCTTTGAGCACTAGGCACCGGTTGTGTGGAGAGAGATTTTTCCGCAGACTGAAGGGGGCATTGTTTTTATTTGCTGCCTGCATCCCGTGGATGCAACTTTTCTTGCTTGTGCAGCCCGGTTTCTGGCATGCTGTGGCCCATTTCTGGTCCATGGACCAGGGGTTGGGGACCTGTGTTCTAGAGAATGATAATACATAGCATTGATGGTTGATTTTGCAGTTAGGATATACTTGTATCAATGGAACTAAAAAAAAAAAAATAGTAGTAGAGAATCCTTAGTCAGCTCCTTAATTGGATGCAAAGTTTAGGTGAAATTGTATGTTTCAATGAATCTCTAAGTAAGTAGAAAGGACACAATCTTGACATGATACAAATTTCAATATTGAATCTTTCTGAAATTTGAATGCATACCTATTGTACAGGTAATCCTCGACTTATGACCACAATTGAGCCCAACAATTCTGTTGCTAAGTGAGACATTTGTTAAGTGAATTTTGCCCCATTTTATGATGTTTCTTGCCACAGTTGTTAAATGAATCACTGCAATTGCTAAATTATTAACATGGCTGTTAAGCGAATCTGTTTTCCCCACTGTCTGTTGTCAGGTCACAAAAGTTGATCACATGACCCCAGGACACTGCAATCCATCCTAAAGATGAGTCAGTGGCCAAATGTCTGAAGCTTGATCACATGACCATAGGGATGCTGCAATGGTCGTAAGTATGGAAAATGGTCATAGGTCACTTTTTTCAATGCAGTTGTAACTTCAAACAGCCACTAAATGAACTGTTGTAAATCAAGGACTACCTGTACAGTGAATATGACAGGCACAGAGCTTTGGACATCTTTCTGGTGAGTTTTTGACAACACCTCCTCTGGCAGAAATAACATTTTCCAAATATTTCCTCTGGACAGTTAAGAGTCTTTCTGTTCTTAGTTTTGGACTTTTCCCCTACTTTTCTTTGCACAAGTCTTCTCACTCAGAAATATTCTTAGGCCTCTTTGCATGTACTGCAAGTTTGAAGTGTCCTCATAGATTTTCATTAACATTCCAGTCCAGAAACTGTAAAATAATTCCAAATCCTTTGCCTCTTTCTTATAAGTTCTTGGAGGTATGTTTTGAACTGTTCCCTTGCTAAAATCCCTAACCTCTTTTCAGCTTCAAACTGTGGGACCCCTCAAGTCCTATTGGAACTTCAGAAATAACAATCACCTACATTTCAATTAGCATTCAGCATCCAGTACTTTTTGGCAGTTGGATCTGAACAGCCTCCCTTCCTGCCATATACTATGCAGAAGAGCAGAGAGCAGTTGCGCTGTGCCAGTTTTTCTCTTAGATTCAACTAAAAACATTTTTCTTGGATCTTTTCTTTGAATTTTTGTTGCACAGAAAAAGAATGACTGATTATGGGGTGTTTCTGTGTATTAGATCCTGAAAGCACAGGTAACAAATTCAGAATAATTTAGCCACAGTATGCACCTATATTTTTAGATGGTCTAGGCTGGGAAGATGGACTTTATTATTACTAGCAATAGTCAAATTATAGTACAATTCTACACATGTCTTCTCAGAAGTAATCCCCACTAAATTAATAGGAATTATAGGGGATTACAAATGCTTCATTGGGTGAGGGTGTCTTTCCCGCCGCCTTGAAAGAGGCCGTGGTGTGACCTCTCCTCAAGAAGCCTTCCCTGGACCCGGCAGTATTGGCTAACTATCGTCCAGTCTCCAACCTTCGCTTTTTGGTGAAGGTTGTTGAGAGTGTGGTTGCACGACAGCTACCCCAGTACCTGGATGAAACGACGTATCTAGATCCATTCCAGTCGGGCTTCAGGCCTGGGTACAGCACGGAAACGGCATTGGTCGCATTGGTGGATGATCTCTGGAGGGCTCGGGACAGGGGGTGCTCCTTTGTCCTGGTCCTGTTAGATCTCTCAGCGGCTTTTGATACCATCGACCATGGTATCATGCTGCACCGGTTGGAAGAGTTGGGGGTGGGAGGCACCGTACTACGGTGGTTCTCTTCCTTTCTCTCCGACCGGTCGCAGTCTGTGTTGACGGGGGGGCAGAGGTCGACCCCGAGGCCCCTTATATGTGGGGTGCCACAAGGATCGGTCCTCTCGCCCCTTTTGTTCAACATTTATGTAAAGCCACTGGGCGAGATCATCCGTGGTTTCGGGGTGGAGTACCATCAGTATGCTGACGACACCCAGCTGTACATCTCCACCCCAGACCACCCCAACAATGCCCTTGAAGTGATGTCCTGATGCCTGGAGGCCGTACGGATCTGGATGGGGAGGAACAGGCTCAGGCTCAACCCATCCAAGACCGAGTGGCTGTGGTTTCCGACATCCCAATATAGTCAGCTGGTGCCATCGCTGACTATTGGGGGCGAATCATTGGCCCCCACGGAAAGGGCTCGCAACTTGGGTGTCCTCCTGGACTCACGGCTGTCTTTAGAAGAACACTTGACGGCCGTGACCGGGAAGATTTTTCATCAGGTTCGCCTGATTCGCCAGTTGCGTCCCTTTCTAGACTGGGACTCCTTACGCACGGTCACTCATGCCCTCGTCACCTCCCGTCTGGACTATTGTAACGCTCTCTACATGGGGCTCCCCTTGAGGAGCACTCGGAGGCTCCAACTGGCGTAGAGTGCGGCCGCGCGGGTGGTGACAGGAACGACGTGGCGCTCCCATGTAACACCTCTCCTGCGCGAGCTGCACTGGCTCCCAGTGGTCTTCCGAGTGCGCTTCAAGCTTTAGAGCGCTCCATGGCTTAGGACCTGGTTATTTACGGGACCGCCTGCTACCACCAATAGCCTCCCACCGACCAGTACGCTCCCATAGAGAGGGGCTCCTTCGGGTGCCGTCGGCCAAACAATGTCGACTGGCCGCCCCCAGGGGGAGAGCCTTCTCTGTGGGGGCACCTACTATCTGGAACGAGCTCCCCCCAGAGATACGGAGGATCCCGGATCTGCGTACCTTCCGTCGCGTGCTTAAGACCTTCCTATTTCATCAAGCCGGCCTGACCTAAGTCTTTCCCCATTTTAAATGGAAATTTTAAATCTGGTTTTAAATTATTGGGGTTTTAAATTTGTTCAGCCAAATTATTTAATTCGTTTTAATCTATTTTAAATTTTGTATTTACATGTTTTATTCCTATGGCTGTTCACTGCCCTGAGTCCTTCGGGAGTAGGGCGGTATACAAATTCAATAAATAAATAAATAAATAAATAAATAAATAAATAAATAAATAAATAAAATAAATTACGCATGGGAAAGGGTTTGTATAAAAGTTACGGCTTGCTGTAGTCTAGCTTGGCATGGGCACTTAAATGCTTTTTTATTTTTCTATTTTGTACAGAAAAATATGTTATGAGCTTTGCATAATTGGCTGTTTGTTTTTCCTTCAACAAATAATTCTCCTTTCTGGGATCAATTGTCCCACTTTGCCCTTTATATCTTTTAACTTCCTGGTACAGAAGGGCAAGAAGGGTTCAGGGATGATCTCCTATTGTACTACAACTGAAAGATACAGTACCCAAATCCCAAAGCTTGTTTTTGTGCTATGAAACCCACTCAGGGGTGGGCTGCTGGGAGTTTGCAGGGGTTCGGGAGAACGTCTATGTCACAAGTAAATGCCTTATTCTTTATTATGTAAATAGTACATGACCAGGATATCAGGGGTTAACTTATTCTTCACTACTTAATATATTCATACTTAACCACTCCTATATCTAGCTCCACCCCTTGTATATATAAGGAGCTGTATGCTTTCCTTCTGTGCTTCTATCTGTGAATATTCAGTGAATATAGAATGCCTTCTGTAAATAAACAGTGCTTTATTTGAATATCTAATTCTTAATCTACTTATTGAGTCTGATCCTGAAAATATCGTAACAATATGGTAGCAGAGGATGGTTTGATTGACTCAATAAAACTTTAAATATGTCTGAGAGAGAAAACTCCAGAAACAAAAGAGAAAGACCCAACACCAGGGCATACAGTAAAGAAATGGAAGCAGATCAAGAAAAGATCGATAAACCCACGACTATGACACCAAAAGAAACTGAAGGCTACACTACAGACAACGAGGAAATAATTGATGGAATGGATGAACAAAAAGAGAACGAGTTGAAAGGCAGCCCCCTCGGATCAGAGGTACTGAAACTGCTGAAACTCAACGCGAAATTCCAAAACGTAATAAAGAACAGCGGAACAGCGAAAAAAAGGAGTATCGTAACAGATGATCCCAAAAATCCAAAAATGGTGAGCGAATCATCTACAGAAAAAGGAATAATGAAAAGAAAGACCAACGGTCCCGCTCAAAATTTTGAATGGCAGCCATCTTGTTTTCAACCGATCACAAAAAAGAGCGAAGCAGAGTCAATCAGAGTACATCATTCAAAATCTTTGGCGCGAAAGGATTCACATAATATAAAAAACAAAAAAGAAAAACTTTACTTTTCAGAAAATTCTGATACAGACTCAGAAGAAATACCTATCGAATTAAAAGTCAAATCAGCTATAAGAACTCTTTTTACAACATTCGGTCCAGGACTGAAAATTACAAAAGAACCGACAAAAGATGGCAATCGAGAAACAGGGAGAGAACAAGCAAGAAAACAAACGTCTCGGAGTCTGCCCGCTTCTCCTCAATCAACGAGAGCACCGACACCTGAGCCCAGAGAACCTTGCAAATACCACCCCACGCCGCAGATGATGTCAGAAAACAGCGATCTCAACAAGAGTCATCGCAACAGAAAGACACGAGCTTCTGCCGCCGCCTGGACACCGAAGATCGAGCCAGAGACTGAATCATCGGAAGAAGAGCGCTACGAGGGAGCTGCAGCGACGAGAACCTCTCCTGACAGCTTCAGGAGCGAAATGAACAACGCGCATGTGCAAGACTACACAGACAACTTCGGGGGACATGAAGAACAGAGAGAACCATTCAGAATCGTCGCAAGCATACCCACGCCATTTTGTAACTTTCAACATTTGCAAGACCACGGACTGCCTCCAGTTGTAAGTAATGGATCCAACAATATTGGGAATTTGCCCAATGATTTCCCAAAACTGAGAATAGATGGCATTAATTTGCAAGAATGGTGTCAGCAGCTCCAGGTTGTCTTTCTAAAAGAAAACTTATTATTTTTTATCACTAATCCCCCAAAAAGACCTTGGACTCTAAAATTAGACTGTCTGCACCATAGGGCATTTTTCTTATTAATTTCCAGTATATCTCCTGCCATGTACCACAGTATTAAGCAAAATCTAACTGTATCAGAAATTATTCAATGCATGTTTAAATTGTTTCACAGTGAAAGTGTAGCCACTACAACAAGAATGTCTAAAGATTTCTTCTCAGCTAGGATAAAGCCAGGGGTTACCATAAGTGAACATTTAATATCTTTAAACAAAATTAGAACAGAACTGCATTTAAGGGGGGAAATAATTTCAGATCAAACAATGAAGAGTGTTATCATTAACTCACTAGACCCATCGTGGGATAACTATATATCTCATTTAGACACAATCAATTTAGGATATTTATCCATAGAAAGTCTATCTAACAAGCTAATATCTGAAGATAATTCAAGGAGAAGTCGTTGTAACAATCACATGGAACATAAACAATATAAGAGGGTAGTTTCTCAAGAAAGATATCATGAACCAATAGGATGCCACAACTGTGGATCCAAAGAACATAATAGGAGAGACTGTCCAAAACTCCTCAGAAATAGAAAAAATCCTGACTACAGAAATAGGTATCAAAACAGACAGTCATCAATTGATAGACATAGATATAGAAGTCCACCCATCTATAGGGAACATAGAGGGGGCAGGGATAACTCAAAAGATAGAAAGTCTGGTTCACTGAATGGGTTAAACAAACATGACAGCACTAACATACAACAGACAGAGGACAATGATTGGCTTATCGATTCTGGAGCAACCAACCACACTACAAATAATAAAAATATACTATCTTCATTTGTAGAGGATAAATTCGTAATTAAGGTAGCTAATCAAGAGAAGGTTCAAGTCATAGGTAGAGGAAATATAACCTTACCTGGCCTAGGAAAAATAGAGGGGGTATTGTTAATACCTGAAATACCTCATAACATACTTAGTGCAATAAAACTAAGCATAGATTCTGGCATAAATATTGTGTTCTCGAAAGGAAAAGCAACATTAGAGAAAAACAGAACAAACATAGGTACTGTGATTATTAAAAGAGGTCTACCTTATCTAATGACAAAAGAAAAATGGTTACACAACATTGATTCCAACATGGAAGATAACAATAACATAGACAACGAAAGCAGTAGCAATAGTGACAATGAGGAACATGAGATTATCCATAATCACAAAGACACACCCAACAACAAAATACCTAATATTGGTAAACCAATTCATGATGAGTGTGCTCATGTCTTACATAGGAAATTAGGACATGCCAGTTTTCCTGTAATTCAAAAGATGACTGAACATGCTGAAGGTGTTAAAATAAAAAATTGTAAAAACTATTTGGAATGCTCAGTATGTAAATCTACAAAACTCAAAACTAGCTCCAAACCCAAAAAGTCAACAAGATCAACCAACAAAATTTTTGATTTGGTACACATGGACCTAGTTGGTCCATTAACACCATCAATCACTTATAGAAAACGTTATTTCCTAACCATTGTGGATGACTATAGTCGTTATGGCTTTGTCTATACACTAAAGCACAAAGATGAAACCTTTCAGAAATTTAAGGAGTTTTACAAACGTACAGAAACACAACATAATATTAGAATAAAACAAATTATGACAGATAGGGGATGTGAATTCATGTCAAAAGAATTCTCCCAATGGCTTAAAGACAAAGGGATGTTGCATTACACATCTAGCCCTTTCTCTGCATTCCAAAATGGAGTGGCAGAGAGAAAGAACTCGACATTACAAACCATGATTAGATGCACATTAGAAGATGCTGGCTTAGGAAAACAATTCTGGTCAGAAGCATTACAATATTCCAATTATACACAAAATAGAACTTGGTCCAGCATTGTTAACAAGACACCATATGAAATGATGTATAATAGGAAACCCAAAATAGCTCATATGCACATATTTGGAGTCACTGCAGACGTACACATACCTAAGCAATTAAGACGTAAAGGTGAGAACGTATCTAGGAGACTCAGGTTCATGGGTTACGAAACAGGCACAAAAGGGTACAGATTTATTGATAATAATAACAGATTTATAGTATCCAGAATGGCTGTATTCCATGAACAGGCCAACTGGTCTAAAATACATCTTAATGAAATTTTCCCAAACAACTATACAAACACTAAACACCAAGAGGAAAGAACTGGAGAAGAATACAATCACAACATACATAAAAACAAAAACAGAACATGGACAAACAGTCAATACAAAATAAAGACAGATTCATTAACAAAAAAGGAAGCTAGATATTTACATGACAATGATAGTAAACCAAAAAGAACAATCAGGAATAACAGAAACCAAATACCAAACAAATACAAAGATTATATAATGTATACGGATGGAGAAACATCAACACCAAACACATACGAGGAAGTGCTAAAACTTCCCCCTGAAGAAAAGGAAAAGTGGGAATCAGCCATGACTAAAGAGATGGATAGTTTGCAGAAATTAAATGTATTCACACCTACACATGCACCTAAAGATAAAACTGTTATTGGTACTAGGTGGATATATAAAATCAAAAACTTAGAAGGAGGCAATACCTTATACAAAGCTAGACTAGTTGCTCAAGGTTATGCACAAAAATATCCCGAGGATTACACGGATACATACTCTCCCACAGTAAGAACTGAGAGTGTTAAAACTGCACTGGTCATAGCATCAGCACTTAACCTTGATGTATTCCAATACGACATACAGACTGCATATCTACATGCTAAATTAGATAAAGAGATATACGTAAGAGCGCCTCACAGTCAATATACGAACAAAAATGAAACGTGGTTACTAAATAAAAGTTTATATGGGTTGAAACAATCTGGCAAAAGATGGTATGAATGTTTAGTCAAAGTGCTCAAAACTATGAATTTTAATGCCACTACTGCTGATAACTGTTTCTTTGTTAAAAAAGAGGATGACTCTTTAGAATTCGTGTTAATTTATGTGGATGATATTTTGTATATAGGTAAACACAAAGAGAAGAGAGAAACATTTGTAACGAAACTAAATGAACATTTCTCTTTGAAGTCATTAGGTAAGGTAAATAAGTATCTTGGAGTTCAAATTAGTAAAACAAAAAGGGGATTCAAACTTTCTCAAAGAGATAAGATTATAGAACTTCTGAACAAATGTAACTTAAATAATGCTAAGCCATGTGACACTCCCATGCAAACTGATTTCTTGAGAAATACAGATGAATCATCCCCTGAATTTAAAGATAATACACTTTACAGATCAGTCATCGGTTCCCTTCTATATATTTCCAATTGGACTAGACCTGATATTGCTTTGCCTCTCAACTTATTGTCTAGACACGTCAGCAAACCACTATTATATCATTGGGAAGCTGTCAAGAGAATATTAAGATATTTAAAGAATAGTTTAGATTTCTGTTTATTATTGGAACCTAATAATGTCAAAGAGCCCATCCTCACGTGTTATGCCGATGCGGATTGGGCTGGTGATACCACATGTAGAAAAAGCACATCTGGCTATATATTTTTCCTTAACGATTGTCCAGTTTACTGGTACACTGGTAAACAAGATTTAATAGCCACCTCAACGACTGAGGCAGAATATGTTTGTTTGTCTAAAGCCTCAAATAACCTCGTATGGTTTAATGACTTATTGTCAAACACTTGGAAGAAACCTTCATTACCATTTATCATACACGAGGATAACAAGGCTGCTATTGAAATATCTAGATCTGATGCTATTGGACAAAGGTCCAGACATATAGATATAAAATTCAAACATGTGAGGCAGTTATCTCAAGATGGATTTATTAAAGCAGTTCATTGCGAAACATCAGAGCAAATAGCTGACATATTGACAAAGCCTTTGCCTTCTAAGCAGCATAAATACTTGACTTCTAAGTTACAAGTTTTATATTGTTCTGAATCTGAATGTAATTGTTGTAATATATCGAATCGGCATTTAGAAGGGGATTTGTCACAAGTAAATGCCTTATTCTTTATTATGTAAATAGTACATGACCAGGATATCAGGGGTTAACTTATTCTTCACTACTTAATATATTCATACTTAACCACTCCTATATCTAGCTCCACCCCTTGTATATATAAGGAGCTGTATGCTTTCCTTCTGTGCTTCTATCTGTGAATATTCAGTGAATATAGAATGCCTTCTGTAAATAAACAGTGCTTTATTTGAATATCTAATTCTTAATCTACTTATTGAGTCTGATCCTGAAAATATCGTAACAGTCTAGCTAAGATTCTGTGCAATTTGGAGAACCCCCCAAATCTCACTCCTGGCTGGCCATGCCCAGCCCACCCTGCCTTTCCCAGGAGTTCCCACATGGCCCATTTTGGATGTAGGTAAGTGCAGGGCATGTGCAGAGGCTCGGGGAGGGCAAAAAAAGGGCCTACTGGAAGTTCGGGAAGGCTGAAAATGGGCCCGTTTCTGGCATCCAGAGGGCCTCCAGAGCCTGGGGAGGCTGTTTTCGCCCTCCCGGAGGCTCAAAAAAAGCTTCCGGAGTCCAGGGAGGGCAAAAACATCCCCCCCACCCTTGTGCAAAAGGCCGACTAGGCCATGCCCACCATGGCCATGGCCACCCAGCAACTGGGCAGAGAACCCTTTGCTAAAATTTTTGAAGCCCACCCCTGAACCCACTTCCATTTTCCCTTTAGCTGATAACTGTAAGTGCTAAAATGAGCTGAGAAAGATTGGCCAAGGAAAAGCAAGAGGCATGTGAAATGCTTTAATATTTTAAGGTTTTTGCTGTTGTTATCTCAGAAGGAGAATAGATAACAAAGTAGGGCTTCTTTGGCTGTTATCCTGTTATCTTCTCCTTTGCTCTTTCAATCCCAGTGGAGATAAGAGTTTATGCTTTATCATTCACAAAATATTTACATTATCAGTTGCATCTGTATCTGTTGGCTATATCAGCCCCATTCTTCAAATTGTTACTTTAATGATGGACAATAGAGAAAAGATCACCCATCACTAGTGGTGGGTTCCAAATTTTTTTACTACCGATTCTGTGGGTGTGGCTTGGTGGGCGTGGCATGGCTTGGTGGGCGAGACAGGAGAAGGATACTGTAAAATCTCCATTCCCACCGCACTCCAGGGGAAGGTTACTGCAAAATTCCCATTTCCTCCTGATCAGTTGGGACTCGGGAAGCAGAGAATAGATGGGGTCGGGACCAGTCAGAATTTTTACAACCGGTTCTCTGAACTAGTCATAATTTCCGCTACCGGTTTTCCAGAAGTGGTCAGAACCTGCTGAAACCCACCTCTGCAGGTGTCCCATTTTCTATCTCTATTCTGTGGCCATTGCATATGGAAGGGGATTAAAATTGGAAAGACTGAAGCCCTTCCTATGGGAAAGAATTACCCATAATCTTGTTTCCCATGGTCCTGGAAAATGCTATGCCTTTTGTCCTACATAGATAGATAGAAAAAGAAAATTCTTACATGTTATTTAGTGGAAAATAAATATCAAGGTGTATTTTTGATAGCTGAACTGAGGGCAAGTGTGCTTGCTTTTAAGTGGATCTAGGGATTGATTGGAAGTGTGTTGGGTGCAACCTAATTTGAAAATTACTCATAGTAATTTCCCAACAGTAGCATGCCTGATCTAATACCTATAGAAAATCACTCTACAGAGGTATGTTTAAATTAAATGTCTTTAGTACAGCTCCCCTGGAAGAACATATCTTAATCCCAATGAAAAGAAAAAGAATCTAACATTTATAAGTGCTGTTTATTTCATACAAATATAAGCAGATTTCAGCATCATCAGTAATTAATAACAAATTAATTAGAAGAAATAATGGCAAGAACAAAATCCGCAGTGATTTAGTTGCTGACATAAAGTATTTCCAAGGTTGCATAAAAATTAGGACTGTAACACTGATTTTAGGTATAATTGTTAGAACATTTGTTCATTGTCTGATGATACCTTTTCCTTTTCCCTCAAGCCACATTTCAATGTACCCAATTTATTTAAATTGTTACCATTACCTTTTTAAACAGGGCATGACAAATTTGGCAAACAGTACCCACTTGTTAATCAGAATATTTATAATGTATATAAGATTATTAATGTCAGCCTTATAAAATAGAACAGATTAAGAAACCAATGCCATATAGGTTAATGCCACTTTTATTGTAAAAGTTATAGTAGCAGAATCATGCAAGTCTGAATATATTTCCCCTCCCTTCATCTCCATGTGAATTAAAGAGGGGCTTGTCTGAGTTACTTTCTTCCTCCAAACTCAAATTATTTTTATTTTATTTTTAAAAATATTTTTATTAAACAGTTTTTAAAAGTTTTGACAGTTTTCCTCTTTGCAACATTTCCACATCAGTATATATCCACTATATATCCATTTTCCCCTTACATCTATATATCCATACATGTGGTTCCATTATCTTTTATACATATCAACATATTAATATACAGTACTAATTTATAAACATACATTTTTGTCATATATATTTATACAGATTTATTACTATTTTCTAACTCCTGTCTTCTTTCTTTGAAATTTTCTTAGTTTTGCACCTATCTTCTAACCATTTATACCATTCATTCCATACCAAATAATATTCCATTTCCCCTTTATCTTTTATTTCTTTTGTTAGTTTTTTTTTTTTTAAACCACTTTTATTTGATTGCCCTGGTAGTTCTTCCTCCTGTCCTACAAGGTCCTCTTGGGCCTTCTGCCCTCTACAATGACGTATCATTATAAGCACTCAGTTTTCAGAATGAAACATGTAGTACATGGGAGGTAACTGGGTTGGGGTGAGAGAATCAAGAAGACATTCTGTTTGATCACTACCATTGAGTTCCTGGCAGAAGAAGGATCTCTTGAATGACCAGTCAGACCCACAGGAGTCATCCATATACCAGTAGGTTTGGGAATATTAAAGCCCCTTTAAATAATTTTCAAGTAGTTCTGATTGTTGGGTCTACATTCACTTAAGAGGATGAATCTGCCTCTTTACAGACATCCATTTATCCCTACATCTCTACAAAGAGATGTCCACCAAACCTTATTCAAATGGCAGCAGCTCATTCCAAGAAGAGTAAGCTGTACAAATATGTAACTAAGTTGTTAACTTAGATTACTAGGTAAAGGTATGCCCTTCCTAGTTTGGAGTCTTCCCAATGTGTTGGCACACTATCAGAATTCCCATTCAGCATGATTAGAGACCATTCTGGAAGTTACAATCACAAATACATCAGACTAGAGGAGACTTATGCTCAATAGCCTTGAAGGTCCTGCCATATGTTAGGAACAGATGAATTCTGCTGCACTTTAGCCTAGTATACATAACTAGGAATAACATCAAATATGTTGTGTTCTAAGCACTCATGCAAACACCATATTTTGATTACTCAAATTCTTTCCTTGCCCCTGTTCTACAGAAACCACAGCTTGTTCTTTTTCAATGATATCATTATTTTCAGCTAATGCTAAAAAAAGGAGCACGCGGCCCTCCCGAGCTCTATTTTCAGTGGCAGAGGGTTGCAGAAGGCCGTCCCAGCTGAAAATGGAGATTGGGAGCCCGTTTTCACTGACAGGCGCCCCTGACATGAGTGATGTCGAGCTGGCCTGGCCACACCCATGCCGGCCCCCCCAAGGTCAAACATAACCCTGATGTGGCCCTCAATGAAATTGAGTTTGACACCCTGCTCTAGATCTATATTTATCAATATGGCAGCATCTATATGACAGCAGATGATCTCAAAAAGTTAATCAGTTTGGGCCTAATTGCCACAGAAGACCAACAGCAAATATCAGGAAGAACATCTGCAAGAATAAATGGTCAATCACTTCTACAGTGCTATCATGAAAATGACATAAACATAAGAATCAACCATTTTTTTCGGACTTCCTGCCTGGCTCCGCAGCTTTGAAGACGCTCTCTTTGAGCGCCCGTTCTCTGGTTCCGTAAAAGCCCCAGAACAGCCGGAAAACTGCTGTCTGGAGGCTTGGAACCCTCTCCCCGGGCAAAGGGGAGAGAATAGAGTCGACAGGCGGGGGTAGAGCCCCCCCAAGTGCGCTAGGAGAAATCCTGGGGTGCAAAGGGTGTGGGCTCCCTATTGAAGCCTGTCAAGCCACTCCGGACCAGAAACGACTCCGCTGAAGCGGAGCTAGAAGCTGCGACCAGAATCTGCAGAAAATCAACGGGGGATTTTTAACAGCTTTACTTCGATCGCAGACGGAGCAAATCAGGAGAAAACAAAAGGAAATTTGCAAGTAACACTTTAACTCCGCTTTATTATGCAGAAAATGGCGCCTGAGGGCGGGAGGAAGAAACTACCAGGGGAAGTGCTCGTTAAGGCTTGTTAACACTTTACAGCTACTGGATTACATCCTAAGAGAAGTTTTAAATGGAAGCGGCCAGGAAAAGAATTTGGTATCGAGGAAAAGAATTTGGTTCTGATTTTAACCAAAATCTGGTCTTTATACTGTGTGGAAAAAAGTTGAATTGTTGTCCTGATAGCTGGATAAATACAAAGTAGCTGAAATATGGCTGACAACAGGGCTGGTGAATCAGCAAATTCCCAAGCCGTGACTGTCCAGGCTTTTCAAGAACTCTTAGACTTTTTTACCTCAGCCCTGCTGAATACAATCGAAAGGGCTTTTTCAAAAAATAGCTTGGGAAATTATAAGCAGGAAATTATTCACAAGAATTTGTTTTTGGAAGATCAGGAAATGGACAGGATTAAGAGATTGGCTGGTACAGCTGAAACAAAGGTTTTGGTGGACGTTTCCATTCCAATGACAGAAAAGCAACAAATGGTTTCTTTATTGCAAGCTGACAATCTTTATGGCAACAAATTTTGGTTATATGGACAAAGAAATGGATTGAATGATTATACAAACCAGAAGAGACGAGATGAGGATTTTAAGTTAGAAAATCTGACTTCAAGAAGAGAGCGAGTATTTCAGAAACATCAACCTCAAATCACTATTTTAAAAGTTTCCAAAATAAAACTGGGGGGATTGTTGAAAGAACTTTTTAAAAAAATGGATTGGAAAAAATACAAAAAGAAGTGAAGAACAGAAGATTAAGAAAGATATTCTCCTGTGGATTCTTGAAATTGGCAACGGGCAAATATGTGTTTTAATGGTATTAAAAGATTTTTAAAATGTTTAACATAAGGTTATATTATTCTACAAGATATATGAGATAAATTGTATAAGTTTTTAGGATGTCTAACTCTTTGAAGCGAAGAGGATTAATGTTAAACTCAGAATTTTATTGTAAACTGATAATTAGTTTTGGATAGTTAAGGGTTGTTTTTTTAAAAAAAAAAGTTAGAGGTATTAAGACGGTTAACTGAAAAATTGAAGGATACCCTCCTATAGATTCTGAAATTTATATTTGGTAAATAAGTGTTTTAAAGGTATTAAGAGATTTTTAAAATGCTTAACATTAGACTATATTATTTTAATAAGATATATGAGATAAAATGTGCAAGATTTTAAGATGAAAAAAAATTTTTTTTGGTATAGAAATGGAATTTATTCATGATTTTTATTGTTTGTAAGACTGCTAAAGTATCGGATTATGCATTAAGAAAAAGGTTTTTTTTCTTTTTTTTCTATATAAGTAGGAAGAATGAATTTAATTTAATTGGTATTGAGAATTTATAAAAGGGAGGTTGTTGAATTGGAGCAAAGGGAGTTAAAGAACATGTGGGAGCTTTGAACTTTATAATTTGTTAGTTTATTTTAGCATATGTTTGTTAGATGCTATACCCTGTTTTTGCTCTGGGAAGTCAGGGGTGGGGGGGAGGGGGGGATAAGGGAGGGGGGGAAGTGATGAATAGTGAAATGTCTTAGCAGAAGAAAGTGAATATAGGAGTTGCTCAGATACTAAAGGAGGAAAATATTTCACAGCAAAGAAGTTAGAAAGGAGAGAGGAGGAGGGGGTAGGAAGAGGAGAGGGAGGGAGAGGAATGGAAGAAAGGAGAGGAGGAAGGGAAGGGAAGGGGACAGGAGTAGGAGTGAAGGCGAGAAGGGGGAAAAGAAGAGAGAAGTGGGGGAAAGGGAAAGGAAGTAGGATGAGGTGGGAGAAGAGGTAGGAGGGAAGAGGAGGGGGGGATGGGAAAGAAAGGAGGAGGAGAAGAAGGTTTGTTGTGGAATGAGGGAAGAAGGAGAAGAGCAACTCCGAAGATAATTAAAATGTTTTATTGTAATGCTTTCTTTAAGGGAAATATGTATATGGAGGATTTCTTATGTATAAGAAAATGTATAATTTATGTGGGGAAGGGGAAGGGTGGGGGGGAGAAAATTGTTTGTATTTCTTATAAAACTTTTTAATAAAAAAAATAAAAAAAAAGAATCAACCATTTTCTGAATTATGCACATGGTATTGTGCAGCCCTAATGGACATATTAATATAGAATAATCAGGTGATCATAGAATATGTGTGTGTATACAAACACACACATACACCAGTGCATGCATACACAACATTCATCTTGCAGAAGTACAGAACTCACCACTCAGCACCAATAAAACTAAGAATGGGGTTTCAGTTACCAATAGGTTGTAGCAAGAGATGAGTCTGTTTCCTTCTCATTATATATTCCAGTCAAACAAATGTGCAGATAACGGAATCTCCTTTAGTGAATATGTGTTTTCGTCTTATTCTGCCAAACAAAAGCTAACAAGTGTAGGCAACAGGCAATAAAAGGATGTTGAAGTTTCATGCTTGGTTAATTTGAGGTTTATACAAATGGATGTGGTCTGGCCCCTTGCCTGGAAGGGGCAACACTAAAATGAAGCAGACAGATACGTAACAAGATGTTCAATAAGGTCCTTGAACACTGAACACAATCATTTCCCCCAACTTCCAAGACAGAATTGCAAGGTCACCTCCTGTTAATGAGGAGCAACTACAAATAACACTGTCCTGTTCAACTGAACAGCATCCAAACACAATTTTAAATTACTATTTCCAGCTCAGTAATACTTCTTGCTGGATTAATACTTCTTACTAAGTACTACTTTTTTAGAAGGAAGTATTGGCTGGCTGTTGTTGCTTCAAGGTCTGTGATAGATGATAAGTGTGGAGTCACATCTAACTCCCAACCACTGTAGTCAGTAATGAAGCTTGTTGTGGTTCAGTAACAGCTGGAGAGCTGCATTGGACAGATTCAGTATCTGGGTACACCTTTGCAGAGGGATGCACAAGTGCCAAGTACTCCTTGAAATGCTTTTGTATTAATGTTGATTGGCCCTTTAGTTGTGGTCCTACATAGAGAACTTTAAGTTACCAATATATCTATTTATTATTTATTTATTTATTTTGTCGAGTACATACTGGATAATATATATAAGCATGAAATGAATACATAAAATGAGTACAATTAAAGGGAACATTAGGACAGGGATGGTAGGCATGCTGGTGCTCTTATGCACGCCCCTTACAGACCTCTTAGGAATGGGGTGAGGTCAACAGTAGACAGTCTAAGGTTAAAGTTTTGGAGGTTTTGGGATGAGACCATAGAGTCTGGTAGTGCATTCCAGGTATTAACAACTCTGTTACTGAAGTCATATTTTCTTCAATCGAGTTTGGAGCGGTTCACTTTAAGTTTGTATCTATTGTGTGCTCGTGTATTGTTGCGGTTGAAGCTGAAGTAGTCATTGACAGGTAGGACCTTGTAGCAGATGATTTTATGAGCTATGCTTAGGTCATACCGAAGGCGGCATAGTTCTAAATTTTCTAAACCCAGAATTTCAAGTCTGGTCATATAGGGTATTTTGTTACGAGCAGAGGAGTGGAGGACTCTTGTTGTGAAATATTTCTGGACACACTCAATTGTATTAATGTCCGATATGCAGTGCAGGTTCCAGACAGATGAGCTGTATTTGAGAATTGGTCTAGCAAATGTTTTGTATGCTCTGGTTAGTAGTGTGATATTACCGGAGAAGAAGATACGTAAGATTAGGTTTACAACCCTTAATGCCTTTTTGGAGATGTTGTTGCAGTGGGCTTTGGCACTTAGATCATTTGATATGAGTATTCCAAGGTCCTTGACAGAGGGAAGGTCATCTACATAGTCATATCCACTCAGCTTGTATTTAGTGTTCTGATTCTTTTTGCCAATGTGTAAAACAGAGCATTTGTTGGTTGAGATTTGGAGTTGCCAATTGTTTGACCATTCCGGTACCCTGATAGTGTTCAATTCTAACTTTGCTGTTACTCCTGATTTCTTTATTTCAAGGAGTTCAGCACTAGAATGTCCTAAAGAATACTAACAATTTCTCAATATTGTCACTACTGATGTCTGATTTGTGCCCACTGATTTTTTTTTAAGAGATTGGACAATTTGTTCAGTTAAACAACAATGGGGCACTGTTGACAGATGATGCCAAATACCATAATAAAGATGTAGATGCAGAGATTTAATTTCTATGAGTATCTATAAGATCTGCAAATAGTTAGTTAGTTAGTTTATTATATTTATATACCTATCCTCCAATATTTTCCTGTGGCTTGTTTTAGGTTCTAGGGGTAGTGTTAGCCTCCTCAAACAGCCTTAAAATTAAAATTTTGTCAATATTGTAAAATTATATCTATTGAAGCTGAGACCTAATATATTTTGTTCAAAACAAAACAAAAAGAATAAAAATACAGTGCTAATTATATAGAATGTAATATTCTCCGTTTCTTTTTCTTCCCTTTATTTCAAGTGCTTCTGTACTGCTTTATTTGTACTTTATTTCATGTACTTTATATTATACTTTATTTCATGTTCTTTATACTGTACTTTATTTCAAATGCTTCTGTATTCCTTCAATCCTTCTGACTCTAAATGGTTTGCATTTAAAAAATTCAGCAGTATAAAACAGAATTACAATAATATTAAAAAATGCCTAAAATATTATCCATGCCATAATCTATAATCTCTCTGAATAATCTTATTCTTCCACTATAACAAGCAGTTAATCACATTTGTATTGATAGTAGCATCCTACATTCTGGATACATTATTCCTCACTCCATCAACCTGAAGGCTCTTGAAAATTCTAATAATATCAGTGGTGGGTTGCTATCGGTTCAATCCGGATCTTGCAAATCAGTAATAACGGCGGTAGGAGGCTCCGCCAACCCATGTGGACATCATCACAGACACGCTGCGCATGCGCTCCTGATGCAAACCGGTAGCAAAGATAAGTGGAACTCACCCCTGAACAGAATCAATTTCCAGACGGGATTCCAGAAAGAGGGAACTCTTGCAGAAAATGTTTGTCTCAGAGTCTCTCCCATCTTCCCTTCTTGAGGGGCATGAAGGGTGGAAAGTCTCAGCAAGCACTCTCACAATGAAGGGTTATGCATCATTGTGTTTCATTTGCACTGGAAAGATTTCAGTTATGCAACCAAGGCTATTACACTATTCTGTTCAGCCAAATGTCTATATGCTTCTTTTAGAATCGTTCCCTACATAGGTCTATTTAAAAGATTGTTCAAAGGTGAGCAAGTTAAGGATTCCAATTGTATTCTGTTTATAAACTAGACCTTCCTTAACTGTGAATAGGGCCTCCACTGAAATCTCTCCAATATAATATAAATAACAATTCCCCTGCTCATATTTGCTATATATTTGGTTTTAGTTTGTAAATTATTGAAGTTACTATGGAACTTGGAAGGATTAACTGATCTAAATCCTCTTTTTCCAATCTAATTTCCTTTTGATGATTGGACTGCAGCTCCTAGCATCACAAAACTTGATCAGCTATGACAGTGGATGATGGGAGTTATGTCTTTAATTTATCAAAAGCATGGAGCTACCTGCAATGGCAAGGATTTAGTCTACTTTGTTTTTGTGGTTTTTTTTTGTTTTTTTTTTTTGTTTAACCAATTCAGGAGATTATTTTTCTTGTAGCATCTAGCTTTGATCTTGCCCGAATTTTTCTCTATGAATTAATTTGACTACATTTTTCCAAGTAGACAGAAAACGTATAAGAACAGAGATGAGGGCAAAGTATAATTTTAAAAATATTTCAATGTTACAGAAATATATTATCCAGTCTCACAAATTTTGTTATAGCCCATGAAGTGTGAGCAAAAACAGATCACCCTTATAAAATCCAACCAAATATTAACTCAGGTGAAAAATATATAATTCAGGAATATACTGTTTTCATCAGAATTGGACTAATTCCCTTTTGTAGTCCTTTTGGGATTAGAGAATTTTTGAGAACTCCACTTGACATCACATTGTCTTTCAATAAGCAAAATTCTGTCCTCGGTCAGTTAGTTGCATTCACACATTATTTGTAATTCATTTGCCTGAGATAATTCAGCATCAAGCCAATCAGATTAAGCCAGACCAAACACTCAAAAAATAAGATTCTGCAGGCCACTGCATAGTATTCCTATAGCCCATCTTGTGAAAATGGCATTTAAAAAAATAAATAAAAAGAAATTAATAATAATGTTAAAAAAGGAAATGCTGGGAAAACAACATACAAAAAACAAATTTCTAAACACAGAAATCAATTAATTAGTTCCTTAAAAGGAACTTGCCACTAAGGAAAAGAACAGCATTCTTTAAGCCATCACTGGCTCCCAAGCAATGATTTGTCCCTGTGTACATTTCAGGGTTAGTCATTGTCTAATTACATAGCTGGTATGTACTGCAAATATTTGCTACATCAAGTGTAGTGTGGTTTCAATCAGAGAAGATTCTGTATCTTTAAGACATTTTATTTTATGATACTTTTTAGCATGCAAGATGCTATTCTTCCAAAGCAGGCTACATAATACCGATGGTACACAAAGCATCTCAAAAAGTATAAATTATTCATATTCAGGTAACCCACTTTTTCCCATTCTCACACCCAGATGAGTAGAAATTACTGCTTCTGAATTCCCAGGCTTTGTCATCAAAACTTTTGGATGACATTATTTTAGAGACAACTGGAGTAGAATACCTGATTTACCTGGATCAGTAAGTCATAACTAACTTGGTCCAGGATAGGCAAATTGTTGTCCTCCAGATGTTTGGGATATTCCCATCAGCCACCAGCATATATACAATGACAAAAGATTGTGGAAGTTGTAGACAAAACATCTAATGGGTGCCAGTTTGTCTATTGATATTTCTCTATTTATATCACACATACACACACACACGATTTACAATTAATTTGCCTCAGTACATATCCATTCTTACAATTTGCAAATCTAATACTGTAGTGTAATATGCTTCATGCTTTTGCAATAAAATACTACATTAAATTAATGCTTCCAAACAAATCTTGTGGAGTATCCCATAAATCTGATTATTGCTATATTGCTCCATGTTGTTTTGCAAAAACTTGACTTTGTTCCATCCTAGCTAAATATCTAATTTTAAAGTGAATATGCATTTCAAAAATGTTTTAGGCATTATCTATCTAACCCCAAGTTAGAAGTCTTCATAATTAGGTATTTGTTCCATAAAAATTATTTGAAAATATATCAGCCTGCATTTTCAAAGTAGTAATCTTCAAATTTCATGCAAAATATGTCTATGATGGGCGGAGGGCATAACAAACCCTAAAAAAAAAACTGAGTAAACATTCAGATAGGTCTCAACAAGTATCCTTTTTACATATGCCTTCATATACATTGGGAGCAGGGCAGGGAAAATAAATTCAAGATTATACCTCTAGTGCTGAAAAAAATCCATTCTGTTCTTTCATACTAAATCAAAGTTAATGCATACATGCATATGCACAACAAGCCTATCTTCAGCCATTCTATTCAACTTTAAATTGACTCAGATTCCTCCAAAGTCATGTCCTACTTAACAGCAGTGGTGAGAGCATTGCTGGCCATTTAGATGCTGAAGGAAGCCTGACATATGATCTCTTGCCCACAGAGAGGTGATATCCTCCATCAGCAGTTTCATGGAAAGCCTGCTGGTTAATAGTTGATAACTCTTACCCTCTTAGTGTTTAATCAAAAACAAATGAGTTATGGAAGAAATGTTTGAATCTACATCTACCCACACATTGGATGCTAGGGAAAAAAAAACTTTTCTGGTATGAAAGCACATTGCAGGAAAAAAAGCCTGCTTAATTGCTGAAGTTAACTGGGAAAGAATGCTACTTCTGACTATCTGTGCTGAAATAATGTTGCATCAAGTCAAGCACTGCCTGCTAGAATGGTTACACGGCCTTTTACCTTCCTTCTACCTTCTCAGGATAGGTTTTACGAGGTCAGTTGGAATAAGAACCAATTTCCAAATGGCACTAGCAGGTGCAGTGGTTAGAGAATTAAACTAGGGCCAAGACAATATTGGTTCTCTCACTTGTGAAGCTCACAGGCTATTTTGAGGTCAGCCATTATCTCTCAGACCAACAACAGAGTTTTTTCTGAAGCTAAATTGAACCAGGAACAGAGATGCAAGGTAAGACAGGATAAAGTTTCATAAAACAGGGTTTCCCCTGCCCAGTTGTGTCCCACTCTAGGCTCTAGAGTCTAGGGGGTGGTGCTCATCTCCACTTCTTAGCCAAGGGAACCAGTGTTGTCCAAAAATATTTCAATGGTCATGTAGCCAACATGACTATATGCCAAGGTGCATGTAACACTGTTACATTCCCACTGAAGTGGTACCTGTTTATTTACTTGCATTTGCATGCTTTCAAACTGCTAGGTGAGCAAGAGCTGGGACAAATAATGGGAGATACCCCGGTGCCCAACGCTCAGGTCTCAAACCCAGACTGTTAGCTTTCCAGCTGACAAATTCAGTATCTTTAACTCCTGGGTCATCGTGTCCCTTATGTAATGTAAACTAATGTTTACCATTCAGAGTCCAGTATCATGCAAGTCTCTTCAAGCTGGTCCTTCAAAGTTGATCATGATTGTAATTTTAAATATTGTATGTCAGAAAGAAAACAGATAAAGACAATTCAAAGTGCTGGTAATGACCTTTATGGAGATTCTCATCATCCAAGTCATGGTTGTCCCAAAGGTGTTTTTTCAAGAGGCAACTGGACTTTCTTGTTTTTCTTTGAAGACATTTCGCTTCTCATCCAAGATGCTTCTTCAACTCTGACTGAATGGTAGGGAATGAAAGGATTTATATTCTTTGCAGACAGCTGGCCATTTGCATTCTTTTATAGAGTCATTGAAGCTACTTGGGGGTTTATCTGTGTCATCAGAGTCACCTGAGTAATACAAATGGGTGTGGAGCCTTCTTGGAACTGCTGAAAGACTGTGTTGTAGACTGGAGATAGATGAAGCCATATCCCTCCCCCTCTGTTGAGAGAGAGCTGTACAATTTTGACATAGATGGCCTCTTTGAACCTTCCTTCAAACCAGCGGTCCTCTCTGTCCAAAATGTGGACTTTGCTCTTTGACCCCTCTTTCAAACCAGGTGTCCTCTCTGTCCAAAATGTGGACCTCAGACAGCCTTTGTCTTTTCAATGCAGATGAACTCCTGAATCTTGTCCTGGTGGGTTTGTTCTCCTATGTTGTGCCATGTGATTATGAAGTGGTTGTTTTGTTTCCCCAATGTACAGATCTGCACATTGCATTCTACTGCGTATACCATGTTGGGCATTTTATTCTTGGGGTAGACAAGTTTCTGCCTTAGTGTATTCTTGGGTTTAAAGTGTATGTTGTGTTGGCTGAAGATCCTCCTGAGCTTTTCAAATATTCCTGCAATGTATGGAATGACCTATATAAGGCATTCCATAGCATGGGACAGGGTTACTTGAAGGACCATCTTTCCTTGGTTGTATTAATCTGTTCCAGTGGGGCAAGCAGGAGAGGCATGGCGCAGGTCGTATCTGTGAAAGAGTGTCACCTGGCAGAAGAGAATTTCTTCTGACATGGAGAACATCCCCCTGGAACTTAGATTGGCCCTGATCTTGTCAGCCTTCAGGAAGGCTTTGAAGATATGGCTCTGCCACATGCTTGGGGACTAGCAATGGTGAGGAGCTCTAACAAGGGTTTTGTTGAGCTTGATGCAACGGTGGACTTTGGCTATTCACCAAGGTTATTTTTGCCTTTTAAGCAGTTAGTTTTTAACTTTTTTAAAAAATTGGACTTTGTTTTTAACTGTTGTGAGCCACCCAGAGACACTTAGGTGAGAAGGATGGCCATACAAATTGAATAGATAAATAATCAAATCAAATTAAATTTAGTTCTCCTCCTACCTGAGCCCTCACTGTTACAAAATTGGCCATGACCTGGAAAAAAAATTCAAGCCCACTGATAAGAGAATAATTATATCTTTTTAAAAATGAATCTAGACACTAACCCTAGCATTTTTTCATCATGGGGCAACCGCTAAACTGCTTTGACATAAGGCAGTAGTTAACATGGTAGAGATCTTAAAAGGGCATGTCATTTTGTCACACGCATACTTTTTGTTTTCTCCTGATAGTTTTTCAAAACCCTTTATCGCCAAAACTCCTGTGACAGAATTGCAGACCGGATCAAACTGACTCCTGTAAAGAATAAGGAAAAATTACTATGTTATGGGTCCTTTGAGGATACCTTATTCTTTTCCACTGGAAGGCCCACTTGCTGCTTTATTGTAGTCTGCTTTGTCTGAATAGATGTGTTCAGAGGATGAGGGGACAAAAAGCAGCTCAGACAAATCATACCCTTTGGGAGGGATAAAACTGGCAGCAGCTGCTCTGATCTCAGAGCCAAACCTCGCCATGTGGGTACTTCTCTCACAAAATTTGGCTGCCTTGAAACCCACACACCAATTCAAACAGCAGCAGCAACTCTGTAGAATGAGAGCATCACAGCCCTTAATCCATCTGCTCAAACATGAACCCCTTCTTGGCTACCTGGACTGGATGGCAGAGACTTTTGTCTGCCAATTGATTTTGGAAGTAATGAGGAAAATCATTTAAAGACAGGAGGTAAAGGATTAAAAAAAAAGGAAATCTAAATAAATCTAGTTTACTTCAATGCTATTTCTTTTTCCATATTTTGCAACACATCCTTCCATCACTTTATACATTGCTTTAAATTTTCATTTCTTGCTTTTTAAGGATCAATCATCAACTCCATCTAACCAAGACTTTTTCAGTCTTTGTCTTCCTCTTGCCTCTCTTCTTTTGTATGCTTTTTTTATTTTGTAATTCAGTCCCCATTCGTTCTTGCTGTAGGACCAATCCACCTCAATGTTCTTTTATATTAATTTCTCACATGAGTAGAGGCAGTCCTCGATTTACCACCATGATTGAGCCCAAAATTTCTGCTGCTAAGTGAAACATGTGTTAAGTGAGCTTTGACCCATTTTATGACCTTTCTTGCCACAGTTGTTAAGTGAACCAGTGCAATTTGTTAATTAATAACATGGTTGTTAGGTGAATCTGGCTGCCTCATTGACTTTACTTGTCAAAAAGGCAAAAGGTGATCATATGACCCCAGGACATTACAACCGTCATAAATTATGAGTCAATTGCCAAGCATCTGAATTTTGATAATGTGACCACAAGTGTGAAAAACAGTCATAAGTCACTTTTTTCAGTGCCATAGTAATTTCAAACAGTCACTAAATGAACTGTTGTAAGTCGAACTGTTGAATACCTGTATTCAATCTATATTCCTTCAATATTCCTGATTCTATTTTCTTGTTTTATCACACACATTACATTCTCATTGTATTTTACTTACTTTCATGTTTTTCCAGCTGTACCCAACTCTCATTTCCATATAATGTGAGTGGAAGAACACTCTTATATGTACACAGTTTTACTGCATTTCACAAATATCCATCCTCACACTACAATAGATCTTACTTTTATACCAGCATACACACAGTTTTAAAATGTAACGTCGTTATTTATATCATGCAGGATATGCACTCAATACATCACACTAATAAGTAATAACCCTAATCAACCCTTAGCAAATTGATGCCTTTAGATATGCTGAACTGCATTTACCATCATTCCCAAATAACATGTAACACATCTGAAGATCATTTGATTGGGGAAGGCCATTTTAACCCACTTATAATTGCCTCAAACTTCCATTCTCTTATAAAACGGGCTTTTTCAAATGACAGCAGCTGATTACAATGCAAGGAATTATAATTTTGGCATTGGAGGCTCAGAATTATCAAAACTAAACAAGATGTCTTAAGGGCATCCAATTAAGGAAGGTTTACTTAAAACCATGGAGCCAAACATTTGTGAATCCTTGTTTACTTTTGCACATTGAAAAGTCTCCTATCATTTGAGAAAGATTTTCTTTTTCAAATAATATTCTTCAGATAGGTCTCTTTTGCATTTAAGGCAACCTTAAAGTCTTCATAAAAAGAACATCATTTAAACTTTTGGCCTGTTTATTTTCAACTTCATAAACATTCAGTCTTAGATCCTTAAATGAAACAGGATTTTTTTTTAAAAAAAAAAAAGCCAGTCAATATAAAAATTCCTAGAGATAACAATGTTCTCTGAATTTTTCCCCATAATTTCATTTATTTATATGTGAATTTGACTTCTGTATGCATTTTTTCTGTATGTCACTATTTAATTATTAAGGATGTGGACAATTTGGAATGTTTATTGTTTTCTTGTTGTAACAGATCCTAGCTACAACACAACTAAGTTCTGCTTTGGTTCCTTCAAAAAGACTAATTCAATAAACCTCATTCATAAAAGGGTCAGTGAACAAGATAAAATAACCTAGAATTACTTTTTAAAATATCCTTCTTTGTAAGTTGTGCATGAAGGCATTGTGAAATTACATCGTTTTCTGCTGCTAACTATCTATGGTATGCTAGACTTAGAGTTAATAATATGTAAATGAATATTTGAGCAAAGGTTCCCATTCTTAGTCCATATTATCTACTATCCTACATAGCCTAGGTCACAAGTCTAGAAGTCATCTTCACAAAGTGATAAAGAAAGAGGCTCAAGAAGATGATAACAAGACAAACAAGACAACAACAAATCACTGGCAAAAATTCACCGGACAGAAGCTGCCAAATTTTACTTGAATCTTTTCAAAAACACAAGTGCTGTTGTGAATAATCCATGCTTCCTGATGAGAAGAGCAAAGGGAATTTTGAATATACCCTTGTTATACTAAATTCTCCTGAACTGTCAGCTTCTTAGCTGAAGTGGATTGTTTTTAAATAAAAATGCAGAAGGCGTAGTCAGTAAAAACAAAGTTGTAACCTTATTCATCTGAGAGTGAATTGTTTAAATCTCAAAATAGGACAGCAGGATGCGCAATAGGGGAGGGGGAAAGAGAACTAAAATATACTGGAAGGAAGGAAGGATGCCTACTTCTAGGATAGTAAAAGATGGAGTTTTGATTATTAAACCTAATAAGCAATATAATAATACTAGAACAGTAGTGGACTCCCATTCAATGAAGATTTTCAAATAAGGGCTAAAGGATCACCTGTCAGAGGTGATTAAGTGGATTCCTACACTAAGCAAGAGGTTGGATTAGATGACATGTCACATCTTTTTCAACTGATAGTTGATTGGATTCTATGACAAGCTTTACACACTGCTGTCAACCCACTACCTAGTAAAGTATGCACGTTGCACCTAAGGAACACAATTCTTGGCAATGGCTTGCCATATTAGTCAGCTGCCCCCAAAGTACCTCTCTGAAATAGATCTTCCAATTGTTGCACTGAAAGGTAATGCCATATTTGCAGCTCATTTGGAAGGTACTGGAATGAGCAGAAGACAAGTGGTGGCACTACTTCCAAAAGGAAAAAGGAGGACAATAAAGGGAATAGCAGGTTTTCTTTCCTCTTCACTTGGAGGATCATTTTAGCTACCTCCATCTCTATGCAAGAAACTGCTATCAATAGTCTGATATAGTGGGGGGTTGCCCCGGTTCGGACCAGTTCTATAGAACCGGTAGTAAAACCGGCGGGAGGCTCCACCCACCGACCCTGATGTCATCAGAATACTTCTGAGCATGTGTAGAAGAGCGTGTGGGAGCACGAGCGAAGCGAGAATGCACACGGGGCCCCTGCAAACTGGTAGTAAAGGTAGTAGAACCCACCCCTGGTCTGATAATATAAAACACCTCCAATTTTACAAGGAAATACTCTAACGCACATGTGGTTTATACAGAGAATGATCTAATAGCCAGCACTTAACTTGAAATTCGTGTTGATTTAAACAAGTTGATATGGAAAACGGCCCCTGAGGAACATCTGTAAACCACTGCAGTAGGCAACTTCTAAAGATTCACAAGTTGTATCCTTCTTTATAATGCATAGTCAAACTAAGACAAAAAGAGGGTTGTCAAAATGGATCGATGGAAACTTCTGGACATTTGGCGGGTTTACATCTGAATAGCTGTAAATACAATCATGATGAATGGGTTTCATGGCACTCGCACTACTTTAAAGTTTTCTTTTTTCCTGCTAGCTGGATTGATCTGCCAACTGCATAGCAGGAATGGTTGGAAAATCCAATTCTATGTGTCTTTTCTGGAAAGTAATTTCCACACTTTCTCTTCTAAAATATAACATGTGGGATCACAGCTACTTAAGGGTGTTCAGTGTCAGCATTCTTATCTATTTATTATTTATTTATTATTGAATTTCTATAACGCCCTTCTCCCTGAGGACTCAGGGCAGTGTACAGCCAAAATTAAAAAAACATGCAGGACAAATATTAAAAAACAATTAAAAGATATATAAATTTGGCCCAATTAAAACTCATTACCAATTAAAATGTTTAAAACATTTAAAACAGTTAAAAATTTCATCTTAAGCCAGCCCGGCTTGTTTAAATAAATGGGTTTTAAGGGCACGACGGAAGGCACTGAGGTCCTGGATTCTCCTTATCTCTGGGGGCAACTGATTCCAGAGGGTAGGTGCCCCCACAGAGAAGGCTCTCCCCCTGGGGGTCACCAGCCTACACTGTCTGGCTGATGGCACCCTGAGGAGGCCCTCTCTGTGGGAGCGCACGGGTCGATGGGAGGTCGTCAGTAGCAGCAGGCGGTCTCGAAGATAGCTAGGCCCTATGCCATGGAGCGCTTTGAAGGTGATAACCAGCACCTTGAAGCGCACCCGGAAGACCACCGGGAGCCAGTGCAGCTCGCGCAGGAGCGGTGTTACATGGGAGCGCCATGCTGCTCCCGTCACTACCCGCACTGCTGCGTTCTGGACCAGCTGGAGCCTCCGGGTGCTCCTCAAGGGGAGCCCCATGTAGAGAGTGTTGCAGTAGTCAAGGCGAGAGGTGACAAGGGCGAGAGTGACTGTGCACAGGGAATCCCGATCAAGAAAGGGCCGCAACTGGCAAATCAGGCGAACCTGACAAAAGGTCCCCCTGGTTACAGCCGTCAGATTTTCCTCCAAGGACAGCTGTGTATCCAGGAGGACTCCCAGATTGCGAGCCCTCTCTGTGGGGGCCAATGACTCGCCCCCAATAGTTAGTGATGGAGTCAACTGACTATATCGGGATGCCGGGAGCCACAGCCACTCAGTCTTGGAAGGGTTGAGCTTGAGCCTGTTCCTCCCCATCCAGACCCGTACAGCCTCCAGGCACTGGGACATCACTTCAAGGGCATCGTTGGGGTGGCCTGGGGTGGAGATGTACAGCTGGGTGTCATCAGCGTACTGGTGGTATCTCACCCCAAAGCTACGGATGATCTCACCCAGCGGCTTCACATAAATGTTGAACAGAAGGGGCGAGAGGACCGATCCCTGCAGCACTCCACAAATGAGAGGCCTCGAGGTCGACCTCTGCCTCCCTGCCAACACAAACTGCGACCGGTCGGAGAGAAAGGAGGAGAACCACCGCAACACGGTGCCTCCCACCCCCAACTCTTCCAGCCGGTGCAGCATGATACCATGGTCGATGGTATCAAAAGCCACTGAGAGGTCTAACAGGACCAGAACAGAGGAACAACCCCTGTCCCGAGCCCTGCAGAGATCATCAACCAACGCAACCAATGCCGTTTCCGTGCTGTGCCCAGACCTGAAACCCGACTGGAACGGATCTAGATAAGATGTTTCCTCCAGGAATTGCGGAAACTGTCGTGCGACCACACTCTCAACAACCTTCGCCATAAAGCGAAGGTTGGAGACAGGACGATAGTTGGCCAATATTGCTGGATCCAGGGACAGCTTCTTGAGGAGAGGCCTCACCACTGCCTCTTTCAAGGCGGTGGGGAAGTAACCCTCACTCAACGAAGCCAGCCTCGTGTAACCTCCTGGGAAGCCAGTACCAACCAGGAGGGACACGGGTCCAGTAAACATGTGGCCGCACTAAGTCTCCCCAAAATCCTGTCCACATCATCAGGAGTCACAGCATCAAACTCCTCCCAGATAGCATTCTCAAGACTATTCCTCGTCACCCTGCCCTGATCTACCCAGTCAGAGTCCAAATCCCCCCGGATCTGAGCGATTTTATCATAAGGTATTGTCCGAAATCCTCCGCCCTGCCTTCCAAGGGATCCTCCCGCACTCCCGGATGAAGCAGGGAGTGGGTAACCCTGAACAGGGCGGCCGGACAATTCCCTGATGACGCAATAGAGGCGGAAAAGTAATTAAACTTTGCCGTCTTTATCGCCACTAGGTAGGCCTTAATATGCGACCTTACCCGTGTTCGATCAGATTCAGCGAGACTGGCCCTCCAACCGCTCTCCAGGCGTCTTTTCCGACGCTTCATTTCCCTCAGCTCCTCAGTGAACCAAGGAGCCGCATGGGATTGGCACCGGGTCAGAGGCCGCAAAGGCACGATTCGGTCCAAGGCCCCACCAGCTGCCCGGTCCCAGGCGGCTACCAGCTCCTCGGCCGAGTCATGTGCTAGAACCTCAGGAAATGGCCCAAGCTCCGTCTGGAACCTCTCAGGATCCATCAGGCACCTGGGGCAGATCCATCTGATTGGATCCGCCTCCCTGCGGCGGGGGGCAGCGGTTCGAAAATCCAGGCGAAGGAGTGAGTGGTCTGTCCATGACAAGGGTTCCATGTCTATATCCCCAATAACAAGACCACTCAACCACTGGCCAGAGACAAAAATCAGATCCAGAGTGTGACCTCCCCTGTGAGTAGGGCCATGAACTAACTGGGTCAGGTCCATGGCCGTCATGGAAGTCATGAACTCCCAAGCCACCTCAGATTTTTCACCAACGGATGGCAAGTTGAAATCACCCATGACTAAAAGCCTGGGTGTATCAACTGCCATCGTGGCTATCACGTCGAGTAGCTCAGGTAGGGCTGTTGCCACACAGCAGGGAGCCAGATATGTAAGCACCAAGCCCATCTGAACCCCACGACCCCACCTCACAAGGAGGGACTCACATCCGGCTATCTGAGGCACAGTGGTCTCCCTAGACTGCTGTACATGCAGGATTGCCTTTCAAGGCCATTTATAAATGATGATTGAATACAGTAGGAAAGATTACAGGTATTCCTCAACTTACAACAGTTCTTTTAGCAACCATTTGAAGAATGGCACTGAAAAAAAGTGACTTATGACCAATTTTCATACTTATGACCACTGCAGCATCCCCGTGGTCACATGATTACCATTCGGATGCTTGACAACTGGTTCATATTTCTGATGGTTACAGAGTCCTAGGGTCATGTCATCATCTTTTGCGACCATCTGACAAGCAAAGTCAATGGGCCTGGTGGCTCAGCAGACTGATAGCATTGTGATTAACACCAGCTGTCTGCAATTACTGTAAATTCGAGTCTCCCCAGGCTCAAGGTTGACTCAGCCTTCCATCCTTTCTAAGGTAGGTAAATTGAGGACCCAGTTTGTGGGGGCAATAAGCTGACTTTATATAAATATACAAAAGTATGAAGGCTATTGCTTAACGCAGTGTAAGCCGCCCTGAGTCTCCGGAGAAGGGCGGCATATACATCAAATTTTAAAAAAAAAAAATTGAGAAGCCAGTTTCACTTAACAATTGTGATACTAATTTAACAACTGCAGCGATTCACTTAACAAATGTAGGAAGGAAATTCGTAAAATGGGGTAAAACTCACTTAACAAATTTCTCACTTAACAACATAAAATATGGGCTCAATTGTGGTCGTATGTCAAGGACTACCTGTATAAACTGGAGTAGGTAGTCGAACTACATCTCAAAGATACTAAAACAGTTATGCTGGTTTTTAGTCCATTTCTGAGCACAACACGGGGTCTTGTTTAGCTTTTAAAGGTCCAATTAAGTTGGGACAAAAGGAGCTAGAGAAGTACCATTTCCTTCTATACCTTGACAGTACAGAGACAGGAGCTCCAAAAATCTAGCCTTGTCCTGCTTTAGAGAAAACTGCACCAATTCAGAAGAAATGATGACCTGCAAACTTAAGAGTCAAACATAGCAAGAGGAAAAAAAGGCACCTGAAACCAAAAGAATTCTTCAATCCTGGTTTAAATCTTACTTGCAAACCATCAAAAACAGTGATTGGTAAGGAGCAGTGGTCAGGTGGTTGCGATGCAAACCAGTAGTAAAGGTAAGTAGAACCCACCCCTGGTAAGGAGGTTCTTATTCATATAGTCCAGCTTCCTAAGTATGGCTGAGAGTCAAGTCTGTACCATCTGTTGCCTAAATATTTTGTGTGCTAATTTCTTGTATCCTTGAGGATTTATCTTGCTTCCAATATAGTTTATGGATAATAGATCCCAGGTTCAGGAATTAGAAATGTCACCATTCTAAGTGGCGTTGCAGTTCCTTAAAAAGAACTATACATGGTTTGAAATTGTTTCCAGCTCATTATTGTCACCGAAGACCCAAATAACCTTCATGGTTGGGAATACCTATTGCCAGCTTCAGTTGGTATCTCAGCCACACCTTTTCCTAGACAAGAACAGTCTAATTACAAGTGTCTGTTTAGTCTCCACGTTTAGTCTTCTGCCATGGGGCCACCCCTGCACTTGGTCCAAAAAGGTGTAGTTGGTACAGAATATTTATGCCATGCACACATGGTTATACCTCTGATAAACTAATTGCATTGGTGAACAAACTGCTAAAGCAGATTCAGGGTTTTCTTATAATATACAAGAACCCAGGGGTGGGCTGCTGGGGGTTTGCAGGGATTCAGAAGAACCTCTAGCTAAGATTCTGTGCAGTTCGGAGAACCCCCAAATCCCACTCATGGCTAGCCCTGCCCACCCTGTCCCGCCCCTCCCAGGAGTCCCCATGCAGCCCGTTTTGGCTGCAGGTAAGTGTAGGCCGTGTGCAGAGGCTCAAGGAGGGCGATAAACGGGTCTACCAGAAGTTCGGGAGAGGGCCTCCGGAGCCTGGAGAAGCTGTTTTCGCCCTCCCGGAGGCTCGAGTAAAGCCTCCAGAGCGCAGGGAGGGCAAAAACGCCCCCCCCCCCCGTGATGCAGGAGGCCAACTAGACCATGCCCACCATGGCCACACCCACCCAGCAACCGGGCAGAAAACCCCTTGCTAAAATTTTTGAAGCCCACCCCTATAAGAAACTAAACAACTTGAGAACAATAATACCTTTCAGATGATTTTCACATAGTTGATCACAGAGAACATCTGGAGAGATACTGCTGCCAAATGCTTTCTGAAAACTCTAGAATTCTCTTTCCTCTGAAATTTGGGAGGCATCTGCTACACTACCTTTTAGATCGCTGTTAAAAAAAGAATTTATTCACCTTGGTTTTCCTTCCTGGTAGGAATACTAATTCTTTTTTCTATATCCTTATCTTTTAAAAATTTATTCATGATAGAGATACGTAAACTGGATATTTGGGTATTGTTTTTCTATTTTTATAAAGCAATATATTTATATTGTTTATATTTATATTGTTTATATAAATTTATACTGTTTTACCATACATTTTAACTATTTAAGGGTGTTCCAGCATGTGAAGCAGTATATAAATGCATTCGCTACACAAAAAATACAACCTACAAAGCAAAATAAATGCAACAAAATTTAAAGCAGGAGCTGTTTGAAGATTGGAGCCAATATTTTGTTTACCTACTGAGGTATTTCTGAATGAGGACAAATATTTATCTTTAGAAGTATTTGAATTAGGGAGACCTTGAATCTAGTTTGATAATGAGTAGGCTATAAGGAGAGGCCTTAAAACAGTGATAATTGTCAAAACATTTTATAGAGAAGTACTTCTTGCAATGTATAGCTATAGCTTAGAGGCCAATTCATGATACCATAGTGATATAACACAAGAGAAGGATATCGAAGTAGCAAATACCTACTGTTTTATCCAAAGGCTTGCTGCATAATGCTAAGATATCCAGTGTGATTGCATAAGAACAGCCTGTCCAGATGGTGTCCACCTGTTGATGTAGGTAATTATTCCATCCCATTCTCTGATGAAAAGCCAGTGGGAATATGATATGTTCAGAACATACTCACAAAAAACCTACGACTTGGCAGAAATAACAAGATGCGGTTGACTTATTTATTTTTTTATACAATGAATAAAATGCTTTAGCCAGAATCTTAACTGAATAGCTACTGTAATTATTATTGTATGTTTATGTAAACAAGATGCCAGGCAGGTAACAACTTCAGAATATCTGATGGATCAGAATATTGGGACCATTAGCCTAATAACCTGAACGTGTATTCATACAGGATGATATTAAAGCAGATTAATTTAATAACATTGAAATCCTATGTGCCAGTTTATTGGGTTCTGAGAACATTGCTCGCTCACTCTCCCACCCCCCACTCCTTCTCCCACCCCTCTCTCTCATATACCATTACTGCCATATTTCATAAACATTTGCTTTAAGAAAGTTAAACCTGGGCCTCATCCAAATCTCAGCTGATTTTAAGTAGCATACACATTTCCTTAACCAGGCTTTCAGGCATCATGCTAAAATATGATTGAATTCGCATATTACATTAAGTTATGATTTATCTAACAGCAGCTTATAACATTTATTTATCAAATTTACATAGTCATCCATCCCATCTAGGCAGCGTACCACAAACGGGTAAAACCACATATAAATACCACAGATATAAAAATAAAAGTGGGTATTATAAAAAAAAGAGAGATACAAACCCTGGAATCAAAATAGCCATCCAAACATTTCTCTTGTTCCTTGGGAGCCCTATACCTTTTTTTTTTTTTAAATTTTATTAAAACATTGGACATGGTGTAACTGTCCTGGCATTATCTTTGCCATACATCCTAAAATAAAAGATAAATATCATATGTACCTTACTACTTATATGCATTTTGGTATATTCGGTATTTACATATATAAAGATTCTTCTTCTTTCTATATTACTTATACATCCACTTTCATTCTATTGTAATTACATACATAACCTTAATTCTCCATTCTATGAATTCTAATCAGTTCATTATTTTTCATCCCTCCTTTCCATTCCAACCATTGATAAAATTTGTTCCATATCTCATAATATTCTGATGACATAACCAGGTTTTAAGGGTCAACTGGAATATCAAAAGGAATGGAGACAATCTAATTTGTGGTAGAAGAACGTTCCGTAAGGCGCATGCCACAGCTGAGAAAGACATCTCCTGGGATTCACCAAATATAGGTCTCTAGCTGATGGTACCCATAGCATGGAATGTGACAACTTGCCACAGCCAACATGCCACAACCAACTTGCCACAACTAACTTGCTGCGGCCAACCAACCACAGGCAATTTGCCATGGGACAACTCACCACAGCCAACTTATCTCAGGACACCTCGCCACAGGGACAATTCAACAAATACAAAAGTTAAATTAATTTTGATGGAACCAGGACCAATAATAATAATAAAATAAAGGAAGTCAATCCAGAACTACAAGAGTTGCAATAATTTCAACAAAAACGTGGTCACCAATGAATAAAAAAAAATTGAATGAAATAATTAATACAGCTTTGAATTGTCCTGTGGTGAGTTGGCCATGGCAAGTTGGCCACAGCTAGTTGTCCTAAACCCCCCCCCCCCAAAAGCATGTCTTTTGTGGCAAGTGTAATGGAGTGAGCTGATGTAGCTAGGGAGACAGTCCCTCAAATAGTCTGGTCCCATGCCATGAAGGGCTTTATAGGTCAAAAAACAGCATCTTGAATTAGACTCAGAAGCAAAATGGTAACCAATGAAGCTCATAGAGCAGAGATATAAATGCACTGTTGTAGGAGCACCCATAACTCCCCACATTGCTATATTCTGTAGCAGCTGAAGCTTCTCTATACTCTTCAAGGACAGTCCCATGCAGAGCACATTGCAATAGTCCATTGGGCACGAGTGACTATGAGCAGGCCTGCCAATCCAGGAATGGGTCCAATTGGCAGACAGACGAAACTGTGCAACAGTCCTCCTAGCCATGTCTGTCACCTGCTCATCTAGCTGGAGTCATGCATCTAGGAGGACTCCCAGGTTCCATACAAGGTGTCAGCCCTCCTAGGTAAACTAGACACGAAACATCCCATTACACTGGGTCAGTCTGGGGCAGTGGTGGGTTGCTCCCAGTTCGCACCGGTTCGCAAGAACCGGTAGTAAAAATTTGTAGTAGTTCAGAGAACCGGTAATAACATTGGCTGGCCATGCCCCCGAACTGGTCCCCAGCCCAGTTGCCACTCGCTTACCTCACCCACCTCATCAGAGGCTTTTTTTTTTTTACTTTTAAAAGCATTTTTTCTACAACCTCTTCGGCTGAAAAAATGCTTTTAAAAATAAAAAAAAAAGCCTCTGATGATCATGCGGCTCAGCTGGGATCGCCAGAGGCTTTAAAAGGCATTTTTTTTCTTCTGCAACCTCTTTGGCTGAAGTGGTTGTAGAAAAAAAAATGCCTTTAAAAGCCTCTGGCGATCCCAGTTGAATTGCCTGATCGTAAGAGGCTCCTAAAAGCCTTTTTTTCTGCAACCTCTTCGGCCGAAGAGGTTATAGGGAAAAAATGGCTTTAAAAGCCTCTGGCGATCCCAGCTGAGTTGCCTGATCGTCAGAGGCTTTTAAAAGCATTTTTTTATGCAACCTCTTAAGGTTGTAGAAAAAAATGCTTTTAAAAGTTAAAAAAAAAAAGTTGGCCACGTCCACCCAGTGACATTATCCCCCACCAAACTTTGCCCACAAAATAAGCCACGCCCACAGAACCAGTACTAAAAAATTTTAGAACCCACCCCTGGTCTGGGGCAATGTAACTCATCCAGCACTAAAGATGGCATAATAAGGAAACCCATTCCCATTCTTGCCAAAAGTCATCCAAAAGTGTAACCAATGCCATTTCCATCCCATTCCCAGGCTTGAACCCTGTATCAAAGGGATCCAGATAATTCACTTCCATCAAGGTCCTCTGAAGCTGCTATACAATAGCAATGCAGTTAGACTTATATACCGCTTCACAGTGCTTTACAGCCCTCTCTAAGCAGTTTCCAGAGTCAGCATATTGCCCCCAAGAACATGGGTCCTCATTTTACCAACTTCAGAAGGATGGAAGGCTGAGTCAACCTTGAGCCTCTCAGAGTCGAACTCCTGGAGTGAGCAGTGAGTTAGCCCTGCAGTGCTGCATTCTAACCACTGAGCCACCACAGCTCTTAAATCATCTTCTCTATATTTTATATTCTTCTCTATATTTTATATTCTTAGATATGGTGTTTGAAATATCCATAACAATAGCAAAACCTCTCTGTATACCAAAGCACTCCAAGAGACATAATCAAGAAATAAATATTTAATAATCTCTAGTTATTCTACTCACATATGCATGCAGACAAAATAATTTAGGATTTTTTTCCAGAATCCTAAAGGCCCACTTCCTCCTTTAGCCATAAATTCAATTTATTAGTATTCTGCGAGTCATAAACCTAGGATGTGATCCCCACCTTCAAATAACCTATAGAGTTTTACAAAGCAATGACATGCATTTTCAAAACAATGTTTCCATGCTCATCTTAGACTCTTTGTGCTAACTAAAACATCAAGACAATCGGTGTTGTTTTTTCATGCAACACAGCAACCCTAAAAAGAAAAGTCATCTTTTTTTTTCATGAATAAACGTCATGAAAGATGCATTGCTGAACAAGGGAAACATCAAGCGGATGCAAATTTTAACAGCTTAGTTGAAGTCTTGAAATGGGTATGTGCTAGCTACACAAATGAAGACAAAATTAATAAAATAATCCATAAAGACTTTCTATCGAATTAAAATGATGACAGTATAAACAGCAAATGGTAGCAGTTTACTAATATGGCTACAATCTGGCTTGATTCAGCCCAGGGCAGCAAAGTTGAAAATCAACAAGAATTCTAAGTAAGGCAACAAAAGATTATTCCCATTTCAGAAGGACACCGGCTTCTTCTTTATTAGAAGATTTCTATTAACTTTTCGGAAATAACTCAATCATATACAAACCGAGACCATTTCCAAAAGCCTTAATTACGGTAAGTCCCTATCCAAGCATAGCAACATGTTGTCATTGAACTATGACTGAAAGAGAAAATTATTTAATATCTTAGAAGTATTCTTGTCAGCTTGAATTCAGTTCAGTTTTAAGTCTACAACATAGTGTTTCTCAATCTTGGCTGCTTTAAGCTCTGTGGACTTCAGTTCCCAGAATTCACCAGCCAGCATGGCTTGCTGAGGAATTCTGAGAACTGAAGTCCACAAAGCTTAAAGTGGCCATGGTTGAGAAACAATGATCTACAGAACACCTCAATGACACCAAAACAATGACAATCCCAAAGGTGCTTTTTCAGGAGGCAACTGGACTTTCTTGTTTTTTCTTTGAAGATATTTCGCTTCTCATCCAAGAAGATTCCCTACTATCCTGTCAGAGTTGAAGAAGCTTCTTGGATGAGAAGCGAAACATCTTCAAAGGAAAAAACAAGAAAGTCTAGTTATCTGCTGAAAAAGCACCTTTGGGATAACCATGACCTGGATGACACAGACTAAAACAATGATACAAGTAAATAATGATATCATCACACAAATGCTGCCTTCTACATCATTGCATTGCAATGGCTGACTCAGGTATGTCGCTCTATATCTACTGTTGTGAATGGACATCATCACTCCAAGATGGCAAGCAGATCAGTCCCCCAAAAACATTGTACACAATGACCACAATTCACCAGTGGGAAAGGCGTATTTCAGATTCAGTTCCCCAATGACCTCACTAAAATGCCATTGATATTTCTCATAACATTCAGAAACAACTTAAAGTTATTTCTTCCTTTTTTCTTGATTTCTCAATTTCTGTATTATTTCTCTTTAAGAGGAAGATGCACTCAAATGCACCACATATGAAAATGGCTTTGTTAGGAATCTGGACATACAAGCTTAAAGCAAGTGGAACCACACCCCAGATTCCTTCTAAAGATTAATGAGTGGCTGCAAACACTGATTGTCATTAAATTAGCACAATGTGCCTTGAAATTCAGTCACTTCTCCTATTCGAGAAGTTGAAACAGCACTACTGTTACTGGCATTTTTAGGCAAATTAGAATCTGGGAAAGCAGCCAAATCTTTAGTTTTCTTCAAATATCTTTTAGGGAACTGTTAGATAAAACCCTTCTAGGTTTTATTCACAATACCTTGATAGTTTATGTGGCTATTTACCACAGCTAAAGTGATGCTGCATCAACCACTCCCTTCAGCAAACATGCAGATTTACTTTCTAGAATCTGGTGCCCTCTACATGGAATAGCACTACAATCCCTAAATGTCTATGGAGATTCTCAGTCATCCATATCATGGTTGTCCCAAAGGTGCTTTTTCAAGAGGCAACTGAACTTCTGGTTTTTCTTTGAAGACGTTTCACTTTGAAGACGTTTCACTTCACTTCGCTTTGATTTTCAGATTTTCAGAGCTGAAGAAGCTTCTTGGATGAGAAGCGAAATGTCTTGAAAGAAAAACTAGAAAATCCAGTTGCCTTTGGGAGAACTTTGGGAGAACTACAATCCCTAGAATTCTAGCCAGTCTGAACACTAATCCCTATGGCTATGGATTCTGAGTTACCAAATTAATGGAATATTAAAATTTCAGGCCTGATGCACATTCCCTAAACAAGGGAATGGGTCCTACTACCCATTCACTGCTTATTGCTAGTATGAGAAGATCTGCCGGTGGATCTGCTCGTCATTCTTTTCATGTTAGTTGCAGGGGAAATGGTTAAACATCATAAATCAAAGAACCAGGTGTCAAGCAATATATAAACATGTTGTCACAAGAAGAGAATCCACATTAGATTGCGGGCAACTACCTACCTGGACTGAAAATGTTTTTTTCCCTCTGAGCACAATTCTCTTAAAGTTCTCTTTAGCAAGATTTCTTAACATGAAAGGAATAACAATGGAAGAACTATCTATCTACCTTTGTGTACATTTGACTTTCTGAATCTTTTTCTCATAATCCTATGTGCGCTGAAGAGGAAGAGGCTCTTCTCAATGAAACTGAGGAAGACTGCAGCTGGTCGCTTATCTAGCAGTCATTTGATTCTTTACCCATGTTGAGAACCAATCTTATAATTCAGTCTAAAATTGAAATTAAAGCACAAACCCAATTGTGCTTTAAAAATAGAAGCAAGCATTCAGTAGTCCCACACGAAAAGCACTTTTGTTAGCAATTTGGCCACAACCTGAGACAATAAAAGGAGATTGTTCCAAACTGAACATCATGCTGGATAAGGAAGGAGGAGCAATATCCTGCCATCACTTCTAATCAATACGAATCACGGTAAGAATGATTTCTCATTAATGGTTACCAGGAAGTCTCCCGCTACTTTGGCAGAGAGAACTGTGGAAGCACCTTCAGCAAGTCTCCCAATGTTCATTGTCTTTTAGATGCCTGCTCCATCCATCAGCTTCACCTTCTCCATTGATGCCAAGGGGAGAGTTAGCATTTCATGGAGACTCCAGTTACGGCAACTATTTCTGGTAAATGCCCCAGGATGGTGAATTCCAATATTGAAAGGTAAGAAACTAACACTGTATCTAATAGCGTTGCCCTTGCTCTTCAGTTGAACAATCTTATCTGTTGGAGACCTTTGCCATTTAAACATAGATGGAGCATGGAAATAAATGGTTCTGTTTCTGTGCTATCACATGACTTCTATCTTGACCATTTCAGCAGTTTAGATTGGTTAGAGACAGAGGAAGCCCTAACTGTCAAAGCTATTTTCACACAAAAGGCCAGAATGTAGTTGTCAAACTTACATTGTTCGATTTGGCTTTTATTTTATTTATATGTCGACATGCTTCCTTCCCACTTGTATTACTACTAATAAATGCATAACACAAATGCTGAGATTTCTGGTTCTAAAATGCTACCTTAGCTACTCTTGCAATAGGGTAAGGATTATTGATTCAATGGGATTAACCTCTGAGTAAACATGCTTAATATTTCATTGACAGAATCAGGGACTAAAGCGAAGATTTGATACCCTGAAATACCTGGTAATATGAATTTGAAAAGCAGGTCTCCTGTAACAAATCTAATTGCACATCTTTGGAATACCAACATACAAATCTGCACTGAAGTAAAAATTATGATCGTGATCAAGCATAGTAATTACAGAGTCTATTAAATTAATTTAACATAAAGAAGTGCCTGATTTTAAATCACAAACTACAGTTTAGAATCTGCAGTGATGCTGAATTAATTCAAACAAGTTTTCAGTACTTCAACCTTAACATTTTTTATTTCTTGGCTAACTCCAAAATCTCCAACACCAAGAAAAAATGAATAACTTGAATGAAAATAGAAACTGTTCACCTTTTTATTTTACATCAATTCATGTTGAACATTTGGTTTTATGTCTAAATTATCATTTATTAATTTAAAAAGCAATGATCACATTAGCAGCATGTTTGACAGAATATTAAAACTGTTTTTACATCTGTAAATCAAATTTCTTGTGATAACGGCATATCTTTGGGAAAACTAATATCACTGCCAAAAAAAAAATTGTGATAGCTAAGCCTGATTTCTTAAAAGGTTCCATCCCCAGTGTTTTCATTGGAAACTCACACCATCTCCCTCCCTCCCTTTCTCTCTCTCTTTCTCTCTCTTTCTCTCCCTCTCTCTCTCCCTCTCTCTCTTTCTCTCTCTCATTTATCCATCTATCCATCCATCTGTCTGTCTGTCTGTCTGTCTATCTATCTATCCATCCATCCATCCATCCATCATCTATATCTAATAATCTATCTATCTATCTATCTATCTATCCATCCATCCATCATCTATCTATCATCTATCTATCTATCTATCTATCTATCTATCTATCTATCATCTATCATGAGCCGCAGTAGCGCAGTGGTTAGCGTGCAGAACTGCAGGCTACTTCTGCTGATCACTAGCTGCCAGCAGTTTGGCAGATCGAATCTCACCAGGCTCAAGGTTGACTCAGCCTTCCATCCTTCTGAGGTCAGTAAAATGAGGACCCATATGCTGACTCTGTAAAACCACTTAGAGAGGGCTGTAAAACACTGTGATGCGGTATATAATCTAAGTGCTATTGCTATCTATCTATCTATCTATACATCATCCATCCATCTATCTATCTATCTATCTATCTATCTATCTATCTATCTATCTATCTCCACACAGGCACAGGATTTTCTCCTGGACAGGCTCAAAGACCTCAAAGAAGAAAAATAAGGAGTTGGAGAGTTGATTATAGACCGAAGGGAAGTCCAGTGCACCATTCACACCCCTAAAATTTTCTCCAGTTTTCATCTATTCTGCGTAAGTTGCATTCTAGCATTGAGTTCATTGTTATTCCACCTAGTTAGACTCTAAATCCTGCATCACAGGACATCTGGGGCATGACAGCTGTATTTCTTCCAGATCAATGTCCAGAGACTAAGCAGATACATAAGCAGGCACATGTCACCAATATATCCACCACAGAGCTACCTGAAGGGGGGAAGCCTCATCTGCAATTCTGTTCCAGATCAGTGCTTTTCCATTACTAATTCAGGCTAGAATGGAAAGTTGGAAAGAAAGAAAAAAACCCACCCCAGAAGAAGCCAGTGACAAAGCACTTTCACAATGCTGCCAAGAAAACTGCATGGACAGAATTACCAAAGTTCAGCTTGACTCAAAGCTTTATACCAGAGTGACAACAAAAGTCAGGCTCCCACTTCTTTCCAGTGACTGTTGTGAGCAAACAGAGGAAAGTAGAGATGTATGAAGTTCTGACAAGCTGAAATACATTCACTTTATGACTGTCAACTGATACAACTACGTACTCTTTATACCACGTGTTTGTACGAAATAAAATATCCACACCCACTAGAATCATCAGACAGCCTTTGACAAATACTCCCTTAAAGTAAAGGAAAAATCTAAGGGTGCTGATACAAAACAACACAAGGCACATTTATTCTAACTTCTAAAATATCACAATGCAAACTAGTATTATTGGGTGTAAGTTCTTTTATTGAATAGCCCGAAGGCCTTTTCAAAAAAAAAAGAAAAGAAAAGATAAAACAAACAGTTACAGAAATAACAGTCTAAAAATATATATGACATTTAAAATTTAACAATATCGAAGTACAATAACTAGATTTCCAAAACTAGATAACCCAAATAAGATAGCTCCTCTCTAACTCAGCTCATCTTTCTTACAATCAATGAAATTCTTTTCGATATAACTGGCTCGTATTGCTGTCATCCTTTTACATTCCAGTGGGGAAATTTATTTATAATTGGGGACAGATATTGTTTTCTTACTTCCTCATACATCCTACATTCAAATATTATATGCACCGTATCCGCCACGACGTTTGCCCCACATATACATGTTCTTTCGTCATACGGGATTTTTCGGTAACATCCGAATTTGACGTTGGTATCTAAAAGTTCAAATCTAAACTTGACAAATAGCTCTCTTTCCACTGATGGCATTTCTAGATGTAAATATTTTTCCAGGGTAAAAGTTGTTTTAACTGCTGTCAGAAGCTTAAGGGAGTGATTAGTTGAAAGAATTGCCATGTCCATTTGCCCATGTATATCTTTAATCCGTTGTTTAACTTGCTTCAGTGTGTCACACAACGGGAACCCTACACCATATCGATTCAATATTTCTGACAGCCGAGTTAGCCAGGAATACCTTTGAGGATTTGAAATCTGCTGTTCCTCTAGGCAGATTTTGGGAAGTCTGCTGGCTTCCATCTGAGTCATTTTTAGCCAGTAGGCTACCTAATTAATAATTGTGTAGGTGTGCAGTGAAAAATGTCCCTATTTGTCCCAGCTCTGATGGCTGCCGCCGAAGTGGAATTGTTTACCCCCAGCGTACATTAATACATTAATAAATCTTGAGCCTATATGGGGGCTATGCGTCAGAAAATCTTCCATCTGCGCTGGGACATTATTGGGTGAATTTCACCAAATTCGAACCTTTGTATCTGGAATGGAAATTACTAACAGCAACCTCTGTAAGATCACAGGTTTCTCAACCAAATTGATCTGAATGACAGCCCAGTCAAATGTTATTGTTAATAGATGTGTTTCTATTAGCAGCTTTGGCTACTGTACTAACTTAAGTAGAAGAGTCAGGCATATATAGAAAATCATTGTTATTAACAGCATTAACCATTAGTACCTATCAAACAGATGGATCAAACAGACAAGATACTGAGGCATAGTATTATTTGATATGAGATTTTTAGTCCTATTTAAATTACAGTAACTACCGTATTTTTCATAGTATAAGACGCATCTTTTTCCCCAAAAAAGAGGGTGAAAATCTGGGTGCGTCTTATACTCCAAATGTAGCCCCACCTAGCCTCTCAAACGGAGGTTTCAGAGGCTGAAAAAAGCCTCAGAAATGAAGCTTCAGAAAAAAAGCCTCCAAAACAGAGCTTCAGGAAAAAAAACCTCTGAAATGAAGTTTCAGAGGCTTTTTTTTCTGAAGCTCTATTTCAGAGGCGTCCAGAGGCAGAAAAAAAAAGGTTTATTCTAAAAGGGAGTTTCAGAAGTTTCAGAGGCTAGAAAAAAAAAAAAAACAAGGCACAGAGCTCACAACCAACGAATCTGTTGCTAAAATTCATCTCTGGGAACAGCTGGTTGAGGGTATTCCAGGAGGCCGATCCACCCGCCAATCAGCTTTTTTCTTATTTTCCTCCCCAAAAACTAAAGTGCGTCTTATACTCCAGTGCATTTTATACTCCAAAAAATACGGTATCTATCTGGTCAAATAAGAGTTGATACCAACTCAATGGCACACAATCAGTCAATAAATGCATGAGTAGATATGTCTAAGACTAGATGTCTAAGACTAGATGGAGTATCTGCAAAACAGCATATGTAAATTATATACAGGTGTACACCTTCTACTTTAATTTATGGCAATGCATTTTATGGTGAGGGAGGGCAACTACTATACTGGTTTCTGTTCCAGACAAGCATCAAGTATTTCCCATCTACTTCAACTTGCTAGTGAAACAGGCAACAGTAATTCCTGCTGTGAAATTTCAGCTGTTTAAGATCATTGTTGCTACTGGATAGTCCCTGAATTTGGAACAATGCTGGAGAGGAGCTTTCAAATCTCTACTGCCCACCTGCCCTACTAATGTGAGACATGTAAGAAGAAGGTCAGAGGCTGCGCAACAATTGCTACAGAATGAATTGCCCCCCTACCTGATTTAATGCAATCTGCTTGCTTTCTTCAACAACCTTAAATGACAGAGTTATTCCTGAAGAAAATTCCGTTCCCAAACAGGCCCTGGGAACATTCCTAAAATGTGTTGGCTCAATATAAATTAGCAGAGGACAGATGATGATGATGATGATGATGATGATGATGATGATGATGATATCTGTTCAGTATCACATGATATGGCCAAAATAAGTTAAGACGCAGTTTCCTGATTTTGCCTTTTAGTGACATGTATGGTGTTATCTACTCCAGTAGTTGCTTGTTAGTCACCTTTGCTTTCCAAGGAATATGCAGGTCCCTTCTTCAGCACTACAGCTCAAACAGTCATTTTTTTTCCTGCCTTGTTTTTTTAAGATCCAAGTTTCACAGTCATAGGTAGTTATGGAGAACACAATAGAGCAAACTAATCTACATTAAGCCCCTCCCTTGCGACAAGGGGACATCAACATGTAGAAGGACCTTAATGAGATCTATTAAATCCATCCTATAATTTCCTCTTGTCCTTCCTTGTAAGCTTTTAATATAGTGATTAATCTTACCACTCTCATTAAGCTATGGAAATCTGATCTATTCCATTTTATGGAGGTGCCAAAACCGTATAAGTGGTAACCACAAAACTAATAGCTATGGAGACTGAAAGAATAAAAAAGGCAGACATGTATACTTTTAAATCCATATACTTCTTTATTTCCTGCTCAACTTCTTCAGCTACAAAGGCGGGGCATTCTGTACAAGAACCTAGCAAGCTCTTTTCACTTCATTATAATCACAGGCACAAAGATCATTATTATTAGATTTAAAAAATGATCATGTGAAAGGTGAAAGTGTTCATTACCAGCTGTGGAACGTAAAGAAAGAGATGGAAAGTGTTAGCCCTTCAAGGAAGACCAGACTAGGAAACCAAAGTTATGAATGCTAGTACTACTTTATTACAAGGTTATGATAACAGAATCTTGCAGGCCTGAGTGTGTTTCCCCCACCCTCCCTTTATCTTCATGAGAGCTGAGGAGGGCCATGTCAGAGATGCTTTCTCAAATTGTATTTCTGCTCCGGATTCAGATTTCTTTTATCTAACCATTGCCTTTCTTATTATCTCAAGATTATTCCTTCTGTCCATTACAGAAAGAGGGAGACACTACTAGATTTGAGGGGACTCAGGCCAGAAAATATAGAAGGACAGATATCTTTTTGTGTCTGTCATCATCATATTCAAATTGCTCATCTAATTGTCCTGGAGCCTCACATCTTGGCCTTTTTCCTAATCACAGCCACCATTACTTCTCATTACTATCACTCCTATATTACTCTTCTCACTACAACCAACATCCAAGAAAGTGTCATGCTGTCCAAATGCTCTGGGTGAGTTGTTTTAATATATGCTCACTGTATGGCCATGTGGAGTTTTGGCAATGTTACAAAGTAGTTTGCCAAAACCTTCTTCCAGAATATTTTTCAACTTCCTAATCTAGCCAAGAATAAACTGTTCGCTTAAAATGTTTATATTTTATATTGCATTATGTTCTTTAAAAGGATCTGCTTCCCTCCTGCCTGATCCCCACGATTAGCTATGGTCAGCTAGATACTACAGCTTGAACAAGATGTCTGGCACATTACTTCTCATAAACCCTAACCTGGGGGAAGAGGGAATTTAGGAAGGTTTCCAGAATGATCCTTCAAGGCCTGTCCTTATGGACTCATTGGATGGATCCCATTAAATTTTCTTTGGTTGGAATGAAACCAAAGACAACCAATGCTGTCTTGTGGTGCTGGTTTTGGAAGGCTTTCTGCATGATTGCAAACCACTTGTAGATATGCATATTAATAATCAGACTTACTCCCATGGGACTTTCAGGGAAGCAATGGAGAAGACAGCTTCGCTGAGAATGCAACAAATGAGAAACTGGCTCCTCAGAATTCCTCTTTGGACAAGAAAAGGACCTGGGATCACTAACAAGTTCTCAAGATAGTAGCTCTTTACAAATAGACAATAAAACAGTGGTCTCGAGTGGATTTAGAGCTCTGGAAGACAACAGATCACCATCTTTGCCCAAACTGCAATTTGAACATTTATAGATAAAAGGTTTGCATATTTCCTTTCTTGATCAGTTTTATCACATCAAATGAATCTTCTTCAATCCCTCGAAAATGACAGTTTATACATGTTTAAATAAATGGCAAAAGGGCAATTAGAAGATTGATTCTGGGGAAAAAATAGACTAAGGATCCAGATGGATTTGAAAGACGATTAGGAAATTAATTACAAGAATCCGTCCTATGGGAAAATGTCATTGTTCTGAATTTTATTTTTAAAAATGAAGTTTTTGAAATTAATTATAAAGGAAACTTCTTATGGGAAAATGCTATTGTTTAGGGGAAAACCATCGTAAGATAGAACTTTGAAGGTTGAACACTAAAGGGAAGCAGAAAGACCAAATATTATAATTAAAGAAGAAGAACAAGTAAAGTTGACAGACTAAAATAGAATGAAACAAAATACTGTAGCTTTGGAAGAATTGAAGGCTATTTAGGGACAATGCATTCAAAAATTAATCTTACAATTATCTTCTATTATTATAGACAAACTGGATTTAAAAGACATTATAGAAGAGGAACAAGATTTACTGGACAAGATTGAGACTGAGGCTGATTTGAATGTAAAAATAAGCAATAAAATGATATAGAAAAAGATGTTACTTTGGATATAAAAATGGAACTGGTTGATGTCCTAATAATTAAAAAGGATATACAAATAACAAACTAGAAGAGCTAGTTGGATAACTTTATAATTTGGGATTTACAAAAAAAGACTTGCCAAAGTTTTGAAGGATTTTCTGAAAGAGAAAAAGAAATCTAGGATATTATTTATGGGGATTAAAGATCAAGATTGTTAAAAGCAAAGGGAAAGAATATAAAGTTTGCTTATTTGATCAAGGTTAAAATGTATATATTGTTATTTCTGGTAATCTTTAATGGACTTTTGCTGACCAGAATCAACATGAAGTTTAAAGAAGTAGTTTATAGATAAGAGATGAGATATGGGAAGAAGAGATATTTTGATGCATGCTCAATGGTAATAAGTTTCTGAACTTATTGTTGCTTGTTAAAAGGGAAACTCATTTCTTTGTATATTTCTCTTAGTTTTCTTTATTATATTTCTATTTTTCCTTCTTTTCTATTTTTTTTATATTCTTTTCTGCACTTTCTACCTGTGCTTTTCATTTGTTAATACTTTTAGTTGGCATTACTTTTTATCACTGTAAGTATAAACTTTAATAATATTACTATTATTCAAAGAAGACTTATTCTCACAAGCTGATAGGAGCGAAGCAAGATTATCCGCAAAGCAACCTGAATAGGAAAGGCAACCAGCAAGCTTTCAGCCCCATACTTGATTAACTTCCTTTATTTAAAGGAAAATCAATGGGATACATTCCAATTAAGTTCACTTATAGCACTGATGCTATTTAACTATTAGGTGAGCATCACAAGATGCTTTCTCCATGTTTCATTCTATTTGTATTTGAATAGAATGTTTCTCAAATCCAATTTATACCAGACATAAACAAGCAACATTCATCAATTTAAAACATAAGCCACTTCACTTTGAATTGATTTAAAGGCCACTCATCTGAGTGGCAGCAAAGTCTAAAGCTTAGTTCAATACACTGAGTATCCATATATGCTATATGAAGTATAGTATATTCAAATCATCAAACTATATCTGTTTTTGTTTGTCGTTTTCAAGATTACTATGTGAGGGGATTAAATACACCAAATTTCAGATAAGAAGATGCTATAGTTTGTTCAAAGTTTTATTGATAGAAATGAGGAGAAAGTAGGAAAAGTAGAACTTGCTTTGAATTTCAAATCAATTTCATCTCTAAGATTCAGATTTTACTTCAGTTTAGTTACTTGAGGTTTTTTTTAAAAAAATAGGGTGCAAACATTTCCCTTTTATTTCTTGTAAACAAATATAATGAAGCAATAAATGGCTCCAAAGTCATGGAAAGTGGCAGAGACTAAATACATAGGACAAATGAATATGGATCAAACAGCTGGTAAAACAGAAGGATTTGGTTGTTGTTGTTGTTAAAATGGATATGCTGCCAATTCTTGGTGACTTACCAAGTACAGTTTTTTAATCAAGGTCAAATCAGCAATTAAGACACAATAAGTAAATAAATAAACTTCCCATGCCAATGTCATTCCCCATATGCTCTTGTAACTTCTGGAAGAACATCACAAGGAGGGTAGCCTAATTTTTTCCCCATCAGATTGTTGTTTAATTCTTGGAGAATGCATGAGAAGTCGATGCAGTTTTCTTCTCAACGGTTTTCAGAAGTGGTTTGCCATTGCCTTCTTCCGAAGGCTCAGAGAGAGTAACCTCGCCCAGCTGGTTTTGTACCTAAAATGGGACTAGAATTCACAGTCTCCTGGTTTCTAGCCTGATACCTTAATCACTAAACCAAACCAGAAGGAGGTATTTTGCATTTTTAAGAGGGGAAAAAAAACCCTCAAAGCTACGTAGCAATAGCACTTAGACTTATATACCACTTCATAGTCCATTACAGCACTCTCCAAGTGATTTACAGAGTCAGCATATTGCTCCCAACAATCTGGCTCCTCATTTTTACCAACCTTGGAAGGATGGAAGACTGAGTCAACCTTGAGCTGGTGAGAATCAAACTGCTGGCAGTCGGCACCATTAGCCTGCAATACTGCATTCTAACCACTGCACCACCACAGCTCTACAAGCTCTTATGTCCAATAACTTTCCCTGTCTGTCTGTCTGTCTATCTATCTTTCTGCGGCTTTTTTTGATATATGATAGTCTTGGAAATCCTTTTTAATTCTTTATGACTCCATAAAATTGCATTATTTACTTATTGTATTATTCAGCCAAATCAAATTCTTAGTCTTCTTTCAAGAAAATTTTCTTCCTAAGGCAGCTTACAAAGACACTGTTTTCTCGTGTCTTGCCTCAAAACTCCTTCACAAAAGAGGACCAACCTCAGAGGCCAACCCAGAGTTTCTAGGCCCTAATAACCCTGAATGGTTGTTACACGTCACATGATCCACAATTACATGCTACACGGCACCACCTTTGGTCCCGGTGCTTTTGTGATACTTCGGATTTGAAAGACAAAAAGTGCTTTAGAACCTGCCAAGCTGCTCCCATAGCCCATCTGCAATTCCTTAAAGTAGCTGCATTTTTTTCTGGACTCACACATCTTCCTTCCCTGGCTGAATCACAAGTCTAGGAAAAAGATGTGTTTTGATTTAAGGGGTTGCAGACAGTCACTATGAACGCACGCAGACGCATGCATGCACCCACACGCATGCAAACACACACACACCAGACACTCCAGAGCACCTATTTTGTCTTTGAATCTGAAATGCTGCACAGCCATAGAGTATATAGCAAAATGAACTTCTAGCCTCAAGGACATTATCAAGAAAACCAAGTGTCCCTTGAGAATACAATAGTTGTGTGTGCATTCTTGATGTCAGTTTTCCTCAGCTCGGTGCTCTGTTGGAAGTTTTGGATGAAAACTTCCATAATACTGCCTGGGGAGGATGAGAATTATAGTCAAATACACCAGAGACGAATTTCTCTAAAAGATAAAGCCCCCAATATTTCTCTGTTGTCTTATAAGTCTGTACTCTGCACCTACACAAGCACCAAACACCCCCCACCCCCCATGATTGGATAATGAACCAACTTGACATGGTTGATTAATGCCATCAGCACTTAGAAAGAATAGAGGAATGAGTTCAAGTCCAAGTAGAGCCATCTTGTTGGACGTCACCAAGACCAAGACCTCCATCTAGGGTAGTTAATATTGCAGATGCTTGCCAGAAATTGGGTTAACAACCACACAAAATACAGAAAAATAGCAATAGATGAAATGATATCCAAAATTTTGCCTATTAAATACTTGTAAGCCAAGCTACTATTAAAGGTATTGGAATATTTCCCAAAAAAAGAGAAAGTTGGCAACTACATCTTGCCTCTTATTTTTTAATCAGAATCTGGACAGAATTCAGACAACAGAAAGGTCACGATCTAAGCTGAAATCCATTTATCTTATAAGTGCTACCAGCTGTATGTTAGCAAGCTGTTTTCTCTCTCAAACAATATAAATAAGATGATGCTGGATATAATTAGATGTTCATCCCCTAAAGGAGAACTTACTTCAGAAAAGCAGTTAGACTTTAAAATATAGTATTTAAGAGACATAGTTCGACTTTTCTTGCTGGAGTGAAATACTGAATTAGAGATAGACGAGAGATGGTTGATAGGATAGATAGATAGATAGATAGATAGATAGATAGATAGATAGATGATAGATGGATGGATGGATGAATGGATGGATGGATAGATAGATAGATAGATAGATGATAGATGGATGGATGGATAGATAGATAGATGATATATGATGGATGGGTGGATGGATGGATAGATGGATGGATGGATGGATGATATAGAATAATAAATATCTCCAGATGAAGAACTCTTAAAATAAGCACCTTGTTAGGTATTTACCCTGAAAATCACAATGACCCTTCTATCATTCAGATTATCCTATTAAGATGAGCTTTCCTTGCCCTGGAGCTCATTTCCAAAGTGTTGGACTACAGATCCTATCATCCCCTTCACCCCTGTGTGGCTGGGGTGATGGGAGTGCATTCAGAGTTAAGGAAGTTGGCATAGATACGAGAAGCGGAGAATCATATGTGAGACACATTTTCTCAAAAATTTCTCCCAAAATTCTGAGCACATTTAATTCCCAGCAATGGGATGGTAGTTTTGAATACCATCTCTTTTTGAAAACCCATCTAGGTCTCCAGATGCTCTCCTAACCAGAAGATGGCTAAGATCCTATGAAGAAAGGAAACATGCAGGTGATAGCATTAGGTCACAGTTTTTGATGTAGGTCACTATTTTTCAATGCGCTGAAAAGCTTCCAGAGGGCGATCGAGACTTTTATGTTGATAATTAGTGATTTGTCACAGTGGTTATATGCCAGTTCAGGGTGAATCTGCTTCTCCACTCTTTATACAAGAGGCTCACTCTTCATCACACTTGGCATCATGTAAGGGAATGTTTCCTTATTTGATATCACAATTAACATACCAAATTAGGTGTGATTTGCTGCTGTCCTTTTTAAATGCTGAAAATGCAAACTTTCCCCATGGGGAAATTATAATATAAAAGAGTGAGAAAGAAGAGGGGAGAGGAGGAGAGAGAGAGAGAAAAAAAACAGAAAGGAAGGAAGGAAGGAAGGAAGGAAGGAGAAAGAAAGAGAGAGAGAGAGAGAGAGAGAGAGAAAGAAAGAAAGAAAGAAAGAAAGAAAGAAAGAAAGAAAGAAAGAGAAACAGACTTACCAGCCCATCACAATTGCTGATCGCAACAGAAGCATTAGGCAAGTCCGTGATATGCCCCACATAGAGGCAATCCCCATGAAGCGGTTCAGTGTAAGTGATGTTTGAATCCTCCTGCCATTCGACAGTTGCTCCAGGAGCCACCAGCCGGGAATTTGGTCTTAATTTAAAGTGGAATTCTTGTCCAAAAACAGTGACATTGTAAAAAATTTCCTTGCCTGCAGCATCCTGAGGAAGATCCCTGGTGTCTCTTGGGAAACGCCTCTTTGATGCTCCCGACACGACTTTGGAGACGAACCTGCCTTTTGAGTCTGTGCTAGTTGGGATGACCAGCCTGTATTCCTCTAGATTTCCCAAAATAGAATCTAGAGAGAGAGAAAAAAAACCATGAGTTATAAAACTACGGCTGAACACCTCGCTCCTAAAACTACCATTGGCCCCGGTCATCTATTTCATTAGTCCGTGAGATTAAGGAAGGGAAAATACTAAGGCAGATGCATCAAGCCTTATTTTTCCAATTGTTTTATTAAGAAAGCCCAGTTGGCAGGCACGGCAAATATTTAGGGATGAAGAGGGGTCAAGATGCTGCCGCCTCTGCAACTGAGCAAGAGGGACTAGAAACATCCCACAGCTGAATAAATCCATTTTAAGCGATGAAGCTTCTGAAAGCCATCAAGGATGGCTTGAGGATATTGGGTGTGGGTGTGCGTGCGTGGCAAACACCTCGCATCAACTTTCAAACTCTGCCACCAGCCATACTCCTCAAACTTTCGATCATTCCCGAACGTGAAGGATGGGGATGTCGATGGAAAAGTTTTTTAAAAAAAAAAAGAAAAAAAGAAAGAAAAAAGAAAAGAGCTGTCTACTACGTTGGCTTCGCTTCCTTCCTTCCAGCAACACAGGCGGAAAGAAAACTTGGTCCCTGCCAGGTGGTTTTGTTGGACGCAGGCGATTCGACAGGCGTCTCTTGCCCCGCGCGTCCGAGTTCAACCGAGGTCCCAGCTTCCCTAATTTGCAGCTGAAAGGCGCCCCGCCAGTTCAGCAGGATCGAAGAAAGTACACCCACGCACCCACCCCTCCGGAAAACAACGCCACACGTGGCGGCGGGGAGGACGCCTCGGCCCCTTGGACCAAGCGTGGCGCGGAGAAGTCTAGCGGGCAAAAAGTCCTCCGCTCGTGGGTGAAGTTAAGACAGGCAGCCTCAAGGGGAGGCGGGCAAAGAAGGGGCGTCTGGCTAATCCCAGCCGGCCGGCTAGGGGCAATTGAAGCCGAAGGAACCCGACAGCCCACTTACCTTTCTGCCCGGGACTCTGCGGGGCCCCCGGGGCCAAAAGGAGCATCCAGCAGGCGAGAAGAAGCAAGGCGATCCCGGCCAGAGGAGCCATGGCAGGCGTAGCTCAGCCCAACCCCAGCCTTCAACTTCGGTGCCAGGGGGCTCCGGCCACATTGAAGGCAGCCGGCACCGCCCTCTAGCCCACCACCAGGCAACCTCAGCCCCGCGGCTCCTTGCCCTGGCTCATCCGCTCCTCTCCAGCGCTCAGCCTCGACGAAGGCAGCAGCAGAGACACCAGCAGGCGGCTTGCTGGAAAGCACGGGGCGTGCAAGGAGGGAAGTCCGCCTGATTGACAGAACTGCCGCCGCCGCCGCTGCTGCTGCTGCCGCCGCCGCTGCCTGCGAGCCTGCCACGGCCACGGCCTCGCCTCACCCGGCCCGGCTTGGCTTGGCTTGGCTTGGCTTGGCGGCGGCTCTCCCTGGAACTCTCGCAGCCTCCTCCTGCTGCCGGCCGAGAGGAAAAACTCTGCAGCCTCCTCCGGTTACGGGACACTTTTCCCCCAGCCCAGCTAAGAGGCGGTTCCTGAGGGATTCTGAGCATTTCCCTCCACCCAACGCTCAAAATCCTCCTCTTCTTAGAAAGAGAACCAGAAAGGAAGATCGCACCAGACCAGACAGAAGCCCCCCCCCCCCGCCTCAAGATCCTTGGTTTGGAATCGGTCGAGGATCTTCTGCAAAACAAAGATCTCGTACCGTTATCTTGAACTCTCCTAACTTAGGAAGGGGAGTGGTCGTCTGATTTTATTCCCCCCACACACACACACTCCCGAAGTCTAATTAGAGACGGCTTTTGCTTTCTGTGTGTGGTATATCCACGTAGCACTTTCCGATATCATGGTATCCACTCCAGAAAGGTAGAATCGGATCCTTCCGGATCAAAATGTAATTGCTAGATTATACTTAAGCCTCCCCTCTGGCTGCACTAAAAATTCCTGGATTTTTCTCATCTTGGTTATCATAAAATCTAGATGGAAATGTTATATCCTAATGACTTTTGCATCCCAGCCCTGTATTTGACTCCACAAAACACAACTTTTTATTAAACAAAATAAATTCACTTCCAGCATGACCCTATTAATTTTTAATATGATATTGTTACATCTAACAATTATATGTAATTCTTAATGGGGGTTAAGGATGGTTAAGGTGGTTAAGGAATTGGATTACGATTGGGAAGATACAGGTTCAAATCCAACCCCCGGGATAGATTCAGGTTCAAATTTATCCCCAGCTCCAGGGATAGTCCGGGTGACTTATCTAAATTACTTCACAGTATTGTGAGAGAAATTGGAGGAAGGAATCCTATATATGTATGTGTATTCCAATTCTGCTTCTAAGTAGACAAAAGGTGAGGTATAAATCTTTTAAATAAATCTACCTTGATCCCCCACATTCCAAATGGTTTACACAAATACAATAAAATTATAAAGCACAAGCAGATCATTAAAATGTAAATAACAGCCATTAAAATCTTTTAAGTGGAAAAAGTAACAGACACATGACACTACTGAAGTGCTAGATCTTCTTATCCGTATGAATTGAGATGGGAATTGAGACGGGTAAGAGTTCTGGGAAGAAACCAATTTCCACCAAACGGATGAGTGGACTCTTCCAGCATGTCATAAAATTGTTAAATATCATGGGAGGAGAGCATCAAGACTTGCACTGCCCTGTAATGGAGAATCATAGGGCTCAAACACCTCTCATGCTAATATTAATTGAAAATAGGATAAAGTGGGCATGATGCAGTAGAGTACTTGCAGAGAGTCTGATGATTAAGGCACTAGGCTAGAACTAGGGAACTGTGAGTTCTAGTCCCACCATAAACATGAAAGCTGGCTGGGTGACTTTGGGCCAGTCACTTTCTCTCAGCCCAACCAATTTTACAGGATTATTGTTGTGGGGAAAATGGTAGAAGAAAGGAGCATTAGGTACATTTGCTTCCTTGAGTCATTTATGAAAATAATAAAGGTGGGAAATAAATGAATAAGTAAATACCACGGTTGATGGTATCAAACACTGCTGAGAAATCCAAAAGGACCAGGAGGGTCTCGCTGGTTCCAGTGGAAATAATCAACAACAATTACCAATGCAGTTTTCATTCCACATCCTGACCCAGAATTCTAATTACCAATGATCCATTTTCTCCAGAATCCTCAACTGCAATCTAATTACCTTCTCCAGCTGGACAGAGAAACTTTGTGAATGAAAAAGTTTGTTTGGCAGCACAGCCATATCAGTATCAATAACAGATAAGTGGGGGAGGGGGAGAAGAAGCCATAATAAATTACAAGCAGAAAGTAAAGGAAAAGGACACAAGAGGGTAGAGAGTTAAGTAGGGTAAGACTTGATCTCTTATATTTCTTACACAACATACATAGAAAAATACTCTGATCTGATAAATAGTACTTTATCAAATAGTACAAAAAGTACAATAGTACTTTAGCTTGTAAGTATATAATATTAAATCATATTACTTTACTAGTGTATTGTAGATATTATGGTGTCCGGAATAAGACCTCTCAATGTTTAACTATTGGTTGAATGTGTTTGTATCAGCTCCTCTCCTGACCCACATTCTAACAGCATTAACCATCTCCTGAATCCACTTGCCCACCTCATATCTCACTGCTCACCTGGAAGTTATCCTGAAGATCTGGTGGGTAGTTCAGCTGTAGCCTTGTTGGCTGACTGGAATGGGCAGATGAGGGCTTTAGATCAGATTTCTCCCAAATGGCCTCCTACTATGATCTCTGTTGGCTCTTTGAAGAAAGTCAGGAAATGAAACACCAGAGAGTTACCTAGAACACAGTTGGAGAAAGACAAAGAGGGAATCTAACCAAACATGACCAAAAGCTCATATTATCATTGGTAATTAAATTAGCAAAATAATATCTGATTATCTAGACCACTTTTAGACTGATATTCAAGCCAAGATATATTTCTCAAACAGCATCGGTCATACTATTGGTTTGTTTAATCAATTTATATGGCTGCCCATCTTACAGATGCAATTCTGGACAGCTAACCTTAGAAACAACACATAAACAATATCAACAAATATGTAAAAAAAAAAAACTGGAATGGTCACTGGGAACAAATCCAATAAACACTCAACAGCAATGTCAGATCTTTGAGGTAGTAGAGACAAACACTTTTTAAAAAATAATTTTATTAATAATTCAAATTTTAAAACAATGGACATGGTTTGACATCTCTGGTTTCTAACATTTCCATCTAATTCAAATGAATAAATAATATATTCCTTAATCTATATACAAATTTACATATATCTTACTTCATTACCTGTCAAGCAGACTACATAATTCCTCCTAAACAACTATACCCATATTCAATAAACCTATATCACACTCACAAGTTCAGTATACATTGAGTACAGACAAGACTCTTAAAAGCATTATTCCCCTCCTTTAGTTTCACCTTTCAGAAAATTAGGGAAGGTCTCTTCTGAGAAGCTTCCCATGCCCTTTTTCTTCTGTGGACTGAGATACCTTTTGCATGATAGTTGTCTGGTCTGCAATTCTTCCTGCTGTCTCCCAAGGTCATTCCCACATACTATTACAAGTAACAATAACATCTCAAGAGCAATCTAACCTACCAATTCTCAATCCCTGGAGCACATTCAGATCTTCAATGCTTTGCAAAAGGCCATCGGGGCCAGGCCTATTTATTCATTTCATTAAATTTATTCTAGCTGCCCATTCCAACAGTCATTTAACCTCAGAGGGTAAGATGTTCCAGAGGACAGATGCTGCAATATGTTGATGGACTATCAGAGTTTGGAGTCTTGGGATAGAGGTAATATAAATATCTTGGTTCTTCTTGGTCTCTCAAAATCTTTCAATTCCATCAAAAATAATATCTTTCTGACCCGTGTGCTGGAATTAGGAGTGGGAGGCATAATGTTGTGGTGATTCTACACCTTTCTCTGTGGTCAGGTTAGCCAAAATTGACAGGAAGGAAGTGATCAAATCTGAAGCATTCAGCATTTTCTCCCCTTCCGTTTAGCATCTACATGATGCAGTAATCCATCATTTGGGATCAAATACTTGATAGTACAGTGGTCTACGCACCCTGTTATTAACACAGCTGCCTGCAATTTACTGCTGGTTCGAATCTCTCCAAGGCTCAAGGTTGACTCAGCCTTCCATCCTTTCTAAGGTAGGTGAAATGAGGACCCAGTTTGTGGGGGCAATAAGCTGACTTTGTATAAATATACAAAAGTATGAAGGCTATTGCTTAACGCATTGTAAGACGCCCTGGAGTCTCTGGAGAAGGGTGGCATATAAATCAAATTTTTTAAAAAAAATAGCAGTGTGTGGATGATACCCAATTGTACATCTCAATCCCATGAACAAGCAAGCAAGCACTGAAAGTAGTGGTGCAATATTTTGGAGTATTAAGATAAACTGTAAATTTACAGGTAAGTTTAATAACCCAGAGAAGGACAGGGTTTTTTAAAAATATCTCTGTAAAGAAAAAGACAAACGTAGAGAAAGAGAGTAGATGGGTAAGAAGAATAACATCAAGCAGGAAACAATTCAGAGATCGGTATGCCTAAAAGTGAAACACGTTGTAAAGAGCCATAAACATTAAGTGTGAGTAGTTAATAATCTCTTTAAGTTAATAAACTCCATCTGGGAAATCAGCACTCTTTAAATATCACTTATGGCACCAAGAAGCTTACCATGGATCCATATAAACTGAATTAGTCACCTCCTTTTTATGCAGCTTTCCACTACTAGAAATAATTTTAAAAATTGAATATTGGAAAACTAAAAAGAAAAAAATAAATTATTTGCTATTCTCTTTACCCTTAGTATTTCCAAGCCCTTTGCCCTTTGAATCTCCTGTTTCCCCTTTGATATGAGCAATGCACAACATTAGTGAAAAATATGCATGGTTGAGGTGATTCTGCAAAACTTCCAGTCCTAAAGGAACAATGAAAGCACAGTAATAGTCCAGCCCTATCGCCCCAGTGAATTTCAGAGGGACACACTCTGTTATAGAGAGTTTTCAAATAGTTTCAGATGAAATTAATACAGTATATCCAGACTGCATCCTAGAAGATCTTTTACAATACCTCAAAGACAACCTGACAGGCAAAGCTTGGTATTCCTATTGCTTCATAAAACCTCTAAGGGGGAGGAAGTAAATAACAATATTTACATCATTATATTACCTTATATCCAGAAAACATCACATATCTCTATGCACAAGATAATCGAAGTGTAAGTGTAATCCACTTTCACTTTTTGAAAGTTGTTAATATTGCCAGATACTAAAAAAAAAAGTCTTTCAAAAGATGGACTGCTCTTACAGATTAACAGAGTTGGAAAGCACCTTGTAGGTCATCTAGTCCAACCCCCCACCCAGGCAGGAGATTACTCCTTGCTTGGGACTTACTCCCAAGAATCATTCATCTATAGAAGCAGAACAACAACCAAAAAAACCCCAGGCCTGCATGAGTTATTCCATGGGTGTCAAACTTGTGACGTCACGTATCGTGATTTTTTCCCCCTTCGCTAAACCAGGGATAGGTGTGGCCAGCGCGTGACACATCCAGCCCACGGGCCGCAAGTTTGACACCCCTGGCCACTATTCCATTAAAAGAACAATTTACATCACATTCTTCTTCGTTTTTACTCAGAGGTATACCTCTGGATTTAATTGTGGTTTACTCTCTCAGAATGTTTTTTTTATTAAACTGCTTTAGTTCTGTACACTGTGGTACTCAGTGAAGATAGAGAAGAAGATGGAAGAGAAATCCGCAAACACCAGTGGAGCCACGGGAGCCGAGGGAGCCTGTGGGGACAGCTCCGGGAACCTCAGTTTCCCCTTGGTGGCTGAGTGGACAGAAGCAGCAGTGGCAGAGATCAAACACCAGCTGGGTGCCCAGCCTTTTCTTGGTTTGTTGGTTTGCTGGTAGTCCATATAACACCTTAAATACTGCTGAATCTCTCTGGCAGGCCTGCCAGGGACTGGCTTCTTGACTGGCTCCCCATTCTCTGAATTCGCTATGGTTCAGAGGCCTCATAGCTCTCCACTTGAAAACCGTGGTGCTCTCTGCCCAAGCTGAGGTGATCTAGGGCTCCTGGAATGCCGGACGGCTTGTTAGGTCCTCCTCAGCCCGGTATAACTCCTGGGCCATCAGCCACTCCACTGGCTGCTGGTGCACCAGGAATCCAATGCTGCCTCCCGATCCATCTCCCCAGTGGTGAAGCTCCTGGACTGATGGCCAGGGTACATGCTGGCATTTGTTTGTTTGTTTGATTGATTGATTGATTGATTCAATATAATTTCTCAATCTAAGCAGCCTTCTGAGCCATTTAGTCAGGATGAAACTGGAAAGTGCTATTCTAGTTCCAGGGATATCAGGTCAACACAATGTAATCTTGGCAAAATGTTTGTTCCATAGCTTTTATCATACAGGCATAGGCCTGTATGATAAAAGGCTCCATCTGGTTTCAGTTTAGAGGGGTCGTCAGTGTTTAAATAATCCTGTCCAGTTTCCTTCAACTCTGCAGTTTTCTGTCCTAATATCTATTCTGTACAACTGTTGAGGCTTAGAGAAACACACAGAAATATTCAAACAATAATCATGCCATATCATGGCTATGCTGCAGTGGTGGTTTTCGGTGCTGTTGCTATGCTTTATTGTTCCAGCTCCTTTCAGTACTTAACATATGTCTTATGTACAAATGCCTTCTACATCCTATTCTTTTTTAAAAAATAGAAAACAATCACTTCAAATCACTTGCTTTGCTTGGGGTTTTAATCATTTCCTAATTTCTCTTATACCTGCACACCTGCACATATACAGTAGTTCACTGGTGCTTAAAGGTAAAGGTTCCCCTCGCACATATGTGCTAGTCGTTCCCGACTCTAGGGTGTGGTGCTCATCTCTGTTTCAAAGCCGAAGAGCCAGTGCTGTGCGAAGACATCTCCATGGTCATGTGGCCGGCATGACTAAACGCCAAAGGCACACGGAACATTGTTACCTTCCCACCAAAGGTGGTCCCTATTTTTCTATTTGCATTTTTTACATGCTTTCAAACTGCTAGATTGGCAGAAGCTGGGACAAGTAACAAAAGCTCACCCTGTTATGTGACGCTAGGGCTTCGAACCGCTGAACTGCTGACCTTTCAATCGACAAGCTCAGCGACTTAGCCACTGAGCCACCATGTCCCTGGTCACTGGTGCTTATTATAGCTTAATTAGTCATTGCCAGTTCAGGCACCATTTGTGAATGTCAATAAAGCTAACACACTTTGTTCCAGTTTGTACCACTCATTTACAATTAATCCAATTTGTCAATGAATTTTATCTGGCAGTTATTGTCGATTCGAATAATTTTCACAACACTCATTCAAGCTCTTTGCTTTCCAGCATTCTGAATACAGGTAAATAAACTTCAACTGCAAATTAAGGTACTTCAACCCTTGTGCAATCGGATTTCTTGTTCGGCCCCAGAGCTGACTCAGGAGTTTATTGGGGAACTGAATAAATATTTCCAATGATGCAAGTATTACCTCTGCAGAAAAACAGCACTGGATTTCAATTTAAAATTTAAAGGATATATATGTACCCATAGCCAAATCAATGTACATCATGCTTCCAAGGGCTCCATATTCATGTTTCTTCCCTAAATCTTCAGAATATTCTGCAAAAGAATAAAAGAATTACAACTTTTAGCATCCTCGGCTATAGTTTGGTCTGTCACATGTTCTTAAGCAGTTCTCAAATTCCAATTCTCATTGATTAGGCCAAAGGTGCCCTGGTGGGCTCATATGTTTTAACTCTGCTAGTCTTACGATAGCTGCTCTGTGTCTGTTTTCACCCTTCTAGCTTGTCACTATAAATCCCTAAATCGCTTATGCTCTAATCAGTTTCCTTAATCTATAACATGTTCACATTCCTTGAGTGCTTTATTTGTCTCCCAACACCTCTCCCAAAAGATCATCTCTTGAAACACTTCCTCTTCTGTTTCCAAAATAATTGGCTTGGAAACTGTTTGTCAATCCATGGCAAATCTTTAATCTTAATTCTCCCTCCAGGTTTCCTCTCCCATCATAGCTCATAAAACAGTTATGACTACTCATTCTTCATTAGCCATCTGTGTTTAATGATAAATGTAATTGTTTTTTAGTGACTGGTTTAGCTTCCAAACATGTATATTTCCACTAAGTATCACCTATATATCAGATTTATTGCTATGATGTATATACATTCCGAGGTGTAACTTCGAAATTTTCTAGAAATACCTGTTTTCCTTGTGTGACTAGTTAGATTAATTTAACTAATTATCAGTGGAACATTTTCTTATCATCCTCAATATCGGTTTGGAACTGCTGTTTGGTACCGCTGTGTTTGTAATTATATCTTCATTTGATCGATGAGAGTTTGAGAACTTTAATAACCTATTAAAGATTTCACATATCATTTTGATCTTGTGCCAATAGAAGCTTAGGTTTGTATGCTAATTGCTGCACAAGGAGGAGGATGGAGCGATTTTAAGAGGCATTATGGCAGCAAGACATAGAAGAATTATAGCAAACTTCCTTCCCGTAGACTACTATCCAATGAAAACCCAAGGAGTCTATAGCAGAAGTGGGTTTCAGCAGGTTCTGACAATTCTAGAGAACTGGTAGCAGAAATTTTGAGTAGTTCAAAGAGCCAGTAGTAAAAATTCTGACTGGCCCCTCCCCCATCTATTCTCTGCCTCCTGAGTCCCAGCTGATTGGGAGGAAATGGGGAGTTTGCAGTAACCTTCCCCTGGAGTAGGAAGGGAATAGAGATTTTACAGTATCCTTCCCCTGGAGTGGGGTGGGAATGGAGATTTTACAGTAACCTTCCCCTGCCATGCCCACCAAGCCATGCCACACCCACCGAACCGGTAATAAAAAAATTTGAAACCCACCACTGGTGTACAGTGCTGTCTTCAGCTGATTTCAAAAACCTAAGATGAATTGAACCTTTTTAGTGATTGGATAGGAAACCAGGCAGAAAGGTCAAGATGGTATGCTGAACTAGAAACTCAAGAAAAAAATATTGGAAGAAGGTAATAGCAAACCACATCCACATTGTATCTCAGAAATCTGTCTGAAAGCACCAGCCCTTCTACTTTACCCTTGGCATACAACTTTAATCCTGTATCCTGGTTCATTCATTTATCTATTTATTTATTTATTGGTTCGATTTATATGCCGCCCTTTTCTGGAGACTCAGGGCGACTTACAATGCGTTAAGCAATAGCCTTCATACTTTTGTATATACCTGCTTAGTAGGACTTTCAGCCCCCCCAAGCGGTGTTCTTTTTTATACAAAATCAGCTTATTGCCCCCACAATCCTGGTCCTCATTTTACCTACCTCAGAAGGATGGAAGGCTGAGTCAACCTTGAGCCTGGTGAGATTTGAACTCACAGTAATTGCAGGCAGCTGGCAGCTAAGTGCTACTTAACAGCACTTTAGTCTGCTGCTCCACCAAGGCTCCTAGACAAGATGTGGTCTCTCCCTGGGAATTTGTCTAATCCAGCCTCATCCAACCATTCCTATCTTCTCCAGTCAAGCCACCAAGGACTGTAGGAATTATAGTCCAGAACACCTGGAGAGAACTAAGATGGGAAATTTGGTCCAATAATTTGTTTCTAAAAACTTCTCAGTCTGGGGTTATCTCTACGCATCCCCCAGTAAATTTCATAAATTAATAAAATGTTACTGAAGAAATGCTTCATTTTCTTTAAAAAAAATGTAAAGATTTAAAGATTACTTTAAAAGGAATTTAACTTAAGGATTTTAATAAATAGCTCTTCCCTGAATGGGCAAGCCATTGCAAAATGAAAGATGGGGCATTCTCCGGAATGATGAGACAAGCTGTTGGGAAGCTAAAATTTAAGGGAAGATATGCAAAGATGCATCGTAAGTAATTGACACCCAGGCAGCATCCCAGACTCAGCATTTTCTTCTTGAAGGATGCAAAAATATGCAAAAAACATTTTGGGTCCCTGGGGAGCCAAAGGAAATAGCTGAATCTTTCTAATTACCTTTTCTTATTTCCAAAAGCTAATAAAATGCCTTACATGCAGCTATTCAGTTCCAAGCAATTCTGCTTCTCTCCCCCCACCACCACCCATAACCTTAATATGTTATCAAATAATTCTCTTTCTGCCCAAAGAACCAGTTAGCAGCAGTCTCCTTCTTGGGATATTTAGCCCCTTTTGTTAATTGTATTCCAAATCAGCTTCTGCCTCTGGAAACTGGTATAATTTCCATTAGGCCCAGGAAAGATGTGTTGGCTACAAAACTGATAAAAAATAATCTGAAGTAATCGTTAAGCCTGGTGGCACCCTTTTTTCTCACTGACAAGCTCACTTCCTTCTAGGGTAAGATCTATCCCTGAGCTCTTATCCTTTGGTAAGAGCCTAAACTCTTGAAGGGACCAATGGTCTGGTTCTACTCTGGAGGCAGCTGCTAGATTGACAGCAGACTGCCCCTCCCCCACACTCATCTATTTTTAACTAGTCCTATTGATTTATTTTCTTTGTTTTCATTTTCTTTTTATTTTATCATTCTATTTTATTTTATTATTTTATTTTCTCTTAGTTTAAACCAGGGGTGAAATGCTCCCAGTTCGGACTGGATCACCCGATCCGGTAGCGATGGCGGTGGGTGGTTCAGAGAGCCGGTAGCAAAAATCCCTGTGCGCCCCCCACCCCATGCCCAGTTGAGCCGCACGAGCATTAGAGGCTTTTTTTTAACTTTTAAAAGCATTTTTTCTACAACCTCTTCCAATGAAAAAATGTTTTTAAAAGTAAAAAAAAAAAAAAGTCTCTGATGATCGCTCTGGGATCGTCAAAGGCTTTTCAAAGCATTTTTTTCTGCAACCTCTTGGCCGAAGAGTTGGTAAAAAAATGCTTCGTAAAGTCTCTGATGATCCCAGCTAAGTTGCCTGATTGGCAGAGGCTTTTCAAAGCATTAGAAAAAATGCTTTGAAAAGTTTAAAAAAAAAATGTTGGTCATGCCCACCCAGTCACATTAGACCCCCACCAAGCTATGCCCACAGAACTGGTAGTAACAAATTTTACATTTTACCCCTGGTTTATACTTACATTTTATTGTTTTAGAGTTTTTTAAAAAATTGTTGTAAGCCCCCTAGAATAGCCCCATGGCGAGATGGGTAGCAAATAAATTTAATTTAATAATAAGAATAATAGATACAGAAATTGCTGTGTTTTTTCAGACTACTTTCAGCTTTAAAAGAAAGCATATCAGGAGACAAAGGGGTATGCTTTGGCTCCACTTTGCCGATTGAAATCTAGTCATCTTGTATGGCAGTTATTTATGCCTTCCAATTATTATTGGCAGGTATAATAATTAATAATCTCCTCTCTTCCTCCTCCTCGCCAGAAGTGCTCGCACGCCCAGCAGGAAGGGGGAGGCCGGCGACTGGCTAGGCGTGCTTTAATGGAGAGGCAACCTTGCCAATCCGGTGCAGCACGGAGGTCTAGCTGGCTGATTCCTAGCTGCAATGGACAGCAAAGCTGGGGTTGACCCCAGCCACTTCTCTCCATTGCAGTGCTTTCCAGATGCGGCTTACAGCTCTGAGCCTGAGTGGCAGGAGGCAAGGGCTGCCTTGAGTTTTCAAGTTTCAAGTATCAAGAGATGTGTTACTTTTGGGGACATTGCAGGATTGCCCCGCCTCCCCACTGGCCAGCTGGTTTTCAGCATGCTGCTCATCAGCCTCCGGACATCAGATTCCAACCACCCAGCACCAGTTCGGAGGTTCCTTCACCCCCCAGGGAGAGAGAGGGAGGGAAAGAGAGAGAGAGAGAGAGACTTATTGATTGTAAGCTCCTTGGAGCTGAGAATTGCTGCAAAACAGAGTTTCCTGAAGTGGACCACTAGACTCTTAAACCACTGAAAAAAGGATCTAGTAAAAAGAAAAGTCATCCAAAAGAGCAGCATACAAACAAAAGCAAATAAATGACCCTCAGGAGCCAAACAAATTAAAGTTTAATTTGTGTGTATTGTTTAATGGACTGCTAAATAGGCAAAATAGATTGCTAAATAGGCCACGGCCACCCCGTCACATGACCACCTAGCCATGGCCACCCAGCTGATCCGGTCCCCCAACAGTCTGAGGGACCATGAATTGGCCCCATTTTAAAAGTTTGAGGACCCTTGGTATAGTATCTACTACTTGATCTGGAGGCTGGACTAGAAGACCTTCAAGGTCCCTTCCAGCTTCTATTCTATTCTATTCTATTCTATTCTATTCTATTCTATTCTATTCTATTCTATTCTGTTCTGTTCTGTTCTATTCTATTCTATTCTATTCTAAACTGAGTGACTGTTGATGTAACTGACATCTCTGTCTTGAAAAACTCTGGCTCTTAACTTAACACCCATAGCACCTGAACCACAAAATATATGACTCTGTACAAACAAATAATTTTAGAGTAGAATAAAATTGTGCAATAAAGATTTTAGTAGTTATTTAAGCCTGATCTAATTTTGTTGAATGGCTTCTCTGTCCATACAATCAAAGTATCTCTTCAACTAGAGCTGGACGCTTATTAAAGTCTTTCGGCAGCTGATTTTCTGATCTGGAAGATGAAATGCATAAATTGCTCCCAGGTACAGAGACAGATTATTATTTTCAAAAGCCTCTTTTGTTCTTGAAGAATAAGCGAATGTTTGACACAGAGAGATGCCTGGGACTTTTTATTTTTGCCTCCAAGGGCTGGACATTCCAGGAAAAAAAGAAAGAAAAGGAGAAAGAGAGAAAGAGAGAGAGACAGAGAGGGGGGGGGAGGGAGGGAGAGATTTTATTTTAGTCTTGAAGTTCTAAATAATGCAGGAGCAGGATATCTGGAGATCGACCTGATTGTCAAATCTTCTCTCATTTTTTATCTAATTAAAATGGGGACTATAGAGCTGTTTTCAGTCCTTGTGCTCCATTTTGTCCAAATCAGATATGTACCAAAGGAGTATCCGATCTTTATTTTCATGTCCCCAGTTTTAAAGGATGCTAATCTCCTTGCTGGTTAATGAAGTACTTCATGAACATTAGATATAATAACATAAAATGCAGTACTTCGTGGAGTAATTTTCCATTTATTTTAGAAACTGTTTTCCTTGAGGAAAATTCAGTATTTTTTGATGGGATTTGTAAAGAAAACTGTTTTATAAGATACGGCTGTATCTCACAGATCCCCCTGTGAGATCCCCCTGTATTTTTTCATTACTGTACAAATATGATTTTATACACCTATAACGCAATATCATCATTTGTTTAAACTATCACCTGTTCAAACATATCTTTATTTCTGATTTTAAAAATTCAAGAGGAGTATTTCCAAATTTCTACTTGTGAATAGTCATTTTCATGACTGAGAAGATGTTTAAGAGTTCCAACTTCTGCCGCTGCAATATATCCAGCCTTGTTACCTACCGCCCACTTCTCCATCTGCTGCAGTACTAAGTATTGGAACCCTACTGCTTCCCTAGGTGGTAAATGGGGAAAAAAATATTTCGGTCAAGTTGCTGGATAACCAGCCCAAATTCTTATATATCTACAAACCTTAACTGATCTTGCAAAACCTTGCTGAAATCTCCTCATAATGAAAACTTGAGAACACTTCCAGATGTGTATTTGTATTGTGTTCCTATAGTGTTAATGATGTTGGGAGCTGAGCTGATTTACTTCAGGCTGGAGCATAGCTGAAACTGTTCCCAAACTAAGCATTATACGCGTGCACACACACACACACAAAGACATTGTGGCTTCATTTCCTCTATCAAGGGAATAACTCTTCTTCCCAGTTCCTGAATTTCAAGTCCTGTAAAGCAGGGATCTCCAGACTTGGCAACTTTAAGACTTGTGGACTTCAACTCCCAGAATTCTGGGAATTGAAGTCCACAAGTCTTAAAGTTGCCAAAGTTGGAGGCCCCTGCTGTAAAGGAAATGCTAACGTGATGGTTCTGCATCTCTCCCTCAATTTGTTTACCTACTAAATGTATATGCCGCCCACCTCATGGTTCAAGGTGACTCTGGACATCACCTCATAGCCCCAACAAAGTAAGGAGTGCAGGTTATAATTTTGTCAGGACGCTTCCCACCCAACCACTTTACAAATATTCTTCCAGTGCTCGGCACTGTTCTTCAGATGGCCCACAATTATCCTCACTATCATTACTGCAAGAACTGTCAGATCTGTTCTGAGCTCACTAACCTAACCCTAACCCTCCAACCCACAATCTAGCCTTGGCCTGGATTCCTGTGATAAATTCTCAAATGGTGAAGAAACAAAAGGAAAAAAGGTGCCCTAGAGACATCAAGCCAAAGAAGGATGCAAATGCTGCCTCCCAGAGTTTGAGTGTCTCAAATTACAGGACCCAAATCTTGATATTTCAGGGTCTGAGCAGCTAAGACAGAAGAAAATATCAATTCTCCAAAGGCAATGCCATCATGGGAACAAAAAGGAGCATGGTTGCTCCAAAGTGCAACATGGAATGGCTCAGTTAGTCCTTCTCTTTAACAAAGAAGAAGCAGCTGCCTTGACAGGGGAAAAGGCACACTGCTGTTTTCTTTTTCTTTACTTTCTGTATGTATGTATGTATTTATTTATTTATTTATTTATTTTATTTAAATTTCTATACCGCCCTTCTCCAATATAGGACTCAGGGCGGTGAACAGCCAAAGTAAAAACAAGACATAGAAAATCTAAAAACTGTTTAAAATAATTAAATAATTTGGCCGTAATTAAACATAACATAAGTAAATGTAACATAAGTGATTTCACATTTTAAATTCGCTGCCCTGGATCCAAATATCTTACTGGGAGCAATTTAAGGTTCCGGTTGTCATCCTTCAAGCCTATATAGCAGTGGGGCCAGGATCCTTGATCCTGAGTCAACCTTGAGCCCTGTTGGTGCAGTGGTTAGAATGCAGTATTGCAGGCTCCCACTGCCAGCAGTTCAATTCTGACCAGCTCAAGATTGACTCAGCCTTCCATCCTTCTGAGGTCGGTAAAATTGCCCCCAGATTGTTGGGGGCAATATGCTGACTCTGTAAACCACTTGGAGGGGACTGTAAAGCACTGTGAAGCAGTATATAAGTGCTATTGCTTGAGGAATGGCCTTTGTCTCTACCTGCCACTTCAGGCATGGAAGGAGGGTCACAGATTGAAGAATGTTATATAGTGGGGTCCAGGTTTAGGTTTAGGTTTATTAAATTTGTATACCACCCTTCTCCCGAAGGACTCAGGGCGGTGAACAGCCAAGATTAAAATACATACAATATAAAAATTAAGATGAATTAAAACAGAATTAAATCAAATTGGCTTCCCAAAATTTAAAACCCTTTGCCCATAAATAATCCATTAAAATTTTAAGCCAGCCCGGCTTGCTGAAATAGGAAGGTCTTCAAAGCTCGACGGAAAGTACGGAGGTCCGGGATCAGTAGTATTCCTGGGGGTAGCTTGTTCCAGAGGGCGGGTGTCCCCACAGAGAAGACTCTCCCCCTGGGGGTCGTCAGTCAACATTGCTTGGCCAACGGCACCCTGAAGTTTGCCTTTTCCGCTGCTCTCTGAAATATCATTTTCCCCAAGATTAGATTGGCCCCAACGTTTCTAGCTTTTTAGAGAGCCCTTTAAACTTGGCTATTCTCCCAGGCAAGGAGGTCTGGGGGTTAGGTAACTCTGAGTTGTTGGCAAATAATCCTTGATAGCTATTCTCAGCTGTTACTTTTTCATTGTATTCTGGTTGTTATATATAATACCCTTATTATATTTTCATTTTGCATTGTTGTATCAGTGTTTTTAACTGGGTTCACCCACCCACCCCCAGGGGATTGCTTTATGAACAATGACAGCCGTATAAATGCACATAAGTAAATAAATAATAAGTTGGTGTAAGTGAAGACAACCACAGTTTATCTGCAAACAACTTCTCAGAGTGAAAAGAGGTTCAGTGTCCTTAAATGGCACTTTGGTTTGTTTGTTTTTTTAAGGGAGAGAGCAAATAGATCAGAATTGGATCATATCACCCAGTTTAATTTCTAATAACTTTTATTATGTAGAATATAGCATTACTCATGTTGCACTACATTGCTGTTGAATAGATCTCTAATATTCTACTTCGGAAGTGAAATCTTTAAGTCAGGAACAGGTGACCGGGGCAGCATACCAGAAGTGAGTTTCAGCAGGTTCTGACCAGTTCTGGAGAACCGGTAGCAGAAATTTTGAGTAGTTCGGAGAATCGGTAGTAAACATTCTGACTGGCCCCGACCCAATCTATTCTCTGTTTCCCGAGTCCCAGCTGATCGGGAGGAAGTGGGGATTTTGCAGTAACCTTCCCCTGGATTGGGGACGGAATGGAGATTTTACAGTATCCTTCCCCTGCCACGCCCACCAAGCCACGCCCACCAAGCCATACCCACAGAACCAGTAATAAAAAATTTTGAAACCCACCACTGCAGCATACCCTTGCATAAAGATACATATCTCTGTTTGATTTACATAAATAGCAGGTATCTTTGGATGGTGGGTCTAGTTCAGCTGTTCTCAACCTGGGGGTCGCGACCCCTTTGGGGGTTGAACGGCCATTTCACAGGAGTCACCAAAGCCCTCTCTTGCCTCCCCCCCACGCCTTCACTCACCCTGACCCTCTGCCTCTGTTGGATCGCCAGTCGCCGGTCGCTTACCCTGCCCACTCCCAATCTATGGCTACTTCCTGAGTCCCAGCTGATTGCTAGAGGGAAAAAAACTGTTTAAATTCTTGCCACGGGGCTTCAAAGGGCCGCCCTACAGCTGATCAGTGTTAAAAGAAAACAAATGAGTAGACCAGTGCCTGCAAAAATAGAAAAAACAGCCCCTTTCAGCTTCAGCATAGGTTGATTACCATAAGTTGATTTGATCAGCCTCCCGACTCTCAGCTGATTTGCTCTCAGCTGTTTTGGGGAGGGCTCTGTTGCTAGAAAGTTGCAAAGAGGTAAATTGCTGGAGCAGATTTTTTTTCCCCTAGCTATGCTGAAAAAGCGAAACTGAAAGTAAAGCAGAGTCTTTGCTGCAACATGATAAAATGAGGCAGAGAGAGATTTCTTTTTCTTTTTCCTCAACAAAAAAGGTAGATGCAAAACTGCAAACCATGGGAAATTTAGGGCAAAAGAGGAGGTTCAAGATTTTAAAACACAGAAGAAAAAAAGCTCTATTTAACTAGGGAATTGTAATAATTGAGATACTATTAAGTGTATATTGTGTTGAAAGCAGAAATGGTTAAGTTGTGGTTTGGAGGAATATATGGGGGAAATTATTTGGTTTATTATTATTGGTAAATATAATTAATTGATTTGTAAGAAATTGGATTGCATGAAAATAATTGGAAAATTCATGTTCATATTGATTAATATACAAAAAAGATAGTTATATAACTAATTGATTTATATTAAAATGTTGAATTTGTATTAAACAACTGTATTACATAATTACATAATTAACCAATGTGAGGATGGATATAAAAATAGATGACAATGTGAATGGGTATAATATAGAATAGAAGGGAAAAATTGAATTTGATTAAGTTTAGAGATGAGGATGAAAGGTAATATTGTTTTTTTTAAAAAATAGATGAGGAATAAATATGGCAAAAAGGAAATATAGAAATTATAAATTTAATTGAAATGACTAAACACTGTTTAAATTTGTGAACCGGCCAAATACTCTGTTCAAAGAAAATACATTGTATGTTTGTATGTGTGTTTTTAATTATTGCTATTTATTCATATTTGTTCTCTTTTATTCTTTAAAGTTTAACAATTCATTCTTTATCTTAATATCTTTATATTTGTTTGTGATTGGTTTTCTTCCCTTTCATCTTTTTTATTGTACAGCAATCTTTCTCCTCAAACCTACCATCTCTCTCTTTTCTTTCCTTCTTACTTTCTCTCCCCTCCTCTTCTTCTCCTCCCTACTTCCTCTTCCTTTCTCCTTCTCCTCTTCTCTTCCTCTCTTTCTTACCCTCACTCCTACTCTAATTTCCCTTCCCTTCCTTCATCCCTCTCTATTGCTGTATCCTTTTATGCATATGGACTACTCAGAGGGCTGAAAAAGTTATTTTTGACTGGTCCTTGCACTTTTGACCAGTCCTCGAATTTACGACTGTCCTCACATTTTGCGTTTTTTGCCCTATCTTATCACCATGGTGAAGAGAAGCAGTTGTGAAATGAGTGACATGGTTGTTAAGAATGCTGCACGGGCATAAATGTGAGGATGGTCATAAGTGTGAGGACCAGTCAAAAGTGCGAGGACCTATCAGAAATGACTTTTTTCAGCCCTCTGAGTAGTCCCTATACACATAGCCATGGCCACCCGGTCATATGACCTGTTAGCCATGCCCACCCAGTCACATGACCTCCAAGCCACGCCCAAAAAATAAGCCATGCCCTCAGAACCCGTAGTAAAAAAATTTAGAACCCACCCCTGGTTGGGGGTCACCACAACACAAGGAACTGTATTAAAGGGTCGCGGCATTAGGAAGGTTGAGAACCACTGGTCTAGTTGAACGCTCATAGAGTCACATGTCCTCCTAGTTACTATTTACACTAGGAAAACCAAGATCCTTCCTATGCAGTGCATTAGACTCTAACCGTTATACTTCTCTGTTTTTCATCTTGGATTATCAAATTACAAAGAAATGCGAAACATACAGAAACAGATTTATCTCCGTGCCAATTCTCTAAAACATGCCCACAGGTGAAATTGTGCATTGTGCATTTTGCAAGGTGATGTAAAAAAAAAAAACTATATAGAAAGGGACAGGATACCTAACAGAGAGCTGTCAAATTTGCAAGCTTTGTTGCTGCTGGTGTCAGATGCTCTCATTAGAGGGAAAAAGCACTTTTCAATATAGGCTTTATTGTGTGCCATTCTGATATGCTTGGTCTCTGCAACACAAAATAATACACACTGCAGTGGCACCACCATTCTGCTTATCTGAGAAACCAAGAGAAAGAGAAAAGATTTATGGGTCAACCATTCTTTTTAAGAAGTCAAGATAATCTATCCAAAAATGCTATGATCTAAAAAAAATCCTCTTTTCAAATTTTGGAAACAATATACATTCAAACCCAAACTTATACTTGGAACATATTCAGTGTATTCTGATGTGACTTACCCTTTTTGATCTGGTTGGGGGAAAAGAATCACCCTCAAATAGCCCTTCAGCTTTGAGAGAAAGCTGCCCATGATTTTGCAAGATCGGGGCACACAAAGTCAGCAGGGCCTAACACTACCACATTTGATTTCAAAAGGAAAAACCTTAAAAAATGATATTTTCGTAATACCGGGAGGTTTTTGGTTTTTTTTTAAATCATAATAATTGAGGCTCAGCTGAAATGCATTCCACAAATGCAAGTAAAGGTTATCCAAGTCCAAGAAGGGGCCAGGATCACTTTCTTGCAGCATCCAGAAAGCTGATAAATTTAAGAAATGGAAAGTCTTTTATAACAAGAATGAACTTTGGCAGAAGAAGTCATAATAAGGAATGCAAAAGCAAAACAAATAGTAGAAGAACCTGAGGAATATAAGACAAATATGTCTGAAGCAGACAACTGATCAGTAGAAGAGTTCAGCCATTAAATGACAAGTAAAAGAAATACATGAGGATTTCAAAGGAACTGAGATGAACTGAGTACATCTGCCCTTGCTGCAAACAATTAGGAGAGATATTTGGGCCTGAAATGACCTTCTCGGGGAGCAAATCAAACCAACTAAAGCAAATATTTATACACAAACAAATCATTAGTCCATGATCGGTCCTGAGAGTTCTTGTGGTATTAAATTGCTAACGAATTAGCAAAGACATCTGATTTGTCCCTCAGGTTGGCCTGGGAGGTAGCCAAAGTGATACCAATATTTTAAAAAGGACCCAGAGGAGACTTTAGAAATTAAAGCTAAGCAAATAGAGAAATAAGCCTTGCTGACAGAAAAATCATATGGATTTGCCAAGGAAATCACCATCAAATTTCTAGAGTTTTCTAACAATACTAACAAGCATATAGAGTTGACTCTCTTGACACTGTATATCTGACACTGTATATCTGTCCAAAAAGCTTTTCATCAAGGAAAAGCCCTTGGATAAAATTAACAGTCATGGAATAAGAAGATCCATCCATTTATGGAATGCTAACTGTTTAAAATGCAGAAGGTTGAGACTAGGTACAAATAGACAATTTCCTCAGTGGAGGAGTCTTTTAAGCATGAGTGATGGGACCAGCCCTTCTTAAGCTGTTCATAGATGATTTTAGGAGTAAGCAGTAAACTGGCCAGGTTTATGGATGATACAAAAGTTAATGAAAAGCAAAAATGATTATAATGAGCTTCTGAAGAATCTCTTTAAACTGGTGAATACTCAACCAAATAGGTACAGTTCGTTGTAAAGGAATGTACATTTAGATGAAAAACCATGACATCACATATGGACCAGGGGTGGATTCTACTTACCTTTACTACTGGTTTGCAATGGGGCATGCACAGAAGCATTTTGATGACGTCGGGGTCGGTGGGCGGAGTCTCCTGCTGGTTTTAATACCGGTTCTATAGAACTGGTGCAAACCGGGGGCAACCCACCACTGATATGGACTGTATGTAACTAGCTAAGAAAATGATCTTGGTCTCATAAATCAGCATTCCCCAACCTTTCTAGTTTGGAGGACAGGCAGAGATGACAGCAGTGGGAGGGGGAAAGAGGACAGTTTCATGCACATGTGTGCACAGCTTTCACAATTGCAACTACATACATCCATGCCCACCACTTCCGCAGCCTGGTTCCAAACAGGCTGTGGCCTAGCAAAGGGCTGTGGCCTAAGGGTTAGGGACCCGTCGTAAAGGATACTCAATAAAGATATGAATTCAATGTGTCCCAGGTATTTAAAAAAGTCAAATGCATACTAACGTGGATTGAAAATAAAACCATTTACATTATATTATCCACATACAAATGTATGATGTAAAAGACTAGGCATTGCTCTGAGTTTCCTATTTGAAAAAGGATATTGAGTAATAGAGCAGAAGCGGCCAACCAAATTGATCAAGGGAATTTAACACTAAAAGACTAGAATATTTAATCTTTTTATTCTAGAAATAAAATAAAGAGAATATTAGGGGAAATAAGTTAGAAAAAAGGATCTAACATAAATCAATTTGGCCATTACGAGGAACAAAATGCTATGATGATTCCTGGTATGACTGCTGTTCTTAAATCACATTGGCCATGATGGTTTGGATCACCACATACTTAGAAAATGTTAATTTGGGAAAGGCTTGTTTGTATCTTGTTCTTTTATCTGACGTTTTATATGTATAACAATGTCTATTCTTAAAAAAATACATTTTATATGTTGCCACTACAGACCACATAAATGTTAAAAAAAAACCCTGGGATCAGTTATCAAGAAAGGTGGTAACAACTTTCACTAGATGTGTTCCAGCTGGATAACTTTCTCTTGGAGATGCTTTATCTGGATACCTGCCCTGAACAGAAAGTGGATTAATCAGAATAACAGAGTTGGAAGGTCCTTGGAGGTTTTCTAGTCCAACCGCCTGCTCAAGCAGGAAACCCTATACCAATGATGGCTAACCTTTTTGCCATTGCATGCCAGGAGGGGGGGGAGGTTCACGCGCACACGTGCCCACACCCATAATTCTATGCACCCTGCCCTGCACCTGCACGCGCAACCCCCCCGTCCCGTTCCCCCACTCCTGGCACACGATGGCCCAGTAGGCTCGTTTTTCTTTCTCACCTGGCTCAGATCCTCTCTATGCATCTGGGAAGGGTGAAAACAGCCTTTCCCACTCCCTCGGAGGCCCTCTGGAGGCCTGAAACAGCCCATTTCCCAACTCCCGGTGGGACAGGAAATAATGTTTTTTGCTGTCATCAGCCTCCAGAGCCTCTCCAAGAGTCTCTGGAGGCTGGGGACAGCAAACAATCAGCTGGCTGGCCCGGGCATGCACGCCAGAGCTGAGCTGGCATGCTCACTGATATGGCTATGCGTGCCACCTGTGACACACGTGCCATAGGTTTGCCATCACAGCCCTATACTATTTCAGACAAAAGGTGCAAATACCATTTTTCAGTGATGTGACTTCATTATGGGTACCATAAAATTATTTCAAGAAATAAAATTACCTGCTTCCTCTTTACCTGATTGTCCTCCTTCTTCATACATCTATTATTTCAATATTAGCAGTAGGCAGGACTTCTGAAATAGCAGTAACCCTTGCTGATTATCACATAATAAGGTGAGGTACAGTCATAATCAATATATAAAATGCAGTCCTTTCTCCAAACTACCCCTTTCGCTTGTACTATCATGGTTCTGTATTTTTCAGGGTACCATTTTCCACTCCTATATGAAAATGGTAATATATGAGGGAAAGCTTTTCTTCCCTGCAGGACAAATAATGAGAAAAATGCAATCATACCTTGTTTGAGTCAGATCTTTCATTTTGCCATGAACTTTACTCCAGTTCCTCATGTGGTGAATTTCTCCAGCAAGTCATTATCTCTCAGATCTGTGCCTGCCATCTTCAAAATGTGGATGATATTGAATGACTGTCAGAAACTTTTAAAGGATGTATGAAAAGCAAAGGCAACCTAACTGATCATGAGAAAATATTTCCAAAATGTATATTAAAGCTATATCACTATTGGGCCAATTAAAAACAAAGTACTGACTTGCATATATGTTCAGCTGCTGTGAACACTTCATAAGACCAGTTGATTAAAAATTCAGGGTGGGGAAGAGAAAGGAAAAAGAAAAATGGGCTTGTTTGAGCCAAATCTGCCCTGGGTTGCTATCATAGTTGAATACTTCAAAACCTTCGGAATCTCCATGAGGCCCTTTGAAAAAACAGCAGATCTTATTCCTGCTTAGTATTAGTATAACAATAGATTCAAGCATTGTGAAATATCCATGCAGGAGCCCTGGTTCTTTTCCATTCCCATCATAAGCACATAGAACAGGGGTATCAAACTCAATTTCATTGAGGGCCACATGAGGGCTGTGGTTGACCTTGGGGGGCTGGATCAGCATGGCTGACTGGGTGGGCATGACCAGCTTGACACCACTCCCCAAACTGCTGGCATGTTTCCTCTTTGCATTGGGTAGACCGGGTCGAAACGATGTGGGCTGGCCCCTTACATTTTCATGACAGCCCTGTGGGTTGGATGCAGCCCACAGGCATTGTGTTTGACACTCCTGACATAGAAACATAACAGGAATATTATTGGAGATCTGTACAGGCAGATCTCCATCTCCCAGCCTCTTCTGTCTCTCTGGCCAATAGTTAGCCAATTTGATCAAATAATATGGTTAAAAAATCTCACCTATTGTGAGTGCTCAGCTCTTCGTGTGTTTACTAAGAAGTAAATTGCATTGTATTCAGTATTCAGTGGAATTCTTTATCATGCATAGCATAGCCTTGTTCAGTCCGGACATATGATACAGAGGTGGTATTCAGCAGGTTCTGACCAGTTCTGGAGAACTGGTAGTGGAAATTTTGAGTAGTTCAGAGAACCAGTAAATACCACCTCTGACTGGTCCCATCCCCGTCTATTCTCTGCCTCTTGAGTCCCAGCTGATCGGGAGGAAATGGGGATTTTGCAGTATCCTTCCCCTGGAATGGGGTGGGAATGAAGATTTTACAATATCCTTCCCTTGCCACGTCCACCAAGCCACACTCACTAAACCATGCCATTCCCACCAAGCCATGCCCACAAAACCAGTAGTAAAAAAAATTGAATCCCACCACTGATATGATAGCAATGTTCCAATATCTAAAGGGCTGCCACAAACAAGTGGGGGTCAAGCTATTCTCCAAAGCACCTGAAGCTCTGAAGGCAGGACAAAAAGCAATGGATGTGAACTAATCAAGGAGAGATCCAACCTAGAACTGAGGAGAAATTTCCTGACAGTTAGAACAATCAATCAGTGGAACAGCTGTGGTATTTCCAGAAATTGTAGGTGCTCCAACACGGGAGGTTTTTAAGAAGAGATTGGACAACCATTTGTTTGAAATGATACAGGTTTCCTACCTGAGCAGGGGTCCCTTCCAACTCTATTATTCTGTTATATTGGAGGGACCTACCTACTAAAAGTGTTATAGGAACAGCCTTATGAAGGGTCCAATGGAAGTAACTGCTCGTCTTGATCATTCATGCCTTTGTCCTGGAATATTGTATAGGTCTTCGAACCACAGCTTTCTCCTTTTCACATGAATAGATAAGGAAAAATTATACCTTTTTCTTGGATTTGGATACTTTCTTTACCAAGCTAGAGGTATCTTCCTAACAATACTCAATATGGATTTCAACAAATCTAATATATACTTACTTGGAAGCATAATGAGAGACTGTGTAAAACTTGCTGTTCAGAACGGGTGGCAGCAGCTAGCCAATCTTGACAAAGTTATCTAGGACAGAGATAGCACTTGTGGGGAGGCTGTAGGAAATCCCTGGACTGTCGACAAGATTGGGAAATGGGGGGGGGATTATTCCCATCCTGGGGAAACCCACCCTGGAAGAGCCATTCTTCCTATCCCCATAATGAATTGTTTCTTCTGTCGTCATGATGTAATCTTCCATACCTATTCCACATCTGGAAGCAATTGCATGGATGATTACAATAAAATATGGTAATTCTTTACTAATGTGAAATTGTATGTAAAAGAATGAGAACTGTGTGTGTTTGTGTGTGTATAAAAATTGGGTTGTGGCTCTAGTTTTGGGTTGTTGTTTTTTTTCTTTTTTTCTTTTTCTGTTGGGTTTTTGTTGCAGCTCTATTTGGTTTCTCCATTTAAAGGAGAAGAAGAAAAAGTGCTTCATGATATATAACCTTTACCTCATTCCCACTCGGAGCTGAGGCAATTTTAAAGTTGTCCTAAGCTGTTCCAGTTTTAAAGCAGTATTACCCCTTTTCTCCCAACAAAATTTACAATTTAAATATGGATACACATTCCAACATGTTCCACCAATGATGACAGCTGCAGAAGTCAAGGATTGGAATCTGCCCACTTCCTATTGGATATCTCAGCACATATCCTCCAGGGGTGGGTTCTACTTACCTTTACTACCCGTTTGCATTGTGCCTGCATGCACGCGAGAGCGAAGCAAGCACGCACGCACGCTATTCTGCACATGCGCAGAAACTTCTGTGCATGCGCAGATCACTTATGATGTCTGGTTCAGTGGGCGGAGCCTCCCGCCAGTTTTACTACCGGTTCTTGTGAACCGATCTTAACTGCGGGCAATCTATGTTTATACTTATTACCTAATACGTTCTTGACAAATAAATAAATAAATCATTATAGATTTTCCATTAGCATTGTGAACTAGTTCATGAAATTGCTAGGATGATCTTCAATTCAGTGAGGATTCAAGCATAATTATTGTCCTGAATGTATAGTAGCCATATTTGTGTGACAATAGAAAGACAGCACTTGATTTTTCTCAAAACATCCACAGGACAATATGTAAGCTGATGTGCTATTTCTAAAGGCTTGCAACACAATGTGATGCTGAGCTGTTAGATAAGTAAAGAAAACTCTTCGAGAACACAAACATTCTCTCTCTGATAAATTGTTATGGAGAATTAGAAGTTCAAAAACAAATAACTTCTTTGAGGAAACCTATTTTTAGCTACAATTATACTGCATGTGAGGTTTTCCTGAGCATTTTTAACTCACCATCCTAATCAGCGTTTACCATCAACACCAGCTTTTGCGCTAAAATTAAATACTCAGCCTCTTCACATGGTGTTGATAAGATCCTGCAATTAACACAGAACCATCTAGAACACAGGGGTTAAACTCGCAGCGTATGTTGCTGTCACGTGATGTTTCATGACATTTCCCTCTTCAGGGAGCTGGGGTGGGCATGGCCTGCGCCTGACGCATCCGGCCTGCGGGCCACCAGTTTGACACCCCTGATCTAGAACCATGCAAATAAAACAGAGATGGAGCCAAAACAAGCAGGGATTGTCTGGTGGACTCTTGAATTCTTTTCAGGAGATCAACAAGTAATTCCAGCTTTGAAAAACAAAGAGAAATAGGTTCCCAGCAAAAATTGTGCTTTCAAAAAACTTAATCTGAACAAAACTCAAGTATAGATTAGTCCTTTCAGCTAGGTTGTCCACCCATTGTCTTAGAGAGTCCACCACTTTAATCATCCTTAGCTGAGTTATTCTTTTGCACTTAAGTCAAGCTTTTTCATTCAACAGGGCAATCATCCATAGTCCAATACATACTGAGGGTCCCTGTCAAAGTATTCAGTATTGAAACTGAAATGATGACAAAGGATGAACTGAGGAGGTAGGTTCAGAGGAATATGGCATAGCCATATCAGTGGGCACGTGAGCTCAACTCCAGCACGCAAGCGCGCGCCGGCCACCTGATTTTTGGTGGAACCAGAAGTTGTCAAACAGACCATTTTTGGCCTCCGGAGGACCTTCAGGCAGTTTTCACCCTCCCCAGACTCCTAGAGAGGCCCTGGAGCCAGGTGAGAAAGAAAAACGGGCCTACTGGACCATTGTGTCCTAGGAGCGGGGAGAGCGGGGGGGTTCGCGTGCACATGCACGAGGGCAGGGCGCATAGAATTATGGGTGTGGGAACGTGCAGGACACCCCCCCTCCTGGCACACGATGGCAAAAAGGCTAGCAATCACTGCTCTATGTGGTTATGCTACAGTGAAAGAAATCCAGTTCTAGATTCTCACTGCAATCCTGTGCCATCTGAAACACTGTCTTTGGAGACATGGATAATATGGAGCTTTCACTCTCTATGAGATTTTCCTCTTGATCCACTGTCAGTCTATCATGGTAGACCTGACTAGGAAACCAAAGATATGAAGTTTGATGGTATTATTTTTAGTATAGGATTATAGAGCAAAATCTTAAATGCGCTTCCCCACTCCCTTTATCTTTATGAGAACTAGGAACAGTCATGTTTGAGATGCTTTTTTAATTTACATTTCTGCCCCAGAGTCAACTTTCTTTTATCTAACCATTGTCTGGATCATGGCTCTTACTCAAGGTTATTCCTGTTTCCCATTGTACACATTAATGGCAACTGGGCACTTTAGCAGTTTCATTGAGAGGGCTTGAAAGGATGATGTCATTCTCAGCTTGCCCCTTGCAAGGAGGCAACTAGTGGTTGAGTTTTCCTTGTTGGCTTCAAAATTGATGTTTTCTGATTTGTCCTGGGCACAAGCCCAGATGTTCAGATTCTGTGCCCTTCGGTCAACCTGGGTACCAGCTGCATTCCCACTTGTCAGTCTATAAAACTGCTAGAATGACCCTTTCTCCCTGTACACTGGTCAATGCATGAGTATTTTCAGGATAACTACATCTGACAAAAATGTCCTTGTGCGATTGTGTTTTCTGACGCACATCTCAGGCATGAAGATGAGTTCCTTCTAAAGCTCTGATAACTGACTCTTTGAAGCACCAGCTTCATCCACATATGCAACGAGTGTATTCATGTAATGAGAAGGTAAATACTTTCTGCCATCCTGTTAACTGACCCTCCAGATATACAAACTGTACCAGTAGGTCTTAGTCTGAATCTGGGAAAAGAACCAGATAAAAGGGTTTCCCACAGAGAGTGGGTCTCATGGAATTGAGGAAGTTGGAGAAGGTGGATGATCAGCATGCAGAATGGGAATTAGGCAATCTTGGGCTTCTGGACAGATGTAAATTCCAAGGTGACTGAAGGCTACCAAACAGAATAAAGGTCACTATGCAAGGAAGGCAACACAGTGTGGGATCCATCATCCTGCAAAGGGAGAGGACACAAAAAGAAGATCTAGATTTTGTTAGTTGTTAAGAGGTAGCCAGCCAAGTTTTAAATGAAGCTCATGATTAACTCTGGAGAGTTTAGTAGCTTGGAGCCGCATGTGGCTCTTTCGCCCCTCTGCTGCTGCTCCCTGTCACTCAAAATATGTGTCACAACCACCAATGTGCGATAGCCACTGGCATGCAATTTATTGAGATTTTCAACCCTGGTAGGCCAACCATGGATAAATCCAAAAAAAGAAAAGTTTCAGAAGAAAACAGAATGTTTAATTCAACTACATATGCTAGTTCTGTGGCCGCTCAAGAAATAGTCAGGGATAGGAAGGGTTTTGTGGCTCCCGGTGTTTTCTTTTCTTTGGGAAACAGGTCCAAATGGGTCTTTGAATGTTTAAAGTTGCAGACCCCTGGGCTAAGCCATTGGACTGAAGAAGAACAAGCTACATTGCATTCTTCTCTGCAGGCATCCACCTTAGGCAGGCAAAGAGGAAGACCTGTAGCTCCTTTGTAAGCTTCAGCTCAATTCTCCTTGATTAGTTATCTGATTAGAAAAGTCAACCTTTCAATAAAACAGATGAGTATTCTCTATTACTATGATGCTAAGAATAAAGGGGAAAGTAGATAGGGTTCATAAGAGTACTGGATTTTGCTTGATTGGTGCTTAAAGCTCATAACACAGTGCAATAAAATGACTCAGGGGAGAGATATAGAGACACTTCTCCAGATGACCCCCATTATTCTGGACAGAGAGATGGTAGCAGGTGAGAAACTAAGAATCACAGTGGCCATCAGCAACCTGCTTCCTCCTGGGTAGACCGTACAGTGTAAGGCTAGCTAGGGCATTTTGTCAGTGAACTCTGAAATTGAAAAATACGAGGTCACTGACAACACAATATTTAGGACATAAAGTTCTCCATAGAAATAACCAGGGCACTGTTTATCTCTGCAAAATCTATCACAAATGATCCTCTGGAGAGCACACAGTTTCTGAAGACAGAAAACTTCACAACTGAAGATAAGATTGTTCTGTTCCATTAAAGTGCCATTTCCTATATTGAACAGAGGCTGCATCGCTTCTTTTTCCCTGTCACTGGACTGGATTCTTATTTCCTGGAGATGCCTTTATTCTGGCCGCTATTCAAATTCTTGAAATAAAAGAAAGAACAAACAACAGTAAGTATGAGGCACTTTTAAAGTAGTCCATAGGAAAAATAATCAATCACCATATGAAAAGAATGCATTACTCATAACACTAGCCATCTTTGTAACAATAATAATAAATGCTAGCATGAAATGAAAACAAGTGGGGGTTCATGGCAATATTGTTCTGAAATCACAAGGAATTCTACCATCGGAATTTTAAACATTATCCTACCTTTACTTCTGAAACTCGCAAACATATAGGAAATTTGAGAAATATTGGCTGTATGGGAATTCCTATTTCTCTGCTTGTTAAAAGGCCAGCCAAGCCACATAACCTGTTTATGGAGCCATTTATTTAAGAGTATTAATCACAGAATATTCTCTGGATAGATTTTGTCCAGAGGTTAAAGGCAAAATTAATTCAGTGACAGACTCAAGTTAGTCTCCCCCTAGTAATCAGAGAACGCCATTTCCACAAAGGTATTGAAAGCATTTTGGATCAAATTCAGAGATTAATGAGAACAAAGCATGGATTTACATAAATGGATAAAACATTCACACCAATTCTTTTCAGAAAAAGAGCCTTTGCAATATCCCTTTTGTGACTATTTCAGCTTGCTAAGGCATCATACACTTCTCACAGGTCCACAGAAGTGAGGCTGGCACTTTTATAGTGCAATCCTATGAATGTTTGCTCAGAATTAGGGCCATTAAATTTAGTGAGATTGACTTTTCATATGCTGCAATTTCCTTGGTTTTCATATTTTGTCTAGAATTGTATTGTTAAGAAAGACTGTCTAGATCTTCAAATTATGGAGAAAAACATCATGGATTTCAAGTCTTCTATCAAGCAAGCGAAAGGGATGCGGTGGCTCAGTAGCTAAGATGTTGAGCTTGTCGGTCGAAAGGTCAGCAGTTCAGCGGTTCAAATCTCTAGTGCCGCGTAATGGGGTGAGCTCCCGTTACTTGTCCCAACTTCTGCCAACCTAGTAGTTCGAAAGCACATTAAAAATGCAAGTAGAAAAATAGGGACCACCTTTGGTGGGAAGGTACAGCGTTCCATGGGCCTTTGGCGTTTAGTCTTGCCAGCCACATGACCACGGAGACGTCTTTGGACAGCACTGGCTGTTCGGCTTTGAAACAGAGATGAGCACCACCCCTAGAGTCGGGAACAACTAACACATATGTGCAAGGGGAACCTTTACCTTTACCTTTAGCAAGCCCCATACATATTCTTTTGGACAATTGGTTGAATGGGGTTTTCTTAAGTGATCATCTATAAAAATCACTGGTTTTCCTTCTTCATGTCTGGGCCTGACATCAAAGATTAGAAGAGGGCCAGAATGCTTTATTCCTTATCCCTTTATATTTAGATGCTACTAACTTCTTAGTTCACCTTCAACTGATTTTTTCAGATGCCATATATAAGCTGTAGAAAAGATGAATGATAATTAATTCCTGTACTTCTGTTGCTTGCATTAGACAACAGTACCAAATTTAAAAGTTTAAGAATACACAAACACACAGCATCCAGTTGCCAATACAAGATTAGCTTCCATTCTGTTTGCCTTTACAACAGATGTTCAGTGTTTTAGTCCCTTAAGCCCGTCTTGTAAGGTTGCATAATTTACATCCTGCCATTTTCATTAAAAACAATAATGATAGACAACAAAATGATCTTAACAGATGAAAATGGTTCACAGCACATGCACAGGGGATTATAATATTCTGCTTTAATCTACTAGTCAGCATTCCAAGTAAAATAAAATTCAGTAAACTATGGCAGCTGAGCAAATGGTAAAATGATGGAAATGGCTCTAAAGGTCTGCTAGTTCCTTCTTAGAAGGTGGACAAGGCTGGCAGGATCCTATATAGTGAGAACCTGTCCTTGTGGGGACTTCCAGGAAAACAACTGAACTGAAGATGGTTCTGCTGAGAGTGGAGCTGACAATTGTGGCAGAACGAGCAGACAGCAAATGAACCTGCTACTCAGAATTCTTCTCTGGACAGGACTTTGGATTAGCCACATATACTCCAGATAATACTACTTTCTCATGAGAAACAGTGGTCTCTGGTGGGTTTAGAGATCTGGGAACCAATGGATTGCCACCACTGAAGTTTCGCTGGGGTTGATTCAATAGTGGGTTTAAAAATATTAGGTTAGAAGAATGATATGAAGAAAGATGTTACATTAGTTGTACAAATGAAAATGGCTGGTGTCTTAGTAAGTAAGAAGAATATACAAACAACAAATCAAAAGAGTGATTTGGATCACTTTATTATTTTGGATTTACAAAAGAGACATGTTACAAATTTGAAGGATTTTCTGAGAAGAGACAAAGAAAAAATTACAAGAAATCAAGTTCTGGGACACTATAAAAATGGATTAAAGATCAAGATTGTCAATAGTCAATAGGGGAGAAATATAAAGTTGGTTTATTTGATTAAGGTTAAAATATATATTATTTCTGGTAACTCTTAATGGACTTTGAGAATGTGTTTACTTACTTATTTACTTACTTACTTACTTACTTACTTACTTACTTACTTACTTACTTACTTACTAGTTTAAACATCTAAAATATGTTTCAAGCTAACCATGGATTTAGGTATGTCCTTTAGAACCTTTTCCACAATGATCAACTCTGATAGAATATATGCCTATAAGAAACCCTACAAATAACATTGTGCAATTTGATTAAATACAATAAAGCTCCCAAGCTTCCATCTGCATTTCTCCTTCTGGGTGCTGAGAAGTCTATTTAACAGCTCAAGTAGATCTATCAACTTCAATGTATGTATTAAATTTTGGTCTTCCCAATTTTGTTGATCACTTTGAGAAATGTAAATATGTATTGACTTCTAAATGGCAGCTTCCTTTAGGAAAAAGCAAGAACCAAGGCAACCCTACTTTTTTCCCTTTCATTTTACTGTATTGTAGAACTCTTCTAACAACAGCAAAAAAAAAAAACAATTTAAAAAACCACAAATAAATATCAATACAAAATAAAACTGTATGCTTATACTACAGTTCTACATATACATATGTAGAACTGTTTGAAGACTCAAGAACTACATATATCCAATAACAATCAAGCAAAACTCCTTGAGTCTTCATTTATAACACAGAAATGTAACTGTAACTTGGGATAGGAAGAACCAGAGCAATAATCTAAAAAAGTCGATATAAGTAGTCCTCAACTTTCAACCACAATTCAGCCCAAAATTTCCATCACTAAACAAGACAGTTGTTAAGTCAGTTTTGTCCTGTTTTATGATCTTTCTTACCATATTAAGTGAATCATTGCAGTCGTTCAGTTGGTGACATGATTCTTAAATGAATCTGTCAGAAAGTTGCAAAAGTTGATCACATGTCCCTGGGACACTGCAACCATTATAAGTACCCTGTTTTCCCCAAAATAAGACATCCCCTGATAATAAGCCCAATCGGGCTTTTGAGCGCAAGGCAATAAGGCTAAGCACTTATTTCAGGGTTCAAAAAAATATAAGACAGGGTCTTATTTTTGGGGAAACACGGTACATGCAACTTGCCAAGTATCCAAATTTTGATCATGTGACTACTGAGATGCTGCAACGGTCATAAGTGTGAAAAATGGTCAAAATTCACTTTTTTTCATTGCTGTTGTAACTTTGAACAGTCACTAAATGAATTATTATAAGACGAGGAATACCCGTAGAGTTGTTTGATGAACTGACATCATGTCCAGTGCTATAAAATTGGACTAATAATAAGTTGGAAAAAATATGGAATTCTGAGATGAATGCAACAACAAAAACTAAATATATTAAATCATTTATCATTATAAATTTGTCAGATCTTGTTTTGTGGCATGTTTTGATTTTCCTTAGTTTTTAGATTATTAGGCAGATGTAATGGAGAACTTCCTGTTATTAAAGAAATAAATTAATTTCTATTCTTAAGTTATTATTCTCTTCTTTTCACTTAAATTATGTAAACTTCCTATTGCAAGGCTGACCAAAGGTACTAAAACTTTTTCCTGAATATGTTGCTATTCTTCATATCATCAGCAAATCATTCAGCAAGGTGAAAAAGTGGCTTCAAAATACTTTGCCAGTAGAGCTGATCAAGGAAGCTTTGTTATATTCAAATCATTTATTACAAAATGACAAAAACCCGTCTATATTTGTTCAAGTGAACAAATAAGGGGCTAAAGTACAAAGATCACCCATGAGAGCCCCCATCTCTACGTAGGTTCATACATGCTGGTCAAACCCCATTCCATGTCAGTTTTTGCCTTCCTATGTTAAATAAGGAAGTCTGGAGAGCAGATCTAAGGGCCTTAAAGTAAAAACACTTAGGATACAACCCCCACTGCAATTTTCATGCTAAATATGTAGATCTCAAGTCATGAAACAAGCAGAACAGAAAAGAAGTCTTTGGATTTTCCCTTTCCACTGTCAACCTAATGCATCCCAGTGGTGAAATCTAAAATTTGTTACTACCGGTTCTGTGGGCATGGCTTGTAGTGGGGGGGGACTGGGTGGGCGTGGCCTTTTTTTTTTTTTTTTACTTTTAAAACCATTTTTTAAAAGTAAATAACCATATTTTTCGGCAAAGAGGTTGTAAAAAATTGCTTTCAAAAGGCTCTGATGATCCCAGCTGAGTTGCCTGATCGGCAGAGGCTTTTTAAAAAAGCCTCTGCTGATCAGGGACCTAAGCTGGGATCATCAGAGGCATTTAAAAGAAAAAAAGGGTTTTTTTCTTTTAAAAGCCTTTGACGATCCCAGCTGAGCCGCACAATCATCAGAAGCTCTTTTTTTTTACTTTTAAAAGTATTTTTTTGGCCGAAGAGGTTGTAGAAAAAATGCTTTTAAAAGTAAAAAAAAAAAAAAGCCTCTGATGATTGTGCGACTCAGCTGGGCATGGGGGGGGAGCGAGGGCAGGGATTTTTGCTACCGGTTCTCCGAACCACCCACCTCCATCGCTACCGGATCGGACAATCCAGTCCGAACCAGGAGCATTTCACCCCGATGCATCCCCTTAAAATCAGGAACAGGGCAACACTTTTCCTATGAAGCAAATACTGGATTAAAAGTTCTCCTGACTTAATTTTTCATGAACTTTTAATTTTGCAATTTTGGGCAACGATTGTACCACAACTCCCCAAACATTTGCAAGATTCCAAAGGCCGTAAAAATCTTCCAGCTTCCTCAAAATTCACCCCAGAGAAAAGCAACTCTATGTATGCAAATTAAGAGTAACATCTCAATTAAGAAATAACCCTTAATTTACCTCTGCATATTCGGCAGATTACATTCAATTAATTACCTAAACGTTTCATCTGGAGAGAGCCAGAGTGCAGTTTATTTTTCTTGTGTGTGAAGCATATTCTTGCTTGATGCTGCTAACTAAGCAAAATCTGTCTCCAAGTGTTCGCAGAGGAAGTTTTGGGTTATCAAGAAGGCTCTCCAGGGACAGCCAATAAAACAATGGGATTTCCAGGATCTGCAGAGAATCGCTATGTGCGCATTTTAGTCACAGCTGCTTTGAGAAGTAAGTCTCTTTTGAAAAGAATGGAAATTCTTGCATAAAACAAGAGACCAAGGGTTCAATCAGCACCCAAAGCAAGCAACGTATGGATTTTCTTGCCAAAAATTAACTGATGGCAACAGATGAATATAGCAGATGACATCTTCTAGCTCATTTAGTTTGTTCACATCAAGAAGTCACTTAACAATTGTTTTTTTTTTAAATAATAATAATATATTTCTGCAGGGAAAATATTTGAATCTAACCAAGTACTGTAATAATATTCCTTGTTTAACAACAGAATAATAGATGAATGGAAATATTTTTTAAAAAATGAAGTCTCAGAAGATATCAATGCAACAGTTCAAATCTTGGCTCAGATATTAATATATTGGATGGGCAAAATAAACTATTCCATCTTCTTACCCTTCTTTTGTAATATGAGAATGCCAAGTTTGAAAAAATTCTGAGGGTTACTGAAATCAAGTCTGGGTTTAAAACATTACTTTAATTTGTAGATTTCAACTGGCAAAGCTTTATACTCTCAACCTTTCCCTAGATTTGGCTACCCAGCAGGAAAATATTCCCCAGTGCTCTCTCTTCACAGGCTGATTCTGCTGTTTTCATGTGTATGAGACACATCTACATATGCAAATATGCATATAAGAGGGTTTTCATTTTAATCACCTACCTTTGAAATTATTTTTAATTTGGGAATCTGCCAAGAGATGAAAGGCAAAGAACATTATAAATGTGAGTGTGCAGACTAATAGTTAAAATTAATATTAGTCTTTATTGATGTGGTTGACAAACTACATTGGGTACTCTGATTTCCTGAATTTGCTTTATTTATTGGTTCGATTTATATGCCGCCCTTTTCCGGAGACTCAAGGCGGCTTACAATGCGTTAAACAATAGCCTTCATACTTTTGTATATACCTGCTTAGTAGGGCTTTATACAAAGTCATCTTTGAAAGAAGCAGTTGTGAGGCCCCTCCTCAAGAAGCCCTCTCTGGATCCGGCTGTTTTGGCTAACTATCGTCCAGTCTCCAACCTTTGCTTCGTTGCGAAGGTTGTTGAGAATGTGGTGGCGCAACAGCTTCCCCGGTACCTGGATGAAGCTGTCTATCTAGACCAGCTCCAGTCCGGCTTCCGGCCTGGGCACAGCACGGAAACGGCATTGGTCGCGTTGGTGGATGATCTCTGGAGGGCTCGGGATAGGGGTTGTTCCTCTATCCTGGTCCTGTTAGACCTCTCAGCGGCTTTTGATACCATCGACCATGGTATCATGTTGCACCGGTTGGCGGGGTTGGGGGTGAGGGGCACCGTTCTGCGGTGGTTCTCCTCCTACCTCTCTGACCGGTCGCAATCTGTGTTGACAGGGGGGCAGAGATCGATACCATCGACCATGGTATCATGTTGCACCGGTTGGCGGGATTGGGGGTGGGGGCACCGTTCTGCGGTGGGTCTCCTCCTATCTCTCTGACCAGTCGCAATCTGTGTTGACAGGGGGGTAGCGGTCGACCCCGAGGCACCTTGCTTGTGGGGTGCCACAAGGGTCAGTCCTCTCGCCCCTTCTGTTCAACATTTATGTAAAGCCGCTGGGTGAGAACATCCGTGGCTTCGGGGTGGAGTTCCATCAGTACGCTGATGACACCCAGCTGTACACCTCCACCCCAGGCCACCCCAACGATGCCCTTGAAGTGATGTCCCAGTGCCTGGAGGCCGTGCGGGCCTGGATGGGGAGAAACAGGCTCCGACTCAACCCCTCCAAGACCGAGTGGCTGTGGCTTCCAGCGTCCCGATATAGCCAGCTGACGCCATCACTGGCTATTGGGGGCGAATCACTCGCCCCCACAGAGAGGGCTTGTAACTTGGGCGTCCTCCTGGATGCACGGCTGTCTTTAGAAGATCATTTGGCGGCCGTGGCCAGGGGGGCTTTTTATCAGGTTCGCCTGATACGCCAGTTGCTCCCCTTTCTAGATCGGGACTCCCTACACACAGTCACTCAGGCACTCGTCACTTCCCGCCTGGACTACTGCAATGCTCTCTACATGGGGCTCCCCCTGGGGTGCACCCGGAGGCTCCAGCTGGTCCAGAACGTGGCCGCGTGGGGGATTATGGGGGCGACAAGGCACTCCCATGTGACACCTCTCCTGCGCGAGCTGCACTGGCTCCTGGTGGTCTTCCAGGTGCGCTTCAAGGTGTTGGTGACCACCTTTAAAGCACGCCATGGCTTAGAGCCGGGGTACCTACGAGACCGCCTTCTGCCACCAATAGCCTCCCACCGACCAGTACGCTCGCACAGAGTGGGCCTCCTCAGGGTGCCATCCACCAGAGAATGTCGGCTGGTGACCCCCAGGGGGAGAGCCTTCTCTGTGGCGGCGCCCACCCTCTGGAACAACCTCCCCCCAGAGATACGTACAATAACAGACCTCCGGATCTTTCATCGGGCCCTGAAAACCTATTTATTTCAACTAGCTGGGCTGGCTTGAGTTAAATTTTAAATTGATTTTAAATTGGGTTGTTTTAATTCATGGCCAAAATATCTAATTATTTTAAATTGTTTTTAAATTTTGTATGTCCTGTTTTTTACTTTGGCTGTTCACTGCCCTGAGTCCTATTTGGAGAAGGGCGGTATAGAAATTGAAACAAATAAAATAAATAAATAAATAAATAAATCTTATTGCCCCCACAAACTGGGTCCTCATTTTACCTACCTCGAAAGGATGGAAGGCTGAATCAACCTTGAGCCTGGTGAGATTTGAACTTGCAGTAATTGCAGGCAGCTGGTGTTACTTTAACAGTGCTTTAGTCTGCTGCGCCACCAAGGCTCTTTGAATATTCTTTGAGAATATTCCACCTCATCTGCCAGTGATATTTGTTGAAGTCAGGTTTATTATTTATTTGTTTGTTTGTTTGTTTGTTTGTTTGTTTGTTTGTTTGTCAAGGATGTATAAGATAACAGATATAAGTATAAACATGGTTATGAATACAGGAAATGGATACGAATAAATGGGGACAGTAGGACGGGGATGGTAGGCATGTTGGTGCACTTATACAAGCCCCTTACAGACCTCTTAGGAATGGGGTGAGGTCAACAGTAGACAGTCTAAGGTTAAAGTTATGGGATGAAACCACAGAGTCAGGTAGTGCATTCCAGGCATTGACCACTCTGTTGCTGAAGTCATATTCTCTGCAATCAAATTTGGAGCGGTTTCCCTTAATTTTGTATCTATTGAGTGCTCGTGTATTATTTCAGTTGAAGCTGAAGTAGTCATTGACAGGTAGGACGTTGTAGGTCAGAGGGCGGCGTAGTTCTAAGTTGTCTAAGCCCAAAATTTCAAGCCTGGTGGCGTAAGGTTTTCTGTTGTGAGCAGAGGAGTGGAGGACTCTTCTCGTGAAATATCTCTGGACTTGCTCAATTGCATTAACGTCCGATATGCAGTGCGGGTACCAGACAGATGAGCTGTATTCAAGAATTGGTCTAACAAAGGTTTTGTATGCCCTAGTTTGCAGTACAGTATTATCAGAGAAGAAGCTTCGCGAGATTAGGTTAACAAGTTTTAATGCCTTTTTGGCAATGCTGAAGGTTAATCTGAAAAGCATTGAGTCTCCAACCCTACTGTTCTCCAGCACTTAGTTTTCTCTTCCCTAGCTGATGGCCTTTGCTGTGAACACACAGACAAAAGCTTGGTCCTGCAAGGTAGCTGTTTTCAATGGGTAAAAAGCAGACAGGTAGGTGGCTAGTAGTACAACATCATTCTCTTTCTCTCACCATCTACCTGGACCAAATGATCATCTTCTTAATCTCCCTCCACATTAAATTAACTTGCACTGAAACTACTGGAATGAATTTCAAGGGCTCCTGTGACCCCCAAAACCACAAAAGCTGCATTCCACACTATAATATTCCTGTAAGGCAACCATTTGTCTTTAGATTAGTGCAGAGTTGGGCAATTTCTGAGGGGTTGATGACTGCAATTCAGCCTCCCAGTTTTCTTTTGATCTGCCACCCTGGCAGTTCAGAACATGTGCTTCAGTTCTGATTTTATTGCAAAACCAGGACATCTTTTCACAACGTCTGATAACCTTCAAATGAAAAATCTTCCAGCAATAACACAATTCCTGAAGATCTTAAGAGCTACTAAGACATTCAGGTCTTAAGTCAAACCACATAACTTTTGAACTTGCAGCTATTTTATTTATGTATTTATTTTGTTTATTTTATTTTATTTAGTTTGTCAAACGTGTACAAGATAACAGGTATCAAGTATAAACATGGACATGAGCACATGAAATGAGTACAAATAAATGGGGACAGTAGGACAGGGACTGTAGGCACGCTGGTGCACACTCCCTTACAGACCTCTTAGGAATGGTGTGAGGTCCAAGGTAGTCAGTTTAACGTTGAAGCTGTGGGGGTTTGAGGAAGTAACAATGGAGTTCGGTAGAGCATTCCAAGCATTGACCACTCTATTGCTGAAGTCGTATTTTCTGCAATCGAGTTTGGAGAGTTTTACCTTAAGTTTGTATCAATTGTTTGCTTGTGTATTATTGCGGTTGAAGCTGAAGTAGTCGTTGACAGGTAGAACGTTGTAGCAGACAATTTTGTGTACTATGCTTAGGTCAGACTGTAGGTGGCATAGTTCAAGGTTGTCCAAGCCCAAAATTTCAAGCCTGGTGGCATAAGGGATTCTATTGTGAGCAGAGGAGTGGAGGACTCTTCTCATGAAATACCTCTGGACCTGCTCGATTGTATTAATGTCCGATATACAGTGTGGATTCCAAGCAGATGAGCTGTATTCAAGGATTGGTCTGGCAAAGGTTTTCTATGCCCTAGTTAGCAGTACAGTGTTACCAGAGAAAAAGCTTTGGAAAATTAGGTTAATTTTTTTATTATTGATTACATATTTTTATTTTATTTTATTGATGCATATCTTTTACAGGAACTCGAATTGGCCTACATATTGCTCTGTCTTCCTATTTTTTTCTGTTTTTTACCATAATAACCACCTTCTTATGTGGTAAGTTAGACTAACAAAAAGCGATCAGCCATCAATTAAGGAGAGGGTTTTTGTTGCAGAGATTGGACTGGCACTCTGTTTCCCTACTCCTAATTCTACACTTAACCAGTACACAACGGTTCTTACAACTGATACCATAAGGCATATTTTATCATTTTTCTTTATCACAACAATTTGTTCCAACTGATGAGATTATTTGCATCCAACTTAGTATGCTCCAAAGTGATTTTTTTTCCCTTGTGGGTTTTTTTTTTCTGAAAAATACAATATGCTGGAATCATATTCCATATGAATGTGGGTCACCTAAAAGTACCTCAGTACAGTTTTTCTTTGACTTTCTTTGTCTTGTTTAGGAGAATGTCTGAAAGACTCAGAATATTCATGTACATTTCACTCCTGATGTTTATAACAGCTTTATACATAAAGTAGTGATTAGCTACCAAGCTGAAATCACCTATGGTAATTAACATATATTATAGATTTGCTGATAATAAAGAGCAAATACTGAGAAAACTCATCAAATGAAGACAGCCTTCACATACATATAGTTGTTTTCTGCTGTTTCAGAATGAGGTTAATCTTTAATTGGATCATTCAGAATCCATTATTAATGTTTAAAAATCTTTATTTTTCCACTGACATTTCCTTGCTCTGGTTGATTCAACTAATATAAGTGATGGCCTTTAAGATGTATCCTTGACCTCTATTCATCATGCATAGCAGAAGACACCATGAATTTTATGTTGTTTCTTCTTTACATTTCCACTTCTTGGAGCATAGAGAGGAATACATTAAACCTGAATATAGAAAGTGTCTACTAGCAACACCATACAAGCAGTTTACCTAATGCTCTGAGTTAGGACATCTCCTAGTACAACTAGTCCTTGACTTACAACCATTCGTTTAGTGACTGTTCAAAGTTACAAGGGCACTGAAAAAGTGACATGATTGTTTTTTAACACTTATGACCATTGCGGCATCCCCAGGGTCATATGATCAAAATTTGGAAGCTTGAAATAGGTTCATATTTATGACAGTTGCACTGTCCCAGGATTATCTGATCACCTTTTGCAATCTTCTAACAAACAAAGTCAATAGTGAAGCTGGATTCACTTAACAACCATGTTACTAATTTAACAAATGCAGTGATTCACATAACAACTGTGCCAAGAAAGGTTGTAAAATGGGGCAAAATTCACCGAACTACTATCTCATTTAGCACAGAAATTTTGGACTCAATTGTGGTTGTAACCTGAGGACCTGTATAGCTCAAAGTATAATTCCACCTGAATTTGAGACTCTGCTTAATTTTATCAATTTGATGAACTCCAGCTGGCTCATAGACATCCATTTTGAGCAGGGAGGTTGATTTGCCCTTACTTATAAGGGGCTGGCAGGATGGATGGTAGTTTATGAATATGCATGAATAGTGAGTAATAATAGGGTTCTAATGACACTAAGGGTATATGGCTGAAGTCTAGTCTGGGTGGAGAGTCTGTGGAATCCTGAGGGTTGAAATCCACATCACTTAACATTGCTGAAGCTGACAAACATTGACTTCAGTCATCCATAGACACATAGAAATAAACCTTATTTACACACCATTCAAAGGACATGATAAAAATGCTAAGAAGGAAACAAAAAGATCAGAACACATCCTCTCCAACAACAAACACCCAGATAAGCAAGAATTAATACCAGGAAAACAATCAAACAGAAAACAATACCCATATCACGGTATTACCAAGGAGAAAACTATCCTCCCACCAAAACTGGCAAATGAACTACTGTATATAAACATGCAGCTAACTCCACACTCACTAGTATTGATGTTGTTACTTAGTTGGGAAATGAAATATTTACAAGCAAACAACAAAACTCAGAGAGCACCAAGAATTCTACTGTTTGTCTCTGAGCTACATATATTCTGTTCTATTGGCAAATCGGGACGCAATGGCACAGCGGCTTAATGACACTGGAACTACTGGCTAGAAATGGTCTGCACTCCAGCAGTTTGAGCCAGGCTCCATGAGACAGAGTGAGCTCCCACCACTCTCTCCCTGGCTCCTGTCCATCCAGGAGTTCAAAAGCATGCAATATTGCAAGTAGATAAATGGGTAACCCTTTGGTGGGAAAAACCTAGCTGTGTTTATGTGCATGGAGAATGGAAGCCAGTGCCGGACCTGGCTGAACGTGAGGCAACACAACACAAGGCAAGACAAGGCAAGACCGGAAAAGTCAGAAACCCAAGCATTGCTAGTCAGCTGGTAGTTCACCCACTGCAGTGCACCAAGGAGAGCACACAAGTGCTAAACAAAATGAACTAGCAATTTAGGCTAGACCATGGGTGTCAAACCCGCGTGTCACATTGCTGTCACGTGACATATCGCGACATTTTTTTCCCTTTGTGGAGCTGGGGAGTGCGTGGCCACCAGCCACGCAGGCCACCAGTCTACCCCTGGGCTAGACACCGCATTGTATAAATAATACTTAAATGGCAGTAAAGGAATATTAAAAACTGTCTTTGTGCTGCTATCTAGTGATCACCCAGTTATTTGTAGCCAATGATCTGATAGTCAATCAACTCCATTTAGTCAGACATGTTAGGAGAACAGCTAAATCTTGCCTATTTTTTCCAAGATTTCTAAGATCAAAAAAACAAATCCAATTAAAACCTCCATCTGCAGCAAAATTTTCATAACCAAACACATTTAAAGTAGGTACCATTGAACACAGAGATATTTACTTCTGAACAAACACATGCTAGAAGCATTACACAACCTTGTTGAGAAGTTACTGAATTTCAACTCTCAGTGACACCCATCATATAACTCATAATCAGTAACTAGGAATTTTCATTCAGCCACATTTGATTCAGATAACTCTGTTCTTGCGGTACAAAAGTATTTAGGCCAAAAGAACAAAAAAATATGAGGGCTATATGTGGCTGCCAGTTCCCATTTTCTCTCTGAATGCAACTATGACTTCAGGATCACTTTGTTCAACCACTCCCAACCTCTTGTTCCCCAGGATATGTTAATTTTCAAGTTCAATACCCTCTGGACAACATAAGAAGCCCAACACACTTGGGGAGTCATCAGATTTGGAAAAGGCAAACTTAGATAAGGAATGTATTGACATACCCATATATTAAGTAATTTTTGTAAAGCATTATCCAAAGGCATAGTTAGACTGAATTGAGTACACCCCCCTCACATTTTGTAAATGGAATGGAATGGAATGGAATGGAATGGAATGGAATGGAATAGAATAGAATAGAATAGAATAGAATAGAATAGAATAGAATAGAATAGAACAGAACAGAACAGAACAGAACAGAACAGAACAGAACAGAACAGAATAGAATAGAATAGAATAGAATAGAATAGAATAGAATTCTATATTGGTCAAGTGTGATTGGACACACAAGGAATTTGTCCTTGGTGCATATGCTCTCAGTGTACATAAAAAGACAAGATATATTCATCAAAAATCAAAAACTACAACACTTAATGATAGTCATAGGGTACAAATAAGCAATCAGGAAACAATCAATATCAATATAAATCTTAAAGATACCAGCAACAAGGTTACAGTCATACAGTCATAAGTGGGAGGAGATGGGTGATAGGAACGGTGAGAAGACTAATAGTAATGCAGACTTAGTAACTAGTTTGACAGTGTTGAGGGAATTTATTTGTTTAGCAGAGTGAAAAAACTGTTCTTGTGTCTAGTTGTTCTGATGTGCAGTGCTCTATAGCATCATTTTGAGGGTAGGAGATGAAACAATTTATGTCCAGGATACGAGGGATCTGTAAATATTTTCACAGCCCTCTTTTTGACTCATGCAGTATATAGGTCCTTAATGGAAGGCAGGTTGGTAGTAATTATTTTTCCTGCATTCTGCATTACTCATACATACTTTGGGTATAGGACTGTTTACTCCTTGTAACAGTCTTCCTAAAGCAGTAATGCCAGGATTTTCTTCACAGCTCTTTAATACATGAGGCCTACTTGAAAATGGCCACAGAGGGATAATCATCACACTTTCCAAGTGCCCAATTTAAGGTCAGATACCAGAAAGAAGAGCTCTAACTTCCTCAGTTTCCAATTACGGTCATTGCTCTGCTACTTAGAATTCAAAAGCACTGAACCCTTTCTTGATTCTTCTAAGGAGAGTGATTTCTGTTTGCCTCAAACATGAATCCCCAATTGGTTCCATTAAAACACAGCAAGCTTTGTGTCACTGATAACATATTCAGGAGGCTAAGAAAATAAGACAATGCAGACTAAGGAAATAATCAAGAAGATTGCTGTAACTCCAGCCTCATTCACTCTCCTGCAAACAACAGGTCCACCATAGAGAACCATTGAGTAAGTATTTGATTGGGGTTGGGTTGACATTAAAGGCAGGTCAGGAGGCAATATACCTAGTGCAGAAGAAAAGGAGATCTTGGTTGAGAAAAGAAATACATTGGTGGATGGAAATGGCAAAATGTTTTGGACAAAGCCTGAAACGTTATAAATCAGTAAGACAGAACAAATCCAAAACTAATGGGGAAAGTATCAAAAATGATTTCTTTGCCAAAATATGTTTCATATTGCTTTAAATCAGAGATTCAGAATTTTCAGTGGACAAAGGATTATATCTGAACATGGTGTGGCATGGCAGAGGCCACAGTCCAAATATTAAGTATATTGAACCAGAACAAAATAAATTTGATTTAAATTACTATGGTTGTTCCCCATGTGTATCATAGTATACAAAGTATCAAATCTTAACTCATAACTCATTGCATTGAACAAGGACATACAGTCAATTTTGCATCTATTAAGATTGTTGGCCAAGCAGGTACAAAGATAACCTGCGAAATGGGTCCCTTGTCAGTCAACAGGAATGCTGATTTACTACCAGTTTATCAGGTACTTAGGAGCCAAGGAACTTGGCAACAATAGGAAACAAAAGGAAACAATAGCTGGACATCAACACCTCAATCAACATTTTTTTAAAAAGCCAATCATAACCAAGCACCACCTAAATACTATGCATAGAATAGCCCAAAGCACGCATTCTGGTAAAGGGAAGTTCCCTGAGGATGGGCTCCAGCATGAGTCCAAAAGCTTGGAAGACTAAACCTCTGGTCCTGGTGACTGACTCAGATTGGAATCTGCAAATCTAAGTCTTAGTGATATTTTGGAGAATTTCTGTGAGGTTTTGTCAACCAGCAATTGTCAACCAGCAAAACCAGAGGCTTCAAGATGTACTTTCTTTTAAATGTTTTTAGTACCAAATAGTCATAGAAGTGCATCTTTAAGTTTTCACATCTTCCTGGAAACAGTAATATAGATTACATATAGGCTATGTTCACAGAATAGAGTTACCCAGTGTTCTGAACCATGATTTATCTGATTAGACCAGTTTTCTGAATTGGAACGAGCCATAAATTAATCCCATATGCTAGGTTAAAATGTGCTTATGGTTCAGTGTGTCATGCAAATATAGTCATACATTGCAAACTGCAGTTGAGTTTGATGGGGCTTGCTTCCATATCAGTGTTCACCGTACAATACTTTGAAGATATGTTCACTAAAGGTTGCACAAAATGGAGGTTAAGCACCTGTTTGCAACCACCTAAAGCAATTGCACCTTTTCCTAAAATCACATGGCATAAAGTGTTGCAAACAGGTGGTCCTGAAGCAACCCAAAATGTTGTAAATGTCCTGTTATTCATAAGTCTGCAGACTTGAACAAGTGCAGGCTTCCCGTATCCATAACATCAGAAAGCCTTGTTAAAATGAATGAGTCTTTTCCAAAGTTGCTAGCACTTGTAACGTTTCTTCCATCTTCTTGCTCTCAGTTTCCCAGCAACAGCATGAATGCTGAATCCCTGGGTCAACAAACAGCATCAGAGCCAATAAGAAATTGCTTTGGATGCTATAATCAAACCCTACAAACCAAACAATAGTTCAGGTAAGTAAAGTTTAAGTGTCACCTTGGGTAGATTGCTTTTAAAATAGCAATGAACTCAGAACTCTTTTGAAAATCCAAATGATTTTGCTTCATCTAAGCAGTGGATAACTTTTTTTCCACTTTTGTATAAATTTATAATGAGTTGTTTGCAAACCATTTGATTGCGTTGAATAACATTAACTGCTCTAAACCAAAGTGGCTTGATCTCTTTAGAAACCGTCTGTTTATTCTGCACAATGCTTCAAAAATTGCAGAATAGAAGTGTTTCCTATTCGATCAAGATTGATGGGCTCAGCATTCTGTAAGAACAACCAGTTTCTAGGAGCGGCCATAACATGCATACATAAGCATGCATGCATACATGTATAGATATTGATACATACATACAATCTCCTTTATTTCAAGGCAACAAATGTTGTTATATGGAGATATTGTTCTAGAGCAAATAATGTATGCTCAGTCTGAACAGAGATGATCTGATCTTTCATTGAGCATTAAATGAAACGGTTAAAATGTATGTCAGAAAACATTAATTGATGTGCTACAGATTAGTGTGGTGCATATGAATGTAGGAATTTTGGGGCTGCTGATATTTGTATGTTATGCCCAAATGGATGGTAATTATAGAACAGTGATGGCTAACCATTTTGCCATTACTTGCCAAAAGCGGGGGGAGCATGGGGGGGGGTCACGCATGCTCGTGCCCACACCCATAATTCAATGTGCCCCGTCTCCCATGCATGTGCATGTGATCCCCCATGCTCCCCCTGCTTTTGGCACGCGATGGCCCGGTGGGTCCAGTAGGCCTGTTTTTTCCTAGAAAGCCTCTGGAGCCTGGGGAGGGCGAAAACGGCCTTCCCCACCATCCGGAGGCCCTCCAGAGGCTGGAAACAGCCCATTTCCCAACTTCTGGTGGGCCTGGAAGGGCCAAAAATCAGCTGGCTGGCACGCACATGGCGCTGGAGCTGAGCTAGGACAACGCTCGCGTGCCCACAGATATGGCTCCATGTGCCACCTGTGGCATGCGTGCCATAGGTTCACCATCACAGTTATAGAAGAACCAGAGTTGAACTTTGGAGAAAACTCTGCAAGTTCTTCAACGAATGTGATCCTGAGGAAAGATTCTGTTAAATGATATGAATGAGTGATGGAATAGAATGGAATGAGATGGGGGAGTTCAGACAAAGTGAAAACATATTCAGATGGTGACTTTTGAATATGCTTAGTAAAAGCCTATTTCATTATAAAACTGTGGTCAAAGCATACTGTAAGCCTATTCATTTGTACATATGGAAAAGAATGTATCAAGAGCAAGATTGACTGAACTGTTTTGATGAAAAATGAGAGAATTAGTAAAGGGAACAATAGTGTTTAAAGTCTCAATGTGGAACAGACTATTATTATCTGGGCCTGTGTGAAGAGTGAATCCTGTAGATATGGATAAGGAGAGAAAGGGAAGGAAAGGGAAGGAAAAGGAAGGGGAGGGAAGGAAAGGAAAGGAAAGGAAAGGAAAGGAAAGGAAAGGAAAGGAAAGGAAAGGAAAGGAAAGGAAAGGAAAGGAAAGGAAAGGAAAGGAGGATTTTTTTATGCTCCCTGCAAGCTTCCCACAAGGAAACTCAATAGGAAAGCCAGCAGGAAGTTCAAAATTGCTCTTGGTACCTTTGCTTTTTGCCTCAGCTGTGGTAATTCTGTCTCTCTATTGAGGTACGGAAATAGCTTTGAAACAACGATCCAAGGGACATAGGTTGTCTAGCTTGTTCTATGATTTTCTTGCCACAGTAGAAAGTGATGCTTCTTTGATGTGCAATGACCTATTCCAGTTCATTTCAGCATACTGATTCCCAGAACATCAATATTCAGTTTGGACATTTTTACTCCGGCAACATCAAGTTTGCCTTGCTTTGTGGTTCTGACATGTTATGGCTGTCCAGATAGTTGGCGGTTGTCCAGGCCAGGACAGAAGGAACAAGCTGAAACTCAATCCCAAACTGGAGTCATTATGGGTTCTCAGGTTGGCAGGTTTCCGTTCATTATTAACTCTAAGTTAATAATAATGGGTGGAATCAGCTCACAATTTGGGAGTCCTCTTCAACTTGCAATTTCTGTTCCAGGAGCAGATAGCAATTATGGCTTATTTCACTTGTAATAGGATGAGGGGATGACCTTAGAAGACCAAGAACAGCCTCAGCCAGGACAACAATCAGAAAAGAGGCATATGGGCATGTCAAACATTCCTTAGCTTCTTGGGCTGTAAAGGTAACAAGGGAGAAATGTACTTTCAGACTTGCAAGATTGATGTCAGCTTTGCAAAATGGTCCAGACAAGAAGCACACCCAGATGAAATAATTCTACTTAACTGTAAAGTTACATGAACAGAATCTTGCAAGTCTGAAGTACGTTTCTTCTCTGTCACCTTTACAGCTCAAGAAATAAGTATGAGTCACAGTGGCGCAGTGGTTAGAGTGCAGTACTGCAGGCTACATCTGCTGACTGCCAGCTGACTGCAATTTGGCAGTTCAAATCTCACCGGGCTCAAGGTTGACTCAGCCTTCCATCCTTCTGAGGTTGGTAAAATGAGGTTCCAGATTGTTAAGGGCAATATACTGGTTCTTTAAACTGCTTAAGAGAGGGCTATAAAGCACTGTGAAGCGGTATATAAGCCTAAGTGCTATTGCTGTATTTGCCAGGCCTACATTTATCCAATTGCCCTGACTGTGGCTCTTTCCCCTGTCTTCCAAGGCCATTCCCACATAGCAATAGCACTTAGACTTATATACCTCTCCATAGTTCCATCTCTAGGAAGTTTCAATGTCAGCATATTGGCCCCAGCAATCTGGGTCCTCATTTTACTGACCTCGGGAGGATGGAAGGCTGAGTCAATCTTGACCTTGTCGGGATCAAACACCAGGCTGTGGGCAGGGTTAGCCTGCAATAGTGCATTCTAATCACTGTGCCATACCATAACAGCACTCTATCTAGAGCTGTTCTTGAAAAGTTAGAAGTTAGCAATTAGTCCAGAATGTAAGCAACTCAGGAAGTTCTGGGTTCATCTATCCTCCAATAGATGCCTAAATTGTCACCTTTAAAGCCCTTCATGATTCAAAGCTTGAATATCCACAGAACCACTTTTCCTCTTCAAAATCATCCTGCCCTATGAGTAGGACAGACCAGTGGTGAAATCCAAAAAATTTTACTACCAGTTCTGTGGGCATGGCTTGGTGGGTGTGGTGTGGCTTGGTGGGCATGGCAGGAGAAGGATACTGCAAAATCTCCATTCCCACCCCACTCCAGGGAAAGGAAACTGCAAAATCCCCATTCCCTCCACACTCCTGGGGGAAGGATATTGCAAAATCTCCATTCCCACCCCACTCTGGGGCCAGCCAGAGGTGGTATTTGCCGGTTCTCCAAACTGCTCAAAATTTCCGCTACCGGTTTTCCAGAACCTGTCAGAACCTGCTGGATTTCACCCCTGGGGCAGACTCATTTCATATCTCCTTAATTGGACTGTCACCCTTGGGTGCCATATACGCTTGCCTTTTAAGTCACTGCCCCTCTCTTTTGGAAAAGTACTTTGTCCAATAGGCAATCAGCCCCTTCTCAGATTCAGGAAGCTGATGAAAATCTGATTGATCCACCTGGCTTCTGCTTTGTGGCAGATTTTAAGACTGTATGAGACAAATATCAGACAGCATGTTTGTCATGCTGCAGACAAAATCTAACTTTCTGACATGCAAGATCCTCTTATGAGCCTATAATTCTATTCCTTAAATACCAAAGGTCAAAATGCACTGAAAAGAAAGTAATCACATCATCCTTGAATTTTGTCTACAGGTCTTTGATATATCCAGACCAGGTAAATTGTAGAATGTATCAGAAATGAGCTATGATTAACTTCAAAGTATTTAAAACATAGGAATATTTGCATTAACAACTTCTGAAGCAAAAAGGAGGAAATATTTAACTCCGTGATAAATTGGTTTTTGTGGTATCATGTTGCCCTGCATATAAGCGGGTCACAAAAAGAGAACCTTTTTCTAGCTGTCTACCTCATGCTTAGTATTGCAAATTGTATTAGAACTATACAGGCTGGAGGCTAGAACTACCATATCTGGGACACAAAACTTCAAAGAGTCATTAGATATCAGCAAAGCTTTACCAAAACTATAATTCTTTGCTTCCATCTAGTGGAATTTTTGGATTTTTGCAAGCCATCTCTGAACATCCTAGCGCAGGGGTGTCAAACTGGATTTCTTCCAGGGCCGGATCAACATAGTAGTTTTCCTCCATGGGCTGGCTGGCGGGGGGGGGGCAGGGGGAAGGTGGGACAGATGCCTGCCGGCCCCCTGGTAGCCAAAATGGGGTGCTGGGGGGCGTACATGGGCACCCCCGTGCCTCCTTTTTGGCCTGGACGGCCTCCTGCAGCACTTTGCCAGCCAAAATGTTTTGGCTGCCAGAGGAACTGCAAGCCAGTCCTTTGCTATTTCCAGGCTGGTTCCGTGGGCTAGATTTAAGCACCCCGCAAGCCGGATCCAGGCTGCGGACCTTGAGTTTGACACCCCTGTTCCTAGCGGAATCAATTTTCAATTTCTCTCCTTAGACCTCAAGTCAGATGAATTGTTTACTCTGCTCAAATGGTGTTTAATTATTTATTTGTAGCAGGACAAAAGAAGTTGTGAAGTTGTAATGTGGGAGTTGGGAGAGAAAAGAGTTCATTTACTATAGGCCCATGATGGCGAAATTATGGCATGCGTGCCAGAGGTAGCACGCAACGCCCTCTCTGATGGCCCATGAGTCGTCGCCCCAGTTCAGCTCTGCCACGCATGCGTGCCTGCCTCCCACCGGCCAGTTGGTCTTTGGGGCTCTGCCACACATGTGCGGGGGTGGACCATGGGGGTGCACACATATGCATGGGGTGGAGCACATTCATGGGCATTGCATTTTGGGGGTTCGGGGGCATGCACGCGCACATGCACTTTGGGCACTGGGTCAGGAAAAGGTTAGCCATCATTGCTATAGGCTATGAGTACCCAGTCATGCAGAATTATTCCATAATGTGCTAAAAACTGTACAAACCATAGTTTTCAGGACCATGTTTCCCTAAGGATTTCTACCTGTCCTACCAGGTTAGATCAGGCGGGCATGCTTGTGGTTCCTTCCCCCAAATATTATCATCTAATGGGAACTAAGAAGCACGCCTCTTTCATGCCAGCCTTTGCCCTATGGAACATCATGGAATTTCAACATGATTCCATCCTTTATGCCTTCCTTCTATAAGTCTTTAAACACCTGGCTTTTCCTCAAACATTGAGACATTCACTGATGGTACATTAGCACGGGATTGGCACTATGTTTTTGTTACTTTTTAACATTTTATGTTTTAGCTCATGTGTTTAATAGTTTCAAAAGGATTTTATATTTTTTAAATCTTTGATCAGGAGCATCCAAAGTTTGCCAAAAAAATGGGCAGCTATTTAAAAAAATTAAATATATTTTAAATATTTTAAATAAATAAACGGCTTCTTAAAGATAACAGGAACAATAATGCAATACGCTAGATATAGCAACGACTGAAAAGAAAATTGGTACAGGGGACAGGGGAATTGAGAAAAAAGAAGGGGGGATATAAAATATAAAGATCTAACAATTAAAATAGGAAAATATCTTGCAATGTTCATTCCTAAAGTTATTGGCACATTAGATGGAATTACAAACAGATTAAAATGTTTACAGAAACTAAATATTTCAACTACATCAGCTGCAGATTCACAATCCCCACACATAGACATTTTTTCTATGCACATGTTATAACTTGCAACACTACTTGGATAATTCCCAGGTTCCTGGTTGGAATTCAAAGTTCCCAAGAACATCAATCCAAAATGTGATTCTTTTTGTTTGTTTTTTGTTTCTTGATGAAGAAAAACAAAGAATAACAACAATATTTTATATTGCTTTTGTTAAATAATAGAAGTTGTACAAACCAATTTAGATAAAAAGAGTACGAATTACATTTGTCTTCATTCCTGAGGACTTGTATTATTTATTTTTAAAAATATAATCTTCAGAAATGAATTGTTCAACAGCAACACAATCTTTAAACTTATATGTATTTCTCCAGTACAATTCTTCATATTCTTCATTCCTAAGTCAACATGCAAAAGTGTCTGTTTGTATACTAATATATGCACCCATATATTTCATGTCATTAGATCACGTATTATTTATATATTTATTTATATTAAAAATATGTAAAGGAGATTTTGCACATTTTCCCTTGATAAAGAAAAGCAGAATTTGCAATTTGGCTTGAACAAGGGAACTTTGTATTTACATTTTTAAAAAATACCTCTTTCAAACCTATCCTCCCTGCTCTATCATGCCACCTGCTGGCCAGAAACAGCATTCAAAAACTGGGAAATAACTAAAAATCAGAAAGTAGGAGCTTTAGAAGAGGATAGCTATTAAAACAAGGAGAAAGGACATTAAGCTTATAGAACAGTGGTTCTCAACCTGTGGGTCGGGACCCCTTTGGGGGTCGAACGACCCTTTCACAGGGGTCGCCTAAGATCATCGGAAAACACATATTTTCAATGGTTTTAGGAATAATTTTATGGTTGGGGATCACCACAACATGAGGAACTGTATTAAAGGGTCGCAGCATTAGGAAGGTTGAGACCCACTTTTATAGAAGATAATCTGTGCCTGTACTGACTTGGTGTTTCCTTTAAATAGTTAATAGCCTGTTTTGGAAGAAACATAAAGGCCAACCTGTTAAAATCTTGGGCTCAAAAGACAAAGAACCAAGCCTGAATATATGAAAAGAAAGAAAGAAAGAAAGAAAGAAAGAAAGAAAGAAAGAAAGAAAGAAAGAAAGAAAGAAAGAAAGAAAGAAAGAAGGAAGGGAAGAAGGAAAATGAAATGAAATGAAATGAAATGAAATGAAAGTGTTTGTTTATACAGTGACAGCTCTGAAGACCGTCATGACTCCATTAAAGGTCCTTAAGAAGTTGGGCTTAGCCAATAAAACCATTTCTGATTGATAAAAGCCAGAACATTTTCCTCAATCAGACAAAGAAGTCCCAAAAGAGGCTAATTTTTAATGATCTTATATATTCAGAATAACAGAGTTGGAAGGGGCCATGGAGGTCTTCTGGTCAGAGGTGGTATTCAGCCGGTTCATACCAGTTTGGGTGAATCGGTAATAGAGATCACGGGTGCCCACCAGCCCCGGCTCTATGCCATCCTATTTAGGCACAGTTTTGAGGCCGGGCGCATGCACAGAAGATGCACGCACATGCAGAAGGGTGGGCACATGCACAGAAGATGCACACGCGTGAGAAGTAAGCATGCACACATGTGGCAAACCAGTAGCAACAAAATGTGAAACCCACCACTGCTTCTAGTCCAACCTCCTGCTCAAGCAGGAGACCCTATGCATTTCAGACAACTGTCTCATCTTAAAAGCCTCCAATGATGGGACATCCACAACTTCCAAAGGCAAGCCGTTCCAATGGTTAATTGTTCTCACTGTTAGGAAATTTCTCCTTAGTTCTAGGTTACTTCTCTCCTTGATTAGTTTCCATCCATTGCTTCTTACCTGGCCTTCTGATGCTTTGGAAAATGGGTTGACACCCTCTTCTTTGTGGCAGCCCCCGAAATACTGCTATCATATTATCCCTAGTCCTTCTTTTCACTAGACTAGACATACCAAAGTCCTGCAAACGTCATCTATTGTAACCTCCAGCCCCCTAATCATCTTTGATGCTCTTTTCTACACTATTTCCAGAGTCTCAACATATAGTGATATGGTTACCAAAACTAGATACAGTATTTTAACTGTGGTCTTACTAAGGCTTTATAAAGCAATACTACCATATTTCCCCCAAAATAAGACCTAACTGGAAAATAAGCCCTAATGCATCTTTTGGAACAAAAATTAATATAAAATCCAGTCTTATTTTCAGGAAAATGCAGTAGTATTTCATTGAGGGAAGTATTTAAGGAAGGGGTGAGGAATAAAGAGCAAAAGAATCTGCCTAATAATATACAAATGAGAGGCCCAGAAGGTCACTCTCCTACCATCTTCTCTGCAATGAACCGAAAGCTATGAGTTAATTCAAGGAAATGTTCAGTAATTAGTTTAGCTGATATGATTGATTTTATTTGAAAGTTTGTGTATAATTGTTGCCTTCACTCTTTTGGGGTTATTTTTCTTTTCCTACTAAGCTCCCATTTGTACCTAGCAATCCGGTTCTGTAAGTGAATCTATCATTAATATCTTTATATTCAAAACAGCTTATGTTAGTTCAACAAATCTGCTTTGTAGTTTGGGATCGGCATAAGGTTTGCTCCATTCTGTACTGATAACCTTTGTGAAATGCAAATACTTCTTTTCAGGATTGAGCTCAATTTGTATGAATTCTAGAAATACTGCAGCTAGAGGAACAAAGGTATGTTCGGTGTTCCAGCCTGACTATGGACTGCTTGCTATAATTAGCCTTGAACTGCCTGTTTATCTCCCCTCCTGATTTTCAATAGAGAGAAAAACTTCACTATTTCTCCTGTTATGATTGACTGAGCCCCGGATAAAGGAAGACATGTTTTGCTCTCACTGGGAATACTAGACTATACCACATAGGATACTACCTTTGTATTCTGAAATATTGTACATCAAAGGGAAAAAGGGTAATGATGTACATGCATATTTAAATTTCCTAAGTACACATGCAACTTGATAGTTAAATCTTTGAAGCTTAATCTTGATACTTGAATCAAGATTTTATTCATCAGGCCCATCCCCACCCCAGAAATACAAAAAGAATTGGATGCAGTTGTAGACCGTGATATAGATAATAGGAAATGTTCAGAGGACCGATTGGATACTTTTCCCACTACATCTGTGGCTGAATTGTTCAGTTCCATAAATTGACAACATTGAGCAGTATTTCGGAGGATGGACTAGAAGACCTCCAAAATTCCTTCAGCCCTATGATTCTATGATTCTCTTCATCCTTATCCAGGTCAAGATCACAGTCTATCAGTCATTTATCAGATATGCAACCTTTACGCCAATGATCAAGGGTTTGCACTTTCACTCAGTAATAATTAGGGAATCTATTTTGCCCTTTACAATATCCAACATCTTAAAAGATCAGTGCGTAAGATGATGCTTTGGTTGAGCCAAAATCTAATAAGTTTTTGAAGCTCTGACTTTGTGAAATAAATGGCAATATATTACAAATGAGCTGCAGGTTTCAGTATATAGTGGAGAAAGAGATTGAAAGATTTTAGTTCAAGTTCATCATAAAAAGCAATAGAATGTGAGGCTAAACGTTTTGTGGCGTGGTAGCAAAATATGAAGAAGTTGTTGCTTTGAGAAATCAGCACGGGGTGCTACTGTATGCATAAGCACAAATACATCAAGTTTAGAGGCAGTCAAAGCTGTGCCATAAATCCAGAAGAACCCTTTCAGCATGTTTAGAAGAATGCGGAATCAAAATCTTTATTAGCTCTTACTCTGATATACAACAATTTCGCTGGTCTGGCTCTGGAACAACAACAAAAATCACATTTACCCAAAAGAAAACAGTTATTTCCATATAATAATTATCTTATACAATTTTCATCATTGCTTGTTTATTAATTTGTGTTTATTAAGTAATCATTTGCTGCCAGCTTGAAACTAGAATCACAGAGAATAACTTACATAGTTTTGCTCATTAGCTGAGGACAAAGCCAAGATAACCTGTTGGGACCACAGCAGAATTCAGAGGTTACATGGACTTCTCTGAACTGTGATTAACATACGTGGAGATGCAACCACAGATACATTCCTGTGGGTGACCCCTGCATCTTCCTCCCGCTCCTGGCATATCTTTACAATAAAAAGACATTTTTTTTTGTTTCACAGTATACAATGCTACCAGCGTCATTATCACATTGACTGTATAATCAAGGTGGTGATCTGATTTCCATGGGAAGCATTGCTTACCACCTTGCCATCTTAGACAAGAGCACCTGCCATCCATTTTCTTCTCTACCCCTCCCCCTGCAGGTTTGGCATCTTGCTTATGGAGCTTCCATTAATCCATATCTGTATATATGCATTGCTTATATGTGATCTTCTTTTATCCCTTTCTACCCCAATTCTACAGAGGAATTATGGAGTCTGTCATCTGCACTTCTATAACTGTCTGGTTTGGTTCTGCAACCCAACAAGACAGACACAGACTTCAGACGATAATTAGAACTGCAGAAAAAACAATGGCTACCAACCTGCCTTCCATTGAGGACCTTTTATACTGCACGAGTCAAAAAGAGGGCTGTGAAAATATTTACAGACCCCTCACATCCTGGACATAAACTGTTTCAACTCCTACCCTCAAAACGACACTATAGAGCACTGCACACCAGAACAACTAGACACAAGAACAGTTTTTTCCTGAACACCATCACTCTGCTAAACAAATAATTCCCTCAACACGGTCAAACTATTTACTAAGTCTGCATTACTATTAATCTTCTCATCATTCCCATCACCCATCTCCTCCCACTTATGACTGTATGACTGTAACCTTGTTCCTTAAGATTTATATTGACTGTTTCCTAATATGATTTGATTGCTTATTTGTACCCTATGACTATCATTAAGTGTTCTACCTTATGATTCTTGACGAATGTATCTTTTCTTTTATATACTCCGAGAGCGTATGCACCAAGACAAATTCCTTGTGTGTCCAATCACACTTGGCCAATAATGAATTCTATTCTATTCTATTCTATTCTCTGCATCTTCAGACAGACATGTATAGGCAGTCCTCAACTTGTAACCATCTGTTCAGTAACTGAAAAAATGCTTTATAACTGGTCCTTGCATTCATGACTGTTGCAGCATTCCCACCATCACATCATCAAAATTTGGCCACTCACCAGGCTCAAGGTTGACTCAGCCTTCCATCCTTTCGAGGTAGGTAAAATGAGGACCCAGTTTGTGGGGGCAATAAGATGACTTTGTATAAAAAAGAACACCACTTTGGGGTGGGGGGGGGCGAAAGCCGTACTAAGTAGGTATATACAAAAGTATGAAGGGTATTGCTTAATGCATTGTAAGCCGCCCTGAGTCTCCGGAAAAGGGCGGCATATAAATCGAACCAATAAACTATAAATAAATATAATTGTAATTGCACTGTTAACAAATCTAGCAAAATACATGGATTGGGATGAACAGCCCTTCTGAGAGAGAAAGAGAGAGGGAAAATGGAGATGGAAGTGGACAAAAGATTTGTTGTTGTTGTTGTTTGTCTGTATGCAGGACCAATGAAAAGTCTCAAGGATATTCAACTGTTGGCCACTTTGGATGCAGCTAGAAGTAATATTGATTTGCTGAAGTTTAAACTTGGAAAAAATAAGACATCATTGTCATGATTATAAACTTATCAGCAGAAATCAGGGTGAGGGGGAGAGGTAAATATTCCAAATTCATTTAAATATGTGTAAAGCTTCAGAAAACAGATGAGTTAGCAGTCTGATATTCCTTCAGTCGTTTAGAACTTCAAGACTTTAAATTTTGAAGTGTGGTGGGAAAGAATTGGCAGCTAATATATATTTTTCGATACATAAATGTAAATGGTTTCAGAGTAACCTTTTTATAAATTCACCTTGCCAAGCATGATTTAAAGGGGGGGGGAGTAAGGGCAAACTACGTTCACCATGTTGCCAAGATAACTGCATGGATCCTTCCATGAAGTCATCAGGAATCAAGATTTGTTGGAAGGAACACAAACAAAAAAGTACAGCTAAAGAGAGAATACATCCCCATCTAGCGGTAGGGATAGGTGGTACAGTGTTATTTGCATAATTATGATAAGGAATCCCTGAAGAGAACACAGTATTGAAAAATGACCACTATGAAGAAGCAAAATGAGATTTTGCTTAATCATGATTCGCTATTCAGACAGCCAATTTGTAGATCAAGAACTAAGGGCTACACTGAGGAATATCACAAACAATTCAATAACAAGAAATCTCTGCTTTTACAGATAACCTTGACTTATATTGGAGATGAGGCAAGCAAAATTATCAATAATTTTGATTCTACTATTTCAGTTCTTCCCAAAGGGGAATCTAAAGACAAATTATCAATAAGTGATAAAGGTCATTAGTCTGATTTTTTGCTAGTAATGGATTAACATTAAGTTCAACACTTATTTTGTGAAGCATAGTAAGCCCGTGAAAAATGCATAGTAAGCCCGTGAAAAATGCAAAAAAAACTTTAAATGAATGTTACCTGATCTGATTAACAGAGGTCCCAGCTAGGTGGCATGAAATAAGATATAATAGAGCTTTTTCCATTCCAATATAAAATAATTAAGGAGAGGATTAATTCAGAAGCAATTTGTGTTCGTCTCCATTTCTTACCCACAGGTCAGGTTAGATCAGCGTCTATAAAATAGTAAGCAGTGGCTCTCAGAGGTCAGGAATTACAATTGCCTAAGTTAAATTAGAGCGCGTACAGCTGAGAGCTTCAGAATCTAATAAAAAGAAGGAATTCTCTCTTATTTGTTCACTCACCATGATGATCAGACTGACCAAACTAATTTGATCCAGAATCTGAAATTCTAATAACATTCCAACATGCTTTAGACAGCTTGGATAGTATGCTGCAAAATCGTTAAAGAAAATGCAATTAAAATTCCTCTTTTTTGTGGATTACAGAGCTTAGACTGATGGTTGTGCAGATACATGTAACTTCTGACTTGCAGAGGTTCATAATTTGTGATCTTACAAGCTTTGGATATAACTTCCAGAGACCTATCCAAAGCTGCCTTTAAATTGTAAATTTTAGTAATCCATATCAATTACTTTTAAATTAAATTTAGTTTTTAACCTATCGATTCATTTAACTGATTTCTGTCCATTTGTTGATGCTTGGTCCCCCAGCATCTTTAGCAAAAGTTACGTATATAGTATTCGGGGGTGGGGGGGTTGTGCAAAGTAATAATTATGTTAAATAACTCTGTTTCTTTTTAGCATTTGTTCCTCTCTCATTTCACTAGCACATAAATATCCCATTTCAGCCTTTCCAAGTCCTGCTTCCCATTTCCACAGCACTATCTCCATTCCTGATTCCATAAGCGCTGATGTTTCCACCTCTGTCTTCTTCCATTTCTGCTTTTCCAATATTACAAACAGTATATTCAAGATGAAGTTAACAGGGTAACCTTGGGCCATTCGTTCTGTCTCAGCTCAACTACCTCAGAGCGTAGTTGTTGTGGGAAACATAGGAGGAGAAAGGAGTATTAGGTATGCTTGCTGCCTTGAGATGTTTAAAAAATAAAAAAAGAGGGAAATAAATAAATAACACTATTTATTAACTCAACAACATTGTTTTTGTAAGTATTTTTCTTAAAAATAGAAACTGAATGAGTTGAAGTTGTAGGTGGTTACTCAGCTATTTCTCCCCATTTTTAGATAGCAGTAGATAATTTCTGTCTGTATACCTCACCTGTGTTATTACCTGTGTATAAATATAAATTGATGCAGGTGGTCTACTGATCATGCACATTACAATATTTGCAGGCATGAAAAGTTCCGTGTTTACATATATTACTAATTTATATGATTTCCTGCATAAGGCATCTATGAGGTTCTACTTAGAAGAAATGTAGAGTAGATTATCATTTACCATGAACTATGAATAGAAATTTGCACACTAAGAAATTAGATATTGCAAATCTTTTTTTGATGGGCAAATGAAAAGACAAGTACATTATCATTCTTTTATTCCGTGTAATATAGGACTTGCTTATGAGTGATTGATATATAAATCAGGTTAACCTTTAATTTTCAGTAGCAGGTCTTAAGAATCATTGCAAATTTTCAGACCTTTAAGCATTTTTCCTCTGGATTCAGTGCTGTCCCATATCTGAATGCCATTCTTCTTTACAGCCTATCTGAAATACATTTCCAGATATAAAAGAGACAACATCAAGTAGAAACATTGATCCTAGGGGGGCCTGGGGGGCCTATTATGACATGTACAAACTAACCTAATCATGTAAATGCCATGAATTATGTATCTGTATCAAATATCCTGATGCAAGGACATAATTGTGGCATTTGTACAATTACATCATCACATATTTTGGTATTATCAACATTTGCTACAGATATGTCCAATCACAGGGTAATTCCTCATAGATGGAAATATAAAAGCATAGTTAATTGAATTGATTATATAATCATTTATGGAACAAGTATTCCAAGGAAAGGGGATATCTAAGAAATCAGAAGTCAGAAAGTTGAGCACATTCAAGTTCAATCACAAATCAAACGCCGGAAGCAGTGGTGGGTTTCAAATTTTTTTACTACCGGTTCTGTGGGTGTGGCTTGGTAGGCATGGCATGACTTGGTGGGTGTGGCTTGGTGGGCATGGCAGGGGAAGGATACTATAAAATCTCCATTCCCTCCCCATTCTGGGGGAAAGTTACTACAAAATCCTCATTTCCTCTCGATCAGCTGGGACTTGGGAAGCAGAGAATAGATGGGAGCGGGGCCAGTCAGAATTTTTCCGAACTACTCAAAATTTCCACTACCGGTTGTCCAGAACTGGTCAGAATCTGCTGAAACCCACCTCTGGCCAGAACGAAGGAAACTAAAACATTGAATAAGATTCATGCTGAGTGGTAGTGAAAGATTAGCATCCTGCTAGCCACTATAGAAGCATCATTTTGGCTGCAACACAGACTGATATCTGACAGAAAGGAGAATCAGTTCTTGCCAAGGTCAATGTTTGCTGACTAGAACAATGGTGTCGCATGAGCCCAGTTGTTGGAGAAAATGGGACTGAATCCTCTGATTTAAAGAAAACAAAACTTAATAGGAGAAAAATAAAGAAATAATCCCAGTACACAGTCTTAGGTCCTAGTCCTAACCCTAACCCTAACCCTAACCCTAACCTCAGGGGTGGGTTCTACTTACCTTTACTACCGGTTCGTAACAGGAGCGTGGGCGCAGATCATCAATGATGACATCCGGGCGGGTGGGTGGCGCCTCCGACCACTTTTACTACCAGTTCTAAAGAACCGGACAGAACCGGGAGCAACCCACCACTGCCCTAACCCTAACCCTAACCTACAACGGGCCACACAGTTTAGGGATTGCAACTATCGTATAGTCAGACCATGTATAATTGACACTGGATTTTATTATAAATTTTAGTTGTTATTTATTATTTTATACTAGAAGTTTTAAGTGTATATATACTGAGTGCTTTTATTTGTTCTGGTCTAAGACTGTAATAATAAATTGTTGTTGTTGTTGTAGTCTTAGGTCCTAGTCTGGGATTTCTGATGTTCTCCAAACAAATTTGAAAATTAAAAAAAAAAAGATATGAAAAATTTTCTAGTCATAGCCACCTCAAGGTCACTTTGAATATAATGGAACAGAAGTATCCCCACACTCTACAATAAAAGTTGGAAGGAAATGCCTCCTGTTTACATTCTGTTAGTCTACTTGTTTGCATATGATACCTCTAAATAATTATGGTCTTGTCCAGGGGAAATCTAAACTTTGTTACTACCGGTTCTGTGGGCGTGGCTTGGTGGGGGGGGTGTAATGTGACTGGGTGGGCATGGCCAACTTTTTTTTTTTTTTACTTTTAAAAGCATTTTTTCTACAACCTTAAGAGGTTGCAGAAAATAATGCTTTTAAAAGCCTCTGATGATTCAGCTGGGATCATCAGAGGCTTTTAAAGACACTTTTTTTCCTACAATCTCTTTGGCCAAAGAGATTGCAGAAAAAGATGCTTTTAGAAGCCTCTGACGATCAGGCAACTCAGCTGGGATCGCCAGAGGCTTTTAAAGGCATTTTTTTCTACAACCTCTTCGGCCAAAGAGGTTGTAGAAAAAATGCTTTTAAAAATTTTAAAAAACAGCCTCTGATGATTGCATGACTCAGCTGGGCATGGGGTGGGGGCAGGGATTTTTGCTACCAGTTCTCCGAACCACCCACAGCCATCGCTACCGGATCGGGCAATCCGGTCCGAAGCGGGAGCATTTCACCCCTGGTCCTGTCCATACAGCATGTCCACATGTATTCAACAAGCAAAGGGTGATGGGATTATATTAAATGGCTCCTTGCTGATTTTTTTAAAAATGTAGAATGACATTATAGCATAAAGACTATGCTTGTTCACATTAGGTGAACATGCAGAGTCCCTTTATGTGAATGTGACCTGCAAAAAAAAAACCCCAATATAAATCTAACTACATACATAGATACATATATTCTCTCTCCCTCTCTCTCTCTCACACACACATACACACACACTCCATTAATATCTAGGGATAAGACTCTCTCTCTCCTTCATTCATTGTATTCTCAAAATATACTTTCACAGATTTCTACCTAAACATTTAGCTGTAGATACCCTGTTTCCCCAAAAATAAGACATCCCCTGATAATAAGCTCAATCGGGCTTTTGACTGCATGCGCTAAAATAAACCTCCCCCCAAAAATAAGCCCTCCCTGAAAATATTTAAATGTAGAACTGGAAATCAGGTAAAACGGCAAGAGAAGCCCCATCTTGCTCCATGCACCTCAAAATAATAAGACCTCCCTGAAAATAAGGCCAAGCGCTTATTTTGGGGTTCAAAAAAATATAAGACAGGGTCTTATTTTTGGGGAAACACAGTACTGAGAGATTGCCTTCTATTCCTTCTATTGCCATCGTAAACATGTAGAAGTCTGAATGGCCCAAATACATGCATACACCCAAACTTATGTTTCCAGGAAAGCCCCCAGCAATTCAGAGTCCCCTAAGGTTGAAAAATACCCCTGCCTGACAGCAAGTTTCTAGACCCTAAATTGTATTTGGATTATAGCTTAATCCATCCTAGTGTCAAGATCTTTCTCAAATCCCTTTATCTATACTATATTTCACCTCAAGCCAGCTCTTCTTGTCAATTAAATCGAAATAATCAACAGTGGCAGATAGGTGTCAGATTCAACTGGGTCATCTCTTGAATCCCAGTATATTCTATTAGAGATTATTTTAATATACTTTTTTGAATCTTTACAATTAAAAAACTAAGAACTAATTCAAACTGAAAGAAATAAAAGAATTATTAAAAACAGAAAGTGCAGAAAAGAAGGGGAAATAGAAAAAAATAGTTAAAAATAAGAGAAAAGGAAAGGAAAAGTAATATGTTGAAGAAATGATTCCCCCCTTCATAACAAATTATACAGTAAATAGTTTTAATAATTTATCATCTTTTCTTAAAATACAACAAATGATGTTTTGTTCTATATGTCCTCTCTTATCTATAAGCAAGTTTTTAAAGCTTCATCATTCAGTCCTTATGAATGCATCTTTTTTAACCTTGGTCAAATAAACCAACTTTATATTCCTTCCTTTCACAATCTTTATGTTTCAATTACTGCCCTAGAACCTGATTTCTTTTCACTTTTTCATTTCTGAAATTCTGACATATCTTATTACAAACTTCTTTCTTGAGAGTCTAACTAAATTGGTGCATCTGTCATAAATCCTTTCCCTGTTAGATGTCCCACCATTCCTAAAATCCTCCCTACAGCCAGGTGCAAAAGCCAAAGAGAAAGGCAGTACTAGAATGTCTCCTCTTCCTCGGGACTATTTTTTTTTTTAAGAATTTTCTTCCCATTGTAAGAGCAAGAATTTAGCTACATCAGTTTCATGCCTGGCAAAGTTTTTATGCCATTTGGTAGGAGCATAGCTTGGACTTTCAGCATGTGACCTTTTAGCCTTCCTGATCCATCTCTTCCTGATCAGAATTGCACATTCAGGAACTAAATAACAGCAAAATCTTCCCAGACACAAACCTGTTATTTTATTGTCGTCAAATAAGAAATCATGATATGAAGATCTACCCATTAGATAACACAGCAATTGAGAGATAGAGATACTGATATAGGAATGTCAGCCCCAGCATGTACAGCAGGGGTGAAATCCAGCAGGTTCTAACAGGTTCTGGAAAACCAGTAGCAGAAATTTTGAGCAGTTTGGAGAATCGGTAATGGAAATTTTGAGTAGTTTGGAGAACTGGCAAATACCACCTCTGGCTGGCCCCAGAGTGGAGAGGGAATGGAGATTTTGCAATATCCTTCCCCCAGGAGTGGGGAGGGAATGGGGATTTTGCAGTATCCTTCCCCTGGAGTGGGGTGGAAATGGAGATTTTGCAGTATCCTTCTCTTGCCACGCCCACCAAGCCACGTCCATCAAGCCACACCATGCTCACCAAGCCACGCCCACAGAACCGGTACTAATTGGATTTCACCACTGATGTACAGTAAACGTTATGGTTTTCTTCCTGCCCTTTCAAGTAAATAGACCCCTAGCCATTCCTTGCCCACACTTGAAATTGGGAGTATGTGTTCAGTATTTATACAACAATTCAGGCAGACACCACCACCACCCTCACCAAACTCAGCATTACAGTGGGATATAAATATAGTCTACCAAATAGATGAGGGATAGCCAAATTTACAAAATAAGGCAATACAAAACTTTAATGTTTTGCTTGAATCACACTTATGAAATAGATTCACAAATCAAAGCAGAAACTTCTGCTTCTGAGGCCTCTAGGGGCTTTGTAGTATTTTGATACAGATTTGCAGATTTGGTGGCTGTTCTACTGCTTCTCTGGGCTATTACAAATAAGGTACAACATTACAACTTTTCTTTTTTTTTTTTTTTCAGAACTGACTAGGGTGATAGCTCTCTGATATTGACATGAGTGGCCAGACAATGAGATTTATTATCTCATTAAATTCAGCATCTTCATAGCAGCCAGACTAACGTTCTTTGGACTTCATTCGGTTTCTACTTTATTCAGCAATGATCAGCCAACAGTTTAATTTTGCTTTGCTCTTAAGATGATAAGTTATCATTCAAATAACTAATTTTTCAATAGATAATGTACCCGTTAGAGTGGATAACACAGATGTTACTAAGTTAACTTCTATGCAAGGCAGAAGACTCAGAGACCCCAACCAATACTCCAAAATAAGCTGTGACAAAGGGATTCTCATCAGTGGTGGGTTTCAAAAATTTTTACTACCGGTTCTGTGGGTGTGGCTTGGTGGGTGTGGCATGGCTCTGTGGGTGTGGCTTGGTGGGCATGGCAGGGGAAGGATACCGTAAAATGTCGGTTCCCACCCCAATCCAGGGGAAGGTTACTACAAAATCCCCATTTCCTCCCAATCAGCAGGACTTGGGAGGCAGAGAATAGATGGGGGTGGGGCCAGTCAGAATTTTTACTACCGGTTCTCCAAACTACGCAAAATTTCCGCTACCGGTTCTCCAGAACTGGTCAGAACCTGCTGAAACCCACCTCTGATTCTCATTCTCATTTTTAATTCTTTGATTATTTCTTTAATAAGTAATGTTCTAAGGTTATGACAGATGAATTTTCTCTTGACATCTAGAGAAGAATGGCCTTATCAATGAAATAAAACTTGAATAGGGAATGTTTCAGGAAATACGTTAGACCCATATGTATGGATTTAAAAAAAAATCTATATTTCCACAAATAGAGAAATGTGAAAACTGCAATACACTGAGTCCATAAAAGTTTAACTGTTCATTTGAAATCATTTTTTTGCATCTACTAAAGGTATAATATCTTTTTTATTTCATTTTAAATTTATTTACTTGAATATGTGATGGAATAGATTTATGAAATTTCACTCTTTAAACCATTTAAAAAGTGGAATATGTCTCATAATGTAATAATAAATCCAAGACAATTATTGTTCTCCAACCTTTGCTTTTTAGAGACTACTTAATTTTACTATTTTTAAAGGCACCTTCATCAAAAATATTCTTCTTTTTTCTAAAATTATTGTCTCCTTTATCTGTTTAAAACTTTCTTAAATCACAATTTTGTTAAGTTTTTTGCTTTTTTTAAAGATAGTTCTCTATCTATCTATCTTAAGATCTGTCTTAAGTTGTAAATTAATTGTATCTGAAAGTGTTTAAGAAAATGAGGCTTTTGCAGGTCAAATATCCACAAGGCTGTACAGTAGTTTTGACTGCATTAGAAATCCTTCAGCTCTCAAGCCACTCAACCCACAATCAACCATAAGAAATTTGATTTCTGTGGTGTCCTAATAAGGAAACACTATCCAGAGCACAAATGGGTGATCTCTCGAACTCTTTTCTGGAGAGAATGTTGTCAGCCAGACCTTGCTACTTGGCCATCAGTCTTTGCCACAGTGTTGTTCCTTGTTGCAGAGGGGCTTGCAGGGGCTTCTAACTCACCATAAGTCCTCACCCAGAACCTCCTTTTTAGGGAAAGTTATTGAGACGGTAGTTGGCACTCAACTGCAGAGAACCCTAAATAAAGCAGATCATCTGATTCAGGCCAAAGTAAAGTGGTTGCACTTAAGACAAAGGTGGTGCAACTGTCCTGGCCCTCATAGACCTCTGAGTGGCTCTCAGTACCACCAATCATGGTAACCCTCTGGCTTTGAGTAATGGGAATGGGAGGCACTATCTTACAGTGTTTCTCCTTCCACTCTGGCTAGTTCTAGTCAGCCTTATGAGGAAAGGTCCGGCTGAAGACCTCTACAGCATAGGGTGCCTCAGGACTCATTTCTCACCTCTCCTCTTTAATTTCTGCATGAAACTTCTGGGTGACATCATTTTTTAGTACAGGGTACAATATCATCAGTGTGCTGGTGATAATCAATTATATCTCTTTATCCCTGATTAGTCAGGTGATGTTAACCCAGGGCCTGAAGGATGGGGAAGGATTGTTACAGACTTAATCCTCTTAAGACAGAGTTGCTTTGGAGTTTCGGCCTCCTAGGGTCCAATGAAATGTCACCTTTAATCCTTGATAGGACAATCTTTCCTCAGACAAAGCTGGTGAGTAATTTGGTCCTTCTGGACTCATGGCTGTTGCTTGAGCAGCAAGTGGCAGTTGTGGCTGGGGGTGGGAACTCTGTGATTTGAAGAGATTCATATGGGTGCACCAACTGCGCCCATTCCTGCACCAGTAGGCCTTGCTCATGTTCATACATGCCTTGGCTGGGCTATTGCAATACATTATATGTGGAGATGCCCTTGAAAACCATCCAGAAGTTACAACTGTTCCAGAATGCAGTGGCATATGTAGTGTTAGATACCTCTCAGCTTGCCAATCCTATATCACTACACAATCTGCACTGGAAAACAGTCTAGTTTCTAGTGACATTTCAGAGAACCCCAGTTAAAAAATGGCTTTCATGAGGCTATCTTTCTTCAATTCTTTTGAATGGTTCTTTCTTTCTTTAGTTATTTATTAGTTAGACTTCTATACCACTTCAAAGTGCTTTACAGCCCTTTCTAAGCAGTTTATAAAGTTAGCATATAGTATATTGCATATTAACATATTGCATTAGCATATTGCCCCCAACAATCTGGGTCCTCATTTTACCTACCTCGGAAGGATGGAAGGCTGTGTCAACCTTGAGCCGGTGAGATTTGATCTGCTGATCTGATCAAACTTTGCATTAAAAGCGGTGGTGGGTTGCTACCAATTCGCCCCAGATCGGGCGAACCAATAGTGGCACTGGCAGGAGGCTCCACCCACACACCCGGATGCTTCTGCGAACCGGTAGCGATGGGATTTGAAACCCGCCCCTGATTAAAAGCTAACTAGCTGAAATGTGGAAGGATATACATTTCAGCTAGTTATCTTGTTTGAACATGCTATTTGGGGGATGGGGGAGAATAGTTATATGTGAAAAAATGGTGATGCTAATACATTGTTCTTTGTATATGAAAAAGCCCTGAATTTGGCTGATATTTTCTGCATGATATTTGATTATGTGCCAGCAAGCTGGTATCAGTCTTAGTGATCATATAGATTTTCTTCATGAACATGATATTTAATGTTCAGTAAAACAAATACCTATAGATTGATTACTTAATGATGACAATTTTTATTGCTTGCTTACAAATTCTGAGATTATTAACTAGTTTTATTCAAAATGAATGTGTACACTATAGGTTAACAGCACAGAAATTCTTTTTTAAAATGATTTTTTTTGCATTCCCCAGATTTAATTGGCCTGAATATATTGGCTTAATATATTTCAGCTATACAGTTGTATTGGTCTTTAAAAATGGATTTCCCTTGCCAATCCTTTGCAATTTCTAACCTCTCTGCTGTAAACTGTTCAGCATGCTTCCATTATACATTATACCCAAAAATTGTTTTCAATAATAAAGTTCATCAGCTAGGACTAAATGTATTTATAAGTTAACAGTCCTTTCCCGGCAATGTCATTGTGAGAATCACTTGTTTTTATGTAATTTTTAACAGGAAAAGGAGACACTTCAGAGAGCAGATTAAGTGTGTCACAGAAGTTCAATGTTGTGGTTATATTTATTTTGTTACAGATTAATTCCTACATTAATTACCGTATTTTTTTTCCTCTTTCAGGGGACAAAATAATTTGGGCAGTCTTGAACCTCTAATCTAGACAGGCAGTGGGTCATCTTAGATCAGCTCTGTCTAGTTTTCCATTCTTTTGGTTACAGCAAAAGAGTTTTCAAAGGCCAATGTTCCTGACATTTTATTTGAAAAGAAGCCACAACAGCCACAAATCTACCATTCTTTAACCTTCGCGAAAAATTTATTTCACAGCCAAAAAAAAAAAAAGAAGGCAAAAACCCCACTTCCCTGCTAACCCAACCAGCTGCTGTCAGATCAAGAAGTGGTCTTGCAGGAAGAATGGGACCGAGATGAATATGCATAAGGAGAGCATTAAGCAAGTTGCAAAGTCTGGGTTTTTCTCTCTCTTCCTGGTTTAAGACTTTTTTTTCTGCCTTGGAACAGAGGCAGTACTGTCATACACACAGGGATGAAATCCAGCAGGTTCTGACAGGTTCTGGAGAATCAATAGCAGAAATTTTGAGCAGTTCAGAGAACCAGTAGTGGAAATTTTGAACAGTTCGAAGAACTGGCAAATACGACTTCTGGCTGGCCTCAGAGTAGGGTGGAAATGGAGACTTTGCAATATCCTTCCCCCAGGAGTGGGGAGGGAATGGGGATTTTGCAGTATTCTTCCCCTGGAGTGGGGTGGGAATGGAGATTTTGCAGTATCCTTCCCCTGCCATGCCCACCAAGCCACACCATGTCCACCAAGCCACGCCTACAGAACCGGTAGTAAAAAAAATTAGATTTCACCACTGCATACACGGCTCTTCTAAAGGCTTCTGAGACCATACTGGAGGATTAGCCAGCAAGCTGAGCCTAACATTCATTACAGAGATGAAAAGAAGCCAGGAACAGGACTTGTGTTTGTTTATTAGATTTATAGCTCACTTTTCTCCCACCATGGTGCTTCAAAGTGGCTGATAAAAATAAAACAGCATTAAACTAAGCAGAAATAAATCAAGCCAAAAAGCGTGAAGCATAGCAATAAAGCAGTATGAAACATAACAACCAAAGGAAACAAACAGCAGCCAGCCTGTTAAAAGCTACTGTACATCAATGCACAAATGGACTTAAATGTCTGCCTAAAAAGAAGTATCTTAAAGGGCAAAAAGTCAACAATGAAGGAACTAATCCAACCTTTTTTGGCCACAATTTCCAAATTCCAGGAACAGCTTCTAAGAATATGCACAGCCTCTGCTATTATTGTATATTCTGCCTTTTCTCCAGGAATTTAAGAGAATTAATATAACATCCCTTCCTATTTTCCCACAAAAACCACCCTGAGAGATAGACTAGGCTGCAAGATAACAACCAGCTGGAGGTTACCCAATGAATTTCTATGGTTGAAACCAGATTGGACCCTGGGTCAGAAACAACCATGGTTGAGTCCCAATCCGAGACTCAGTGGTGGGATTCAGCCAGTTCGCACCACTTTGGGAGAACGGTTGTTAACTTTCTGAGCAGTTTGGTGAACTGGTTGTTGGAAGAAATCATTAGGACAGAGAACCGCTTGTTAAATTACTGGAATCCCACCACTGCCTAGACTGACAGTTTCATCACTAGACTACCCTGTTAGGTTATTGTTATTGGAGAAGTAGAGTTGAGTGTCCTCAGCCTAATGATAGTGATTCCCAGATTCCTGAAGGTCATCTTCAACAGTTTAATATAGATGCTAAATAGCACTAGGAGCAAAATAGTACCCGGTGTAGCCCACATCGAAACTTCCAGGATCAAAAGAGAAAGTCATCTAGTACTGTTAATCACCACATACACACACAAATCACAGAAGACCCATCCAAAATTCATGTGGTCAATGGCATCGATGTAGTGTTGTGACAACAAAGAAAATTACAAGTTGACAACTCAAACTTAATATTCAATCATTATGGAATCACATAACACCCTAGCCCAGGCCTGTCAAATTGGTGACTCGTGGGCCGGATATAGCCCACACAGGCCAAACCCACCCCAGCTCCGCAAAGGCAAAAAACATTCTGATGCGTCATGATACAGTCTGCGATGCGATCAGGTTTGACATCCCTATCCTAGACCAATGCCTGACAAAAAACAACATTAGACACATCTATACATTCTGTATTAAAAGGAGGGTTCAAATTATTATGAGGACAAGTGATTTTTACCCTCAAAGTGCCTTACAAATCTATCACAGCAGATATCTGATAGACGGCAGCAAATTCCTTACTTAAAAGCTTCTGTTGGCTTCTTGAGGCTGCATGGATCCATCTCTTTTTCATAACTTTTCCTTCCCCCACTATCCGGGCCAATGTCCTCTTGATCTGAGGCAAACACTAAATTACAGATGTTCTTGGCTCTATGGACAATTTAAACAGACTCGTGGTTATTATGAATGATATTAAGTTCTGAACTGGCCCTGTTAAATCAATCAAGATCACCATCTTGGAGTTATTCAATACCATGCTAGAGACTACCACATCTAATTCAGTTAGGAAGATTGCTATATATCAGAATAAGCAGTACACCAACAGTCTATCTTGTTGACCCAACATCAAGTAAAACACCTTATAATCACTCCAGTTTGGACTGGTAAGTAAGGTATATTCCTGTAGACCATAGTGAATCTGCAGTCTTTATTAAGTCCTCAGCAATGTGCCAATATAAGGTGCAGTAGACAAGAGCTGTCAATTAAGCTTCTTTCAGAGTCTGTGAGATAGCTTCAAAGCCTGGAAACTTTGAGATATCTGTGGCATCAACTTTATGGCAATCCATTTTGTTTGATGGGATTCTTATTTGGGAAGCTACAACAAAGATATGGATGACTTGATATGACCTTTATAGATTTAAACCAATAAAAATGTCCATTTGGACATTTTAGATGTTTACATATTGGTAGGGATCTCCGAAGGTTCTCAGAAGCTAAGTAGAGTTGGGCCTGGCTAATGCTTGGGTAAACACTTTTAGCTAGCCTGGAAATTTCAAAAACATACTGGAAGAAGGCAGTGAGCAAGTACTCCTTCTGTATTGCCCACAAATCTGCATAGAGTCAATTAGCAATCAAGGTCAAATCAAGAACAGTTTACATTTTTTTTTAGTCCCAGTAATCCTAGAACTCTGTGGTTATTATGTAGTATAGAACCATCATCATCATCTATCAATCAACCTAGTCATCTGACAGTCTTGAAGTTTATGTTATCTTAAAAACCTGCACTAATTCTGAGAATATGTCTCTAAAAAGGATTTGCTTATATTTACATGTCATTCTATTTTTCCTTTCCTCCCAAGATGCTACTGAGAAAGTCTTAAAGAAATACAGAAGAGAAGCACTGGTGAAAATTCTGCGTCCAACCCTAGCAGAATCTTTCAGCAGATGGTACTGCGTTCTGTATACTCTACTTTGCGGTTTGGTATTTATTTGGAAATATATTCAAGACAGTTTCATAATGAAACCAACGAAAGCAACTGCAAAAGAACTTCAAAAAGAACACAGAAAAAAGAGAAGTATGTAAAACATCTGTAAAGGACTGCAAGTTGGCACTTTGTTATTTTCAAAATGGTCAGAGTTGCAACATTTCAGCATGCAAGCTTCCATGCATACCCTAAAACATATATATTCTTACTATGAAAAAGCATATCTATCAATCTCAAATCTCTCTGCTCTGTTGGGGGGAAGGGAGACAAAGACAATAGATCAGGCATAGGACAACCCATACTGATTGTAATGGCGTGATTGAGGGACGTTGCAAAGGTCATAAATGTGGACATTGGTTGTAAAGTTATTTTTTTTTTAGCATTGTTATAATTTTGAGTAATTGCTAAATAAAGCAATCAGTAAGTGAGGCCTACCTGTATATTAAACAAAATGTTTTTAAATTTTAAAAATATTTCATCCTTTTTTTCTGCTTATAAAGTTATGTTTTACTGAAAGCTCTGGAACAATTGAACACATTACATTGTGCTTTTGTAGCTACAGGTTGGATCCAGAGTAAGCTCAATAAAATTAATGGCTACCTGTCATATTTATTTCAATGACTCTCTTCTAAGCATTTAATCTACAGATTAAATTAAGAAAAAGACCAAGAAGGAATCATCCTGAAAGTTCATCTAATCCCATTCATGATCATTGCTATATGTTTCCTCTTGCATGTAAATGTGCTTCATTTCCAAATGCATAAGAAATTTTGGAAGGAATCTGTGCAGGATTCTTTGTTACTATCTAAACAAGGAATTTGCAGATTGAATCATTCAAATCTATTCACAATCAGTATTTGTTCCTACTGTTCCTTAAGAATTGAAATATTTGGCAGGGTGACATCAGGGAACTATGATGTGTCTCAAACAACAAGGAAGTAGCAAAGTTCTTTGTTATGTTATAAAATCTTTCTCAATTCTCAGCTATGACTTCCAATTCTCAAACCGTTAATTACTTGGTCCAAAAATGTTTCTCTCGGTTTTTATATGGAACTTGAAGTGACAATTTATGTGACTGGAAACACAAACTTGTCAGGGAGATATTTACTGTAGTATTAAAAGGATGTGAGTGTATTATTAAAAGGATGTGAGCAAAGGAGGGGTTTTTTTAAAAAAATCTGTCAATATTAAATGCACAAAGAAATCAGAAACAATATGGAAATGCAAAGAACTTTGTTCAAATGAATAAGTGATTCAGAATCATTGTGACAAAATATTAACTCAGTGTGACAGAACTTCCAGGCAAAATAATTTGTTCTGAGCTTTCACTACAATTCTGCTGCAAAAATGCAAGGGGAAATGCAATGGACTGTCACATCTTCGAGAAATAAAGTACTTGTGTAGCTATGCAATGTCTACACCACTGTTTCTCAACCTTAACAACTCTCAAGAGTTCATCTCCCAGAATTCCCCAGTCAATTTCCTTTTCATAAAGACTGAAGGCAAAGTAGCAAGAAGCTGATGTCCCTTCCCACAATAATTCATTGTATGCGTCCTACGATCATTCATTGATCAGTGTGGAACAAGAAAGTCATAATTATTATTAGTATTATTATGGTTGTTTTGGGCATCTTGCAACAATCAAACAGAGATTACCATAACATCATGATGATGATGATGATGATGATGATGATGATGATGATGATGATGATGCAATATTTTGTAATTCAATTGAGTCAAAACTTTGGAAGTTGGTTAGAGAGACTCTGGGAAGCAGGTAGAAGAGGAAGAATTCAGTGATGTGAGAACCCAAATGTGGGGGCTGTGGGAAGGAAACAAAGAAAACCTCTGACTTAATTGGCTTTCTATTAGTCCACCTGGGAATTTACTCTTACAGTTTTCAAGTTTTTTTTCATGCTGATTAGCACCCAAAATATTTCTAAAATAGTTATAATTTTCACTTCTTGGGTTTGCTAACTACATGGGGCTTCACACTCAGACTGGGTGTAAAAAGAAAATTTGAGTAACTCCTTCCTTCCAGCGTTTAAGTAGCTCTAATCAGATTTAAGATGATTGGGAAGTTTGCAATAATTCCTCTTTTTATTTGTGGAATGAATAAAAGTTATATTGGAAAACATGCAAAAAGAAGTTGTTGTTGCTCATTACTGTTTCATGTTTCACCAGGAAGTTGAAAGTAAATCTGGAGATCCAGCATTTAGTTCTGAAACTTTTTTCCTATTAATAATGAGGATCTCTATCAGGTTGGTTTCAAAATGAGTAAAGTAAATTGTTCATTACTTGAAGGACCAATTTACATTGCATTGGTCTGCAACAGAAAATGAGCAAATGATACGGAAAAGGAGGGACATTCCTGAAACATCATCATCATTCATCGTTATACATTTATATTCCACAAGTTCTCTGACAGCTAAAGTAGTATAGACCACAGCAATAGCAATAGCAATAGCACTTAGACTTATATACCACTTCATAGTGCTTTACAACCCTCTCTAAGCAGTTTACAGAGTCAGCATATTGCCCCCAACAATCTGGATCCTCATTTTACTAAGGATGGAAGGCTGAGTCAACCTTGAGCCTGGTGAGATTCGAACTGCCAAACTGCAGGCAGCTGGCAATCAGTAGAAGTAGCCTGCAGTACTGGATTCTAATCACTGTACCACCAGAGCTCAATTGGAGAGTAGGTCAACTGATGTCAATTTAGGTTTCTGTGATTTATTTATTTACTATGTACTAAATTTATATGATGCCCAGCTCCCAGTGACTCTGAATGGTTTACAAATTTTGAAAAAAAAAATCTTTTAAAAATCATTAAAACAAGAAAATAACATGAAAGCAAAAAATAACAAAGATGGCAGAAATAACAGGTCCAAGTGATCCAGTCCAACAAATGGTGGGACAATATTATCTGGACTTTCCCATAAATTCCATAAATCCCTTCTAGTTCCTTCTTGCTAGGAGTTTCCACATCATATGTGTTGCTAGTTTAGTTATCCTGGTTAGGCCCAATATAAGAGACTGTAGACTTTCTTGTAATAATAATGTTTATTTCTCTTCTTTCTCAGGAACACATTTGGACAGCTATCAATCTGAGAGGAGCGAAAGCTTATATACAGAAGAGGCGGGGCTAATGGTAAGTAGTAACCAATGGTAAGTGACACAATGACATCACACAGTGACATATACACAAGCACACATATTTACTGATAGCAGGTTAGGTATTTTCAACTGTAACAAATCCCCCTCTAAAATACCTAACTAATGATGGGTTATTAAGATTATATATGTACATTAAGTTTGGAAGTCAAATATACATGTTGTTTGGTTGCTAATGGCTTAGTGAGGATATCAGCAATTTGTTCATTAGTATCGCAGTGAACAGCTTTAATGAATCCTATACTTGACAGTTGCCTCACATGTTTATATTTGATGTCGATATGTCGAGATTGTTGGCCTATTGCTTCGGAAACTGATATATCTATCGCTGCCTTATTATCCTCATTGATGATAATTGGATAAATAGGTTCATCCCACACATTAGATAACAAATCATCGAACCAAGTTACATTATTAACCACTTTGGATAAGCAAACGTACTCGGCTTCTGCTGTAGAGGTGGCAATTAAGTTCTGTTTGCCAGTGTACCAGTGCACCGCACAACCATTTATAAGAAAAACATATCCAGAAGTGCTTTTTCTGCTTTTTGAATCAGTAGCCCAATCTGCATCGGCGTAGCAGGTCAAAGTTGGTTTTTCAGAAATGAATGGTTCTAAGTATAGACATACATTAATGCTAGATTTCAGATATCTCAAAATTCTCTTGATTCCTTCCCAATGGTATAAGTTAGGATTGCTTACATGTCTCGACAACAAATTTACGGCAAGGGTGATGTCAGGCCTAGTCCAATTAGATATGTATAATAAAGACCCAATAATTGATTGATATAAAGTGTTATCCTTGAATGGCTCATATTCATTGTACACATTTCTATAAAAATCAGTTGACATGGGAATTTCACAAATTTTTGAGTTAACCATATTACATTTTTGTATGAGTTCTATAATCTTGTCTTTCTGAGATAATTTGAATCCCTTATCTGTTTTGTCAATTTGGACTCCTAAATACTTATTTACCTTTCCTAATATTTTTAAGTTGAAATTTTTGCCTAATTGTTCAGCAAAATTATCACATTTAACCTTGTCACATCCAAAATATAATATATCATCAACATAAATCAAAACATATTCAATAGAATCATTATTTCTTTTTGTGAAAAAAACAAAAATCAGATGAAGTAGCCACAAAGCCTATATCGTTAAGTATCTTTGATAAACACTCATACCACCGTTTGCCAGACTGTTTTAGTCCATAAAGGCTCTTATTCAATAGCCAAATTTCTCCCTTTTTTGTATCCTTTCCTGGGGGTGCTTTTACATAAATTTCTTTATCGAGATCAGCATGCAGATAGGCTGTCTGTACATCAAATTGATATACTTCCAGATTTAAAATGGAAGCTAATACTAATGCTGTTTTCACACTTTCTGATCTAACGGTTGGGGAGTATGTGTCTTCATAGTCATCCGGAAACCTTCGGGCAAAACCTTGAGCCACTAACCTGGCTTTGTATAAGAATTTACCATCCTCTAGCTCTTTGATTTTATAGATCCATCTAGTGCCAATGGGGGACTTCTCAGTGGGTAGATCTGTTGGTGTAAATACATTTAGTTCTTTTAAACTGTCCATCTCTTTTTTCATTGCTTCCTCCCACTTACTTTTTTCTTCTAGAGGTAACTTAAGTATGTCATCATATGTGTTGGGAGTCAGGTGTTTAGCTTGAATAGACAGTACATAATCATCTAACCTTTTAGGGATTGTGCCCCTATTGGATCTAATGGGCCTATTCTGGGGATGTTCATTGCTATGCATATATTTAGCTTCTTTTTCAGTTAATTGATCTACCTTCAAAGTGGGGTGTCCTTTCTTCCATTCATCATTAATTATTTTTGGGCATTTGATTCTGTATATATTTCGTTAAGATGTAATTTTGACCAGTTCATGTGTTCATGAAACACGGCAGATCTGGATACAACGAAATGGTTATTTTTATCAATGAAGCGATATCCCTTGGTTCCTGATTCGTACCCCATAAATATTAGTCTTTTGGATACTTTCTCTCCTTTGCGCCTTAATTGTGAGGGGACATATACATCAGCTGATACACCAAATACGTGTAGATGTCCAATTTTTGGTTTCCTTCCATACATGAGTTCGTATGGAGTCTTGTTGATTGTACTGGACCATAAGCGATTTATAGTGTAATTGGAATAAGTAAGGGCTTCAGCCCAGAATGATTGGCTTAAGCCAGCATTGTCTAACACACATTTAACCATGGTTTGTAGCAAACCATTCTTTCTTTCAGAAACTCCATTTTGGAATGGGGAAAATGGACAAGATTTAAAGTGCAATATTCCTTGTGATTTTAGCCAATTTGAAAATTCGTTGGATAGGAACTCCGCCCCCCTGTCAGTCATTATTTGTTTAATTTTAATATTGTGTTGCATTTCTACCATTTTAAAAAACTCCTTAAATTTTTTGAAAACCTCACTTTTGTGGTTAAGGGTATATACAAAACCGAATCTACTGTAGTCATCGACTATGGTTAGAAAGTATCTTTTTTTATATTTAATTGAAGGTTTTAATGGGCCTATTACATCCATATGAATTAATTGAAAAATTGATTGTGTGGTGCGAGTGGCTTTTTTGGGTTTGGGTTTGTTTTTAAGTTTGGATGAATTGCACACAGAGCATTCTAAATAATTTTTACAGTTCTTTATTTTTAAATCTTCGGAACACTCTAACATTTTTCGTATGACGGGAAAACTTGCGTGTCCTAACTTTCTGTGGAGTAAGTGACTACAATTATCATGTATAGGTCTTCCATTGTTTAAGTTTTCAGACATATTAGTATCAGTGGTTGATGCATTATCATTATTACTTTCATCATGACTATCTGAATTTGGCCTTTGTTTCTTAATTGATAGTTTGCGTAGATTAATTCGCTATCTTGTGGCAGTAGGTATGTTAGTCCGTCATTTGTGAATAGCTTACCTATGTTTCTGTTGTCTTTAGTCATAAATACCTTTCCACCTCTGAAAGTGGTCTCTACTTCATTCTCTCTACTTAATTTTAGAGTTGCCAATATATTATTTGGGATTTCAGGTACAAATAGTACCCCCTCTATTTTTCCTATACCCTTTATATGCGTGTCTCCTATTCCTCTCACTAGGACTTTATTTTGGTTTGCTACTCTAATGTAATATTTCTTTTCAGTGAAGTTGCTTAATATTTCTCTATTGTGAGTTGTATGACATGTGGCTCCAGAATCGATGAGCCAAGTGTTGAGTGAATCAGATATTAAAGTATCATTGTTTCTTATTCCATATAGCGATCCTTTCTTATTTTCTCTAGGGTTATTTCTGTACATTTGTCTTTCTCTAGAATGTGGTGATTCTCTCCGTTTATACCTGTAGTCTGGGGAAATAGAGGCAATTAATATATAATATGCTTTGTGATGGAGGCAGTCTATTTCATAGGTCCAAGGCTTATCTGGTGGGTTATCAATAAAAAATAAAACATTCTCTTTCAAATATGTAATCTGTAAACACTGGTTCCATTCCATTAAGTTGCTTCCATCTAATTTCAATTTTATAAAGTCTGAAGGTATTGTCCCTGAGTGTTGTGCAGTGTTATTCATGTTTAGTAGCTGTCCATGGTTTAAGACCTTAGCATACTCGCAATAAGGCCTGGGTATGGTAGATGTATGTCTGTATTTACTTATCTCTATGTTGCGCTGACTTGTATCTATGTTTTCTTCTTTTTTCTTTGCAGGCTCGTTCTGCGCATGCTCAGTCCTCATTCTTCTCCAGCGGTCGGCGAGGGAGGTTCCTGTGTCTGCAGCTCCCGGGGTGAAGTCCCAGACGGCCTTCTGTTATTCGGTTTTGTTTCCAGAGGGCCTCTGGTGACTGAAGGATGCCTGGGGTGCTGCTCTGTTCGTCGGGGAGTCTTCGAAGTCGCGAGGATCGAGGGAGAAGACACCGGAGGCTTGTCGGCCATTTTCTCTGAAGTCGCCAGTAAGTGGAGCTCGAGGCGGGCTGCCATTGCCGATGGAGCCGGGTTGCTCAGGGAGTCGCTCTTCGGTAGGTGAGTATGATTGCCAGCGCGTCTTTTTTCGGGTGGCTAGGTCTTTCTTTAGACAGTCTATTTCTTTTTGGCTTTTGGTAGATGGTAGTTTAGAATTTTCTATTTCGTTTTCTGGTTGTTCATTTGGTATTGTTAGTTTAGTCCCGAGTGCTGCAGTCAGCACTTGTATAGCATTGTCTATTTCTACTTCAGTAGGTTGAGCTTTGTTTTGTTTAAATAATTGTTTTTTATTTGTTTTGGGGCTCGAGTAGTCATCTTCTTGGTAGGTTTTGTTTTTTATTTCATAGTTTGAGGTTTGGAATTCTTTTAGTAATTGGTCGGGCATTTTAGAGGTATTAGGTGGGTAAGATGGCTGCCATGAAAAAGGCGGGAAGCTGTCGCCATCTTCGATGTCGTTTTTGAAGTCAGTGGTTGAGTTTCTTACCTTGCAGTTTTCTTGTTTGTTATTTTCGTTATCTGCTGCTGTTCCGTGGTCGTTTATCATGCTGCGGATTTTCACAAGCAGATTCGATTCAACTGTAGTTGTTTCTAGTAATTGTAGTATTTTTCTTTTTACCTCATCTTCTTTGTTTGGTGTTGAGAAAGTTTGTTCTGCTCCAGCTAGTGGTTGTTTGTTTTGTGTTAGCAGTTCATTTTCTTGTAATTGCGTTTGTTTCTTAATGTTTTCAGGTAGTGTATATTTGTCAGGAGTCAGTTGAGCTGCCATTCTTTTCGTTATGTATCTGGTGGCAGGTCTTCTTTTGTCGTTTTGTGAGTCTTGCATCTTTATGTTCGGTTGGGCCTACCAAACCATCCTCTGCTACCAATTTGTTGCTAGTTTAGTTATCCTGGTTAGGCCCAATATAAGAGACTGTAGACTTTCTTGTAATAATAATGTTTATTTCTCTTCTTTCTCAGGAACACATTTGGACAGCTATCAATCTGAGAGGAGCGAAAGCTTATATACAGAAGAGGCGGGGCTAATGGTAAGTAGTAACCAATGGTAAGAAACACAATGACATCACACAGTGACATATACACAAGCACACATATTTACAGATAGCAGGTTAGGTATTTTCAACTGTAACAATATGCATCCTTCTCAGACTGTCCTTGCAGATTAAGAGAGCAATGGGGAAACTATGTGGTAAATTATGCTCAATCATTCAATATTTCTCAACCTTACCTGCATTACAGGATAGTTATAAGGGGAATGAGATAAGACAGGAGTGTCAAACTCAAGGCCCAGGCGCCGGATCTGGCCTGCGGGATGCTTAGATCTGGCCCCAGGGCTGCCCTGGAAACAGCGAAGGACTGGCCCGCGGTGCCTCTGCCAGGGAAAACAGAGCTCAGTTTTCCCTGGCAGAGGGCGCAAGAGGCCATTGCAGCTGAAAACGGAGCTCACCAGGGCTGCGTGCAGCCCTTCTGGGCTCTGTTTTCGCTGACAAAATTGCAGGAGGCCGTCACAGCTGGAAATGGAGCACAGGAGCCTGTTTTCACTGGCAGAGCACTCAGGCCACCAAAGGTGCCTCTGACATGAGTGACATCAAGCTGGCCACGCCCACCCAGGCCACACCCATTCCACCTCCCTAAGGTCAAACACAACCCTGATGTGGCCCTCAATGAAATAGAGTTTGACACCCCTGAGATAAGACAACCTCCATGTATACAAACATCAGCTACTTGTGTTCTTATAAAGAAAGGTAAATAAGAAACATAACATTAAATGTCCTTTGACCAAGCTTCCCCTTAACTCCTCAGAAGCCTTTAAATGTCCTTGGGTGAATCAATTATACACACTGAATTAATAGAGACCAGGTCTGCCCTAGAGTCTCAGCAGAGGCCAACACAGATCACTGCTTGGTTTTTTTTGTTTTTTTTAATTTGATTTATATGCCGCCCTTCTCCGGAGACTCAGGGTGACTTACAGTGCGTTAAGCAATAGCCTTCATTCTTTTGTATATTTTATACAAAGTCAGCTTATTGCCCCCACAAACTGGGTCCTCATTTCACCTACCTTAGAAAGGATGGAAGGCTGAGTCAACCTTGAGCCTTGGAGAGATTCGAACCAGCAGAAATTGCAGGCAGCTGGTTTTAATAACAGGCTGTGTAAACCACTGTACTATCAAGGCTCTTGTTTTTTCTTATCTAGCACTGATTGAAGCATTAGACTTCTGTGGCTGAATTCAGTATTACCATTTTCACTTTGTCCAGAAGAGTGGAATGGTGTGTGAACTTCACATCAGAAGGGAATTAAAATGGTGCACTAGCATTCCTTTCTGGACAACTTGTTTCTAAAACAAATTCCTTCTGACAACTCTCCCCTGCAGACCATGATTGTATAATGTAAATTTCTCTTCCCCAAGTTGACCTAAAAAAGATAAAAATCAAGTGAGCGTACAATTATACAAAATGAAGGCATAGTCCCAATATTATCTGTAAGATCACTGTGCAGTAAGACATGCATGTTATTATAAGAAAAGGGTATATAATAAATAAGTCTATGTGTTCAAGAATGTGACAAATAGTTTTCTAATAGGAATCTGTTTTGCTTTGTTACAATGTTGCTGGAAGAACAAATTTGGAATTTCTTTCTAGAGAGTATATAAAAACAAATAAATAAAAACTTAATTAAAAATTAATTTGAAAATATAGATTGGTGCCTTGAAAAGTGATTAAAATATGTCTCTAAGGTCCACTTAACAAATCTTATTTGTGCGGTGGTGATGATTGTCTTTAATAATTTGCTAAATTTTAATAGGCCATTTTTCTTTAGTCTCCAATCTGATTTCATAACTGCTTCAGGTCATAAAAATGTCAAACAAATACAGCAACAAAATGTTTAACTCAAGTCAGGAAATAGTTTAGCTTCCTACATTTAAAATGAGCACAGTCAGGAAAAATTTGAGGACTCAGTGTGATTTGTTCCAAAAGAACATGGTGGAAATATTTGACATTCCTAGTATCTTATTTTTCTTAGAAACCTTTCTTCCATGCCCCTTTAAAGCTGAGACTTGATCCAAACTCTGCTTGTTTACAGAAGCATCACACATACTCACACTCACAAACGTAGATGTCACTTAGTTTCAGGTCCTAGAATTTCTTTCTCTTGGCCACAGTAGGTGAGGTTACCAGAGGTTACCAGAAGCATCATAGCTTCCCTATCTTGTTTCCTTGGAAAAGTCTCATTTCTCATCCAAGAAGCTTCTTCAGTTTTCATCTAAGAAGTTTCTCCAGAATTGAAGAAGCTTCTTGAATGAGAAGCAAAACATTTTCAAGGGAAAAAAAAAACAAGAACATCCAGCTGCTTTTTGAACAACACCTTTGGGGCTACCAAACTATGAGCAGGATTATATTTATTTATTTATTCAGTTTCTATAGCCACCTATCTCAATCAATGACGGTTTACAATAGTTATATCTGTTAAGTGGATCCATCACTAGTCTGAAAACACTATTCAGAGAATGCTCGTCAACAGTTCTACATCAAATTGGAATGAACTCCCAAGCAGTGTTGCTTCTTGTATTTTCAACATTATTTCTAATGGTTTGGGTTAAAAGATAGAGGGAATGGTTATCAAATTAGTATATGAAATAAAATTAGATGGGTAATTAAATTATCTATAAGAAGGTTATAGGACTGAAAATAATTACTTTGCTAATAAAATACATGAAAGTGGTCTTGAATACTATAACTGATTGCAAGAAGATGACCAGAGGAATGGAAAATGTCCTGTAAAAAAGAGATTAAGGATTTGAAAAAGATTATTAAGGAAAGTATGATTATATTCTTCAAGTATCTCAATAGATCTCACTCAGAAGGAAACCATGGTCTGTTTTCCATTTCCCAGATCATGAGGACAATAGAAGATGTTTCTATTACATGATGAAGTTACATGATGTCAGAAATAACTACTTTTTTCAAAATATAATCAAGCAGGATAGGGATATTTAATCTGGAAACCTGCACTTTATGATTTTATGAAGCAGATTGAAAAAGAATCAGAGAGCCCTTCAACCCTGGAAACACAAAACCTTTTAAAAATGAAAAAGTTATTATGAGAAGGCTAAATTCAGAGGGGTGCCTTTTTTTTTTTACCTGCAGTCCATCTAGAACAATTGGAACTGGATATAAATTCAGTTCTCAGTTATCAAATATACAAAACAAAAAAAGTAACATTGATTAATAGCTGTAGCAAAATGCTTGGAAGGAGATCGTTATTTACTTAGCTGAGCCCCAATTCTAGAAAATAATAATCATTTAAACAAAATATGGCCATATTTTTTATAATACAGAGGGCACTACCTCTTCCCAACTACACAGAAAGCTGGCTGAAGATATCTTGGGTAATTTTAAAGAGCAAATATTCTGTTGCTGGGAGACAGCACATGCTGATATAAAAGATGCAGGATATTGGTGGACTTAATATTGAAGGATTGTGGTTACAGAGAAAGAAAATAAAGACCAAATTCAATCTAGTCAGACAATTCAAATTTTACTTTATTTTTAAAGTAGATAGAGTAATCATGGCATTATTAATCTTTCTGTAACAGAAGTAAGGGTTTTAAAAGTTACCACTGAATGCTACTTAATTCTGAGATCCATGAAATACAACAGAAAAGGAAATACAATTGAGAAAAGGAAAAGCCCAATAAACCAACTTCAGAAGTGTTTCTCTCTCTTTCTTCATTTCAATTTGTAATCAGTTACAAATCAAGAACTGAAAACAAATGGTCTCTAGTTTGATTCTTATTTTGCCACAGCAACAGATATCTCTGTCTTCATGTTCATATTCTACATTCTTTTTTAAAAAAAAGAAGTCAAAATTTATAATAGATATATAAACTGTTTTCTATTTTCTTTTGAAAATGTACTGCTGCTGCTAAACATCTCTGTTCACATGAGTGCAAACTAATGTTTGCAACAAGTCCCTTCCTCCTCTTTATCCTGGATTTCTAAATGTTCTGGGTTAATCTCAGTCAGGACATTGCAAGAGAATTGTGAAAGAAAGAATGCCCCTTTTTTTGGTAGTATTTAGGCAAGGAACAGCATTGTTATAAAACCAAAGGCTCAAAATATATAATCCAAAGAGTCATAGGATTTTTTAATTTTTCCTTCTGAGTGAAAAATTATTCTTAGCTGATACAACTTGTCACTAGATCTCGACAAGCCTTTACAGCGGACTCTTTTTCTTAGAAAGCCCCAAAAGGGGATATGTCATGCTTGACAATTTGTTTCTATTTCTAATCACAAAATTTCACAGAAAATAACATTATTTATTAGAGCATTGGTCTCTTAACAGTGGATTAGCTTAATAATCATCCAGAGTTGTTTGACATTCAGATGTGTGGCACATAAATATAATAAATATAAATAAATAACCATGAAAAAGCTAGAAAAAAACATTGGTTAAAATATATGACTCACCAACTGGGCAGTGAGAAAATACTGGGGAAATATCATGAATAAATTTATAAATGTTTTCATATATGTTGTCTGTAATAGAATCTTGAATGTATGCAAAAGATTTTTGATAAAAGACCTTTGCCTACTTTTATGCACTGAAATCCCACTCCTTAACAAAACTTGCAATTAAGTTTCTAATCTTGCCATCCACTTGCAATCCATGTAGAATTAACCAAAGTAATTATAGCTTCACGTTTGATCCGAGCAAGGGTGGCAGAGATGCAAATGTCATTCAGCATTCTTAGCAATTTCCTCCAAATATAAATCTTTGGAAGGGGTCCTTCTGCAATCCTATTTTATTCTACAGAAAAGTATTCCTGCTAATAGTCACAGAAATATACATACAAAATTGTAACATGAATATTTCTTATTGTGTCTACATACAATTATGATCACAAGATAACTATTTTATTAGCAGAAAAGCAGGGACTTGAGCAGGGGGCTGGACTAGAAGACCTCCAAGGTCCTTTTCATCTTATTCTGTCCTAAAGATTAAAAGCTAACTAGACATAATGGAGAATTACAGGTGCCTCTGATTCATGTTTTTACTTTTCATTCTTTCACTCATTCAATTTGTATAGTTCTCCATTCCATATTTGTGACTCTGGGGTGCTCACATAATTAAAAACAGCCAAATAGTAAACAACAACAATAGAGAAATCAACAACAAATAACTCTCTTTAAGATCAAATTAAAAACCAAATCAAAAATAAAACCAAGAAACATAAAAAGGAGGCAGGAAAATGTCATAGATCAATCCATATACTGTAGCCCTCTGGAAGTTTCAAGCCAGGGGTGTCAAACTCGATTTCATTGATGGCCGCATCAGGGTTTGACCTCGGGGAGCCTGGGTGAGCATGGCTGGGGTAGGCCTAGCCAAGTTAGGCGTAGCCAGCTCGACGTCACTCGTGTCGGGGGCACCTGTGGTGGCCAAGTACTAAGGCAGGACTTCCCTCAGTCCCTCAGATCTGGCCTGTGGGCCTTGAGTTTGACACCCCTGCTCCAAGCCATCCTCAGATCCCCAGACAGGTTGACACAACCATGTCTTTAGAACCTTTTGAAAGGCAAACAGGGTGATGCCAACCTCACTTTGGGGGGGAATGATGCTCCAAAGGGTGAGCACTGCAATAGAACAGGTTCTCCTTCTGGGTCCTATGAGAGGACACTCCTCATTAGATGGGGCCAGTAACATGCCCTTCCTGCCACACTTGATGGAATGAGGATATGTAAATGGGGACAGGCGGTGTCTCAGATAATTTCCACCACAAGTCCCTTGATAATATCTAATAAGTAAATATCTGCGATATTGGGGAAGCATGTTTGGGATTTTGAAACCCTATTCTTTGTACTTTTGGAAAGCTACTATGGAATTGAGGTTTGACAGTCAAAAAATGGTCACCCTGGGAAACATATCCAATCAAAAGGACAAATTAGCCAAGCTGTCAAGTAGTGTTTATTTTTGTCTTCTTTCTGGATGTATGGACTTTTTTCCAAATAAAAAAATGAACTCCAGACACTCTCCATTTTTATTCTCTCAAACAGTTGTTTGAGTCCAGAAATCTTTTTTAGACTTAGACTTAGAATAACTTTATTGTCACTTTGCATGTACCCTAATAGGCATATATTAAAATGAAATTTCATTGTATACACCTCCAATATACACTACATAAACATGACTAAATAAATAAATACGAAATTAAGCATATTGCCCACATATTTTATATGACATGGAGAAACAACACAGTCTAGTTCGGATGTATACATGTACATGGCAAGAAAAACAAATCTTGCGAGTTTACCAGACGGATGGCAGAGGGAACAAAGCTGTTACAGAATCAGGGAGTCCTGCTAGAAATACTTTGAAATCTCCTCCCAGAGGGGAGCAACAGAAACAGCCCGTGAAATGGGTGTGTGGGGTCTCTAACAATACTTTGAGCTCTAAGCACATAGCACTTATAAGCAGTATCCTGAATAACAGGAAGCAAGCTTCCTATAATCTTCTCGGCTGTCCTTACCACTCTTTGAATGAACTTTCTCTCTGAGGCACTGCAGCAGGGGTGGGTTCTACTTACTTTTACTACCGGTTTGCATCGCACCCACACAATTTGGCACAGGAGTCATGGGTCATCAAGGTGAACAGTAGCGGACTCAAGACACAGCCCTGTGGGGAACCTGTACTCAAGGAGATGGAGTTGGAAACTGAAGTGGTTCGGGAATGACGAGAGGCACAAGCAAGCAAGTGACAACAGCTCTTTAATATATGGTGAGACTTCAGCAAAAACTCAGAGGCTGCAGTCCTCCTTATATACAATCCTGGAGAGACTGTCAGCCAATCAGAAACGTAGGCAGGTTTGAAACTCCCGCTTAAAAGTATCAATACATAACACCCCTCCCTTCCCAGAAGGCACTAACACTCAAAAATTAACATATGTACAAACAAAGTCTCGCAGGTGCTTAGGCTGAGTTCTCGCCCTAGTTGACCTGCGCAGTTCAGTGTTTGGTGAGGCGTCGAGCTGGTCGGAGGGACTCTTTGTCTCTCCCGGCTCCGCCAATGGAACCTCCTGGATTTTGTCCGGGGCGTGGTTATTCCCGGCTGGGAGTGGCGACTCGCTGGGGCGGCGCTGGAACCAGGGCTTGTCAGCTAAGTATTCTCGCGGCCCCGGGCTTGAGTTAGCTGTTTTGGAGAAGTGGTCATAGTTAGGCTCGGACATGTCTGCGTTGATGTTTGCCTCGCCAACCACCCGTTTCCTCAGTTGGTCTATGTGGCGCTTCCAGAGTCTATCTACCCCCACATCCACCGTGTATGATTTTGGGCCTGTTATCCCCACTATGGTTCCTGCAACCCACAGAGGACCGCTGGCATAATTGCGAGCGAACACCGGGGACCCGACCTGAAACTGCCTTAAGCCACAGGTCTCTCCCTTAAAGTTTTCGTGCGAATAGTTAGGGTGAAGCCTGTCCAACACGCACCGGAGCTTTCTCCCCATGAGGAGCTCTGCTGGGCTTCTCCCAGTTGCTGTGCATGGTGATGCATGCTGAACCGCAAGGAATTGATCTATCCTGGCCTGCCAGTCCCCATTGTCTAATCTGGACAGTGCTTCCTTGGCTGTCCTGACAAATCGTTCAGCCAATCCGTTGGAAGCCGGGTGAAATGGGGCTGATAGGGCATGGCGGATCCCCAGGCCGGCCAAGTAGCCTTCGAAAAGGGTTGCTGTAAATTGGGGACCATTGTCCGATACCAAGGTATCCGGCAGGCCGTGGGTGGCAAACAACTTTCTTAGGGCCTTGATAACCGCTTCGGCCGTTGTGGATGGCATTAATACAATTTCGAGCCATTTTGAAAAGGCATCCACTACTATTAAAAACGTTTGGCCATGGAACGGGCCGGCAAAATCAATGTGGATCCTCCCCCATGGGCCTTTTGGTTTCTCCCACTCTCGGATGGGCGCTACTGGGGGATCGGGGCGAGACTCCTGGCAGGGTCTGCACTTCCCCACCCACTCGGAAATGACCTGGTCCATGTTGGGCCACCAGACATAGCTGCGGGCTAAGCACTTCATCCTAACGATGCCAGGATGCCCTTCGTGCAATAATTCTAAAACTCTATCTCGTAGTTTTGCTGGAATTACCACTCTGTCACCCCACAGTAAGCACCCCCCTTGCGTAAACAGTTCATTTCGTTTGTTGGCAAAACCTTGGTACTCCTCCCCGACCACCTTGTCCGGCCACCCTTTCAAAACCCAACCCATAACAGTCCGGATAACAGGGTCTCTATTTGATGCCCTCGCCACCTCGCCGGAGGAGATGGGCCCCAAGGTTAACGTGTCCAACAACAGGACGGAGGTTTCCGGTGTTGGGTTGTCCAGCAGGTCGGGAAGGGGGCAACGGCTAAGGGCATCCGCATGACCCAGGGTCCGCCCAGGCCGATGGACGAGCTGGTACGAGTAGGCCGATAAGAAAATCGCCCATCTAGTTAAACGGGGGGAGAGGGCAGCGGGGGTTGGCCTGTCGCCTGCTAGCAGTCCTAGCAACGGTCTATGGTCAGTCACAAGTTCGAATTTTCGGCCATAGAGGTATTCGTGGAACTTTTTAACCCCCGCAATCGCAGCCAGAGCCTCTCTGTCCAATTGGCTATAGTTTCGTTCTGTGCTGGACAGAGTTCGGGAGTAGAAGGCAATGGGTGCCTCTAGGCCGTTCGGCAGTCTATGGCCTAGGACGGCACCAACTCCTACGGGGGAGGCGTCGCAAACCAAGACGAGCGGCAGCTCTGCATTGTATTGGATCAGGAAACTGTCCTCAGATAGGAGTTTTTTTACTGCCTCAAACGCGGCCGCTTGCGGTTTCCCCCAGACCCATGGTACATTCTTCCCTAAGAGTTTGTGAAGGGGATCAGCGACCGTGGCCTTATCTCTTAGGAACATTGAGTAGAAATTTAGTAGTCCAAGGAAGGCTTGGAGCTCAGCTTTGGATTTGGGGGCTGGTGCGCTTTTGATGGCCCTCACCTTGCTTTCGGTAGGGTGGATGCCTGTGCCGTCCACCCTGTACCCCAGAAATTCTACCGAGGGGACCGCTATCCTGCACTTGTTCTTTTTAAGTCTTAGTCCCGCTTCTCTGAATCTGGACAGGACGTTCCGTACCCTGTCCCCTAGCTGGTGTTCGTCTTGGGCGCTGACTAAGACGTCATCGAAATAGGGGACTACTCCCGGAAGTCCTTGCAACAGGCGCTCCATGGTGCTTTGAAATAAGCCGGGTGCGACGCTCACCCCAAATTGGAGCCTGGTGCATTTAAATGCACCCCTATGAGTCACGATCGTTTGCGCCTCTGCCGTGGCGTCGTCGACCGGTAACTGTTGATAGGCTTGGGCCAGGTCTAATTTGGCAAAAATTTTTCCGGGGCCCAGGGAGTGTAGTAGATGGTGCACGATCGGCACCGGATAGGCGCTCGGCTGCAAGGCCTTGTTGATCGTGCACTTGTAGTCGGCGCAAATTCTGATTGAGCCGTCGGACTTAACTGGGGTGACTATGGGGGTCTCCCACTTGGCATGGTCAACGGGAACCAACACCCCTTGCTTAATCAGTTTGTCCAGTTCTGCATCGATCTTTGGTTTCAATGCGAACGGCACTCTTCTGGCCTTTAGTCTTACTTGGGCTACGTTGGGGTCTAAGTTTAGTGAAATAGGGGTCCCCACATACTTGCCCAATGTGTCCCCGAAAACGTCCTGGAACTCGGACAGGAGGCTGTCTTTCAGGGTTGACTTGGACATCAGGTGGACGCCGGTGAAACCCATGCCAAGGGCTCGGAACCACCCCATGCCCAGGAGGCTCGGCAGCTGCTTCGTGACGATGGTCAGCGGCAGGTCTCTTTCGTAGTCTCCGTAGGTGACCCGGAACGTGCCCACGCCTTCGAGGGGGACTCGGTTCCCCTGGTAGTCTAGGATGCGCAGTCTCTGTCTGGAGAGTTGATCCTTCCGGAACGACGGCAGGAGGGTCTTTAGGGTTGTCCACGACATGATGGAGAGAGCTGATCCGGTGTCGATCTCCATCGAACACGGTCTTCCGTTGATCTCGACCACCGTGCTGACTTTGTCCTCGACCGTTGTGCTGGCCTGGTCGATGTGTATGCTGCGGCCATCTCGCGGTTCAAATTCGCGCCGTTTTTTCGCGCCGCCTTCTCTCGTTGGCTGCTTCTGGCGCGCTGATTCCGGTTGGTTGCGGCGCTCACGTGGTTTGAGTCTTCTGGGCAGAGTGGCTCTGCAGACTCGCGCCAAGTGCCCTTTCTTCTCGCAACGCCTGCAAATAGCCTCTCTGTATTTGCAGGACAGTCTATCATGGTGCCCGCCACAGCTGGGACAGCTTCGCCGGGGGCTGCCAGTGTCTTTTCTCCGGTGCTCTGTTCGGAAGACGTCCTCATCCGACTCGGACTCCGAGCTGGATCCGGCGTCTTCTCTGTGCACCGGGGCAGACTTGGGGCTGTCTTTGCTGGTCGGCGGACGCTGTAGCGTTTCAGCGGCCTTTGTGGAGGCTTCGTGAGCCCTGGCCTCATCAAGGGCTCCGGCAAGCGTCAGATCAGGCTTGGTGAGCAGACGCCGTTGCAGCCTAATGTCCCGAACACCACAGATCAGTTGCTCAAGCAACGCATCATCCAAGTCTCTGTAGTCGCAATGAGTTGCGGCTTTTCTCAGGCTGGCCATGTACGCGCTGACCGGCTCTCCCTCTCGTTGGACGCGCTGCCTTAGTTGGTATCGCTGCACGAACTTGGAGGGGACGGGAGCGTAGTGAGCCCGGAGAGTTGCCATCAAGGTGTCCCATGAGACTGTTTGAACCGGCGTTGGCTCACACAGTGACTCGGCCATCTCGAACACGTCCGGTCCGCAGTGGCTTAGGAATAGGGCTCTCTTTCGATTAGCCGAGAGGCCCTGCATGTCGCTGGCTTCTAGCGAGCATTCAAACCTTGTTAGGTACGAGACCCATTTTTCGCGGGTCGGATCAAAAGGCTTGGGCGGAACGTAGGCAGACATGTCCGGTATGTCTCCTGTGGTTCGCCTCGTCGCCTAGCTGAAGCTCGTGGTCTCACTGGTTGGCTTCTTGTAGCCTCAATCCCATCCTCGTCGCCAATGAAGTGGTTCGGGAATGACGAGAGGCACAAGCAAGCAAGTGACAACAGCTCTTTAATATATGGTGAGACTTCAGCAAAAACTCAGAGGCTGCAGTCCTCCTTATATACAATCCTGGAGAGACTGTCAGCCAATCAGAAACGTAGGCAGGTTTGAAACTCCCGCTTAAAAGTATCAATACATAACAGAAACCTTTCTTCCAACTCACACAAATTGGGGCCTATCAATAAGGAAATCCAGTATCCAATGAACATAAAAGAGTATTAAAACCTAATAGGCCCAGTTTATTCACCAAATGCTGAGGTGTTGAATGCTAAACTAAAATCAACAAACAGCATTCACACATGAGTATTCTTCTCCTCCAGATGCATCAAGCTAAAATGAAGCACATAGGAAAGTGCATCATCTATAGAGCGGTTCTTCCGATAGGCAATCTGTAATGAGTCAAATGTAGGAGGAAGGCATGAAACTATATAGTCCAGATATATAGTTTTGGAAATAAAGGTGATACTAAAGGGTGTTGCTGTATGGTTTTGAAATGTGCCATACTGATGTTCTAAATTAAGATTTTAAAAATATTAAAAAGATAGATCAGTTCCAAAGGAGCCCATATAATTATGTGCTATTGGTGCATTGAGAACTGTCCTGTCTGCTCTCTCCAGTTCATTGGTTCTTTTTTCCAAAGGAACAAGGAAATGCTGAGTAAGCTCCCTGCTTTGTGAGGTCCAGTGGACAATACAATCTCTGGCAAGAGTTATGTCCAGCCAGTCTCTGCACGTGGAGAGTGAATGGGACACAAGTGTGTCACGCATCATGCAATTTACACAACTAGTATGAGCTTTAAAATTCCCAATTTTTGAAATGCAATGTCTTTTCTGCAACAAGGATAGCAATAGTAATAGCACTTAGACTTATATACCACTTCACAGAGCTTTCCAGCCCTCTCTAAGCGATTTACAGAGTCAGCATATTGCCCCCAACAATCTGGGTCCTCGTTTTACCCATCTCGGAAGGATGGAAGGCTAAGTCAACTTTGAGCCTAGTGAGATTCGATCTGTCAAACTGCTGGCAGCCAGTGATCAGCAGAAGTAGCCTGCAGTACTGCACTCTAACCACTGCGCCACCATGGCTCTAGGATGCCTTTGAGGAGGAAGAGCAGAGCCATCCTCTCTTTTGCTTCACATAGCAAAACATCCTGGGTCGGATGAGAAGATCATAGCCCATCCCTTCTTGGCTTTGAGAAGATTATCACAACCAAGCAAAGAGAAGATGTATTTTGCATCCTGTTAAGCTTAATGGGAGGCAGAGGAAAGAACCCTGAGGAGCATTTGTTTTTTTTGTGATTGACACACTTTGCCATTAAAATTTCCTGCACTCACTGTTCCTTGTCACAGTGGCTCTTGCCATGCTGAAAGAAGAGCTGGCATGTAGTCTGCATCCCAAATGACCTGCAAGTGTAAACGTTCTTGTTTTGCTTGACTTGTATCTTTCCCGGTTCACAGACCAGCTCACCTAGGTGGGTTTATGTGATTTTTTTTTTTTTGTTCCTTCTAAAATAGTATCTTGTTTATGTAGCTGTTAGGAATCCAGTTCTGGGTGCTTTGAAAGCAGCTCCTTTTGCTAAGGATAAGAAAGTAGGAAAAATAATAATTTTTAAACATTTTAATTATTAATCAAATATGTATAACCTTCAGTTCAGTAAAAACAATTTTGAAAAGAAAGTAAAATTAAAATATGAAGGGAGGTTACATAAACCATAATAGAAATAAACGTGCTGAGCTTAGCTTGCCTCTCTATTTTTCCTTAGAAGAGATTATATAAAGATCACCCTCTGAGAGGACAAGACACCAAAAGATCACCTACAGCTTAAGATTTTAATCAAGTACATTCACATTATATAGTAATGAGAATCTTAACCTAGCCAGTCACCTGGGGAAACCTATGTTTGTGCTCAGATTTCACCTGCTGGAAATGTCATCAAATAAAGCAAATAGGCGTTTTTTTCCCCAAAAGTAGAAAATGTGAAGACTTTGATATCTATCGGGAAATGCATTTTGAAAGGCTGGGGAATAAAAGTTTCAAAGGCAGCAAGTGTGGAATAATAGCAAGGTAACCTATTATCAGTTTTTTTTTATTAATCCAGTGCAATGTGAAGATCTTAAAAGAGGTAAATGCAATATAAAATGAGTGGTTATGCTTGAAAGAAGACTCACATTGTCTGTGGGATGTCCTAAGTCAAACGTTTTATACTTTGGCCTTAGATCATGGTATTTCTGATAGTTTCCACCATAGTTTAGAAGGATCCTGGTCTTTCCTTTGGGATGTTCTTCCAACTCAGAGTTATCTGTGCAACTTCAGATAATTTTCATCATAGATTAGGGTTAAGGTTAATGTAAATGGGCGTTTTTTAAAAAAGCTTCTAATTCATACTGAAAATAACATCCAGCTTTAAAATAAATAAATAATGGGCAACTTAATCTAAAGGCATCTAACAAGGCAGCCTGTGTGGCATTCTTTAGGCTATCTAAGTACAATTTATATACATTTTTACCTTCATTTCTCAAAAGATACAGGCAATCAACCAAAGCCTGGTGCCCTTTTCAGTTTATAATGTCACCCAAGATTATATCTATGTAACAGATGTAGGCTCATCATTTCAGCTTTTAGTTTACATTAAGGAGCTTCTTCCAAAGCTAACTGATCCCATGTGTATCATACAGATGCTGCAGATTCCCAGCAAAGCCACAAAATAAAGCTTTTTGTCAAATGCCAAGGCAGTCAGATCCTCCTCCTTCTGCACTAACAGAAATGGGGCCCTGATTTGGAACTTAAATAATTGTGCTGATTAAAAAATGCATCCCCAAAGAAAATGGTGTGTGGGAGAAGCTGCATATTAGGAATCAAGAATCAGATTACTAAAGCAACATGATTTTTCCAAAATGCTAACTATGTAAATAACATTATTTAGGGTTTTTTTTTTAATTTGATTTATATGCCGCCCTTCTCCGGGGACTCAGGGCGGCTTACAATGCGTTAAGCAATAGCCTTCGTACTTCTGTATATTTATACAAAGTCAGTTTATTGCCCCCATAATCTGGGTCCTCATTTTACCTACCTTAGAAAGGATGGAAGGCTGAGTCAACCTTGAGCCTGGTGAGATTTGAACTTGCAGTAATTGCAGGCAGCAGATGTAAGTGGATGTTAATTAGTCTGCTGAGCCACCAGAGCTCCTTGTGATGATGTTTGTGATACAATCATCATGATCATGCTAAAGATTCTTTTTTTTCTTTTTAAATTAACATTTTTATTGAGTTATAAAGTAATATAAAATACAAAACTAGAAACTAAATAGGAAAACATTGGGGAGGGAAAGGAGAAGGAGAGGTGAGGAAAGATAAGAAAAAAAGAAAGGCTGGCATGCCTACCTATGGGAAACAGGGAAAAAAACAAAAACACACTTTAATAAACACAAATTGAGGGATATACTGAAGTCAACCTGGGAAGAAATAAGACGAAAACACTATACTAAAATTCCCAGTTGGCTCTCAACTATGGAGGCGATAATATACCTAAACGTTCTGGAACTTGGTAAAACGGTGAAATATAAAGAAATATTAGACGAGGTAGGGAATCTTAAAACAATAGAACAGTTAAAAGAACAAGGCACTCATATAGAATGGTGGACATACGCACAGATAAAATCAAGGTACAAAAAAGATAAAGAACAATACAGTATAGAAATGGGTAGCAAAGATTTTGATAAGATTTGGATGAGCACGGACAATAAATTACTGGCTAAATTGTACAATTATTTGGTAGAATATTATTATTATTATTATTATTATTATTATTATTATTATTATTATTATTATTATTATTATTATTATTAATTTAATTTGTATACCACCCTTCTCCCAGAGGGACTCAGGGCGGTGAACAGCCAAAATTAAAAAACATACAAATACAAAAGTTAAGATAATTAAAAGAATTAAATCATTGGCTACCCAATTTAAAACCCCAAATCCATAAAATTTAAAATCCCAATTAAAAACCATTTAGGCTAGGCCGGCTTGGTGAAATAAAAACGTCTTCAGGGCTTTACGGAAGGTCCGGAGGTCCGGGATCAATCGTATTCCAGGAGGCAGCTCATTCCACAGGGCGGGTGCCCCCACAGAGAAGGCTCACCCCCTGGGGGCCGCCAGCCGACATTGCCTGACCGACGGCACCCCGAGGAGGCCCTCTCTGTGAGAGCGTATTGGCCGGTGGGAGGTTATCGGTAGCAGCAGGCGGTCTCGCAAATACCCTGGCCCTAAGCCATGGAGCACTTTAAAGATGAGAACCAACACCTTAAAGCGCACCCGGAAGACCACCGGGAGCCAATGCAGCTCGCGCAGGAGAGGTGTTACGTGGGAGCGCCACGTCGCTCCCATAATCACCCGCGCGGCCACATTCTGCACCAGCTGGAGCCTCCGGGTGGTCCTCAGGGAGAGCCCCATGTAGAGAGCGTTACAGTAGTCCAGGCATGACATAACCAAGGCATGATTGACTGTACACAAGGAGTCCCGATCCAGAAAGGGGCGCAACTGGCGTATCAGGCGAACCTGATAAAAAGCCCCCCTGGCCACGGCCGTCATATGCTCTTCTAAAGACAGCTGTGTGTCCAGGAGGACGCCCAAGTTGCGAGCCCCCTCTGTGGGGGTCAGTGACTCGCCCCCAATAGCCAGCGATGGCACCAGCTGGCTATACCGGGACGCCGGCATCCACAGCCACTCGGTCTTGGAAGGGTTGAGCCGAAGCCTGTTCCTCCCCATCTAGACCCGCACGGCCTTCAGACACTGGGACATCACTTCGAGGGCATCATTGGGGTGGTCTGGGGTGGAAATGTACAGCTGAGTGTCATCAGCGTACAGATGGCATCGCACCCCAAAACCACGGATGATCTCACCCAGCGGCTTCACATAAATGTTGAACAGGAGTGGCGAGAGGACCAACCCTTGCAGCACCCCGCAAGCAAGGCACCTCGAGGTCGACCTCTGCCCCCCTGCCAACACAGACTGCGACCGGTCAGAGAGATAGGAGGAGAACCACCGCAGCACGGTGCCTCCCACCCCCAATCCCTCCAGCCGGCGCAGCATGATACCATGGTCGATGGTATCAAAAGCCGCTGAGAGGTCTAACAGGACCAGAAGAGAGGAACAACCCCTGTCCCGAGCCCTCCAGAGATCATCCACCAATGCGACCAATGCCGTCTCCATGCTGTACCCAGGCCTGAAGCCGGACTGGCACGGATCTAGATAGACGGTTTCATCCAGGAACTGTGGGAGCTGTCGCGCAACCACACTCTCCACAACCTTCGCAACAAAGCGAAGGTTGGAGACCGGACGATAGTTTGCCAAAACGGCCGGGTCCAGAGAAGCCTTCTTGAGGAGGGGCCTCACCACCGCCTCTTTCAAGGCGGGAGGCAAGAAACCCTCTCTCAAAGAAGCATTTATGATCCTCTGGAGCCAGCCTCGTGTTACCTCCCGGGTGGCCAGTACCAGCCAGGAGGGGCACGGGTCCAATAAACATGTGGTTGCGTTTAGCCTCCCCAGGATCCTGTCCATGTCCTCGGGAGTCACAGGGTCGAACTCATCCCAGGTAACATTCTCAAGACCAGCCTCAGTCACCCCGCCGGGATCTACCCAGTCAGAGTCCAAGCCTTCCCGAATCTGAGCGATTTTATCGTGCAGATACTGTGCAAAATCCTCAGCCTGCCCTTGCAAGGGGTCTTCCCGCGCTCCCTGATGTAAGAGGGAGCGAGTCACCCTAAACAAGGCGGCTGGGTGGTTATCTGCCAATGCAATAAGAGCGGAAAAGTGGTTACGCTTTGCCGCTTTTATCGCCACTAGATAGGTCTTAATATGAGACCTAACTAGTGTTCGGTCGGATTCGGAGCAACTGGCCCTCCAACCACTCTCTAGGCGTCTTTTCCGGCACTTCATCTCCCTCAGCTCCTCGGAAAACCAAGGGGCTGGGCAGGTTCGGCGTCGGGTCAGAGGCCGCAAAGGCACGACTCGGTCCAGAGCACCGGCAGCTGTCCTATCCAGGCAGCCACCAGATCTTCAGCCGAGTCGTGAGCCAGAGTTTCAGGAACCGGCCCAAGCTCCCTCTGGAACCTATCAGGATCCATCAGGCGCCTGGGGCGGAACCACCTGGTCGGTTCCGCCTCCCTGCAGTGGGGTGCAGCGGTCGAAAGGTCCAGTCTCAGGAGAGAATGGTCCGACCATGACAGGGGTTCAATAATTATATCCCCTATATCCAGACCACTCCGCCACTGACCAGAGATAAAAACCAAGTCCAGAGTGTGTCCTCCCACGTGAGTGGGGCCATGAATTAATTGTGTCAGGTCCATGGCTGTCATGGAAGCCATAAACTCCTGAGCCATCCCAGATGCCTCACCGGTAGATGGCAGGTTGAAATCCCCCATGACCAAAAGTCTGGGGGTATCAACCGCCACCCCAGCAATAATGTTGAGAAGCTCGGGCAGGGCTGCTGTCACGTGGCAGGGAGCCAGGTACGCGATCAGCAGGCCCACCTGCATCCCATGGCCCCACTTCACCAGGAGAGACTCACATCCGGCTATCTGAGGTACAGTGGTCTCCCTCGGATCAAGACCTTCCTTTATAATGACCGCCACCCCCCCACCCCTGCCCTGGGCCCTTGGCTGATGGAATGCGCGGAAACCTGGTGGGCACATCTCTACGAGGGGGACCCCCCCCTCTTGGCCCAACCAGGTCTCTGTAATACCTGCCAGGTCCGCACCCTGAATATGACCTGATGGAGGAGGTGGTTAAAGACCAAATGTTAGCATGGGCCAAAAATATTGGGAAAAATATAAATTTGGAAGAATGGGACCAAATATGGAATAACAATGTAAGACTCACTAAGGCAACCACCTACAAGGAGAATCAGTATAAAATGATCTACAGGTGGCACCTAGCACCAGCTAGGATTGCCAAAATTTATCCCAACTTAAGTCCAAAGTGTTGGAAGTGCGGGCATCAGCAAGGCATTTTTTACCATTGCTGGTGGACCTGCCCTCAAGCAAAAAAATATTGGAAGATGATTGGCAATTGGCTTTCAGAAATAATAGGTGAAACTTTTGAATTAGATCCTAAAATATTCCTCCTGGGAATTCTCAAGACGGAAATGGCAAAAAAGAAGAAATACCTAGCAGTGCAACAACAGCAGCAAGAATCTCTTTTGCTCAACAATGGAAAGAGAAAAAAATACCAACTAAGGAACAAGTAATAGGTAAAATAATGGAATGTGCCGAGATGAATAAATTAATGCTGGAAATCAATGACAGAGAAGATTCTGATTATTATAGCGTGTGGGACAAGTGGTACGGGTGGTTAGAGAAGAGGAAAATGAAATAAAAAAATGAAAGAGACTAGATTGAGTACAAGAAATAGTTAAATGATATAGTAAGAGAAGATGTACCGCAGATGGTAGAAAGTAAAATGAGGTAAGGAAAGGTTACTTAAGTAAGCAAAAGATATGACTCATGTATTTATTAATTTACCTTTAAAGACCCACTATATATATATATATACATTAAGAATAATATAAGTATATATTTATATACCATGTAATTGAGTAGCAAAAATTATCTATATGTACATACATCTGTACTCTTATTTATTTCCTTTTCCTATACCATGTAACCGGATGGACAAAAACTGTATTATTATAATTTCTTAACAATAAAATATTTAAAATTGGAAAAAAAAAAGAAAGAAGCATTGACTTCTAACTCTCTCTGTTACAGTAAAATAAGGCATTAACAACTTTTTGCTTTTTCATAATAATATGAACAAGCCGTTTCTATAAAGATCTATCAGCCTAATCGGTAAAACCCAAAGTCAGAGTTTCATTCTTCTCCACATCATGAAGTTCAGAAGTGGTCTCCATGTGGAAACAAAAGTACTCATGTTCTTTTCTTTAATCAAAATGGTCAATTTTGCCATTTCAGCCAATTCCATCAACTTCTGCACCCATTTGACCATAGTAGGAACAACAGTCTTGCTGCTGTCAACATATATACTGTAATAACAACATTCCAATTTTTTAATCTAGTTCTTTGTCCATTAAACCCAAAAGGAAAAGTTCTGGTTTCATTTTTATCTCCATTTTCAAAAAAAAAATTGTATTAAAATATTAATCATACTCCAGAATTTTTTTTGTTTTATCACATGTCCACCATGAATGATAAAAGGTCCCCTCTTTTATCACTTTAAGTTGCCACTTAATGAAATTTCCAATTCATTTTTAACAAAGGCCAAATCCATAACATTTTTAATCCAGTTTAAACCTTTCTTTCAGTTGTTGATAGGTAAACCGGGGCATACATAATCTTCTGATTCAAGTTCTTCCCTTGGCTTTAATATTGGGCACCAGACTTGAAAGATAAAATTTTACCATACGTCAGCCAGTCTGGCTTTGCCACCATTTCTTTTCTGAAAAAGGCTTCCTGTGGTGACACCCAAAGAGGCAACATTTATGTTTTTCTGCACACATAAACATTTCCAAAAATTTCAATTAACTGGTGAATTCATTGACATAAGACATGGTAGCTACTGTGGTAGCACAGTGGTTAGAATGCAGTATTGCAGTCTAATTCTGCCAACTGCCAGCAGTTTGATTCTGACTGACTCAAGGTTGACTCAGCCTTCCGAGGTCAGTAAAATGAGAATCCAGATTGTTGGGGCAATATGCTGACTCTGTAAAACTGCTTAGAGAGTGCTGTAAAACACTATGAAAGCGGTATACAGGTCTAAGTACTAGACAGACAGACAGATGATAGATAGATAGATAGATAGATAGATAAATAGATAGATAGATAGATAGATAGATAGATAGATAGATAGATAGATAATGGATGAATGGATGGATGGATGGATGAAAGGCATCTGATTGGCCATTATGAGAAAGAAAATACTGGACTTAGATGGTTCTTGGCCTGTTTCTGCCAAAATATGGGTTTTTCACATTATTGGTCACTTAACCAGAATGTGTACTATTCAAATCTCTAAGGGAACTATCAACATCATATCATAAGGTTTTCATAGAGAAACTCAGCCTTCTATTACTATTTTATTTCTGGAACTGTTGGATTCATACTGTTTTCTCTGATTCCCGAAGATACTTCTTAATGGAAGGAAAAGAGGGGAAGTTCACTAGTAAGCTCTCCAACTCAAAAGATGATGGTGCTTATACTGTACTACTTGTTGTATTCAACTAACCATGCTAATTGAAGTTTTACGTGACATACAGGTGCCTATTAATAAGGAAGCTAATTACATTTCTGCCAATTTACATAACAAATGTATAGTTTATTTCAAAGTGAAAAATATCCCTCTTCAGACAATTTGGGGACTACAGAGACATTACTTAGCCTCTATAAAGAGAAAAAATGAATGACACATGCCTTGTCAGGCAACAATTATGTCATAAATCTTGCCTTTTATACTCTTATCCTAAATCCTAACCCAAAATGGGACTGAATTCCCACTTGCAGTATTTCCTATCATCTTATTCTGCACAGCCAGAATTGAAAGTCCATTTGCAAGGAAGGAAATATTGCCTTTCTTTAATTTTTTTTTTTTAATATAATGCACCTGGTCCTTAAGAAGCACTAAAATAGGACAAATATGTTATCTCTAATCTAATGCTTGTTCAACCATCCTTTTCCGTTCACTATAATTAGAGCTATCTAGAATTTCCAACAGCCAAAAACAAAAAAGAAAAGAGATAACGTTTACTTATCAGCTTGGCCTGAGATCTCTAACACTAATTTTAGAAAGCCAGTCGGTTTCTCCTTAGCATTTACCTCAGGTCCTTTTCTAATAACCAGGCTGATTCTCACCGCTCAGTGAAATAAACATTAATTCTCAGGTGGCATGAAAGAAATTAAATGTCCAAAGCCCCAAAGTAAGAACGGAAAACAGAATGAAATTAGATCTGAATATATTTGCAGGCACACCCAAATCTCCATATTTGTTCAGTAGTCAGAGTGGGAAGAAGTTTTTCTAAATATTAAATGTAACAACAGAACTAAAGATCTAAGATACAAAATCTCATTATGTATGTGAAACCTGGTAATGATAATGATCCAAGAGCTGCATCATATTGAGAGCTGCTAACAGTGATGCGATGATTTGCACAGAATTTTCATTAAAATATTTGTTGTGGCCCACCAGCGGCCTGCATGGATCGTGGCTGATCCCGACAACGAGGAGGCTGGTGTGGTGTCGCGCCAGCAACCAGCGCAGCCGGCGCTCACATCAGACAGCGAGGAGACTGAAGAGGATGTGGTGCCAGAGGCAGAGACTCAGCCAGGACCTTCAGAACCTCCAGAGGCTCATTCAAGTGGAGAGAGTGAAGTGGAGGAGCCTCTTCTCAATGCTCGGGCACACAGGGCTGCCAAAAGGCAGGAGTGGCTACTCAGGAGGAGGAGGTCTCCTCGAGAGTAAGGCTTGAGGATAATTGGCCACTTCCTTAGCCTATTTCACACGTGGTTAGTAAGTTTCTTGCTGGAAACAACTTGTAATTATCATCAAAGCATTTTTGGAAAAGTCTTATTGTATTTTGTTTTCTGGGCTGGTTGCCAACCTTTGCTGGTCTTGTTTATTCTTGCTACTTAATAAATTTGATAAGGACCGTTGGTGTGTGTCAATATCCTTGGAAATCCGGAGCTGGGGCAGAACAATATTCCAACAATATGTCTAACAATGTTAGTGACTTCAGCCTGTATGGTGTTGGATAGCCAATAGCAGGCCCAGTATTCGGTAAGCCCATAAGTATCAGTGCAAAAAATGATAACAGAAGCACGTCATTCTGGGCTGTCATTTGATTCACAATGCACCCCAGGTGCAATGCACAATATAACAGCCTCAAATGTTATATTATCTCAGGGGTATCAAACTTGCATTGCCACGGTGGCATCATGTGATGTATCATGACTGTTTTTCCCTTCGCTGAATCGGGTATTGGCGTGGCCAGCATGTGACGCATCCAGTCCGCAGCTACAAGTTTGACAGCATTATCTCATCAAAGCATTTCACAGCCACTATGAATTCAGAAAGAGACCTCAGTAGGCATGGTTGCTAAATTATTGATGCATATATTTAAAGTGCTGATTGTCATCTTTAAATCCCTCCATGGCATGGTGCTGGGCAATTTGGGACCATCACTTCTGAAAGGTTATCTCTCTGTCCCATCAAGGAATCACTGGGTGAACTTCAAGTCTCTTCCCTTAAATAGTGTCACCTAGATCCAGCAAATCTTCAGTCTACTAGCCTTCTGGAAGGTTTAAAAAGCTTGATCTTCCCTCAGGTACAAGGAGAAAGTGAAGCTGGATTCCAACAATTATGTTTGGGATTTTGTTTTGGAAGTTTTGAGTATTAGTTTTATTTTTGCTTTTGGGTTGATTATGGTTTTGTGAGCCATTCAGACACATAAGAAAGGCAGTATACAAAGCTTTTAAATAAAGAAATGAAATATTGCTTTGAATCCTCTAAAGTCAAGGATTCATAACGGAATAAATAAACTAGTCTTCCATACAGTTGGGACATTGAGTACGAAATTAAAAATGAATATATTATATTACAAAATGAATGTACACATCTTTTTATAATCCGTATAATAATAATATGACATCTATTAAGCCCATGGACCATCTCATTGGGACTTCTGGTTTTTTTATCTGCTCTGGTATCTTTGTATTTTTCCTTGCGACACTGTATGGAAGCAAACATTTGACTTTGAAGAACAGGATGAGTACTTATGCTTTTGAACTTTGGTGTTGGAGAAGTCTCCTGAGAATACCATTGATAGCCAAGAAAATAAACAAATAAATTATGGAACAAAACCATCTAGAGTTCTCACCTGAGGCACAAAGGTCAGATTCAAATTATCATATTTTGGATTTATAGTGCAAAGACTAGCTCTCCTGTCAAGTCTACAATATTGGGAAAGCTGTTCTTGCTAACATTTAGTTAAATTTCTGCTGTGGATATATACTGTTAATTTTGCCATTGCTGTGTTTTTTTTTTTATGATTATGTTTCCAATCCAATCTAATTATGTTATATCTTTCTTCCAACAGTGGGCAATGTTTATTCTCATAGCCCTGAGCATGTACAGCAGTAAACTGTGATATTTTCTGTTGATATATTCTGGAATTATATTTAGTAAGATAATTTGTGGTTTCATTTCAAATTTAATTTCCAAAATTCTCTAAATGATGCTACTGTATGTATATCTTTCCAATACTTTTGAGTTTTTAAACATATATCATAATATGTGATAAAATGTTCCTTCTGTTTCATAGTATTATAGATTATAGATTATGTCCAGGATGTGAGGAATTTGTAGATATTTTCTCAGCCCTCTTTCTGGTTTGTGCAGTGTAGAGAACTTCAATGGAAGGCAGGCTGGTTGCAACTGTTTTTTCTGCACTTCTAACTATCCGTTGAAAACCTGTTTAGTTGCTGTGCCAAATCAGACAGTTATTGAGGTACAATAACTGACAGACTCAGTGATTCCTCTGTAGAATTATATCAGCAGATCTTTGGGCAATCTGAATTTTCTGAGTTGGTACAGGAAGAACATTCTTTGTTGTGCCTTTTTAATGATGGTTCTAATATTAGGTGTCCATTTCAAGTCCTTGGAGATAATAGAACCCAGAAACTTGAAGGTCTCTACTTTTGATATTGTGATGCCTAATATTGTAAGAAGAGGTAGGAGAGCTTCTTCTAAAATATACTATCATCTCTACAGTTCAGCTCCAGATTGCTTCGGTTCCACCACAAGGCCAAAAAAAAAAAAGAGCCTTGATAGTACAGTGGTTTAGTGCACCCTGTTATTAACACAGCTGCCTGCAATTTCTGCTGGTTCGAATCTCTCCAAGGCTCAAGGTTGACTCAGCCTTCCATCCTTTCTAAGGTAGGTGAAATGAGGGCCCAGTTTGTGGGGGCAATAAGCTGACTTTGTATAAAATATACAAAAGAATGAAGGCTATTGCTTAACACATTGTAAGCCGCCCTGAGTCTCCGGAGAAGGGCGGCATATAAATCAAATTAAAAAAAAAAAAGGCCGTTGATCTACCTTTTGTCTATATGCAGACTCACCATTGTCTCAAATAAGACCAATGACTGTTGTATCATCTGCAAACTTCAGTATTTTAACCTTTGAGATAGAGTCATTGGTATATAGAGAGAAGAGTGATGGAGAGAGCACACAGCCGTGGGGGGATCCTGTGCTAATTGAATGGGTATTCAATGTGATTTTCCCTAGCTTTACCTGCTGTTTCAAAAAACACGTTTGCCTGACTACAAATGTTCAGTCTTCAAATTTCTTCCTGTTTATATAGCTTAAGCCTTGTTAAATGCCAATAACTCAATGAGTACTGTGGCTCCTTGAGACTAGCACAGGGGTGTCAAACTCAAGGCCCGAGGGCTGGATGCGGCCGGTGGGGTGCTTACACCTGGCCTATGGGGCCACCCTGGAAACAGCGAAGGACTGGCCCATGGTGCCTCTACTAGCAAAAACAGAGCTTGGGAGGGCCATGCACAGCCCTCCCAAGCTCCATTTTCACTGGCAGAAAGTTGCAGGAGGCCGTTGTAGCCGAAAACGAAGCACAGGAGTCCATTTTCACTGGCAGATCACTCAGGCCACTATAGGGGTCCCTGACATGAGTGATGTTGAGCTGGCCACACCCAACCTGGCCACACACACCCAGCCTCCCAAGGTCAAACACAATCCTGATGCAGCCCTCAGTGAAATTGAGTTTAACACCCCTGGTCTAGCATATCCTTAATAATGATATATTCTCCTCACCACTGAGGTTCATAAGAATGTTCCCCATGTCATTGTTTTGATTGTTCCCTTTCTTCTATTCATTTCTATTCTATTCATATTTCTCATTTGAGCTTAAGCTTTCTTGTGACAAGCAATATACTAAAATCTTGTACTTAAATCTTGTAAAGGAAGAATGGTCAGCAACAAGATAAAACAGATGCTATTATGTTATGCTTCTCCCAATATCAGATTTTTTTAAAAAAAAAGAAACCATTATCTTTTACCTTAGCTGCATGTGCTACTAATATTTCCTTATTCAAAGCAGGTATCGTCTCTTATTCCAGTTTCCCAGAGTAGAAGTTAATTCATCTAAAATTTCCCACACTCAATTTAGGGTAGCAGTTGTCTGTTTATATTCTTGAGAGTCATGCCATGAAAAATCTAGCAACTAATTTATCCCCAGCATAAATTGTTTTAAGTCTAGGTAGAGTCTGTTTCAGCAAATTAAAAGCTTTAAGTTGTTAAGCAAACAAGTCCTCAAATGATGACATCATCTTTAAAAAAAACTTCTCAAAGAAAGTTTGTTATCTATCTGTAAAGGGCTCTACTTAGCTCTGATTATACAATCAGTTCATAAACTCTAACTTAGACTGGCTTTATGTTGTGTACCTTTTACTTTAGAAATCTAGTCTAATTTTTTAGACTTTCTCGTTTCTTCCCAATCAGTTAGTTAGTTAGTTCAATTTGTAAGCTGCTCCATTCTAGAAAGCTGTGGGTAACTCACAGAATTAAAAACAAAAATGTACAAAACAATAGCATCAATTAAAAACTACAATCATTCAGAGAATTAAAGGCATCCACCCATATCTTTTACAGGTCACAGGGCCCGTCCATCTATCAAACCCAAGACATGCAGAAAAAGCCAAGTTTTTAAAGATTCCTGTTCTGTTAACAACTTGACTGATAAAAAGTTCTGAAATTCTTTAAAGCTTGTACATTCTTTTAACTTGATCTGGTCGAACCTAATAAAGACACCACCCAACTATTGATTTTGAATTTTGAATTTTGATATTTAAAAAAGCATGGACTAATATAGTTCTAACCGTTTTTTATACACTCGAAAGATTGTTTGGTACGTGGATGGATGGTTATTTTTGTTCAGTTTCTAATGTTCTGCATATCGAGGCTAATTTCCCCATCAGATTGCAAATTTATTGGATACAATATATATTGAAATTTTAATGCATTTTTGTAGTCATCACTAATATTAAAAGTATCTTCGTATGAGCATTTGGAATTTGTTGCACATTTCCACTTGTTCTAGTCTGAATTGGTGGACTTCATATAATAGTTCAAAGCCAAGATCACAATCACCAAGGAAGACTCTAATTTTATCATGCAGCTCAAGGAAGAAAAAAACATATACAGTATATCAAAAACAACTCCCTAGTTTATGGCCATACCTTTCCTTTCAGAAATATTTCCTCTGGAGCAGTTTTCTCTGGAGTTTTCCCAGGATTAACCATGAGTTGATTTTAAAGTGTTACTCATCTCCATAAAGAAATTAGGTTTTTTTTTAAAGCTTTAAAATATATCTTCTGATAACATGGAGTTTATATATACACATTACTGAATTAATGTCAAAGTTCAATCATAGACAGGTTTTTATTAGATTTTGTTTTATTCCTTCTTTTGAATTATTCACCAAGTAACTATAATTTCCCAAAGAATAATTTTCTAAACAGCTAAAGCAACCAACAGATCCATAGGCTGCATGTACCCCATGTAGATGGCATTTATTAAGCTCTTACAGGGGGGAAACAGCTCATTATATAAACTATATGAAATACTGCAAACAATTATTTGAATACTTTCCATTAGAAGGTAAGACACAGTCAGAAATCCACTGCAAAACCTGTGTGAAATGAAGGATTGTTCTTCATGTTTCTTGTAACAATACACATAACTAGTTTTTCCAGGGTTTGCGGTGGGGGGTGGGGGGCTTTCCCCCTGGAATGTCATTCAGCTGTCCTGTTCTTTCTGAATGTTGATTTTTTTTTACTGAATCTCGTTGGCTTAATACATTTTTATTTTTATACAATATTTGGGGGGGTTTACTTTGCTTTTCATTTTTCAAAAGCAGCATAGCAGGGACAAACACAGCAGAGAAGATGCTCCTGCTATGAAAATGCAACATTGCCTAAATGAATCATATTATATACACATGAACTAAAGTAGGTTCCCATATCACCTTAAGCCATAATTTATTTAACCATGGTATATTAAATACACCACAAGTAGATGATTCACAAAACATACTTTAATAAACGATGGTTCATAAGCTACCAATAGCTGGTTTCAATAATACATTAAATCAAAAATAAACAAAACAGATTAGGAGTTATTATCTTATTTGAACCAGGATTAAAGATGGAAGCTATGAACATGATAGAAAGGAGTTTATGAACTGGCTCAGTGACTTCATTCAGAGAGAAAGGCCATAGTATACCAACACAATAAACAACTGTTATTATCTTCCAGACCAAGGGCACCTCGTCTGTAGGGGAAAAATAGAAGGGCAAATAATAAATGTGTAGCACATTTGATAAATATCTGATAAATGAGATCTGAGCCCGAAGAAAGAAAGATGGAGAATCACCTCTGAAGAGACCCTCCCTAGTTTTCAGGGGAGGAAAAATGAGGGATGGGAGGAGTATTTTTGGATTTGCAAGATTCTGTTAACGTAACCTTACAATCAAGATAGTACTCATAGTTGTGTTTCTTGTCTGGGGTGCCTCAAACATTACCTCTCACTCTGACTGCTCTGTGTCTATGAGTGAAGTGGTTCGGGAATGATGAGAGGCACAAGCAAGCAAGTGACAACAGCTCTTTAATATACAGTGAGACTTCAGCAAAAACTCAGAGGCTGCAGTCCTCCTTATATACAATCCTGGAGAGACTGTCAGCCAATCAGAAACGTAGGCAGGTTTGAAACTCCCGCTTAAAAGTATCAATACATAACACCCCTCCCTTCCCAGAAGGCACTAACACTCAAAAATTAACATATGTACAAACAAAGTCTCGCAGGTGCTTAGGCTGAGTTCTCGCCCTAGTTGACCTGCGCAGTTCAGTGTTTGGTGAGGCGTCGAGCTGGTCGGAGGGACTCTTTGTCTCTCCCGGCTCCGCCAATGGAACCTCCTGGATTTTGTCCGGGGCGTGGTTATCCCCGGCTGGGAGTGGCGACTCGCTGGGGCGGCGCTGGAACCAGGGCTTGTCAGCTAAGTATTCTCGCGGCCCCGGGCTTGAGTTAGCTGTTTTGGAGAAGTGGTCATAGTTAGGCTCGGACATGTCTGCGTTGATGTTTGCCTCGCCAACCACCCGTTTCCTCAGTTGGTCTATGTGGCGCTTCCAGAGTCTATCTACCCCCACGTCCACCGTGTATGATTTTGGGCCTGTTATCCCCACTATGGTTCCTGCAACCCACAGAGGACCGCTGGCATAATTGCGAGCGAACACCGGGGACCCAACCTGAAACTGCCTTAAGCCACAGGTCTCTCCCTTAAAGTTTTCGTGCGAATAGTTAGGGTGAAGCCTGTCCAACACGCACCGGAGCTTTCTCCCCATGAGGAGCTCTGCTGGGCTTCTCCCGGTTGCCGTGCATGGTGATGCATGCTGAACCGCAAGGAATTGATCTATCCTGGCCTGCCAGTCCCCATTGTCTAATCTGGACAGTGCTTCCTTGGCTGTCCTGACAAATCGTTCAGCCAATCCGTTGGAAGCCGGGTGAAATGGGGCTGATAGGGCATGGCGGATTCCCAGGCCGGCCAAGTAGCCTTCGAAAATGGTTGCTGTAAATTGGGGCCCATTGTCCGACACCAAGGTATCCGGCAGGCCGTGGGTGGCAAACAACTTTCTTAGGGCCTTGATAACCGCTTCGGCCGTTGTGGATGGCATTAATACAATTTCGAGCCATTTTGAAAAGGCATCCACTACTATTAAAAACGTTTGGCCATGGAACGGGCCGGCAAAATCAATGTGGATCCTCCCCCATGGGCCTTTTGGTTTCTCCCACTCTCGGATGGGCGCTACTGGGGGATCGGGGCGAGACTCCTGGCAGGGTCTGCACTTCCCCACCCACTCGGAAATGACCTGGTCCATGTTGGGCCACCAGACATAGCTGCGGACTAAGCACTTCATCCTAACGATGCCAGGATGCCCTTCGTGCAATAACTCTAAAACTCTATCTCGTAGTTTTGCTGGAATTACCACTCTGTCGCCCCACAGTAAGCACCCCCCTTGCGTAAACAGTTCATTTCGTTTGTTGGCAAAACCTTGGTACTCCTCCCCGACCACCTTGTCCGGCCACCCTTTTAAAACCCAGCCCATAACAGTCCGGATAACAGGGTCTCTATTTGATGCCTTCGCCACCTCGCCGGAGGAGATGGGCCCCAAGGTTAACGTGTCCAACAACAGGACAGAGGTTTCCGGTGTTGGGTTGTCCAGCAGGTCGGGAAGGGGGCAACGGCTAAGGGCATCCGCATGACCCAGGGTCCGCCCAGGCCGATGGACGAGCTGGTACGAGTAGGCCGATAAGAAAATCGCCCATCTTGTTAAACGGGGGGAGAGGGCAGCGGGGGTTGGCCTGTCGCCTGCTAGCAGTCCTAGCAACGGTCTATGGTCAGTCGCAAGTTCGAATTTTCGGCCATAGAGGTATTCGTGGAACTTCTTAACCCCCGCAATCGCAGCCAGAGCCTCTCTGTCCAATTGGCTATAGTTTCGTTCTGTGCTGGACAGAGTTCGGGAGTAGAAGGCAATGGGTGCCTCTAGGCCGTTCGGCAGTCTATGGCCTAGGACGGCACCAACTCCTACGGGGGAGGCGTCGCAAACTAAGACGAGCGGAAGCTCTGCATTGTATTGGATCAGGAAACTGTCCTCAGATAGGAGTTTTTTTACTGCCTCAAAAGCGGCCGCTTGCGGTTTCCCCCAGACCCATGGTACATTCTTCCCTAAGAGTTTGTGAAGGGGATCAGCGACCGTGGCCTTATCTCTTAGGAACATTGAGTAGAAATTGAGCAGTCCAAGGAAGGCTTGGAGCTCAGCTTTGGATTTGGGGGCTGGTGCGCTTTTGATGGCCCTCACCTTGCTTTCGGTAGGGTGGATGCCTGTGCCGTCCACCCTGTACCCCAGAAATTCTACCGAGGGGACCGCTATCCTGCACTTGTTCTTTTTAAGTCTTAGTCCCGCTTCTCTGAATCTGGACAGGACGTTCCGTACCCTGTCCCCTAGCTGGTGTTCGTCTTGGGCGCTGACTAAGACGTCATCGAAATAGGGGACTACGCCCGGAAGTCCTTGCAACAGGCGCTCCATGGTGCTTTGAAATAAGCCGGGTGCGACGCTCACCCCAAATTGGAGCCTGGTGCATTTAAATGCACCCCTATGAGTCACGATCGTTTGTGCCTCTGCCGTGGCGTCGTCGACCGGTAACTGTTGATAGGCTTGGGCCAGGTCTAATTTGGCAAAAATTTTTCCGGGGCCCAGGGAGTGTAGTAGATGGTGCACGATCGGCACCGGATAGGCGCTCGGCTGCAAAGCCTTGTTGATCGTGCACTTGTAGTCGGCGCAAATTCTGATTGAGCCGTCGGACTTAACTGGGGTGACTATGGGGGTCTCCCACTTGGCATGGTCAACGGGAACCAACACCCCTTGCTTAATCAGTTTGTCCAGTTCTGCATCGATCTTTGGTTTCAATGCGAACGGCACTCGTCTGGCCTTTAGTCTTACTTGGCCTACGTTGGGGTCTAAGTTTAGTGAAATAGGGGTCCCCACATACTTGCCCAACGTGTCCCCGAAAACGTCCTGGAACTCGGACAGGAGGCTGTCTTTCAGGGTTGACTTGGACATCAGGTGGACGCCGGTGAAGCCCATGCCAAGGGCTCGGAACCACCCCATGCCCAGGAGGCTCGGCAGCTGCTTCGTGACGATGGTCAGCGGCAGGTCTCTTTCGTAGTCTCCGTAGGTGACCCGGAACGTGCCCACGCCTTCGAGGGGGACTCGGTTCCCCTGGTAGTCTAGGATGCGCAGTCTCTGTCTGGAGAGTTGATCCTTCCGGAACGACGGCAGGAGGGTCTTTAGGGTTGTCCACGACATGATGGAGAGAGCTGAGCCGGTGTCGATCTCCATCGAGCACGGTCTTCCGTTGATCTCGACCACCGTGCTGACTTTGTCCTCGACCGTTGTGCTGGCCTGGTCGATGTGTATGCTGCGGCCATCTCGCGGTTCAAATTCGCGCCGTTTTTTCGCTCCGCCTTCTCTCGTTGGCTGCTTCTGGCGCGCTGATTCCGGTTGGCTGCGGCGCTCACGTGGTTTGAGTCTTCTGGGCAGAATGGCTCTGCAGACTCGCGCCAAGTGCCCCTTCTTCTCGCAACGCCTGCAAATAGCCTCTCTGTATTTGCAGGACAGTCTATCATGGTGCCCGCCACAGCTGGGACAGCTTCGCCGGGGGCTGCCAGTGTCTTTTCTCCGGTGCTCTGTTCGGAAGACGTCCTCATCCGACTCGGACTCCGAGCTGGATCCGGCGTCTTCTCTGTGCACCGGGGCAGACTTGGGGCTGTCTTTGCTGGTCGGCGGCCGCTGTAACGTTTCAGCGGCCTTTGTGGAGGCTTCGTGAGCCCTGGCCTCGTCAAGGGCTCCGGCAAGCGTCAGGTCAGGCTTGGCGAGCAGACGCCGTTGCAGCCTAATGTCCCGAACACCACAGATCAGTTGCTCAAGCAACGCATCATCCAAGTCTCTGTAGTCGCAATGAGTTGCGGCTTTTCTCAGGCTGGCCATGTACGCGCTGACCGGCTCTCCCTCTCGTTGGACGCGCTGCCTCAGTTGGTATCGCTGCACGAACTTGGAGGGGACGGGAGCGTAGTGAGCCCGGAGAGTTGCCATCAAGGTGTCCCATGAGACTGTTTGAACCGGCGTTGGCTCACACAGTGACTCGGCCATCTCGAACACGTCCGGTCCGCAGTGGCTTAGGAATAGGGCTCTCTTTCGATTAGCCGAGAGGCCCTGCATGTCGCTGGCTTCTAGCGAGCATTCAAACCTTGTTAGGTACGAGACCCATTTTTCGCGGGTCGGATCAAAAGGCTTGGGCGGAACGTAGGCAGACATGTCCGGTATGTCTCCTGTGGTTCGCCTCGTCGCCTAGCTGAAGCTCGTGGTCTCACTGGTTGGCTTCTTGTAGCCTCTATCCCACCTTCGTCGCCAATGAAGTGGTTCGGGAATGATGAGAGGCACAAGCAAGCAAGTGACAACAGCTCTTTAATATACAGTGAGACTTCAGCAAAAACTCAGAGGCTGCAGTCCTCCTCATATACAATCCTGGAGAGACTGTCAGCCAATCAGAAACGTAGGCAGGTTTGAAACTCCTGCTTAAAAGTATCAATACATAACAATGAGCTAGCTATTCTCATGGTGCTTCCTTATTACCTTGGTCTTCACAATATGTTCATTCTCTCATTCTACGTGATAGGCTGCATCCAGGTAAGAGCTAGGCCTTGTCCACTCCAGCTCTTTGTCCTAGGTAAGAGCTAGGCTATCTCCACTCCATGTATTTCCAGTAATAACCTTCTATAACTTTTTAGCAATATCCTGTTTCACTGCTCCTTGCCCCGGCTAGATTCCTACACTCGGGAACACTCAAACCACTTCCTCCAACAAAGGCAGGGTTGGGTTGATTTTTCACCAATGCTACACAGGAAAAAAAGGCACAGGGTTATCAGACCAATCAACCTAACATCAATTCATGGGAAGATACTGGAAAAAATAATCAAAAAACAGATCTATGAACATCTAAAAACAAATAAAATTATAATTAGTAGCCAGCACAGGTTTATTAAAAAACAGATCATGCCAAACCATTATTACTTCATTCTTTGACAAAGTGACTAAATTAGTAGACCAGTGAAATGTTGTGGACATAGTATATTTAGACTTCAGCAAGGCATTTGACATAGTAGACCACAACCTACTTCCTGGTAAACTAGAAAAATGTGGGATAGACAGCATCACTACCAGATGGATTTGTAACTGGCTGACAAGCCATAGTCAACGAGTAGTTCTTAATGGCAATACATCTACATGGAGGGAAATAAGCAGTGGGATACTACAAGGTTCTGTCTTAGGCCCAGTACTCTTCAATATCTTCATAGATGAGGGAATAGAAGGGGAACTCATCAAATTTGCAGCTCACACAAGTTGGCAGGACTAGCCAACACCCCAGAAGATAAGCTCAGGGTCCAAAAAAATCTTGATAGACTTGAACAATGAGCCCTATCCAACAAAAGAAATTTCATAAAATAAAATTTAATGTGGAGAAAAGCAAGGTTTTACACCTGGGCAGGAAAAACAAGTACAGATTAGGCAAAACCTGGCTCAAAAACAGTAACTGTGAGAGAGACCTTGGAGTCCTAGTGGATAATCATTTAAACATGAGTTAGCAGTGTGCAGCAGCAGCAAAATAGCTAATACAATCCTTGGTTATATAAACAGAGGCATAGAATAAAAATCACATGAAGTATTAATACCGCTTTATAAAGCCTTAGTAAGACCACAACTGGAATACTGCATCCAGTTTTGGTCCCACATTACAAAAAAGATGTTGAGACTTTAGAAAAAGTGCAAAGAAGAGCAACTAAAATGATTAAAGGCTTGGAGATTAAAATGTATGAAGAACGGTTGTAAGATTTGTGTTTGGCTAGTCTAGAGAAAAGGACTAGGGGGACATGATAGCAGTATTCCAGTATTTGAGAGGCTGCCACAAAGAGGAGGGGTTTGATTTATTTTCCAAAGCACCAGAGGGCAGGACAAGAAACAATAGATGGAATCTAATCAAGGAGATAAGCAATCTTATCTATTAAGGAGAAACTTCTTAACAGTGAGGACAATAAACCAATGGAACAGCCTGCCTCCAGAAGTTGTGGGTGCTTCATCACTGAAGGTTTTTAAGAAGAGACTGGACAGTCACTTGTCTAAAATGTCATAGGATCTCCTGCTTGAGCAGGGGGCTGGACTAGAAAACCTCCAAGGTAACCGTTCGATTCTGATTCTGATTCTGATACTTAGCATATCAAAGTATAATGTATTAAGTCTGCTGAAGTAGGAAGTAACATTCTGTTCGTTGATTGGTTAAAGTAACGTTCTGTTCGTTGATTGGTTAAGCCGCCTGACAGCTGGCTAGATAAGAGCTGTCAGGCAGAGTTTCAAGCAGTTTCAGTTATAGCTGTGGCAGTTAGCACAGCTGTTGTTAATAAACAGTTAATTACATGATCTTCGCATTGTCCATCGTCATTAATTAAGCCAATACATTTCACAAAGCTTTACAGTCACCAAGTAAGATACAGCCCCTCCCTCATTGGTCTAGCCAGAATAACTTCTCCAATCTTGTTCATAGATTTCATTGAGGTGAGACTTCCTAATGAGCTGCAGTTTGTTCTTCTCTTCTCTCCCTCTGTGAGGTGTTGAAAGCCATTATATAGACCACTTATGGAAAATAATTGGCAATCAGAAACATTAAACTAGTTTCTACTAAGTTTGAAATCTGGTGGAGATAATATGACTTGTAAGCATAAAAAGCAAGCTTGCCTGCTGTTTGTTGGCCCACTCCAGTGACACTTTCTTCAACGGAGACAGAAAAATCCCTGCCAGTTGTTGATCCAGCTGTTTCTGTGGGACAGTTTGGCTTCTCCTGAGGATGACGGCTCAATTCAATATCAGATGTGAGATGTATAAAGAACATTTTTAACTCCCAGGTCGGCATCTGGAATTGAGCCAAAAGAAAGAAATGTCTGTTCTGAGCTTCTTGTCATAAGGAGATCAATATGTAAAACTTTAAAAATTATGCATAATGAAAAAGGCACTTGAAAGAAAATGTGATTCAATATAAAAAGACAATGAACTTAAGAAAATATTAAGAAAAGGATATCAAAGCATGAGACCAAAGCAGAAGTTGTCAGCCTGTGAAGAAGAACTGATTTGCTATCATAAGTTTTGGGTTAGCATATTTTGAAATTCAATGTCTTTAGTCTCTATCTAATGATCAAAGGGTAAGTATCAAAACAGCAGCTAACATGGCATACAAGTCCAGCCTACTCATGATGATAATCCATCATTTGTTATTTAAAGCTTTTACAGAGAGTAGGGCTATACTCAGTGGTGGGTTGCCCCCGGTTTGCACCGGTTCTATAGAACCAGTAGTAAAACCAGCGGGAGGCTCCACCCACTGACCCTGATATCATCAGAATGCTTCTGAGCATGCACAGAAAAGTGTGCGGCCCCTTTGCAAACCCGTAGTAAAGGTAAGTAGAACCCACCCCTGGCTATACTGCAGGCTTCACAGAAGAAGGAAAAGAAAGAACATTACCATATCAATTCAGAAAATTATATGAAGAAAGTTTTTACTACATATGAGGAAATGTATACTCTGAAAACGTATTATAATTTGTATACTGCCTTTAAACCTGTTTAGGCACCATTTGATCAATTGTGTGCTTTAGATATTTATTAATTTATTTAACCAATTTATATAATCATCCAACTCACAAACAAGTGACTCTGGACAGCATACAGCAGAACTAAAAATAGTAATAAATACATTAAAAAATATAAATTTTCAGGGTTTGTATTTTTATATATCACTTCATAATTCAAATTTAGATTTACCCATTAGCAATTAGTTAGCTTTTTAATATATATTTTTTTTGAGATTATTTCTTGGATTAGAATGTATTATTCTGGTCTTTCTGATGAAGTAATTACACACAGGTTTATTTCTCCCAAATAGGATATATCATTGAAACTTATTTATGGTATCTTTAATTTTTGTTATATTAATTTAATGTTGGAAATGTCATAATGTTGTGATACTCAAGCTGGCTAGAACTCAACAAAAGATATTATAGTATGCTATTGATAATTAGGAAATTTTTTACAGTTATTGACTCTACTAATTTTGTACAAATAGTGCAAGATATTCTGGTTATACAATAAATTGGAATAAGTCTAATATTTTGCCAATTGGCCACATAATTCTTAAGGAAACAGGTAAACCATGGTGAAGGGGGTATTTAGGTTCTATTAAAGGTTAGGGGATAATTATTTTCAGTAAATTAACTTTGTTACTAGAGTTGAATATTTCAAGTTGTATAACATAGGAATGTGGTGACATTCCAAGCAAAACTGCTTTTTCCAATGAGGAACTCACAACATGGCCAAAATAAGCAAGCTGGAACGTTGTGATTTTGCCTTCTAATGTATGTCTAGTTTTATACATTTTATTGCTTGCTTGTTTGTCACTTTTGATGTCCCAGGAATGCATAGGAATCTTCTCCAACATCACAACTCAAATGAGTTGATTTTACTTAATTTTTTCATGGTTCAACTTTCACAATCGTAGGTGAAACACAATAGTGTAGAATAATGTAAAGGAAAGCTATGGGTGGATAGTGCCTAGAAAGCTGATTTATACTGGGAAAAAGAGCTGAGTTTGAGTGAGTCTCTGTGGCCACTTACTCCCACCAATGACCACTCATTTTAATATATTGTTTTTATTTCACAGCATTTTGTTTATATTGTTGAAGCCACATGATAGTTTACATCATGAGAAATAGTACATTAAATATTTAAACTGTACATTTACAAATATTAAAACTGAATAATAGCCAATAGATCTTTCTTCTGTGGCCTTCTCATAGAAAACTAGAAATTAGTCCTGGCTGAACACAGAAGGCTAGAAAAAATATCCAAGATTTTGGGGACCTGGCTTATCCTTAACCTTTAACTGAAATTCTTGAGTCAGACTGAAAACAAAGGCATGTTAGACTGAATTGAGTACACCCCCTCATATTTTGTAAATGGAATGGAATGGAATGGAATGGAATGGAATGGAATGGAATAGAATAGAATAGAATAGAATAGAATAGAATAGAATAGAATAGAATAGAATAGAATAGAATAGAATTCTTTATTGGCCATGTTTGATTGGACACACAAGGAATTTGTCTTGGTGCATATGCTCTCAGTGTACATAAAAGAAAAGATACATTTGTCAAGAATCATAAGGTACAACACTTAATGATAGTCATAGGGTATAAATAAGCAATCAAATCATATTAGGAAACAGTCAATATAAATCGTAAGGATACAAGCAACAAGGTTACAGTCATACAGTCATAAGTGGGAGAAGATGGGTGGTAAGAACGATGACAAGATTAATAGTAGTGCAGATTTAGTAAATAGTTTGACAGTGTTGAGGGAATTATTTGTTTAGCAGAGTGATGGCATTCGGGAAAAAACTGTTCGTGTGTCTAATTGTTCTGGTGTGCAGGGCTCTATAGCATCGTTTTGAGGGTAGGAGTTGAAACAGTTTGTGTCCAGGATGTGAGGGGTCTGTAAATATTTTCACAGCCCTCTTTTTGACTTGTGCAGTATACAGATCCTCAATGGAAGGCAGGTCGATAGTAATTGTTTTTTCTGCAGTTCTAATTATCCTCTGAAGTCTGTGTCTGTCTTGTTGGGTTGTAGAATCAAACTAGACAATTATAGAGATGCAGATGACAGACTCAATAATACCTCTGTAGAACTGTATCAGCAGCTCCTTGGGCAGTTTGAGCTTTCTGAGTTGGCGCAGAAAGAACATTCTTTGTTGTGCTTTTTTGATGACGTTTTTGATGTTAGGTGAGGTTCTACCATCTTGAGATATAGTAGAACCTAGAAATTTGAAGGTCTCTACTGTTGATACTGTGTTGTCTAGTATAGTAAGAGGTGGTAGTATGGGAGGGTTTCTCCTAAAGTCTGCCACCATTTCTACGGTTTTAAGTGTGTTCACTTCCAGATTGTTCTGGTCGCACCGTGAGGCTAGTTGTTCAACCTCCCGTCTGTATGCTGTTTCATCATTGTTTCGAATGAAACAAATGTGCTGTCCCTTCAAAATAGTGCAACACACAGCCATTAATGTCTAAACTGGTGGCAACAAAAGTGAATACACCCCTAAGTGATAATGTTCAAATGGGGCCCAAGTAGCCGTTTTCCCTCCCTGGTGTCATGTGACTCATTAGTGGTACAAGGTCTCAGGTGTGAAGGGGAAGCAGATGTGTTAAATTTGCTGTTATCTCTCTCACTCTCTCATACTGGTCACTGGAAGTTCAACATGGCACTTCATGGCAATGAACTCTCTGAGGATCTGAAAAAACGAATTGTTGCTCTACATAAAGGTGGCCTAAGCTATAAGAAGATTGCCAAGACCCTGAAACTGAGCTGCAGCACAGTGGCCAAGACCATACAGGACAGGTTCCACTCAGAACAGGCCTTGCCATGGTCGACCAAAGAAATTGAGTGCCCGTGCTCAGCGTCATATCCAGACGTTGGCTTTGGGAAATAGACATATGAGTGCTGCTAGCATTGCTGCAGAGGTTGAAGGGGTGGGGGGTGGGGTCAACCTGTCAGTGCTCAGACCATATGCCGCATGCTGCATCAAATTGGTCTGCAGGGCTGTCATCCCAGAAGGAAGCCTCTTCTAAAGATGATACACAAGAAAGCCTGCAAATGGTTTGCTGCACACAAGCAGACTAAAGACATGGATTTCTGGAACCATGTCCTGTGGTCTGATGAGACCAAGATAAATTTATTTGGTTCAGATGGTTTCAAGCATGTGTGGCGGCAACCAGGTGAGAAGTACAAAGACAAGTGTGTCTTGCCTATAGTCAAGCATGGTAGTGGGAATGTCATGGTCTGGGGCTGCATGAGTGCTGTCAGCACTGGGGAGCTACAGTTCATTGAGGGAACCATGAATGCCAAGATGTACTGTGACATACTGAAGCAGAGCATGATCCCATCCCTTCGGAGACTGGGCCCAGGACAGTATTCCAACACGATCTCAAACACACCTCCAAAACAATCACTGCCTTGCTAAAGAAGCTGAGGGTAAAGGTGATGGTCTGGTCAAGCATGTCTCCAGACCTAAACCCTATTGAGCATCTGTGGGGCATCCTAAACTGGAAAGTACAGCAATATACTTTTATAGGGGAAACTTGTCCTGATGTGGAAGTGCCTCCTGCTGATTCTAGGATGACACTTGAGGGACATGTGTGTGCGTGTGTATGTCTATGAAGCTTAGTCTTGTGAACATGGAGTTGGGAGACCTAATTTAATTAACTCTATTTGTGTTTGTAACTCTTATCCTTTGATACGTGGATTAGGTCTGGGTAACTTACTTGGGGGTTTGAGGAAGTAAAACATTTTTCCCTGTTTGCTATTTCTACTTGATTAATTTAGTTTCAGCTTGACTGTCAATTATCTAATGGAGATGCTAATTTTCAGACCATTGTGGATTCTGATAATGTTTTAAGGGAAGATGAAAACAGTATAAGAATAAAATATATTTTGATATAAAACTTCTCACAAAGCATTGTTTAAAAGCATTCCCTCTCCCAAGTCAAAAATATAGCTGCAAAGCATTGCAGAGGTAATTGGAGCACTCTTAATCTGAGGAGGTTATTAACTCATTTCTGCAGGTTTTTTCCCCTGATCAATATCCACACATTCGCATCTACACATGTACACAGCTGTCTTCTTGCTTGCCAGAGAAAATACACTACCTTATGTTTTCCAGTATAACAAAAACAGCAGAGAGCAAATTTAAATGGAGAAATAGACCACAGAGAAAGGGTCAGCAACCTTTTCCTCCACTGATATTCTGACTAGATTTTTTTGGACTAACAATGCAAATATTTCTGGCTTAAAATAATTGTAAGGGGGCTTCCATACATTTGTCTTGGGTCAACTCCAAGCAACTCTAAAGCAGCATTTTATGTCTGAGTTTCAATGCTTTTGTATAACTTTATAAAGTAAGCTAGAAATAGCAACATAACGTTTGGCACTCTCTGTAGAAGGAGAGCAGTGCTGGAAACTTAATTGGTCCATGCACTATTTGCTGAACAGCTTCCTGAAAAACTACATTATCTTCAAGTGTATGGATTTGTTTTGATTTTCTTACTGACATATCGCATATCACAGTTAATTCTATTTTTATAATGATGTTTGCAGAATTGTGTCATTTTTTTATCTTGGTATTGCAGTTGGTTGTATTTTGTTTCAGTTGCTTTGAACTCATATTCAATGGAAATATGAATTATTTAAAAAGATCTGAAAGAATAACACTATCTTCTCTATTCAGAAATAGAAGATTCATTTGCTGGCTGGATTTAGTAGTAAATAATAGCAATAATAATAAGTAATTTTACCCAAAAAAAATCTTTTACAAACATTGTTAGAAACAACCATCCTATCCTTGGTTAGGACTTGAATTATTATGTTTCCATCAGTCTTAGACTGTGAATCTAACTGTAGATTTCCCACACATAATAGTAATATTAAAATAAAAATAATGATAACTTTAATTTCTGTATAAAATACTCAGGTTGTTGCTTGACTCACTTCTCACTATGATCTGTTTCCCACTTGCATTTAATCACAGCCAAACCTACCCTGACCATTTATTTTTCTGCCATGTTCTCATAACATTGCCTTGAGGTCCTCCTCAACACATAGGTGAGAGTTCAATTGTCCTCTTTTTTGTGTGCCTTCAAGTCTGTCTTGACTCCTACTGACTGCCTGAACAAGTTCATGCTTGATAACATTTTGTTAACATGTTGATAACATTTTTCGGAATGCTTTCTACTCAAGGCTGATCACGGATAACTGGCCCCAAATCACCCAGTTAGTTTTGTGCCTAAAATATGGTTAGAATTCACAGTCTTCCAGCTATGGTAGTAGCCATACTCTGAACCATGAGACCAAAGTGGCTGCCATAAGTTATCCTTATTCTGATATTGTCCAAGGCAACCTTAAGATGTATACAGTTTAATAAACTTTGTTGCCCATTACCTTGCAGGGAATTCAAATCACTATCAGGGACAGGGCTGAGAAGTGATAGAGGCAAGGGAAGGATTTGGCAATGGAGACAATCAATTTCATGCTGGCTTCATTTCTGAAGTTGGGTGGATAAAATTTGAAGTCAGCAGTGGAGAAAGACACTGTCATCCATCTGGATTGGTTGATAAAGAATGCCAGGTTGTTGACTGATTGAAGATGACCGATCAATTATGATCTCTGCCCTCCTTTCACAAGTCCTTCCTTCACTGCACTTGAACAACAGAAAAATGCCTTGGAAGAGGCAATGGCATGTTGCATTTTCCATAGCATCGCAGTTAGGAAAATAGCTACCAATACAGAACCAGTTCCCTCAAAGGGCTTGAAGAATTCAGCCAAATATTCAGTGACTTAAAAAAAAAAAGAGGATAAAGCTTAGAATGCAAACCCAGGAGCTGATGTATAGTGCAATAGATGATAGAGATGATAGAGAGAGAGAGAGGTGAAAGAGAAAGATATAGAGATTTTAAATAGGAATAGTTAGAAGGTAGACAGACAGACAGACAGAAAGACAGACAAAAATATATATTGTGGTATGGGTGGATGGATGGATGGATAGATGGATAGATGGGTAGATGGGTGGATGAATGGATGAGGAATTCATGGATGCATGGATGGATGCAGTAATGGAGTGATAGAGGTTTATAGCGATAGAATCAGAAAATCACAGACAGATAGATATTGTGTGTATACATACGCACACACGTCTTCCATTCCCACATCCCATGAGGATAAACTACATCTCAAGATCAAGCTTAAGTACAGTAATAGCTAGAATAACTGTTTGAAACCTAACTGATTGTCAGTCAAGTCATCAATGCCTTGCTTGAATATCAAAACAAAGTTGTGACTTGGAGGGACCAGTCAGATGAGACAATAAATAATGAGTCCAGCAGGTAAGACACAATATGGAGCTTGGTTTAGCTCAACAGACAGAAGCACTGTAATTTAATACCAGCTGTCTGCAATTAAAGTAAGATCAAATCTCTCCAGGCTCAAGGTTGACTCAGCCTTCCATCCTTTCTAAGGTAGGTAAATTGAGGACCCAGTTTGTGGCGGCAATAAGCTGACTTTGTATAAAATATACAAAAGTATGAAGGCTATTGCTTAACGCATTGTAAGCCGCCCTGAGTCTCCATATCAGCCCCATTACAAGATTCAGGAGTTGTTCCTGGATTTCCTGCCGCAGCAGCAGCAACACTCTGATATTGAACACTCACCTCTATGTGTGATGAATATCATGGGAAACTTGACTAATTTATCTTTGTTGTTCAGTGTGAATTATACATCTCCCTAATACCTGAAGGTTTCCCACAGAGCAATCTCTGGAAGCTTTTATAATTGATATAACAACAGGAAGAGGTACAAAACGGGCAATCCCTTTTCTGATGCAGAACAACCTGACTTGGACAGCTATGCTTATTTTGTGACATGCTCGAGGGCTAATTGTGATGATCTAGTCAAGCGAGTGACTGCCAACTGTAAAATTGGTCACTGACAGAGTAAGCATTTGATGCAGGAGTATGCCATTGTCTTTCATATGTTAGCTCAGGAACTGGACTGGAATAAAAGAGGCAAATTCATTCATCTGGGCACCTCACAGACTTTGTCAACAATCATCTAAATCTGTTTGAGTACTTTTGGAAGAGTCAAGAAATTGTGGCGAAGTACAGGAAGAAAGGAAAGATCCCATTATTCTTTTTCTTTCCCTCTTTTTCCCTTCTACTTAGGGGTACACAGGGGTTTTGGAAATTGGCCTCATGCAGTTAATAGCCATCAGAGCTCTGCCATCTACCTGAGAAAAGTTGTGTCAACACACACAAGGTCTAGATCTATATTACGGAAAACTACAACACTTCAGAGTACCTTATTAACACTACCTTCCTTACAAACAGAGGTGGGGTTTCAGCAGATTCTGACCAATTCTGGAGAACCGGTAGCAGAAATTTTGAGTAGTTCAAAGAACTGGTAGTAAAAATTCTGACTGGCCCCACCCCCATCTATTCTCTGCCTCCCAAATCCCAGCTGATCGAGAGGAAATGGAGATTTTTCAGTAACCTTCCCCTGGATTGGGATGGGAATGGAGATTTTACAATATCTTTCCCCTGCCATGCCCACAAAGCCACACTCACAGAACCGGTAGTAAAATTTTTGGAAAACCCACCACTGCTTACAAAGCATTGGTTATGTCATTACAAAGGAGATAGGATTATGTAAACAGATGCCATACCTGCTCCAGATCTGGCCCACCAAAAAACAAGGACCAATGGCTCAGAGCTTGTGCCAAGAGCAATTGGAATTAAGTTCAACCGAGAACTACACATCAGTTCTGAAATACAATTGTTTCTAGGGGCAACAGACAACTTCACTGAAACATCCATCATAGTCTATTTGTTCAGTTTTTCTGTGATGGTTGCAATTATTGATTGCTAGCTCTGATGCTCAAGACCTACCACAGAATGTACTGGACCTCTTCAACTTCCCATTTGCAATCAGCAGGAGTCCCTATAATTTTATTTTGTCTCTCTATTAGATTTTCCAGTAGTCTTGGGAAGGGACTGGCTTCAGGCTAGCATTCCATATACTTTATTAATCAGGACAAGATAAGATCAGCTAGGATTTTCTGACCTGCAAGATTCGCATCCTGTAGGGCTTCAAACCCCACCCCACCCTACCACACACACACACACACTGCTCACCACTGCTCACCAAGTACATCTTCCTATATACATCTACCAAATATGCAGATTACACTGGCATATTTGGATAGAAGGAAGTGTCCCTATCAGTTTTGAAAAATATATAATCAGTTATTCACAAAGCTTGGGTGCCTGCAAAACATCACTATCCGATGCCACCCGTAGAGCTAGTATGACTAAGGATATGACAACATACAGAAAGTTTTTATCCAGCCAGCCTCCTCCACTGCCAATACTCCTACCCAGTCAGTTAAGAAGAAAGAAAGATGGATTCCTGTGCATGGACCATGCATGGACCATGATTCCTGGTTCTGCAATTCTGTAACCAGCAGTTGCAAACTGCTGTTTCCTCCCTCATTGCTGAATGTTTGGAATAGCTGCCAAAGGCATGCAGTTTTTTCCCCCCACTGGATCTCAAATCAATGCAATGGGAGTTGCATGAAAGTGGGTCATGAATAGCTAAATGCTTATAAATAATTGTGAGAAATTCCTTCCTGGGGAGGAATCCACTGAAAGATTATCTCAAAAAAGCTAACTCGGCCCAGGTGATGAATGTTCTGGGAAAAAGAGATCCTGCCTTAATTAGCTCAGAATAACTGAGGCTAGGAAAGATCTCTTTCAATTTCTAAGGTCTGGTATTTACTCCCAGCCTAAGCCCAGCCTCAAAGATCCCTTACTGAAATCTGCATTGTTCTTACTTTCTTGGGTTTTCCATTCACAGGGACTTGATATTGCCCTATGATATTCATTTATTTTCATTATCATTTTCATTTCGCTGTCATCCGCTGTCTTCAAGCAGTAGCGTGCTCCGGCCGCCAAGGCTCCACTCGTTTTCCAGGTTGCATAGACCCTCAGGGCCCGGGCCTTCGGCTGATGTTGTGCAATGCCAGGTCCGTAGTAAATAAAGCCCCCCTCATTTGTGATCTTGTTCAGGAGGGGGGAGCGGACCTGGCGGGTATTACAGAGACCTGGTTGGGCCTGGAGGGAGGGGTCCCTCTGGTAGAAATGTGCCCACCAGGCTTCCACGCATTCCATCAGCCGAGGTCACAGGGGAGGGGCAGGGGAGTAGCAGTTATTATTAGAGAAGGTTTTAGGCCGAGGGAGGCCACTGTTCCTCAGACGGCCGGTTGTGAGACCCTCCTTGTGAAGTGGGGTCATGGGGTTCAGATGGGTTTGCTGATCATGTACCTGGCTCCCTGCCACATGGCAGCAGCCCTGCCCGAGCTACTCAACGTTATCGCCACGGTGGCGGTTGATACCCCCAGACTTATGGTCATGGGGGATTTCAACCTGCCGTCCGTGGGTGAGACATCTGAGGTGGCTCGGGAGTTCATGGCTTCCATGACGGCTATGGATCTGACCCAGCTAATTTTACTGTAATTGTTTCCCTTAATTTTGCTGCATCATCTACAGCATCATTCATTCATCTAGTATAACATACCATATGGGAAATGTATCTCCACATATAAATAAATGGGTTCATGGCTACTAAAAGCAACAGCTGGACTTCTTTCTTACAAATAAATTCATAAGCAATTCATTTCTTAGAAGTTGCATCTGAAGATGTTGGAGGTATAACATTAGAATAGTGTTTCCAAAACCTACTTTAGCTTCAGAATGATTTCAGTCAATTCTATTGAAGCAATTGAATAATTTAAATTCTAGATTTTAATCATATGTATTCCAGCTGTATGGTTAGATTTGATATACCTATCATTGGATGATTCTTACAGTTTTGCTACTAGACATGCAATTAGGTTAGCACTAACACTTAGACTTACAGTATATACCACTTCATAGTGCTTTACAGCCCTCTCTAAGCAGTTTATAAACTGCTTAGAGTCGACATATTGCCCCTAGGTCCTTATTTTACTGACCTCAGAAGGATGGAAGGCTGAGTCAATCTTGAGCTGGTTAGGATCGAGTTGGCAGAGTTAGTCTGCAATACTGCATTCTAACCACTGCGCCACCATGGCTCATCTGATTGTTGTTAGTCCTAATATAGTTGTGCTTCTGCAATAACTGATTATCTGCTTATTGGATTATTTTTAACCAGATACAAGATGGAACCATAACTAAATAACGCTAAAGGTTCATACTTCCCATCAGTAAAATGTATTAAAGCAATAAACCAACCTTGTTGAGGGATTTGTTAATTTTAGAAATATTTTTTGGGATTCTGTATTTCTTATACATTTCAGTGATCCAAACCATGCTCTTCTAAGTGTGGTTTTGCATGACGACCAGGGGGCGATAAATATTATTCATATGCACAAAAGAGCTTTCAAGAATGGGCAATATAAAATGTAAAAAAAAAACAAAACTAGAGAATTGATTAGTACTTTCTAAACCACTAGATCGCAGTTATAACTATTCCAAAGGTGCAGGAGGCATTTTGCTTTGAGAAGGTGCTTTATGTACAAAGTCAGCAAAGGTGACTGATCTCATCACAATCTTTCCTGTCAGTCCAAGTCCTTGTCCCAGCAATTCCATTTGCCAGAAGAGGTTTTTGTCCATGTAGCTACTTACCTTGTAACAACGCAAAAGAGCAGCATGGCCACTTCACTTTTAGAGGTGGGCAGTATGGCTTTGCAAAGCAGTTTCTAAAGGAACTACTTCACACAAACTTTCATCAAAGCAAAGCACCTCTTGAAAGCTGTTTCATCTGATAAGTCCCTACCACTTTTGACACAATCTTGTCATTTTACTATCTACAAAATGGAAAGCTTTTTCTCTTAATAGTTATTCTGCAGACCTCAGTTTTGTGTTGGGATATGAGTGGCTGGGCACATCCCAATGAACTAAAGATTGTCATAGAATTCTGACTGTTGTTGCTTAGTAATTGTAGTAGTTGGATACGTTAATGGCACAAGATACTTTCAGATTAGCCTTTCCCTCTTCCAATCATTCTGATTCCACCATAAAATGCATCTTGAAGCTTATCCAGGCTGTTTTGACCATTTCTTCTTTCCTTTGTTTTACTTTCAAAGCGTGCAATAGCCCAAAAGAAGTGATCAAGGGTAAAAGTGACAAGAGTTAATTAAGAATGAACTAGCTATTAGCAAAATGCCAGACTGCTTGGTTTGGAGAGTGAAAGCTTGTCAATTTCAAAGAAAGCAGCTGAAAAGGAATTCCCAATCCATTAAACTGTGTGGATATTTTGAGATTTTATTTTTATTCATTGTATTTATTTTTGCAACCCCTGAACCAGCATTGCTTGATTCTCCAGAGGGGTTTGTCTCATGCCAAACTAGGATTCCAGCTTTAATGGAAACAGAGTGCATGTAGGAGTGAAGGGAGGATTTTGAAGCGAGGAAGGAGAGAATGTATCAAGCATTAGCAAAAGGTTGCAGAAATAGAATATATGTTGAACATAAAGCCCAGCAACTGGCCCCCCTCCATTCCAGATGATTACTATCCCATTTTGAATCTTTCCTTTGTGGGTAAGGTTGAAACAGAAATGGTTGTACAGTACTTATAGACAGTCTTGCAACAAATAGATTACCTTCAGTCAAGCTTAACACAATTTCTGTCAAGTTTCAGACAGGCGTGTAGTACAGAGGCAGTACTACTCACACTTGCTATGACTTTTGGTGGAGCTGATATGGAGATGGCGTAGCCATCCTAGTGTTCCTTGATCTCTCAGCAGCCTTCAATATCATGGACTACAGCCGTGATGGCGAACCTATAGCACATGTGCAACAGGTGGCATGCAGAGCCCTCTGTGGGCACACGAGCTGTCGCCCCAGTTCAGCTCTGCCACGCATGCATGTGTGCCTCCCACTGACCAGCTGGTTGTTGGGTCGCTGCCGCACATGCATGGGGGGCGGGGGTGTGCAAGGGGCAGGTATGCATGCGCGGGGGCCAGGGCATGTGCGGGGGGCACATGCATGCATGGGGACCACGCATGCATGTGTGGGGACCATACATGCATTGCATTTTGGGGATTCAGGTGCACACGCGCTTTGGGCACTCGGACCGGAAAAACTTACCCATCACTGGACTACAGTGTCATTATAGACCAGCTGTAGAATGGGAAGCACTGTCCTACAATGGTTCGATTTCTTCATCGGTAGTCAATTTCAGGCTGCTGACAAGGAGAAGAGATCCTGCAGACAGCTCCTGCTGAGGAGCGCCTCAGGGCTTTATACCCGACTTTATTTTGTAATAAATACCCGGCTTTATTTTGTAATCCAGGCTGACCAAGTGAAGCTGCCAAAGGACTGACCCAGTGTCTGGAGGCTGTTCAGGTCTGGATGGAATCAATCCTGACAAGAATGAGCGGCTGCAATGGTTGCCAGTGTGGTTCTGGATGCAATTCAAGGTGCTGATTGTTACCTATACAGTCCTTCATGGCATAGGGCAGTGATGATGAACCTTTTGGGCTCAATGTGTCAAAAATTCAGAAAATGCCTATCTTGACTCTGTTGATGTCTCTCTTCCCCTCCCCCCCACCCCAACAAAAGCCTCTTCCTCTCCAGCCTCTTCTCTCCACCTTTCCAGTCATTCTTCTCTGCACCCTCTTGAAGTTGTGCAAGAGGGCCCTGCTCTCACATGGCTTCTGGTGCCTCAGAATATTACTTGAAAACACTAATGCAACTTTTGGATGCCTCAGTAGCTGTGTGAAAGCAAGGCCCTCTTATATAACTTCCAAAGGGTCTGAAGGTCTGGCATGTCATAGGTTTGCCATCACTGGCATAGGGCCTGGATATCTGAGGCACATCCTATCTCTAATTGTTTCTGCCTACCCAATACATTTGAGCAAAGTGGATGTGCTCCAAATTAAGCATTGTCATCCTATAGGATGTGATCCCTCTCCTCTGAGACAACAGCCTCTTTCTGAGATCCTGAAATGCCCTTAAGATCTGGCTTTGGTCTCAGGTCTGGGGTTAATGTATTATGGAGCCTGTGGTGTGGTTTGTTATAGTTATGATTATTTTAGTCTGACTTGCGCTTGTATGTTTTCAATGGTTTATATAAGTAAATCACTCAGTGGCTACTGGAATGAGTAGCTATATCAGATGATGATGATGATGATGATATTTAAACATAGGCCCTCTTTCTTGAGCTTTGTGTCTGTCCAAACACCCTATGCAGAACCATAACAGTTTCATAAAACATTTTGCTTTTCTTTAATGCTGCAATTTTAAGTGTGCTGCAGTAACAGTTATCAAAAATCTGGTAATCCATCTAATTATTAGTAGCATTTTTAAAGGTCGGATTTCAGGAGTGGACATGTCTTCCTGACCATGTCTGACAGGGTCTTTCCTTTTGCCTGGGAAGGTCTCCTGAGCTGCAGGTTTAGTGTCTGATTTTCTTCTACATTACATGGGACACCATTTCTTCTAATCAACTCTTGTAGAGTTTTTACAACTTACAATCTGCATGTTTTTTGCCTCTTGTTGCACAGATCCATATTCCTGGGAAATAGGAGTCAAAAATATATCTTCAAGAAACCATTGATAATCAGTTATGGAAACAAGGAAGAAGATCATAACAACTAATCTCCATTTGGAAGCTTTTTATTCTGATAAAGTAGCCTACCTGTGAGCAGGATCTTTGCCCAGGGGCAATCCAAAGACCTTCATAATCTGGATGCCAAATTCATAAGCAAAAATAGTTTTATTCATGAACAAGTAGCATCATCCTTGCTGAGGTGTGGATATTCAGCAACAGTGTTCTGATCTGCAAGTATTGTGTGATGCCCTCTTCATCCACACACAAGAGGGTTTACAACACAATTACAATTCCGTGCACAGTAATCAGAGACTAGCTCCCCTGAACACCTTGTGAAAATGGTTTGAGAACACAAATGCAGAGCCTACAGCTGCAAATGTCAGTGTATGCAGTTAAAACTTGGCTTTCCTGAATGTGTACTCATTAATGTTATTTATAACGTCCTTACTCTCCATAATGGGTATTTCTTTGAAAATCTACACATAACTCAACTTTAGTTGCCTAATTATTGAAATATCCATCGTTTCTAATGCTGAACTTTCGGTTTGAACTTCATAAACTTTGTAAAATACTTGCCTGAATTGGGGAAAAAGTCCTTTTCTACTTTAATACATTTAGTGCGGGTTTTTTTTTCTCATTGTAAATCTGTGTGTGCATATTTAACCTGTAATATTGCAGAAGAATATAATCCACCTTGAAGACTTCTGGGTCAAAGGTATTACAGATAGAACTTGCTTAGCGAGTGCCTTATTGAGCAACTATTTGCAGTTACGATGTTGATTTTGAGATCAGCCATTGTATATATTCCACCTTTGCAGGTGTGTGAAGCAAAGGAAAGTTGAAAGTAAGATCATAAACACCATCATAGTTTCACTTAGTCATTGAGTTGCCAGCCCCAGTTGTGATTGCTAAACAAAGACTATCTGTACTTAGAACTACTAGGGCTGCCAGATCTAAGTTGCAAAAGCTCTGAACAACCACTAGATTGAAACAAATGACAATGTTGTAACCTAGAGATGATCAGGTTGTATTATAAACATATAGTACATATAACATCTAAGAGAGTACCGGTAGTTCTCAACTTACAACCACAATTGAACCTAAAATCTATGTTGCTAAGTGAGAAATTCGTTAAGTGAGGTTTGCCCCATTTTATTACTTTTCTTACCGCATTTGTTAATTGAATCACTGCAGTTGTTACATTAGTAATAGAGTTGTTAAGTGACTCTGGTTGCCCTATTGACTTTGCTTATCAGAAGGTTGCAAAAGGGGATCACATGACCCCGAGACACTGCAACCATTATAAATGTGAGTCAGTTGTCAAGCATCCAAATATAAATCATGTGACCATGGGAATGTTGTGTTGATCATAAGTGTGAAAAATGATCATAAGTCACTTTTTCCAGAGCCGTTGCAACTTTGAACCATCACTAAATGAACTATTGTAAGTCGAGGACTACCTGCATTGCATGAATCGGTTGGCCATCTGGGGCAATAGATGCACCATTGGAAGATCTGAAAACTCAGGTTAGGAACAGATCATCCTGGAGAAAACCTACCGTATTTTTCGGAGTATAAGACACACCTTTTTCCCACAAAAAAGAGGGTGAAATTCTGGGTGCGTCTTATACTCTGAATGTAGCCCCACCCAGCTTCTCAAACGGAGGTTTCAGAGGCTGAAAAAAGCATCAGAAAAGAAGCTTCAGAAAAGAAGCTCACAAACAGAGCTTCAGAGGCTTTTTTTCTGAAGCTGTTTCAGAAGAAGAAAAGAAAGTTTTTTCTGAAACTGAGTTTCAGAAGTTTCAGAAGCAGGAAAAAAAAGCAAAAAAAAAGCAAGGCACAGAGCTCACAACCAAGGAACCTGTTGCTAAAATTCACCTCTGGGAACAGCTGATTGGGGGTATTCCGGAGGCCGATCCACCCACCAATCAGCTTTTTTCTTATTTTCTTCCCCAAAAACTAAGGTGCGTCTCATACTCCAAAAAATACGGTATCTATCTGGTCAAATAAGAGTTGATACCAACTCAATGGCACACAATCAGTCAATAAATGCATGAGTAGATACTGCAGAAAAAGAAAAGAAAAGGGTTAACCTGGAAGAACCCTTTCCTTATTGCCTAATTTTCTATTTATCTCTTTGCTTATTCAGCTGGTATGCTCAGAAACAGGGGTCTCCAACCTGGGCAACTTTAAGACTTGTGGTCTTCAACTCCCAGAATTCAGTGAGCTGGCTGAGGAATTCTGGGAGTTGAAGTCCACAACTCTCAAAGTTACCAAGGTTGGAGACTCCTGCTAAGAAAAGCTGTGGGCTCCAAGAAACTTTGTGATCTATTATAATTACACGGGGCTGTTCACTCCCACATCAGACAAGAGAAGGAGCATGAGGAGCCTCTTCTCTTGATACTGGAGTTCAGCTAGAGTTGAAGTAGCCCAGGTTAGTCAGAAATTTTAAAAAAAACCCATAACTGATAATATTTATATGCACCCTTTTCTTCAAAGAATTCAGGGTGACATTCTTCTTTCCAACCCTCTTATCTTCAGGATCTGGCTCAGTTGGCTGCAAAGCCAACTGCAATGTAATCCAGCATCTAGACAGTTTCCTTTGTGGAATTCCTGGTATTCCAGTCAGGAGGTTATTAGTAAGAGATGATGAGAACTGTAATACAAAACATCTTGAACGCACCAAACTGAGTATTGTTCCAGTTACTGTACAAACTGTTTCAATCTTGTCCTGAGACCAGCTAATAAAAATGTAAATACACAAAAAAAAAAAACCACAAAGCACCACAAGAAAAGAAAAAGAGCCAGTAATCAAATTTTATAATGAGAGGTCTGGAAAAATAATAAATGAACAGGATTGCTAACATTCTCATCATAACAATGTTCCTATATATTTATTTCCACTTCCATTAAACAAACAAAAACTCTAAACCTGCCTATGAAGATCTATAATTGGACAGGAAATAACTCATTAAAATCAGTAGATATTTCATAATGTTATACTTCTCCTAAATTCATACTCATATAGTGTTTTTATCCACCATTACTGTAGAAATTGGAAACATTTTAGGACTGTGGTATACATTCCTTCTCTATTTCTCTCTCCATCTTTTGTCTTAACAGAGCTATTTAATTTTCTTCTTTAATTCACATGTTTCTTTGCATCGATGAAATAATGCCAATTTCCTTTTGGACACTATGGAAAACCTATTAAATGTTATGGCTATTAATCCAAAACATGTCATTTAAAAAAAATAATGCATACTCCTTTTGTTTGAATCTTGTTATACATCAGCTTCTTATTTATTAAAAACATTTTAGCTACATAAGACTTTTTGTTCCTTGCTAGGAAGCCAAAATAAAGAATTTCTGGCCACAAACATTCCTACTCAGAAAATAAGCCAAGTTATTCCGGTTAAGACTGTTGTGTTTAGTAAGTGATTGGTTTGGAGGAAAAAAGACTGGAATATTGAATGCAGAAAGTTTTGATTTGGAATTTGGATGGCACGCTTACTTATTTTATGATAGCAAAGTGGATAAAGTATTTAAAAGCCATATACTTAGAAATTCTTTGCTGAGAGTTTGGAAGAAGCACCGAAACAACTGGAATTACAAAATACCGCTATGGTTGGATCTTGGTCATACCTTGTGGAATACAAATATAATGTCACTCGGGGGGTTTTTATATAAAGAGGTTCTTTTTGCAGATGCGGGCAGATGGCAGCTGAAGACATTACAGACATTGTTGGCTGAAGGGATTAATTTAACTTGGTTACAATATAATCAATTGCAATTGAGATGGAAAGAGGACCAAAAAACTGGTATTATGATGTATGAGGAAGAATTAGTTAGACATATAAAAGAGAAAGGCCCAATGCATATTAAAAGACTTTATAATGTTTTGTTAGAAAGGGATTCAGAAACTGAACTAGTTAAAGACTGTATGGTTAAGTGGGCACAAAATTTCGAGGAACCAGTGATGTTGGAAACATGGGAAAAAATTTGGGTTCAGAATGTTAAATTTACACAGTCACAGAATCTGCGGGAAAATTTCTACAAAATGTTTTATAGATGGCATTTAGATCCAAAAAAATTGTCGTGTATGTACCCTAGTGCCCAGCCTAAATGTTGGAGATGCGATTGCTTAGATGCTACATATTATCATGTTTGGTGGACCTGTAAGAAAGTTAAGGCTTTTTGGATAAAAATTTGGTGGGTCATGCAGAATGTTTTGAAGAGAAAGATTCAATTTTCTCCACAACTGTTTTTATTGGGTATAGTTAAGGGTTTTACATTGGGGGAAACAAAAATGATATTGTACATGATAACTGCAGCAAGATTGTTGATAGGTAAATATTGGAAAAATGAAGCGCTGCCTTCGATTGAGGAATGGATTTTGAAGATGGCCAATTTTGCGGAGATGGCGAAGATTTCAGCATATTTAAAAGACTGTTCTCAAGAGACTTATGAATGGGAATGGAAGAAGTGGATAGATTATGTTCAGAACAAATATCAAACTAGGAAGTACCAAATAGCTTTTATTTGAAAATGTTATATTAAGATAGAAATATTTTAAGGTTGAGGATGAAAATTTATTTGAAAATGTTATATTAAGATAGAAATATTTTTAAGGTAATCAGGATGAAAATTTAGTTGAAAATGTTATATTAAGATAGAAATATTTTTAAGGTAATCAGGATGAAAATTTATTTGAAACTGCTATATTAAGATAGAAATATCTTCAAGGTAATCAGGATGAAAATTTATTTGAAAGTGCTATATTAAGATAGAAATAGGTTAATGTAATGAAGATGAAAATTTGTAAGGGGAGGGCGGGGTTCAAGTTTTATATACAAAGGAGGGTTTTTCCTTTTATTTGACATGATTATATTGTGAGGAAGTCTGGGGGGAGGGGTGGGTTAGGGTGGGTTAGGGAGGTTGGGAAGTTCGGGGCGGGTCGAGGGGGGGGAAAAAGGGGTGAAAATGTAATTGTAAAACTTTTGCAATAAAAAAAAAAAAAAAAAAGACTGTTGTGCAAGATTGCTTTTCATTGGCCACATATATGGGAATAAAATCAGCTACAAATGATAATGAAAATATTGCTAATAATTGGTAATTAATAAATTCAATATAGCATTTCTAGGATGATGCTATAACACAACATCAAAGCATGACAAGTGTTTCCTATCATATTATCAGAAGATTGCACAAACATATAGCTAATGGATAAGATTACTCAGAGTCAAATTCTGAAGGCTAGTTAAATTTAGCATGGGAAATACCTACAGCCTGGTTCCATTTTTCAGCTAGACTCACTGTGGACATGGCATACTTTGAATGGATTACTACTTTTTCCCCTCCTAGGCATTGTGTTTTGTCTAGGCACTGCAAAACTGTGGCTAAAATAGGACTCACTGCCATTGTGAAACAAATGAAAAACCTTCTCAAACGCCCTATACAATTTCTTTAACAGCTTGGTGCTCAGGCATTTAGTAAGAGAATGTGGACTTTTTTCCTATCCTTGTAGATTTTGTAAAACGTTGTAAGTAGGCAGTGGCCATGAGTTAATGGATTTATATGCAAAGTTTGGAAGGAGGAAAAGTGTTGGAAAGCTCTTTCGGTAACTAGGTAACTAGCCAACAGAATTTCCTGCTCCAACATCTGATGTGACAAGGTTATTCAGTTTCTATTTGTCATTAAAGAGTTTGGTTTAAGTCTTCTCATATATTCTTGTATCACTTAACTGCATTACATTTCATACATAAAAGTTGACACAGAAATCTCCTTCCACTGTGTAAAAAGCACTACTGCATAACAAAGAAAACAACAGGGAGACAATACTTTTTATTTGATATAATTGCAAAACAACCCACCCACCCCCTGCAAGAAGCAACATTTTGAACACAGTAGAAATCAATTATAGCTATGAGACATTTCCAGAACTGGAAATTTTAACGATGGCTATGGTTCAGTCTAATGTAATTTAGCACTGAGCTTTGGCAGATGCATTCAGAACTATAATGCCATCAACAGGATGAGTCTGTTGCTTCCAACCTTCAATAATTTTCCAGTAGCATATGCAACAGGATTTAAACATTTCAAAGGAATTATTAAATATATCATTGATAAAGTAAGCAGATCTGAGCTACAAAAACACAAATAATCATAACAGAGCTGCAAGGAGATACAGAAAAATACTATTTTGCTGCCATCTCAGGGTGATCTGGATTTTTGCAGCCCTTGTCCAGACGTTCTCCTGAGTAAAAATGCTACCAACCATCCTTGAGATGACAGACAAGTACAATAGTTTTCAGAACCCAATTACTATCCTATCTCAATTGTCTCTAATCTCATTCACTGCTTAGGACAGCCAACACTGTTCTAATTATACATGTATAGCTCATGAAATGCAAAAACATTGGCTGATCCCTCTGTCTTTGCTGCCCTCCTTCTTTTGCACAGGGAAAAAAACATCTGCCGGTTGGATTGCAAGAAGAATATGGTAGGTATTCCATTTTGTTGTAAAGAAAGTAAAAATAAATAAATTTATTACATATATTTATAAATAAGGAAACCATTCAGAATCACAAGGGCATAATAGGATTAACCCACTACCATTTAGCAGAAGACACAAAGTTCACTACATTGCACAATCTCCTAAAGGCATTTCAGACATTGCACAACCCCCCTAGCAGCATCTCTGAAATTTATAAAATCCATGTACTCATCAAACCAATTGGTCAGCTGATCCAGAACTGCTGTTGGTTCTGTTCATCATTAAACTTTCTTTCCAATCGGCCTCCATTTTATTTTATTTCTGGCTTGGATCTGAACCAGATGGATTTTCTTTCCAACAGTGATAACTGATATATGTATCATCATACTGAGAGCTGTGGTGGCCTAGAGGTGAAGACTGTTGCCTCGCACTCAGGAGGTTGCATGTTCAATCCTAGCTAGCGACAGATGTTTCTCTCTCAGAATGCAAAGGGAAAATATCTGCTGTGAAATCCACATTGGCATCAGGAAGAGCATCTGGCCAGTAAACACTCAGCTTCATTCAATCACCCTGACTCTACCACAAATAAAGGGATTACACGATCATAAAAAAAAATAATAATAATCATGCTGCAATATTTGCATTATATTCATTAGCCAATTCAAAATTTGTGAATTAGAACATCTGACACTACAGGAGGCTTCTCTGTACATTATAGCTGCTTCATCATATGTATCTAAATGCATTCAGTTCTGGTGTCATAACTGCTGATATAGAATATAGTCCATTCTATAGGCATCTATAATCTTCAGCACTCAATCCTCTATTTGCCTCCCCTCCCCACATGTAAAATGTGATGAGTAGAAAAAAATCTGCAAACAAGTTATTGGAAAAATAACTTAGATATATAGAACCAGTTGGAAACAAATGTTTGTCTTCAGTTGAAGGAAATGATCGAATATTTCAATGTAGTTTTTAAAAAGCCAGACAAAATTGTGATTCCTAAAATTAATACTGTGAATCAATGGCAGACAGAAAACATGTACAAACACACAAATACAACATACCGGTACAATGGTTTGACTACATTTAAGTCAACTGAAATTAATGACAAGACAGTCTATTCTTTAAGATGTAGCAATATTAACTTCAACAGGAAAAAAACTTGACTAACATAGTCTGGATTCAATCTGGTATTCCTTAAGAAATGGATCAATGCTGCATGGGATTCTATATTGTAATTTTTTCCTGTTGGATGTATGTGGCTGTGTGGCTGTGTTTCTTCCATTTAATACTATAATCCTGTTCACTTTGAATACTATTTATTTTTGCACAGAGTGGTACAACCTGATGATTTTTGAACCTTGATGATTAAGCGATCAATTCCTAAGGATACTATGTTCTATCCAACTATTATAGATTCATATGCCCCATCTTATTATTTTTCGTCGCACGGTCAGCCAGATGTTTACACTGGATCTGGCATTTTTATACCCCTATTGACTCCTTTTCAAGGACCTGAGATAGGTAAATGTTGCTCTTTGATACTGTTAAAGTATCCTTGCAGGCTGTTCCAAGTACAGCTAGCTTTTGCTATTGACCAATGGTAATTTTTGTCAATGCCAATGGTGTTCATATGGCACTCTAATTGTTTTCAGATTGCACCCAAGGTGCTTATTACAATTATTATTATTTGATATTATTCTTTTACCAAGACATGGCACAAATCAGAAAAACACAATAATTAGAAAATTCATCCAATAAAATTAGATCATAACTTACCAGCCAAACCAATAAACAAATACTAACCTGAAAGCAAGCCAAATGCAACTATCATATGTTTACAACAATGCCCTACAATACAACTGAGAAAGTATACATCCATCATTAAATTAAAACAGGTATGAATCTAGGTTATGTCAAGATTAATGAGAAATAAGATGGAATAACCAAGCCCTACAGTAATCCTCTAATCAAATAAAAAGGTCTTTAAGCCCCTTTTAAAGGCCATCGGACTTTCAGAGACAAGGGGAAGAAAAAACTGGTTCCAGAGCCATGGAGCCAGGATTCACAGCTCAACACACACACACCCCACCCTAGCCCAATGTTTGAGGAAAGAGCCAGGTCTTCATAACCCTCTGGAAGTCTAAAAGGGTAGGAGTCCAGGGGTGAAATGCTATCGGTTTGGACCGGTTCGGTCAAACTGGCAGCGGCGGCAGCTTGAGGCTCCGCCCACCCACCCAGTCGTCATTACTTCCTGGTTTTAACCAGGAAGTAGCCAGGCTTTGCACATGCAGAGGATCCAAAATGCACATGTGGTACGCACACGCACACGCGCAGAGCAAGCATGCACGTGCAGAGTGTGCACTTCTAAACTGGTAGGGAAGGTAAGTAGATTTCACCCCTGTAGGAGTCCCTCTGATCTTTGATGAGAGGCTAATCCAAAGGATTGGGGTGGCCACCAAAAAAGGCATGACACCGAGGTCCCATCAGATGGCAACATTTAAGGGAGGGGGACCTGGAGTGTATCCATTCTCTCTAATCTAGAAGGATGGGCTGATATCCTCAGGGAGAAGCAGTCCTGCAAATAACTTGCTTGAGAGAAGTGTCATAAACTCAGGAAGATTAAATGCTGAAAGAAGAGAGATTTTGTATGATAGCATGTTCTGGGATAATCACTACATAACACAGCAAAGCACCAATGTTTTTAACATGCTCATTTTGCAGCAAATATGTGGAAGTATGCTTAGGAAGGATACCTAAGCATAAAGTTGTGCTGCTATTAATCTCTTTAAGAGTTATTTTTCTGTAAATTAATATTTTCTTTTTTCATTCTGATAGTATGATTTGGAAGTGGAATAAGAGAGTGTTGTCATTTGTATACAGAGCAAGAGAGGGGAAATTGATGGAGTCTCTATTTTTACAGTGTTGTTTTCTGCTGTAAAAATGTAAATGTATATTACATTTATTAAAGGTATAGTATTAATACTTTTAATACTATAATAAAATTTATCTTTAAATACATTTTTATTTGAATGAAGGCATTAATTTTTCAAAATGATGTTATTCAGATATATTGTTTGAGGACTTAAGAAGAAATCAGTATTATGTAAAATACTATGAGAAGAGACTCTAAATTGAATAGGAAACTACTACAGTGACATCTAATGGAAAGTTTTATGTTCTGCCCAATCCCTCATACAATTACAAAACATGGCAAAGAACTGAAACTGCCTAGCCTAATCTCCTGTTTTTCAAATATATCCAATTCCTCCTCCCAGAATTCCCAGTCAAAATGCATAGTTAAGCATATAGACAAGGAATTTTGGAGATTATAGCTTAATCCATCTAAAAAGGACTGGCTGGAGAATGTTGAAGAATAAAAACCAGGTAAAGAATAACAGTAGGAAACATTTCTCCATATAGTATATCTTATTTTATGGAATGAGTTTTTTCCATAGGTGATATGGTAGGCAACTTGATATATTTCAAAAGAAAATTAATAAAATTGAAAGAAGATGCAGTTATTACTGTACATCAAAAAGAGCATGCATATAAATACAAGTCAGCATCAAACTTCTTACTATAGTCTTTTTATTATTTATTATTTATTTATTTAATTTATATACCGCCCTATTCCTAAGGGACTCAGGGCGGTGAACAGCGAACGATAAAAATACATTTAATACATCCCAGTTTAAAATAAAATCAAAAAAGCAATATAAAGGGAAAATTAGGCCAGGCCGGCCTGCTGAAACAGGAATGTTTTGAGGGCACGGCGCAGAAAGTGCGCAGATCCGGAATCTTCTGTATCTCTGGGGGGAGCTCGTTCCAGATGGTGGGTGCCCTCACAGAAAAGGCTCTCCCCCTGGGGGCCGCCAGTCGACATTGTTTGGCTGACGGCACCCTGAGAAGCCTCTCTCTATGGGAGCGTACTGGGCGGTGTATTAGCATCCAGTTGGGTCCTGTGGGACTTGATTGGATAATCCTTTGGTCAAATCCAGTTAAGTATTACTATTCTGCTCCAATAAAGCAACTGATTGTTAGCTACGTCCACTAGTATCTTCTCTTTTTATTTGATATAATTGAAAGATAACTTCCTATTTCATTGCACCTGTTTCTGGGCTAATTTTAACTCATTAGAATAATATTGAATTCCTGATACTGAGACAAAACTTCCTTGAAGTTAACTTTTGAAGCTAAAGTTAAAGATCTGACAATAAATGTTGACAAGCAAGAAACCTGACTGCCAGAAACCACCAGTCACAGACACTTCAAAAATAATTCAGAATATATATCTGAGCTCATATGAGCCCAGCATCTCTGCTATTCCTTAGGTGTGGCTGGAAATCCATTGATAAACTACAGGATTAGTTATTTACCAATCACAAATACACACCACTTGAACACCATTGGCATTGACAAAATCACCATCAATCAACTGCGAAAGGCAGCTTTACTTGGAATAGCTTACATCCTGCAACAGTACCTTTAACATTATTTAACAACATCTGCCTCGTCCAGGTCCTTGGGAAACACTTGATAGGTAGACAAAAATGCCAAGTCCAATCTAAACTGACTAAATGCTGAATAATTATAGTGAGATGGGCTACTTTAAGAAATAGAGTGGTTCTGGTTTTATGCTTAAATGAGATCTGAATCATATTTTCTAATTGTCCAAAATACAGCCTGACTTACTACTCACAAAAATAAAAGGATATGAAACGTACTTCTTCCCTATGAAAGATCTTCGAAAGAGGTGCTTCATATGCACTTCATCTCCCTTCTAAAGTTCTCCAGCCCTGGGATTATAACCAATTAATTGCTCTCTAAAACATTTGAATCAACAGATTCATCATTTACCACATTGTTCCATTAGATGGCAGCAAAACTTCATTCTGCAACTGATGGTATTACCTGTTACACAAACCAGCCTAGAAGATTTAAAGGAAGTTCCCCACGCCCAGGATTCTTGTTTGGTAAACATCTTAAGAAGAGAAAGAGAACCTTACTGCAGTTAGAACAAGGCACTGGGCTTAATCTTTCATTCAGATGACTCATAATGTAGGCGCTTTTAGAACAAAGGTTACACAGATCACCATGCAAAATTGTTGGAAGATATGATTCGCTCTTCTCCTAGAAAAAGGAAAAGAAACTCAAAAAATATTAAAAGAGCAGGAAAATTCTTCTAAAAGAAAATAAGCAGAAATTTAGGCAGAGTTTCAGCCCCCACCTTTGTCAATAGGCCATTAAGAAGCTGAAGCCACCCTATTTTCCACAACAAAGGAAGGACAAAATACAGGAGCCTGCAACATCCAAACAGGTATGGGACATAGAAGAAAGCAAACACCAAAAAAGGAAAAGAAATCAAGCCAAAGTAATTAGAATTTTAAACACATGAGAAAAGGAGATATTCACTAAAACACAGTAATAACAAACTGATTAATTATAGGGAACGAACAACTACAAAGGGCTAGGAAAAACAGAGATTGGACTATAAAACAATTACTTATTTGCCAGATCCAGGATGGAAGAACCCAATCACAAAAAAGCAGGATTTAAACACCATAAAACAATCACACACACAAATCAAAGGATTCATATGCCAAATCAAAAGAATTTCAAAAGACTTTAAAGGGTCACATAGAAAAATCAAAAGACCTTTTAGGATATAAAAAAGGGTTTTTCATACAGCTCAAAAGGGCTAGTAGCCTCGGAACGCTGTGCTTGTATTTGTTTCTTGCCTGCCTTCCTATAAACAATAAACTAATTCTGCTCTCAAGCAGCTGACCTCCAATCATTTGGAAGTAATCTCCCAGCAGGGAGTTTTGAATTCAAGAAGGGAAAGCTGTGCCTTCCAACAATCCTTAAAGGGAAAGGCTTCTTTTTCCTTCCAACAAAATATAAAACAGTAAAATATTTGCACGTGAAATCAAAATGTATTATTTCGGACGGTTCTCCCCCACTTCCCTCCATAACACGTCATCACTAAGGAAAGGTATTCGGGCCCATTTCTTTCATTTGGGCTTTCAAAGGGAGTTATGGTTTGTTTTGACACCAATGTTATGTTGATACAAACTGATCGTTCTGCATCAACCTGCTGGGTTTTAGTCAAAGGCGGCGGGGGCGGTAATAAGAAAAGCGGTGTATGTAGGGAGGACACCAAACTCCCACCAGTTTCGATGGAAACCGAGACGGTCTCCCAGGAAACATACTGGGAAATAAACCTCATTAAACACGAGTGAGATTTCTTCCGAGTTTTGTTTTTTTTTAAACTGATAAAAAGAGTCCGGCAACCGGGGAGAGGCCACCCAGAGTACATCAACGGCAGGGAGATAGCAATGCAGGGCAATTACGTAAACTTTCATTCAAGGAGCTTCTTGGGGTTTTGCTTCTGTTTACCGAGTTTCGGCCGCCAACTCGCAGCGCCGCTGCCGGAAGAAGTCCTGGGGCTCCTGGCTGTGACGGGTGTCATATGACCCAAGGAAAGATGGCCGAAGACGGGCAGAGCGGCGAGGAACTTGCGGCTGGATCGAGAGAAGATTTTGAAGTCGTTGATCGCGCCCAGATCCCCAGCGCCTCTGAGCTGAAAAGCGATGGCAAAGAGAAGGGGGGCCCAGATGCCAGCTGGTCCGCTCCCATCTTCTCCCTGGCCAAGAAAGCCTCGGAAAACTTAGCAGTGAGCTACGGAAACGCTCTGAAGTCTGCAGCTTCGGTAGGACTCATCCCCAAACCACTCAACAATGACAGCCCAGCAAAACAAAGTATGGCTATGTTTATTGCTTGTCTTTGGTAATGGTGGTGTGGGGTGGAAAGCGAGTAAGTGGCTTTTCTCACCGTAGAGGAGGGGCTGGGGTAAAGAAAACTTTCAGGGCGAGTTGACTTTCAGGGTCCGACTAAGAATGTATTCTAGAGAAATGCAGTTTCTAGAAGAAATGCCCAGGTCTTGGCTCTAGGAGTCGTTTTTCCTTGGATCTGGAGCTTTTCCTTGTATCCTATCTTCATTTTGTTAAGTTTTCTGCACATGCCTGGAAATGATCTTCACATGTTGAAGGTCGAATCTATAAAAATAGATTCAGTGGCAAATTCTAGAAAACATTTCTAGTTATTTCTAGATATTTCTAATACAGCTTATTGTGAATTGATCCTTGAATGCTGGACAAAAAGGTAGGGATTCTCTGTCTTATACTCATCTTTCCCCCCCCCCCCCCCCCCATAACATGACTTGGGCTTGTTTTCTTTATATGACAGTACAATTCTATAGTACAGTTCTACTTGAATTAAAATACCAAAAGAAAACACTTCTGTGTATAAATTGGCAATTTATATTTAATTTCTAAATGTTGAAGCCTATCAAATTATAAATAATGCTGGGAAATGTATGTTGTAAATTACATTGTGTCTAGGCTTACATATCACAGTACATTTCCAAAGAGAAATTTTTAATATACAAACTTAAATAAACTGAAAAGGAATAAAGTATGAGTTACTAATGGGAGAGACAAAACATGGTGCTTAAGTAGATATGGTTTAGCTTAGGCCCTGCACTTTAGGATATAATCATTAGATTGTGCAGTGATTCATATTCAAAGGGATTATTTACAGCAGGGGTGTCAAATTCGTAGTGTCAAATGACATATCAGGACTTTTTCCCACTTCGCTAAACGGGGTGGGGGGTGGAGCTAGCACATGACGCCATCTGGCCAGGGGCCGCGAGTTTGACACCCCTGTTTTAGAGTATGTCAGCCTCCTTAAGTCAAATACAACTTTCATGGGATAAATCCCAGGGACCCTAGGAAAAGGTACAGCTTCTTTAAAAAGGAGTTGGGTGCAACATGAACACCCCCACACATTTTCAAATCAAATTCTCCTTCAAATGTATATTGCTGCACAGCCCTAATCTCTCCATCTGGAAAAATAGCAGTCTGGTCAAAAGTGCTCAGTCTTAGATTTCTACTTTCATGGAGGAAGATACATTGTGTTTATTAAGACTCCCATGTAAGCATTATTTAGAGACAGTTGGGTGTAGTAATTAAGGCAACTGGATAGAAACCAAGAGACCATGAGTTTTAGTCCTGCCCAAGGCATGAAACCATCTGGTTGAAGCCAGTCACTTTCTCTCAGCCCTAGGAAGGAGATTATGGCAAAGCAATTCTGAAAATCTTTGCCAAGAATATTGCAGGGACTTGTGGCAGTCCTAAGAATCTGATGTGTTTGATTGGAAGAAAAAAAAGGTTTATTTGCTTCACAATAAATGTGTTAACAATAATCAACTTCAAAAATAAATTTGATAAAACTGATTACCTACAAGAATTTTAGTATTGTCCTATCAATGCAAATTTTCTAGTGAAATGATTATATAAATATATTTCTACTCCTAAAGGCATGAGTAGAATGAATTAATTCCATGTATAAATTATGTGGCAGAAATAAAGCATGTTAATGATGCAGAGAAATCAGTTGAATGGAATGTAAATTCATATACATATATTCATCAGAATCTGAGAATTAAAGTAGTGTACAATAGAGTATTTCAGAAGTACTAGTACTTATCAAGATTTAATGAGTTAATTATTTTAAGTGCATATGTATGAAGCATATCCTAATTCCTGGAACATTAAACTATAAAGTTGTCATCCCAATGAAAAGTAATGTACTTTTTTATAATAAGAAAAAAAGCACATCAAGGGTTTGAGAAAAAGTGTAAATATATTAATAAATTCAACTTTATCAAGGGAATCATAATTCTTTAATTTCAATTCAAAAAATTGACTTTGAGATAAAAATATAATACAACTAAAATGTTTTATTCTTCATACTTCAGTCAGAAAAAAATATCCTTTCAATAATTTTCTCCTAAACATTGCTACTTTCCTGTTTATAATTTAATCCTTTATCACTTCATCCTATTTTATAATTATGCTTTCCAATAATAGGAAATACTGAACAACAGATTATTGTATTTATACTTTAGCAAATATGCAGTTAAATGTATAGGATTACACTAATACCTTATTTTGGTATTGTTCTTATGTCTAAATTTGCAGGATATCTTGCATTAACTGATTTATGGATTTGGGGAAAATTCGTATTAACAATGGTAGCTAAATCATAGTTTATTCAGTTAAGCCAATGTTCTGGGTTTGAATGAGACATTAAGTTATAAGCTGATTCCCTTCCCCCCAACCTGGGTTCATATAACATACAGTATTAGATTAACTAATTAGAATGTTTTGTCTTGAAGAACCAGTTTGGTATAGTGGTTTAAGATACCAAGCTAAAAAGGAGTCCAAGTCCTGCCTTATGCACAAAGTCAGCTGGGTATCCTTGGGCCAATCACTCTTTCTCAGACCTAGGAAGCATATAATAGAAAACCGCTTCCCAAAAAATCTTCCCAAGTAAACTGCAGATAGCTAGAATCAAGATTGACTAAAAGGCAAAAGAAAAAAAAATTATCAGGAAGAGTTTATTTTCACCAAATAGTATTGTATTCAAAGAACTTCACATTTATCAGAAATAGAAAAATGTTTTCAAGTAAGAGAAAACAAGATATGCAAAAAATATATACTACATCTCAAATTCATATTTTTTAAAATTGAGTAACCTCTCTGAAATAGGTTCTTGGTGGAGAATATGGTTTAAAAGACTGAGTCATTACTTTATAATCAGCCACATTTTAAGAAAATACTCAGCAAGTTTTAATACATTAAGATTGATATGCTGTGCACAATGATGCATAAACTCCAGCAATGAAAACTGCTTCTAAACAAAGCAGCAACTACACCCATACTCTAGAATAAACTATATTAAAGTGACGATTTAGCATAACATCATGCTACAAATATTTTTAGGATTAAATCTAAAGTATATATTCAAATTCCTCCTGGAAAAACGGATCATCTCCCTGCACATCCATCACGTCTGTTTTAGAGGTTTTATGTACTTTATTTAAAGTTTTAAAAGTAACATATGACCTTTTATAGATAGGCTTTTAACAGATAGGCTTTTAAAGATAAGACTTTTAACAATTTCAAAAAGCTTGCAAGCTTCTAAAATCAAATTTCTGATTTCTGCTCACCTTTCAGTTTGTCCACTGCACAATCCACATGGGTACCAATACACTTGGTGCATCATATAACTGACAGAAATGGTACTTCTCACTCATGTTATCAATCTGGCTATACAATCTGGCAGGAAAAATAAATCGATAGCTGTATCCCAACCACAGATTATAGGCAAAAATCAAAACATCATTGCCACCGTAGGTTGTCTACGATGTCTTACAGCTATTATTGTAGTCCAGGTGGTCACATTCGCCCATGAGTCGTGCTTGTGAAACGAATAGTGCTTGTGAAGTGCTTTAATTTAGGCTGCTCAGGGTACTTATGTTGTATTAAATCGTTTTTTTTAAAAAAAAATTGGCAATTTAAAACATGGATTTCAACTCCCAGAATTCCCCAGCCAGCATGCTAACCTAGCTAGAGAGATGTTTCATTTTCAGAAAAAGGAGTGGGGGAATATAAGCAATCCTGCAAGACACAGCGCAAATAATGGAGTCCCCCTAGTCTAGGGGAAGGAGCGGGGACTCTCCTCCCAGCCTGTCTTAGGTAGAGGCCGGCGAGAGGTCCGTCAGATATGCTTTACTTTGTATTGAGCAGGAGGTGGCACAGAATGGCCCCTTCCAACTCTGTGATTCCGAGATCGTTAAAATTGGGGAAGCAGAACTGAACTCCATTTAGAAAATGGATTTTAAAACGTTCCGTTTTCCCAGGAAAAGAGAAGCGACTCTTAATGAGAATAGAAGCTAAAGCCCGCCGCTCATTGCACCACCTGCCCCCAACGGTCGCGTGGGGAGAAAGCCTAAAAAGCGACAACCCCCAGAAGCAGGAACAACTAAAATGGCGCCTCCGCTTTCTTGTTTATAATGGCTCGGGTGTTTGTTGAACCAATTTGCCTCTGTGTCCAATGAGAAGCGAGTTTGGGGGTGGGGGGTGAGAATGTGAACATTTTTCTCCCCTGTCAAAACATAAGAAGGCAAACGAGAGAGCATGGCCAATCCGGGCCCTTGGAATGGTCGATGCAGAGTTGTAATTGGCTCGCTGAAAGGGTATAAGAGAGTCGGTGTGTTTTGTCCAATGAGAGGCCTCTCTTTGAACGTGGAGGGGATGGGAAGTGTTGCTCGGGTAAAGTAGATGCAGGTGAGAAGCCGGGGGGGGGCGGGGGAGGTGGAAGGAAATGACAGTTTTGCCTCTGGGAAGGCTGGAGTATACACGTGATCCACTCCGGGAGGTGGAGACGGGGATTCGCCGCCGGGGAAGCTTTTCAGGACTGAGAAGCCCGTTGTACGTCTGTAAGTGTGGGACCCTGGAGAAAACCCGTGCACGAGGAGGCCCATGACTCTGCCTTCTTTGCTATGGAAAACTGCTTCTGCTCCCGATTTTCGGAGGAAATTGCAATGCTTGCTTACTCGCTGTAACGTCTGAGTAAGGCCGAGAATGAATCATGGGGGTTTCTTCTGTAACTTTGACTATATTCTACAGCCACGACTGTTTTTCGTACTAACATGCTTACAAAGATTTCTTCTCTCTTGTGTTTATAAGCAACCATGATGGCCATTCCTGTAGGGAACATGAAATGGGATTAAAATGTTGCACTGCAAGCATCCTTCTGGGGAGAGTGGAACAAAAGTACCTGTGCGCTTTTAAGATTGTTGCACTAGATACTGGAAACTTAATGATAGTGACATAGTTCTTATTGTTCACATTTGGGTATGCATTGCACACATGTACCTGGGTGCGTTTTACCATATTGATTTAGAGCCCATTATTGTTATGCATTTTTGCTGCATAAACAGGAACTAAAAATACTTGCAGACTGTGGGCTTTTTTATGAATAGTACCTTATGTATGTTATTCCAGGTGCTGGGGTGCGTTTTTTTTTTAGCATGACAGGAAAATGCTTATTTGTGTGGATTCACATTTTCAAAATAAGCCTACAGATCTATTACAAGGCTTTGCTTTCTTATACACATGTCTGCTTGTCTATATGTGTTTAGCAGCCAGATCCCACACAATGGAAGAGCGTTCCAATCTTGTGAATATGATGAAATTGAGCATTAAAATCTTAATCCAGTCAGCTTTGAGTTTGGGGAGGACTCTTGATTCTGACTTCCCTCCTCTGCAGCAGTTCTTTATTGTTTTAGAACATTGTCTCAAGCATGGACTTAAAGGTGAGTTTGCTTCAAATCTGATTTTATGTTTGTATGGTTGAAAGCATAATATTTTTCTTATTTGTTCACTTTATTTTTATTGGTTAAGAATATTTGAAGGACACCAGGCTTTTTTTATTATTTAGCTGTCCCCATTCAACCGAAATAGCCACCAGATATTTGCAGAACTTACCTAGAATGGTGTAGTTAAATTCCTATAATTGAACCATGAGAAAATGCATAGAAGCAATGGAAAAAAGAAAAAAAAACATATTTAAACCTGACTGCATAGCTTGACATATTTGCCTAATTCTGTGCATTAGGGAAACAAAAGTTATATTAAGGCATATATGAAAATAGACATTCCAAGTATGTTACTTGTATATTAAATTCCTTTAAAATATAGGACAGTCTGATGTATCCACTCAGAATATATCACGACTTTTTTTAGTGTTTGTCTAAAAGTACAGTCCAATTAGGTTGCATCTGTAAATATCCGCATTATATGAATTGAAGTAGAATAATATGTTTTTCCTTCCATTCTACCTTTATCTAGCTAAGAAGAGTTTTATTGGGCAGAACAAATCATTTTTTGGGCCTTTAGAATTAGTGGAGAAACTTTGTCCAGAGGCATCAGATTTAGCAACAAGTGTCAGAAATCTGCCAGAATTAAAGTGAGTAGACACAGATAATATAGTTCTTTAATTGGGATTGTTTAAAAGAATGCATGCTTTTTATCTTTTTAATACTGTTAGTAGTAATAATCAGATGGTCTTTGCTGATCATCAGTTAAAAGCATTTTTTTTTCATAAGAATTCAGAATATTATTATTTAGACTAAAACTACTAACCTGTATTTTTATTGTCTTTCAAAATCATCTGTGTAAAGTATTAATACTAATGATAGAGTGGCATAATTATTCAAACTAAAGAAAAAGTATTAAGTTAAAAATGGACAGACTTTAAATATTTTAAGGTCTTCTGACAAATTATCTTCTGTGGGAAATGGTTTATATTTTTAGCAATTATTCATATTTAACCTGGCAATATTTTGTTTCTCATTCCTTTTCTATGCTGAGCGATTTGACATTTAATCAATGATTTTTCTTTGGGGTTGTAGGACTCCAATCGGAAGAGGCAGAGCTTGGCTTTATCTTGCCGTGATGCAAAAGAAACTGGCAGACTACTTGAAAGTACTATTGGACCACAAGTGTCTCTTGAGGTACTTTGGATTTTTCTTCAAGAAGAACATTTATTACTGCGCAGAAAGAGAAAGAGTTAAATTAGATCTAGAAGTCAGTTTGGATCAGTCCTGCCAAGTGAAAAATAGGAACAGGCTATTCCCTCTCCCTATCACTCTTATGCAGACAGAAAAGTGTTGTTGCAACTAAAACTTCTGGCACAAGAAGAAACACTTCCATTTGGGCTAAATCCAGCCCAATGTTTATATTCAGAATATTAATTGGATAAGAGACATTTGGTTTAGAAAAAAAAAAACCTTTTGAATTATCGTCAAGTGAATCTTCCACTGTGATGACCAGTAAAATATTCCTCTCTAAATCATTATATTTTCCTTTCCTAGTGAATATTACGAGCCTGATGCCTTGATGATGGAAGAAGAAGGAGCTGTGATTGTGGGCCTTTTAGTGGGACTAAATGTCATTGATGCAAATCTCTGTTTAAAAGGCGAAGACTTGGATTCCCAGGTGAAAAGGGTCTCCTGTAAACTAAGTCTCAAGTGACAACTGTAGGCCTGAACCAAGGGTAATCAGGCTGAATTCATATTGTTTTAGATGATTGTGAAAATGTAATAATTCATTTACAACTGGCTTATTTAAGTTCTGTCCCAGCATAAAACCACGAATAATAAATAGCAATAGTTTGAATCTATGCAAATTACCGTATTTTTCAGAGTATAAGATGCACCTTTCCCCCCCCTAAAAGGGGGTGAAAATTTAGGTGCGTCTTATACACCGAACGTAGCCCCGCCCATCCACTGGCCCCCACCCTTTGGCCTCTGCCTCACAAGCCTCTGCCTTGCAAGCAAACAGCAAGAAAAAACAGCTCCTTTCAGCTTCAGCATAGGCTAATTAGCACAAGTTGATTGGATCAGCCTCCCAACTCTCAGCTGATTTGCTCTCAGCTGTTTTGTGCAGGGCTCTGCTGCTTGCTGCAAAGAGATAAATTGCTGGAGCATATTTTTTTTTTCCTTGTGCTAATCAAGCTATGATGAAAATGAAAGTAAAGCAGGCTGTTTGCTGCAAAGAGGCAAAATTGCTCAGAGGCAGAGGGAGATTTCTTTTTCTTCTTTTCCTCACCAAAAAAGGTAGGTCTGTCTTATACACCGGTGTGTCTTATACACCGAAAAATACAGTAGGTGGCCACATTTTGGATCTTGTGCTCATCCTCTTCCTCCTGCAGAGTTCATTTATGCAATTTATTGACCCTTTTTCTTGCTTGATTGTAGTGAGTGTCATTGGTCATATCATGTTTTCCTTCTTTGGAGCAGCTAGCTGGTGTGCTCTATGATTGTTACCAGCCTCTCTGTTTGCATGGCTCTTTGCACTGGACACTGGTGCTGTCCAAAGTACTATATCAGGAAAACAAGCATTTGAGCTCATCTTGGAACAATGACAATCAATGAACTATGTTAATGGCCTGAATCCCCTTGCATTTAATTCCCTTGAATGTGAAAATGGTATGAAAAGTACATCACAGTGAATTGTGTTAGAGACACAATATAATTTAATGAAATTTATCTTTCTTGTCAGGTAGCAGTGATTGATTTTTCTCTGTACCTTAAGGATACACAGTGCATTGATAATGACAAAGGGTATGTATAGTTAAGTTTTTACTTTTCAAAATTGTGTAGCAGAAAACTAACAGGGATGAGCTAAGTCTAAACTTCCCTAATTACCTTAGAAAGAGAAAAATTGAAACCAGAATAGAAATTAAAAAAGGAAAAACCTTTAAAACTCAGTAAATTAGGCATTAATTAATGTCTTAGGCATGAAAGTCAGTTGGGCAACTTTGAACCAGTCACTCACTCTCAGCCCAACTCACCTCACAGTATTGTTGTGAAGAAAATAAGTGGAGAAATGACTGTTAGGTATGTTCAGTTGAATTGTTTATAAAAATAATAAAGGGAGGGATAAAAATAAATTAATATACCTACTTATTATGGTGTTCAGGATTTGTACTTGTAGCATGTACAATGAATATATATCTTCTTATGCAACAACCATTCTAAATATAAACATAGCACTTGAAAGAGTTGGCTGTTTTGAAAAGACAATGAACTTTCTTTTAATGTTAGAGATGAAGGAATTACTGCTGTGCTTGACCAGAAACATTATGTAGAAGAACTTAATCGACATTTAAGGTATAGTTTGTTGGTTAATACTTTATTCCCCCCACCCTCATATGAAGACCACAATTCTTACATAAAGGATGTTGTACCTACTTAGAAAAGCTTGCTTTTTCTCTTACTATTCTGAATTTTAGTATCTCTAGATCTTATATCCTTCTTCCCCTTACCTCTAGTTAGATCCCCAAATTTTGCCTTGGATTACACCATTTTATTAGTTTGGGGACCCTAATTGTTTTGAGAAACATATTTTTCTATTTGGGATGAAATGGTTAGAATTATTATACAGCTACTGAGTCTCTTTCATTATAGTTGCACTGTTGGAGATCTTCAGAGCAAGATAGAGTGCTTAGAGAAAACGAATTCCAAGCTCCAGGAAGAGGTTTGTGGACACTATGACATATTTTCAATTACTTTTTAAATTAAATAGCTCAGGCATGTATCTGGAAAAACCTAGAGAATAAAGACAGGATACAAATAAAGAAAGTAACATATTGCAACTTGTAGACCGATTGTAACTTTTAGGTACAGCAACAGTAGGAAGTTACTTTTATAACAAGCTATATAGGTCCATCAGGTTTTTTAGAAAACAAATACTTTGTGTTTAAAAAGTTCAGGTGATTAAGTTATAAACCTATCTTATTAAGTGATTATTAAGAGCAGAATAAGTTCTTGTTGTCATCTGAATCAGCCTTCCATCCTTCCGAGGTAGGTAAAATGAGGACCTGGATTGTGGGGGCAATAAACTGACAAAAAGAACACCGCTTGGAGTGGGGCGAAAGCCCTACTAAGCAGGTATATACAAAAGTATGAAGGCTATTGCTTAACACATTGTAAGCCGCCCTGAGTCTCCGGAGAAGGGTGGCATATAAATGGAACCAATAAATAAATAAATAATTGTGCTTTAGTGAAAAAGCGTAATAGTAATTAGTTCCTATTTTGGAACAGGAACATAATTTTAAGTTAAATCTTGAAATGCGGTCTTGTCAGATCTTCATTTGAGGCACTACTGAATAGCAGATTTTTATGAACAGCAGGATAATATATGAATGTTTTGTTTGGGGAAAGGAACTCTTCTCATTTTTTAATCACTCTCCCTCTACCATCTTTTGGCCAGCTATCAGCAGCAACAGATCGAATCAAAGCTCTTCAGGGAGAACAACAGGACCTGAAACAGGAAAATGAATTAATTCGTGAACGCAGTGAAAAGTATGCTGAGGTCAGATAATGAAAAGCCTACATAATCTCCTAAAACTATACAGGAGCCTTAATTATTTGCTTATTTATTTTTATTATCTGTTTTTTCTTTCTAACATAAAAAATGCACAGAACATACATATGTAAAATCTCTTAGGGCACAAAAAGGTACACCTATATACGTGACCTGCAACAAGATAATCCTCATTTTGATAAAATAGTAAGTTAGACACAGGTTTGTGCTCAATTATTCCTTTGATAAGAAGAGAAAGACGATGACGATGCTTTCAAGTCATATGCTCTGCACATCTGACTGAAAAGAATGGACTCTTCACTGATTTTCCCTTCCATTAAAAGCTCCATTGGAATGTCCTGTGTTATTTGAGCGATTAGAGAGCCAAGTGCCATAGAGGATGGAGGAAGTAAAGATAATTATTGAGCTATCTCCAGATGGATAGCTCCTTGTTTCCTTCTGTAAATTGAAGAAGGGAAAGCCTGTATCCAATGATGGCATGCTTAAGATGTTGGACTAAGACTGGAGAGACCAAAGATCACCTCTACCTATGGTATCTCTTTGGGGCAGACTAGTCACACTCTTTTAGCCCAACCTATTTCATAGATTAATTATTATGGGGACAAAGTAAAAAGCATTCTCCATGTAAATTACCTTAAGTTCTTGAAAGAAAGGCAAGATATAAATCTAACAAATAAATACATCTCATTAAAACTAATACCATTAAGTATACATTGAAAGGTTTAATGTCCAGCTACTTTCCTCATCCATAGTTCTTCTGTATATACTGAAATGCATAACAGCTCCTATAAGAATGGGCTTCCCAGTTCCCTCTTGCAGAAATCAACTTTCTTTGACATTTTTCCAGGAAAATGAATGGATGGAAATGAGTATTTTGCTTTGTTTCCCCAGCTAACTTCAAGTTTCATAAATTAACATAAATCAGTGTCTTTGAGTCTTTAGCATTTTGTTGCTCATATTGTTCACATGTATAAAATAACTTGTTGATTGCAGTATCCATTGATAATCTCACCTCTGATTTCTCTAATAGAAACATTGGGTCTTGTATCTATTAGTAGATTATTCGTCCATTTTTTAATCTAGGTAACTAAACTGGACACCAAAGTGGAACTGGAAACCTATAAACAATCACGACAAGGCCTAGATGAAATGTACAGTGATGTCTGGAAGCAATTAAAAGAGGAGAAAAGAATTCGAATGGTGAGAGCTTATAATTTAACAAATGGCAGTGGAAATGTTAAATAGTCCTTAGACGTCCCTTTTAAATTTATTCTTATGTAATAAATTATCTGCATATAAAATAATGATCATTTACAAATATTGATTGATGTAATGAAGCAAAAAATGGACTTGTGTAAACCTGGCTTTTTTATTAAGACTGAATGTAAGAGTAGATTTTCCAGTTGGTTGCAGGAATATATTAGAAAAGGTTCAAAAATTCTTATGCCCCTTTAGGCAGAGGTCATTATATTTGCTTGTCTCTGGAATATTTGTTGTTGTTTGAACATAACCAATTATGCCTGGGAGGTACTAGAAAGAGTTGGAGAGTATGAAAAGTCCAAATATGCATATAAATCACTTTGGATCCTAGCCAAAACAATTTGGGAGGAAATGTACTATGTAACCAGTAAATATAAAAGATCATTTTATTTATTTAGTGTAAAATCTCCTTCCCTGATTGCCTTGAGCTATAAAAGGTAGGCCAATTCAGCAGTCCAGGAGGGCATAAAATTGAGAAGGCTGCCCTAAATAATACATTGAGCTTTCAAGATGTACATGAAGTGTTTTATGTATGCAGCTTGTATTGTAATTTTAAGGAGTTGGAAAAAGAATTGGAGCTTCAGATTGCAATGAAAACAGAGATGGAAATTGCCATGAAACTTCTAGAGAAAGATACACATGAAAAACAAGATACCTTGGTTGCACTTCGCCAGCAGTTGGAGGAAGTTAAGGCTATCAATTTGCAGATGTTCAATAAATCTCAGGTATTCAAGAGTCTCTTTGCTATGGCCACAAATAGTCGTAAAATTCAGGAATTAAAGTGTCTGGTCTGTTTGATCAAGTTTGATACAATATTCACTCTTATTTATGAAGCTGAAAATGTGCATATTCTTTTCTGTCTCATCTCATCTTCACTTCCATTGCTAATTTTAACTTAGAGATCCTAATTGTTATATTCCAAATAGGGAACTCTGGCTTAAGATCAATTTACTAATAAAGATATTAAGTTAGGATAACTCTGGATTTTGTGCTAGAATTCTTTTTCATGGAAACCAAGGAATTATGACTTGTTAATATATGGTCATGTGAGAGGTAAGAGAAAGCATTCAGGCCAAGAATTCATTTCTAGTTTCATAAACTAAAGATTATGAAACCAGGATCACTGTATCTAACCTGGTCTTCAATCTCACCTGTATGATGTCTTCTGTTGGCAAACAAGGGGGTTCTTCTCACATAGCTGAAAAGCAAATAATTGTTCAATTCCCCAGGTTTTTTATTTATTTATTTATTTATAATTTGATTTATATGCCGCCCTTCTCCGGAGACTCAGGGCGGCTTACAATGTGCTCAGCAATACTCTTCATCCTTTTGTATATTTATACAAAGTCAGCTTATTGCCCCCACAACTGGGTCCTCAATTTACCTACCTTTAGAAAGGATAGAAGGCTGAGTCAACCTTGAACCTTGGCGAGATTCGAACCTGCAGTAATTGCAGGCAGCTGGTCTTAATAACCAGCTTAATAACGGTGCCTTAGACCACTGTACTACCAAGGCTCTTTAATTGTGATATCCTTATGTCAGAAGCAAAAGGGAGCAAATGTGTGTTTTCCTAACTTCATTATTTTTCTGACTGGAAAAGATGAAAATTGCAAGAATTAGATCCTTATTCTTGATTTGGGGAATGATTTAGAAGCTTAATATGGGGATGCCCTATTCAACATCCATCACTCATCTAGCTAAGACATTACTAGAAGCTTTTATGCAGTACTTCTTTTCAAGTACTGTTTTAAATAGAATACTTGAAAAGGCAGCAGATGGCCAAAGGCTCTGGAATAAGGTAGCCAAACAAGCATGCAGTCCCAAAGCTCCTAGCAATCACAAACACGTGATGTTGTGGCATTCTGCCATATGCTAGAAAGAAGCACAAATTCCTACTGTCGGTCTTAAAAAGCTAAATGGAGGGTTTTTTTTAAAAAAGTTTTTTAAATTTCCCCTCAAGGAACACTCCACTCATATTTATCAGGTAGCCCTGTGATATAAATTAAAGTTCCACCCACTTCAGACCTTTTGCCAAGCAAACAAAGACAAGTATGTCCTTCAGCCATCAATTAAGCACTCATTTCTGCACTACAAAGATAAAGTTATTTTTATTGCTACAATCTGGGTATAAATGTAGGTGTATTGGATTAATTCCCTTTTTTTTTTCTTTTGAAGTACTGCAGCTAAGGCAGTTCCTTGGTTTTTGCCATCAGGTTTATAAACTCTGCTATATTAGAATTAAGAGAACCTTTGAAGAGACAGGAATATGAAAAGAGATGTGAAAAAGGATCTTTCTGAACTGTTACAGCTCTCCAAGCCATAAGAAGTGATTAATTTAAAGTGACCTAATTGAATTTGTTTTTGCTCCAGAGTGCAGAGAGTTCTTTACAACAGAAAAAAGAAGCAATATCATCCTTTGAAGGCAAAACAGATCAAATGATGTCTTCTGTGAAACAATTGGAGGACAGGTGATTTCTTCCACATATCTGGTCAAGGTGTGACCTTAGCAGTTTTGCAGTGTTCTGCATATCAGAATTCAGACAGGTTGTTTTCTAGTGAAGCATGAATGCCAGTTTTTCACAGTGCTTCTTGACCCTTGACCTTTGTGGATTTTTTCCACAAAGTCCTGGAGAGTCTTGTAAGGCATATTCTGACAAGAGGAAAACCTGGAAAGGGATTATCAGGCCTATTGTCCTACTTGCTTCCCTGTCAAATGGAATGGGTAATGGAGAAGTATTTTAGGCAGACTAGTCTCTATATTGTAATGATACAGAATTTCATAGATTAGAATGCACAAATGAAACTGGAAAGGCCAAAATCTTAATCTGATATGATGAAGATTGATACATGGAAGAGAAGGGAAAAGGGGTCAAAGGAGGATGAATCAATGATCAGCACTGGGACAAGAAACTGAGACTGAGGGGCTGAATCAGAACCATATCTTATAAACATTTATTCAATTTTATATCTGTTTTCAATCAAGGCATTTATATAGAACTGGGGGTGGGTTACTGTAATTAATCATAACATTTTATGATAGGAACTGTTGTGGTGAGTTCTTTTCTTTTGCACTCCCTAGCAGTTTCTTGAAGCTACTGTTGGCCTATTTAGAAGCTCCTGGCAGACTACCTCAGGATTCGAGTATGGTAGAACCCAAAGGTTCATCTCAAATAAAGATTATAAAGTCATATGTCAATTTGTTTGTTTTTCTGGGAAACTTCTTCCTATCAAGAATAACACTTTTCCATGATGAGGCATGAAATGGCCTTTCCTTTAAACTTGTCCTTTTGATGTGGTACAAAAAATAACATTCACAATCAGGTTGGTACAATATATCTCTTTTTCCGTACTTTAGACTGCAGCATGCAGACAAGGCCAAGAAGCTTGCAGAAGAGAAAAATGTCAAATTGAAACAAGAATTGGGGAGCAAAATTGAGACTCTGAAGCAGCAACTACTCCAACTGGATAACAACTGGTACTGTTATTTTATATAACCGTAGCTTAGCCTTATGTTCGTATTCTTTTGAATAGAAGAAACACATTCTGTTTACAATTAATGGTTCACAAAATCAATTAGACAGCAGAAGTGTTCTTCCACCCACAGGGATAAGTACTCCTGATAAGAAGGAATCTCTGCTCTAGCAGTGCCCACCTAATAGAGGCTTATGCATGTGCTACCATAGGGCAGCTTCAGGAGGAGGTGTTTCAAGAGTTGCGGGGGGGGGGGGGGGACGGGACTTCACTTCCTTAAATTGTATTCCCCAAAGATTGGGTACTTACTTTCTTAAACTGGAACCAGTAGAGTTAATACTTTTGTCACTGAAGCTACAAGTAGTCTTCAACTTACACAATTGGAACCAGAAACTGAGTCACTAAGTGAGGCAGTCATTAAATGAGACACCCACACGTTTGCTTCGCTCAGTGACTGTAATCCAGTCCAGATTGCGGTCATTAAGCAGTCTCCCAGGTTAAGCAGACAGAGCAGAAGAACTGCCTGTCAGGTTCAGGTCCCCTCCAAACGCAAAAGTGAAATCTTCTGAAGGATGGCAGGACCGTAGCTCAGATCTTAAAGATCTGAGCTCAGTTCCTGTAGCCCTTCAGAGAAGTTCTCCTCCCCTCCTTGTGCAGTGGAACTCCTCCAAAGAGCTGCAGGAATGGAGCTCAGATCTTAGGGATCTGCTCTCCATTAGCGCAGCCCACCAGCAAGCAGCCCTTTCACTCTCAAAGAGAACTCTGGTGGACTGCGCTAATGGAGAGCAGATCCCTAAGGTCTGAGCTCCATTCCTGCAACTCTTTGGAGGAGTTCCGCTGCACAAGGAGGGGAGGAGAACTTCTCTGAAGGGCTACAGGAACAGAGCCTTGGTAGTACAGTGGTCTAAAGCACCCTGTTATTAAGACCAGCTGCCTGCAATTACTGCAGGTTCGAATCTCGCCAGGCTCAAGGTTGACTCAGCCTTCCATCCTTTCTAAGGTAGGTAAATTGAGGACCCAGTTGTGGGGGCAATAAGCTGACTTTGTATAAATATACAAAAGTATGAAGGCTATTGCTTAGCGCATTGTAAGCCACCCTGAGTCTCCAGAGAAGGGGGCATATAAATCAAATTTTAAAAAAAATTAATAAAAATAATAAAAAAAAAGGGCTGCTTACGGGGCAGGGGGGAATCTCTGCTCCATGCAGAGCTAAGATTTCCTCCAGGCACGTGGCAGACAGCCCTTTCACTCTTATAAAGCTACCTGCTAAGAGGGAATCTTAGCTCTGCAGCAAGCAGGCAGCATTTTACAGTCTTCCCTGCTGTATTCCCCATTGACTTTCAGGGGAAGTTGGCAGAGAAGATTGCAAATGGCAATCACACGATTGTGGAGTGCTTTGACAACTGACATTCAGATTACAATCATGTGACCTCAGGGTGGTGGTACAATGTTTTTTTTGACAGCAGTACTTTGCAGACATCCGTTCCCTGGCTGTCGTAATTCCAAACTTTCATTAAACAAATTATCATAAGTTAAAGACTACCTGTAATAGGGCAACAGGTTTGCAAATCATCACCCCAACATTTTTCCTATTTCCTTCACTTAGCAATCCTTTTGTTTGATAATGTGGTTCTTGTTGTTACATTGCCAAGTCTCTCTTCTGAGGTATGAGCAATGATTTTTTGGGAAATATCATTTCTAGCAATCTTATTGTTATGTTTAAAACTAAGAAATTTAATGTTTCCTACATCTATTTGGAGATTATGGTAATGGTTAGTTTTAAAAATATTAATTTTGGGGGGATAGTCAGTCTCAAAAGTAATTTTCAGAGGATTTTTCAGACTAGGTAAAACTTGTAAATCAATTCTGGTTCCTGATTCCACACCATGTATTCAAGAAGTAAGAAGAGATTCTGGATTTTGATTCAAAGTTGCATGATAAATGAAAATTCTAGAAGCAATTTTAAAAAGGGTTTTGAGGGTATGCTTTTGAACCAAAATGAAAGCCAGAATCTCTCTGGACAAGCTCTTGAACATGCTTGAAGTAGCTATCTGGATCCTACTGACTATTTTCACAGAAACCCCCCCTCCCCCCCCAAAAAAGTCCTTTTTTTAACCTCAGGAAAAGCACAAATTCCTGCCATTTTTCAGAATTATTCCATAATGCTAATAAGGTAAATTCTTTTTGAAAATAGGTTTTGTTTCCGACTTCGTTGTGCTTCTTTCTTTTAATTTGCACAGTTCAGTTATTGAAAGAGAGTTAAAATCTGAGAAAGAACAGCGACAGAATCTGCAGCGAGAGTTACACCATGAGAAAGACACGACAGCTTTGCTGAAAGCTGAACTGCAGCAAGTAGAAGGTTTGAAAAAAGTAAGGCACGTCATGATTTAGTTTCTTTCAAGAGAGAGAGGGTAGATTAGGTTTATGATTTCATAGTAGCTGGATTACTTTCTACCTAGAAATGATGGTTTTTGTTTGCTTACTCCTAAGGGAATCACTGCCTCCTCTTTCTAGCCCCAATCAGAGTAAAGGGATGTGCAATAAAAAAAGAGAACAAGAGAGATTAAAAGGATGGGAGAACTGAAATGGGAAATCACAGTGTTTTGGAGATGGTGGGATGCTTAAGCCAGCAAGATATTTCATGAAGAGAGAAAATGTTCTGCCCTGGAGTGAAAAAAGCAGGGGGGATTTTTCTAAGAGGTATAGCAGGATTACATTGAAGGTCAATAGATTACATCACTCCATTCCTTTCATTCCATCCTCTCACTTTTAATGTTTTATAGGACATTTGCTAATTACAATGTAATTTGGGGAAGGACCAATCACTCTGAGCCAGTGTTTCCGAATCTCAACTTTAAGATGTGTGGACATTTGCTCCCAGAATTCCTCACTCAACACATTTATTGGGAAATTCTGAAAGCTGAAATATAAAAAAAGTTGCCAAGTTTAAAAAATACTAGATGATAAATAGCTTCATGTTTTAAAAAGTTGTATTGCATTTGTGACCTTTTGTGGCTAGTACAATAGGCCTATCTACTTACAGGTTCTTTGGCCTATTTGAGTTTTCATGATAGAAACCACTGTAGGCTTTCATTAATGCTATAGGAGCATAGAATAGGCTTTCCAGTAAAATATATTGATTCATAAGTGAGAGAGAATATATTATCTTTATTTTTAACTTCAGTAGGTTTTATAAAAGACTTCATTTAAAATAGGAAAAGTGGCGAAACTAATTAAGAGTTGTAGTGTAGTCCATTTCATTTGTCTGTGTGTGTATGTGTGCGTGCGTGCGTAGGAATTGCGAAAACTGCAGGAAGAGAAGCAGCAGCTAGAAAAGATATGTGAAGAACAAGAACAAGCCCTTCAAGAAATGGGGCTTCATCTAAGCCAGTAAGTATATTTCAATAATTTGTGTCATTAATTAATTAATTGTACCACCATATCTTGCAACTGTTTGGTCAACAGTTATTAGGTACAACAATTAAAGTATTCACAAAATAAAAAGTTAATTAAAATCACATAAACAGTTCTGGCAACATTGCATTACTGCTCCAAAGCCTTTCATGATAATTTCTGAAAGATTTTTCCCAATGGAACCGAATTGTCTCCAGGGAAAGGCCAGAGAGAAAAAGAGCCATGGCATTTAGCCTCCTCCCTTCTGAGTAATGGATTGTTACCAGAGACCCACCTCAGACAGAGTGAATCTTGCTGCAAAGGGGTACCATTTCAAGCAGCAGTTTGAGACTAAGGTCACCAGTAATCTGATAATCCTAGAAGCACCAGGAGAGACCTATTGTAACAAATCAATAAATTTAGTGAGTGATGCTCTGGCTGTAATTGAAGTATGAAATGGCCTAAATGTTGTTTTGAAGTTAATGTATTATTAATAAAGAAAATGCAGCTGCGATTGGAGATTGGTGATTGTTATTGGGCTTTTGTCTATTGGACTTGGAATTGTTCCTGGTAGATACTTTATTGTGTCAAAAAGTTAGTGTAATATAATAAAGGAAGGATCTGAACTCCTTATTTGAATTTTACCTATGCTGTATCAGTAGCAGTGATGTTTCTTTAGGCAAGTCAATATTTTAATGGGAAGAAACGTAGTAGTGGTTAATATCAGGCAACTAAAAATATCAGTAGATTCATTTTTTTTTCAGATCAAAACTTAAGATGGAAGATATTAAAGAAGTAAATAAAGCATTAAAGGTACTGTTGATTCAGTAATACATTTAGGTTCATTTAAGAAATGGTAACTCGTTTTATTAACATCTTTCCCTTTATCATTGTGTGGCATAGGGAATATCATGGACAAAATAGTAAAACTAGAAAAGTATTGACATAACATCTTAATATCTTCTGTTCTTTAAATATTTATTTATGGGTCAGTCAACCAATTTCTGGCATGTAGTTGTCTGTATATTCTTTCCCAATGTGCAACACAATCCTGTGCATGTTTATTTTGAAGCAAATTGCCCAACATTCAATTGGGCTTGTTCTAATGTATAGCTAAGGGTTGATATAAGTCTATTTGGGGAGTTAGATGTGCAATTAATTTACAGAAACTCTCAAAAGTTTGCCTAGATCTTTTTATTTTGTTATAAGCCTATATAAATTCAATTAAGCTAATATTATTTTTAAATATTAGGGCCATGCATGGCTAAAAGATGATGAAGCAACCAACTGTAAGCAGTGCGAGAAAGAGTTCTCCATTTCAAGAAGAAAGGTAATACCAGGCTCCATGACAGGAGTTATTTTTTATCATTGCTTTTCTCCACTGATAAAATAGAATAAGAGCCCTAAAGATGCCTTCCAAAAGACAACTAGGCTTTCTTGGTTTTTGTTTTTGTTTTTTAAACATTTTGCTTCTCATCCAAGAAGCAGTTTCTTGGATGAGAAGTGAAACATTTTCAAGGGAGAAAAAAAAGTCAAAGTTGCCTTTTAGAAAGCACATTTGGGACAACCATGACCTGGATGATTGAATCGATAGAATGGGTAAGAGGTACAAACAGATAGTTTGTTGCTACTTTCCAGGAGCTGTCTTAATCCTCTTGATGAAACCCAGTTATATCTTTTGACTCTGGCTCAACCAAATAGTTCTGTCCTAATGCCTGGAGTCTTTGTGGGATTGGATGGAGAGAAGCCATCTCCAACTCTTTCCTACCAAGACCAAGTAGTAGTGTTCCGATACAACTCAATCCAGCAAGGTTGTTTCACTCTCAGTTCCAGGACTATAGAAACATACTTTCTCTATAGCAGTACCTGTCCTCTGGAATAACATTCTCCTAAAATTTTGAAGTTCCCCACCTTGAAATTTTGAAGGGATTTAAAACATATGGCTCTTTATCCAGGCCTTTAGCAAGGACACCTCACATTCCTTTTTTGATCCTGAAATGTCCCTTTGACTTCAGTTCAATCCAAGTTTCTTCTGTTTCACAGTCCAGAAAAATCAGCAGCACATTTCTTGTGCACTGGTCAGAGCCCAGTACTATATCCCCGAATTCCCCACTTAAAGCTTCAGAGAACTGGAACAGGTTCAAAAAGTGCAATGAGGATTATCAGAGGACTAAAAGCGAAGTCCTATGAAGACAAATAGATGTATTTGATGAAATTTACAAGGATGACCAATTCTACATCTATTGGTGGCAAACTATCAAAAATACACATTCAAATGACATAAAACAGAAGACAAGCATGCAGGACTTGCCACCCACTTTAATCAAAGGCTTGGGAAAAAGCCAATTCTTAGGTCTTTTGAACATATCCAGTGTGAGCAGGAAGAGACGGGATGGTGTCCCAGTTGACATTGAGAGAACTAACATGTTTATTTAGAAGATTGAAAGGGATATAACATTCCTGGAATATTCTAATTTAACATGTATGTGGGGACATTCTGGAGGTGGTCCATTTCCAGTTTATGTTCCCAGAATATTTTATTTGGAGGCCTACATTGAACAGAGGATGACCAAAGCAGCACTTGAAAATTTTCTAGTTCCATTGTTTTTATGGGATTACCATGCAAATTTTTCAGAGCTGGAGCTATTTTTGAAATCATTTTGGTTTATGTTAAATCAAGTTAATATTTTAAGATATTAGTAATACTAATCTTTTCTGTATTTGCAGCACCATTGTCGAAACTGTGGCCACATCTTTTGTAACACCTGTTCAGGCAATGAACTTGCACTTCCATCATATCCAAAGCCCGTACGAGTTTGTGATACCTGCCATACGTTACTGCTTCAGAGGTGTTCATCAAATTCTTCCTAAAATCTATATTCCAGAATGTTAAGACCAGGGAATGAACCTAACATGAAATAGTTTTTTAATATTCTAAATTCCATTAACATATATGGCACTGTATATTATATTCAAACAGGAAAAGATTTAATTTATAAAAATGGGATACCAAAATCATGGAAACTATTTTTTATAGATTAAGTGCCAGCAAAATGTCATATTCAAAAATACACTATTTCAGATGCACACACTTGTTATTTTTAAGCTCAAAAATCTATTGTTTGAATGTTAACTTTATACTTCAGGTTTATAGACTTGCTCTAAAACAAATTAATTTTCTGAACACTTCATGGATCTATCTTCTGTAACAGTTGACTAAAATTTCTGTTGATCTGTATATAATAAAAAATGAAAATGTTATCTTAAATTTATGGAAGCATTTTTAAAGAATGTATGCTTGGATGTGCCTTCTAAATCTTTCAAAAGTGAACAGAATAACATACTGTAAGTTATCTGTGATTACGCAATAAAGTTGATCCATACTTGTTACATGTTCCTTAATGTATTCATCAGTAAATTTCCTTCTTGGTTGTTAAATTAACAAAGTACTGCACACTTTTAAGGTGTATTATCCGTGAACTTCAAAGGGGATGCTGCAGAAACTAATGGATCTCTCCTTCAAGGGTATATAGAAATGCAGATTTTTAATGACCAAAATTGGAATGGAATTATCTGTCGATAAATGAAGCAGTTTTGAGTTGCGCTTGATTGCCAAAGTCAGTAAATGAATCACTCTCGCCAATTGAATCATTTGGTTGTTAAGCAATTTCAGCTTCCTCCATTGACGTTGCTTGTCTGGGAAGGTTGCAAATGGTGATCATGTGACAACCCCTCCCCCCACGATGCTGCAACCATTGTAAATGCACGTCTGCTGCCAAGCACCCAAATTTGGATCACGTGATTGCACAGTTGCTACAACAAGTCACTTTTTCAGTACTATAACTTTGAATGCTTTTTTTTTACAATTAGGCAGGAATTACATAGCTTTACAGAGTAACTGCAAAGCATTAAAAGCTGCATAAACCACCTATGGTAAATGTTGTCATGTCTTTGTAGCTTAAGAGACTTAGAAAAGAATGACTATGAAATGAACATCCTGAAAAAGCAAGCAGTTGAGTCTTCAATTACTAATTTGGATCTGTTAGATGGAAATCACTAAAAAGGGTAAAGTTAAGTAGCATCATTAAAAACATTATTGCCTATATGTTGTACTAGTCCAGGGGTGTCAAATTCGTGTCAACAGCATCATCACGTGACGTATGACTTTTTTCCCCTTCGCTAAAACAGGTGTAGACATGGCCAGCATGTGACGCATCTGGCCCATGGGCCGGGAGTTTGACACCCCTGTACTAGTCTAATAGAATATGGAGAGGGATCAGTGTAAAGAAACTATTCATTTAAGTTGGAATAATTAAAGATTAATAAATAATCGCTATGTATTAACTCCAGAATCAAGTTGGAAAAAATAAAACAGGAAATGCCATTTTGTACAGCTTGAAATTGAAATAAAACAATTTGAGGATAAAAAAAATATAGGCATGTTTGAAATTCAGTAAGGCAAAAAGATAAATTTAAATGGCTGAAGCAATAACATGGTTCAGAGGAAGGTTGGACGAGGAAGACACAATTAAAAAGTGATGGTATAGAAAGAACCACAACATGAACAGAAAAGGTAAAATCAATTTCATTACTAAGAAGCAAACTGGAATTCCTTTCTCAGATACAGTATACATGTAATATATTGGAGACTAATGGCCTTCAAGCAATTATAAGGCTTTTTCAGGTACAACCAGTTCAGGGTTTGGTATTTTGTGCAGCAGTCAAATCTTTGATTTAGAAGACCTCTGTTGAATACTCTTCAGATGCAATGGGTCTAAACTCTACCGTGTGTTAAAACCCAATGCCCAAATAATAGTATTCCTTAGCTCAATCCTGCATTTCTTATTTGGCAAAGGTTCTCAATGCACCCACCCACAACTCTTGTAAACAATTGAGTATCACAACTACCATTTGTATATTGCTGAAAAGAAATCGATAAAACTAGAAAAATCCCATTCAGATTTACAAGACATCGTTTTTAACAGATAGCCATTCCTTTCCCCATCCCCCAACATTTAACACACTGTATTGATAATCCTTGCTTATTGACAGTAATTGGGACCAGGAATCCTTGACATCAAATGATGCAATTGTAAGGTACGTTATCACATAACCATGTCAATTTATGTTTATTCTAAGAGTCCCAGTTTCCCATGGTCATTTGATCCCCATTGACATTGCCTATCAGAAGCCAGCAATGAAGATCACAATAGTGATCACATGACTGTACCCTATACAACGGCCGTAAGTACAAGGACCTGTGTTAAGAACTCATGATTCAGCACCACCATAACTCTGAAAAGTTGGTGAATGAGCAAATGTTAAATGAGTACCTGTACATGTATTTCACAACCTGTGGGGACGCCCTATGAAATATTTGTATTTCAAAATATTGTTAAAGTTCCATGTCCTTTGTGCACTATTTTTATCAGAAAACATGTAAGTTTGCATCAAGTGGAAGGAGCTATGCACCAACATTTTACACATCTCTTACTTTAAAACAGTACAGTAATCATGTATTTTGGTACTCTTAAATGTCAATTTAAAAAAATACTATGTGCGCAAAAATGTTTTACAAATTAACTGCTTTCCTTAAACTATGCAAAACAATTTCATACACAAAGTATATTTCCTATTGATAATCCGTATACAATTTTTGTTTTAGTAACATTTACTTTTCTATGCAGTTTTATTTTAACTGCCATTTATGACTAACTTGGCTAAGATACTTTCTTCATGATCTGATCTCAGTGTTGTTATGCTGGTTTCGCAGATTAAAAACTCTTGCAGCAAAATGCATATGTGAAAATTGTTGCCAGGAAATATAATGCTCACTTAAATCAAGAGATGTTCCCAGTTTTTAAAAGGAAGTTTTATTTGAACAAGTTTTACTTAGCGCAATACACCTAAAAATAAATCACAACACAATGAAAGATTAAACCAAGGTCTCAGATGTCATCTGAACACTAAGACCAAAATCCTAAAGGTAAGCTGTATTGCACCTCACATTTCCCTATTAACTTAAAAAGCGTAAATGTGCCTTACAAGATATTAAAAGAAAAAACTAGAACTAACATGCCAAAGGTTCACTTGAATTTCCAACACAGCTCCTATAACTTGTTTGTACAAAAAGCATGTTCCTGAACATGCACTGAAAACAGTGTTTGGTGTTATGTGGTATAAGAGCAACATTTAACATAATTGAAACAGCTTTAACCTAAATACACTTACTGCTCAAATACATTCCTACAACAAAAACTGGAAAAAGCTGAGAGTTGTTTAACAGGAACTTCTTTACTGGACTTACACCCTAGATGAATGTTTCAGCATATTCAAAAATACTGAACCTGAATGTTTTAAAATGATCCTGATTTCACTTACAAGTAAAGCATAAATCACAAGCTTGTATTGCAAAACTGTTAAACTTAGTTTTTTGTTTTCTTAAAAAAGTTGACAAAAAAAATCAGGTGACAAGTTACATTCCCCAGCCACCACTCATGTTGGACATGTTAGACATTCCAGCCATGCCATTCACCCCCATGGATGCACGATTACCACTGCTGTAGTAGCTGCTGTTCATTGCACTCTGGTTACCTAGAGCAGATAACATATTATACAATTTAGTACAAAAGTGCAGTGCTATTTCCAAGGCAACATGCTCTTCCCAAGTTTCCCCTCTTATATCACCTTGCATAATCCTGTACTATTAAAAAGACAAACTTCCTTCTATGTCATTGTATGTTTTAAGATGTCTATAAAGCCAACTGCAAACAATTTCCCAGATTTTTGCAAAACAATAGAATCAAATCCTGGAATAGCTTCATGCCCTCCCTCTACTGCACAAAATAATACACATGACCACATTACATACCATTAGATGCCAGAACTAGTTTCATGTGGATTGGATCCAAATCTTGATCACTCGGCATTTGCCAAACTATTTTCAGATTTAAAAAAAAATCTATGCTCAATCAGTGGCTCTCCATTGATCTTGCTCCTCTAGATTTTGATGTTCTAAAGCTAAAACCAAATACTTGGGACAAACTCAAAATATCTGCACTTGTTTGCTGAAGCATGATGACCCTCATATAAATGGCTAAATAATTCAAATGCAATTCTAAATAGCCTTCTAAAGATTAATAAAAACATCTTACCATATCCACTCATGCTGCTTTGACCACCGTAGCCTCCTCCATAACCCCCACTTAACTGCTGGTTAGCTGGACCACCATAACTGGATTGGCTTCCTTTAAAGTTAAGAATATTGTATGTTAATTACTATCACTGTATTTTATAGAGTATGAATTATAGTCCACCTAAACAAATTTCATTCATTTGCCCAGAGGTCTACATGAAACACAAAACTGTCTTCTTGTAGCAATTCTTTGTAAGCTGCCCAGAGTCACTGAGAGCGAACTTGGGCAGCCATATAAGCTTTGTTAATAAATACTTTGATTCTCTTCCTAAACTGTCAGGGAAGACCTCTCTAAACACCAGCATTCTAATATACCAGCATTCTAATAATTTACTTTTGTGGCTTCTAAATTCAATATTTCCAGCTGGTCAATTTGTAAGGAAAGTGATTTTATTGTTCTTTGATTACATACTCTACCTTCATCTCAAGTGAATTGGCTAAATATTAAGTGGTGTCTGGAAATAAGATATTGACATGTGCTAGGGCTTGCATTGCTAACACAAAAATTTTACTATATTTGGCACATGAAACAAGGAAAATAAAAATCAACATCTGCTTATATCACCACTAATTCCTCTACTTCTATTGCTTCTAATACTATAATCGATATCAAAATAGCAAATACACAAAATTTAGCTGATCATAGTTCTAATTAAAAGTTCACTTGTTTAATTTCTCTGAAAAACATTTTTGCAGTTGAAAATGTAGTTTCTAAATTCAGTATTGCCAGTTGGTCAATTTGTAAGGAAAGTGATTTTATTGTTCCTTATGAACTTTAGTTTTCTTAACTTTATTTGGCAAAATAAAATCATTTTGCAAAGTGCTATAAAAACAGCACACATACCCTTTACACCAGATGAAACAACTAAGAATTTCCATAAGCAAACTCAGCATTTGAAATTGCCTCTGCAATACTGAAAAGTATATGCTGAAAATCAAATAGATCTAGGAATTTAATAGGACATTACTAAAATTAATATCTGCTGTAAGTAATAGCTGCTAATCTGCTGTAAGGAATTAGTGGTGATATAAGCAGATGTCAATTTTTATTTTCCTTGTTTCATGTGCCAAATATAGTACGATTTGTGTTTTATCATAAATTCTTAATTCAAAAAGGAAATAGCAACATTACTTCTCTTGTGATGAGCGGCAATATAAATTTGATAAATACCAACATTCCCCACTATTACCACTCCCCAATCTAGAACTATTCTTTGCTCCATTCATACACATACAATATTTAACTTAATTGTTGGAATGTATATCTAAAAGTTGTATACCTGCCAATGTGTTAGTGTTCCAATCTTGAACCACCCCTTCGGTTTCTTTGACTGTGATTAAAACAAAGTTGAATTTCAGTTTCAGATAATTTAGAACGAACAGGAACTTCATAAATCACTACATCAGCCAGTTTTGTTAAATATCAGCAGCACTAACGTGAAACTAAATTGTTTACACCTACCCATTGCTCCCATCATTTGACTTCCATATGCACCACCACTTCCTCCAGCTGTAGAATTCAAAAAGAGTTCTACATATCGGTGTTCTGTAGAAATACAAAGACAACAATGCACTTAGCTCACACAAGACCATCAAATTTTCAATGAAGACCTAAGTAACTTTAGGTTTTTCATTGCAAATATATTGTTCAATATTAAGAAATAATACAATTTATTCTAATATTGATAGAAATAGTGTAATGCTGTAGATCAGGGGTGTCAACCCCGATTGCATCACAGGCCGTACCATGTGACGTATCACGATGTATTGGGATGTTTTTTGCCTTTCTGGAGCCAGGGTGGGTGTGGCCTGTACCAGCCCGGTCATGGCCTACGCAGGCTGTATCCGGCCCGCTGGCCGCCAGTTTGACAGGCCTGCTGTAGATCAAGCATACAACTTACGCATATTTGCTTTGTCTTTTGACATTGCAGCAACAGCATCTTCATGAGTAGCAAACTCAACATCCGCCTCTCCAGTGACTCTGCCATCAGGTCCAATTTCAATGTGTACTCTTACCGGATTAAGAGGCGAAAAGAACTAAATAACGAACATCATACAGAAGCTGTCAGTCTATGAAAAATTCTTATACATTAAGAATCAGTTTGTGATTCAATTAATGGAACAAATCAATTTTAAAAACCTACTTACATTATAAATATCATTCTCAGTAGCTCTGTAAGGTAATCCTCTCATATGTACACAATGACCAGTTGTACTTTGGAAAGTAGAGGATCCATCACCATATCTATGATCTGACATTCCTGCAGAGAGGAGAGTCCACTCTAAATCTTTTGTATGTATACTACGTTTCTTCACTACCCGTATAAAGAATACTTACCTCTTCCAAACCTATCAGATCCAAAGCCATAGCCATCATTATATCCATTGTAGTCATCATAGCCACCATAGCCTACAAACCATAATTCAACATTTATTGAAATGAACCAAATACTGCACTCATTGTAGACAATTTGTACAGTAAAAAAAGTTGTGCTTCCTTACCTCCACCGTAAGCACCACGTCTCATCCTTTCAAAACCACTGCCTCTGCCAAGGCTGTTATAGCCTCTTCCCACACCTGGCCGGTCATAAGGACCAGGCCGCTGCATGGCCATTAATTTGCGAGGAGGGTCATAATGAGTGCGCACTTCTGCTCTGCTACTCTTGAAGATTTCAATGTACCTAGAAGGTTTACATACATAAAAATAGTTCAGTTTTTTTATAAACACACACACTAAATTACAAAAGATAACCCTGCAGCCTTGGAACTGACAATTATAGGCCAGATTTTAGTAAGAATAATCCAAGGCTAATTTTAAAAAAACAGTTTGAAGTATGTGCTAATTAAGCTATCCCAACCTTAAGGGTTAATGACAGCTAATAGTCAAAATATGCTCTGGAGGGAAACATGTCCACTCAACAGCACCCATGTTTTGCTCATATGGCAATTGAGAGGAGGGTTAAAAAGCTAGCCTCCGCCAGAACTTTAACCCATCAATACATTACAATAAGCTTTATGTGCTCACAAGACCTATGCATTTGCATAGCAAATTAGCATAGGCAACAGATGCATGCTTTAATTAGTCACAAAATTTAGAATAACCCTTTGTGACATTTTTGAAAGTTAATTCTTTTATGTGAAAATTACACAAGAAAATGTTACATCATTGTATAGAACAAGTTTAGTAATCACATTTTCTTATGGTAATAAAAGGCTATGTGTATTTAGAACTAGAGGCATAATTGGTGCTATTAAAGAAATGTAAAGCCATAATCTCTCAACTTCTGTAAATAACTTTAAACTAAATCAGAATTAATAAGATAATGTGAAATAGGGAAGAGCAAAACAAGCACATCAGCCAGTCTGCACATGAATTAAAAGAAAGTAATATTTATGAAAACAAAGGAGGTGTTAGAATATGAAAGTATATATTGTAAAGTGAGCACTTAAGAAGAGAGAATATGGATTTAACAACAGTTTACCATAAGAAGAGCGACATATCCAACCAACCATCCATCCCCACCTGTGCCCTATTCTTTCCTTGTGTTTCTTTAGAGCCTTTTCAGCTATTTCCTGTGAAGCAAACTGCACGAAGGCCTCCCCCGTACTCCTCCCCTGGAAGTCCACCGGCAATGTTATCCCATTTGGCACGATTTCCAACCCTTCAACCCAAGGACAAATAACCCCAGTAGGGGGTAATATTAACATCACGAGCCCAATCAAGATTTTCTTATAGCTTTAAAAATATACCAGAAGTTATACTTTATATTTAGAATCAGTACACCGTAGTATTAACTCTATAACAGAAACATGTCAATATAAATGCAGCAAATATAACATTCTTAACTTATCCTGCTTATATAAAGCCACATTTCTGCAGCTTTAATAACAATACTCTCTCAAGTTAATGCAGGATATGCTAAGAAAAGCAATAGTCCATTTTTATATAAACAAATTAAATTTTTCAATTAAAATTAAAGCACAGCAAGAATAATTCTACAGAATACATAATTCAAAGATAGTTATGTAAAATATTTCACAGTTCTAAAATGACAATGATTTGTATATTATTTCAAGTAACTAAAATGTAAACATTTTTAAGGTTTGTAGCAAGACCTTTAGAATAGACATTTTTCAATAAAATCTGAAGTTAATGCAAGTTGATCTCATATTTCAGAAATACATTTAAGATTCTTTGGACTACTGCGTGCATTCAGATCATTTAAATGTAAAACTAATTTTTATATTTGTTTTACTCTTAATTTTTGCTATATAAATGCATGAACTTTTAAGTCAATTTTATACAACTATAAAGACATTGCAAAACATGAAACCAGTCCTTTTTATAAACATCGAAAAATAATTTTATGTATTGATATTTAATGTCAGAAAATGTTCTATTTCTTATTTTAGAGTAGATAAATGTAAACAAAGTATATCAAAAAGAAAATATTTCAAAATATTCAGCTCTGCAAAGTAATATATCTTTAGCACATAGCAGAGATTATATTAAATCAAAAATTTAATACAAATGTTTACACTACATATTATCTTATTCTCACTTCCCCACCCATTTCCCCTCCTCCCACATTGTAAACACTTCACCTGATTAAAACTTCTTTGATATTCCTTGATATTTTGATTGATATATTAACAATATCCAAAGTTGGGCACTACAATGTTTTCCACTCTTTCAGCCAATTTAAAATCAACTGTTTAGTTTAATTAATTAGAGACTCAGGTCAATTTTAACAAGCATTTAAAATACTTGTCTAAGTGGAGTGTAACAATTAAAATAATTTTCCCTCCAATCTATCAACATCAAACAAGAACTGAAGTTTTAGTAAATGTTTCAAATTATAGTTCAAGTTTTTGTCCTTTTGAACACATAAAAGGAAGAACCATTCAATATTAAAAGTTTAATAAGCATGGTTATGGTTTATTTTATTACTAAATTAATACTTGGCATTATTTCAGAGCCACTACATTCTAATCTTTACCCATACTTACAGCTAGGACTTATACCCCACATACCTGAGAAAAACTGAACAATTTCTTCCTTGCTACAACCAAATGGAAGTCCTCTAAGACGTACAAAACCATCATTAGCAGTATCAGGGCTGTTAGGACCAGTATGCTTCAGAACCCAATCCATTTCAACGTTGTTTGACTTGAAGACTGCAAGAGGCACTTAGAATTAATGAATTCTGGAATCTGGCATAAAAAGGCTAATGCACGACAATTATTTGGAGAACAGGATCACATTTATATACACAAAAAATACTCATGCATCTAAATTCCACCCAAAATAACTGATCAGTTACTAGGTCAATTTAATCCAAACCTTCAACATATCTGTGTCCCATTGTTTCTCTGTCTTTTTTCAATGCCAATTTCACATCTTCTTCTGTTTCTAATTCAACAAATGCTTCTCCACTTGGTCTTCCTTCTCTTGTGTAGATAAAACGGACCCCTGAAGATCCATTTAATATTTTGCATTCTAAGAAAAAGTGGAGTGAGTTAAACACACAAGGAGACTTCTAGCAAAAGTCAAATGTATACAACAGTGCTTAAGGCTATTATCCAAACCATAAAACTGGAAACAAAATTAAGCAAAAAAGAATTATTGTCAAACAATTCTGAAATAGAAAGAGGAAAAGATACTATTTACAGTATATATTACAGGCTACATAAAGAACAAATTAATTAACAATTTAAGCCGGTGAGGAAATCATTCTAATCAACAAGGTAATAGGCACAACCCATTAATCACAAAGTACATTGCTATCAATAAGATTATATTCTCGAAACAGGAATTTCTTTCTCACCAAAGGAGGTATACTAAGAACCTCCACAATTCTCTTACTTCCCTAAAATAATGTCTTCATCCAACATAATGAAATATTATACAACGAAAAAGGAGTATTTCACATTTTACCGGATCTGAAAAGGAAAACTCCCCACAAAACTCGCCACCAGAAATACCAAGCTGCTCCGGGAAAAGGAAAGCTTTATTGTACGGTTTAGTCAGAACGAGACGGAAAACTTACCAGAGAAAAATCTTTGCACTTCATCTGCAGAGCAGGACCAGGGCAATCCCCGCACTTTTACGACATAACCATCACCGCCTTCCGTGTTCAACATCATGCCAGATGTGAGGGTGGTCTCTGTTTCGCCTTCTGTTGCTAGGGGCAGACAAAAACGTCGCCACACTGAGTGGGGTAGAAATTTCGCAACCCGGCCCATATAACGCCCCCCAGACTTCGCGTTTGCCCATCTCCGCTTTTCCAATGCCTACCCCACGTACACATGGCGACCGATATCCTCGTCCAGGACACTGGAGACGGTTTGAAGAGTCACTTCACCTCTCCAAACACAGAAAGCCGGGCGGCTGTAGCGGTACGCGCTGCGTTCTTAGGAAATGGCGGCGAACGAGTAATGCGTTTCCGCTCGGCCAGGCCCTAGCGCCGCTTTCACTTCAAAAAACGCGCTTCGACTGCTGCTAGTAACCTGAAGAGAACAACCGGCTGAAGAGATGGATCCCAAATTCGGAAGTCCTTCGAACTAGTCTGCAACCAACAAATTACTAAACTAAAAGTAAGCTCACCTTCTTCTAAGTCGGCCGCGGCGTGGCTGAAAATGGAGCCCAAAACGCACGCGCGTACATTACCTCCCGTAGTGCGCATGCGTCCTTAAGATTGTTTCTTCCCTTTTCCCTTCCCCCCCACTCCCATCTTTAAGCGCCACCCCGCCCTCTACAGCACAAATCCGAAGTCGACTTTGCTTGAGAAAGAAGGCCCTACTGAATATAATTCGAAATAAAACTTCCCCGGAATTAAACTAGAGTCGCTTTCACCTTATTTGAAGCATTTGCTAGTTCCTGCAATCATCCTCGTTCCCACTGCGAGGAGCCTGCCGGACAGGGGAAAAACTACTCGCGCAGCTCTGAGGACAAAGCCCGCCACGTTTTTATCCTGTCACCGAAACTCAAATTTTGTATTCTCCGCTGCTCAACAAGCGCATCCAAAGCCTTTCATCAAAGCTGCGTTTAGCCTTTTCTTTTATAACCTTATCTTAAAGCAACTTTTAACACATTTGAGCCAATCGCTAACTTCTCAGAATAAGAAAGTGTCGATCGCGAGACTTCGCAACTACGTTCACAACTAAAAAAAATAAAAAATGATCCGCTAAGCATGCGCAACAAATTTTAGACTTTCAAGTACCTCTAACACTGCGCTCGAAACGTAGCCTATACGCCCATAGACGGCGTATATAGAAGACTAAGTAGACTTTTGATCCGGCAGAGAAAAATTGCGAAAGTACATAGAAACGGGGAAAAAATGGCGGCTCTATAAAACGACACTTAGAGAAATGGGCGGCGACTTGAAGTTTACTCAAATCCGCATCTAAGATCCGGTGACGGGTGAGACGCCAAGGAAGCGGGAACCGAAGGCAAAAAGTTATCTGTAGCCAAAACAGATACGAGGAGGGGTTGGCTGCGCCGTTAGAGATTGGCCCAGTAGAAGCGGTATCCTTGAAGGGGTGAAGAAGGCGCGAGAGAAACTCATTGCGGTTCCACTCAGCAGACAAAGACCTTAATCATGTATCCTCCCGCCAAACGACACTGCCTGAGTCTTAACTCATTGAATTACAGCTTTCAAAAAGCCTCAATTGCATGAAATATAGGTAAGTAGCTTCGCGTCTTATAATAGATTATCTTCTAGGCCAAACAACAACGTATCTATTTATTTATTAACTAATCCTGCAAATGAAGTCCTGTAACATAGGTCCAAGAAATATTTCTTCTTGAGAGCCAGACTAATTGTTCTGTTAAGAATTTGAGCATCACAATTCTTCCCCACTTTACCACGACCAAAATAAAACATGCAAGCACCAAATAGCTAGTTCGCTTTGGGTGAACTTGTTAAAATTATTTCTAATTAACAAGTCATAAATTTACTTAGTTAAAAAAAATCAAGGAAAAGTTTAAGTGTGTTTCCAAAAGCTTTTTATACTGAAAAGTGCCCATATTTTTTTAACACCTACATCTCCAAGTGCAAAGATAGGGATTATTAAAATGTATTTTAATAATGAAGAAAAATCTTGTCTTCCACCCCAACTTCCACACAAGCTGCATTGCAATTACAGTATTAACCTCTTGGAAATTGCCAATTCTCATTGCCAATTTTAAGTTCAATCTTAGTAATTTTCAAGAGTCAGATTTTTAGAAGACAGTCATGTACCAGAAAATCCTATTACCTTGTATATTACATTTGCTGTATAGCTAAACATAAATGACAACCTTTTACACAGCTGCAGTTGTCCAGTTAAATGTCTAGGGAGATTCATAGGTCATGGTTATCCCAAAGGTACTTTTGCAAAAGGCAGTTGGACTTTGTTTTTCCTTGAAGACATTTTGCTTCTCATCCAAGAAGAAAAAGCACATTTGGGACTACAGTTGTCCACTTATTAAAACATTATGATGAATTGAAAATAATTCCTGAATCAGTTGCTAAGTGGTGAACATTCAAACACCTGAAGCTGAGTATCAAGAAAGTTTTGACTGAAATGAGAATGGGACTAAAGATCAGTTCCTAAAAATTCAAACCAACATGAATTATTTCAGGATTAGGCATTGACACATATGAATTGCCCAAGTCTATTAAGTAATTTTATGTAGCACCTTAACATTGCACATATTTTGTTTCATATAACTTAGCAGAAACAGGTTTTAATTGTGCTATATGTATGTTCACAAGTCCCTGCAGTTTTCTTGGGAAGGTTTTTCAAAAGTGATTTTTCCATTGGTTCTTTCCAAGAGCTGAGGGGGAATGACTGGTCCAAGCTCACCCAGTTGGCTCTGTGCCCAAGGCCAAATTAGAATCATGCTCTCCCTGTTTCTAGTCTGGTGCCTTAACCACTATACCAAACTACTTCAGAAATAGTTTTGCTAAATACCAGCATGAAGTCCAATCCATCTGGAAGGATTGGTTCAGCAAGCATCTTATTTTGAGTTATTTTTATAAATAACTCAAAGCAGCAAACACATCAAACACATCTTCCTCCTCCTATTTTCCCCACAATAACCATCCTGTGAGGTGGTTGGGCTGAGAAAGAGACTGACTGACCCAAAGTCACCCAACTGGCTTTCATAGCTAAGGTTAGATTTGAGCTCATGGCTTCCTGCTTTCTAGCTTGGTGCCTTAACCACTAGACCAAACATTTACTTGATTTGACAAAGGGAGAAATCTAAAAAGTATACTTTAATACTACAATATATACTTGCATCTATTTTACTTTAGGTTATGTGTTCGCTCTCAACTCATTTTAATCAAAAGACATCACTGAAACAGTGGCAATTTATCTGGACTGGCTTGCCTGGCTATTGAAAGTTTTGAGTCTGACAGAACTAGAGGAAATAATCTATCTCCATACAATTCCTGAGATATGTTTCTTTCTGCCAAAACTGGTTATGATTTTAAATATGTTATTGGTATTAAATTGAGATTACAGCCATATGTAGATAATATTAGACTACAATCTGATGACAACTGAAAGATTTAAGCAAACTTGAAACTTTTAGATTTCCTCTTGGAAGCTCTTGAAGTTAGATCTTTCAAAAAGTATATACAAACCAGGATATATACGCTGGCAGAGATCCCATTGAGGCAAAAAGTTCGGATCATATATTCTCTTAATCTAGATGCAGTCACTTCCCAAAATGGATTAACACAAAACAAAATCATTGAATGTACCGGTATGCATAGTACATTTTGATTTCACCACCTGCTATATCTACCTATGTCATATATATATCATAACCATCTTTCGATTTAAAAAAGTTGTTTGGAGAGTGGTGGCAGGATACAAATGTAATTTAAAATATGTGGTTCCTAGTCAAGTATTTTGTTTCCCTTTTCTATCTCATTAAATTATAATTTGGTGATGACCTTTATAGATTTGAGATTGTATTTTGACCTCCATAGAGTTCCACATCACCATCTTGCTACAGCAATACAATTTCTTAATTCAACTGATACACATTTAGAGAGTATCTTAATTTTAGGTATATAGGCAAAAAAATTGATTATTGCTTACAACAATTGGGAGTCCTGACAAGTCTAAACCGTAGACTCAAGTCTTTTGATGGTTCTGATGTCAAGATTCCATATACTGTACATACTCACTGTTGCCAGGAAACAACAATGGAGATTCAGTTAAGAGATTCTGATGTTGATTTAAACATTGAAAGTAAAATATTGCTATTAAAATAGAAATTTCAATACTTAGCCTAGTTTGACACTTGTATTATCTGTAATAGATATGTTAAATGCTAAGGTATCTGCAATCTATTCACCGATAATTCTAATTAATTAAATATTAAGACTGCAATCCTAAATCTATATTTAAGCAAATTCATCCACAATTCAATTAGGTCCTATTTTCAAATGTACACACTATCCCAAAGGTGCTTTTTCAAGAGGCAACTGGATTTTCTGGTTTTTCTTTGAAGACATTTCACTTCTCATCCAAGAAGCTTCTTCAATTCTAACTGGATGGTGGGAAATGGAAGGATTTATATTCCTTGCAGACAGCTGGACATTTGCATTCTTTTAGAGAGTTGTTGAAGCCACTTGGGAGTTTTGTCCATTTCCTCAGGATCACCCAATTATTAGTGCAAATGGGTGTGGAACCTTATTGGAACTGCTGAAATGTCTGAGTTCCTGTTGTCTTCAGGAATCATGTGTGTTTCAGTTTGAGATGCAGACAACAGACTCATCCCCAATAGCCTGCGCCTGTGTTCAACAGTGAAGGGTCACAGGGCAGAAAACTTCCTGCAGAAAGCACAGCTCCACAACCACAGTCTTTTCAACAGTTCCAAGAAGGCTCCACACCCATACCCACTTGCACTACTCAGGTAACCCTGAGGATACAGATAAACCTCCAAGTGGACTCTTGTGGTGGGTGGGAGTGTGTTTGGGGATTGTTGTGTGTGTTGGACTTGGTCTTTGGGTGTTAAGTGAATTTCGTTGTATGAGTATACTGTGTATACACATATAATGACAATAAAGTTATTTATTATTTATTTATATAAATCCTTCCATTCCTCAGTCAGAGCTGAAAAAGCTTGGATGGGAAGTGAAACGTCTTCAAAGAAAAACCAGAAAGTCCACAGTTACCTCTTGAAAAAGCACCTTTGGGACAACCATGACTGAAAATCTCAATAGACATATATGCTTTATATTAGGGTCTACATAAGAAGAAAGATGTAAAATGTAGGGAAGAATTAGAATTAGATGCACTTGAAAGCGTTTGCAAAACATTTATTTAGTATACTTTCTATTCTCTATTTTTAAAGTATAGAAATGCATGAAGTCACTATAGGATAAAGGAAGAGGAGAAAAGGAATTCAACTGGAATATCTAGAAAACCTTCACATGAAATCTGGCTTTCTGAGAGGACAATGAGGTATGTATTTCTTGCTACTTAAGACACTTTTTTAATGCTAGAGAAAAAAAATTAAAAAATCCTTCAGAGAAGAATGTAATCATGTATTTTAATATTACATATTCAAGGTTAGCTCTCAATGCCACTTTGTAAAGAATATAAATGATATATTACAATGCCATAAATGCTTATATACTCATGAATCTTTAAAGATTCAGGAACAGATGCATTCGGTAGTTTATAAGAGCAGATCTCAGTAATGTCTGGTTGAATTTTAATCAAGCTTAAGAATTCAGTGTATGCAAAACTCAAGGCTACGACAGTTTTAAGACAAAAAGTAATATGGACACAAGAAATATTTTCTAATTCTAATGTAAGTTTCTGAAAACTACGAATTCCATGAATATTTATAAAGAATGAAATACGTAGAAATACATTTTAATTAAAGGGTTTTGGAAAAAGTTCCAATATCATGAAAATGAGGCAAGTACTACTAAGACATGAAAAATATACTAAAATACTCATCTGAGAGTGCAAGCCTAGTTATTAAATGAAAACAATTAATTGAACTCCAAATGAAATACAATCTAATTTTCGTTTGCAGAATGGATTCTGACAATCTGAAAGACATACTCATTTTGGTCTTAGATGTGAATGAAAATTTCAGAAATGATGCAATAAAACAAGAATACCAATTAGAATAAGTAAGCATTATTTCTCCTTAATTTACACTGTCATTTTTAAACTCATTATTAGGGGTTCAGTTCATAACTTTGTAGCGTGTACCTATTCTTAGAATAGATTTGTTTATCATGCCATGTTAAAATACATCTCATTTTGAAGCAGAATGATACATGAATAATCATAATAAATCATTTATGTTTTGTAGCCAAAGAAACTTCAAATATTTCAAGGCACTCCATCCTTTTCATTTTTATATTGGCAAATTCCTTGGTTTATAATCTGCACTATAATTATATTCAAAATTTTCATATGAGTATCTTGCCTACTATTTCCATTTAAATAGAGACTTGTTTATAAATGTATCTATATGACCAACAGTAAGCAGATGCTTTAGAGGGCAGTTATTTGGAATTTGATGCAATTTGCAATATTGGCTACTTATAGGTCCAAAGTGGAGGAAACCATCTTATAAGACATAACAGTTGTCTTTTACATAGAGATACATTAACAAACTTATTTTTTATTGCAAACACACAACACAATATTAAAGTATATTACTGAAAATGTAAGGACAATAGTTTCTACTTCTCTTGTGGGTGTAGTACAAAAACAAAAAACAAAAGCATACTTATTAAAATATAAGACCAGTTCACCAACTAATGAAGGCCCAGAACACTCTTTTGAATAGATTTCCTTATCTGACCAATCAGTCAAACCCATTTTCAACTGGCTACTGAATACACAAACACAATTCTACCCTCAATATTCCCATTAATAAGCTTCAAATATCTTGGCTTGAGTACCTTTGTTTTCACAAGATCAAGGCTTTTTTGACTGCTTAGTAAATGAAGATATTGCTCAAAGAACACACTAAGAAAAGTATGATTTATCTAATGAGCACAAATTACTACGCTAATAGATTTCAACATGCACAATATTTTCAGTGAACAAATCCAATTATTACCATTTTATATGTACTTTAATTTCAATAAAGATTTGTTAAGTACATCTTTACCTTTTTCATTAGGGCCAATCTGACAAATGTGTTTTGAAACTAATGTCACAAGTATGCTATCAGCCCTATTAATTCTATATTCAGTTTGTCTATTAATGGGCAAGTTCAGGAAGACAATTTCTCAGAAGGAAAAACTGTACTAATCCAATATACCATTAAAACATATTTAATCTAAATTCACAGATTTTTTTCATCAGCAACAGTTTTGGTTTATTATTGATTTACAACATATGTACTTGTCCATTAAGGCTTAATGTTATACCCAAACCAGACTGCTGTGGTTTATATAAAGAACCAAAGTTAAAATCCTAACTTGTCAGAGATTCTTACAACTGATTAACGCAGCTCACTGCACTAATTAAATTGTAAGAGCACAGCTCTTTTTTAGGTAGCTAAAGGATAATACACATTTAGCCTCTACTATAGCATTCTTAATCCTTAAGGCAGTGGAAATTTTTGCAAGATGCATTAAGAAAACTTCTTAAATTACCCCAAAACTGCACTTTGTAGTACTTTTAAAGACTTACTTTACAGACTTAAAATAGTAGACTAAAATTAGCAGTTGGAGTATTGTAATTCTCATTTGGAATTTGATCAATGTTGATTGATGTAATAGAAATAGAATCAAGCTCTATTGAGGTGGGGAACTATGGCCCTTTTATGACTTGTGGACTTCAACTCCATGGCTGGCTCAGGAATTCTGGGAGTTGAAGTGCACAAGTCATAAAAGGGCCATAGTTCCCCATCTCTGCTCTATTAAGAGCTTTAAAATAAAGGACCCCTTCTTGACATTAATTTGTACCTTTTCTTACACAAGAACCTCGGTTTCCACAACAAACAATTAGCTTTAATGGCAGTGTGGTTGCTCTCAAGACCATCTGCTGGGAGAGTAGCGGGCTTCCTTATACAGCTGGCTGGTCAGATGAGAGCAGTCCACTGGGCTAGACGGCTCAAGAGTCCGGTCCAGCAGAGCACTGCTTACGAGGGAGTCCCAGGATTCCGTCTTTTTACCATTCCATCATTACTACAATTACAGGGCCTAATTACGAACAGGGCAGTTCGTGGGAAGAGCAAAGCTTTCGTTTCTTTGGGCGACGCAATACATGAGAAGGCCGCTCAAAACAGAGCTCGACCAAAGGGCGTTATATTGCGCAGTGGGACGAGGGTCGACCAGAGCGAGATCCGTTCGCTCGGTTTTGTTATTGCCGTCGGTCACGTGTCCCGTTGCCTTCCATTTCGGGGATTTCCAACCTAACCACCATTGCAGATCTTTCCTCCGTCCAGAGATCCTTTACCTCCTCCCTCTTTTTACTACAATCCGGTAGGGAACAGAAGGCCGAATCAACCCTAGCCGCCACTTCCTCGCTGCAGCCGGCCAGTCGAGACGCGAGGGGCGCCTCGAGGAAACACCCACGACAATGGCGGAGGCAGGACGTGGTCAAAAGAAAGGGCGGGGGAAGGGAAGGAATAGGCGCTCAGGATAATTGGGAGGGAAGCCTCCCCCCGCCCCCCCCCTCCCCGGTGCTTTCTTTAAAAAGCCACGCGGGACAAATCACCGACGCGAGGAGGGAATCCCTTTCGCCGGCCGCGTGTTTGGGGAAAGGAGACTTCGCATCGGGCCGAAGTGTGTGAAGCGAGGCCCCTCCCCCTCCCCGATCTGCGCCAACGCACGAAAACCCGCAGCAACGGCCTCAACCGTCGCTAGGCCGCAGATTCCTCCCTCCCTCCCTTCGTTGCTCAGCGGCGCCCTCTCACCAAGGCCGGGGATTTCTGGGCCAGTCTCCTCGGTGTGACACGGATCCATCGCTTTCTCTCGTTGCTTCTCTTCTGCTTTGCGGCCGGGGACGATCAAGGAGGATGCGAAGGGCGACGAATAAATCAGTCAAGTGGGATGCTAAAACAATACCCGGAAGGTATGAAGCGGTTAAACCAACGGCGCCGCTATCGCGGCTTTCTGGGAAAGGCTCGGTTTCGACCGCCGAAGTTACCCCCTCCCCCTCAACCTCCGAAGGCCGCCCCCGAGCGCCCTTCGCCCCGCCACTCACCGAGCGTCCGCGCAGCTGCTCTCCGTCTCTATAAATAACTCGTTCCCCCACTTGTAGGCTTGTGACATCAGATTAAATAACCCCTCCCCACGCCCGTCCTCTGCAGCCAACCAATCGCTTGGTTACGAAGGCACCATTTTCACCCCCTCTTTCTTCCCTTTAAAGTCCCAGGGTCTTTGTATTTGGGCGCTGGAAAACCACAAGGGGAGCGAATAGTTTGGTTTCACAAGGCCGCGACAGACAACCGCTCTAGGAAGCTCTCCAAAGAGGGAAGGAAGTCTGACTACATTCCAAAAGGCTGCCATGCAAATAAAACCTTTGTCTCCTTTCATATTTTCCTGGGAAATCTATATTCAAAACAATATTGTCAGTGCTATCCTATCTTCTCTGGTGCACACCTTTAGTCTGCTTCTTCAGGTTCGTTTGTAAAGACTTTCTTCACTCAGGCTTATGGGAACCGGAGTAGTTAACATCTGGATCCCCATTGCTATATTTTTCTTGCATGTTTCCAATATACTATTTCAAACATGCTCATAAGCCACATAAGACACTTGCAGTTGATTTGCTGCCAAGGCAATATATACAAGACTGTATTGTCCTTGTTTTGTCATGGTCTATAAAAGTAATTACCATGGCCAGATGAAGGCTGCAGTACTATTTTGCTAAAGCCTAAAGATGAGTCTACCAAGGGGGACCCTGCTATAGGCCTAATCCAGCTGACCAAATAGCTCCAAGATGGAGGGCCTCCCCTTCCCATATAGCCTCTATTTTCAAATATCCATTGTTAAACCATAATGAATTAAAATTAAAATTAAAATTAAAATTCTTTATTGGCCAAGTGTGATTGGACACACAAAGAATTTGTCTTTGGTGCATATGCTCTCAGTGAACATAAAAAGAAATAATGGAGTATGTTGTGCATGAATTGAGAGATTATGGTTCATCAGAATAGAGGGTATTAGGATAAAACAGTTCATACTGTGGATATGGAGGTCTACAAATTACTAGGAGAAATAGTTTGCCACCTGGGAAGTTTGCAGATGAAGCATTGCTTCTTGCTTGGAAAAATACAAGTTAGAAAACTCAAATTTTACAGGGAAAACTGCTTTCTTACCTCCAGCTTATGACACCACTCAACCCAAAGACAAATGGATGGAGGCTAGAGTGAATCCAGTATTCCATACTTAGTTTTTGGCAAAATTCTAGCATGTATGCCATACAAGAGTCTTAATTCATTTCTTTTTAAGATGCTAAAGCCTTTGTAGTAGTTTTGTTCCAACAGAGTAATACAGCAAATCTCTGCAAATTCCTCTATTCACTAAGAATAGCTTAGTTTGTTAATATTTTTCCTTTTTAAATTTTCATTAAGATTTAGCTTCCATAATTTAAGATAAGGGGGAGGAGTAAGAACTGAAAATATGGCCATCTTATTCCTTAACTGTAGCTAAATGGAGATTGGCCAGATTCATGGCTTAAGCTATTAATGAAAAGTTTGTATGTGTTTGTCTGAAATCACAGAAACAGAGAGCTCCTATCCTATTGTCCATATTTGTGCTTACTCTGCCATTGTATAAACAAAATGCTAAACTGAATAAATTGTTCACATGATCTAACAGGTTTCTTGAAATGTGTTATGCATGTCTCTCATCCTCTCCATCCCATCTCAGCTAATGCTAATATTTGGATACCCCTAGCCTTGGATCAGAAGCATAGATTTAGAACATAATCAAGAGTGTCCGGTTTTTCCATTTTGCCAATCATCTACAACCCAAAAAAGAAAAGACTAATAAAAGTTTCTGGAGTAAGGTGTGTGTGGTCTGTTTATCTATAGTTGATTTAACTATGGTGTACTCAATTAGCAAAATTTAATGGATCACAAAATCAACAATCATAAATGGACCACCAGGCTATTTTAAAAAAATGCTCATCTAAAGTGATGTTTACTTTGCAGGGTGATGTGTTACCTTACATATATATGTTGACATAATATAAATCACTGTCAGGTTTTTTATTTATTTTTTCAATTAAAGATGTAATGATCCACAAAATTTTGGAAAATTTAAAAACTACACAAGAGGACAACACTAAGCACAGAAACCACAGAAACAAAACTAATAATGTGTAAATATAAGATAGGCTTAAGATACAGAAGGATCCTGACAGACCTGAACATTGGACCCCATTTAACAAAATAAAATTCAGTGCTGAAAAAAGGTTCTACATTTAGACAAGAAAAACGAAGTACACAGGTATAGAATATGTGATACCTGGCTCAATAATAGTAATTGCAAGAGGGATCTTGGAATCCTAATGACAATCACTTAAATATGAGCCAGCAGTGTGCTGCAGCTGCTAAAAAAAGCCATTGCAGTTCTAGGCTGCGTTAACAGATAGAATCAAGATCACATGAAGTATTAATATCACTTTATAATGCCTTGGTAAGACCACACTTACTGCATCCAGTTTTGATCATCATGGTGTGAAAAAAAATGCTGAAACACTAGGAACAGTTCAGAGAAGAGATGATTAAGGGGGTGGAGGATAAAATATATAAAGAATGGTTGCTGGAATTGGATATGTCTAGTTTATTGAAAAGGACATGAAAGCAGTGTTCCAATATCTAAGATGCTGCCACAAAGAGGGGGTCAACTATTCTCCAAAGTACCTGAAAGCTGGACAAGAAGCAATGGATGGAAACTAATCAAGGAGAGAAGCAACCTATAACTAAGAAATTTCCTGACAGAACAATTAATCAGTGGAAAGATTTTCCTCCAGAAGTTGTGGGTACTCCAACACTGGAGGTTTTTAAGAAGAGATTGGACAACCATTTGTCTGCCTGCCTGGACGGGGTTGGACTAGAAGACCTCCAAGGTCCCTTCCAACTATTATTGTATTGGAGAGTTTCTGATACCAGAATATATTCATATTCAGCCTTTCACAACACATTTTTAAAAATAAAGATGATATGTCTGATGTAACTAGAAGACAAAATATTGTTTCAATGGTTTTCCAAGATTTTTTCTTGCTACATTAATTTGAAGATAACTGTCAAAATTGGCATGTTTGTGCAATATATTAACTTCTGTTTACTTGAACCATTAAATTAACTCAATTGCCTAACTCCTCACAATTTACTGAACCAGGAATTAACCATGTTGCACCATGAAAATGGTGTTGGATTTTCTTCCATTGCTGAAGTTTCACATTATCAGTTAAAAATTCTTAGAAACACATAAGCTATTGAAAAAGGGGAATGCTGTACATTTTTCAAAAGGTTTGTTCCAGTAAGTGAGCTGTTTTCAGCATTAGCAGACTTATTAATGGACTTTTAACTTGCTTTCCTTACCAGAGGCATATCAGTTGTATGAACTGGCAAAAAAAATAGTGTTCTTTACATTAATTTACAATCTTATTTTGTTCAGCTTCTCACAGAAATATCTATTTGCTTTTAGCATCCCTGCCTATATGATATGTAGTATATTTGTAGTTTTGAAGTGTCAATACAAGTGTGTATGTTAGAAAAGTGGATTCTAGGAACATAAGTTGATGGTATAGTTGATATACCCAAATACTGAGTACAATGTTCAGTGCTGAACGTCCTAAGGCAGTATCAATGGCTACTCTATATAGTGTCATTTTTTCATGTGTGCAAAGGAATGAAGTAATAGCTCTATATAACATAGGGGGAGGGAGCTGCCTTGCGCCTTTCACAAAACAGCTTCCTGCTAATGCCTTGTCAGTCTATGTATGTACAGTATGTATATCATTTTCTCTGTCTTTATTCTCCCTGTATCTGGATTTATCTCCTCCCATTTATTTCCTTCCTCTTTTTGTTCTCTTCTTCTCTTTGCGTCCTCTCTCCTTGATTTTCCTCTCTCTCTACAATATCTGTCTAGCACAGTGTCTCCCAACCTTGACAATTTTAAGATGTGTGGACTTCAACTCCCATTATTTTCCAGTCATTCTTAATTCGGCCAGCCAATTAAAAAACCAAAATCGTAAAGTACAAAAACAAGAAATAAAACTATACTAGCAGAAGAGCCACATTAGACTACGTTAGCCAAAAAGCAGAAGCTTTTGTGCACGGCAGCTCACTTCTACCATGTTATCTACTTAATGAAGTAAGCAGCAGCTCACAAACACGTGTTTTAATAAATGTGTCAATTTGAAAAGATTCTACTAGATTGCTGATATTTCTACTGAACGATGTATGCTTCTTTGGTATTTAAATATCACAAACTTTAGTGGCAGGTTTTGCAGACCCAAAAATATCTCACAGTGTCATTATGGCAGCTCTTTTCAAATTAGGTGAAAGTGTAGAAGAATTCAGATGGTGCTTTTTGAGCTTTATATTCAAACTTTCCACCATTGTAATATCTCTGTTATAGTCATGGGCTAGAGAAAAGTTGGAGAAAACATGCAGATAGTTCAGTGAGCACTGCTGCTTATCTAATTGAGAAAGGAATAGAACCTGTAAAATGGTCAGCAAAAGATAAGCTTAGCATATGAACATACTTTTTTATCAGCAAGAACATTTTCAACAAAATATTACATAAACTCTAAGATGAAATAACCAGAGAAAAGCAGAATGATCACAAAGAAGGAAGCAAGAAGAAGCTCACTGGGTGCATTGGAGTAAAGAACTAAATATATTTTACTGACTTGGACTTCAATTCACTTTATATACAGTATATTTTATTATAAAAGCTATTGCCTTATTATTTAGCACATAAGTGGAAAGTTAAGTTCCTCCTTTTTCTTCTCCAGAACCAACTCATCAGTCATCTTTGTCAACTTAGCCACACTTAAATCCTAGAACGACAAATAAAGCAGCCATGAATTTTCATGCAAATTGATTCAAGCCAAGCAACAGCCACAAAAGTGACTTAATACCTTTTCACTAAACTCAGGAAGGTCTGGTTGAGAATTTAGTTAATTTCTGTATATTCTGTATAAACATTACTCACCTCCCCCCCCCCACATGTAGGTAGTCCTCAATTTATGACAGTTAAGCCCAAAATGTGTTACTAAGTGAGGCATTTGTTAAGAGTTTAACCCTATTTTATGACCTTTCTTGCTGCAGTTATGTGAACCACTGCAGTTTTTAAATAAATAACACGGTTGTTAAGTGCATCTGGCTTCCCCATTGACTTTGCTTTCAGAATGTCACAAGAGTTGACCCCATGAGCCTATGACAATGCAACCATCATAAATATAAACCAGTTGCCAAGCATTCGAATTTTGATAATGTGACCATGGGGATGTTGCAATAGTCAAAAGTCACTTTTTTCAGTGCCATTGTAAATTCAGTCACTAAGCAAGTGACTAAAATAAGTTGAGGACTAATTGCAGAAGCTTCCTTTGAATCTTCCTGTGCAGATAATACCACATAACTGCTAGAATCAGGTTTATGTAAAATGGCTATAGTAATAAATGCTTGCATAAGTTACAGCCAGCTTATCAAGTCAGAAAAGAAAACAAGATATACAATATATTGTGTGTGTATACACAGACGCACACACATACTGGGAATTCAGCTGAAACATCTTCATTTGTATACATATCAATATGCTTGATTACAGTACACTTATCAGTACATGATATTGATATTGAGCCTCATGTTTAATCTCCAGGACCCTGAATTAAAAGAAATCAGGTCACAGTTAATAAACAAGATTGTCTTTGTGCCAAAGAACCTGGGAAGCCATTGGCCATAAGGGTGGACAATGCCAGTTTCCATGGACAAATGGAGACTCTAATTTGGTCAAGTTATCTATGCACAAGCAGGTAACTAGCAAGCCGCAGTGCAGAAGGGAATAAGTGGGACATTGTTGCATTTTCTTCAAGTCTGCTGCTCTAATTGCATTGCTATCTGATAGCAAATACTGGATTCTTAGGAAGAGAAAGGTGACAGTCACACAACGGAACAGATGACTTCTAGCAGTGGCCCATGAAGCAGTTTGCTTGGTGGCACTGCGAGCCTCTGCTGTTAGCCTATTGTAGACCCTGGAAAATTCCCATTTATGTATATCTGGTAGGAAATAAGAGAAGAAACAGTGGAATTGGTATCCTGAAAGCCATGCTGGAGAGTTGCTTCTGGGACAGGTGGTCACATCAGAAGCAAAGACTATCCAAGAAGCAATTGCTGCTGATTGTGAGTCCAGTCATCATCAGAACTGAATATATATAGACAGGTTTTCCTCTCTCCCCAAAACCTCAATGAGTCAAAACACAGTAAATACAATCAAAGCCATTGCAAAATTATTTTTGCTAGATTGTATTAAGTGTCTAGACATCAGTACTTCAGAAACACAATTAGATCTTATATCTAAGCTGTTCAGCAAAGTATCAGCACCTTATTATTTGACTCTTTCACATTTGAATGCAAAGCAGTCGTGTCCAGTTTTTTTTCTACTGAGTGTTGTTGTGGTCTGGTCTCTATCAGCATGTCCATAAGCAGCTCAAGCTGTAGCTTCAAGTAATTGTTCTCTTCCAGTAAGGCTTTGTTTGCTTTCTTCAAGGCCTTGTTGCGGGATTGCTTCTCTGGAAGGGAATAAATGTAATAAAGGCATCTGTTGGGGGATACTCTCATTTTCTCACTCACAGTCATTATGGAAGACAAATTTTGTTTTCTTCAGCCTAGCACAGGGGTCAGCAACCTGTGGCTCTGGAGCCACATGTGGCTCTTTCACCCCTCTGCTGCAGCTCTGTCACTCAAAACATGTATAACTACCAATGCGCTGGCATGTGATTTATTGAGCTTTTCTACCCCCGGTAGGCCAACCATGGATAAATCCAAGAAAAGTTTCAGAAGAAAACAGAAGGTTTAATTCAACTACATATGCTAGTTTTGTGGCTGCTCAGGAAATAGTCAGGCAAGGAAAGGGTTTTGTGGCTCCCGGTGTTTTCTTTTCTGTGGGAAACGGGTCCAAATGGCTCTTTGAGTGTTTAAGGTTGCAGACCTCTGGCCTAGCACATTGATGACCATAGTGATAGTTAATCCTTTTATGTGAAAAATTTTGTATGGAACAAGTTTAATAATCACACTTTCTTATAGTAATAAAAGGCTATGTGCATTTAGAATCAGAGGCATAATTGGTGCTATTAAAGAAATATAAAACCATGATCTCTCAACTTATGTAAATAACTTTAAACTAAATCTGAATTAACAAGGTAATGTGAAATAGGGAAGAGCAAAACAAGCACGTCAGCCAGTCTGCAGATGAATTAAAAGAAAGTAATATTTATGAAAACAAAGGAGGTGTTAGAATATGTATATTGTAAAGTAAGCACTTAAAAAAGAGAGAATAAGGATTTAACAACAGTTTACCACAAGAAGAGGGACATATCCAACCAACCATCCATCCCTACCTGTGCCCTATTCTTTCCTTGTGTTTCTTTAGAGCCTTTTCAGTTAACATTTGTTAACTTGTTGTTGAGGTTGTTGAGAGTGTGGTGGCGCAACAGCTTCCCCAGTACCTGGATGAAACGGTTTATCTAGATCCGTTCCAGTCGGGCTTCAGGCCTGGGTACAGCATGGAAACGGCATTGGTCGCGTTGATTGATGATCTCTGGAGGACTCGGGACAGGGGTTGTTCCTCTGTCCTGGTCCTATTAGATCTCTCAGCGGCTTTTGATACCATCGACCATGGTATCATGCTGCACCGGTTGGCAGAGTTGGGGGGGGCACCGTGTTGCGGTGGTTCTCCTCCTTTCTCTCTGACCAGTCACAGTCTGTGTTGGCAGGAGGGCAGAGGTCGACCCTGAGACGCCTTGTATGTGGGGTGCCACAGGGGTCGGTCCTCTCACCCCTTCTGTTCAACATTTATGTGAAGCCACTGGGTGAGATCATCCGTGGTTTCGGGGTGAAGTACCATCAGTATGCTGATGTTACTCAGCTGTACATCTCCACCCCGGACCACCCCAATGATGTCCTTGAAGTGATGTCCCGGTGCCTGGAGGCCGTGCGGATCTGGATGGGGAGAAAAAGACTCAGGCTCAACCCATCCAAGACCGAGTGGCTATGGTTTCCGGCGTCCCGATATAGTCAGTTGGTGCCATCACTGACTATTGGGGGCGAGTCGCTGGCCCCCACAGAGAGGCTCGCAACTTGGGTGTCCTCCTGGATACACAGCTGTTTTAGAAGAGCATTTGATGGCTGTGGACGGGAAGACTTTCTATCAGGTTCGCCTGATTCGCCAGTTGCGTTCCTTTCTGGATCGGGACTCCTTACGCACGGTCACTCATGCCCTCGTCATCTCCCGCCTGGACTACTGTAATGCTCTCTACATGGGGATCCCCTTGAGGAGCACCCAGAGGCTCCAACTGGTCCAGAATGAGGCCACGCGGGTGGTTATGGGAGCGACGTGGCGTCTCCCAGTGGTCTTCTGGGTGCGCTTCAAGGTCCTGGTTACCACCTTTAGAGCGCTCCATGGCTTAGGACCTGGGTACTTACGAGACCACCTTCTGCCACCAGTAGCCTCTCACCGGCCAGTACGCTCCCAGAGAGGGGCTCCTTAGGGTGCCATCGGTCAAACAGTGTCGACTGGTGGCCCCCAGGAGGAGAGCCTTCTCTGTGGGGCACCTGCCATTTGGAACGAGCTCCCCCCGGAGATACGGAGGATCCCGGATTTACGCACTTTCCGCCGTGCCCTCAAGACCTTTTTATTCCAACAGGCTGGCCTGGCCTAACTTCATTTTAATTGTTAATTTTAATTGGTTTTTTTAAAAAAAACAGGGGTGTTTTAATTAGTATGCACCAAAATTATTTAATGTGTTTTAAATTGTTTTTTAAATTTTATATTATATGTGTTTTATCTTTGGCTGTTCACCGCCCTGAGTCCTTCGGGAGTAGGGCGGTATATAAATCCAAAATAAACTAAAATAAATAAAACTTTTCAGCTATTTCCTGTGAAGCAAACTGCACGAAGGCCTCCCCCGTACTCCTCCCCTGGAAGTCCACTGGCAATGTTATCCCATTTGGCACGATTTCCAACCCTTCAACACAAGGACAAATAACTCCAGTGGTGGGTAATATTAACATCCCGAGCCCAATCAACATCTTCTAATAGCTTTAAAAATATACCAGAAGTTATACTTTATATTTAAAATCAGTATATCGTAGTATTAACTCTATAACAGAAACATATCAATATAAATACAGCAAATATGGTATTCTTAAATTATCCTGCTTGCAAATAGCCATTTCTGCAGCTTTAATAACATTACTGTCTCAAATTAACACAGGATTTTTATATAAACAAATGCAATTTTTCAATTAAAATTAAAACGCAGCAAGAATAATCTTACAAATCAGAATACATATTTTAAAGATATCTATGTGAAATATTTCATATTTCTAAAATGACAACGATTTGTATCATTTCAAGTAACTAAAAATGAAACATTTTTTAAGGTTTGTAGCAAGACTTTTGGGATAGACATTTTTCAATAAAATCTGAAGTTAATGCAAATTGATCTATATTTCAGAAATACATTTAAGATTCTTTGGACTGCTGCATGCACTCAAAACTGTAAAGCTCAATTTTATATTTATTTTATTCTGATTTTTGCAACGTACTGAATGTATGAACTACATTCAATTTTAAATATATTTTATAGAACAATTATATGGACATTTCAAAACATGAAACCAGTCCTAGTACAAGATTTATCTTTTTGGAACATTTAATAAGAGGAACAATTCAATATTACAATTTTAAGCATGGCCATGGGTGATTTTATTAGTAAATATTTCTTAGCATTATTTCAGAGCCAGTAGAATTCTAATCTTTACCCATACTAGAATTTATACCCCACATACCTGAGAAAAACTGAACAATTTCTTCCTTGCTACAACCAAATGGAAGTCCTCTACAATGATCAAACTCATCATTGGCAGTATCAGACCTGTTAGGACCAGTTTGCTTCAGATTCCAATCCATTTCAAACTTGTTTGACCTGTAGACTGCAAGAGACACTTCGAATTAATGAATTCTGTAATCTGACACAAAAAGGTTAATGCACGACAATCATATGGACAACAGGAACATTTATATACATATAAAAATACTCATGCATCTAAAATCCACCCAAAATAACTGATCAGTTACTATGTCAATTTAATCCAAACCTTCAATATATCTGTGTCCCATTGTTTTTCTGTCGTTTTTCAATGCAAATTTCAGATCATCTTCTGTTTCCAATTCAACAAATGCTTCTCCACTTGGTCTTCCTCATCCTGTGTAGATAAAATGGATCCCCGAATGTCCATTTAATATTTTGCATTCTAAGAAAAAGTGGGATGATGAACACCCAACAAGACTTCTAGCAAAAGTCAAATGTATATAAGAGTGCTTAAGGCTATTATCCAAACCATAAAGATAGAGAAACAAGCAAAAAAATAATAATTTCAAGTAATTCTGGAATAGGAAGAAAAGATACCACTTACAGTATATATTACAGACCAGATACAGAACAGAAATTAACTAACAATCTAAGCCAGGGGAAAGGAGGAGATTCTAATTAACAAGGTATTAGGCACAACCTATTAATTATGAAGTACATTGCTATCAATAAGACTATATCCTCAAAACAGGAATTCCCTTCTCAACACGGGAGGTATACTCAGAACCACCACACTTTATTACTTCCCTAAAATAATGTCACCCAACATATCCCAAAGGTGCTTTTTCAGGAAGCAACTGGACTTTCTTGTTTTTTTCTTTTGAAGACATTTCGCTTCTCATCCAAGAAACTTCAGCTCTGACAGAATAGTGGGGAATAAAATGATTTATATTCCTTGCAGACAACTGATCATTTGCATTCTTTTATTTATTTATTTATTTTATTTTATTTTTCAGATTTCTATACTGCCCTCCTCCTTTCGGACTCAGGGCAGTGAACAGCCAAAATAAAACATTTGTACACAAAAGTTAAAATAGATTTAAAATAATTAAATAAAGTTTGGCCCATAATTTAAAACATTTCAATTAAAATAAATATCAAATTTTAAAAACCAACCATAAAATCAGGACAGCCTGGCTAACTGAAAAAAATAGGTTTTAAGGGCCCGACGAAAAGTCCGGAGGTCTGGGATCACTTGTATCTCTGGGGGTAGATTGTTCCAGAGGGTAGGTACCACCTGGGGGTTGCCAGCCGGCATTGTCTGGCCAACGGCACCCTGAGGAGGCCTCCTCTGTGGGAGCGAACTGGCCGGTGGGAGGCAATTGGTGGCAGAAGGCGGTCCCGTAAGTACCCCGGCCCTAACACCCTTAGAGGGGTGTTGAAGCACTTGGAGGTTTATCTGTGTCCTCAGGGTCACCTGAGTAGTGCTCAAGTGATCCTTTCAGTAGTGCTTGAAAAAGCACCTTTGGGACAACCATGACCTAGATGACTGAGAATCTCTACAGTCCGTCACCCAACATAATGCAATTTAAAAAGGGGAAAGGGAATACTTCACACTTTTACAGCATCTGAAAGGGAAAACTCCACACAAAAGGAAAGGTTTATTGTACGGTTTAGCCAGAAAGAGAAGACAGAAAATTTACCACAGAAAAATCTTTGCACTTCATCTGCAGAGCAGGACCAGGGCAATCCCTGCACTTTTATGACATAATTCTCAACATAATCCTCAACGCCTTCAGTATTTGAGATCTTTCTAGAAATGAGTGTGGCTTCAATTTCGCTTTCTGTTGCTAGGGGTAACAGAAACATGACCACATTGAATGGAGCAGAAATTTCAGAACTCCCCACTCCTCCTGTCTTTCTGTTTGCCCTTGCTTTTCCAACGTCTATCCCAAATACATATGGCGACCCAAATCCTGGTCCAGGACACCGGAAATGGTTTGAAATGTCACTTCACCTCACCAAACACAGAAAACCAAGCAGCTGTAGAAGTATGTGCTGCGTTCTTAGGAAATGGCAGCGAACACAGCCGGACTTTATTTCTGCTTTCACCTCACATATACAATTGAGGAGAAAAACAGATTTGAACTATTGGACACTGCTGAGAGGACACCTGATGAACTGTGCAGGAAATTCAATTAACCATTATTGGAATTGCAGGAGAACACGTACCATACAAGAAGCCAGAGAAAAAGTGCAAGTGGCTCCCAGATGAGACCAGCAAAATAGCTGAGCAAAGAAAAACAGCCAAGGCAGCTTGGCAAATGGAAAGAAGCAAGACTGAATGCAGCTTTCCAGAGGGCAGCAAGGAAGGACAATGAAGTTTATTGGGACAAGCAATGTAAACAGCTTGAAGTGGACTATAGGTAGTCCTCGACTTACAACAGTTCATTAAGTGATCAAAGTTACAACAGTACTGAAAAAAGTGACTCATGAGCATTTTTCACACTTATGATCACCCACTGCAGCATCCCCATGCTCACATGATTTACATTTGGATGCTTGACAACTGACTCACATTTATGACGGTTTTTCAGTGTTCCAGAATTATGTGATCCCCTTTTGTGACCTTCTGACAAGCAAAATCAATGGGAAAACCAGATTCACTTAACAACTGTGTTACGAATTTAAGAACTGTAGTAATTCACTTAAAAATGTGGTGAGAAAAGTTGTAAAATGGGGCAAAAGTCACTTTTTTCATTTCATTTTTTCATTTTATTAAATTTGTATACCGCCCTACTCCCGAAGGACTCAGGGCGGTGAACAGCCATAAAATAAAACATATAAATACAAAATTTAAAATGGAGATAAAACTAATTAAATAAATTTGGCTGAAACATTTTAAAACCCCAATAAATTTAAAACCAAATTTAAAATTTAAAATTCCATTTTAAAAAGAGGAAAAGTTTAGGTCAGGCCAGCTTGATGGAATAAGAACGTCTTAAGCGCGCGACGGAAGGTACGCAGATCCGGAATTCTCCGTATCTCCGGGGGGAGCTCGTTCCAGATCGTAGGTGCCCCCACAGAGAAGGCTCTCCCCCTGGGGGCCGCCGGTCGACATTGTTTGGCCAACGGCACCCGGAGGAGCCCCTCTCTATGGGAGCGTACTGGTCGGTGGGAGGCTATTGGTGGCAGCAGGCGGTCCCGTAAATAGCCAGGTCCTAAGCCATGGAGCGCTCTGAAGGTGATAACCAAAACCTTGAAGCACACTCGGAAGACCACCGGGAGCCAGTGCAGCTTGCGCAGGAGAGGCGTTACATGGGAGCGCCACGTCGCTCCCATCACCACCCGCGCGGCCGCACTCTGCGCCAGTTGGAGCCTCCGAGTGCTCCTCAAGGGGAGCCCCATGTAGAGAGCATTACAATAGTCCAGACGGGAGGTGACGAGGGCATGAGTGACCGTGCGTAACGAGTCCCGATCCAGAAAGGGACGCAACTGGTGAATCAGGCGGACCTGATGAAAAATCCTCCCGGTCACGGCCGTCAAGTGCTCTTCTAAAGACAGCCGTGAATCCAGGAGGACACCCAAGTTGCGAACCCTCTCCGTGGGGGCCAGTGCTTCGCCCCCAATAGTCAGCGATGGCACCAGCTGACTATATCGGGACGTCGGAAACCACAGCCACTCGGTCTTGGATGGGTTGAGCCTGAGCCTGTTTCTCCCCATCCAGATCCGTACGGCCTCCAGGCACCGGGACATCACTTCAAGGGCATCGTTGGGGTGGTCTGGGGTGGAGATGTACAGCTGGGTGTCGTCAGCGTACTGATGGTACTCCACCCCGAAACCATGGATGATCTCGCCCAGCGGCTTCACATAAATGTTGAACAGAAGGGGCGAGAGGACTGATCCTTGTGGCACCCCACATATAAGGGGCCTCGGGGTCGACCTCTGCCCCCCTGTCAACACAGACTGCGACCGGTCGGAGAGAAAGGAGGAGAACCACCGTAATACGGTGCCTCCCACCCCCAACTCTTCCAACCGGTGCAGCATGATACCATGGTCGATGGTATCAAAAGCCGCTGAGAGATCTAATAGGACCAGGAAAGAGGAACAACCTCTGTCCCAAGCCCTCCAGAGATCATCCACCAACGCGACCAATGCCGTTTCCGTGCTGTACCCAGGCCTGAAGCCCGACTGGAACGGATCTAGATATGTCATTTCATCCAGGTACTGGGGAAGCTGTCGTGCAACCACACTCTCAACAACCTTCGCCACAAAGCGAAGGTTGGAGACTGGACGATAGTTAGCCAATGTTGCCGGGTCCAGGGAAGGCTTCTTGAGGAGAGGTCTCACCACCGCCTCTTTCAAGGTGGCGGGAAAGACACCCTCGCCCAATGAAGCATTTATAATCCCCTGGAGCCAGCCTCGCGTCACCTCCCGGGAAGCCAGCACTAACCAGGAGGGGCACTGGTCCAACAAACATGTGGTCGCATTCAGTCTACCCAGAATCCTGTCTACGTCCTCAGGGGTCACAGAATCAAACTCATCCCAGATAACATTCTCAGGACCTGCCCCCGTCATCTCCGCTGGATCTACCCAGTCGGAGTCCGGCTCTTCCCTCCAAGGGGTCCTCCCTCGCTTCCTGGTAGAGCAGGGAGCGGGTCACCCTAAACAGGGCGGCCGGGCGGTTATCTGATGACGCAATAAGAGCAGCAAGATAAGTGCATTTTGCTGCTTTTATTGCCACTAGGTAATTCTTAATATGAGATCTTACCAGTGTCCGGTCAGATTCAGTACGACTGGCCCTCCAACTACTCTCTAGGCGTCTTTTCTGGCGCTTCATCTCCCTCAGCTCCTCAGTAAACCAAGGAGCCAGGTGAGATCGGCGCCGGGTCAGAGGCCGCAAAGGCACGACTCGATCCAGAGCTCCAGCGGCCGCCCTATCCCAGGTGGCCACTAGGTCTCCAGTCGAGGCGTGAGCCAGAACCTCAGGAATTGGCCCAAGCTCCATCTGGAACCTATCAGGTTCCATCAGGCGCCTGGGGCGGTACCATCTCATCGATTCCGCCTCCCTGCGGCGGGGTGCAGCGGTTCGAAGGTCAAGGCGAAGGAGAGAGTGATCCGACCATGACAAGGGCTCGATGACTATGTCCCCTATCTCGAGATCACTCAGCCACTGTCCAGAGACGAAAATCAGGTCCAGTGTGTTTCCCCCCGTGTGCGTAGGGCCATGAATTAGTTGGGTCAGATCCATAGCCGTCATGGAAGCCATGAACTCCCGAGCCACCTCAGACGTCTCACCCACGGACGGCACTTAACACATTTCTCACTACGCAACACAAATTGTGGGTTCAATTGTGATCATAAATTGAGGACTACCTGTAGATGAAGGATCAATCTCAGGAATGCATTTATGCAAGTCAAAAAGATCCAAACACCATTTATTGCTTTTATAGGCATCCATTTATTGCTTTTATAGGCATCATTAAAAACAAGCAAGGGAACTGTTCAACCAACAAGGCATCAAGAGCAAATTCCAAGAATATACAAAAGAGCTGTACACAGGTAGCAAAGGGGCCCAGCCTCAAGATGATGAGGAAATAGAAGTAGAAATAGAATCAGCCATCATTGAGGAAGAGTTCATATGAGCAAGTTTCTACTTAAAATTATATAACAAAAAGTCTACCGCTAACCATCAAGAGAATTACCAGATGTGCAAGCCAGCTTCCGAAGGGATCATGGCAAATCTGTGCTGGATTATGGGAAAATCTTGTAAATATCACAGGATCATTTACAGGTGCTTCATCGACTAAACAAAAACCTTCAATTGTGTTGATCATGAGAAGCCATGGATAGTCCTACAAGATCGGGGGGGGGGGGGACCAGCATATCTGGTCATGTTGGTACAATCACTGTATACAAATCAGGAAGCCACTGTGCAAACACCATATGGAGACACCAATTGGTTTAAGGTAGAGAAAAGAGTGTGACAAGGTTTCATTCTCTCCCCTTTCTTGTTCAACCTTTATGCCAAAATGATCACGAGGAAATTAGATCTTGAAGAATCAAATGTTGGGGTTAAGATTGGAGGAAGAAATAGCAACAATAGAAGAAGAAGCCCTAGAACATCTGATCAAGAAAATCAAAGAAGAAAATGAGAATTTTGGTCTTTTTCTGAACATCAAAAAGACCAAGCTCATCACCACTACAACCAATAGAAACATCAAAATAGATATTGATGGTGAAGTTACAGAATGCGTGGGCATATTCACTTTCTTCCTAGCATTGCAAATCGCTCAAGGCAGTGAATGTAGCAGAAATAAAGCATTAGATTGCACTGGGTCACATAGCAATGATGAACATGAGCCAAATATTGAAAAGCAAGGACATCAGCCTTGGAACAAAACATAGGTTAATCCGCTGTATTGTATTCCCCGTAGTTACCTATGGTTGTGAAAGTTCGACCTTAAAAAAGATGTGGTGCTGGAAAAGGCTCCTATGTATTTCTCGGAAAGCAAAGGTGACTAACAAGCAAGTACTGGAGTGCATAACATCACTCCAGTATAATTGGAAGGCAAAAACCACAAAACTGCATCTCACCTATTTTGGCCATGTCATGGAGGAAATCTCTGGAGAAATCAGTTATGTTTGGAAAAGTTAGCAGTAAAAGGAAACCAGGCCACCAAAGAACACAGTGGCTGGACACTATCAAAGCTGACACTGACCACAACTCAAAGAAGTACTTGCAACCCTGAAAGATGTGGGTAGATCTAGCTCATAGAATCACAGAGTTTGAATGGATAATCAATCAGACAGAATAGACCTGGAAGGAACTGTAGAAAGTTAGCACCTACCCCTTTCCTAGAAGAATGAAATATTTTAGGAAATATTAAAAAGGCAGAATATATTTCCCTGGATGAGAAATGGAGAAACATGTTTTAAAGACAAAGCAGCTCCCACCTTCCTGCCTCCTCCCCCTTTTGTCAATGGGCCAGAGGCAGAAACCCAATACTTTGTCAAAGGACCATCATCTGCAACACAATAGGACCCATCTAGCAACAGAAACTCACCACATGGCACCTGGGAAGATTACATCAGCCAGCAAGGCTAGCTAAGACCCCCACCCTCTGGGAGTCTGATAACCAATCGGGATACTCTTTCTGGGCCCCAGGAAGTTCAGAGCCAGAGAGGGCATATAACCTGGGGACTCGCTGCATCTTGGCCCCTTTTTTCTGTTCAGGAACTCAAACCACGTGATCCTGTCACCATTAAACCATCTTTCCAAGCAATCTCCATGTTTCCAGTGTCTTTTTTCCCCACTTGGAACTCAACCCAGAAGGATAATTCTTCTAAGAGAACCTTGGAGGTCTTTCTAGTAGTCCACCCCTCTACTCAAGCAGGAGACCCTATCATTTCAGACAAGTGACTGACCAGTCTCTTAATTATGTGATTATGAAAAATGTGATTATGATATCATAATCATCTCAAAAAACATGTTTCTACTGTTCCTAGTAACCTGAAGAGATGGATCCCAAATTCAGAAGTCCTTCCTAGGACCAACAAATACTAAACTGCATCGTGGCTGAAAATGGAACAGAAAACAGACACAGGTAAACTCCCATAGTGCACCTGCGTTCTAAAGATTGTTTCTTCTCTTCCCCACCCCCTCCATCTTTAAGTGCCACCCCACCTTACAGCATAAATCTTAAGTGGATTTTACTTCTGAAAGAAGGCCCTACTAAATGTAATTAGAAATAAAGCTTCCCGGAATTAAACTAGAGTCGCCTCCACCTTATTGTAGCATATACCCATTCCTGCAATCATCATGGTTCCCACTGCGTGCAATCTCCCGGTCCAGGAAAAACCATTCCCACAGCTCTTGAGGACAAAGCCCGCCAAGTTTTTATCCTGCTCCCGAAACTCAGATTTTGTCCTCTCTGCTGCTCAATCAAAAAAGACACACATACATGATGATCTTTCATCAAAGCTACATTTAGGCTTTTTTTTTCTTTTTAGCCCATTTAGGCCAACTACAATCGTAAAAATAAACAACTAGGTTCACATACAACTGAAGACACGAACGGATCCATGAAATCATACACAAACTTAAACTTTCAGAAGACGCTCAAAAGGCAAAAGAGCACTTTTATCCCATATGTAGAAAACTAATTTAAGTAGACCTTTTATCCTCCGGAAATTACACAGGACGGGGAAAAAATAGCGGCTCTACAAAGCTACACTTCGAGAAATAGGCAGCGACTTGAAGCTTACTCAAATCTGAACCCAAGATTCGATTACCGGTAGACGTCATAAAGCGGGAACAGAAAGCAAAATGTTATCAGTAGCCAAAACAAAAGAGGAAGGTTTGGCTGCCCTGTCTTGGATTGGCCGAGTAGAAGCGGGATTTTTGAACGGAGAATCATTGCGGTTCCGCTGACTGAAGTGGGATGCTAAAACAATACCCGGAAGCTATGAAGCTGTTAAATCAAGGGGCCGCTACCGGGAAAGGCTCGGTTTTGACTGCCGGAGTTACCCACTCCAACCTCCGAAACCTGCCCCTGCGCTCACCGAGCGTCCGTGCAGCTGCTCTCCGCCTCTACAAGTAACTCGATTCCCCTTGTAAGCTTGTGACATCAGATTAAATAACCCCTCCCCACGCCCGTCCTCTGCAGCTAACCAATCGCCTGGTTACAAAGGCCACATTCCCCCCACCCTCCACCCACTTTCCTTTTAAATCCCAGAGTCTTTGTATTTGGGCGCTGGAATACAAGAGGAGGAGGATGAATAGTTATGTGGTTACCATTTCCCCCCCCCCCCAAAAAAAAGGAAATAAATCAGATCTAGGAAACTACAGACCAATCAGCTTGATATCAATACTTGGGAAGATCCTGGAAAAGATGATCAACAGATCTGTGAACACCTAAAAGTAAGCAAAGTTATAACCAGTTTGCCACCTGGGAAATTTGCAGATGAAGCATTGTTGTCTGTTTCTTCTTGCTTAGAAAAGTAGAAGTTAGGAAACCCAAGTTTTTCAGAGAAAGCTGCTCTCTTACAGTCAACTCCAATTTATGATACCACTCAACCCAAAGGCGGATGGAGGCCAGAGTGAATTTGCTTTTTTATTTTATTCTGAATTTTTAAATTTTCATTAGGATTTAGCTTCTATAATTTAAGATAAGGGGGGAAAGGAAGAACTGAAAATATGATCACCTTAACTGCAACTAAATGGAGATTGGCTAAATTCATGGGTTAAGCTATTAATGACAATTTTGAATGTGTTTGTTGTTTGCAAGCACAGGCAGCAGAGAGCTGTTATCCTCTTGTTCATAATTGCGAACCTTCCTAAATGTGCCTTACTTTGCCTTTGTATAAACAAAATGCTGAACTGAATAAATTGTTCACTTGATCTAGCAGGTTTCTTGAAGTGTGTGTTTCTCATCCCCTCCAATCCCCATTACCTATGCTAATAATACTTGGGTACTTCTAGCCTTGGATCAGAAGCACAGTATCATGCTCTAGACTAGAGCCGAACTTGAGATTAGTTCAGGTATCTACATTTGCAGGATACAAATGTAATCAAGAGTGTCAGGTTTTTCCATTTTGCCAACCATTCATCTACAACCCCAAAAAAGAAGAGTTCAAGAGAAGTCTCTGGAGTTAGGTGCGTGTGATTTGTTTATCCAAAATTAATTTAAATATGGTGTACTCAATTAGCCAAATTTAATGGCTGATTTTTCACAAAATCAGCAGAATCATAAACAGGCTGAATATTTACAAAATGCTCATCTTAAATGCATTTGTTGACATAACAATATAAATCACTCTGTCAGAGACAGCTTTTTTTCAATTAAACATGTAATGATCAACAAAATATTGGAAATTTTAAAAACTGCACAAGAGCCAAGAGCACAACATTGAAAACACAAATATTACAGAACAGAAAACAGGAGACACACACACACATATATATAGTACATATAAACAATGGAAGTCCAGCTGAAGAGACATCTGCATTTGCATATAGTATGTTACTATACTTGATTACAGTACACTAAAGTACACCTCTACAGTACATGATGCTGATGATGAACCTCAGTTTTAATCTCCAGCACCTTGATTTAAAAGAATCAGTCACAGGTAATAAGATTGCCTTTTCTGCCAAAGAACCTGGGAAGCCATTGGCCATAAGGGTGGACAATGCCAGTTTCCATGGACAAATGGAGACTCTAATTTGGTCAAGTTATCTATGCCCAAGCAGGTAACTAGCAAGCCGCAGTGCAGAAGGGAATAAGTGGGACATTGTTGCATTTTCTTCAAGTCTGCTGCTCTAATCGCATTGCTATCTGATAGCAAATACTGGATTCTTAGGAAGAGAAAGGTGACAGTCACACAACGGAACAGATGACTTTTAGCAGTGGCCCATGAAGCAGTTTGCTAGGTGACACTGCCAGCTTCTGCTGTTAGCCTATTGTAGACCCTGGAAAATTCCCATTTATATATATCTGCTAGGAAATAAGAGCAGAAACAGTGGATTCAGTATCCTGAAAATCATGCTGGAGAGTTGCTTCTGGGACAGGTGGTCACATCAGAAGCAAAGACTATTCAAGAAGCAATTGCTGCTGATTTTGAGTCCAGCCATCATCAGAACTGAATATATAAAGGCAGGATTTCCTTGCTCCCCAACACCTCAATGAGTCAAAACAAAAGCACACTAAACACAATCAAAGCCATTACAAAATTATTTTTTGCAAGATTGTATTAAGGGTCTGGACGCCAGTACTTCAGAAATACAATTGTTTTAGGTCTTATATCTAAGCTGTTTATTAAGCTCGAAGCATAAGCACCTTGTTATTTGACTTTTTCGTATTTGAATGCCAAGTAGTAGTGTCCAGCTTTTTTTCTACTAAATGTAGTCGTGCTGTGGTCTCCGTCAGCATGTCCATAAGCAGCTCAAGCTGCAGCTTCAAGTAATTGTTCTCTTCCAGTAAGGATTTGTTTGCTTTCTTCAGGGCCTTGTTGGGTGATTCCTTATCTGGAGAGGGGAATAACTGTAATAAGGGCATCTGTTGGGGGATATTCTCATTTTTCCACTCACCATTGTGGAAGACAAATTTTGATTTGTTCAGCTGAGCACATGGATAGTCATAGTCCATTCCAAGTTCAGCTTGTCGAGTTTTGTAGTCCAATAAATAAAAGGTGGATAATGAAGTTGCTTGGCGAAGTGTTGGCCTTCTTGGATAGAATTTACGAGAAAAATGATCAGCCCAGTAATCACGTACATCCTGTAGAATGTTAGAAATGGTTTCCATGACAAGGAGAATTAGAGATGGAGGATACCAGTAAGAAACCTAGAGAAGAAAGTTCTGGAATAGAAAACCAACATGTCCAATGTTAAAGAGAAGACTGGGATATTATATAGCTTTATTAGATCAGAAATGAAGTTGGCTAGATGTATAATTTCATAATTTCTTTATTTAAAATGCTGCTTACCTTTTCCCATAGTGGTTTATAAATTTGGAAGCATGCAATATATAACACGGTATTATATTTTAAAAAGTCAGTCAGATTCATCCAAACCATCTATCTTTAAAAGCCCATGTAAAAAGAAAAATGCATGCTGAAACCAGGATATAAAAAGGAAATATATCATCTAAAAAGAAGTCAAGAAGGAATATATGTCTTTTTAAAGCTATACTGTAGATGCTAAGCAAGAATTCCTAAATGTGACCTTCCCAATGATATTAAATTGCATCTCCAAACACTCCTCAATATTGGCCAAATCTGCTAGAAGATGTGGTTTAACCATGCATTCATTTGCTTTTGGTGGTGAAGATTCTGATTAGATTAGATAACCAGTTATGTATTTTCCGTTTGCTGCCAGATGATATGAACAGCCAATTTCAAAGCCTTCTTGTTGCTGCCCTTGTTGGGTTGGAAAGCCTCTAAATAGTCAATAAAATGAAACCTGTCTTCTGACAACCTTTCAATCACAGAACTAGTTTCTGTTCTTAGTAAACATTCTGTTTAAAAGAATGGTGGAAATAATTTCTGCAAGCTTCTCTGGGAACAGTTTCATAGTGGGGATGCCAAACCAAGGAGAACTGTACCCCAGGTAAAATGTCACCTTGTCTCACACTGTACTGAAACCGTCAAAAAGGCCACTCATGATCTGACAGGATTGTGTAGAAAAAATAAGTCTTCAGATTACTGAAATAACAAAAAGATCCCTTATAGTAATATACATAGGGTAATGTTTTCATTGTGATCATCCTCATTTAATGTTGGATGAAGTGACAACATGATGGGATTTGAGGCAAGAGCCTTTTCTATCATCATACCCACCCTTTAGAACATCATTCCCCCAATTTAATACCATTTGCTTAACTTATATTCTTCCAGAAGTACTCTATTAAAAATAAGAATTTTCTATATTTATTTGTTTGTTTGTTTATGAAGTTTATTGGCCCTGCCTATCTCTATCTGTTTTTTTTTTTAATTAAAAGCATAAACAACTATCTAAAGACTCTAAATGGAATACAAAACTTAGTCCCAGGTCAATGGTTCCCAGAACGAGAATGACTATTAAAACCTTATGGACCATACCTTCTCCTGTATCTGTTATTTCGTCTACAGGTGTTATTGTGATTGCTCATACTAAGAACTGTTTTTCTGTTTTCAATAACTGAAAACTGTTTCAGTAACTGAAAATTTCCTTGTCATACTATTAATATCCTATTCTTTTCCTTGTCCCAAGCTCTATTTGAGTAAAATAGCAGCATGACAATAATCTAATTATACCATAATTGTTTCAGCAAATCATAGGATATTGAAACATGAATAAGAGGTGTACCTTTGGTGTCCTACAGATCTGTTGAACTATAGCTTAAGAAGGGTCATGATGATGGAAATTCTAGGAGTTATAGTCCACATCTGCATCAGGTAGAGAAAATTGTCCTGGTCAATAGCTTCTAAATGAGAGAAAGAAAAATGTGTTTGACCTGGATGTGTAGCCATTAGTCTCAATATTCCAGAAACCTGATTGCTTGCTTGATTCTTCTCTTCTTTCCCTTTTTCCAGTATTTTAAAGTTTAAATCATAACATTAACTCTTGGTCTTGGTGATCCTTGGCACAAGTAGAAGAATAGATCATCTTTCTCAAAGAGTTGCCTCACAAGGAACTTTGATATGATCTATCACAATGAATAGTTAGATGGGCCCTCCCTTCCCCCTGTATGGTCTTCTGGAAAGAAGAGGACTGCACTTTTCTGGATATAATCAGTTACACTGGTTATTAATACTTCAGTATTAATAACTGTAGTAGTCTAATATGTAGTCCCAGGCTGTTGTGAGGGCTTTGGAAGAAAGCATATGGAGACAGATTGTAGACAGTACTAGCCATTAAAATAGGCAAAATGTTCTTCATGTTCTCAGAAAGCTATGCTCACCAGATAGTATTTTGTTGTAGCTATTCAAGTTCTTGTTTCAGCTAAAACCTCAGACATAAACAGGTTTGGCAATAGAGATAAACTATTCCTTTTGAGTGTATTCACATACGTATATACACTCTCACTGAAATTATGCCTCACATCATATTGTTAACTTACCTAATGTCACTATGTGACTTGCAATGTCTCACAATTGCTGTTCCTGTTTTATCCAATCATGTTTTTGCATACAATAAATACTTAAATGAAGATGGTTTTGTTTTATGACTGTCAAATGACACTTCAGTGTTTAGCTGGTTACATTAATTGGTATTAATTAACCCACTGCATACAATTAGTATTGTGCAAGTTGATACAAGTTTCATGTGTCAAGTGCCCATACCAAATGGCCTATTAACAAATAACATGTTTATAAGTAAAACAATTTTACCTCCTATTTCAGCTTCTTCCCAAAAAAACTTACTTTTATTGAGACTTTTGAAGTCATTAATATAAACTGTACTCATGTATGCTTTACTGAACCTCAATGTACTACATTAATACAATTTCCTGGTTTCACACAGCACACTGTGCAAAATTAAACAATACATTTTAGCCAAGTATATTGGATGAACCGAGTCTTACAGTACAGTAGTAACTTTCATACAGGTACCACTATTCAAAATATGTTGAGAATTCACTGTTCAGAACTGCAATACAGGAATGACAATTATATTGAAACTTAAATATGTATAAAATAAAGCACAGTGACTATTTACAAATTCTGCTGATGATTGCACAATCCGGAGTAGTTTATCTAGGGTTTCAAATAGAGAAGGGACTTAATTCAATTGCCATTTGTAATCTGCTAATTCTGAAATATATAATTAGGAATGTACTTGTGAAATACACATTTTGCCTGTTAATGCTATTAAAATTGTTTTTGGCAGTAAGACAAGTCTAGTAAGTTGAAAAATAATCAAATATCACTTTGCAGTACATAATAAGAGATAAATTTGTTTTGAAGTCCAGTGACATATCCAGACTTATCTATGGTATGTAGCAGATCCACTGCTAGACCCCTTGAAATTTGCCTACTGTGCAAATAATTGATCAGCAGATGATGCTGTTAACATGGCACAGTACTACATCTTACAATATTTTGAATCCCAAAGGACCTATGCAAAGGTTCTTTTTGTAGATTTCAACTTGGCATTCAATATCATCATTCGAGAAATTCTTCTCTCCAAACTGACTCACCTACCTGTGCCTGAAAACACTTGTAGGTGAATTATAAGCTTTCTATCTATTAGAAACTTGAGACTGTCTAAGTAAGACACATACAGGGTCTATAAAATTATGAAAATTTAGAAAATATTAAAACAGGAAGCATATATAAAAGTCTAAGAATCTAAAAGAAGGGTAGGAACATTAGTTAGGCAGGCATAAAGGTAAAGGTAAAGGTTTCCCTCGCACATATGTGCTACTCGTTCCCAACTCTAGGGGGCGGTGCTCATCTCCGTTACAAAGCTGAAGAACCAGTGCTGTCCGAAGACATCTCCGTGGCCATGTGGCCGGCATGACTAAACGGCAAAGGCGCACGGAACACTGTTACCTTCCCACCAAAGGTAGTCCCTATTTTTCTACTTGCATTTTTTACGTGCTTTTGAACTACTAGGTTGGCAGAAGCTGGGACAAGTAACGGGAGCTTAACCTGTTATGCAGCACTAGGGATTCGAACTGCTGAACTGCCGACCTTTCAATCGACAAGCTCAGTGTCTTAGCCACTGAGCCACCGTGTCCCATTAGGTTGGCATAGGGGAGCATAAAGGGAAAGACTATATATAATTAAATACAGTTTAATAATATGTGAACTAGGTGCTTAAGTCTTGTTTATGTACAGGTCATCATTCAATAAATTTTGAATACTGCAGCATAGAATCTGACATATGTTGTAGCAGTGTTGGTATCTGAAACGAGTAGGGAGATGTAGGATTATCCTATACGCCATAACTATATATGAAGTAATTATACTGCAAAACCATTTCTGAAGGGTTGAGAAATATCTTTAAAGATATAGGCAGCTTTTTCAGTCTATATCAAAAAGCAACTTTCCTCATAAGGAATTGCAACATACTGCATTAGACTGAAATAATGGAAAACACCATCAGTCTAGAGATATAAATCAAATTATTTCAGGAAAGCCTCTAAGGAGCTCACAGTTGTGGACTGTGCTACAATTTATGAGTCTGCTAATTCCTTATTACCCATGAGAATTGGAACACCTCTCATATAGCTATGTCATACTGAAAGAGCATGACTAAAACCAAATTCATCTAAGGCACTATTTGTATTCATATCTAGACCAGGAGACCCTTAATAAAGTCACCTATGCTTTGGTCACCTTCTAACCGAACAATTGCAATATATTCTACGTGGGATTGCCTTTGAAAACCACTCAAAAGCTGCACCAGGACCAATTATGGCCCAGCCACAGCATCCAGATGCCATTGAAGCTGCTGATTATTACATATGTTCTTTGTGGCATAAATCCTGATTATCTAAGGGACTACCTATCACCCATTGTTTCTACTCAACCAATATGAATTGAGAGAGTTGGGCATATTCCAGGTCTCCTTATTCCCATTCCCTTAGAGTGGGAGAAGGGTTCCTTGCCAATTTTCTTAAAAAAAAAAAAAGTGATTATTATTTTTTCCAGACTTCTTGATAATATAGCAATATTTTTGTTTCTACTGTATTTTTCTTTTTGTTGCATGTAAGCATCCAGTCACAGGCTCTGGGCTTACATCTCATAAATAAATAAAATGTAAAACTACATAACAAGACTATTCTGCCCTCTTCTGTGAAGAGTTCCCTGTTTTCTAAAAGAACATTGAAAGCTGTTCATTTTAAAATCGTTTTCTAAGTATATGTCTAACTATGATGGTGATTATTTTGCTACTCTTATTGGAGTGACCATACATTTTCTCCAGATGATGTTCTCAATCTTTTCCTTCAGATTTTCCAACAAGGTACCCCTTCATCGCCGTAACTGAGTCCATCCATTTGGCTGCTAATCATTTCCTTCTCTTTTTTTTTCCCGTCATACTGTGTCAAAAATATTTAATGCGAGCCTATCTAAGTAATGTCTAACTGCAGGAGGTAAAATTATACAGTAGATGAAATAATAAAGAAGGACTCCGCTTGCGGGTTGAAACTAAAAGTAACCGTCTAAGGAGTTTCATGTCACTTTAATAATGAATCGGAACTCTTCATTCAAACATCCCCTTATCTAACCGACTGCCAATCCGGGCCCACTTCCTCTCTCATAACCCTCCAATGGAAGCGCTCCACGAAGGTAGCGTCGTGGGGACGTCGCTTCAGGATAGACCGAAGTTAAGTGACAGCGCGGGCTGACCAATGGAGTCCAAGAGCGATCCTATGGGCGGAGCTTCCGTGCCCCTCTGAATCAATGGGGTAAGGAGTCTCTCAGCGTTAGAGGCGGGGTTTGTGTTAGGGAGAGAAGAGGCGAGTGGGTAGCGGCGGCAGCGTTCTGGAAGCGACCACGTGATAAAAGGCACTCGGGCCGCCTGGAGTTCTTTGCCCGGTGGGAGCGCGAGTAAGGTGAGTTGGGGCTCGCCCGTCTCTGTCAGGAGCCGGAGGGGAGTCTTCCCCACAGAACCTTGGGCTCCTGCTGCTTCTTTGTCGTGTGCGGGGGGAGAGGGGGGATATTGGGGGGGGGGGGGGGCTGGGACTTGCAGCGGCCAAGGCGGGCGTCTTGGCTGAGGGAGGGCGACGGGTGGAAAAAGAGCCCGAAGGCGGCGAATCAAGAACTCCTGGAAGGATTCCGAGACTTAGAGGGTCTGAGAACGGTGGCTTTGGGCCTAAAGGCGGCAGACAATTGCCACCTTTGCCCCCGTGAGGCCTAAGCGGAGGAATTGAATGAGGAGAGTCATCCCCGTCGCTTCTCTTTTTTCTTTTTCTTTTTTTCTTCCTTTTTTTCGCTCGACCCCAGAAGGAACTGCTGGAGGGTTTGTGGGTGCGGCGCTCAGGCCTCGTGGAGGAGTTGGGTGGAAGGTGCCCGACGCTGGCTCTTTGGCCCTCGGGCCTGTGGGGCCGGTGTGACTGCTGGTGGAGAGGACCACATGCGTGTAAATGACTTAGCATTTGCAGTCGTGGGTGTGTTACGAATAGCCGCCGTTAAGGGCGAGGAGATGTCGCTGCAGGGCGAAGGACCCCGTAAAGCGGGTTGGGCAGAGAAGGGAACCCTAAAGTAGGGAGAAGATCCGGACACGCATAGCCGTGAAGTGTAGGTAACATTCCCTCGTGTGAAAAAAAAAAAAAATTAAAAAAGCCCTCCAGAGCCGTTGGGAGTCTGAAAATACGCGTGACTTTATACGGAAGAAGTTTGCTCTGTCATGAGGTGAAAAGGAGAATGAGCGAATTTGGCCCAGGGCCCCTTCAGTAAGTGGTGCGCCGTGGACGGGAGCATTTGAGTGAATGAAGCGGAAAACGGATGTTGTATTTTCGTGGGATCTTTTATTGTGGGTATTGTAAAAATCGTATAATGTGGCATTAGTACTGATATCAGTAGCTGCATCAAAAGTGGGTTCTCTGCCTGTGCAGCCCTGAGAAAAGTGGAAAGAAATACGTATTTTATTCCTATTTGAGATGAATTGGCCTTTTGCCAGTTAGGACTTAATGACAAATACATAATTTTCATACAATATGGGTAAATTAAATTTTGGATCTGTGTTCCACGGAATCTAGATGGCACCAGGGAGAGAAAAATTGATCAAGTCTATCCTCCTATGAATTGAAAAATCAATATGATAAGATAGAAGGATAAGGGCATCTGCTCAATTTGAATTGATTTTACAATTTTGAAAAGCTAAACGGAATTGGACGTGGAGCTGTGGTCTAATTAAAAAATGAGCTAATGTAATCACAGTTTGAGCATGAAGAAATCTAATTTTTGTGTGTGAGTAGAATGATTCTGCAGGTCGAAGGTTAACTTGTGAGTGCAGGATATAGGTGGTGTAATGAGCTAACCTTGAACTTCAAAAGGATAATGGTCACAAGAATGAGGAAATACCTCTTTGTATTTGAAAGTAGCAGTTTATTTAAAATCTGCAAGTCAGGCATATAGCCTTCCATTTGTCATTTTCCTTGTGTCTAAGTTATAAATGCCTTTTTTACATCAAAAGTGATGTTTGAGTGCTATAAAAACTCCTACAGAAATAAAAATACAAGTGTATTAAGTGGCACAATATTAAGGAATAATTCCCAAATGACCATAAAACAGACTGCAGAAGAAGTCATATTGTTCATAGCGGACTAAGCAATTCTATACCATTCTCAACAAAAAGAAATAATGTTTTCAAAACAGTATTCTAGTTCTTAATGGAATGACACTGAATTGGAAATGACAATTCAGTATATATGAAATATCTATGTGTTGTCTTAAATGTGATTGACAGTTTTTTAATTTGGCAAAAGATTTTGTAACTACTGTACTGGGTATTGTGTTCCAAAATTACAGAATAGCATACAGGCGTTCCTGTTCATGTTGAATTTTTTTTTGTTCATGTTTCATTGTGATTTAATGTAATTTTTAATTTTATTACATGAATAAATGATTTTAACAAAAAAGCAGGCTATTGTGATGCATATATATGTCAGTCAAATATTTAAAACACAAGTACTTGCCTTGTTCGACAAATATTTTGAATACAGACAAATGTGTGTTCTAGCAGGTGTTTGGCCCCTAGACTAGGTAAAAATGCCATACTTGTATACCGTATTTTTCAGACTATAAGACGCACTCTTCCCCCACCCAAAAAAAGTGGGCAAAAATGTCTGTGCAATTTATAGAGTGAATATTGTAAGGGGCGGGGAGAAGGGGGTTTGGTATAGCGCTGATCAGCTGTTCTAGGCTGCTCTACAAAGCATTTTTTTAAATGATTTCCACGGTCCTATTAGGTGATATTTGGTAAGTTGCTCATTTGTTTGAGTAGTAGTTTGAATGTACTGGTAGCTAAATAATAGGACTGTGCAACACTTCAAGTTGGAAGGCACAAAACTGCTTCTGAAGATATGGTCTACTTGAATGTATTTCTTTTCAGCTGCTTAAATTAAGACTTGGAGTAACAGGACAAAGATGGACTGTTATTAAAGAGTTTCACATAGGCATTATGTTCAAATCTCTGCACAAATTAAGGCATCATTTAGTTTTCTAGTCCAAAATGCAGCATAGCTGTGCTAAAGATAAATGCCAAGGGACCCTCATCAAACCTCATTTCACTTTAATTGTTTACCTTCTGGATTTCAATAACAAATGTGATCTTAAAAGTGGAAAATGTTTAATTATTTAAATATGCTGATACAACAATATAATCTTTTATTTTTTAAAAAAAAATCCTCATTTTTACCCCTTAGTGTAAATTTCTAGTATTGCAATTTACAGTTAGTTCTCAGGTTACAAGAACAGCTGGAACAGCAATCTGTCGCTAAGTAATGCAGTTGTAAAACATAACATCACATGATTGCATTGTTTAGCGATAGCAGTCCCAATTACCATTGTAACCATTGGACTGTGTGGATCATTAAGCGGAAAGAGGCTGGAGTCCCAGGCAAGGAGTCCAGGGTGTGTGGGTGCTGCAGTCTTTTACCATGAGTAAGTGCTGTAGAGTACTGGTGGGTGCTATGGAACGCAGGAGGGCCATAGCAGAGCCCTCCTCAGGGCAGAGGTTGCTACAAGTGGGTGCATGCTACCAACTGCGGGCAGTGTTTGCTATGGAATACAAGGTCCCTGGGATGTCTTATGTGACTACTTCAGGAGTGATTTGTAACCTTCCCGTCTGATGTCTCCATTGAATTAGTTTGTGGTAAGTCAGGAGGGAAGGTCTCAAATGGCAATCATGGGACCAGGGGATGCGACTACTGTTGTATGATTTATTTGCTAAGTACCCCAATCACATGACTACAGGGCTCTGAGATGGCTGGAACTTTGAGGAGCGGTCATAAGCTACACTCATTCAGTGCCATCATCACTTGAACACTCATTGAACAAATGTTCATAACCTAAGGGACTACCTGTATGTGAAAGATAGTCATGAACTCAATTTCAACAAGAGTTCTTACTGTTCTTCAGTCATGAAAAGATGCCTGGAGAGCAATTGGAGGACAAGTCGACCTGAATCTGACCGAACACAGGTGAGATCTTATATTAAGACCTACCTAGTGGCGATAAGAGCGGCGAAGTCTACCTACTTCTCTGCTCTTATTGCATCTGCAGAGAACCGCCCAGCTGCACTGTTTAGGGTGACCGCTCCCTACTTCAGGTGGGGGTACGGGAAGATCCCTTAAAGGGTCAAGCTGAGGATTTTGTACAATTCCTGCATGATAAAGTCGCTCAGATTCGGGAAGGCCTGGACTCCGATTGGGTAGATCCAGGGGAGGAAACGGGCAGGTCTTGAGAGTGTTATCTGGGAAGAGTTTGACTCTGTGGCTCCTGAGGACGTGGACAGGATTCTGGGCAAGCTTAACGCTGCCACATGTTTATTGGACCTGTGTCCCTCCTGGTTGGTACTGGCCTCCCGGGAGGTTACACGAGGCTGGCTCCAGGGGATTATAAATGCTTCTCTGAGTGAGGGTGTCTTTCCCGCCGCCTTGAAAGAGGCGGTTGTGAAGCCCCTCCTCAAGAAGCCTTCCCTGGACCCGGCTATATTATCAAATTATCGTCCAGTCTCCAATCTTCGCTTTGTTGCGAAGGTTGTTGAGAGTGTGGTGGCACGACAACTACCTTGATACCTGGATGAAGTTGTCTATCTGGATCCGTTCCAGTCGGGCTTCAGGTCACGATACAGCACGGAAACGGCATTGGTCGCTGATCTCTGGAGGGCTTGGGACAGAGGTTGCTCCTCTATCCTGGTCCTATTAGATCTCTCAGCGGCTTTTGATACCATCGACCATGGTATCTTACTGCACCGGCTGGAGGGGTTAGGAATAGGGGGCACCGTGCTTCGGTGGTTCTCCTCCTTCCTCTCTGACCGTTCGCAGTTTGTGTTGGCAGGGGGGCAGAGGTCGACCTCGAGGCACCTTATTTGTGGGGTGCCGCAAGGGTCAGTCCTCTCACCCCTTCTGTTCAACATTTATGTAAAACCGCTAGGCGAGATCATCCGTGGTTTTGGGGTGAGTGTTCATCAGTATGCTGATGACACACAGCTATATATCCACCCCAGACCACCCCAATGATGCCCTTGCTGTGATGTCCCGTTGCCTGGAGGCCGTGCGGATTTGGATGGGGAGAAACAAGCTCAGACTCAGCCCCTCCAAGACCGAGTGGCTGTGGCTTCCGGCGTCCCGGTATAGTCACTAGTACCATCACTGACAATAGGGGATGAGATCTTGCTCCCCACAGAGAGGGCCCGCAACTTGGGTGTCCTCCTGGATTCACGGTTATCTTTAGAAGATCATTTGACGGCCGTGGCCACGGTTATCTTTAGAAGATCATTTGACGGCCGTGGCCAGGGGTGCCTTTTATCAGGTTCGCCTGATCCGCCAGTTGCATCCCTTTCTGGATCGGGACGCCTTGCGCACGGTCACTCATGCCCTAGTTACCTCCCGTATGGACTACTGTAATGCTCTCTACATGGGGCTCCCCTTGAAAAGCACCCGAAGGCTCCAACTGGTCCAGAACGTAGCCGCGCGGGTGATTATGGGCGCAGCTCGTTACGCCCATGTAACACCTCTCCTACGCCAGCTGCACTGGCTCCCGGTGGTCTTCCGGGTGCGATTCAAGGTTTTAGTTATCACCTTTAAAGCGCTCCATGGCTTAGGACCTGGGTACCTACGAGACCATCTTTTGCCACCAATAGCCTCCCACCGACCAGTTCGTTCTCACAGGGAGGGACTACTCAGGGTACCGTCAGTCAAATTATGTCGACTGGCGACTCCGAGGGGGAGGGCCTTCTCTGTGGGGGCTCCAACCCTTTGGAATGAACTGCCCCCGGAGATACGGAATATCCCTGATCTCCGTGCTTTCCGCCGTGCCCTCAAGACCCTGATGTTCCAACAGGCGGGGCTAAACATACGAACATGTCAATGATTTTTTAAATGTTATCTAATTCTGGGTTTTATTTAATTGACCAAACTAAGTAATAATTTTAATTAGCAATTTTATGATGTTTGTGTGTCTATATTTTTCTTGACTGTACACCGCCTTGAGTCCTACGGGAGAAAGGCGGTATAGAAATATAAATAAATAAATAAATAAATAAATAAATAAATAAATACCAAAGTAGTTTCTACTCTCCTGTTTACTCACACTATCCATAACACAACATTACTCCAAACATTAAAAATGTGCATAATATTTCTGTAAGTATTCTCAAAATAGGCAGTTTTTGTGATCTTTTAACATTTAACACGGATAATTAGGTGATAATTTGAAAAAAAATACTTAGCTGCTTGGTAAAATTCTATTTACAAGTTGCTAAAAGGAGCATTTATTACGTATTTTTTAAAAATGGTTTGTATAGTTGGATCGCTAAAGGAAGAAGATAAATAGTTTAGAAGAGAAAAATGGCAATAACAGTGTAAAACTAAGCACCTTTAAAAGTTTTATTAATTTAAAAAAATTAGAATAAAAATGAAAAAAATGAGTAAATAATCAAAGTTTACAGTTACCATAAAATTTAAAATTTTGACAGAAAAGATGACATTGTTGGACATATTGCAGGAACTTCTATTTGTATGATATAATTGGTAACTTTCTTGAACCCAGTAATATTTGTACATAAATTATATTATGATTTAAAGTATAGTAGGCAATTGAGTAATGTATAACATCTGTGGCTGTATATTTTCAATCCTTCATATCTAGTTGTTCCCCTAAATTATGTTACTTTCCTTAAACAAATTTAAGATAAGGTAGAATTTTCTGAAAAGATTGAATGCTATAAATATCTCTTTCCAATAATTGTTAACCTAGTGTCTTAGGAAACATCCATGGAAGTATGAAAGCCATGTCCTCTCAAATGTGTTCCCAGTATTTGATATGTTTTATAAAACTAACTCATGTAAAAATCAGATCTCATTTACTCAAAGTCCAAAATTAAATATTACAGTAATGTAACCTCTTTTTAATAAATGTATTAACATTTATTTTAAAGTTTCCTATTTTTCTTATATTCAAATGTTATTATTAATCCTTGTCTAGAAAGAATGGATACCATGGACAATACAAGATGAAATATCTGCATCACACCTAATTTGGTGTGTAAATTCTTTGTTATAATAATCAACATTAAAGCAATTTATTGTACCCAGCCATGGTGCATGCCTTGTATTTGTAAAGGTTGGGTTTAGAATAAAATAGAATAGAATTCTTTATTAGCCAAGTGTGATTAGACACATAAGGAATTTGTCTTTGGTGCATATGCTCTCAGTGTACATAAAAAGACAAGATACACTCGTCAAGAATCACAAGGCACAACACCTAGTTATTGTACCGTAAGACCTAGTCTTACGGTACAATAAGCAATCAAATCATACTTGGAAACAATATCAATATAAATTGCAAGGATACAAGCAACAAGTTACAGTCATGCAGTCACAAGTGGGAGGAGAAGGGCAACAGGAACGATGATAAGACCAATAGCAATAGTAATGCAGCCTAATGTGAATAGTTTGACAGTGCTGAGGGAATTATTTGTTTAGCAGAGTGATGGCGTTCGGGAAAAAACTGTTCTTGTGTCTAATTGTTCTGGTGTGCAGTGCTTTATAGCATCATTTTGAGGGTACGAATTGAAACAGTTTATGTCCAGGATGTGAGGGGAGGGATCTGTAAATATTTTCACAGCCCTCTTTTTGATTCGTGCAGTATACTGCAGTTCTAATTATCCTCTGAAGTCTGTGTCTGTCTTGTTGGATTGCAGAACTAAACCAGACAGCTATAGAGATGCAGGATTAAATAAGACAAGCAAAAGGTCATAGTCTTGGCAGTTAAACTGCATTTTATTGATAAATTTAACACTCTCTTCTCTCTTTGTCATAGACCATGAAGCAAAAGTGCTTGCTATTTGCTTTATTGCTAATAGCTGGAACATCCAGTCTCCTGGCACATGACGGTGATGATCACGATCATGATCACGATCATGATGGTGAAGATGTAATAGATATAGAAGATGACTTGGATAATGATGCTGAAGAAGTAGAAGAATTAAAGCATGAAACCAGTGCTCCTCCATTACCTAAGGTTTGATTAAATATTTTTCCAGTTAAAGAATCGGCAAAAGCTACAAAAAGAAAAAACCCAGCTTTGTCTTGTAAAATCAGAATTAAGCTTGCATTTTTTAGTATTTTATATAAGATTTCATGAAGGATTAGGAAACAGCATGCATAATTTGAGGATTTCCCATGCAATCAAATCACACAACATTAGGTGCTCTCACAGGATGTTGTACAAATTCTTATGTGAGTTTGCATTATAGCATCTATTCTTAAAAAGATCTCTAATGCCTATTTTCAAACCAAAGGAATATCAGTGTTCCATTATCATTCAAAATTTAGGAGAAATCACCTTCTGAATCATACATTTAAAAACTGAAGTATGGTGTGTGTATATATATATATGTGTATAATCCATACTGTAGCTTGGTTTTTGCTTTTAATTTTTTAGAAAACCTCTCATCAAACATAACTTTACCTGAAGTGTAAATCCCAAGACTATATTTTATTACACAGGTATTCTGGTAATTCTGATCTTAACTTGGAAGTTGAATGATTAGGAGTTTTAACATATAACTATAACTTTTTATATTGCACTTGATTATAAATGCACTGTAGTAAAAAAATTATTCAGAATATCATCTAATATTGAATTTCTGTCTTCAGGTTACTTATACGGCTCCAGTACCAACAGGAGAAGTTTATTTTGCCGAAAACTTTGATAAAGGAACTTTAGAAGGGTAAGCATTCATCTAAAAAAGTACTAGTAGATATACACGAGGAAAGCTTGAATTAAAATATGTTTTAAAAAATTTTTATGAATCAATTCATAAATCAAGGAAATGAAATCAGTGCAAATAAAATACCTAATATAGTGTACATCTGATAACAGTTGAAAAAAATGGATCATATAGAACAGGGGTAACAAACACAAGGCTTGCGGGATCCGGCCCGCAGTGTGGTTGGATCTGGTCTGCAGGGCCATCCTGGAAAATGTAAGGAGCCAGCCCACGTTGCTTCCCCCCGGTTTACCAAATGCGAAGAGGAAACATCGGGCCAGTGTGGCTTCGGCCAGTCTACCCAAAGAGGAAACATGCCAGCAGTTTGGGGAGTGGCATCAAGCTGGCGATGCCCACCCAGTTGGCCATGCCTAGTGAGTGGTGTCATGCTGGCCATGCCCACCCAGTAAGCCACGGCCTCCCGAGGTCAACCATAGCCCTGATGCAACCCTCAATGAAATTGAGTTTGACATCCCTGATATAGAAAGAAGAAAAACACATTTAAACATTTATGAAGAAATGACTTGTTCACTAATGTCTTAGTTAAGAGTGACTTTCCAGAGATAACATTCCAGTCCAGATACTAAAATGAAAATAGCTGTTATGCATGCCTACCAAACTTTGACATATTATATGCATAAATAATCTGGTAAATTACTTTTTTTAATTATAGGAGATTATAGTCTCTTTTAAGTAATTTGAGTTGAAGTTTGGCAGTACACATTTACTATGTTTTGAAATGCATCAATTGCAATGGTGTGGGATCAGAGTGTAGCCTTTTCTGCCATAACATCTGCCTTCTGGAAATCTCTCAAAACCTTTTTTTTTCTAGCAGGCTTGGAAAAGGTGCACGGTGATTATATTTTGTTTTAATACATTGATCCATTCTCCCACAGTCTTTCTTATTATTTAAGTTTATTTTAATTTTTTTAGATTTGTTCTTAATTGTTTTATTGTGTACCATCCACAATCAAAGTTGAGCAATGGGTAGCTATATAAAATTGAAAAAATAAATTCTCCTTGCTCTACAATACCTTCATGTAAACTTTTAAAAAACATTTCAGGTGGTTTCTGTCTAAAGCCAAGAAGGATGATACGGATGATGAGATTGCCAAATATGATGGTTTGTATGACATCTTATTCTTTATATAGGAAGTTTTATTGCAATATGTTGCAATACAGGTGCAATACAGAAAGAGGATTAGAGAGGATTATTCAGTTATATAAGGCTCAATTTGCAATCTGTGCAGCCCCGATACAAATTTATTTCCTTAATGTAAGCTAAATCAGAGTTCCGTTAGAGCATATAAACTTAGTCTAGATGTTTATTAGAAAATCTGTTTGGCCAATTCCCAAAGTATTTGTTTATGTACTTTTTTTGAGGTAGGTTTTTTTCCCCTAGTAAGAGGAAAAATTCTTGTCCTACGCTTTATATAAAATTATACTAAAAGTGATGGTTATTGCAGTCTTAGAAAAAATGATTCTATGAAAGTAGAATACAAGCATAATTTTGCGCAAGTATCCAGATTAATAATTCCAACAAAATCATAATGTTACTTTGCAAAAAGCAGTTATGAACAGATAATTATGCCTAGTTCTCACATAAATGTATTGATATTCAGTAGCTTCTAACAATATAAAAACCATAATTTTATCGAAGAAAAAACTACTGTCTGCAAAAGGTATTGCTGATAAGTCTCTGAAGGAAAAAAGAGGGAGGAGCATTTAGTGCAAGCACATGATAACTGTTAAGAGTTTGAAAAATGTTGTGTTTGACATATCCATCATATTTGTTACAGAAACAAAAGAGCAAAGTTGTGTTATTTCTGTCTTGTTTCTATAGGCAAATGGGAAGTACAGGAAATGAAGGATACTAAACTTCCTGGGGATAAAGGACTTGTGTTGATTTCGCGGGCCAAACATCATGCAATTTCTGCCAAACTTAATAAGCCTTTTATCTTTGACACCAAGCCTCTCATTGTACAGTAAGTATGTTTTGCTGTCTTTTTCACTGAACCAGCAATACTGTACCAATGCATAAACAATAGATAAGAGCTCACAATTTAATTTAGAACCACTTTGGTCTAGTGCAGGGGTCGGTAACCGTAAACACTCAAATGGCCATTTGGACCCTTTCCCACAGAAAATAAAACATCGGGAGCCAATAATTTAATAACCAGTATGACTGGGTAGGCGTGACCAACTCAACATCACTCACTCCCACCCAGTCACATCACACACATACACACACACACACACTAGCCATGCCTACCCAGCCGGTCATTAGGCGGAGAATAGTTGTTAAATTATTTGCCATGCCCGGCCCCGCCTCACCCTTCCCCAACCATTTCTTGCTACACCTGGTCTTGGGTGTGCGTGAGACACTGGCCTGACCTCTGTCAAACCTCACATTGTTTTGCCATACCTGGGGGGGGAGGGGAGGAACCCCTGAACTGGTGCTGAGTGGTGGGAATTTGACATCTGCAGGCCGACCAGCCTATGAGCAGCATGCCGATGGATCACCTAGTCGGCGGAGAGGGGGCATCATAACACCGGCAGCCTGCCGGTCCTTCAGGAAAAGCAACTGACATCCTGGAGGCGAGAACAAGCTGTGTCCACTGGTGTTGCCAGAGGCAAATGGGGCAGGGTCGCGTTGTGGCTCCACGTCGTAATGGGCTCAGGAGGAGTGGACCCTGTCTCCCCCATTGTGAAGCGTACTAAATTTCACTGTGCTACGCAAGGCACTGCAAGAGCAGCAGACAGGCCATGGAGGTGGCAACAGCAATGGTGTCGAGAGCCGCAGCAGTGGGCTGAAAGAGCCACATACTGCTCTGGAGCCGCAGGTTGCCGACACCCGGTCTAGTGGTTAAGGCACCAGGCTAGAAACCAGGAGACTTTGAGTTCCAGTCCCACCTTAGACATGAAAACCAAGAGGGTGACTTTGGGCCAGTCATTCTCAACCCAACTTGCCTCACAGAGCTATTGTGGAGAAAATAGGAGGAGGAATAGTGTTAGGTTTGTTCACCACCTTGAGTTATTTATAAAAATAATAAAGGCGGGATTTTAAAAAATCTTAAAAAATAAATAAGGAATAAATTTAGTATCTCATTGTTTGTATATGCATATTATACAATATATATGCATTTTATATGATAGAATTGGAAATTGGAGGTGTGTGTGTGTGTGTGTGTGTATGTAAGGAAGTAAGTAAATGTAATTCCCTAGGAAGGAATTGAGAGGAGGGAAGAAAGCAAATGAAAACGTAAGCTTTGTTAGTCAAATGTTAATGTAGTGGCGTGTGAAATAATAATAATAATAATAATAATAATAATAATAATAATAATAATAATAATAATTTTATTTCTATACCGCCCTTCTCCCGAAGGACTCAGGGCGGTGTACAGCCTATTTAAAAACACAAGACAAACATCAATTTAAAATTTAAAATTATTAAATAAATTTGGCTCCATTTAAAACCCCAGAAATTTAAAATACTCCAATTTAAAATTATCATGTCGATAGCCCGGCCTGGCGGAACAACAGGGTCTTCAGTGCACAGCGAAATACCCAGAGGTCGGAGATCTTACGTATTTCCGGGGGCAGTTCATTCCACAGGGCTGGGGCTCCCACAGAGAAGGGAGCCCTTGGGTGTCACCAGCCGACATAACTTGGCCGATGGCACCCTGAGGAGACCCTCTCTGTGAGAGCAAACTGGCCGGTGGGAGGCTATTGGTGGCAGAAGTCGGTCTCGAAGGTACCCGAGTCCTATGCCATGGAGCGCTTTAAAGGTGGTAACCAGCACCTTGAATTGCACCCGGAAGACCACTGGGAGCCAGTGCAGCTCGCGCAGGAGGGGTGTCACATGGGCACAACGAGTTGCGCCCATAACCACCTGCGCGGCTGCATTCTGGACCAGTTGGAGCCTCCGAGTGCTCTTCAAGGGGAGCCCCATGTAGAGAGCATTACAATAGTCCAGCCAGGAGGTGACAAGGGTGTGAGTGACGTGCGCAAGGCATCCCGGTCCAGAAAGGTCTGCAACTGGCGAATCAGGCGAATCTGATAAAAGGCCCCCCTGGCCACGGCTGTCATTTGCTCTTCTAAAGACAGCTGTGAATCCAGGAGGACACCCAGATTGCGAGCCCTCTCTGTAGGGGGCAAAGATTCACCCCCAATAGTCAGCGATGGCACCTGCTGACTATATCGGGACGCCGGAAGCCACAGCCATTCAGTCTTGGAGGGGTTGAGTCTGAGCCTGTTCCTCCCCATCCAGACCCGCACGGCCTCCAGGCAGCGAGACATCACATCAAGGGCATCGTTGGGGTGGTCTGGGGTGGAGATGTAGGATTTTTTTTTTAAATGACTGTAACCTCTTATGTTGCAAACTTAGGTATGAAGTCAGCTTTCAAAATGGAATTGAATGTGGTGGTGCATATGTGAAACTGCTTACCAAATCTAATGATTTAAACTTGGTGAGTATTGTTAATCTTCTGATTTTGAGATCTTAATGTTTATTTGTTTGGTTTACACTCTTGCATATCATCTTATTACTTTAAAATGATTGCATGTCAGTTTACTGAACACTAAGTACTGTTTATCATAAATCCTATTATTTCAATTACATTCAGGTTATATATGCAATTTTTATGAAAACTGCTAAGAAATGAAAACTATTGCTATTAGTTGGAATAGCATTCTTTTTTGATTTGGGCACTTGTGGCTTATTTTGCATTAAAAATGGGATCCTAACAAAGAGTTCTGCCCCCCCCCAATTGATTTAAAACTGTTATCTTAGAGGTGGTTGGTAGGCTCAATTAAATATAATCTAGGTGTGCAGTAAAGTGTAAAATGAAAGCTTTGTTAAAAGTTAATTTATATTTTGAAGGTTTTCCTATCTATATTTTTCATAGGACCAATTCCATGATAAGACTCCATACACAATCATGTTTGGTCCAGACAAGTGTGGTGAAGATTACAAGTTACACTTCATTTTCCGCCACAAGAATCCAAAGACTGGCCAATATGAGGAAAAACATGCCAAACGTCCTGAAGCAGATTTAAAGAATTTTTTTACTGATAAGAAGACACATCTTTATACGCTGGGTAAAGCAGACACATATTTAGATACTTTTGTGGGTGAAATTATAACATACTAATTATTGAAGGCAAGAGAGGAGGAGCATTTTCAACTATGGTATAGTGAATGAATAAGGAAGGTGACCTTGATGAAAATATGCAAAAATGTTGCCTATGAAAAAAGGAATGAAACAATTTTAATGACTAAGAAACGCAGGCAGAGACCTCTCCGATTCATGGGCGTATAAGAAGTATAGCACAGTCAGACTTAAACAATTCTGTTATGGCTCATCTCGATAAAGCTAGTTTTTGCCTTCATGGAGAGTTGATTTCCTGTTCTGGTTTATCAGTGGGCCTAACATATGGACTATGTTGTAGAGAATAACTTCTTTACATTCTCATGATTCTTACAATGCACTCTATTTGGCAGAACTGGTTTTTGATAAGGAGAACTGGGGATTCTAATAGATTATAGGTGGTTCTCGACTTACAATCACAGTTAAGCCCAATATTTCCATTGCTAAACAAGGCAGTTGTTAAGTGAGTTTTGCCAGAGTTGTTAAGCAAACCATTTTATGACCTTTTTGCCAGTTGTTAAGCAAACCACTGCAATTATTAAGTGAATCATGTGGCTTCCCACATTGACTTTGCTTGTTGGAAACTGGCTGGGAAAGTTAAAATGGTGATTGCATGACCTGGGGACAGTGCAACTGTCATAAATAAATGCCAGTTTCCAAGTGCCCAAACTTTGATCATGCCACCATGGGGATGTTGCAATGGTCATAAATGTGAAAACTGGTCACAACTCAATTTTAACTTCTAACAATCACTTAAAAAATGGTTGTAAATCAAGGACTGACTATATATGATTTCCATGAAATTTCTGAGTAGTCTAGGAAACCAAAATATTATTTCTTGCTTGAATTTGGGTGAAGTATTTTTTAATGCTGCATTCCATTCACAAGATCCCTTCACAGTGCTGTATAAATAGGAAGACAGTAGACCAAAAGATAATGACAGGTTTTTTTGAACTCATTTTATCTTTATATTTCTGGATTTTTATCATAGTATTGAATCCAGACAACAGTTTTGAAGTTTTGATTGATCAAACTGTTGTAAACACTGGGAATCTACTATCTGATATGACCCCTCCTGTGAATCCTCCACGTGAGATAGAAGACCCAAATGATCAGAAGCCAGAAGATTGGGATGAGAGAGCTAAGATTCCAGATCCAGATGCTGTTAAACCAGATGATTGGTAAGTAGTTGTTGAAAACCCTTTGATTTTGATTATAAAAGGATGAAAAAAGGTGAGTCTGGAGTTCATTTTTTTGTAGCATAATCCCATCTCTTCTATAATAGCCTTTGGTATAAATTATATTATGGAATTGGAGGCAATCCCACTGTGTACTAATTGATAGACTTTGGGAAAGGCTTTTGTAGGATGAGAATATTACGGTTGTGATTTTACATTTTTTCATGAATTTTGTAAATCAGCACTGTTGTGTTTCCCTTTGTTAAGGGCATTAGCAAACAAGCAAGCTGAGAATTTTTCAGAAATGTTCTTATATATATTGCCTTGCAGTCCTTGCTGTAGTGAAGGTAAAGGGAGTAAAAATACTGAGTGTTGAAGCTAGGGAGTTTCATCTATCAATTAAGTAACTCTTTGCATTTTTTTTATTTAACTTTATATGGCTACTAATTGGAAGCAACTGTGGACAGGTTATAAGACAGTGATAAAAACAAATACAAATTTAAACAAACATTGTACAAATGGAATACAAAAACTAAGGTACCTGAGACGTAGTTATTTTCAGTCATAGACTTAATATGAGGCTCTAGGCTTTTACAGATTTCAAGAAGGTCAACAATGTCAGGGCCATCCAATCTCTAGGAAGAGCCTGTTCCACAGAGGAGCTACAACAAAGAAGGCATGTTGTTGTCTTGTTGCTGCAAGATGATAGTGTTTCACTGAGTGAATCTGGAACATAACCACTCTTCCTAGTATGGTGGGATCACAGAAATAATTGGAAATAAGGTCCCATGTCATGTAGGGACTTAGAAGTGATAACCAGCCCTTTGAAGTTCACCTGGAAATCTATTGGAAGCTAGAACGGCTTGCACAGTAGAGATACTACTTTGCCAAACCTCAGTGCATCCTGAACTGTCTGTGCTGCTGCATTTTGAACCAGTTGAAGCTTCTGAGTCTTCTAAAGGACAGTCCTATATAAATATTGCAATAATCCAGACAGGAAGTGTCTAAGGCATGAATGACTATAAGCAGAGGCTGCTGATCCTGAGCACAAGTTGCATGTGAGATGGATCATTGCTCTAATATACTCCTTGAACAGTAGTTATGGGTTCAGGAAGACCCCCAGATTGCACACCAGCTCTATTTTGAGGGAGCGCTATCACTGAAATGGCTCCAGAAACAGCCCCAAAACACAGTGACATTCAGTCTTGCTGGAGTTGAGACACATCTATTCACGTACATCCAGTCCGCAAGCACCTTTAAGTCCTTGTACATCATCACTTGTACAGATACCCGTTGAAACCACAAATAGAACTAGCAATTCAGTAAATAAAGCAGTTGCTAGGTGAAACTGCAATTGTTCTTATGATCATACTTCAGCTTTCCTTTGCTTTACAGTCCTGTGAAGGTTTGTACACATGAGGATTGGTTGCAGTTATTTTTTATCACTGTTGAATTGCAAACACTCGCTAAAGTAACTGTACAGCTCTTGGCAGAGTTAGGGTATACAACTGGGATATCATCAGCACACTATTCTGGCTTTTCTCTTTAGCAAACATAGTTGACATTTGAAAGGTACACTAAGGACATGCACATAGAATTCTAGCTGCTCCTCAGTTAACCATTCAAAGTTATGATACTTAACATCAGTTCTCAAACTTCTGGTTGTCCCAGCAGCCCTGCAGTTGTATGATCATGATTCAGGCATTTGGCAACCAGCTTGCACTTAATAACAATTGCAACATCCTACATCATGCAACCTTCCCTACTGGCTTGCCAGAAGCAAACACAATAGGAAGCTGGCAAGTCATTCCTGTAAATTGCTTGTATTCTGATAGCTTTTTCCCTCCAAGAAGCCTGGCTATGGCACCCACAATACCCATCAATTTGAGGTGGTCACTTGCACACACACTGTCCCATGAACATGCTCCATCCATGTCTCTGCAGCCACTTGCACACGTTACCCCACCATGCAGCAGCCACCTCCAATCTTTTTGCATCACTCACTCGCACTCTCTTCCCCATCTGGTAACAGTCAACCCCACTACACTCTTCTGTTCCTCAACAGCCAGTCCTATACCTGGAAACATCCATTCCAGTTCTTGTGCAAGGAGATGCATCAGTCACTCAGTCACCTTTCCCACCTAACAGCATCCACCCCTGCTGTGCTCTCATTGGACCTTGAGAATCATCTGCGTGTTTGACAGCAGCCATTCCACTTTACCACACCTTCATAATCACATGTTCATACTCCCCCGGCTAGCTGTGCCATGTCATGCCATACTTTGACATCCACCTGCACATTCACATGCATACTCCCCCACCTAACAGCAGTCACTTATTGTCTGACTTGTAAGCAATTTGTAAGGGGCTTGCAAGTTCCTGCTGGCTTCCCCCTTGGCTTGGCCTGTTGGAACCTGGCTTGCTGGAAATTAGAAGGTCCTTGCTTAACAATGGCAACAGGGAGTGCCAGGATTGCTGTCACTAAATAATGTAGTCATAATATGACATTGTGGTTTATGACTACATCATTTAGCCACAGAGGTTAAAGTTAACAATTCCAATTGCTATTGCTAATACCCTAAGAGGAAGGTTAGCCATCACTGCACTGGCTGTTTGCCTAATGCAGTGATGGCTAACCTTTTTGTCGTCGCGTGCCAAAAGCGGGGGCAGCACGGGGGGTTTGCATGTGTCCGTGCCCACACCCATAATTCAATGCAGCCCACACATGTGCGTGTGACCCCCCAGCACTCCCCCCGCTTTTGGCACATGATGGTACGGTGGGCCCGGTAGGCCTGTTTTTCACCCTCCTCAAGATCCAGAAGCTTTCTTGGAGCCTGGGGAGGGTGAAAACGGCTTCCCCACCCCCTTCCAGAGGCTGGAAATGACCCGTTTCCTGACTTCCGGTGGCCCAGAAGGCCCGTTTTTCACCCTCTCCAGGCTCCAGAGGCTTTCTAGGAGCCTGGGGGGGGGGCGAAAACTGCCTTCCCCACCTCCCTGGAGGCCCTCCAGAGGCTGGGAACAGCCCGATTCCTGACTTCTGGAGGGCCCAGAAGGGCAGAAAATCATGCTTGCTGGAGCTGAACTAGGGCAGTGCTCACGTGCCCACAGATACGGCTCTGTGTGCCACCTGTGGCATGCGTGCCATAGGTTCGCGGGCCTAGTGTGTTCTCTGCTGCCTCTTATGTGCCTCCTAATCATTTTCCCACTCTTTGGAATGCAGGAGTGCTTGCTTACCAACATGAAAAGTAATGCAGCAAACATGCTATGCAAACAGCTTAAAATACATTCATGATCCCTCTCCAATCATTGCTTTGCAAGGTTCGTGGTTGAAGCAAGTGATTTCTCTAATCGGTCTTTTCATGCTGGTGGTGCATTTGCATTGCTTTCAGTGTGTGGAAAAGCAAATATCTTACTCTTCCAATTCATTCCTCCAATCTCTTCTCTGCAAGGGCTAAAAAAAACCAGGCAGGTATAGGACAGCATGTACTGACTAAGAATCACATGACTAAGGGACACTTGGAAGATTGTACATGATTGTAAATGGCCATCAGATTAATTTTCAGCATATTATAACTTCAAACTGTTACTGAACAAATGGTCAGTAAATGAGGACTAATTTAGTTAGAACAACTAATATTTGAAAAAGCTAGCATTTTGGTTTTAAACCATGTTATATTGTAAATAAAATAACATAATTTTGATTGTTATTTAATTTTTTATAGGGATGAGGATGCTCCTGCTAAAATTCCAGATGAAGATGCTGTGAAGCCAGAAGGTTGGTTGGATGATGAGCCAGAATATGTAGCTGATCCTGATGCAGAAAAACCAGAGGATTGGTAAGTTAATATTGGTCTCACAATATATTTAGCTTTAGGCCATGGTCCTAACTATACACGTGCAGTGATCATAATTGTGAGGACCAGTCATAAGTCTTCTTTTTTAGTGCTGTTGTAACTTTGAACAGTCACTAAACAAATGGCGACTACATGTCCACACAAGTTTATAAGAAAATTGAAGAGTAACAGATGTAACGTTTTGAAATGGCCAAATCAAAGTCCACAAATGCCAGAAATTTTGTAGCATAACTTGAAATGAATAGTTTGTGCTCTCAAATGCTTCCATGTTGGAGCAATTTACCAGGACAAATGATCAAAACTAGTACATAGCAAAGTTGAGTGACTGATCACCAATTACTGGAAGAGTTCTGTTGCAGTTGTTGCAGTTAAAGCTGATTGTAAACAGTTACTAGATACAGAGTAACGGAGTTGGAAGGGACCTTGGAGGCTTTTTAGTCCAACCCCCTGCTCAAGCAGGAGACAACTATTTTTTCATACTCAAATATCATATGATGGATGATTTAGTTTGTGAAATAAATCAAGCAAGCACCTAAGTTTAGTGTTACTTGTTAACACAGATTTTCTCTATTTCAATAGGACCCATGAGGTTCTGTTAATAGTAGCAAAGATACAGAAGACTGAAAAGGGCAAATACTTTCTCATAGCATAGGCCAATATAAATTGAATTTCAACTGTATATTATAGCACAAAGTTTCTCTCTGATTATGTGTCAATAAATGGAAGCAATCCGTATAATACTAGTAAATTATTTTACATGATAATTTTTCAGTGATGATGTATTTTATGCTAACCTAAATAAAATTATAACATTTCAACACAGTAATTTATACTGTATTTTTATGTTGGATTAATCACTATAACTTTAATTGCTATTGATAGTATCTCTCCCACGCACATACTCTGCATTTATGAGAAAGAGAAAATCCTAAAGCAGAGATTCATGTTTTAGGGATGAAGATATGGATGGAGAATGGGAGGCGCCCCAGATTGCAAATCCCAAATGTGAATCTGCTCCTGGCTGTGGTACCTGGCAACGACCCACAATTGACAATCCAAACTATAAAGGCAAATGGAAGCCTACTATGATTGACAACCCCAACTATCAGGTATATTATTTTAAAAATCTCTGTCAAGGAATGTTTCTTTAGGTATTATTTCAATGTTAAACTAGGTATATTGCCAGGTCATTATGCAGAACTAAATTATAACACTTTTATACAGGTGGATGATTATTTATAGAGAGTAAGCTTGTGAATTTACCTCTACATCAGCCCTGGGCATTGTATAGTCCACAGGCCACATCCAGCCCTTTGGCTATCCGTATCTGGCCTGCAGTGGTGCCACGGGCTGCAATTGCAGCCCTCTTGATTCAGTCCTCCGTAACAGTCCCAGTTCGTCCCTTCAGAAAATTTTACATGAAAAAGCAGAAATAGTCTTGTGGCACCTTAAAAGTTGCTACAGCATAAATTTACAAGACTACTTCATCCAGTGTGTGAAATTCTGCTCTCAGATGTTAGTATGTTTATTCATGTGGTTTGGAAGGTGCGAGGCCATAGGGAAGTGAATGGAACAAATATAATCAGGGACCATTCTGTTGTTGAATGTACGCATAAAAAGTAACATTTGTTTACAAGCAACTAGGTGACAACACAATCAGTGTACCAATGGTGAGATTATTCACTAGGCTAGAAACCAGGAGACTGAGTTCTAGTCCACCCTTAGGCATGAAAGCTCTCTCAGCCCAACTAACTTCACAGGTTTGTTGTTGTGAGGAAAGTAGCAGAAAAATGTATTGGGTATGTTCACTGCAGTGACTTAAAAAATAATAAAGGTGGAATAAAACAAAAATATAAACTAAAATGAAGCCATTGTCTCCTAAGGGAAGAATGGGTGGAAAAAGCGATGGGAGATGGCAAAACAAACTACTTAAATAATTAAAGAAAGGAATCTATCCAGTTTTCTTTCTACTTGAAAACTGCTTCTGGACTTTATATCCAAAAGAGAAAAAAAAATAAAACTTTGTTTCTGAGTTTTGTTGATTAGATTAATTTGTTGTTGTAGAAATTCCTAATACTTACCAAATATGCAAGGGAAAATTTTCAGACTATTTTAAATTTTACTGCATTGAAAAAAAGTTAGAAGTCACTGCTTCCCCTCCCCTTTTACCTTGCATTCTTTTCCCTTTCTTTCCCTTCCCCTGTTCTCTTACTATCTTAGTTTCTGTTTGTGTTTGTATAATACATTCCCATACAAAATATAAAATAAAGCTGTTGTCTCCATTAAAATCTAGGTAACTTCTCAATGAATTGTAATTAATAGTCTATAAAGTGCCACAAGATTGTGATGCTACAGAGAATAATTTAAGTACCTCTATAGAAGCTGCCTTATATGGCAGTAGACTATGATTTACATTTTGTCAATGTCTGCTCAGACAATGTCTCCCCAAATATCACCACAGTGTTTTTACAGCTTTCTTCATAACATTTTAATTGGATATTAAGATTTCTATTAATCTATTCAGTTTAGGAATTTTTGAAGTATTAATTAAAATGTCTGAGTAATTAAAACTTACAGAATTGATTCAGTGATGTCTGTGCATTATTTAGGGCATCTGGAAGCCAAGGAAGATTCCAAACCCTGACTTCTTTGAAGACTTACAGCCATTCAAAATGACCCCCTTTAATGCTGTGGGACTTGAATTGTGGTCTATGACTTCAGATATATTCTTTGATAATTTCATTATCTGTACTGAGCGAGCAGTAGCAGATGATTGGGGTAATGATGGATGGGGCCTGAAGAAAGCAGCTGATGGTGCTGCTGAGGTGAGAAAGAAAAGTTTAATTTTTTTCTAATAGTGCAGCATAAAACGGAATTCAGAAATTCTTATTTTTTCTTTTCTATTAAACAGATTGATTTGTATTTTTCTCTTTGAGAAAAGAAAAACAAAACTTCTCTTTGTGGCCAATAGAAGCACAGCTTTATTCAGTTTTTTCATAATGTTCGAGTGTTGTTAGTTGGAGTGTGCTAACTCATTTTCATTTTTCATTATTTTTTAATGGCTAGGTTAAGTAACTTTGGCATTTTTTAAAGATTTGTAGCCTTAGATAAAGTACTAGTTTAATACCAGATCTTAGGAGCAAAAGTATTTTCTTTAAACTTAAGGCAGAATAAAGCTGAATCCTATCAGGTGAAAGCTGCTAGACTATTGGCCAATTGATTCAACTGGCTGTGAAAAACCATCGCTAACAATATAGAAATAAAATGCAGTATAGAAATAAAATTATTATTATTATTATTAATAGCTTTACAGATCTTCAGACCTGAGTTTTTCAGTCAGGATGCTCTAGCATTTTTTCCATTAGGTATTTTCAAGAAACACTAAATGGTGAGATAACTCTCAAATATGCATGCTTAATCTTCTTGAAAAACTCTTAAGATTGCTCTCATAGAATATATTAGTTACAACAGTGCGGAAACTGTTGCAGTAATTAATATTTGGAAATGTTAGTGGTTAGATTTAGAAATTACCAATCATCTTAAATATTTAATACACTTTAAAGCTGCATAAATCGAGTGAGGGTTCTATAAATATATTAATTTATATGACTTAAAGTAACTGTGTAACTTAAAGATTTGAGTACCATGCTATAAAAGTTGTAGTAGGTATGTGTTAATAATTCAATGGACTTATATCTCTCTGGCAACTATATTGTTTACTATACCAAATGGATATGCATATATTTAGATTTAAATTTATCTTCTAGCCTGGTGTTGTAACCCAAATGATGGCTGCTGCTGAAGAACGTCCCTGGCTTTGGATAGTATATATTTTGACAGTGGCTCTGCCGGTTTTTCTCGTTGTTCTTTTCTGTTGCTCTGGAAAGGTGTGTATGGATGTAGTTGATTTTAAACATTTTGTTTGATAAACAGAGAAAGAAAACAGACCATTTTAGAAGAACTGAACTTGAAAACCCTTTCAACATCTTATTTCAGACAAAACAACCTAGTGCTGCAGAGTACAAAAAGACAGATGCTCCTCAACCAGATGTAAATGAAGAAGAGAAGGTGGAGGAGAAAGAAAAAGAAGAAGAGGAGGAGGAGGAGGAAGAAGAAGAAGAAGAATCAAATGAAAAAAAGCCTGGTAAATAAAAGTGTCCCAAGCTTGGAAATGACTAAAAGCGTTCTGGAAAATTGCCCATCTTCAAAAAACCTCTCAATTTCTGAGAAAGGGAAGATGAATATTGTAGTACAGCAAAAGCTCGAAGGTGTTGATTATTCCCAGTTATCTGTTATATCATCCATGGTATAGTTACTACCCAAATTCACATAAATGACATAAAATTATATTAACACGTCAGGAATTTTGTCTGTTGCATTGAGGTCTGCAAAACTGACACTTTTGTTGTAAAAAATATTAATACCCTTGTGATACTTTCTTTAGAAGAGAAGGAGAGGAATGATGGAAATACAGAAAATGTGAGCCAAGAGGAGGAAGCAGAAGAGGAAGAAGAAGAAGAGGTAGAGATGGAAGAGGAAGAAGAAAGCAGAGACATTACAGAGGCAAGTATTTAATTACATAAACTTCGTATGAGACAAATATTAATACAAGCTATTAGGCCGTTAGTACATGTAATAAGCCTAGTTTACAGCACATTGCCTCCTAAATCTATAACCACAACTTTTCCATGGGAATCAAGAGAGAGAACAAAAAGTATGCTATAATGAAACAATAAATATTTATGTACTAACATCACATGTTGGGATACAGATTTGTTAAGGCAGATTAGCATTTGTTATTTTTTTTCCAACACTGTGTGCAGCTGCAGGGTTTGAGTCCGTATATGCATTATCTATATACTCAACTGACAGGTGTCCAATTTTACAAAATTCTGAAAGCCAATGAAGCCATTATTTTTAAAAAAAATATTTGAGTTTAGGCTGCTTGTTTGTCAAATGATTCTGAGTGGCTTATAAAGAATTAAGAACAAACCATTGCAAAGAGAAAAATATGAAAGAATGCAGCACATACACCAACCTTCCCCACATGCGCCCCCTCCCCCCATGCTGTGTGTAAAATGCAAATTCATATTATTGGATGGTTTTATCCAATAAAACCTTTGCCAATGCCTGCAGGAAGACCCAAATTGGGAATTCAGGTGGTGAGAGGATATTCTTCAAAGAGCAAGTGCAGCAGAGAAGGCAGGTCTCCTTGGGTCTTAAAAGATGACATTGACCGGCTGGCTGGCTTGCTTGCTTACTTACTTATTTACTTACTTTACTAGTTTCTGTAATTTGCAGATAATCAAGGATTGAATGTTTTCTCTGTTCTAAAGTTGATAATTCTAAAAGAAAATATAGAAACATAGAAAACAGACAGCAGAAAAAGACCCAGTGGTGCATTGAGTCTGCCCTTTGATTTTTGGATTGTTCGTTTGTTTTTCTTTTCAATTTATTATTTATTGTTTTTTTTTATTTTTGTTGAATAATAGACCTATGTTTATCTCAGACATGTTTAAAATCAGTTATTAAAGATTGACCCACTACCTCCTCTGGAAGTTAGTTACAAGTTTCCACTACACTTTCTGTGTAGTAATATTTTCTAACATTTTTGAACTTCCCTCCTGTCAGTTTGAGATTATGCCTCCATGTTCTTGATTTTTGCTTAATATTGAAAATCCTAAATCTTATTCATTCCCTTAATATATTTAAATGTTTCAATCATCTCCCCTTTCCTTTCTGTCCTTCAAGCTGTACATATTAAGTTCCTGCAATCTGTCTTGATAATGTTTTGTCCCTCAGACTTTGCACCATTTTTGTTGTCCATCTCTGGACTTGTTCAATCTACTTTTTTGTAAGTTAGGTTTCCAGAACTGGACACAATATTCCAAATGGGGACTGACTAAAGCCTTATATAGTGGGATTAGGGCCTCCTTCTTCATGCTGGTGATCGTCTAGCAATACATCCAAGAATTTTGTTTGCCTTCACAGTTATCTGGCCACATTGTTTACTCATTTTGCAGACATCTGCTATGAGTAAATCTAAATGCTTTTCTTCTGCTGTTCTCACACTGTACCCCAATACTATACTCTGCCAGAGGATTCTTTTTCTCCAAGTTCATGATTTTATATTTAGAAACATTGAACTAGACTTTCCACATATTTGACCAATTTTCCAGCAGTGCCAAATCATTTTCCATGTTATGAATACCTCCAAGAACATCAACTCTATTACACAAATTTGTGTCATCAGCAAAAAAACAAATTTACCAAGCAATCCTTCAGTTATATAACTTACAAACAGGTTGAACAGAATAGAATCTAGAACTAAACCTTGTGGCACACTATGTGTGATTGGTTTCTGTTCAGACAGTACCCCATTAATAATCACACACCGGGCTCTACCCTGAGTGAACTTCCTATCCACTGAACCACCCAGTGATTAAGCCCTAGCCTGTACAACTTTTTATGAGCTCATTACGTGAAGTTGTAGCAAATCAAGATAGTAATTCAACTTTGTTACCTTTCCTACACTTTTAACTTCCTACTAATCTTCACAAAATTTTATTTATAGCAACTTTTTCCAGTTAGTAATATTTCTAAATGAAGTTACATATAACTGTACAAATTATTAGAAGATTATTCTAACATTGAACGCTGTCAAGTGCAATCTGATATATTCACAAAGTTCATTCCCATATGAGCGTATTTGATATTTTTTGAAGTATACATTGTTGATGCTAATGTCAAACGTTAAAAATATTAAATCTTAAGGTTTTGTAATGCCATTTACAAAAATAACCCTGAACTTGATTTTTCTGTTACCCTAATATGTATGTTAGAGTTGAAACATTTTTATTGTTTTAATATTGAAAGAAATAAGCATGTAGGATAATAGTTCAATTTGATTGATAACTTAAAAGTCAGGCTTAGGGTTTTAAGAAGTAGCTTGTCTCTGTTCAGTGCTAACAATTGTTAAAACAAACAACATCTACTGATGTACATTACTCTTGAGATCTCAATAAATTACCTTTGAAAATATCTACTTATTACTTTTAAAGCTAAATATCTGAATGTAGCTGGATTATTTATATGTTGTTTTATGTTTGCAGGAGGAAGAAACTGTGAATAGGTCTCCCAGAAATAGAAAACCAAGAAGAGAATGAAATATCCTAAAAACTTAATCTGATGAATTTTTCTGATATGGTTTTGGGAGAGGACCATGGATACCTTTTGCTGAAAATCAAAAATCTTCAAAATTCACCATCCATAGGTTCCTGTCAAATACTCTGCAGTGAAAAGTGTTTAGCAGTCAAATATTTGCAATTGTGTTTCTAAATAATATTCCTGTAGAAAAAGAATGCGTTTAACACAACCCGGCTATGAATTTCTGGAATGTTACAAAAACTAACATTTTTATTTTGTTTTTAAATAGATGATAGAATTACCAGTCTCAAAACTTTTGGCTTAAATTAATGTATTAATCTATCAATGGAAGTGAAGAGCAAACCTTAAAAGACAAACGCCAGATGTAAAGTTTTTATAAGTCTTTTCTTTCTTACAAAGATGGAAATTCTTATACAACTCTTATTTCTCATAGTATGATCATGTTAAATGTAGGATAAAGTTAAAATCCATTTGAAGCAATCTTCAAGTGCTCAAACTTTCTTATTGATGAAAAGCCTGTGGCCATGAAATACTCAGATTGGTCATAGATACAGCTCAGTTAAAACAGTGTTTGCACTAGTCTGAATTTAGGAGCAGATTTTAGTGAGACTGGATTGTCTTGTTCACTTAGATTTTGAACTTTTTCCCAATTTGGAATTTGCTTTCAGTTTTTGTGGTCCCCCCCCCCCGTTTTTTTTAAACATTTCCTTCTGTTCCAGCTGTTGCTTCTCCTGTACAGTTTTTTCAGATGCAGCTTTCCTGCTAGAGAATACACTTGTTTAGCTCACTGTTAAAATTGTGTTTCTTATTCTCAGAAGGTAACACTACTTATTTCTGGGTCCAAAACATTGAAACAGGACAGTGTTGCTAACCTTCCTATTGTTGCCATCTTATGTACATTTATGCACAGGATAAAAGGCACAGGCAAGCTGATCTTTCAAGTTTTATTTGTGCTGAAAGCAAATGTCAGTATTTGTGGCTGAGGAATAAGCATGTGAAAACTTGGCATATGTAACATTTTGAATCTCAGTGCTCTTCATGTATCAAAATGTTGTGAATCTAGGGGGTTCCAGATGAATAAATTTTTAAAAAATATGTTGCATTGAGCATCTAGCTATTCAGAAATCTTATGTACAATACAGAGTGTTTACTTAAGAAAAGCATAATCCTCTATATTATATTGAAGTGCATGATGGAGGAAAGCGAAAAAGAAATATTTTGCCACCTGTTCTTTATTTAAATATATGGCACTGAATTAAAACACTCCCAGTTTCTACTTGGTGGGTAAGAATTTTTCAGAGTAACTAAGATTTTATACTTTTGTTCAGATATAATTATATACATAGCTTTTTCAAAACAAGACTAACAGCTGTCTTGCAGATTATTTTGCAGAACCCTCAGTTCTGTTATCTTTCCAAAACAGCAGAATTATCCTCATTTGAAGCTACAGTGCTTGCAGCCTTTGGCTTGCATTCCAGCATCATTCCTTGCACATCTATAATAGTTGTGTGAGAGTTTTTATTTTTCTCCTTGTGTCCTCCAGAGAGCTTTATAAACTTGGCATCCATTCCACTGGTAGATTCAATTTAATACAGTCAGTGGCTTGCTTCCATAGTTTCTGTTGTCTAGTCAGGATGTTTAAATGAAATTATTCCCCCTAGTTTCTTCTATTTTTTTCTACATCATTGACTTGCAGTGGCTATTTAATACTAGTACTAATTTTAATGTGCTTGGGTTAATGTTTTTTGATCATCGTCTTCACTTTTTGTGAAACATATATTCCTTTCTCCAGGATATTGGGAAGAATGAATCTGAACTCATAAGACCTCTTCAGAATACTCCTCTGTTTGCATGTTTTAGCCTTTTTTCATGTTAGTGAAATGTACTTTTTTAAATGCCCAGTGTAACCTCTGAAGCCTTATTAAGACTACTTAGTGCTGGGAGAAGATTGTCATCTGCTATTTAAGAATAATAAAGCAAAAAATTAATATAAAAAGTCATTTGTAATTTCCAAGTAATTTTGGGTGCTGAATTGGTAACTTAATGGATGATTTTAAAAAACTATGGAAAACCATTCCGATGCAGGAAATATTTTTACACTGACATAGTTGAACTCTTGGTTGGAAAGAAATAGACTTATAACAGACTTTTAGGAAATGTTCTAAAGAATTTTAGAATGAATAAGATATTTGACTACTTCTGTTTGAAAAAGAAAGTGCATTGTAGCCATTTCAAATCAGTCACAGTTCATATGCAACATATGAAGATATAGATGCTTTAAAAAAGATAAAGATCTTAACTAAATGTGTGTTCTGTCTTAGGATACTTACCCCATTTCATATGGGGATGTTATGATTGACAGGAGAGCAGAACATGATTAACCATAAAGGACAAAGGTTATCCTAGATCTCCATAATGTGGCCCCAGCTCTCCTGTGACACTAAATATGGTGCTAAGAATACATTTCTTCGCACTTCTTTGCCTTCTCTATTATAATTTTCTAAATGCCAGTATTGTTTGACGCAGGGTTCAAGTGTTGGTAAACAAGATTGTGACTTAAGTCCTGACTGTTGTAAAAATCTGAAGATGCAGTATGCATATAAATATATTGGTTAAGTTATAAACAAATGTAAGCTTACTTGATCAATAAAGAAACATAGATCACTATTTTTCTACTGTCTAGTCTGCAATATTTTGGGGGATTGGCTTTCATAATCTAAAGAGTTGATAGATAGAAGAGTTGATAGATCTTCCTTCAGAACTATTACTATGTTGTGAAAAAACTGAACAAAATGCAAAGTGATTAAATTGTCTGCATTATTTTTTAAATATCCTACTAAGAATATTTTGAGTCAGGATTGTTAAAAGAGTGGAAATTTAAAAGGTATGAATAATACCATATTGAGGTAGTGGTTCCAAATTGGTTTCATAGTGAGCATCTTGCGTTTAGAAACCTGAGCCTTCATGAAATGTGTTAATCTTTGTGAAGTGTTCAAAGTACACGTTCATATCACTGTTTATAACCTTGTTGTTCTAGTATAACATGCACAATTTCAATATGAAAATTGACTACCATAGAAAATATTTTAATTATTGATACATAGTTAATACACATTTGATTTACATAGCACATATTTCTAAGATATGAACCATTAATTATAGAAGAAATGGAATGATTATCAATGAATAGCCTTTCTTACGTTTCAAACTTTCTGCTACTGGTAGTTACAAATTTGCTTCCTAGAGTAATTGTGACTTTAAAAGTATGCTGTGATAGTTTGGTGCAAGTTTGTATGCCAAAATAATTCTATTTATTTGGAATATTTTTATGAAATGAAATAGTCTTCATTTCAGAAATGTTATGAAATACCCCAAGAATGTGGCCTTAAAACTTTCAAAAGTTGTTTGTGTGTTAAACATATAAGATACTTTTCTTTAAGGAAAAGCAATAAATTGCTTCTTTTAATCCAATAAATTGTTGGATTCATTCTTTTTTCAGCGTTAGGTTTAAACATACAAATGTTCTCTAAATACATTGTAACATAAATCACAAGTAATATGCTTAAACTAGAAACAACACTAAAACTTACCAGCAATTTAAAAAGCCTAAATTATAGATACACTGGAAGTTACATAAATGTATGTATACTTACCTACCTACCTGTTCAAGAGTTGACACTTTCACTAGTATTTTAGAATCCGGTCAAAATCTGCAGATGCTTACACATTTCCAAATATACTGGGGCTTTTTTCCCCAAACATACAAGAGAGTTTGCATTCTGACCTGATCAAATTTCTTGCTGGTAGCTGGTTTTTGACCGGGTTTTGTTGGTTTTTTGACCTAGCCTCCATTGGTGTACTTAAGCCCTTTGAGCGGAACTGCACCATCAAGCAAGAGGAAAAGAAAGTTTTTTTTTAATATTTTCGTGCTTTCCAGTGAGAGGTGAAAACTTTTCTCCTTTTCTCCAGTTAGCATTTATTTATGTTATTCCGTGGGTTAATCTAAGACTATTCTCAACGCCCAGGATTGTTGAGAGTTGGGCGGCACTTAATTTATTATTGTCGGGGGAAAGCGTTACTATATTGCATAATCAGGAGATTAGTAGCCGTAAACATTTCTGTGTTTTAAGAGGAACCAGACTTAGGTTATTTTTTTTTTTATACCATGTTAATCGTTAGTCCGGCAAAGAAAACTTTTAAATCAGGGAATACATGGAAGAAGCCACTTAAAATGGCAGTTGTCCTTAATTTAAAGGAAAGGCTGGTGAGAATTCAAACGCTTGGTTCGGCCTTTATTGCTCATTTGCATATTTTCAGTGTAAAACCCAACTACCGTTCAGTATTTACTTTTATGTATTCCTACACTTATTGCCCAATACGTATGCGAGGGGCAGGCCTATAAGTTTCAACCATCCCAGCACAAGCTGCATACGGGGACATTTCCTGTCAATCATAAAGTTCCGCCCCTTCTACTTTTCCGGAAAGGTCGTAGAGAAGTGGGGGGAGGAGAGAAACGGAAAGGGAAATCCCCTCCCCCAGCTTTTCCCCCGCCCTTTTGTTTTCCATTCCTATTTCCGATTGGCTCTTTGAGCAGTCTGTTAACGCCTACTGCCAGTGAATGCGTGCGCCGTGACGTCTGCCACTACCTAGGAAAGGCCACCCGCTCCGGACTGGGCAGGCTTCCCAAGTGGGGGAGAAAAGGGGTAAAACAATTTCAAGATGGCGGCGGCTGAGGCGCGGATAACAATGGGAAACGGGAGGTTTGGGTGGCCCTGGGCCTGAGCTAGATTGGGGCAGGGGTTTGAAATCACCGGGCCTGCATCGGGAAGGCGGGCTCGGTCGGGTCGGGCGGCATTGGGGCGCCCCCGCCTGAGAAAGGTAGTGGTGACGGCAGAAGAAGAGGGAGAATTGGGCTCCCAAGTGCCCGGTGTCCCTCGCCGCCAGCTATGGCGGAGTGAAGAGCCGGCTGCTCCCGGTGCTCCCGTTTTTCCGCTCGCGGCTCATGGTTCTGCCCCCTTGCCCCATGGCGGAGTTCGTGGTGTCGCAGCACAGCGCGGTGATGGAGCGGCTCCGCCGGCGCATCGAGCTTTGCCGGCGACATCACAGTGCCTGTGAGTCCCGCTACCAGGCCGTGTCCCCGGAGCGCCTGGAGCTGGAGCGCCAGCAGACCTTCGCCCTTCACCAACGCTGCTTGCAGGCGAAGGCCAAGCGAGCGGGGAAGCACCGCCAGCCGCCCCTTCCTCCCCCCACTGCGCCACCTCCGACGGCTCCTTCGCATCCGCCTTCCTCTGCTCCGGCCCCTGGGGCCGGGGGCTCTGCGTCTACCTCCACTTCTTCCGACCGGCCTGGAGTCAATGGTCTGGACGGTGACACCGCGGGCGGTGAACAGCAACAGCACGGCCGTAGCAGCGCCCTCATCGCGGTAAGCTCCAGATGTCGGGGCCAGGGGTTTGTTTCAGCTCGCAGACAGCCCACCCGCCCTTAAAATAAATTGTGTGTTTGTAGTTTGGATTTAGGCGGGTTCCTGTTTGTCAAAATATTAGCATAGTTTAGAAAAGTTGCGAAACTTTTAAAATGGAAAAGATTTACACTCCCGTGTGTATGAGTTTTTTTCCTTCAAATTAAAATTTCAGAATTGTAGCAGTAACATTTTCCCCCCGTCTTCCACTTGATACTTTGAGCAAAAGATACTTTAATCACTGTTTGTGCTTGTTTTACCTATGCATATTATCTCTTCACTTTGCTGCTTCAAGCAGTTTTAAATGGCCCTTGAGATTTTTTTAAGAACTTGAAAAATCAACGAAGTAGACATCTGTATTATTTAATATAAAATTAAAAATAAATTGAAGCAGATTTATTTTATCTAAAACTGCAAATGAACTTATTTGCTTTAAGTATATGACCTCTGTAAGAAGGCAGAAATAATACATAATGGCTTTATTTCCTTCACTTAAATACAAATCTTTCCCCAAGGATCGGAAAGTGATTCACCTGGGAGTTATTTTGGTTTATTTTTACGACAATATGAGCAATAGGTTTGCCTGAAAGTGTATCTGTTCTACTTACAAGAACCTCCAATAGTTGCTCAATGACAAATGATTTGAACCTCTTCTGCTTTTTTGCACTAGATAGGCTATAAAGTAGGATATATATTACTAACATCTTGAGAAAATAAATGGAAAACAGAAACGTAATGTCTGTGTGGGATTTTCAAGGAAATCTAGTTTCCTTCTTATAGTGTTCTAAACAAATATTTCTATAATATTTTGTAAGAGTAATTGATAAGGCTGTTTATGCCTACTTCTCTCCTAAATTAGGATTTAAAGATGTATTTGAATGTGTCTGTATCAGCATATATTTATTAACTTTTTCTGGGTTGCTAGAGGAGCAGCACTATATAATCCAGAACAATTAGGGAGGATTGGTTATCTACAGCAACTTTATTGTAGTTTGTTATCTCAGACAATATATATTCCATTTTCATTTTGAACTATTTATCTTTGAGTTAGGTATACTAGAAATAGAGCAAATTCTGTGGGTTTTTTTTAAAATTGTACAACAACAAATTATAAGATAATTGTCTTTTAGATACTTAGGTGTTCTAGCTAAAATTGTTAATTCATGTGACAGTGCTTCAGGATCCAAGCCTTCAACATGTTTTCTAGATGAACATTTAAAGTTTAATATCTACAAATACTGGAGATAGAATATAGGCATTTTATTGATCAATGTTTTCTCTAAATTTAATCAAATTTATTTTGGAATTGGAGGACTCACGTAATGTCTGTACTGTATTAATAGCACAACTCAGTATAATTCAGAATACACTGGAAAAGTGGAATGCTGTTAATTTGTTAAAAATTGATTACAAGTAAAATCCTATATATTCTTCCTGTCAGTAGTGAAGGAAATATGTAGGTAAAGTGGAAATGAGCTGGAATAGCTGCCTGTGATTTTAAAGCATGTAAATTATCTTTATGTTCCTAATAAATTACGGTACAAGAAGGGGAAAAAGTTTCCTCTGTCATTTTAAATTGTGATATTTTCACATGGTAGAATCGGAAGTTGTCTGATCTATTAGTCATTTCTTTGTTTAGAAGGTAGCTGGACCAAATGATTGGTCACATTAATTTTTATTTGAGAGTAAAAGTTATATGGCACTTCTGTGCTTAAAAGAGGAAAACAAAACAAAATGTAGCAATACATTTTATAAAGTTAATGTAATCAGTGTTAAATAGACTAGTCATATTTTCAGAGGAAAACATCTCTCTCTCTCTCTGGATTCCTTTAGCTGAGATTCATGCGTTGTTACATTCAGTGGCTTAATGGCCTCTTCCAACTCTATAATTCTATAATCCACACTGGAAAAATCAGGCCTATCTAGTTCAGCTATTCTGTGTCACATAATGACCTATCAAATCTATTCAGGAAATTTTTTTTCTATATTTTTATATCTATCTAATATTCCTGTCATTGGTCAGGATTTCCAAGCTTTTCTGATAACTTACTTGAGATGTTGAATTTTTCAATTAGTTATATATTGGGAAAATTGAATAAAATCTGACTAGATAATATATTCTCTGACTGTACATGATACTTTATAGATGAGTTGTTTTTAATGCAGCATTGAACAGTTTGAGAGTGCTATATCCTTTAATAGAAAAGTTTAGGCTATGAGTAATATATGTCAGTGTTGTTTCATTCATTTGCTATTGTGGTTAAGGTGCTGGCCTAGAAACCAGGAGGCTGAACTATAATTGGTAAATCTTACTTAAATTTAAAAGAAATTGGCATCAAATAATAATATAAAGAAAATATCAGAATTCTCTTTCTGTTAACTGTCAATAACTTTTCAGAATGTTTAATACAGAAGATAAATTCAATATTTTTATTAGGTACAGTATATACAGTCCCTTACATATGAACAGGTTATATTCTGAGAGGCTCTTCATAAGTCCATTTTGTTCTCAAGTCAATAAGCATAAAAAATTGTATACTTCAGTTCAGTATTGGGTGGTGGTCCAGTAGGTTTGGGAGGCAGGTTGTGGGAGGGCAGGGGAGGTAGGTTTCTGGTACACAGCATACATATGCAATGTGCCAGAAGCTGGCCTTCTCTCAACTTCTTTTCCCATCTTCTTCCACTTCCACCCAGGGTTTACTGGGCCCATCAGGTTTGGCTTCAGTGCTGCCATGCGTGGAACTCCCAACCTAGAGGGTCCTGGGAATCAGGAGAGGACAGGAAGGATTGGTTTCTTGCACGCTGCATATATATGCTGCGTGATGGAAGCTGGCCCTTTTCTGCCTTCTCCAACCTCCGAATGTGGACAGGTTAGTTTGAACTGGCAAATATGTACAATTAAAAAATTCATTAGTAACGTCTGTAGTCAGATTTCTGATAATTTTATATTGAAAGAACAAAGCAAACTATGCTGATGGATAGTCTAATGACAAAATGCCACCCCAATTGAAAATGTCAAACTCAAACTTGCCTTGAATCCAGAGTTGTCTTTTTACTGTCTAGAGCAGGGGTCTCCAATCTTAGCAACTTTAAGCCTGGCGGACTTCAACACCCAGAATTCCCCAGCCAGCAAAAGCAAGTACCAAGTACCTTTTCCCCACAATAAGTGGATTCTGTTTGTGGGAATTTAAAATCCAAAGTGTTCACATTTTTTTAGAAAAGCTAGTACATTTTTGGCATGCTAACAATTATTGAAAATTTTGCATAAAGAACAATTAAAATGTTACTTTGTATTTAGCATTTCAAAAATGAATTCTGGATATCCAACTTTTAATAGGAACCATTGTTTGATTACATTGTTAGGAAGAAAAATCTATTCTTAACTTGCTTTATATTAGAAATATCAGGAAAAGAGCACTGAGGCACTATGTGACTAATTTAAAATAAAACCTTTTTACTTCTCTCTTCCCATAGTGCAGGCAGCTGTGTTCAGATGGCATCAAGCATACCTGGGGGCCAGGTACAGGTAGTCCTCAACTTACAACTCTAATTGAGCTCAGAGTTACGGTTGTAAGTCGTGCCTTCAATGAGTCACTATGTGACTGCACATAATTTTATGAGATTTTTTGCAGCAATCATTAAGGAAATACTGCAGTTGCTAAGTAAACATGATGGTCATTAAGCAAAACCATTTTTGCCAGTGGGCATTTTTTTCTGGAAACCAGAAGTAAACACAGGTTTCTGACAAAAAAACATAAATTGTGATCAGGTGACCCTGCAACTCTGCAATCAGCTGTAAATGCAAATCAGGTGCCAAGCATCCAAATTCAGGCATGTGACAGCAGAGGGGAGGACCACCAACGGAACTTCAAAACCGGGTCATTAGCTCTGGGGAGCCCTGTCTTTGATTGGTTGCTAAGCCACCAGTTGTAAGTCAAGGACTATCTATATTGCAAAAATAATGGTAACATCCTAGCAGCCAGATGTCTTCATTGGAAGATATTGTAATTAATTAGATCTTGAAACATGGCTATGTTAATAACAATTATATCACTTATAAGTCATGTGATATCTGGGGCTTCCAAGTCCATGTAGTATGCCTAGGACAGTGATGGCTAACCTTTTTGCTGTCACGTGCCAAAAGCGGGAGCGGGGAGGGAGTCACACGCACATGTACCCACACTCATAATTCAATGCACCCTGCTGCCCCACGCATATGTGCGCAACTCCCCCACGCTCCCCCCGCTTTTAGCACACAATGGCACGGTGGGCATGGTAGGCCCGTTTTTCACCCTCCACAGGCTCCAGAGGTTTCCTAGGAGCCTGGGGAGGGTGAAAATGGCCTTCCCTACTCCCGGAGGCCCTCCAGAGGCTGGAAACAGCTTGTTTCCTGACTTCTGGTGGACCCAGAAGGCCTGAAAATCAGCTGGCCTGCATGCACATGCGCGCTGGAGATGAGCTAGGGCAACGTTCGCGTGCCCACCCATATCGCTCTGCATGCCACCTGTGGCACGCATGTCATAGGTTCGCCATCACGGGCCTAGGATGTGTGCATATTATGGATATAAAATGATTTTTTTTCTTTTTTTGACTGAAGTATAGTGTTCTTAATACAGCATATCTATCTGTGTGTGTGTGTGTATGTATGTGTGTGAGAGGTTATTTTTATTGATTTATTTATATCCTATCTTTATTATTTTTATAAATAACTCAAGGTGGTAAACATAATTAATACCACTTTCTCCTGCTGTTTTCTCCACAACAACCCCATGAACTGCACTGAGAATGACTTGCCCAAGCTGGTTTTCATGCCTTAGGCAAGAGTAGGACTTACGGTCTTCTACTGTGTTTCCCCCAAAATAAGATATTCCCTGATAATAAGCCCAATTGGGCTTTTGAGCGCATGGCAATAAGGCCAAGCACTTATTTCAGGGTTCCAAAAAATATAAGACAGGATCTTATTTTAAGGGAAACATGGTAGCTGGTGCCTTAACCACTAGACCAAACATTCTCCTGGCAATAATGAAAATGTATGGAAGTCATAACTTTTTTTCATTTCATTGTGACTGAGTATTTTTAGTCTTCTAATATTAATGCTTGAATCTGTCATGTACTTCATGTACTATATTTCCAGAATACATAATACATTATAATACTATATTTCCAGATACATAGTTTCTTTCATGTTGAATGCTGGTAGAAACTAAGATAATTTCATATGAATGAGGGAAATATAACAAGTGATACAATTTGATTGCTTTTCTAAATATGTTCTATATTTCTCTTATTCTATTCAGTGTCCTTAAGAGAAGGTTTTCCAATTTGTAGATATGCCCACTATGTAATTTCACTACTTTTCATTCAATTTGTAGTTATTTATGAGCTAAGCCTAAAATAGAATAAAGGTTTTTTTATAGGTTGACAAATAGTATTGATTTCTTTTTGAGAGTTCCCTTTCCTTTGAGATTTTGTTCTACAACAGGTTTTTCTTGTCTTGACGCTACTTTGGTGGGGCGGTAACTGACTCATTTACTAAGCTTTTGTAAACTCTTGTTTCAAGAAAGGCTTCTTATAACTAGGTTGTGTCAAATTGTGTAGTTTACCAATTATGAATCTAATGTAAGCACAAAAATTAAAAATGTAATACATAGCCAAATAGATAATCAAAGTTCACAGTATTCTTGCTAAAGTGGAAAAAATAGGATTAAAATCCTGCTTCGTTTCTTTTTAAATTTGTAGTTTAGTTGTTTTGCAATGCTGAACATAGAATTTGCTACAAAATGTTTCATTATAGAATCTTTTTATTGAAGGAGCTGGCTAGCAGTACCCTCTTTCAGTCCCCCTTAGTTTATCCCTTTCTCTGGATTTCTCTGGGTTCTGTGGCTACTGTTTTTGGTTGTTGTATTCCTTTCTTTTCCCTTTTCCTTTTGTGTGTGTATGCTTTTGAAACATTTGATTTCTTCCCTACCAGCTGTTAGCTTCCTCTTTTCATAGATTGTGCTGTTTGCTAATAGTATATATTCTTGTGCTGTTGTTATTCAGTAATGAGCTTTTATTTGATTGTGAAATTATTGCATGTGAGTTTCTAAATCCAGCTTGAACATCTGCATTTCCCCTCCTCATAGAGAATACAGTAGTTTGCACAGACTATTAAATCTCTTAGATATCAATTTGCCACTGTATAATTTTGCAGCTTTCTTGGCATAGTCTTGAGTAGAGTCTTTACTGATTTTTCTTCTATTGCTTGTTAGAGTTCTGAAGCTATTCCAATAATTCCTGTAATCTTCCAATTAGTAATGATCAGAGTACTGGTCTAAATTCATCTTCTAGTATTGGAGGTTCTTGTAAGTAGAAAATATCTAAAATTTCTTAGATGTTGATATACAGAACTTCACTATACTCTTAACCATTTTTGTTTGATCTGGTTTGCACTGGTTCACTGGATAACACATTTTTTCAAAAGTTTTGCTTCTTGAAAAACTTTTGGTGATTCTGATAGATCCCTTCAAATTGAACACAAATATAATTTCAGAATGACTATATCACTAGGAATTTTCAGAAATATGAAATTAACTTTTAATTATTATAATGTACTTAATCACATGCTTCTAATACATTGCATAAGTTCAGTAGGGCTAAAAGTGTTCTGCTGATTTTCAATTGTATTCAGTGTATCTTAGTGCAGTGTCCAACAATAGTCAGCCAACACTGATGGATTCCAGTTGCCCTGATACTGTTTTTCCATTGGGCAATGTCCTTGTGAAACTTTTCACTGTATTCATCACTGACTATCGAAATTTTTACGAAAGAAGTCCAAGTGTGAATGCAGAAATTGAATCTTCAATGACATGTTGCACTTCATGGTCTTGAATGCTATAAGAAGTTTGTCAACCATCTGAATTTAGTTTTGCTGTGTAGTTGCCAAGAAAATTCTCAACAATATTCTTGAATGCTTTCCAGGCAAATTTTCTGTGGCCCCAATAACAGATCTTTGAACCGCTTACCATTGACAATGTATCTGATCTGTGGACTAACTAAAATGCCTTCTTTAACCTTGGCAACATTTCTCAAATAACAAAAACCTTTACCTTCCTTGTTCATCGCTTTCCCAAAATTTTCCATCAGTCCAAATTTTATGTGAAGTAGAGGCAAAAATATCTTAGTTGGGTCGACAAGTGGTTCATGTGCCACATTTTTCTGTCCTGGGACCAAATTTTTTTGGATTGGGCATTTCTTTTTAATGTTATGTGACTCTCTTGCCCGGTTGTTCTGTTTGCATATGTAACAACAATACTTGGTATATCCAAGCTGCATTCCAGGCAGAAGAGCCACTGCTTTTAGATCTCTACAGATATTCCAGTTGTTCTTGGTATACTTGATTTGCTTCAACAACAGTTCATGTTTCATATGTTTCAAGTGTGCAGCATAGCCAAAAAATGCTGAAGTGTGTGTACATTGTCATTGTGTAAAAACAGAAGGTTGCTATAAAACAGTATGTGATAGGTTAAATTATGGGGTATTTTTTGTGATTAGCAGCCAAAATTTATAAGTTTTACCTAAAAATGTCCAGGAAGCAAAATCTTTGTTGTCCAGTGTTATTAATGGCCCATTACCATCCTTTACATAGTTTGCAGTACCCTAACATAGTAAATTAATTAATGTGATTTTCCTCATTTAAAAAAATAGGCTAGGCAAGAAATAAATATACCATATTTTAGTAATTACAGTGTGTGTGTGTGTGTGTGTGTGTGAATAATAGGATCTTATACTCATTAAAAAAATCTCATTGCAAATAAACAAAAGCTCCTAAATCAAAACACCTTTTAATGAATAAGAGGAGCTTACATGTGTTTTAGAATAGGAATTGGCAAATTCTGTTATTTTTTGTAAAAGCTTTTACAGAGAAGACAAATCTGTCAGTCAAGCAGTGCTGTCAGCCTTCAAAGTAGGCCAGGTCAGAAATCAGAATTTGGGACAACCACAGAAATACTATTTTATAGACTATAACAGAATCTTGAAAATGGTCAAGATTTCTTCTGCCTTCTCTTAAGCTTGGGTTTCTTTTTCATCCCCTCTTCTTTCCTAGGACTAAATTGACATTTACTTCTTGTATTTTTCTTCAAGATTATTTCCATATTCTTTTACACCAATTAGCCCATCAGAATTTGTCTCATCTCCCATACATGAAGAAGATACTTACAAGTTACTATGTAAACCAACCACTGACTCACTCCTCAGGCTCCCACTTGGCAACTCCTCAAGGTCATCAGACAAGTCTTGCCAGCACACAGTCAAATGAATCTGGAAAGTCCTCCCTTTTCTTCCTATTGCACAGTAACCAGTATCAGAAAGTCTATTATATTGGAGAGCACAGAGTTTTCTTCATCCTGGGATTCACTGTCTATTGATAGTGGGAACAGATCAAGAAGCAAAGTTTGTGCAGGAATTTCATATAGAACTAATGTATCAGTATGAGGCATGAACATCTGTTGTGTACTGTCACAATCTCTCAGATTCAGGTGGCCTTGAATTAGATACTCTAAATGACTCCTCTTAAATGTGGAATCCAGAATATATTCTGCATCATGGTCGTCTCCCCCAACTATCAGTATAGGATGGGAGAGGAACAGTTTCAGAAGTCAAGTATCAGGGGAGTTCAAATTCAGTTTTTTAGACGAGCAGGCATAAGGTACAAATTTAGTGGAAAGCAACACCAAATCCTCAACCCCTATCTCTGCACTTTTACGAGACCCACACCTGACCCCCTCATAAGACCCAGCATAAGACCTTCACCTGACCCCTTAAAAGACCCATCACTATAGCCTCACCTAACGTGACCTCCCATCATAAGATCTATTGACCACATGAAACCCTTATAAGCAGCAGAACATCAACACTGGCATTCACTAAATTCTGCTGAAGATGTAATCTAGCCTGGTAATGAAACGTTCGTAAACCAACCCACAAGGTCAGAAATCGAACCGCCACACTCATTATTTCACACTCTGGCATACAGTTGAAACCGCAGTTTATATTCTGCTGTAATCTTGTTTCAGCTTGCAAATTATTAATTTGTTGCCTGATTGTCAAATGCAATTCAACATTTGCAAGACATTTTGGTAATTATCATTAATGGATCATTGTCTTTGATGCAGGCCATAGCCCACTTGACTACTACTCCTTTCAGTGACCTTGAAAGTTATCTGGAATGATTTGTAGAAAATCTTGCTGGCTGACTCGCCATAAATAATTCATGTGGAGGAGAGAAGCTTAGAAATTGATCCTGGGCTCCCTCAAACTTCTCTGGTAAACTTCCATGAAATTGAAGGGGTATTTGGTTGACCTGCAGTCTGTTAAAATGCTCTTGAATGAGACAAACCTTGTTCAATTGCTCTGATAGTCTTGCATAGCATTGTGTAGATTTGCCATTTGTATATCTATTCGCAGTGGGTCTCCAAGTATCTGCTACTGTCTGCACGATCACAGAGTTCAGTGCCTCTCTGATTAAAGAGCAGTGAAACTTTAAGCCTTTCAAGGTATGCCATGTCAAGAATCAAACCTCTCACTTCACCTCAGTTGTAATTCACTTTGCAGAGTGGTTAGGACAGATGGTCAGGAGCTTTCATAAGAATTTTATTCCCTCCAGGCATGATAACACGGGTGAAAGAAAAGAGTTTGTTTTACTGAATCTTGTGACTAATTATTCAGTATCAATAGAAGAGAATATTTGTGGCTCAAGGTTGAATTATGGGATCTTTGATTTTCTCTAAGTTTGGTTGTTTTCTTGCAGACATGTCATTACCTAACTAGTTGATATCATCACTGCTAGTAAGGAGTGGGGCTTGCTTTCATTTTACTGTATATATTAGTGGCTTACTAGTGTTGGTGGGAGTGATCTTAGTGGTTCCTTGATTGGGCTATTGTTTACTGTTAGCTTGTTTGGTAGTTCCTTGTTTGGGATTTTGCTTGCTTTTTTATTGTTGGTCTAATGTTAATCTTAGTATTTATCACTGTTCATTTGGATGTTGATCACTGGTTGAGGAGGTATTTTGGTCTCTTTGTTTCCTTTTTGGCTTTTTTATTGTTTCTTTTTAGTGGTGTGTAGATGTTACATACCTCTATGTGCTTGTTGATGGCCAATTTGTCTGAGTGCCAGGTTTCCAATAATTCTCTAGCATTTTTGGAGTTTTGGAGGAATACGGCATGAGGGGAGAGCAAAAACAACACAGATACTGTTCTGTCTTCATTACACAAAAGAAAATGCCTCCTATGATCACTGGTGACAAAATAGTTAGAATGAATTGCAGAAGTGATATGCTCCATGCTTTTCCTTAGTCAGTAGCTTCTTTTGCTGCAGAATCCTCCTTATCACCATTCTATTTAAATCCAATTCTTGAAGTTCAGGAAATACATTCAGTGACATATAATGTTAGCTGTCTTGAAAATCTTGACGTTTAACATTGCACAATTATTTCTCCCAATTTTTGTCCCTGTGCTTTAATTTTCTCAACTACATCCTCCATATTGGTTAATAAAAAAAGCAGCTGATTTGTGTTTGTGTGCACATGTGTGATTCATTCTCTGAAGAAAAAAGTTGTCAAAAAGACAAGTTAGGAATTTCCTAGAAACTCTGTGCTTGGCAAGGTTGTTTTTCAACAGATGTCGGAATAAAGTTTGGCTTTTATCACTTACTGAAGAACTGCATTTTCATATTGGAAATATCCTATTATATTTTTCTTTGGCTGGGCAAATAATAGTACAGGTTATTTAACATTCAAAATTATAACTGACCTCCCCACAAGCTACTTATGACCCCATTTCAAAATTGTGATGGCTGCAACAGGCCTGCAGTTGTTTGCCCTTATGACCCACCACACGGTTGCTGCAGCACCCTCCTGCCTCTCTCCTCCCCTCCCCTCCCATCTCACCAGAAGCTTACAGCATTTGGGCCTTCTTCCCACATGCCCATCACACCCCAAACTTACCTTCTGAAGCACTCCAGATCTCATGGAAGGTGGGCAAGCCATGTGTCCCTAGGCTGTGGAGTGTGACCGGAACAGACACCATTTGTGGACAGGACAAAAAGGTGGCCGCACAAAGAATAAGTCATCCTAGCGCTCCAGAAAGGCTTAGAGCTCTTCAAAAGGTAACATGTGAGGAGGGTGTTCTTCCTTATGGGCTGAGAATCATTTTACATTTCACTGGGGAGAGCAGGAATGGAAGGTTGTTAGGCAATACATTTCACCTAACGACTGCTGCGAAATGCAACTGTAATGGGCAGGCTCCATTACAATTGGATCTCAAGGACTACCTGTATAGTAAACTAAAACAGTTTTGGCTTTACTTTTTTTCCCCACTTATTTTAATTCAAATATATAGTCTACAACAGTGGCCCCCAACCCTTTGGCACCAAGGACTGGTTCTATGGAGAAAGGTTTTTCCCGGATTGGAGGGTGCATGATTTTATGTGCTGCTTGCATCATGGGGTTAAGGTTTTGCTAGTTTGAGCGGCCAAGGTGCTGGCATGTTGCGGATCTGTGCCAGTCCATGGACTGAGGATTGGGGACTCCTGTTCTATAATATTCCATTCATTTGAATTTGTTACTATGTAGATATGCTTTTGTTTAACATACATTACAAATTCTGCCTTTAAACTTTCCCTTTGAGCAAATCATATCTTTGAATTGCAGTATTCCGGGCATGGAAATTATCTTAGCTATAACCAGGCCACTGTTATATTTTTAAAATTATATTTCTATAAATATAATGTTATAATAAACTTAATAAATGTATAATAAACTTAATATTTATTAAGAGTTCAGACTCATCCTGTTTATTTCCTATGCTCAATATAAACAATAAGTGTCATAAAGCTTGTCCAATAATGCTCTTCCTGATCTTTTATTGAATAGTTTAATAGGCCTGTTACAGCAGCTGTTTCACTTCCTGAAATAGTGTACAAGTATTTACCTGAGGTTATTATTTCATGGTTTTTATCTTCCGTGAGGCTCAAGATCTAGCTTCCCATTCTGATTGAGGCTCAGATTATTGCCAGTTATTACCAGTTCTTTTAAAGTACAACCCATTTTGTAACAACACCAGTCATGCAGATAACTTGGAAATGGTCCCAGAAACTTTAGAAGAATGTTTGGTGAAAGAAGTGTATATTTCTGCCCACTTTGGTACATGGAAGCGAGAGTTGGGTACATCGAGTAAAACATAAAAGTGAATTGAAACTATGGGGGTAGATTATCTCAGAAGTATGTATGATGAAACAGATAAGATCAAGAACGAATGGGTGATGAAGAAATGTGGATTGAATGCAAAAATGTGTGACTGGTATATAAAAAACATAATAGGTCTTCTAGTCCAATCTTCTGCTTAGGCAGGAGACTCTATACTAGTGATGGTGAATCTTTTTGGCACCGAGTGCCCAATCCGGAGCGTGCGTATGCACGCCGGAGTACCGGAAACCAGAAGAGCAGCTGGCGACAGTGCGTGTGGCCACAAAGAGGGCTCTGTGTGCCACCTCTGGCATGCGTGCCATAGGTTCACCATCATGGCCCTATACCATTCTGAACAAATGGCTGACCAATCTCTTCTTGAAAACCTCCAGTGATGTAGCACAAAAATGTACATTCATTTGGGAAGAAATGCCATTCATTTGGGAAGAAATGTCAGAAGAAGACTGCTCTTCTAAAAGTGGAGCCAATGACCTCAGAGGAATGAAGAGCTGGCAAGTAGACTGGCTCTTCGTAATTCTCCCTGGATAAGGAGAGGACTTGAGTTTGCCCAGAAGTGCTCCAGACAATTGTTCCTCATGATGAGACTGCAGGACAAAAATCTGCAATAGGTTTAATGCTCTGCGTGATGAGGGAGCAATCATCTTTCTCAAATGGGCAAGCACCTTCAAAGTACCTTCAAAAAGACAATAGGTTCACATACCTCTTTTCTAATCACTTTTGGAAGTTGCTTTGAATCAATGTTTTATAGCACTAGATGAGTTTTATGTGTTTTATAGCATAGCTTGAGTTTCCTTTAGTCGTTTGTTTTATGGAAGAATCACGTGCAATCGTGTTACCACATTTAGCATAAAGACTTTTAAGAGTACAAAAATTTGCTTATCTGTTTTTAAACTATTTATCAATATTTATCACTTTTATATGATGTTTTCAGTCATCTCCCATTCCACATCTGATCAGTTCAAAGCCATTTCAGCATTACTATAATTTAGATGACCTCAGATTTTTCCTTGAGTACCTCGGCTACAAGGAAATTTAGTAGTAGCCCTGGAAGTGAAGTCTAGTGAAAGAGTTAGTTAATATTGCCAAAATAATATTTTATTTTAAAAAAAATATTTTTACATGTGCAAACATCCTCCATTTCCTTACTGCAGAATGTGCATAATTTTTTAATCATATAAGTTAAAAAATAGTTGCTTGAAAGAAGTGTTAATCCATTGTATTTCTGTGAAGATTGCTAGCCTAAACAACTAGATTATTTAGACTGCTGAAGCAATAAACTAACTTAACTTTATTTTTCTTTCAGCAGCTTCATGAAACTGTAAAAAGGAAACTTGATAATTCTGTTTCACCTCAAAATGGCGACCAGCCAAATGGCTTTGGGGACATATTTCCCGTGCCCAAGAAATTGTGTCATGATGATGGTCTTGGTGGGTTGAACGGCTCCTCCAATGGAATACCTCCTGTATCCCCTCTACATCAGCCTGACAGCAAACCTTCCAGTGGAGAAAATTTACAGCTTAATGGAAAACATTCCATAAGCCTAGATGGAATGAGCAAAAAGGATCTGCCAGATACTACACTTCAGTTGAATGGAAGCAGTGATGCTGATGACTCATTTGCTATGGTTATTAACAAAGAACTCAAACAAGAACCAGATGATCTTCCTTGTATGATTACGGGACCAGGAAGTTCGATATCACAAAACAATTTGATGTCTGATCTTAACCTTAATGACCAAGAGTGGGAGGAGCTAATGAATGAACTAAACAGGTCAATGCCTGATGAGGATATGAAAGACCTATTTACTGAAGACTTTGAGGAAAAGAAAGATGCTGATCCTTCAAATTCAACTGCACAAACTCCTTTACCACAAGATATCATTATAAAGACTGAATTTTCCCCGGCAGACTTTGAACAGGAACAGATAGGGTCTCCACAAGTCAGAACTACCTCTACTGGCACAACATTTATTGGTACATCTTCTATCCCTGTTACTGCTGCTTCTCCAGCAATTAGTAATTCTCAAACAATGTTTCAGCCTTCAAATCAGTCCATGCCTGAAAATCCCAACCAGTCAATAATGCAACCAGCAAGCCAGGCCCAAAATGTTCAGAGGCCTCTGTCTAATTCATTGTTATCTGGACAGACTACAGGGAGTGCCAAAGAGATGTCATCTGCTAAACAGCTACAGCAAATAGCTGCTAAGCAAAAGAGAGATCAATTGTTGCAGAACCAACAGCAGGTCCACCCATCCAATCAGATTTCTAGCTGGCAACAATCTGGACCTTCTCACAGTCCACTGGCTGTCTCATACACTATGGAAAATCCGACTAGCCCTTCTGTTTACCAGCAAGACTTCAGCAACCAAAAACTCCTGATACCCAATATGCCAAACAAGAGTTCTCCTAGAATAGGAAGTAATTATCATGGTGGAAATATGCTAAGCCATCAGCCAAGCAACATAAATCAGAATTCTGCATCTAATCAAAACTCTTTGCTAGATTATGGGAATACAAAACCTCTTTCACATTACAAAGAATGTGGGCAAGGAATCACAATACCCGGACAAAACAAGTCTTCTATGTTAGCATATCTTCAGCAACATCAGCAGCCTACACTGCCTCATATGAGCGATGAGCAGAGTGGGATATTTGTAATGAAGAAGTCTGGAAATATTGCTTATAGGCCTTTAGTACCACACAATCAGGTAAGTGTTTCTAGCAGCTGGTTGGGTGTAGTAAATGAGATAGGCTGAATAAGCTGAATAAACATACTAATTTCATATATATGCTGTAAATAGCCTTATAAGTTTCATTATAAGAGGATAATGGAATTACTAAAATCAGCCTTTCACTTCAAAAACAGCATGTTATACCTTGTCCTTTAAAAAAGTTTAATCTTTTAATGGAAAAAGTTACTTAAAATGCTTTCTCAGTATATAGTTTTTCGCTCTTCTTTCTGAATTGTTCTTTCAGGATTAGTATACAGTTCAAAATCTGTTAACCAAGATGCAATGTATATTAAGGAAATTTCTTTTTTTCTGATAGCTTTTTTTAAAATGAAGATTATTAGTCTTGTAGAAAACAAACTGAATTTTGACAGTTGATTATAGTTTTTATTAATTGTAAAACTCAATATATATGCTTTTTATTAATTGTGAAAAAACTCCATGGATATTACCATAATCCTACATGTCGTTAAATGTTATTGATGAAGCAAATGTTCAAGACCAAATGAAATTTAGGGCAGGGAAACTATTTGTTTCAATTGCTGTAAAATTTCATTAGATATCTACCTCTTGTCTACCTGAAGAATGAAGTGCTTGTGGTAATCAAGGAAATGTTGGAATAACATATCCGTGTTTACATCTCCTATTGAATGACACACTAACATACATATTGTTGTTATTATGCATTCATTGCATGTATACTTCTCGCATACCTCACTTTCCTGTTCTCCTATTGCTCCATGATAAGATAACAGAATGTATCTTATAATAATATATAACATAGGGAATTTATAATATAATAATATATAACATTTTACTAAATCTGATTAACAAAAGAAGAAATACACAAACACAGAGACATCCTTCATTGCCTCTTGCAATGAAATCTCTTTAGATTGCCTCTAGGTGGCAGCTCTTCTGTACAAGCCATTTCATTCACTTTGGCTCATTTCATTTAGAAACAAAGTTAAACTAGATTATACTTTTTCATGAATTGCTGTGTAGTAGTAAACACTGAAGAAGTTTTCCATTATTGTGGTCATTAAAAATGTGGAGATACTGCTTTTCTCAAGTGATGTCCTTGTTGCATAGCCAATATCTGTCTCTGCTTTTATAGGATCAAAATCATTCTGCTGGTGTTCCTCGCATTCCTGTTTCTGTTCCTGGCACTGGTGTAAATGTACAGCCTCCCAATGTTTCCATGGCTGGTAACCATGGTAATGCAGCTTATCTCAACAGTCAGCAGCAAGCAGCTGTAATGAAGCAGCACCAGATGCTACTAGATCATAAGCAGCAACAAAAGCAGTTGTTAATAGAACAACAGAAACAGTTTCTAATGGGACAGAGGCAACTTCTTGCTGAACAGGTAAAACATATTGCTGTCACAAAGATTGTGCCAATGTAGTGGAATATTCAGTACTTGATTATGTTAATCAGGTTGCATATTATGTTTACCACATGAGAGTAGCCTAGTACTGCTTATTACAAATTTTGTAGGATTCCCACCCACCCCTTAAACACATGCCCTTAATTCAGAAAGGATTAGGAAGACTTGCACTCAGACATCCTTGGGGATAGGTGCTCATTATTGTGAGCTGCCTTGACAATTGGTCTAAGCAGAAGGTTAGGGTAATGGTTACATGATCCCTCTTTCCATAATTTAGGGATGAGTATGGATTCTTATCTGGCCACAATTGCACATTTCTGCTGATAAAGGTAGTGTTAAGAAACCAAAGAAGAAACTTTAGGAGTGAACAGTTCAAAAACAGGTTAGGACCATGATGGCAAACCTATGGCACATGTGCCGGAGGTGGCATGCAGAGCCATCTCTCTGGGCTTGCGAGCCATTGCCCGTTGCTCTTTCGGGTTCTGGCATGCTGGCCAGATGGTCTTCACACGTGTGGGAGTGCCAGAAAAACGGAAGAGCAGCTGTCTGATGCACATGCGCGTGCCAGGAAGATGATCTTCTGGTTTCCAGCACACGCATGCGCACTGGCCACCTGGTCTTACGGTTTCTGGCGAGCATGCGTGCGCGAAGACCAGATCATCTTCCCAGCATGTGCATGCGCTCGGTGCCGAAAAGGTTCGCCAACACTGGGTTAGGACAACCCTAACAAGGGGCAGGAAGGGAAATGATTGAGAAGGGAATGGGACAATTCGCTACTGACAATTCACTTCTGCCAATTCACTGGTGCCAAGTTGTCACAGGACAAATCAACACAGCCAATTTGCCATGGGGACTAGTTGCCATGGGTAGCTGGAGGGAGAGCCAGTTGGGTGAGCAAGGAAATAGGCAGAACGCAGAGCGACGGACAGGGGCTTCTGGCCCGAGGGAAAGCTGGGCAGTTGGGTGAGAGCGGAGTGGCAGCCAGGGGCTTCCCCATTTTCACACACATATACCCTGCTACAGCTGCACCAGGGTCCTGGCCATTCAGAGTTTGGAACACTTGGCAGCAGCATCTGGGCCATTTGGTGACGGTAGAGGCCAGGTGTGTCCCATTTTCATACATCCCGCTGCCACTCCAAATGGCCCAAATAGTACCACCACCAAACTCCAAGAAGTTCAGGGCAGCGGCAGTATGGGTATATGTAAAAGTAGGAAGCGCCCAGTCACCACTGCTCTGCCCATCCATTCATCCACCCGGCCAGCTCTCCCTCTAGTGGGAAGCCTCTGGCTACTACTACCACCCTGCACTTTGCCAACCTGATCGCTCACACACCTGTCCAGCTCCTTCCAGGGAGAAGTCCTCAGCTGCCGCTCTGCTCTGCCCACCTGCTCTCTTGCCAGCTCTTTTTCTGGCTGCCCACAGCAAGTTGTCCCTGTGGCAAATTGGCTGTGTTGACTTGTCCTGAGACAACTTGGTGGCTGGCCGCACTGAGTTGTCCTAGACCCAAAGTGAACAGTTCACTGGCTAGAATGCTGAATAAGATTATCACAGATTATTGCTTTTATTGCAAAACCTGCTTGTTCTTCCTGATTTTTTAGATAGACAAGGAGAAACGTAAACAAAAAAGCAGATTGATTAAAATAAGACTGTTAGTTATTGAGAAAGATAGCCAGTACCTAATTGTAATCCCCATCATCTATCATTGCATTCAGAAAGAGCAAATACAAAGTAATAGACTATGTAGACAGTTCACAGTACCAAATATAGTCAACTACAGTATTAATCCTTCTGTTAAGCAGTTCTGTGCTTCTACTATGAAACCAGAGACTAATAAGTCTCATTTGAACATTGAGTGGAAAAAGAATGCTGGAGGAAGGCAGTGACAAACTACTAAGAGAACTGCATGGAGGAAGTTATTCCAAATGAAGCTTGACCCAAGGAATGTTTACACTAATTTCTTCACATTAAGTATAATGTCACATAAAGTATTTTTTTTCTCAGAACATTTTCTGATCCCTTTTGTTTTGCATGTTTTAAAGAGCACACATTACCTTTTATATATAAAGTATATTTTATTTTCTAAAGTTGGTGTTATATTACAATCAAAGCAGTGGTTGATTGGTTCAATAATAAAACTTCATATCTGATGCTTTGTGTGGAGAAACATTCTTCTGATAACCTGGCTTTCCATTTTAGGAGAAACAAAGGCATCATCAGGAGCAACAACTCCAGAGGCATTTGACACGACCACCTCCTCAGTACCAAGATCAGACACAAAACACATATCAACAACAAGTTGGCCAGTTCCCAGGTAAAGGGGATGTGGGGTTGAAATATGAAGGACTAGTATGGACATGAATTATATTTAAAATGCTCTTTTGTAGTCAAAATATAATCTGATACTATTATTTTATTTATTAAATACATGTGCTATTAAAATGTGTGATTCCTAATGATTGACAACAGCTACAAAATAGACGGTTAAAATATCCACAATAAAATGCCGATTAATTGTTCAAGTTAATAAAATCATATAACAGCTCTGACAACATGACATTCACCCCAATGCCCTCCAAGATAATTAGATTTTAATTAGCTTCCAAAAAGCTGTTCCCAAGTGAGTCAATCTTTTATCAAAGGACACAAGATAGTTCTATTGTTCTCTTTCCCACAACCCCACCCCACCCACCCACAATATCAACATATTCTCCTGAGAAAGATGTCTTGGATGAATCAAGGAGCTACATTTTCTGGTTGGAGGAGATGATCCTGAAGGTACCTAGATGTCAAATCATAAAGGGCAGAGCTTCATACCTTAAAAGTATGGTTTAGCATTGTTCTTGGAAATCTGGCAACCAGTATAGTTTTTGCAAACTTGGTTTAATGTATTTATTGTGCTAAAATGCTTGCCAGTATGCAAGCCATTAAAGATGGGTCAACTGGAGTTTCAAAGGGTTTGAAGGCAGTCCCATGTAATGTGCATTGTCCTCTTATAAGTAAGCAGTGTTGAGGGCAGCCGTTGTAAGAAAGTTTTGTGTTCCAGTTCAGTCTATAATGGGAACACTAATGGAGTTTGAAGAAAAGAACTTCTGATCATGACTTTTTCAATAGGTGCTACCCACCCAAAAAGTTCCAAGAAAATCATCCAAACATGGGCTTGCTCTGCAGGGGCATCTCTACCATTAGAGGTGGCAGAGAGCCATGGTGAACAAATAGCAATGTTGCCTTCTTTGGGTTCAATTTAAGCTTATTTTCTTTTATCCAGGGTCTTAACAGCCTCATTGGCAGGCCCCCAGTGGCAGTAAATAATGACCATATTGCTGATACCTTACACCAAGTGACCAGATAACCTGTCTTTAACATTACATAGATTTTAAATAGCGAAGTAGAGGGAATCAAACTCTACACCATCCCACATAGGAGTAGCCACTGGATCAATTACTCTTCTCCCTCAATCACCAACTGGAAGTGCAAGTTCTTACTCAGGAAGATTTAGAATCCCTCCAAAACAGAACCTCCCATTTTTGCATGTAATCCAAAAGGATCCCCTGGCCCTAAAGATTATCTATCACAGTGCCAAAGGCCATTCAGTAATTAGTCCAGACCTGAACCCTGACTTTTCCTGTACGGTGCCTCAAGACTCCAGGCATGGGTATCACTCTTGTCCTATAGCTCTATAGACTGGGTCTAAACTGAAGACACGTCCTCTGCTGACGCTTCCCAGTTTCAACTCAGTCTGTAGCTCTGGATAGATGTGGCAGAGTGAGCTCTGCCAAAAAACAGCTTTTGATTCAGCAGTAATTTGGAAGTGCAAGGAAGAGAGGAAGAAAATTATAGCATGAAGAGCCCTAGGTTTGAGCCCGCTGTAATTGGAGGCTTGGTATTGCAGGAAAGGAAGGCTGGAAAAGGCTCTACTAACTGTGGCAGCCATTTTCGGTGGCCTGCATGAAGAGCCAGTGGCTCAAGCCCATAACGAGGGAGGTTTGGAAGGCGTCGCTGGAAGGAAAGATTGCTAACGGCGCATTTTGACTCCTCGTGGCTGCCAGCACCATTGGGTGCGTTCTGGAGGCTCGGGCGGCCTTTTTTTCTTGTTGGCGCAAAACGGCAAAGAAGCCAGGTGCCATTTTGAAAGTGGAGTAACATGGGGGGCAGTAAGGCAGGAAGCTTAAAAAAAAAGAAAAGAAAGAGAAAAAGAGAGCTGACTAGTAGACTAGGTATTACACAGTGTCTGCAGTGTTTTCATGTGCACAGAGAGATGGTTGAAAGAGCTCAAGCAAGCAAAGCTAGCAGTCGCAGCTCTAAGCATGGATCCTCTAGATATAAGAGTGGGGCCAGGGGAGTAGCAATCACGACAAGATCCAATGCTGTTCCCAAAAAGAAGCCTTCTAAGGCCCAGGAGAAGGTGGAGCAAAGGCTTCAAAGGGCCTTGGAGAAGCAGATGGAAAAGGGGGCAAAAGCAGCAGAGAAAAGGAAGCACCTAAGCCCCTTTGTAGAAGAGGATGTTAGGGCTGGACCTGCTTTCAGCCAGATATTGGAGTCTGATAATCTCAGTGCTGCAGGAGACTTGATTATGCAGGAGGAGCCGGGTTCAGTCTCTATCCCAGATCCTGGGCCATCTACAAGTGGCATTTGGCATCCAGAAGGGCCTTACACCTTTACCACAGGAGAGAGGGGTGGCAAGTCAGAGAAGGCATCCATCCGAGGCTACCTTCACTCCCACGGTGGTGGGGCTCCCTCCACTGGGGGAAGGTGACACAGAAATGCCTCCTTTAGTCCAACAATGAATTTCTGAGGCAGTTAAGAGAGGTTTTGAAGCTGGCAGACAGCATTTCCTCCAAACAGCACCGATGGCATCGGAAATGCAGGTGCAGGAGAGTTCACCTCAGCATCTAAGGGAGTTGCCGAATTACCAGGTTTCCGGTTCTCCGGACTCTTCCTCGAGGAGTGAAGATTCGGTTTCAGAGGAAGAGGGCCTGATTGATCAGGAGTTATCAGAAGATGAGGGTATGGCACCTGAACAACCTAGCTTCAAAGTGTGGTTCCGGCCTCATTTGTTTAAGGCACTGCTTTTTAAGGCTAAGATTTCAACCCGACTGGGGACGGACTCATCAAAGCCTGAGGCTTCTCAGGAGCTTGCAGATCCCTCTGATCTCCTGTTTTCAGAACCCATGGCTGAAACAGAGGCCATTCCAGCGCCAAGATTATTTTTGGACGTAATTCAGAGGCAGTGGGTTTCTCCTGGGGTTTATCCCAATCCCATGTCCTTTGACAAAAAAATCTACAATGTCACCCTGGATCTCATTGAGCTTCTACAGATTCCAGAGGTAGATGAGCCTGTGATGGCGTTGGCATCCTCCTCAGCTTCTCTCTGATGCGGAGGACGTGCTTAAACCAGACGAGAAGAAGGTGGAGCTTATGCTTCGCAAGGTCCACCAAGTGGGTGGTCAAGTCTGCCACAGCCGCTTCATTTTTCACCAGAGTGTCATTGCTTTGGTTGAAGCAGATGCAGGAAAGAGTCCATAGATCAGGTCTATCCCTAGAATTTACCTCCATCCCGTCCCCCAAAATTTTTTATCCTTTGTCCCGTCTCCAGAGACATGAACAAGAGGAAGAGCATGGAAGCCGCCGTCCAGCATTTGCTGGATATACAGGCCGTGGAAGTGGTCCCAGTCGATCAGGAGGGACAAGGTTATTATTCCATGCTGTTCGTGATTCAGAAAGCCTCAGGGCGGGGGGGTGTTGAGACCAATTCTCAATCTCAGAGGCCTCAACAAATACTTACGGTACCGGAGGTTCAAGTTGCATTCTCTACGATCGATTTTGGAGAATGTCAGAGAAGGAGATTTCTTGACCTCCATCGACCTCACGGAGGCGTTTCTTCACATACCAATTTCACCTCTAGACAGAAAGTACTTGAGGTCTGTTACAACGGCAGACACCTGCAGTAGAGAGCCTTACCGTTTGGATCGGCATCAGCACCCAGGGTGTTCACCAAATTATTGGCAGTGCTAGGAGCCTTTCTCAGGACACTACCAGTCAGGATACAATGTTATCTTGACATATTAATACAGTATCTCTCAGACGAGCAGAGGAAGACCTGCGGGTCATGGTTTAGCTCTTGCAGAGCCATGGCTTTTCCATCAATGTGGAAAAGAGCCACTTCAAACTAGCTAGTTGCCTTTTACACCTAGGGGTGATAATAGTTACCTTATCAGGGCAGGTGTTTCTATCTCCAGATCGCCTGGAGAGCATTAGGACATTAGCAAGGCAGATCAGATCAGATTGGAAAAGAGAGCCCCCCCCCCACTTGCTGCCCACACTGCTCAGAAAGATGATACCATGTATAGGAATAGTTCCTTGGGCTAGGTTCCATGCTAGGCCATTACAGTAGTTCCTGCTCCCTTTCCAGAAAAAAGGCAAAGGCACATCACCGGTGAAAGTTAGGGTCCCAAGGGCGGTCCTGAGATCGCTCCTCTGGTGGACTTGTATGAACAAGGGTTGCGTGTACAGGGATTGGGGAGCCCATTTCCAGAATCTGGTGGCCCAAGGGAGGTGGACACAGAGAGGCTTTCATCAAAAGATCAATTGGTTTGAGCTGAAGGCAGCTCACCTGGCCCTGAGAGAATTCAAGGAGCAGATTGCCGGACAGCATGTCCTTCTCCTCACCGACAATGTGGCGGCTAAGACACACATCAGCAGGCAAGGGGGCACGTACTCCAAGGTGCTCATGAAGGAGGCAGAGAGACTTTGTCACTGGGTGGAAAATAACATGCTTTCCATAAGGGTTGAGCACATCTCAGGGGTGAAGAATGTATGGGCAGACTGGTTGAGCACGGCCACCATTGACCATTTGGAGTGGTGTCTGCACCCGGACTTATTCCAGGAAATATTAAATCAGTTTGGCCCTCCAATATTAGATCTTTTTGCTTCCCCAGCAAACAGCCAGCTGCTTCTTCTTGAGGTTTCCGGCGCAGGGGGCGGAGGGAATTGATGACCTTCGTTGTCTGTGGCCTCAAGGGCTTCTTTATGCCTTCCCACCACTGGCCTTGATTCCACAGATGTTCAGGAGGATGTTAGCCGAGAGGGAGGAGATGATACTGGTAGCACCACACTGGCCCAAGCAGATCTGGTCAGCCTGTCAATTGCCAGGCCATGGAAGATTCCTCCGGACAAAGTCTCCCTCAGCCAGGGGCCCTTATCCCATTTAGAACCACAGTGGCTCCATTTGGCTGTGTGGCGCTTGAGTAGAGACTTCTGATGGAGTGAAATTTCTCCACCAGTGTCATACAGACCATCCAGGCTGCCAGACGACTATCCACTACTCGGATTTACAACGCTACGTGGGGGATTTTTTGTAGGTGGTGTACGGGCGTAACTTGGAGTCCACCACAGTATCAGTTCCTCAATTGCTTGATTTCCTTCAGGAAGGCCTGGATAAGGGGTTAGCTCCGACCACTCATCGGAGGCAGGTAGCGGCCTTAGCATCAATTTTATCCTGTGGGAATCTAGAATCCATAGCTAGTGCACCACCTGGAGGTGCGGAGATTCTTTAAGGGAGCCACCAATTTAAGGCCACTGGTGGCTCATAGATATCCCACCAGGGATCTCACCAAGATGCTGCAGGCCCTCATCAGCGCATCCTTTGAACCCCTAAGAACTACCCACCTAAAATTTCTCACTTACAAGATGGTGTTTTTAGTGGCCATAAGGATATCGGAGTTGGCCGCTCTTTCTGTAAGGGAGGATTTATGCATCTTCCACGCTGATAGAGTAGTATTGAGACTGAACTCCGCTTTTATGCCCAAGGTCAACTCTCTATTTCATAGAGCGCAGAAGTTGATTTTTCCAGATTTTTGTCCCAATCCATCTCACTCCAGAGAAAGGGAGTGGCACATGCTAGATGTGAGGAGGGCCTTGCATATCTATATAAAGTGGACACAGATATTCAGGAAGTCTGAGGCACTTTTTCTATCATTCCAACCGGCTATGATGGGAAAGAAAGTTACAGCATCTACAGTAGACAGGTGGCTTCACACAACCATTTCCAATGCATGTGACTTGCAGGCCCTTCCGAGACCCAAGGCGCTCACAGCACATTCTACCAGGAGTGCTGCCACAATGGCAGCCTGGGCGACACAGGCTTCGGTGGAGGACATTTGTCGTGTGGTGACCTAGTCTTTGCCATCGCCTTTCATTCAGCACTACTGACTGGATTCATTTGCCTGGATTCATTTGCCTGGATTCAAAAGGCAGCTTTTGGCAGGAGAGTTCTTCAGTGAGTACTGGGAACGACCGGTGAGCAGGACCAGATAGGTACCCTCCCATGAGGACAGCCAGCTTTGGTATGTCCCGTGCCTGGAGTCTTGAGGCACCATACAGAAAAAGGGGCGTTGGTCTTACATGATATGCCCATTTTCTGTCGGTGCTGAGAGACTCCAGCCCCAACCTAAGTAGGGTCTGGTCCGGGGTATACTTGGGATGTCGTTGCAGGTAGTACGTCATGAGACATTGCTGTAACATCATTGAAACTGGGAAACGTCAGCCGAGGGCTTGTGTTCAGTTTAGACCCAGTCTATAGAGCTATAGGACAAGAGTGATACCCATGCCTGGAGTCTTTCAGCACCGACAGAAACTGGGTGTATCAGGTAGGACCAATGCCCCTTCTGCAGCTGGATCTCCATCACTCACTTAATAACCCAAAAGGGAAGGTTAAAAACTAGGTGATAGTTTTTAACTATCCAGGGATCCAGGGAGAGCTTGAGTAAGGGGCACACCACCTTTCAAGGCCTCTGCCAGATTCAAGTTGTCATATCTCCTTCCCCCAGAGGGCAAGAATCAAGTAAATGTCATGCTTTTAAATTCTTAAGGTTTTAAAAGCAGCATTCACAAAACTAACAAATCCTTTATATTGCAGCATGTGTGAATAAAGAATGTTACATTGTTTGGGACACTGTTAATATTTCTGTAATAATAACTGATTCTCTCCTTGTTAGCACACAAGATATTGGTTTAGACAAACATTTCATATTGAGGCTCTTTGGAATAATTATAGTTGTCATACTGCTGTTTGTTTTCTAAGAATTTTAAAGCTGTGTTCATTTGTCTAAGTTAACTTTTCAGTGTGAAATAGCACACTGCATGAAACAGAGTATCTTTATATAAGTATACATCCTTCTACATCAGGGCTGTCAAACTTGCAGCCTGCGGGTTGGATGCATCATGCCCTGACCACGCCCATGCCTGGTTTAGCAAAGGGGGAAAAGTCTTGATATGTCACATGATGACACCATGATGATGCGAGTTTGACACTCCTATTCTACATGAAAAGTACTTTTGAAATCATCTTTTGAATAAAGAAAATGCACTATTACTATCTCTCTCTTTGCCCTTGTTTAATAGTTTTAAACAAACATGTACTAACAGAAGATTTGTGACATATCTCACATTTTGCTTGCTAACCTCTCTGTTTCCTAGCTCTAGACTAAGTATTAGATTCATAATTTAATGTATTAATTTGTAATAGAAAAAGTCCTGATCTCAGTGCTGCTTCATTCTCCATTGAAAAAATGCCTCTATCAGTGTCCCAGCAAGCATTGTCCAATACAGCTAGTTCTCATTTATCGATGATAATTGGAACCAGGAATTCTGTTGCTAAATGATGCAATCATAAGGCATGACATCATACAACCACTATGAGTTACAGTGGCAGTTTTGGCAATCTCAGCTGCCATCAAGTAACTCTCACATGGTCACAGCATCCCATGATCAATGATTGTCATTTGCAACCTCCTATCAACTTCCCCATTGATTTACTTGTAAGAAGCTAGCAAAGAAAGCTACAAATGGTGATCACATGACCACAGAATGCTGCAACATCACAATTGGTTGCTGAGCACCCAAATTGCAAACGTGATCATGAAGACGCTGCAATGATCACAACTTGAGGTCCAGTCATAAGTTCAATACCATCATTGTTTTGAATAGTTGCTAAACAAGTCATTCAACAAGGAATCTCTGTAATATTGTTTTGCATATTTAATCATTAAAGATATTCCTGCTTTTTTGCAGAAGTGTGTGTGTGTATTTCATAGGTAGAATAACCACAGGTTGTACAAGCTGGAAGTGATTTACAGAACTCCTTTTTAACTCTACAATTCCTATTCCCCATATGCCATGTGAATCCTTTTCCATAGAATTGGAACTCCTCTGAATAGTTATAGATGAAATATAAATGCATGAAATGAATAGTAAAATTATTCCTGCTCCCTAGTGTGGCTTTTGGTTTTTAGAGAGTGGGGTAGAGGATAACTAGATGGTTCTTCTGTGTACTCTATCATCAGCTGCAGTCCTTCTTATCTTAAGTAACTAAGACTGGTTAACACAGCTGCTTTTTCACCATGAGCACATCTTTTAAACAGCTTTTGAAATTCTCATTATTGCAACAACTGCTACAATTACAAAAAGCATTGGAGCAATATATAGCATTGGAGCATTCCTACATATATATGTGTTTAAGGATGGCTTATAGTGATTTGGCCCACATATGCAGTGTAGATTAATCTTCTATCTGAAACAGATTTAAACAGCATGCCCATCTAACTAGTTGGAACAGAAATCAACATTGTTAAGTAGTTGTATCTTTGTACAATATATTCCAGATTAATCAGTTGCATTTAAAACAGTAGATTTTATGAAAAGTCATGTTTTTTGAGATGTGTATGACACATAAAGCATGCCATTATGATAGAAGGAAAGATATGCTCAGTAAAGCTACCTTTGTTTAATATTTGACTTCTTGCCTTAGCCTCCAGAGTCACACAAAACATTTAAAGGAGGCTATTCAGAAGGCTGGCAGGAAGAAGAAAATAACCTTCCTAAATCCCATCCCACTAGAATTTTTCAGGATCTAAGCCAGCAAGCCCTAAATATAGCTAGAAACTACTGTATTGCACGTTACATATATAAAATGTTGCATCAAATATTCTGAGAATGTTTGGATTGATTTTTAAAATCACTAACGTTGGTAATCTTATATTACAGGCTCATCTCCATCAATGACAGGGGTAAATAATTTAGGCCAGTCCAACTCCAGCAGTCCCCGAGTGTTTTCTCAGAATCAGAACATGATTCAGATTGGAACAGGGCACAATTCTGTCTCATCAAGCAGTAATCCGCAAGATCGAGCGGTTAATCAATATACTGGTCTGCAGAATATTCAGCGAAGTAATTTATACAGCATGGCATCTGGTATGACCCAAATGGTTCAACAACATGCAAATCCAACTGCCACTGGTCAGCCACAGATGCAAAGACAACCCAATTTGGCTCAGGGCACTGCTCTTCCTGCTGGATACGGACAGAACACACTAGGAAATTCAGGCATTTCTCACCAACATAATAAAGGAGCACTAAATGCTACATTATCCAAGCCTCAGATGGCAAGAATGCCAGCAATTGGGCCCCAAAATTCATCTTGGCAGCATCAAGGTATATCAAATATGAACAATCCGGCTCAACGAAATAATGGTTTAGCGACGTTTACTGCCAGTTCCACGTTCCATATGCAGCAGACTCACTTAAAGTTGCCCAGTCAACAGTTTGCCCAAGGAATGCCTCAGGTAAGCCTCAACACCAGCAGGACAATAGCACCCATGAATTCAGCTGTCTCTGGACAGATACTGCCACCGTTAGGAGCCCAGCAGCGGACAAACCCTCCTACTCAACAGCCAGTCCAGTCACAACAGGTCTTACCAGGCATGAGTCAAACTGTCCCAGATCTGACTTTCAGCCAGAATCAGAATCAGCAGCTGTCCAGCAGAACCAACCTACACTGTACTCAAGGTTATCCTGTGAGGACAGCTAATCAGGAATTGCCTTTTGCCTACAGTAACCCATCTGGAGGTAATGGACTACAGAACTTAACTGGGGATACAGACCTCATAGACACTTTATTGAAAAATAGGACTTCAGAAGAGTGGATGAATGATTTGGATGAATTATTAGGGAATCACTGAAATGAGATTTGTTTTTTTCTTCTTCCCTGAGTCATTTTTTAAAATTACAAATTATCTTTGGACCAAATACCTGTGTCATTGAAAACTCACAGGCTCTAGTGGGAATGTATTGGAGTTGCTTCTTTCTGGGTCTAAGAACATAAAGATGCACCGGCTTGCTAGGAAAAAATGTCATTTCTGTAGTGTGTCTGGAACACAACATATGCAAACAGTTTGGTGCGTACCCCAAACAGCCCAGCAAAAATGCAACTTTTTTTCCAGTGTTTTACATTTGAAGACTTAAATGTGAACCCATGCAGTTGCAGTGCAGAAAGTAAGCCAGCAAGGGATAGGCTGTAAGTATTCAGTGTTAAGGTATTCTTTCCTACAGGTAGTACTTGATAGATTTCATTATCTTAATTTGTATCTCTAAATAGTAAAAAGTGCCACCTTGCCACCATTTTCAAGGAAAATGTGTACAGCCCTTGTTCTTTTCTGGAATCCTCCTTAGTTTAGAGAGGGTAATCTTCTAATCAATGTGTGCCAACATTCTTAGCAAACAAGATATAAGAATTCACAATAACTGATAATGGGTTTACTTACTGGAGATCCTTAACTATTACAACATTTCCAGCAGCAGGTTGCTGTAGATCTAAACTGGGGAACCTGGTCTTAATTGGCTTATGGCTTACTGAACTAAGCAATTTGCACTCTGCTATGGGGGGGGGGGGGGGGCAGGAGGGAGTTCTATCTTTTTTAGTTATTTTTTAATTGGAGAAACAGACTTAAAGTCAAGTGTGTGCACTTTTTCTATCTCCTTTGCTGCATTCATTAAAATTGGATTGATCACACCTCATTTCTCTGTTTGATTCAGAGGGCATTTATACTTAGCAGTGTTTCTGTTGCCACGTGCATACTGTACTATGTGGATAGGATGATTTAGTCTTTGTCAACCAGGTGAAGCAAGTTTTATGCCTTGGAGTTACTGACTGAAAACTTTGCAATAATGGCACAGGAAGATGGGGGCACACTATACTTTTTTAAAAAATTGAAGAATTTTAAGACCCTTGGGGAAAATGGTGATTGAAGCTCTTTAGAAATATAAAGACAAATCTCCAATGAAATAAATGCTGCTAATTCATCATGTTCCATGGAGATACTTTCCTGGATGTGTAAAATTAGTTCTTTTATGGCAAGGAAAAGATAATTATTTTTAACGTGTTACCAAAAAGAATTTCTGCTTGCCAACAAACCACCTTTTGCCTTAACCTTTAGTTATAAAGGTAATCAATTTGAAAGTTGTTTTAGATACATAGATACCTCTCTGTTCCTTCTCGGGGTTTTGTTTTGTTCTTTATTGAACACGGCTATTTACCTCCTGTTATAAGGATTCTTAATTTACTTCATAACATTTGCAACTGAAAATCATAGAATTTCCTTTGCCTCAGATACGTTCAGGAGAGTTTACAGAGATATTTGAATCTGGGATATTTTGGACAGGGGAACAGTGAAGAGATTAAAAAGATGAACAATAGGAAAATATTTTACTGTATCTGCAGTGTTCCTCTCAAATGTGCACTTTGGAAAACAATCTGCTTTAACACTACTTTTAATTTAATTTTCCCGTTCCTTTCATTGTATATGGTTGCCATCCATGATCAAGATAAGTATGCCGCGCTAAAGAGACATTTCTGTTTTGGTGGATAATTGATAGAGGATAATGGTGAAAACTGCATGTTAATGAATGGTTCCACTACTGATATGTCCAAACTGAAGCAAATTGCATTGAGTGTATATTTTTAAAATGTCATTTTATAATAAGAGTTGCTTAATTTAATAATTAAAATATAGGTGTCACTATATTGTAAGTAAATTAGATTAGAGTTAAATTTACTAATCTTTTCCATAAATCAGCAATTGAGTTAATTTTTTTCAGTGAATTCAATTCAATCAAAGATTTGATCCAAAATGAATGTCAGCTGGAAAATATTGTAATCTTTGTAGCTGCTTTTTTTGACCATGGAAAAATTATTGGAGTCTGGGAGGAAGAGATTTGAAATGGAGATAAAGTATATTTGTTATGTGTTTTGGTAATCTTGCACCAGTGTGCCTTCCTTTTGTTTGTGGAGGTACTTGGGGCCTCCTAACTTCTTAATTATTTGAGTTCTTATTTCTTCTTTAGGTGCAGAAAAAAAATTACAAGTTTTATATCATTCTAGCTTAATTATCAGATAAAATTTTGGTCAGAAGAAAATGTAACAGACACTTTGTGTTTCAAGTGCTATAGGCAGATACCTCCTGTCTTTGTTTAGTTACATAAGATTTTATCAGCTGCAGCACATACAACTATGGATAAACCTCCTGTTGCTTTTTAGGTATCCTGGATTACAACTCCCCACACAGTTGCCCTGCTACTGGATTTATGAGAATTGTAATCTGGAACCTTTCAAGAGTAACAAATGCCTTCTGGTGAAATAAATTAGCTGGAAATAATTTTGGATTGACTGTGCCCTTTCAAAACTGAAAAAAATTAAAATTTTCTTAAAATTTAAGTCAAGTTGTATCTTCAACTTGATTTCAATTGTTGCTTTCAGTCGATACAAAACTGTTTCCGATTTGAAGATGTAGCATAATGTTAAAAGAGGTAAAATGTGCCGTGCAGTGATCCTTAAACACGGAAGCTAGCTGGGGCTAAGTGCAGGGCACTCCCATCAATCACTAGTAGCAGTTCATAATTGAATATCTGCACTTGTGCTTTCTATTTGCTGCAGCTTTAGAGCAATAAGACCCCCTCCCTGCCCTCAATTTGCCTGGCCTGTTGCCTCAGTTTTATTTATAGGCTGCAGTCCTGGGCTGGTGAAAAGGTGTGAAAACAAATCATACCTGTCCAAGATTCTCCCCCCCTCCCCCCCCCGCCTTCTAAACCACGGCAAAATGGAAAGGGTGCTCAGTTTTTCTATTCTACACATTTTCTTTGTGTAAATAAATGTTTACAGTTTTATATTAAAGACTGAATAAGAGTTAGATCTTCTGAGTGTATATTTTTTACTTTTTATAGATTTTAAAACTATAATTCTTTATATATATATATATATATATATGTTGGGGGCGGTTATACGTTTTACATTTGTTTAAATGGTGAACAGTTGAGATTTGATGCTAACCTTTTTTTTTTACATTAAGATGTATAGAGTCCATTAATCCCATTTTTTTTCTTTAACTACAATTATTGTGGCACACCAAAAACCTTTCACTTCTGTTATGTCATTATTAAAAAAATAAATATTTTGCTAGTGTACTGAACACATTGTTGTGGTTTTTTTTTAAAAAAATATATCCTGAGATGAATATAGTTTTCTATTATCTTTGGAACTGGTATGGATCTTGATCGTTTTTTTTCTTCTTCCTGCCAGAAGCCAATTCCATTCCATTCCATTCTATTTCTTGGCTGATCTGAAACTGAAAGATGCTGCAAGGCCAAATGCAGAGCACTGGCTTAAGGCTTCCATTTGTCATGTATGCATTTCCATGTCAACATTGCGTATATATTTTAAATATGCATTTTTATTTTTTAACACAGTGCTAGACAATGATTAATGCCAATTTCTTATATCTTTGGCCATGAAGATTAATGCAACTGTTTTGGAAAAGCCTTGTCTTGCTTTTTTTTAAAAAAAAAACAAACCCTGTACTTCAGAATGTAAGGGAGGGAAATAATCAGAAGATAACTATAAATGAGAACTGGTGGGGTTTTTTTTCTCGGAAACAGAAACTGGCTCTCATTTTAAACTTCAATTAATCTAGAATGCAGTAATTTGCCTTTTAGCTGGCACGTATTGCTATATGCATGTTATACCTGTGCTCTAAGCTCTGTGCTGGCTTCCTTTTAGACTCCAAATGCAATTCAATGTGCTGGCTATCATCTCTGAAATATAATAACATGGTTTGGCATCAGGGCATCTGCAGGACTCCCAACTGGAATCGTAAACCCAACTCAGATGTCCTGAAAAAAACTTGGTCTCCGATTTCTGCAAAGTATGGGCTGGAAGAGCTTTGGGACTGCTTCTCAGTAGCAAATGCCTGTATTGTGAATATCCACACACACACCCCTTACAAGTTAGGTTGCAGACCTAATACTCATTCTGACCTTCCTTCAGGACACTCCTGAAAATTAAGTATGCAGTACAGCTTGTACTGTACTTTCATCCATTATTTCCTGTTTCAAGCTGTGGAATAATGCTTTGCATCGAAACAATGAACAATACGTACTATTTCTTTTCTTTCTATTTAGACCATTTGTATAGCCACCCAACTCTGGACAGCACACAAAAGATTAAAAGCAAAAAACCATAACATAACATGCAAAATAACCCACATCCACATCTAAACTATTCCATTTTCAAACCATAAACAAAACAAATTCACCATCAGGGCTGGTTCAAACTCCCAAATCAAATACCTGAGGGAACTGCAGCTGAGCCTGGAAGGCATTGCCGCATCCATCCTTGTGCTCCTTGATCTCTTGGTGGCTTTGGATACTCTTGACCATAGTATCCTTCTGACCCAGGAATAACTTCCCATTTTGTATGTATTATGCATGCCAAGGGTCACAGAGAAAGTGGCCACTAAAAGGATGGCATCAAGGTGAATCAAGCTTTTTTTTAATCCATTGGAACATTTAAGGCTTAAAAAGCTACCAATAAAGGAGAATATTTGTAGTTTCAAATGAGGAGTCCTTGGTGTTTTCTGAGCTTGGTTATTTTCTTGCAGACATTTCATTACCCAAACTAGGTAACATCAGTGCTAGTAAGGAATGGGGTTTACTCTCAATTTATATTCTAGTGGCTTGCCCTCTCAATATTGGTGGGGATGGTCTCCGAGATTCTTTGATTGGACTGTTTGCTTGTTTGACAATTCCTTGATTGGGTATTGTTTATCTCTTGATTGTTGGTCTGAGGTAAATCTTGGTGTTACTCATCTGGGTGTTGATTACTGGTTAGGAGGTGTTTTGTTCTTTTTGTTCCTTTTTTGGCTTATCTCTTTTGCACAATATATATATATACATCTATATACTGTGCAAAAGAGATCATTAACAAGCCACAAAGGGAACAAAAAAACCATTAGAATATAAAATGAAAGCAAACGCCATTCCTTACTAGCACTGATAATGTTACCTAGTGTGGGTAATGAAATATCTGCAAGAAAACAACCAAGCTCAGAGAGCAACAAGGACCTCGCACTTAAAAAGATGTAAGGTATTTTATCCCTTTAACCCTCCCCAAAGGACTGTGAAACTGCTTATTTTGAGAAAGTATGACCACTGTATTATATTTTAATTAAAAGGAGTAAAGGAAGAAAGGAACAAACAAATGTGAAAAATCCCATGCTATACTGTTAATTTCATGAATTAATAACAAGTATTCCTTGCTTCTCCTTTCAGAAGAGAGTCAATTTAAATATTCATTAAATATTTGTTAATTATTAATTGCTACAAATGAACAATAGATTGTTTCTTCCAACGTACTAATATCTTAGATACAGCTTTTACTTGGAGCCATAACTTGCTCTTCATTTCCTAGAACTCCATTCAACTGGCTTCAGATGAAACTGAAAACATTTTAATTCGGACTTCACACTTGCTGGAGAAAAAACTCTGGATAACCACAGCTCCCTTTTCCTTTTCAGCTATTTTTACAGTGAGGTTCATTCTGGTTCATTTGCCTGCTCTGTGAAAACCACAAACCCAACATTCAGTCTCCAAATTGTTTATTTGTGAGGGTCTGCAGAGCCTCACACACAAAACACATTAGCAACATTTTCAAGGTGAAAGACTCCCTCTGGTAACCAAATACAAGCTACATCTACTTTACAGGAACAAAGGGACTCACATTAGAAACAGATAATTGGCTACAAGTAAAGTGTCCAGCAACTCTGTACTCAGATACATTTGAGTCATGGTAAAATAAGCATACATATTAGAAAAAATATGTACTACATTTAAAAAAATCTACCGTGCTATGTACTAGGCTGTGCAGAAACTTCTCCATTTTTCTCAATTCCCAGATGACAATTTACATAATTTATTTAACTTGCATAAAAAAATGATGTAAAAGTTTGTAATAATGCAATTGACAAATTATGTAAATAATGTCAGTTACAGACATTTTCACTTATGGACATTCTTGTTCAAACTTTTTCCTCTCACCTTGTCTGTAAAACCAAGATTTTATGGCATTGATCAATTCCATATATTAAGGATATACCTTGAGAAAAATATAAGTATCTTTAACAACTTACTTTTTGTACAGCAAAGGAGTATAATCTGTGAGTCTCCATATTAATAAAGAAGAAATAAGTGAGAAGCAGTAATATTTAATATACCTAATTAACATAATACTTATCACTCAGGGGTGGGTTCTACTTACCTTTACTACTGGTTCGCAACAGGGCCGCGCACGTGCTCTTCGGCACATGCGCAGAAGCATTTTGATGACGTTGGGGTCAGTGGGCAGAGCCTCCCGCTGGTTTTACTACTGTTTCTATAGAACAAGGGGCAACCCACCACTGCTATCACTCCATATTTCCTTCTTTCCGGGCAGATAGATACATTCTCAAACTCAATGTGTCAAGTTATTACCACTTTCCAATTTTTATTTTCTAAGGATATTTACTTTTGGTTTGGCTAATAAGAACGGAATTAAATTCACCACTTACATTGAATTTACTGGAACCTATTTAATGTGCAACACAAACTTGAGAATGTTTCTATCCAGCTTCTTGTTTATTTATTGTTTATTTATTGGTTCGATTTATATGCCGCCCTTCTCCGAAGACTCAGGGCGGCTTACAATGCATTAAGCAATAGCCTTCATACTTTTGTATATACCTGCTTAGTAGGGCTTTCGGGCCCCCCAGGCGGTGTTCTTTTTTATACAAAGTCAGTTTATTGCCCCCACAATCCGGGTCCTCATTTTACCTATCTCGGAAGGATGGAAGGCTGAGTCAACCTTGAGCCTGGTGAGATTTGAACTCACAGTAATTGCAGGCAGCTGGCAGCTAAGTGCTACTTAACAGCACTTTAGTCTGCTGCACCACCAAGGCTCTCTAATATATCTCGCTAAATATACGTATATATTGCATATATCTTGCTAAATATATGACCTTTTTCTCACCTTTCAAAGCACTCAACTTTGGCCAGCAGTGATGGCTTCTCTAAGTCCAACAAAGGATGAGCAAGAAAGATACACAGGATTCAGAAGTAGTCTCATTAAGTCTTTAAAGATATATTGCTCTGCTTATTAGTTGCATGCTAATCAGCATTACATAAAAAAAAACTGAACAAGAACCTGAAAGGCACCAGGGAAGGCTCCATATTAGTTATCCCTACTGAGGTGTTAAATGAATATTAAATATTTTTTCCAAAGTGTTAAAATAATTAACATATCAACAGAATAAAGAGTTGGAAGGGACTTTATAGGTCAGCTAGTCCAACATCCACCCCCCTGCTCAAGCAGGAGACCCTACACCATTTCTGACAAATGGTAGTCCAATCTCTTCTTGAAAGTCTCAAGTGATGAAGCTCCCACAATTTTCAAAGAGAAACTGTTCCATGGTTGATTGTTCTCACTGACAGAAAGTTCCTCCTTATTTCTAGGTTGAATCTCTCCTTGGTCAATTTCCATCCATTATTCCTTCAGGTGCTTTGGAAAACAGCTTGACCCCCTCCTCTCTGTGGCAGTCCCTCAAATATTGGAACTATGCTACCATGTCTCCCCTGGTCCTTCTCTTCTCTAGAAGCCATGCCCAGTTCCTGTAATTGTTCTTCATATGTTTTAGCCTCCAGTCCCCTAATCATCCTGGTTGCTGTCCTCTGCACATTTTCCAGAGTCTCAACATCTTTTTTATAGTGTGGTAACCCAAACTGGATGCAGTACTCTAGGTGTGGTCTTACTAGGGCTTTATAGAGTGGTATCAGTACCTCACTTGATCTTGATTGTATCCCTCTGTTAATGCAATTTAGGATTGCATTGGCTTTTTTGGCTGCCACTGCCCGCTGCTGGCTCATATTTAGCTGGTTGTCCACTAAGACTCCAAGATCTCTCTCACAGTTACTGCTATTAAGTCTAGTTTCACCCAGTTTATATGTGTATTTTTTGTTTTTCTTACTTAAGTTTTAATTTTAAATTTAAATTTAAAAAAAATTAATTAAAAATTTTAATTAAAATTTTAATTAAAGTTTTAATTTTAAAAACAAAGACTTTCTTTTCAAAGCAAACTGACTCTATTGCAAAAGACCAGAACATTTAAATATGTTGTTCCACAGGTTATATACATTTTAAGACTATCTAATTACTAATTAAGTGCTCAAACTAGTATCCACAGTTTCAGTGGAAGATTCAACTTCCTTAATAAAAGTTAAATTTCACATGGAACACAGGTATAAGGAGCAAAAGCTGTGAGAGAATAAATTGTTTAGAAATACTCTGAGATACACAAAGATGAGCCTTAAATAAAACAGCAGAAATTATAAAAGCATCAGAGGAGATCCCAGTTAACATGAGAGGCTAATGTAAAGTTTCTTCAGACAAGTAGGCAATTTCCTCACCTTTGCCAATGTGTGTAAGCGAAGGGGAGGGGAAAGACCAAACTAACTTTGGGAAGTGACACAAGTCAAAACCAAAAAGGAAATTAGATCAAGCTATGTGATAGGCTAAACAAATGTTTCTCTGTGGCGATAAACCGTCTTCAGGTCATTCATAAAAGGGAGACAAAAGTCATTAGTCATTCTCATATTCAAATGTGTACACTCTGTTTTTTCATTCCATTTCCACCATCCCAAAACACACACACTACTTTGAATGGAATTTGCATTGCTTTAGCCAAGAAGAATAACAAGGTTAAGGCGGGGGGAAGACTGTTCTCTATCCTCCCCTTTGCCTGGTTCCTCAACTTCCTTTGTGTGATTGGTTGAGCAACTAGACTATGCTCCAAAAGATATCATAGAAATGGACCAGTTTTTTTGCAATCTGCTCCATAAAAGGGCTGGTTATAAGCAATGTTATAAAACGTTTAGATGATCACTTTTCCCAGTCATAAAAGGATGAGTTTCAAGAAACTTTTTGCTTTTATGGGTCTACAAGGCTTATCTTTTCTCCAAAGAGAAATGTAGTTGATGTACTTGATGGGATCCCTTTACGGCACCAGCAAGCAAGGAGTTAACTAACCAACGCTTTAAAAGAGGAAATGAAGGCATCCACTGTCTAATTATACTGACAGCACTGCAGAATTATGACTAAAAGCAGAGAAGTTTCAAGGAGCGTCTAGCTTTGAGCGGATTTACTTTCCTGGTGTCGTTTGAAGATTAAGATGTTGCACAATATAGCTCTGCTCTCCACTGTTACTGTTTTGGCTGTGCTAGAACAAGGTAAGGGGATGCATTCTGCTGTTACAGAAACAAATTGAACATAGCTTTACACACTGCAAAAAACCTGGGTCGTTAAGATAGCTACGAAATTAGAAATGATTAAGATATTGATTGAAGATATATATATATATTTGACAAAGTAATTGAAAATTGGAGTTAAAACTTAAGAAAATGTATTGTACAAAGTAATTTGGTTTTTTATTTAATAAGAAGAGATCATATATTTGAAAAAATAATAGAAAAGAAATGAACGATTGGAATGTTATATATTTAACTGAGCTTTATTAAAATGTTGGATTGTACTATTTGGAACAAAATAAGATTTAGAAATATGAATAAGTTTAATATATGAGATTGTAATAGGTGGAATATTTTTGATTGTGATTAGGGAAATTGTAATAATTGGAATAATTTTAATTGCAAGTTTGGAACTTAACTAAAAAAAATGGAAATGATATGGTATTATAAATTAATTAGATATGTTGTGAAATTAGAAATGATTAAGATATTGATTGAAGAGCTATAAGTATATATTTGATAAAGTAATTGAAAATTGGAGTTAACACTTAAGAAAATGTACTATACAAAGTAATTTGGTTTGTTATTTAATAAGAAGAGATTATATATTTGAAAAATAATAGAAAAGAAATGAATGATTGGAATGTTATATATATAACTGAGCTTTATTAACATGTTGGATTGCATTATTTGGAATAGCTGATAAAGAAAAATGTTTGTGATTATAATAAGGGAATTTAAGGAAATATTGGGATTGTTCTTATGTTCTGAGATTTTAAATTTAAGGAGTTTAACTTAAAGACGAAAAGGGAAAATTGAATTTTATTAAGATTAGCGATTAGGGTGAAGGGTAATATTGGTCTATAAAAACTAGAGAGAATAAACGCTATGGCAAAAAGTTAATATTTAAATTGTGTTGGAGATGACTAAAGATTATATAAATTTGTGAACTGGCCAATACTTTGTTCAGAAAAAATACATTGTATGTTTGTTTGTGTATTTGTGTAAAAAATAAAAAAACTTTTTTAAAAAAAAGATAGCTATGAAATGTACATTGTATAAGAAATTTAGCAGTAGGGTAGCCAAAAAGCCAAAATGATTTGGGGTATTCTAGTAAGTCTTTTATAAAATAAAAAGTAGCTAATTTCAGCTATTTGGCGTGGCAAAAGCCAAAGACTGAGTTATAGAAGAAGTGATTGTGTATTGCTAGTAGTAGAGATGTTTAGTTTGTCTAGTACAAGAACAAAAACTAGAAAAAGAAATTATTTCTCCCAAAATCAAGGGAACATTTTGCTATTAAATGTGAACTTATTCCATAAAGCATCTTCTCAAGTTCAATGGGACACAATTTAAGCAAGGGACAAGCCCCAGAAGGTAAACCCAACTATTATATTGTATTCATAAGATAAACATAACTCTTGGTGTGAAGTTGAGATACAAAAGCAGCCTCCTTCATATTGCAAAATATTTTTCTGCCATGTGCTTTGTTTCTTCCCACTGCTGTCTCACTCCAATGGGACTAACCTGCCCTACTTGTACTGGCAGAAGGGGCATGCTGTGGAACCCATCAATCCAGAAGAGGAGCCTTTCCTGCTGTGGCTTTTGCCTTCTGGACATCATGGTCCCTGAGGCGACATCCGCACTCACCCTTTTGGCCTTCTGAGAGGGCATGAAGACCTGGCTGTGCCAACTGACCTGGTGCTCCAATAGGAGTGTGGCATTTTGGAGATGGCTAATGGGGTAGATAACACCCCAGTCACCCCACCTCCTCCCTCCCTTCCTATCCACTTTGGTCAATTTAATTTTAATTTAATTTTAAATGTAAGATTTCTATTTATTGCTTTAATGTTTTATACCATAGTTTTATTGAATGATTATCTGCTGCCTAGAGTCACCTTTGTTGAGATGGGCGGTGTGTTTAACAAATAATTTTATGGAATCATAGACTGGAAGAGTTGGAATTTACCTTGGAGATCATCAAGTGCCTGCTCAACATCAGAAATCCATTGCCAGGGCATCCCTAGCAGAAGGCTACCCAGTCACCCACCACTTAAATAGAGATACCACCACTTCCCAAGGCAGTCTGTTCTGTTGCCAAACAATTTAATATTAGCATTTTTCCTACTATCTAGGCAAAATTTACTTCTTTATGATTTAAACCCACTCTATTCTGTACTCTGAGCACTTCTGCCCCATCTTCTACCTAAGAACCTTTCAGTTACTCAATAACTATCAAGTCTTCACACATTCGTCTCTTCTGCAAGATAAACATCTCCAACTGCTGCTCCTGAGTTTTTCCTCCCAGATTTCTTATTGTCTTGGTTACTCCTCTTCTGGACCCACTCCAGTGGGTCAAATGTTCTTCCTAAGTTGCTGGACCCACAACTGGCTCTAATGTGCTTGGTGCTGTTTAATAAATACAGAATCAAAAGGACAAAGAACAACCATTTTTCTATTACCCTTTCTCATATTTGCCCTGGGAAGATTACAAGGCTGATGAAAAAGTTGTGGAAGTTGTGAGGAGAATATTGATTTGGGACAAAGTTCCTTAAGTGTGCTTTGTTGATGCTTCCCTGGCAGATGACAACCAAGAGGAGTTATGAATAAAATGCATCTTTAAAAGAAATATTCTTTTTTTTTACTTGGGCTTGATACTGCATCATTGCATCATTTTTTTTAATTCTATGGTTTTAATTTCCATTTGAGGATTAAAAGTGGAAAGACATATAGATCAAATCACTCCATAAATTTGTGTACGGCTGCAAATTGCAAATTGTTTTCTGGCCTTGGTTAGGTATTTTAATTTCAGTATTTTGTCTTGGAATGTTTTACTGACTGATTTGCTAATTAGAGGTTACTAAAGGTCTGCCTGCCGCTCCCAAACGGTGGAATGTGGAATGCATGTCTTTTAGAATTGCCCTCAGTCTGAGGGAAGATTGCAGATTTTAAAGGTGTGGAGTCAAAGCTCTTTAATTCACTCCTTGCAGTTTGTTCCTACAATCTGAATATTAGCATATGAAGTGGTTCGTGAAAATGTTAGGTGAAACACAGACACACACTTGATTTAACATTTCTAGGGATATTTTCGTCAGTATTTTCGTTATGTTTTCTTTAATTTTTACTTGCACATAATCTTGATGGTGGTGTTGGTATACAATAATAAAAAAATGCATTAACCTTTTAGAAATGTATGTAGGCTCTAGGGATGACAAAATACATTGTTTTATTTATTTCAAGTGTTTCTTAAAGGCTCCATAACTATTTGCTATAAGACTACATGCAAAAGAAAAACAATTTCTTTTAAATTTTATTTTTTAAAAATATAAACTGAAATAGATGCCACAAAAATATTTTAAAATACTGCAGAGATAAAGTTAAATAACATCATAGAACAGCAGCAGAAAAGAGAGATGAAGGTAACCTTCCACAATTGCTCAACGTAAGAGGCCCTTACAGAATTGGGGATCTAATCTGTCAATTACTTCTTAGCCATTGAAGAATCTGCCATGTATGTCCCCATGGCAATTAAGCCAAAGCAAAAGTGTTTGAACTAGTGATGAAAGCACCAGGCTAGAAAGTGAGAGACTGTGAGTTCTAGTCCCTCGTTAGATGTGAAATCCAGATGGGTGACTTTGGGCCAGTCCTTCTCTCAGCCCAATCTATCTCATAGGGTTGTTGTGGGGAAAATAGGAGGAAGAAGTATTAGATATGTTAATCACCTTGAGTTATTTATAAAAATAATAAAGGCAGGATACAAATAAAAACACTCCCTTCTTATGACCCTGTAGTATCTATTCAGGGTAGAGTTGAAGCGACTGGATGGAGATGAGATTTACTGGCCAGATGCCCTTCCTGACACCTACGTGGGAGTTCGCAGCAGATATTTTTTATTTGCATCCTAGGAGAGAAATCTGCTGCCATCTAGGATTGAACTCTCAACCTTCCGAGTGGGAGGCAAGAGTCTTCACCAGTAGGCCTATAGAAATAAATAGAATAAATATGCACAATGTAAAATAAAATCCTTTTGGGGAAATGTGAGTACTTTGACCACTTGAAGGTAAAATTCTGTCCATCCTATTAATGTTGAAAGGGAGGAAGAAGCCGATAAGAATCAAGTGATGTCTGTGGGTCCTTCTGAGGCTTTCTTGGGTTCTGCTTTTTTTTTTAATTTGATTTATATGCCGCCCTTCTCCGGAGACTCAGGGCGGCTTACAATGTGCTCAGCAATAGCCTTCATCCTTTTGTATATTTATACAAAGTCAGCTTATTGCCCCCACAAACTGGGTCCTCATTTAACCTACCTTAGAAAGGATGGAAGGCTGAGTCAACCTTGAGCTTGGCGAGATTCGAACCCTGCAGTAATTGCAGGCAGCTGGTCTTAATAACCAGCTTAATAACAGGGTGCCTTAAACCCCTGTACCACCAAGGCTTTTGTGTCTTCAGTATGAGCAGTGTTTCCTGATACAAATGACTGAGCTGTTTTCTTTCATCAGAAGAAATAATGAGCTTCTCTTTATCTTTTGTTCACATCTAGCCTATTTTGCCATCCAAGTGATCACCTTTCGGCGGAAGTTCAAAATCTCTCCTCCCATCACTTCAGGCCCACCAGAATTTGAAAGGATCTTCAGAGCACAGTAAGTTAAATTCTTTTTTTTTCTTTTTTAAAAGAATATTTGTTGCCTTTGAAATGCATTTAGAAGAAATAAGGTATTTCCTTCAAGGAAAATGATGTTATGCAAAGTTCAGAGAAGGAAAAACTCAAATAAAAGATGAAATGGGGAGAGGGGGAGAAGAAAGCATAACTGGATCTAGTTTATAGTAACATATTTGCTAGAGCTTTCCATGGCTTTCTGACTTGGTGACCTCATTTTTGTTCTTTAAAAGTTCTCTTTTCTCTCTTTTTTACCATCTCATCCACTTCATCCAATTGTGACTGTCTCAATTTTCTTCCTCTTAGTCAGTTGACTCTCTCTTCATGTATTTCCTCTGTGGTTTCATTTTCATTCATTCTTTCTGCATGGTTGAGCCACTTCAAATATTTCTTTATTCTATGTTCTTTTCAAGTACGCCTTTGTCACTACATGCAACTTCCTTTCACTTTTCTCATGAATCTATTTTCAGAGTGCAGTTTTGCAATGAACATTGGGCATTAAAATGTCACCCTTCTAATTCTAAACAAAGGGGAGGATCTTGACAAATATTGATTATGTGGAGTTATTGGGAGGTCTGGAGAACGCCTCTGGTCTCTTTCTCTGTTTTGGTTTCCACAAATGTGTTCAAACTGTTTCAGAATATTGCACATTCTAAGCAGAGAATGCCTGTAAAAATTCTCTCTAACGACATAAAATGAAACACAATGTTCAGAACTTTAAAAGAACAGAGTTTGAAGGGACCTTGGAAGTCTTCTAAGCCCAACCCCCTTCTCAAGTAGGAGACCTATGCCATTCCAGACAAGTGGCATTCCAGTCTCTTCTTAAACACCTCCAGTGATGTAGCACCCACAACTTCTGAAGGCAAGCTGTTCCACTGGTTGTTTTCACTCTTAAGAAATTTATCTTTAGTTCTAGGTTGCTTCTCTCTTTGATTAGTTTCCATCTAATGTTTCTTGTCTTGCCTTCTGGTGCTTTGGTGACTGGTAGCATGTCACCCCAGTCCTTCTTTTCACTAGAAAATGTGCTCCTTCCTTACATTTTCTATGAGAGAGCATAATTTCAGAAGCAAAGCTAAAATTGGTAAAACAATGGGTAAAGCATCAGTCTAGAAACTAGGAGGCTATGAGTTCTAACTTCTAATCCTACCCTGGCATGAAGTCTGGCAGGAGATTTTGGGCTGGGTCACCCACTCTCAGCCCAAGCCACCTCAAAGGATTATTGTGGTGAAAAGAGGAGGACGAAGGAATATTAGGTATGTTCACTGCCTTAAGTTAATCATAAAAATAATAAAAGTGGGATATAAATAAATAATTATTCAAAGGCATAGTAAAGCTTTTCACGAGTGATTAATGGTAGCTGTCCTGCTTAATTTCCACATGGCTGTAACTGTGTTTTGTGAGAAAAGGTAAACACATAAAGGTTTTTCATAACAAAAAGCTGTTTTGCGATAACTAACTGCATTCTACACATTTCAGGCAAACATCCATCTCCTTTCCAAAGTACCAGTGGGAGGGGCTGATTTGTACTGAGCAAAGAGAGAGAGGAAATGAGAGCTTTGTTTTCAAGGGTGTGGCTTTTTTGCTAGAGTAACCTGTTTTCCATAGCTTTCCATAGTTCGTTCCAAATATGGGATGCTCCACATAACCTGCTCCGACATGGGGCCTTCAAATTCCCTAGCCAGAATGACCTCTGCTGAGAATTCTGGGAGGTGATGCCCACACTTCTGGAGGGTGGCCAGGGTGAGAAACACAGCTCCAGACCCATCAAGTCAAATAAAATGTCCAGTTCCTTGCATCTGTTCAGAAACAGAAGCATTTGCTGTTTGCTATTGTGGGAAGAAAAATCCGATCCAGTTCCAAGCCAGGAGAAAGACACTGGAAATAAAATGGAGGCTGGCTGGTTGAAAAGAAAGTCTGTGTTTATTTGGCTTCCAGAAACTTCAGTAACAGCAGCATGTTTCTGGGATGGCTCACAAAATGGCTGAGTGGATGGATCTTTATAGGGTTCTGGAGTTTTGTGATTGAGATGCTCCATGTAATGTAGTGAGCCTTGTGTCTTTTACAAGCCTTTTGGCTGAAAGTGTTTTGTTTATGAATAGATTGGCCCAGTCTTTCTGAATGGATTACTTGGTTTGAAGCTGTTTTCCTATGGCAGGAAGACTGGGGCTGCTTTCTGCCTTTGTTTTTTTCTCAATTTCTCCTTTGGGGAAATATAATATTCTGCCTCTTTTAATATTCCCCAAAATATTTCATTCTTGGGGGAGGGGCTTCCCACATTATCTTTAAAATCAATGGACTGAATTTTCAACTTACTATCCTTTGACTTTGGCTCTTCCAATGATATGTGCACTTGCTAATCGACTGTTTGAATTATTGCCACAAGATGTTCCTGAGATGACTGGCAGCTCCAAAATGTGGTTTTGATTGGTTCAAAATGCTGCCAGAGGGAATATATATTCTATTTATATTGAGTGAACTGCACGGACTGTCAGGCCTGGAAGCCATCTTTTGCATTGGAGCCAGGCGACAATCTGACCCTGGGTGGGACAAACTGATAGCGGCACTGAAAACGGCACTTCCAATTGACCCATGGCTCATAGATAATAGAGAAGCCTTGACCATGAGAGATGGACTGGCTTGGAAAGGATCAAAACTGTATGTACCTGCCAATCTGAGACTGGCAGCCATGACTTCCGACTGGCCGGCCATTTCGGGTTCTTGAAAACCCTACATCTGGTCAGGAGGCAATCTTGATGGCCAAAAATGAAAGCTGATGTAGAAGATTACGGGAAAAGCTGTGCCACTTGCGCTGCCATGAAGATGAGATCAGGGAAACCTCCTGGGCTCCTCCAGCAAGTGGCTAGCCCCAGCAGACCTTGGGAGAAGATTGCAATGGACTTTACAGTCGAGCTCCCAGAGAGTGAGGAAAATACAGTCATTTGGACAGTAATCAACTTGTTTTCAAAACAAGCCCACTTCACAGCCTGTTCAGGATTACCACCAGAGAAAAAACTGGCAAAGATGTTCATCAAACAGAAGTGGCTTACAACAATGGCGTGCACAGTAGCACTGGATTAACCCCCTTCCAGGTCACCAGCGGCATAGACTTTGTACCCGTGCCTGAATTGCCCAGAGAATGCCCCCCCTCCTCCTTGACCCTGATCAAGTAGATGGAGTCGCTGAGTAAAGGCTGGTAGAATACTAAAAAAGTGCTAGTGGAAGTTGCAGAAGCATACAAAAAGCAGGCAGACAAACACCGATTTCTTCAACCTCCTTTCCATGTGTGAGATTGGGTTTATCTATCAACTAAATAAATAAGACTAAGGCTGCCTAGTAAAATGCTGGGACCAAAGTTTTTAGGTTCATTCCCAATGGTGAAAGTAATCAACCCAGTAACAGTTCGGCTTAACCTCCCGTACATTCTAGGGAAAGTACATCCTGTTTTCGACTGTAGTTTGCTGAAGCCAGCCATAAGGTTCCAGATTAAAACCACAAGATCAACCACATCCCAAGCCTATGGTGGTATAAGAGGAACCCCATTACAAAGTAAAAAAGATCTTAGACTCTAGGTTATATAAAGGTAGATTGCAATATTTAATGCATTGGAAAGGGTACCCTTTGTGGCAACTTGGGTTAAAAGCTGGGATGTGAAAGCAGACAGGCTAGTAAAACAATTTCATGATAAATATCCTGATAAACCAAAGGGTCCCCCTGGGGGAGGGGAGGAGGTGGTTAGTTTGTTGAATTAGCAACTCTCGTTGCAGGACACGATCTTCTGATCGGGTGGGGATGGAGGTGGGAGGCCTGTCAGGCCTGGAAACCATCTTTTGCATTGGATCTTCAGGCCTGCCACATTTACTGTTGTGGGAAATTGGGAGGGGAATTGTATGGAGCAAGGGTGATATATAGTCATAATAACATTCCTTTCTCAGAGAGTCAAGGACATCTTGTCATGCACTTGGAGGGGTATGGCTGGGAAGCATCTCCCGTTGAGACAATGTTTTGATTTGACCATGTGATGAACTTGTGGGTGCTGGACAGGAACTTGGACTTTCCTTTGGTTGGGGAAACTTTCAGACTCGGGTTTTTCCCATATGTGCCAATATGACATCTCTAATAAAATGGAACTTTGAGGAACTTCAAGCCTTGGAGTCTTTTTTCATTGGGGGTGTTACTTGGAACCCTGACACGGACTTCTTGCTTATTTCTGGACATCATCTAACTTGCTATGAACCTTTGCAGTTCATCTTTACTCAGAGATCAGCTGATGAAGTTCTGTTTTCAGCTTCCTGTTTTATTTGTGGTTTGGTTGGGTATATAGTTAGGGCAAGATTTTTTTCTTGGAAATGCTCACACTTTTCAACGTCTCCCTCTAGGATAAATTAGTTAAAATTGTTTCACTTTCCCTTGAAAGGAGGAACTGATCAAAAGGTCAGATCCTGTAAGAAAATGATCTATTTGTGATAATGAAACTCCTTCTATCTGATCTGTTGCAGTTCAGGTGGTATAAAATGAAGTAGGTAGGAGGCTATACATGGAAGTGAGAAGTTCTGCTTCCTTTATGCCAAATGTTGGATCAGATCCCAGGTCTACCTTATTCACCTACAAGGTCCTCTGTGCTAGACACCATGCTCTTACAGACATATCACTCCCCCATATAGTGGTACCTTACCTATAGACTCAATTTTGAGTGCCTTCACATGCTTTAGCAATAAACTCTAGAATATGGCATTTTAAAAAAGTAATAGAACCTCCTCCTCCCCATCCCCAACCTGCAACCGCTAGGGAATATTATCTTCAAATGGGTCTACTAATGCTTACTTTATCTTTCCGGCAGCAGACAAAGCTCATTTTGTTTTCCTTCACCTTTTAATTGCCTTGTATGCAGTGTGATACTTTATTTTTGTGATGCTTCCTTGTAACAATTTATTTTGTTGCCAGAAGAGATTCTCCTATAGAATAATGATTAGAACCAATTACAAGCAATTCCTCTTCAAAACTTATCTTTTCCATAAAACTTCTGAGGCAAATGTCCAGTTTCTGTGTAATTATACCTCAATACTGTAATTATCACATCTTCCAGGTTTTTTTAATCTCCATTTCGGTCCCATTTTTCCCCCCTTGTCTCTAGTTGGTCAGATTTTAGAATGTAAGCCCAATTTTAAAAGGAAAACCTTTTATTTCTATAATCAAAAGGAATTTTCAATTGTTGCCACTCACCAGACATGCAATTCAGCAATAAGGACATGAATATAGTGATTATTTTTTTAGACTGGAACAAAAAGATCCAGAAGTAGGGAAATAATGCACGGGTTGCAAAAATATTGTGGTTGCAAAACAGCAGAGAGGAGAAATGTTCTGAAAATGTGTACACGTATTTATCTATAGTGTCTGAGATGAAATTGTGAATGGATGCAGAAATGGGCTGAAATGAACACATAGAGGTAAAGAAAATGAGAATCAGAGCAAATCTGACAGATTTGTTCAGCCCCAATTATTTTTCCCCATCAGCGGTGATCTGATTGTTTTCTTCTTTGTTTTATCAGAGCAAATTGCTCAGAATATTTCCCAATATTTCTCTCTCTCTTATGGGTGGCTGGAGTCTTTTCCCATCAAGGTAAGAAATAAAATCCTAATTCAGAATCTCTCTACTGTGATGTCCTTTCTGCAAGTAAAAAAATGGAATAATATGTGAGAAGCTGGAGAACTTTTTAAAAGACCTCCATGGCTTTTTATTTTTTTATTGTTAATGTCTATCTAATGTAACTGCATTGTAAATAAAGAGTTAAGTATTAAAATTCGGTAGGCGGGCAGAGTTTTCATCAAGGAGGAACTCACCCTTGCAGTGGTAGAGAGGATGTACCTTGGGTTTCCCTGGAGTGTTTTCAGTATCTAGTACTGACTTTGGTATCACCAGTACAGAGGCTCCCACTTCGTTTGTTTGCCTCAAAATGCTGAGGTCCATTTATGGCCAATCTGATGCTTTCCACTGTTCATCTAAAATGCACCATCTGTAAATGATGTAACAGACCAATACACTGAGAACAAGCTGAAGAAGACTGATTACAGGTAGTCCTCCACTTACGACAATTGAGTCCAAAATTTCTGTTGCTGAGCAAGACATTTGTGAATTTTGCCCTATTCTACGATCTTTCTTGTCACAGTTGTTAAATGGATCACAGCAGTTGTTAAGCTAGTAACGTGGTTATTAAGTGAATCTGGCTTTCCCATTGACTTTGTTTGTCAGAAGGTCACAAAAGGAGATCACGTGACCCCAGGACACTGCAACTGTCATAAATGTGAGTCAGTTGCCAATCTGAATTTTGAAAATGTGACTATGGGGACGCTGCAACAGTTGTGTGAAAAACAGTCATAAGTCACTTTTTTTTAGTGCCGTTATAACTTTGAACACTAAATGAATTGTTGTAAGTCGAGGACTACCTGTATATGTGAAATAGCAATAGCACTTAGACTTATATACCACTTGATAGTGCTTTTACAGCCCTCTCTAAGCGGTACAATTAGATACTATCACTACTGAAGTACACAGTTGTTATATACTCTCAGATCTGGCAGATGTTTCATGAGAAATTTGGGTAAAACAGATCCCATCTGGATCATGCTAGTGTAGGTAAGAACGACTATTATATTCTATAGGCTCAAGCTACATGGGAAGCCAAGAATTAATGCTATTGCTTCTGCCTAAAATTCTTTACAGTTGTGCTAATATATAATGGGAGGATCTAGATAATAGTGCTCCTTTACATGATTTAAATTCCACAGACCTTGGCTACACTAAGTCTGACAAAGCAAGCAGCAAAGCAAGAACAGGCTTGGTGATTTTCTTTCCAAATATGTTTATGATATTGGTTTTGTTCATGATTTTTTTCCCTGATTTTTCAGAAAGGTATACTTAGAGTCACTTTGGCAATTGAGACAGTTTAGAAATAAATTAATTAAAAAAATAAAGGTTGTTTGAGAAATTGTGATTTAAGGTTTCTTTTATTAATTAGTCCTCAGTTGTCGCAAAAGATCTTTTTAAGCAATGACTTTTGCAGAATTTTATTGTCTGTTTCTTTGTTAAGGCAAGGCTGGTGGGAGTCTCCTTAAGCTGTAAAAGTTCCCACCATTCCAAGTAGCTGGTAGATGTGTATCTAAGTAAAGTTTTTTGGAGGACTGGAGAAAGGCAGGACTACCTCCTTCACTGTATATATATTTAATAGTGGCAGTTATGCCTCCTTTATCACTCCATCAATGCAAAAATGATAATGTCTGCAAACCTGATTTGCTGTACTTGTGTCCTGCCCTTGAGTTGCTTCAGGAAAATAGTTTTTTTAAAAAAGAAAAAAAGCCCCTCCTTTGTTGTATTTCTTATTGAAATTAGTATTTGATAAACTTTCTAAGTAACTGATTACTGCCTTCTCTATAGTTTTGGCTGCATTCTGTGGAGTAATTTACCTGTATGCTCGCTATCAATACTTTAGAGGCTATATGCATTCTGCTGAAAGAAGGTGAGTAATCCTTCTGTGAAATATGTCAAATAGATTGTCTTTCAGACAAGTAATTTTGCTGATTGTTCAAGCTGGATTTTGAACCCTTGAGAGCAACAGAAATCCATCTCTGAACTTGACTGCTTTAGGCTAAAGGAAAGTAATACAGTGTAAGATGTTTTCCAATACAAAAACTATCCCTTGCATAAAACAAATTATGTAGGTATTTTTTCCCCTTCCTTTAACTTCCTGTCTCCTAAGTAGCCCCCAGGAATATATTAATTTTATATTTAACCCCATAATCTCTCAAAGGGTATAGATTTGACACAGATTAAGCACTTCATTGATAATTAAGACAAAGAAAATACAGCATCTTGGAACATCTCTTTCATTCCACATCAGCAATGGGGAACTACTGTATGGCCCCTTGATGACTTGTGGACTTCAACTTCCTCAGGAATTCTGTGAATTGAAGTCTACAAGTCATAAAGGGGCCATAATTCCCCATCCCTGTTCTACATCATTTCCCCCTTATAATATTTTAAGAAAAGAAAAGAAACCACCAGAAACTGCCTATCCTTCTGGTGGTTAGTCCAAGAAGATAAGGTACTGAATTGTGCAACTCTAGATCATCTCAAGGCCATCCCATGTTTGGTGAATTTGGAAAGACGAATGTCTGGATTTGAGAGGTTACGTCGGGGGAAAAAAGAATCAAAGCTGAGGATGTGGGTACAGTTTGACTGTTACCATCCTACAACACTAGTAGTTGCAAGTCAGTCAGTTAATTCTGCTAGATGGGCATTTTTTAAATCTTTCCCCAGTAATGCAGCTTGTATCTGCAGGGTTTGTCTCTCTCTATTTACCAAGTTACTATGGAAGCTATTTGTGAGAACACTGATATTACTGTGGCAACAGCCAGCCTCAATTAACTCTAGCTGTTGTTTTTTTTTCTTCCTATTTGCACAGGTTGGGCCCCATGTATTTCAGCACTGGAGTTCTTTGCATTCTTATTGGTTTGTCCATGGTGGGATTACTTGTCCATTTTGTGCGAAACTTTTGATTCCTCAAATGTGCTTTGAAATCAGCCATTCAACTGACAAAATGATGATTTGAGCCTTAGTTTTCAACTTTCATTTCTCCTTTCCCCCACCCCCAAATTAAAGCAGTTTTGCACATCAGCCTTTTTGAACTATAATTTTCTAGAAATGTATTTTTGTTTTCTGTTAATGTTCCTATGAATTTTCTCTACAGTAGTATTGTTATATCTATTTCCTGTGCTTAAAAAATTGTTAAGTTGTAACAGACATACTTACAAAGTAAAATTCTGAATAATACATGATGTACTATTAAGCTGGTCTCTGATGCTTTGAACAAGAAACATGAGGCATCAAGTGAGCCAGTCAAGGTCTGGATTCAGTGCAGTTGGAATCGAAGTCTTGTACTAAGATGTTATGCTCATGGGATCTAGTCTACTGGAGGACAACCAGAATTAAGCCTGAGTCAAACTAGCTAGAGATGATTGTTAGGAACCATGGATGAAACCAAGGTTTCTTTTAAAGAACCCTTATTGGGCTTCTCTCAGAAAAGACACATCCAGAATGAGGTTATATATAAATAAGTTGATCAAAAGGTTTACTCTTTTACCATATTTTCCAATTATTAAGCTGATTTTGTCTTCATTATAATTCTAATTATCTTTCACCTCACAAATCAGGAGGCTGCGAGTTCAATCCTAGGTAGCAGCAGTTATTTCTCTCTGTGGGGGCAAAGAGAAAATATCTGCTGTGAGGTCTGTGTAGGCATCAGGAATGGCATCCAGCCATTTAAATGCTCAGCTCCGTTTGGTCACCCCAACTCCAACCTGATGCAAAGGATTACAGGGTCATTAAAACAACACAAAAAATTTTCTTGATTTTATTCTTTTCTCTCTTGTATTCATATTGTTTTAAAATAGTTAAAATATTGGGAACTATAGGTACTATTTTAACTAAAGCCCCACATACTGGGGTGGATCCAATCTGGTGAGGGAAGAGTTAGGGCCTAGGACCATGATGGCGAACCTATGGCATGGGTGCCACAGGTGGCACACGGAGCCATATTGGTGGGCACGCAAGTGTTGCCCTAGCTCAGGTCCAGCATGCATGCGCGCATGGGCCAACTGATTTTCAGGCCTTCTGGTCCCACCAGAAGTCAGGAAACTGGCTGTTTCTGGCCTCTGGAAGGCCTCTGGGGGGCTGGGGAAGGCTGTTTTTGCCCTCCCCAGGCTCCTAGAAAGCCTCTGGAGCCTGGGGAGGTGGAAAAAACGGGCCTACTGGGCCCACCGTGCAATCGCGTGCCAAAAGCAGGGGGAAGTGTGGGGGGGGGTCACGTGCGCATGTGCGGGAGGGCGGGGCGCATTGAATTATGGATGTGGGCACCCGCACCTGCAACCCCCCCACTCCCCCCGCTTTTGGCACGCAACGGCAAAAAGGCTAGCCATCACTGGCCTATGACCTAGTATATATAAACCAGTCAGAAGCCATTGTAAAGCGGAACTTTAGAACATACCTAATCTGGGAGTTAATGTACAGTTGCTGATTTGGAGAAGTTTCCTGACTAACAGAAGGGGTGCAAGGTTTCTTTGTCTTCCTTAGATGTTAGTATTATGCTCTTTGTAAGTTGTATTTTATTGTTTTCTCCTTTGTTTTTCATATTGCCTTGGAATAAAACCTTGATTACCCATACTGGTGTCCTTATTGCTTCTGAATCCAAAATTAGATGCAACTCAAACAGGGCAGCCATTTTCCTGCAATAGGATGTACAGGTAATCCTTGGGTTGTAATAGCGGTTAGGGCTGGAATTCCTATCATTGAGTGATGGGGTTGTGAAAGCAACAGCAAACCCAGAGACTATGTGGGTCATTAAGAGAGGACTCAGGTGACTGAAATTCTACGCAAACAATGCTGCAGGCGGATGCTAATGAACATAGGTGGGATGGCAGGCACTTTGGAACATGGGTGGGTACTGTGGAATACAAGATTCCTGGGATCTCATCCTTTGCAGAAGGACTCTTAACAGAAAAAAAAAGTGGGGGTGACTTGTGGCCTTCCCTGCTAGTTTAACCTTTGACTTTGCTTGTGGGAAGCTGTCAGGGAAGATTGTAAATGAAGATCATGTGGCCACAGCCCACTGCAATATTGTAATCATAAGCTGGGCACCTGAGTGTTCAGATTGTGATCATACAATTGGGGGGAACTTGTGATGGCCAGAACTCCTGGTGACTAAACAAGTCCCCCTTGTTCAGCGCCATCATAACTGAATGATCATTGAACAGAACTGTCATAATCCGAGGACCAACTTTAGTGGGGACAGCAACTCATATCCTGGTCATCTTCTTTAAAACTTTTGTTTAAATTACTGTAATTCACTCTATACGGGGTTGCCCTTGGCTTCAGCGGGTCTAAACTACAGCAGCCCATATTACTGATAAATCACATCACTGAGTATCTGTTACAAAGGATATAAGCATGCACAAGCCTCTGATTTACCAAATGACTACCTGCCATTTGCATGCTACCTGTTTCTATTTATATTTGCCCTTTCATATCCATTTGAGGCCCAGGAAGTTTTTAGAAATAAAAGTGATGCTGGAAGATTACTGTGTATTTCAGAACATGCCAGTTTCCTATTTCTTTTAATTAAAATAATGTCTTGGAAATATAAAATGTCAACTGAAACAGAAAGACTAGTGAGTGGCCTAAAGATGCCTAGAAGTATACGGACATCCCTTGATGTTAAACTGGGGATTGTACTTCTAGATCTTTTTGACAAATTGGAGAAATCACTAGATTCAGACAATATTAACTTAAAGAGTTTTAAAATATATCAAATGTGAAGTTGCAGTTCTTCTCACAAAATATGTTCCAGGTCTTTAAAATTTTACTTAAGAACTGAAAAGTGACCAATATAAAAAATTCAATAAATTAAAAACCTGTTAGATTGCTTTGATTAAATTGGTTGAAAAGATTAGTAACTTTCATGTCAGATAAATGTTCTGCAATCCGAGCGGAAAATTTTTCCCACTGCCCAATACAGAAGATGAGATGGGCATTCTATTGGATCCAGCAAGACTGCTGGTTAAGTAAGATTATGCAAATTCATGGCCTAGGAAAGATGAAGGTGAATTATAAATTATAAAAACATTTATTAGGGGAAAAACACCTATCTTTTAGTTTATAATGGGTATTTTTAAGGAAGTAAAATGCTCAGTTTTGGTATGCTAATATTCTTTGTATTGCACAGACACTGGCATGCAGAGGAAATGGCTAAGTTTTGCTTTTAATAGAAGTTTTCCCCCTTGCAAAAATATCTCTTGGCTATAGCTATACCTTCATGCAAAAAGACAAATCATTCACATACTTATAGTATACCTGCAAAATATTTTCAGTTTGTCAGATTTCTCTGCTTAAGGAAAATGCAGTAAAACACTTTCTACAGTGTACCTTTATATATATATATATATGTCTGTGAGTGTATGTATATTCACACACACACGCACGCACACACTCTTGAAAAAAACCAAATGTATCCAATAATAAAAAAATACAGCACATGAAAGTAGTATAATGCATTCCAGTGTATAGTTAGAGACATTGGGTTTTTGTTTTCAACTCTAACCCCTATCCTTTGAGAATTGACCTAAAGTTTTCTTCTTTTTTAAAATTCACATCAACCAGTACATTACAGAGAGATGGATTTAAAAGGGTAAACTTTGCACCGATTTCCAAGGCATGAAGAGACCGGAGAGTTTAACATGATCTGTATTTATGAAAGAGGCATGTTCAACCATGGGTGGTTCTTGAATGTTTTTTCTTTTTTCTTTTTTAATCCCTGCCATCTACCACCTCTGCAATTTTAAAGAATGGTCCTCTTTTGCACTTTGTTTTCAGGTATGGACATAGCAAAGGTTACTTGAAAGGTTGGAGGCCAAGTATGATTACATCTTGATTCTTTTCCATAAGTGCTCAATTGTCAAGTTTCTTTTTCGTTAGCTTCACATTCCATAAACCTGCACTTCTAAATGTACCTTTTAATGATACATTCTGGATTAATGTTCAGGGAGGAAGAAAGAAATAGAGGAACAACATAGTTCTTACTCAAGAGAACAAAAAAACAAACCTTCTACACAGAAAGTTCATCCCTAGAGTCCTTATTTGTTTCTATGTTTGTGTTCTAGCTGCAAAGGCAACTGACTGTAAGGTAAGCCAGCAATGGTGCTTCTTGTAATTGAGTCCCAGCACCTATGTGTGAAAAATTCTTCTCTTCCTCATTTAAGAATGTAAGAAAACTCCAAGGTTCTCCCAAATTTCACCACAAGATTTTTCTTCCTGTTCTTGGGGCAGGAGGTGCTCTTTACCCATCTAGCTTCACTTCATTAGTAGCCCACTCATTCTGATGCATCTTCACTGTCTTAGAAGAATGGAAGAGCTACAAAAACCATTAGATATATTACTCCCTGTATCTTCAAGATCAGTCCGCTTTTTTCAGGAATATCTGAAAGTACATGAATAGCAAAAGAAAACTGATTAGAATTCAGTCAATCAGCATTTGGGCTTATAAATTATCTCTCTTACAAAAGAGTAAATTGAATAACAAAACTACTGTCCAAACTACAAGTTATCTCTTTCTGTATGATATGGAAGGATGTCATTGTCTGACAAAGTTATGCGGTTACTATAAACCCTAAAATAGATCCAAACACTGATTGTTTGCAGAACACTTTGAATCATAAACTATGATTACAAACCACGTAATCACCCAAATGAAACACACAATGGTTTAATATGATGCCCTGATTTACTTAAGGCCTTAAAATGTAGTATGTTGCTGACTTTCCTACAGTTGTTGTTGTTTATGTTATAGGGGTCACTCTTAAATTTTGTCGTATTAAACTTTATGTTATTGTGACTATAACAAAACAATAATAGACTATCAAGACCAACTTGGTAACCCCAAGTGTTGTAATCTTATTACCGATATTATTAGATTCCCAATAGCTGTTGAAAGAATGAAATCTTCTCCAGCTGCATGGTTTTTTTGCATGCATTCATTCCAGATGCCAATTCCCATCACTCCAGTCAGCTATCTGGATATAATGGAATTGGAATATTGCCAGGAACATTTGGGAGGGGGAGCTGCTGCTGAAGGCAAAGTAGCCTCTGACAGCATGGCAGCTGATGAGGCTGCACCTAAGAAACGGTGCACTTCCCCTGACCACAAACTACTGGATGCAAATGCCACATGGAGTGAGCAACCAGACTTTTGTCCTTGAAGGCAATATTTTTTCCTGCCATGTTCCCGATTAACAATTTAATAAGAATCTTCAAAGTCAAGAAACAAAGATAAGGGATATTCTTGTAGACTATAGTCCTAATGACCCAATGGTTTTAGTGACTTCATTGGATGAAATGGATTTTAGGATGTTCCTTCTAATCTCGAGCAATAATCTGGAGAGCTTTTCTTGGAAAGCAAAAGAACTTTCTAAAGCAGAGACTGGATTCCTTTTTGCTGCAGGAGGATAGCAGCTGTGTCAGTTTACAAAGCGTGAAACTGGCAGAGGGAGGAAGACTGGAAACCGACTACCAAACACTGGAGGAAAATGTGGCTGAGGTGCCAAGGCAAAGAGGACAAAGGGCTTCTCCTGGGATACTAGACATCTTGTTCTCCACCGATGTAGGGACTTGGTGTGTGGTGGCTCCTGAGCAGGGTCTGCCTGTTACTCCGGCCACCCTATGCCTTCATGTTGGTGAAAGTAGCTGCCCAGCAAGAAGTAGATCAGAAGTGATTGTGAGCATGTTGTTTCTACCAGCAGCTTTCCAAAGTAGTGAGCTCAATATCATGGCTTCAAGGAAGCCCTTTCTCCTGTGCCTGTAGCTCAGGCACCTTCTCTGAGAATCAGAACTCTAGGGAAGCTGCACTCCCAGTCTTTTCACCTTTCAACTTCTGGCCACCCAGAAAACTGGGACACCACTCCTCTAATTTACTCATGACCACCCATGGAGTTATGACCTACACTTTAAGAATCCTTGGATTATGGCATTGTATGAGTAAATGTGCCATCTAGTAGATTTTGCTATTAAATCTTTCTTCATAAATTATGCCTGTGATCATTCCAGGTAGGCTGCATTTTCTAAGATAAAGAAACAAGCATGATTACATTTAACTCCTTGGAGGTTCATCATATTCATAACCCTTTAAAAGCTGAAATAAAATTTGGTCTATGAATGTACCAACCAGAAACATCTACCTCCAGCTGTAGAGAATGTCTGTGGACAAATATTATATACCAGTTCAGTACACAGAGATAGTTTTCAGTTATTGACGATAATTGGGGCCAGAATTTCCATTGCTAAATGACACGATCATAAAATGCAATGTTATGTGACTGCATCATTTAGCTGTGACAATCCCAACACTTCCCATTGTTGTTTTTAAGCGAGGACTGTGGGTTGTAAACTAAGTCCCAGTCATCTTACAAGAAGGCCAGCAATCAGACAGTGGTGGAAGAGAACTAGGGCTGGGAGTTGCTTCTGCCAGGTGAGGGAGGCTGCGAAGAAGAGTGACTTGTTACTTTCCCTGCCATGTTCCCCCATTAACTAGCCAGCAAGGCAAGTCAAGGCAAATGGCAATGACATGACGCTGCAACCATCATAAGAGCCAGCTGATTGCCGAACATCCAAATCACATTCACATTACTGTGGGGATGCTGGGATGGTCAGAACTTTGAGGACTGTCTGTAAGTCTCCTTTTCCAGAGCTGCCATAAGTTTGTACAGTGACTAAATAAGTGGTAAGCAAGGACTACTTATATATCCTGGAGACAATTGTGCCAGGTACCCACAGCAACCGAGGCCTCCATGCGACACCTTGACTTTTGCACTTGTCCCAAGCTCAAGGCAGTGGCATTTATTAGTCTTGATTGGAAACTTTGTATGTTAAGAGATAAAGAGATGCAATTTTAGGTGCATGGCTGGAATGGTTAAACAATTCCTCCTTATTGTGCAGGCAGATAAGGCTACAACTGAAAGGACCCTGTGGGAGAAAACAGTCTGTCTTTGTACCGCCTTCCTCATTTAATAGCTTGACCAGAATGGCCAATTACCTCACTCAAGATTATCCACACGGGAGAGTCAGTCTGGATGGAGAGTCGTATTGCTTCCAGAGGGCCAAAGGAAGGGTCCACTTCTCCTTCAGCAATGCCCTTTGAAAATGAGCCTGTGAGAAGACAGACAGCAGGACTTTAGCCAGATAGGAGCTCTCTACGAACCTGTTCCAGCGTAAGCAGCCATTCTTCTACATCACCAGGCAGGCTTTGGCACGCCCTTTACAGTTTCAATCAGTCTTGGGCACAATTTTAATTGTGAAGCCACCATCTTCTTTTCTGAAGAAGAACTGTATCAATATCTGCAATGGCTAGAGTTATTTTGTCATGATGGACTCTAGTACTATATATATATATATTTTTAAAGAAAATCAATTGTAATCCAATGAAGAGATTTCAAGGGGTGATTTTGCCCCACAAATTACTCTGTTTGTGTGGATGCCGTAGTGTCATGAGTTAGTGTTAATAGAACACACAGCACTCTGTGACATTCCTCAATAGGTACTGCATGTTGTTATGCTGACTCACAATTCCCAAACATTACCAGCTATACAAAAGGCTCCCTATTGGGCTGGATTCCAGCATTTTTTCCCTCTGACCCCTTCCTTTCCAACAACTGCCAAACATTTGGCAGTGGAGGTAAATTTGTAGATGTGCTGTACGACTGTATCCTTTATGAATGCCAAAAGAGGAAATGTTAAGTAAGATTGCAGTTTCTAATACAGTATCAAGAGAACCTTTGCAAATGACAGATTTCTAGAGGTAAAAAGAACCTGCAAACCAAAAAAAAGAGTTAGTCTGACAACATTGTCTACTGTAATGCAAAAAAAAAAAAGGCTGCAGGCAATAAAGACGCAGGCAAATGTTGTCTACTGCAACATTTTTGATCAGAAGAGTGCTAAGGGATGGGTGACTATGTTTGCAAAGCCTTCCCAGTTGCCCGGCAGAGGGCACTGCTTAATCACTTGTCACCATGTTTTCTTTTGTTCCTCAAGGCCCTTTTGTAAAGGTATCAATGCCTGCGCACGCATGAACACACAGACACACACACACACACAGAGAGAGAGAGAGAGAAAGAAAGGGGGATGTAAAAAGGAGTGTTAAAATGGCATCCTTTTAGATACCTACTTTAATCAGCATCAGTTTGGGTTGTTGTTGAGTGATGTTTGAGCAGAGTTTTATTTGGTAGGATGCAGAACATTACACAATTAAAGAGAGAACAAAAAGTGAAGAGAGTAAAGATTATTAAAAAATGGAAGGATTATATGTAAATGGATTGACGGTAATGAAGAAATGGGATAGAGGATGGTGAAGAAATTACAGGTACACACAGAGGAGACAAAGAATGGACTGGACCTGGCCTTGGACCAAATTGGGAGGCTGTACAAACACACTGAAGTTCTTGGATTGCACTGAAACTGGCAACAGACTGATGGTCAGTGTGTTGAAAAGGTTTCTTGCCCCTTAGGAGTAAGCCACAGTTCCTGGCTGTAAGTGCCTGCAGTGCTTGCTAAGCAAAAAGGATGTTCCAACTAAAGGGCTGTGTGGGGGTTGGAGAAGGAGGTTGAGGGAGACAACAGATACAGGACAACAGCAAAGAGAAGTCTGCAGAGAAAGTGCCTATTGGAATTACTCTGAATAGGCCTGTATAAACAGACTCCCACCTTTTATGCTGCCTGGTCAGGATTTGGCTCATTGTCTGGGCACGGAATAGAGCTTGTTCCTCATATTGGAAAGCCTTACTTAGAGGAAAAGAAAGAAACTTCCCAGATAAGGAATTGCCTGTATGCCAAAATGACACAGGAACAGTTTTTTCCCTTGTGCCATCACTCCGCAGAACACCTAATTCTCACAGTACAGTCTTATTTACCTATGTCATACGGCTGTAATATTATTACCTTTCCCATCTTCTTTACCACCCCCTAATTGGTATCATTATTATGGTTATTATTACTCTGTTGTTTTGCATGTACACTGATAGCTTTTGCACTGGAGAAAAATTCCTTGTGTGTCTATTCACACTTGGCCAATAAAGTATTCTAAAGTATGTGTATAGGCGAGGTTGGAATATACATTGATACTGTTAGTTGCAAGAGGAGGAGGAGAAGCCTCAAAATGCTGCTGACATACCTATTTACTTCCTGGATTTTGATATTTTATTTTGAGAATTTAATTCTGAGTTCCTGGATTGGATTGCTGATGTTCCAAAGAGTCTTTTTTTTTTCCTGCTACAACCCCTCAATCTAAGTGCTTAAGGGTCTAGGTAGAAAAGAGCATAGCAGGTTTTCTACATTTTTAGAGAGTCCAAGGTTTGCTTTCTGTTACTCACAAGTCGACTCCCCAGTTCTGTCTACAAGGGTTTCTGCAACGATCAGGAATGACGGATCTCCCTGGGTTTCTTCTCTTACAGTGTTCTATCAGCAAGGACTGCTCTCATTTTGATGTCTTGAATTTCAGCTGCTGCAATAGCCACATCCCTCAAGCTGGGGAATAAGGATGCATCTGATCTTACAAGACACCCCAGTGGTGATCAAATGTCATGTTCTACAGGTCACTGGATTCAAGGGCCTCTATGTGAGCTTGGGCTGTAGAAGCAATTAGGGGTATTGATCAGTGGTGAAATCCTCCACGGATTGCCACCGGTTCACTGCCCGTGCATGTGCAGTATGTGCCAAGAGCACACTGCATGCAGATGCGCAGTGCATGCCACGTGCACGCTTTGCACGCACACATGCGCAGTGCACACCAAACGCACACTTTGCATGGAAAAAGGAGGCTTAACAAGGTAAGTAGAACAGCGAGGGGGGGAAATAGCTGTGCCGCGCAATTTAGATTCACTAGAAAGCAGGATTTCCTGCTTTCTAGCGAATATAAATCACGCAGCACAGCTGGTCATCGGAAATACCGGTTCAAATGAACCAGTAGCTTTTTTTTACTACTGGTTCACCCAAACCGGTAGCTTTTATCACCACCGGTTCGCCCGAACTGGTGCGAACCAGTAGCATTTCAACCCTGGTATTGATGCTATATTGCTCATCCTGCTGCCCGTTGGTGTCTCTTTCTGAACTCCTAGATCTCATTACTTGGGTATCCCCAAAGTCCTTTTTTCAAGAGGCAAATAGACTTTCTGGTTTTTCTTTGAAGATGTTTCGCTTCTCATCCAAGAAGCTTCTTCAGCTGAAGAAAAGACAGAAAGTCCAGTTGCTTCTTGAAAAAGCACCTTTGGGACAACCATGACCGGGATGACTAAGACTCTCCATAGACATTACTTGGATAGTGGTAGAGAATCACAGCTGTTGGCTCTGAGGAATTTCAATTACCATGCAATGGAGTGAAGGTAGTTTAAGGGGAATGTAGGAATTGATGGCCACCATGGTAACCATAGGCTTGTCTCAGGTGATCTCAAGCAATGCACACAAAATGGTCATATTTAAGTCTAGGGTTTACTTTGGAGCAGTTGGCATGTGATCTCAAAATGAAGGATATTGTGATTACTTGTCTATCATTATCATATTCGTTATCATATTGTCTATCGTTATTATATGCGAACGAGCGCGAGGCTTAGTATTACCTGTAATCTCCACAAGAACAGGGGATTGATTAGGATAGTCTACCCCAAATGTTTAATGTATCTTATTGGTTTTAAGCAGGTGCTTGCTGACTTCTAGATTATGGCAGTTCTGAGGATGCTGGATGAGACTACATCTAAGCAGGCTCTGTCTGTTCAATGCAGGGAGCACACTGATATATGGCAGAAGTGATAATTGCCCTGGCATCAGTCCAAAGGTGAATAAAACTGAGCAGGAATATAACCCCAGGTTTATACCTATACTGTGTTGATAAAAGTGAAGTGTCATTATTTTTCCCTACATTGACTGCACTGTTAAAATGTTGTACAACAGCTCTGTTGATGTCCTTTTCCCTCTAAGGGAAAGACAAGGATAAGACATGTCTGCAGAACATTTTGCTGATTAATTTACCAAGTCTGGAGTTCAATGAGGTATCTAGGGTAGCATATTAAAGGACATTTGGGATTCATTTGAGCTTCTGGATTTTGACAAAAAGGAGGATAGGGCATGCTGTAATATAAGCTCAGCTTCTTGTGAACTGGATTCTTGCCCCATTTATGCAGTCAGGGTAAGAGACAGATTTATGAAGTGATGAATTGTTTTTTGGGAGTGGAGATAGTATTGACTACTTTAAGAGAAGCAGTGGTGCATTCCCTCATGGAGAAACCATCTTTCAATCTAAGTATCTCAGACCTCCTCTGCCTTGTCTGCAATCTTCCATTTTTAGGGAATGTTTTGCAGATGTTGGTGTGATGCCTGTTAAAGAGGCTTCTAGATGAAGCCAATTAATTGATCTCTTCTGAATAGGATTCAGCTACGAGTATTGGATGGAAACTGCATCAATCACTCTAATACATAATATTTATCAGGACCTAAATGAGACAAATACATTCTTCTTGGTCTTGTTGATCCTCTCAATCATGTTAATAGTATATTTCTGAACAACCTGGAAGAGATGCACTATTTTACAGTGGATCTGCTCCTTCCTCATGGGAAGTTCCAGTTGGTGTTACAATGGAATGAATGGCTGAGCACTTGACTCCTCTTCTGTGGAGTGCCACAAGGTTCAGCTGTCTCATGCGTGCTTTATGACTTATATATGACAACACTGGGACAGATCATATGTTGGTTTGAGGTGAAGAAGTATTAACATGCTGATGACACCCAATTATATCTACATCGCAGGCTGAATTAGAAGGGCTGATGAAACTTCACCAGGGATTTAGAGACTGTAAAAGATTTGACTGGAAGAACCAAGTTTAAATATTACAAAATGGGTGTTTTGAAAAAACACTGATCTCCTTTTCTTCCCCTAATGGCTAGTGGCTTCCCCTAAAATTCATAACCTAGATGTTCTTCTGGACTCACAATTTCTCCTTGATCAGTAAGTGGACTGGTGGTCAGGAGAAACTTAAACGAATTTGGCTGGTGTTCCAGTTGTGATTTTTCCTGGAGTAGGAGACGGTGAAGATACTCACAAGCTCATCATCCGATGTACAATTACTGCAATATGCTTCACTTGGGTCTCTTTGAAACTACTTGTAAACTGCAGCTCAAGACATGAGAGTTGCTCTACTATTATACCATTGATTTTGTACTTGCTGCATTGGCTGCCAAAAGATTTCAAAGAACAATAAAAAGCACTGGCTTTTACTTAAAAAGCTCCATGTGGCATGTTCCCAGATACCTAACAGATTATTTCATTTGAATTGAATCTACCCACTTTCATTTGCCCTCCAGGAAGTGACAGGTGTGGGATCTCAGGATTAAGATTTTGGGGGTTTGCACTGCCCCCGCACTTTGTATCTTTAGAAGGATTGTTAAAAACTGAACTCTTTTCCTAAAATTCTGGGGTCCATTTTTAACAGTTGTGGCACACTTACTCTTTTCTTAATGTCTATGAATTGTTGAGCTTGTTGTAAATATTAGATTATTAGAAACTCTGCAGCAAGGCATCTTATTATTAGATGGATAACTAAGTACATGTTTAGGAGTGTCACAAGACTTTATTGTTTGTTTTACTGTGAGGTGCTTGGAATCATTAGATGGGGAATATACTCAATAGTGATAATAAATTCATTTTTTTTCTCACTCTAAATGCCAGGGCAATTAATGACAAATGCTAATGAATTCAGAAAAAGCTTATCCTACCTCTTCCTGGCCATCACAATCTGTATTTGCGTTATATGAAGAGCAACATAACCATCTACAATCGGCAGGGTATTGTTGGACTTGAACCAGCAATTTACCTATCTGTATGTAGCCATCAGACGTCCTGTGGTACTTGAATGCTGTTGCTCTTCCCTCCTGCAGAGCTTCCTTATCTGACTGGAGACTCTGTTCAGGGAAACAGACAATCTTTGCAAAAAGGCAGCTATAAGGATTTAGGCAGCCTGCTGTGTATACAGTGTGAAATGCTATGACAATAAATCACCAGGCAATACTTACGGCTTTAGAGAAAGAGAGCATTATTCTAACAGTCAGTGTCACTAGAAGAACTTTTTATGCCTTTCAAGGACTCATAAAAGACTACTGAAGGATACCGAATAAGGATCAGACTTGAAAACCTTTTTCTCTGCTATAGGCTATGCATTTAATATTGAGAATGAAACAGACTTGCTTTGAGATTTGCAATGTAGTCTCGGAACATTGGAATTTAGATTCTGATTATACTTTGCGATCCAAGATAGATAACTGGCTACAAAATAATAATCTGCTTTATACTCCTAACAATCTATGATGCCTTCAACATTCCAATACAGATAACCTGTAGTCTTTGACTTACTGGTCGCTTATTGACCTTTTGAAGTCACAAAGTACCCCATCCCTACCCCAAAGGTAGTTACAACCCAATTCTGAAGTTCCAAGGGCTGGGCCCTCCCTACCGTCATGTGACTGAATTTTGGGTACGTACAACCAGTCTGCATTTATGTCCATTTGCAGCATTCTGCAGCCACATGAACTACAATTTACAATTCCAGTTTTTGGCAAAAATGCCTCATAGTAAACAATAGGTTCATTTAACAATCATGGATCTGCTTAATGACCAAGGTGATTTGCTTAATGACTGATGCAAAAATTTTTGTCAGATCAAATTGGTCACGTGATGGCCCACTTTATGAGCATTATGACTTACAATCTTATAATGGCAGGATCCATTACAGTCATAAATTGAGGGCTACCTGTAATAACTATGGATTCCAAAGCCATCACCTAATCTTAGGGAATCATAAATGTTGCAATATTGTATTTTTTATAAAAAAAACCACTATTCTTAGACCCTAAAAGGACTAATGAGTAAACCAAAATAGAACCAGCAACTGAGAGTCAGAAACTTTTGAAGGAGAATAGTTTGAGTTCCATCAATGCCTTCCGTCGTTCCCTGAAAACCCATCTTTTCCAGCAAGCCGGGTTGGCTTAGAAGAAATTTTTAAATTTTTTAATTAGTTTGTGATTCTTAACTTTCGGCCCAAATTTATATATATTTTTAAATGTTTTAATATTTGTATTCTATGTTTTTTATCTTGGTTGTACACCGCCCTGAGTCCTCAGGGAGAAGGGCGGTATATAAATTGGAAATTAAATTAAATTAAATTAAATCATGGAGCTATTTTGGTGAAAGTGCTAGCCTAGAAACCAGAACATCTGAATTCTAGGCCTCCCTTAGGACTAAAAGCCATTGTTGGCTCAATCACTCTCTCAGGCCAACCTACAGGATTGTCATTGTTGTGAGGAAAATAGGAGGAGAAAGGAGCATTGGGAATGTTTGCTGCGTTGTGTTGACCAAAATATATAAAAAGACAAGATAAAAATCTAATAATAATAATTAACAAAAAATATACTCAGCAAACTTACATCAAAGGGCAAAACTTCCACTGTTGTGTTGAATAGTTTGTCTTCAGGGTGTTCAATATTGCCACTACGGAAGAAAAACCTGTGCAACAGGAATCAATAATGATTGCAGAGCCCCCACAGTGGTAAAACATAAAATTCATCTCAGCAATGACTTTGGCTGAACTCGATAATAACCATCTCTGTAAAGTATTTTTGAGAAAGAAAAATACTATATTGTATAAACAAACACGATACCACCAGTTACAGAGGAACTATTTGTCCATTCTCACAAATTAAGCACTCTATTGCATTTGAAAGGATCTATTAGCAGTAAGAAGCACAAATATCATTATGAAAGTGACCTTTTCAACTACACTCTTAAACTGAAACGGGAGAAACAGACATTACTGGAAATACGTTCTGAATCCAGGAGCACATTGGGAAGAAAAGGGTCACAAAGGGAAGTTGTTCCCACTTTTTTATTTATAGAGAGAAATTTAATTCAAAGAAATGTAAACAAACGGATTTCTAGAAATGACATTAATATTATTCCTATGGTTCCTGAAGAGATACTTTTAGCTGCAGGCAAAGATAGCAGAAGCTAGCAAAGCAATGCACATCAGACAAAAGAACTGAGGAGGGATGCCCTAAACATAATAGAATTAGGCCAAGGCAGGGGAAAAGAAGAAGAAAAGATACGTATTTCTGCAAATGATAGTCAATACCACTGTAGTGCAAATTCTTTGAAAGAAATGCTTTTGCAAATGCAGGAGCATGCACAAAGCTCTTCTCTTTGAATCAATAAAGAAGCTGCAATTTACTCCAGGCTCACAGGGCTGCCTTCCATCTGCTTGCAGCTGTCTCTATAAGTGCACAATTCTTTTGAAGAATTTGCATATGAATATAGCATTGCAGGCTAACTTTGCCCACAGCCAAGTTTGATCCTGACTTGCTCAATGTTGACTCAGCCTTACATCCTTCCAAGTCAGTAAAATGAGGCCCCAGATTGTTGGGGGCAAGATGCTGACTCTGTAAGCTGCTTAGAGAGGGCTGTAAAGCACTGTGGAGTGGTATAAATGTCTAAGTGATATTGCTATTGTTATTATGATCATCATCATCATCATCATCCAATCCACTGAAGGTTCCATGCCTTTTCATTGAAGGTTATGGACCATGCTTCAATGGGCCAATATTGTTTGGTAGATAGATGTTTTATGATTTCCCAGTCTAGGGCTGAAAGAGAGCAACTTGCCCAAAATCTCCCAGCCAAATTCTGTGCCTATGAGAGGATAAGAACAGAGTGTCTGCCTGCTACTCCTCTACCACCTTAATCAAATCACCAGACAGGCTCTCAGTCTTAAGATATACAAAAAATACAAGATGCTAAGATTGAACTTAAGCAAAAGGAAAATCTCAATCATTTATTGTCTGACAAAATATATTTTTCAAGGGATATCTGTCCTTTTAAAACTGTGCCCTCAGTAATTTTTTTATCTGCAGATAATGCTTGAATCTGGACCCTACCAGCCTCAACTATGCTAACATTTTCAGGAGGACAACACTTTTAAGATATTTGCAGAAAAAACCCCCGAGAAAGTATGTCTGTATGAAATGAACCAACAGTAACTGTTATCCCACTATTCTTTCAGAGAAAGCCAGTTTGTATAACAAAATTAAAGAAAATCCTACGGTAATACAAGAAAACTTTAATAAAAGCAATAATTTTATAACCTAAGAAGCCCAAAGGAATGCCACTACACAAGTGGAGGACTTAATAGTAATTCTTCTACTTTACTTCCTGGTTTCCTGAAAGATTCTTGCTTCCCTGAATCCTGCATAGATCATAGGAATGGATTCTAGTGATAAGAGTGGTGGATATTTCTAATTCTCCACCTTTATTGAGTTGGTTGTCTATAGCCCAGAAGCCTTGTTTAGAATGATTCATTCCTTTTTGTTCCCCCTTCCCTCCCCCGCAATAAAACAATATTTGTGCATACGCGTCAGTGAGAATTTTGGGCAACATTTTGGCAGTAAGGTTGCTCAAATTCATCTAAGGCCTTTATTCTGCAGGATCTATGGCGATTATAGAAGTAAAGTCTTGCGGCATGGCCTGGGAGGCAATAATACCATCTTCCTTGAAGGAGGAACTAATGCATCCCATCATACAGAAACGCTTCCTTCAACTGGCTGTGTAATACAACCACCATACAGTTTCCAAACTTTCCGTTAATTACTTCAATAAGAGTGTGTTGCACAACTCATCTTTCTCTCTTTCTTTGGATGGGGAGAAACAAGTTGAAGCTGAATCCCAGCAAGACTGAGTTTTGCCAGATATCATCTGTATTTTACTCCAGTGATAACTCTGGTTCAGGTAGCATTCACCTTTAAGGGAGCAGGTACATGATTTGGGGGTTCCCTTAGAATCACAGCTGCTGTTGGATAGGCTGATGGAATCTTTGCCCAGCTTTAACTGATGTACCCTTCCTGGAGAAGGTGACTCAGGCCTTTGCCCTCTCCTGGAGAGATTAGTGCAGTGCACACTACATGAGGAAGTCTCTAAAGATTACTTAATAGTCACCATTGGTACAAAATACCAGCCCATGTGTTACTCATAACATCTGTGTTGCAGGCACTGCATTCCTTGTGAATAGCCTTCTGGATACCATTCAAACTGCTGGCGTTGATCTACAAAGTCTACATTGCTTGGTATTCAAGTACCTGCTTGACCATCTGCCTCAAAGAGCTCCTAACCATCCAGTGTGCTTGTCCTAGGGGACCTGACTGTAAGTTCTTGCTCATGGGAGCTTCAGTGGAAAATTTGTGCTTTTCTGTGACAACATCACCCTTCAAAACAGAGATTATCCCCAGAGATTTGGATAGTCCCTTTGCTTCTAGGCTACAGCAAGCTTTGAAAGCAGAACTATTTAGAAGAACATTTGAGGGTTGGCACTGAGTCTTTGGATACTATTCATATTTGCTGTAATGTTATTATTAATATTTAATGTTATTGGTTGATTTATTATGTTCATTTTTGAGGTATTGTTATGTGTTCTGATTTTAATTGTGCAATGCTACGAGTCTTTGGGAAATATGATAAATAAATAAACATTATTTGCTTTCTGAAGCCACAATTGTAATCTATAGTTTAGACAAATTTCCCTAGGGATAGTACAGCTCAGCATAGAGGCCACTAAGGCCCCATCTGTTATGACTACTTGCCAAAATTCAGACTGAAGAATTGAAAATAAATGTAATGTTGAATTAGGCACACAGGAAAGGAAAAAGCATTCATGAAGTCCTTCAACAAGGTGAAGGACAAGAAAGGCTTCATTGTGTTATGGCTGTACCGAAAACAATTATACCTTCTTTGAAAATAGTACATGGTTGCATTTTGTATGCATTTTGGGCAGAAGAATAGAATAAAAACATTTCTTGCAATATCTTGAACCCTTCCTCCTATTGCAGGTCTGTGTCTGCCCAGCAGCTTCTGATCATGTTGAGTTAAGATTGTAGAACTTCACACACAGTTATTTTTGGATTTCAAGAGCCAGACTCATCTAATGCTAAGCTAGTCTCTCTCACTATATCTCATTGTTATATTTTCCAGAAGCACTAGGGCAGTTTTATCATCTGGGGAATCTCCAGATATGTTGGACTGCAACCTTTACTAACTCCAAAGGTTGTGTTAGAGACTGTAAGAACAGCATTCCACCATGACTTGGGAGTCTAAGAGTATATTAGTTGCTTCACTATATATTTTTAGCAGTTTCAGTATGTGAAAAATAACTCAAATTATGAGAAAATATATGCAAGATAAAAAGACCCTAATCAAGGCTCCTTAGTTTCAAGTAGCAATTACTGCTTTCATATAAAAGAAAAAATACACCAAGCAGCAAGCTTGGAGGATGGAAAGCCAAAGTGATATGAGCGCCACCAACAAGCCAGATGTAGAGCTGTTATTATATATGTTGACCTCAGCAAGACTAATGTATGCACAAAAATGGAAGGACACTGCTATGGACGAATGGTTGTAGAAGTTGATGGAGTTCACTAAAATGGCAAAATTGACTTCTTTGATTAAAGAAAAGAACATTAATAATTTTGTTTCCACAAGAAGACCACTTCTGACCTTCGTGCTTGATGTGGAAAAGAATGAAGCTCTGACTTTGGGTTTTACCAATTAGAGTGATAGATCTTTATAGAAGTGGCTTATTCTTATTATTATGAAAAAGCAAAAAGTTGTGTTTTGACGTTAATGTCTTATTTTACTGTAACACAGAGTCGTAAGTCAATGCTTCTTTTTCTTTTTTTTTCTTATCTTTCCTCACTTGTCCTTTCCTCCCCCCCACACTGCTTTTCCATTTACTTTGCATTTTGTATTTTATAATACTTTATAATTCAATAAAAAATTGAGTTGACTAAGCCAGATGTAGAGCTTCTGTAGTAACTTTGAGCAGGCCAACGATTCTATCGTGTATCTTAAGATTGTTCTGTCTTTCAGGTAGTGCAGAGACTCAAAACAAAAAGGCAACAGTTGGAGCATGCTGGGAGGGAAGAAACTGAATGACATGCAATCTGCTTTACAGTTGAATTGTCTTTCACCAGAACAAGGGACTTTCAACCATAAGCTAAACTTTCCCATTCCTTGCTTGCCAAAGCTGTTGAAGCTTACCGTTCAACACGGAGAGGCTTAAAGAAGCGAAAGCGTATAAAGTCGCCCGCTGTGGGAGTAAATGCCCAGAAAAAGTCTTCTCTCAGGTAGGCTTTCTCCAAGGAGAAGTGCTGGTAGGTCTTCAGGCTTGTGCTCACTTCTGCAGGAGGGTTCACGTGCTCTTTCCGAAGAGACTGCTTTCCAAAATCTTTGTCCTCAATATACAAGATAAAAGGAAAACTGAGATGATTTCCTTGAGGAACATACCCTTTTTATATTACACATCTGTGGAAACTATCTCCTAACTGATGCTCTGAAAGGATTTTAAGGGACAGATTTAACATTTTCCCCCTCCCAAATCTTTATGACTTTATACTGTATATTCATTGTTTCTTTTGACAAAAGCATTATCCAGCCTGTTGGTCAGATACAAAGCCTTTACTTTGTCTTTTAGTTTTCCTCCTCCTTTGCTCTGCATGGCCAATCTATCACCAACTTATGTCTTTCTCTCTGCATATCACCACTGACACATATCCCTGCACAAAGAGTGAATTTCTGCCATCTTTGGTCTCATGAGGGCTGTTCCTTTTTTTCTTTTTGAGCTATCATAGTCATAATCTTGAAAAAAGGCACCAACAAGGCAGCTTAAAAATGCTTTTGATATAACATGGAATTGGGTCTGTAGAAATCCTCAACATTAACAAATGAAAGAATGTTGAAGTGTTCCTTTTCTCACCAGCACTGAGCTACTACTAGGTAAAGGAGAAAGTAAAGGGGGAAATTTTAGTGTATATTTACTGTTATATTTTCTTTTAATTCTTATTATGTGAACTACATTTTTAGGAAAAAAATATATAAATTGAACTAAAATAACTATCCCTTCATTAATTAAATCATTATACAACTTAAAAGGAAGAAGCAGCACTCACAGAACTTCCAAAGTTCAGGTATGGATAAGATGTATAAGCCCAAATCAGGGAGTTCTCAACTTATGATCACAATGGAGTCTAGAATGTCAGTCATCATTCACTGCAGTTGTAAATTGAGGGACTATGTGATCAATTTTACATCTCTTTTTATGATGGTCATGAAGCAAGTCATTGTGGCCTTTAAGCAAATCCAATCTCCCAAATGGTGTGGGTTTTTTTGCCAGAAATCAGCAAAAAAACCTTAACAAATCAGTCACATGACCATGGATCATTGCAAGTGGTCATAAAGGTGAGCTGGTTTCCAAGCACCACAAACACCATCATGTAAGTGGGGGTGGGTGGGGTATGGCAGAGACAGCAACTCTAACTTGAAGGATAGGTCTTAAGTAGCTTTTTTGAAGTCTGTTGTAACTTCAAATAGTCATTAAATAACCAGTTGTAAGTTGAGGACTATTTGTATATTAGAACCCTTCATCCTCTCTCCAGCTTTACTCTCAGACTTTATACTGTGGTGTTAAGGCTTTGACAAATGGCAAAATACATAGCTAATTAATTTATCCTAGCCTCTCTCTCTTTTTATCAAAGTGGATAAGCTACTATTTCTTTGACTCTTGACCTGATGCCTCTTTTTTCTTTCTGAACCATTTACAATTTGCTCCATATTCTACATTGAAGCATCTACTTTCCCTTTACAGAATAGCACAGGTGGCCTTTACTCCCCAGGGAATAGATCTGTATCAGGCAGCACCTGTTTTTCCAAAACTGCTTCACATATTCAAAACCCATTGCATTTTATACATAAACCTATTAAGGTACATCTAAACTATGTATGCACATGGATATACATACCCCCTAATACAGGTTTACAAGTAAATTTTATTTATTATTAAACACATTTATATGGCCACCCAACCTCACACATGGGTGACTGCAGGGAAACTGAATTACATCAGGGTTTTCCTGCCCTCCCGGAAGTTATTTTTACTTTCAAAACATTTTTCCCCCCATCCATCTTGAAATTGGCTCCATTCCTCGACATCTAAGATGTTTAGCATTACAAGATTCCTCGGTGGAATCAGTTTTGGTAAAAATTTAAGCTCAGAGGGGAAAAAAAATACTGCAAGTCTGCTAGTGTGAAGCACAATTAGTTCAGCCAGATTTTGGTTGTCTTCATGCAATCTACATTCTTTTACTCCACCTGAGCCACTTTCAGCAATGCAGGGAATAAAAGCAAGAACTTTTAAGGTAGTTCTCACTTAACAATCTCATTTAGTTGGAACTGGGATTGGCAACTTGATTGTTAAGCAAGGTGGCTGCTAAGTGAAACTAATTGTACTTCAACTTTCCTTTGCTTTAGAGACCTGCAAAGGTCATAAATGGGAGGATTGATTGTAAAGTTGCTTTTTCATTTACTGTCATTTCAAAACGGTTGCTACATGAGGCAATCATTTAATGAAGATTACGTATACTGCTTGTATAATTCAATAGCTAACATAAAGCAACAAACATTTTTTTCTGCCACTTGCTCTTTTCTATCTCCCCTTCTCCCCTCCCTCATTTCTATAACCGCAATGTTCCCTACTCACTTTCAACTTTTGTATTTTACCAGCCAGAGAGGAATGGGTTCCTACATGTTGGAAGAGCGAAGGCTTGAAGCGGATTCTTAGGTTTGCCTTCTGTCTATCACAATGTTTCTGGGGGAGAAAAAAAAAAAACACAGCAGGAACTAAACTTTTAATCTTTCCATTTTGAAGAACAAAGCACAGAATGGAAAATAGTTTATTACTTTTACTTAGGTTCATCTTTCCTCTCCCCATCTTGCAATCCGACCCCACAGATTCATGACAGTACTAAACCGGTTTATCCTCCTCCACTCCAAGTCTGGTGAAATGTTATGAACACAAATATATTGCAAAAGAAATGAATATCTTAGAAAATGGTTAGGTCTATCTTCATTGGGACCCAGATGGTGTGGTTGTTCCAAACAAACCTTAACTCTTCCTTTCACTTGCCTTCTCAATTAATAGCTATTTTTAACAGCTGTATGTACTGAGGTCAACTGACCAACTTGAATTGCAGTTAAAATGAAAATTCCATAGAAACCCCTTTAGGGATATTTTAATACTAGAATATTATTTTAGTGTTAAAATGCACCTAAATACATACACAGTTTTTCAGTTCAGATAAGATTTCTACCATGTTACCCCGAAAATAAGACCCAACTGAAAAATCCTAGCATGATTTTTCAGGATGCTCGTAATATAAGCCCTACCCGCAAAGTAAGCCCCAGTTAAGATTGTCAGCCAGATAGATGCATTTAATACCATATTTCCCCAAAATAAGATCTAACCAGAAAATAAGCCCTAAGGCATCTTTTGGAACAAAAATTAATATAAGACCCGGTCTTATTTTCCAGGAAACACGGTATAAAGCTCTTAAATTGTTGATTCACTTTTGATTTCTTACGTGGATATTAAAAAAGAATTGTTAATTTTCAAGGAAAAAATTGTCAGGGTTTTCAGAAGATGGATAGTGGAAACAGAAAAATCTTTGACATCTGTAACCATTTAGCTGGTATAGAGAGTCTCAAAAATCTGTTATTAATTTTTGGGATTATTAAGTAGCAGTTTAAAAAGATTAACTACTATATTTCCTCCCTGTTTTCTTGCATATTTTGAAAACACCCTCTGACATATTTTCCATTTGCCCCATTCAAGAGATCTAAACTTTCTTATGACTGATTAGATATAAACTTTTCTACACTGTTTCCTTTTTAGTTACCTAATTTCCATATACCGACACACACACACACACAGAGACACACACAAATTGAGAATATATTAGGATCTACTTTCCCAACTGAGACTCTGTAAGTATGCTAGGAATAAAGCTGTATAAATTTTCCAACCTGAATGACTATTGAAACCCGTTAGGAAAAAATCCAAGGGATATTCCATCTTTAACCTTAGATGGGGTCACATTCAATCTGGGATTATTTCTGGATTCATAGTTCCTTCTCAAGAGCAAGTAGAAGCTGTGCCCATGAAGCTGTGACCCTTTGCACAGCTGCATCTGGTGCACCAGTTGTGCTCTTCTCTAGATTGGGAGGCCCTTCATTCAAGTCCTAGTCACTTCATAACTATTACAATGTGCTCTACATAGGGCTGCCCTTGAAGACTACTGGGAAGCCACAAATGGTCCAGAATGCAGTAGCATGGGTAGTGATGGGCATGACTTGGTATACCCATGTGACACCTCTGTTGCAAACTACATTGCTTGTCAGTCTGCTTCCAGGTATGCTGACTGTGACTTATAAAGAACTTCATGGCACATGGCCTGGTTGTTTGGTGGACATCTTATCTCCTGTGGTGTCACAGGACTAATTCAATCCAATACAGTTGGAGTGCTTTAGATCCTTTCACATAAACAATGTAATCAATTAGGGCCTTGAAAGTGTGCCTTCTCTGTCTCAGTGCCTGTCCTGTTTAGTGACATTCCTTCAGTTATTTGGGTGACATTCTGAAAAGCCTTAAAGTCCTTGATGTTCTTCCATGCCTTGGGTTAGGATGCCTGTGGCCCTTGCTGAATTGTGGCTGGCTGGATTAGCCAGATCTAACATTGGTCATTGTTGTTTGTTTGTTTTATTTTTCTTATAATTATTCATTCTATATTTATTCGATTGGTTTTACTGTGAACTGTCTAGGGCTGGTTTATAGGTGAGTGGTGCTGGAACTATTTAGTTTCAAGTAAAACTAGATTCTTGTTGTTTTTGAATTTTACCTCACCTACCAAGAGTCTAAACATTTCATTAAAATAAGCCAAGACTTGAATTATTTTCAAAAATGGAAGACTAGCTCTTATATTTGAAGTGGAAGGGAAGAATGTTGCTTCTTCATCCAGCAACATTGATACAATCTGAAATGATCAAATCATAAATCAATGTACATTACTGCTGGCTATTTCTGTGTTCAGTCTCACTGCAACTACATGAAAATGTAGTCTTGACCAACCATTTTCACTCTTCGCTTTCTTTCATTTTCTATCTGACCTAATAAATAACACTTGAGAACAAAATGTGTATGCACTATTTTTTTTAAAGTCTAAACTGGCCTACTAAAGATATTGCCTGGGGTTGGATTATGGAATCCATAAAGGGTGTTCATGTTTTTTTTTTGTAATTCCATGACATGAAATCTTTATGGCTGGCTGCAAGAAAGAGTAATACACTTTTTTAGTAGCCAGAAGTGAACCTTTCAGGCTTGGAGACAGGGAACTATTCAATATAAATGGAAACAAGACTATTCTATCCTGGACAGAATTTACCTCTTGAATAAGCTTGTTAACCCACTAAAATCTATCATTCTAGGGTTCTGAGGGCATCCTGTATTAACCGTACCTTGGTTTAAAAGAACAAGATTAAAACACGCAGCCCTCCCATGCCTGTACAACCTGCAATACTTGGGATTGCAAAATCATTCCTTGCAGGCCTGTTCCATATAAATTCCCTAATCTAACTCTCATTATTTTAGAAAATTAAAAATCAGACTTTGTTCATAAGAACATTTGTGACTATTGCAAGCAAATAGCTTTTCCTTACTCTCAGATAAGTGGGACACTGCATTTTTTTTTTAATTTGATTTATATGCCGCCCTTCTCCGGAGACTCAGGGCGGCTTACAATGCGTTAAGCAATAGCCTTCCTCCTTTTGTATATTTATACAAAGTCGGGTGACGGGAGCGATGTGGCGCTCCCATGTGACTCCCCTCCTGCGCGAGCTGCACTGGCTCCCAGTGGTCTTCCGGGTGCGCTTCAAGGTTTTGGTTACCACCTTTAGAGCGCTCCATGGCTCAGGACCAGGGTACTTATGAGACCGCCTTCTGCCACCAGTAGCCTCTCACCGACCAGTTCGCTCCCATAGAGAGGGGCTCCTCAGGGTGCGGTTGGCCAAACAATGTCGACTGGCGGCCCCCAGGGGGAGAGCCTTCTCTGTGGGGGCACCTGCCATCTGGAACAAGCTCCCCCCGGAGATACGGAGGATCCAAGACTTACGCATCTTCCGCCGCACCCTAAAAACGTTTTTATTCCAACAGGCTGGTCTGGCCTAACTCTCCCTTTTAAATTGGCTTTTAAATTGGGTTTTAAATGTTTTTTAGATAAATTGGATGTTTTAATTTGTTTTTTGAGCCTAAATTATTTAATCTGTTTTTAATAGTTTTTTAACTTTTGTATGTCTTTGTATTTTATTTTGGCTGTTCACCGCCCTGAGTCCTTCAGGAGTAGGGCGGTATACAAATATGATAAAATAAATAAATAAAGTCAGCTTATTGCCCCCACAAACTGGGTCCTCAATTTACCTACCTTAGAAAGGATGGAAGGCTGAGTCGACCTTGAGCCTGGTGAGAATTGAACTCGCAGTAATTGCAGGCAGCTGGATGTTAAATGCTGCCTTAGTAGGAGGCATTAGCCTCCTACACCACTCAGGCTTAAACAGCAGATCCATTTTCCTCCTAGTGTTTTGTCATTATCCTTGTTACTTGTGCAGTAATGAAAGGAGTAATGACAGCAAGCAAGGGTGGGTAAACTCTAATGTTATTTTTCATACAAAAGGAACCACAGAGATCCACAGAAGACAAAGCACTTATCGCAAAGTTTCAGGTCAGGCGTATTTTCCATTAGAGAAATAAATCCTACAAATTACTGATTTGATGCTAACAGCAGGATTTACAAGAGAAAAATCTGAATAAAGAAGGCTAGTGTGAGAACTTATTCATAAGAAAAAACAGAAATCCATATTGGAACTAGATTATATATTTAAATAGACAAATGATTTATAAATTCTTAGAAGCCCTTGGAAAGTGTCATAAAGGAAAATAACTGGGTAGGAAAAAAATATGTGAGCTTGGATACATCATGACACTGAAATACTATCTATATTCAAGGCTTTGAAACTGAGAAAAAGCATGTAGCAACATCTCATTTCTGGCACTTAGCAAAACACAAGGCTTTTAGTCACTAGGGAGAGAATTGAAAATAGAACTGCCAATATAATGTCTTTATACAAATTGATAGCAAGATCATACATGTTTATAGTTCTACTCATTACACCTAAAAAGATTTTTAAAAGATTATTTAGTGAAAAAATATGTTGTAGAAGAAAAAGATTAAAAGTATGAAAATTATTATAGGAAAGGGAGAAAAAAGGACAAAATGGGCAACCAAAATGATTATTGGGTTGAATAATACATCCTCCATAAGGAAATATTACAGTAACTGAGCTCCTCATCCTGAAACAAAGGCAGATAATGGAAGAGACATCCAAGGTATAAAACTGTAAGTGACACAGATAACACAAACAGAATTTTCTCCCTCTTTCCAGTATTATACTCAAAATCATGCCTTGGAACCATCCGTAACAGGCCACAAAGACTTCAAAATACTGTTGCATGTGTCATTATGCTGTTGTGCAAATGATGCAATTACATAATGACATCTGCTGCTATCCTATGAACAGCCATAACTGAAATTAAATTCAGGATCAAAAGAAACAGATACTTCTTCCACACAGCACATATATAAATCATGGCATTTACTACCAGAAGCTTTGTAACATTGGACAATCTGGTTCATTTTAGAAAGAGGCTGGGCAAGTTTATAAGAAGGAATATTGAATATTGATAGCTGCCTGCTAACTCTTGAATCATAGGCAGTATGCTTTGCATAATGGGTGATAGGAAACTACAGTGGAAAGAGATTATTGCTCTCCAGTTCAGGTTTATGAGCCTCCCAGATGCAATAACCTATTATGTAATCCAGAATGCTGAACCTTCTAGACTTTGGGCTGATCTAACAAATTTGGATCTTATTTTAAAATTAATCCAATTCTTGTATTAAATTCCAAGCGTGACTACATTAAAAGACTGTATGCATTTTGTTCTATAGGAAATGCCAGGTTCTATAGCTAGGCACAAGTGATCTGTAACTCTTGAAGAATTGAAAGACAACATTCAAAGATATAATGCACATATATTAATGATTGGCCCATGCCAGCCCCCTCAAGATTTTGCATTTGCCTGCAGGGTCACCAAGATAGACTATGCTGAATGAGGATTAATTCAAATCTTGTTTCCCAAACTATACTGTACATGTATTATCCAACATCTGTATGTTAGCCTCTAGAATTAGCAACATCCTTTTAAAATCTGTAATAGTCAATATAATTTTTGATCACTTCCAGTACTCATCTGCCTTCATCCTATTCGATATTCTTTCAATCTGACGTCCACTCGACAAAATAGTAGCTAGTTTATGGACAATTCAGGCAAAGAAAAAAACTAGTTATGATAAAGATAACTTTACCATAAATGGTAACATAAATGGAACATAATTATCCAGGGGAGGGCAAATATATCATTTTTCCCAAGAAAAAGATATTTTCTATTGTAATAGGATAAATGGTATAAGATAAATGTGCTGAGGTTCTAGGAGTTGGTTGTTTCACTTACAAAGCAAAGCCCAAGTCGCTGTCTTTATTGTCTCAGCCATATTTATTTTCCCAGGACTTTTAATAATTGATATGTTAAAGTTTGTATTTGTGCTTTTTTTCTATTATTGTTTTATGGTTTATTTTGTTACTTATTTTGTTTCTGAATCTGTTTCAGTCGCTTGAATATCATTATAAGCCATTTTGCAATCTTTTTCATGGAAAATGGAAAACACATCTTTTAAATAAATAAAAAGGCAAGTAGACAGAAAATGATTTTCAACTTAGTAACTTTTTGGGCTGTACAGCCCTTTGGATTCAATCCTAAAATATATTTTGAATAGAACAGAATATAATTCTTTACTGGCCAAGCCTGATTGGACACACAAGGAATTTGTCTTCAGTGCATAAACTCTCAGTGTACCTAAAAGCTATTAGTGATAAATCATGATCATAGTCTTCATAAAAATACATTCATCATAGATCATAAGATATAACACAGTGATAGTCTTAGGATACTAAATAAGCAATCAACATAAATCACAGTAGGAAACTAAATAAAACAATACAAATCGTAAAGATACAAGCAACAAAGTTGTAGTCATAAGAGAAGCTTAAATTTAGCATTGTCAGCTGACCTGTGATCACATGTTGTAGAGCTCTAGAAATTATTAAAACCTACCAAAGTTGTAATAGAATATCCATGATATTCTAACAAAGTTTTAACAAATATAGTAAAGTTTTCTGATAGATTATTCTCTTTATACCAGGGGTGGGTTCTAAAATTTTTTACTACCAGTTCTGTGGGCGTGGCTTATTTTGTGGACGTGGCTTAGTGGGGGGGTAATATGACTGGGTGGGCGTGGCCAACTTTTTTTTTTTTTTTTTACTTTTAAAAGCATTTTTTCTACAACCTTAAGAGGTTGCAGAAAAAAATGCTTTTAGAAGCCTCTGGTGATCAGGCAACTCAGCTGGGATCGCCCTCTGACGATCCCAGCTGAGCCGCACAATCATCAGAGGCTTTTTTTTTACTTTTAAAAGAATTTTTTTCAGCCGAAGAGGTTGTAGAAAAAATGCTTTTAAAAGTTAAAAAAAAAGCCTCTGATGAGGTGGGCAGCGTAAATGAGTGGCGACCGGGCTGGGGACTGGTTCAGGGACGTGGCCAATGTTATTACCGGTTCTCCAAACTACTACAAATCTTGCGAACTGGTGCGAACCGGCAGCAACCCACCACTGCTTTATACCAACAGAAAAAACTATTTTTTTAATACTCTGAGCAGTTTCCCACAAGAAGACAACATCTTTAGGACTGGATTAATGGCCCATCACTTTTGGAATTATTCTCCCTTCAACTAAAACAAAGGATGGAGACAATCGTTTTTATTTCTGTAAAATAACAAAGATAAAAATATGGAATAAGGAAAAATTCAATGCACATTTTAAAAATATTTACTGCATAACACCATGCAGAATTTAACATTTATGAACAAACATTTCTGCATAAAAAAGAAGAAACCATTCCTTTTAATAGAGGACTAACTTACTGCATCTTTCTCTGGGTTACAAACTTTTACCCAGAGGATATGATCAAGAAGCCAATCGATGGGTTTATCCTTGTAGAACATAAGTATGAATTCCACAATCAGACTGAGATCCAAGGACTTGAACATCTTTCCTGAAAGCATTTTGGATAAATAGAAATATAATCTTAAAACTAGCATAATTTAAGATTTAATAAAACTATAGTCTAGAACAACAAAAGATAAATAACATCCTCCTTACTCTAGGAATTCTTGAAAGACAAGTGTACTGCATCTAATGTGACCATGTCAAGGGAATTAGGATTCAGCATTGAAACCTTTATAAAATGCTCTAACCAGAAAAGACTTGCAACAGTATTCTCATGCATAGTGGTTTTCAGGTCAGGAAATGGTGGGGGGAACAGTTCTATATTACATGTGTCTTTTCCTGTCTCACAGTAGGTCAAATTCTGCAATTCCTGGCAATAAGGATTTTACAGAAGTAGAATTTTTTTTCTATATAAAATGGAGTCATTTATGTTCTAAACAACTCTATATGCGATGATGCTATCTTCCCAGAAGTTATTTTTGCATATATTTGAATTTACAATTTTGCATGCAATTTTCCCAAAAATATAGGCATTTTTGTATGAGATGTAATTCAATTTTGATCAAGATTAGGCAAGACATTGGTGGCCAAATCAATCCAAATAATTGACCTTTGAGCTATATCTGCAGTAATGCTTCTTTTCACAAGGAGGCAATTCTGCTTATAAAATTGTTTCATAAGGATCAAAATTATTTCCTTGTTCAGTTGCACAACAGTCCCAATGCCATAACTTACAAAGAGTGGGAACAGGGACTACCAGTTTGATTCATCCATAAAAGCTGAAGATTCAGAGTAAGTTAAAATCTCTTTATTCATATTTCCACTAATAAGTATTTATAAGAAATTCTTGTTCATTCCTGTTTTTAACTAAACCCTCCTAGGAACCTTTTCTATAGTATTTAATAAATCCATCAATAAAAGATTCGTCACACATAAAAAGCAAAAATAAACTAGAGAGTCTTACTGTCTTACTGTATTCCTGTATGTTCTGAGAAAGGATCAGTGTAATAGATGCTACTCTGTATTTCATTTTTATGCCAAAGTCACACAATTGAAAGCATTCGTGGTCTTTTCTCGCCTTAGCAAGGTGGGCTAGAGAAATATTCTTCCCAGTATTACAGGAGCAATACAGTGCTCCTGTATTGCTCCTTGCATTAACCCAAAACAACATCCAAAGCTACAGCTAGACATGGGAAATGAGTTTACCAATAAAACCAAGCTGGGAAAACTCCAAGATCATCCATTCTTCAGAAGGTTGCTGCAAAGCAAAATTCTTCATTGTGCTGAGATAGTTTGGCTTGGCTACAATATCATCTTCTAGCTGCATAAGAGAGGGAAATGTATAACTGCATAAGAGACAGATCTTGAACAAGAACTTGTGTGCCACTGAAGAAAAGCTCTCTAAAAAGTGGAGACAGGAAAGATCTCTCTGGCTAAAGATGGGCTCTTATTAAGGACAAAAAGACCCTGAATTAAACCTATGTTTTTCTTTTCAAGGAATAAAGGAAAATAGCTCAGTGTTGAAAAATCCCAATATGATTTGATCAAATAGGAAACTTACTTTGTAGCCATTAAATTAGTTTTTTTTTAAACTGAAAAGTTTTTTTTATTATCTGAAAATGTATTTTGGCATCAATAGTAGCACACTGACTTCACAATCAGCAGGTTTTATTGGGTGGGAGCCCTAGCCTTGATTCAAGATTCATTTTCTGATGAGCAAGACTGATTATTTGCTTGCCTTGCCTTTGATTTCTCTTTATCAATGATACTGTTACGCATCAAATTACCACAGCTTTATGATCCTGCTTTGTATTGTATTAATACCATTTAATACCTTGCTATTTTGGTTGAGTGCCTCCTCGCTTCTGCGGTTACCAGGTACCTGTTCTCAGTTTTTGGCTGTCTTCCTAATGGTTGGGCCTTTTTGTTCTTTATGTTTATTTATGCTGGCTTTATGGTTACAGCTGTCATGATTAATGTCCATATGCCTTTGTGGGGAAGACTGATATCTTGAGCATATCCTAGTTGTAATAGATATGACAACTCCTTTGATATGTCATTCCTTTCATATGTCACTTTTTTAAGTGTAAGTTTCATTTTTTCTGCTAAGCTTAGATTTTGATTTTATACATATCTTATAAAAGTAAAAATATGAAAAGTAAGCAATACAGCATCCAACAAAAATAACTCCTAAACATTTTACATTCACTATTTTAACATTATTTATTCACACTTTCTTATAACTTGCCTTTTCAAAATATAACTACAGTATGTTTCTATATTTCCTATTTCTGATAACATGCTAGAAGCCACTTGGGTGGAAAAGCACATCCATTTAGTCTTCCCTTTAGTCAACAAGTTCTATCCATCAGAAAGAGGAATATTTTTGCCCTGTGTAGGATCAATGATAATAATAGTCAACATTATTTTAAAACTGAATGAAAACCTTGCCACAGCATGACTGTATGTGACAGAATGGGGAAGACTATACTTCATACCCTTATCAGTATATTCTCTATGGATGTGTGCTATTGGAGATAAGTATTTTGGATATGCTAATGTGGAAAATATAGCATTTTTCTGAAACTCAGTCAATGTGCTAGACAGTCAAGACTCTAGCTTTTTAAAAAGTGATCAGAATTGTTCCTTTGATTGGTATATGTGATGTTGGATACATATTGTACACATGCCGGTACCTACCAACCAGTGGTGGATTGCCCCTATAGAACCGTAGTAAAACCGGTGGGAGGTTCCGCCCACTGACCCTGATGTCATCAAAATGCTTCTGCGCATGCGGCCCCATTGTGAACCAGTAGTAAAGGTAAGTAGAACCCACCCCTGCTAGCAACATACCTAAAACTTCTTGATTGTATCTAAAAACTTCTTAAATTAATTCCCATATTATCAGTGCTGATATGCTTGGTTTCTAAACATAATATTTGATTTAAAAATATTTAATATTTGAGTAATATCTACTAGGGATAAATAAAATAAAAGAACTAATAACACTATTTAAACCATATAACTGATCTGCAAGCTGAAAGTGTTCTTAGAGACACAGTGTGGGTCCATTATCTCATTGGTTCCTCATGCTCTAGCTAAGAGGCAGAAGCTAAAAAATGAAACTTCCCACTATTAGCAGCAGGAAAGCAGCAGTATTGATCAGAGGTACAATCAAGGAGCTAAAGTTGAAGTCTTTCCACTCCATAATTACTCTGAGAAGGATTATCAGAAAAGACTTTCATTTCCTCCACAAAAAGATCCCTGTCAAAACCAGTTTCTCTGCTGCTATTAGCAGCAGTGCAAGAGTGACCTTTTTCCAGTGCTTTTTCCAGTGCTCCTGATTCTATGTGGGCCTCCAATAATTCTGGCCCTGCTCACCAACAATTATTCACATAGCTGTTGAAGAGTTTGGAGAGAGTGAATCTTCCAAAGTGTTGCTCATTAGTTCTTTAAAGCTGCTTTCTCCTCTTTAGACCACAAGATACAATAACCCTTGCTCCAATGAATGTTCTTTTATCCAAGATTTTGAGCAAATATTGCCTTCCAGAGTTTTTGAATTCATTTCCTACAAACCCTTGCCATTTGTTTTGAAATTGGATTGAGGGGAACTATAGTTTTTTTTAAAAAAATATGGCAGAATCTAGGTTGCCTATTCTGGGTTTGAGGCACAATATTTCTTACTTGGGAAAAAAAAAACCAGATACAAACATGAAACATAAACTATGAGCATCATAAAACTTACCTGAACATAATATATGCCTTTGGATTGTGCATACATCATTAAAAAGCAGTAATCTAAATTCTGTTTAGTTCTCCACCTACAACAGCACACAAAACAAATTACTGTTATTTTGTTGGGAGGTATTTTCTGGGTAGGTATCAGCTACAACTGGCAAAAGATTAATCAGACACAAGATTTTAGTCAAATATGAAGACTTCTAGTGCTGCTGTTATAAACCCAGAGTTATAACATTATTTTGGATTTCAACTGACATTCCCATTGCTCCCATTGCTTTTCCCCAGTAAGCGATGGAGATGTAGCGCATCAACAGTGGGATTGTGGTAGGAGCAAAGAGTTAAATCTCTCTACTATGCTAAGCTTAATCTTCTGTTCCTCCACAACAACTATAACGTACTTTCAAAACTTGTCAAGCAAATCCAGTTGCAAATCCAAGCAAATCCATGCAATTTGATCATATTCTATGTTCCACTGAAGTTATGTAAAATCACAGAAACGAATATTCACATAACATTAGAATAATTTATTTGGGTACATGAAGGTGGTTTTTTTTTAAAGTGGAGGAAACATACATATTAGCAAGCACCCAATGACTATTTACTATACTTCTTCTGAATGCCATATGCTTTCTTCTAAGCAAGTTTAAATACCCATTACAAAGCCGTATAATACAATATCACAAGCCCTGCTAGCCTAGCAATCACTTTAAATCAAATTGCCTGGAATTACCTGACTCTTTCTTTAGGGTCACCGAAAGATTCTCGCAGCCGGGAGAAATCTGGATAGAAGTGTGGAGAAGGGGAAATAACCTCTAAAAGACCAGAATGTATTTCATTGGGGAATCTGAGAGAGAGGAAGAGGTAAGGAAAACAACTGTCATTTTCTGTAAAAAGGAAAATGGAATTTAACCATGGTAATGATTAATAGCCTAAAACCTAAGACATATCTCCAGGAAATATTAACAACTTTGAACAAAGGCACTACAGGAGATGTTATGCTTTGAAGCCCTATTTTAAGTTGAAAGAACATAAATAAGGATATTTATGTCCTTTTTTAAAAAGCCCTCCCTGCTTGCTCTTCTCAACTGTAGCTTTCTTGATCCTTTGACCTTCAGTTTTTAGCTGCTGAAATTTAACAATCCAGATGGAAGCAGATGTTAAATTCTTCAGTGATATTCATGCCTCTTTGCATACTGGTTGGTTTGAAAGCTTGTTGTTTTTGGAGCTGCTCCAGAATTATTTTTAATGATAACCTCTGCAGATTACATACCCATTGCCCTGATCATTATACAAGAAATTGAATTGAAAGATTAGGTCATCACTTAATAGCCTATTCACCGTGTTAAATCTTTACTGACTAAATGCAAGGAGAAAACACACAGTATACAGAAAGAACAAATGGTTAAAAACAGGGCAAAGAAAGCATAGTCATTCAAGTCTATGGCAAATCTGATTAACCTCTTATACATATACAGTTATTTTTTCTTCAGGAATACCCACTCAAAAGGAAAACTGGCAGTGAGCTTAACCTTACTAAATACGTTTTTCTGGAAAAGCTCAAAAGGATTATCAGAGTGTTTTTAGGTCAGAAATCATTCAATCTCTCCCTTCAGTCAACTGAATCAGACTGAGAAACCAACTTTGTGTACTCCAACTGTGTTGTACTGCAATTCCCATCTTTCTAGGCATTTCTCACTAGGGGATAATTAAAATTGAACTCCAACCAGACTCGCAGAGACCAGGCTAAATGTTTAGTTCTGATGGTGCAGTGGTTAGAATGCAGTACTACAGGCTACTTCTGCTGGCTGCTTGTAATTTGGTAGTTCGAATCTCACCAGGCTCAAGGTTGACTCAGCCTTCCATCCTTCCGAAGTCGGTAAAAATGAGGACCCAGATTGTTGGGGGCAAGATGCTGACTCTGTAAACCACTTAGAGAGGGCTGTAAAAGCACTGTGAAGTAGTATATAAATCTAAGTACTATTGCTAAGTCCTGTTTCCTCTTTATTTTGTCTATATGGCCTTTTTCTTCCTTACCTCACAGTACAGTCATTCCCTACATACTGTCTGGTAGCCTAAAGTCTTCAATCTTTGACTTTGTACCCACCTATAAACCCAAGCATGTATCTGAAAACCATCATCTTAATATTTTGCCAACATACAAAAATATATTAGCGATAGGCAGCAATAATCTTCAGATTAAATTACCATCCAGTAATAGTTTCTAACTCATCAGATTGAAAACCAATAGTCTAAAATCATAGGTGCTTGCTGCAAACTAAAATTATATTAAAATGATGATATATGCATGGTGACATTATGATACAAATCCCACATTTTGCATTTGTGTTCAAACTTGATTACACATGCTAAACTGGGAAGTGAAGAAACCTATTGATAAATATAGTCAAGGATACAGATCTAAACTGGATAGCTTTTGAGTACTTTTTAAAAAATCTTTTGGATCCCAAAGTATGGAGATACCTTTTAAATAAAAAAAAAAAATCCTACCATAACTCAGGCATTTGGTACCTCTGTCATATTGGTAATGGACAGTAATGGAAGAAGGAATATCTAAACAATGGATGCTCTTTAAGTTTTCATAAATACACATAAGTCCCAAGGATATAAAATATGAACATTTATTTATTAGAGAACATCACATTTCAATAAAAATGGCAAGCAAAACCAAATAGATCAATAAACACAACTGTCCTTTTTCAGCTACTGCATCAATTTAGAGTTATCTATATTTAATTTTAATTATCCTTCTATTAATGAATTGCTTCTGTTTTGGATTACTAATACACAATTCCAATAATTTTTTATAGAAATTATTCTTATGCATTTTATCTGTGGCTGAATAATTCAATGAAATCAAGAAAAAGGACAATGATACCTCTTTCATGAAATGACATCCTAATACAAATATTTGATATGGTTCTAAGAAATAAAAGATCCAATACAGTGATGTTATATTTTCAAAGTGGCTTTTACTTTAAAACGCATTCAAAGATTTTGAAGTTTTTCCCTTTCAGAAGAAAAAAACACTATATACTGGTATTTTTTTTTTTTAAAAAAAATTAAACTAGGATTCATCGGTTAAGGATCAGTTAAAGGGCCATTAAGAAGAAATCTTGGTTCGGCTAAGTTCATATGTAGAAATACATCAATATAATAATAAGCCCTTGAACTCTCAAGAAGTCAGTGACTTTTTTAATGTCTTAAATATCTAATCTGACAAATGAGTACTATTGCTGAGAGACAAAGAATCTGCTGTCTACATTTAGCCTAATTAAAAAGTACAACCCTCCTATTTCCTGCTGATATTCTTGTGCTCCTTTAAATTAATTTTCTTCCTGCAATATTTGATCTGTGACTTCTTATTGCTAATATTGTTTTCTTGCTGCACAGCAATTTCTTTTTCCTCTCTGTGTCATCTAAGACTTGTGTTTCCCCTTCCAGGGCACTTCAGCCTATTAAATTTAAAGAAGATAAAGCAAGCAATTTCACAGGGAGGAGAAAAAGCAAATTGGTAAGTTAATCAAAGGAAAAGTTTGAGGTACTTGACCTCAGCAGGTAGTAGCACCACCCCAATATTATTTGGATTTGAAAGCTAAGCAGTTTTAGTTCTTGTTAATAATGAATAGAAGACTACCAGAAATAATGTGGTTACATGCTAGACTAGGATCAAGCAAAGCATCCCTAAAGAGGGCAAAATAAAACTATTTCTCTACTATTACCAAATAAATTACATACATGAAGGTATCAGGAGTCAAGTGATTCAAGGTCATTTTTACTATTAATCAAAAGTACTTAAGAGACAGTTTCTTCCTTAGACCATCACATCCATCAGTGTCTATTACATATAAATCCTATATGTTTTATTTATTTATTAAACCAATTTATTTGGCTATCCAACAAACAAACAGTGAATCTGGGTGGTGTACAACAGAGCTAAATCAGTTAATAAATACATTAAAAAGTAAAAACCAAATTAAAATAGATAATAATAGACAAGGTTATGTTAAAAATAATTCATTAGTTCACCTGTCCGATGGGGTCTCCAGGCCTGTTAACATAACTAGGTCTTGAGGGACCTGTGGAAGCTCAACAATGACAGGGCCAACCTCAGGGGGGAGAAGATTCTACAGCATGGATGCTGCTGAAGAAAAGGCCTACTATCTAGGACCCACCAAATGTAGGTCCCTAGGTGACAAACCCCATAATATGACCTCCCTGATGGATCTGGAAGGACAGGCAGATAAAACCAGGAAAAGGCACTCTGGCAAATAACCCAGTCCCATGACATGAAGGGCTTTAAAAGTCAACACCGGCACCTTGAATTGGACCCAGAAACAAACTGCTAACTAATGCAGCTCATAAAACAGAAATGTATAACATGTGTTCTATCAGAAACTCATGCAACTGCTTATACTGCTGCATTTTGCATCAGCTGAATTTCAGGATATTCTTGAAGAGCAGCCCCATGTACAGTACATTGCAGTAATCTAACAGGGAGGTAACCAGGGTGTGAGTGATCATGAGTGATTTCCCCCTATCTAAGAATGGGCACAACTGCTGGACAAATATGAAACTGTACAATGGCCCTTCTAGCCAGAACTGTCATCTGCTCTTTCATTTTTTTGGTAATGCTGTGCCAAGAAGCAAAATGATACAAAGAGAACAATCAGGAATCATGCCGCAAAACACAACTGGCTTCTTCTGTATTGAAACCACAGTGCTCCCATCTCAGTTATTACAACTGACCACAATGCAGAACAGTAGCTAGGTCATCTCAACTCTCTCCACGATCCTCCTCAAGTTCTGATCTTAGCTACTGCTATTAATATGCAACTTGCACAATGGAGGAGTAGTAATGAAGTCAGGGACTTTTCTATTACCATTATCTTCTAATCTTCCTGTCCTCTGGTGTCTGCAGCTTCTAATTCCTGCCCATCATCCTTTTCAACTTTGCTAATAATTACAAATAATCCACCAGTGTCTCCTTCCAAATCATTTTAAAAAGTCCAGGTCAGATGAAGAAACTATGACACTGAAAAAAATATACCAAGAGAGAAATTAACTGTTAAATCAATGTGGAACTCAGGAGAAACCAGAGATGCAGATCTGATAGGAGCACAGGAGAAAGAATATGATCTAATGGAGGATATGGCATCAGGGAAGATGGAATATTGATGTCAAACAGAATGGAAGTGAACCTTACAGAAAACATTAATTCAATCTGAGTTCAGGACTGCTGACCACTATATCTCCTTCATGCTGGGATGCATATAAAAAATACAGTTTGCCCCAGGCTCATGTAAATCTAAGTTAGCAGCACTCGTTATATAGCCTATAACCAGCATAAAAAGACATCTTACTTTTTCTAATAATGTTTCCTGACAAAAAGTAATGGAGCAGCAGGGAAAAGATAACTAGATTGTTCCATGACTGTTTTAAACAGACCAGGAAAAAGTCATACAATTCAGTCCAAATTACTAAAATAGACCAATAACACAACTTACAATATTGAAACATTTTCTATCAAACAAAGAAAAATCCCATACAATGAAATTGCAGAAGAATACTTACAAGCTTTTGATATTTTCTGCAACTACTGTGGTGTATTGTGGATCTGTCTGTGAGAAAAATTTCAATAACAAAAGACAGTAAACAGACACAGGTTAAGAAGTCATTGATGTATTGATATTGCATCTAAAATAAACAGTTCTGCTATGCCAAAATTTCTTCGGAAGTGCTGCTTCGTATATTTCATTTTAAATCCAGTTAAAGCAAGACTGAAGATATTTGCTAGGCTACTATGTGAACAAAGTTCTGGGGTCAAGCATATTAACAATTGTAGTAATTTACAAAGGCATTAGATAACAATATACACATATATTAACTTTAAGAAATTTCTATTTGCATTAATATAGAAGGCAGCCATCCCGATTTATCTTTCAGACAAATCGAACTACAAGCTCTATCATTCCCAGCAAGCTGACCAATGTATTCTAATACAGGTGGATACCACACTTTGAGGAAAGCTGATGCAAAGTAGTCCCTCACTATAATACCAATTCACATTATATTTTAAGGTGTTTAGTAATAAGCAATAGATTAATGACCTATGAACCCCCACATGGTATGGTGAGGATTACGTGCCACCACATCATTGTTGAATTTTAGTATCTATATTCTCTATGATGATTTATCCCCAAATTGGTCCTTCAGCATTTTCAACAGTGCACTCATCACCACCTTGCTGCTGGCTGTTGTCTCACCTTTCCTTTCACCTTGCCTAGTATTTTAGCCTTCTCCAGAGCACTAGGATTTCACATAATGTGTCCAAACTAAGATAATTTGAGCCTGGGCATTAATGCTTTGAATAAGTACTCTGGATTACCAATTTGTTTGATAATCCATTTGTTTCCTTTCTTGGCTTCTTAATTTCCTTACATTCCAGGAATTTTTCAAAGAAAAAAGCATGAGCAACAGTGCAACATGGCCTTAAGCAGAATCTCTTTATGGCAAAGTTCCTTGCAGACAGAGAGATAGGAGCTGACTTGTGAGTAACAGCAAACAAACACAGAACTCCAAAAATACAGAAAATCTGCTGCAGTTTATTCTTCCCAGATGCTTAAGCATTCAGGGTCTGGGGCAGAAAACAAACAGTCTGTTTGGCATGTCAGCAGCACTCAAAATTAAATTCTCAAAATAAAATATCAAACTAAGGGAGAAAAATGGGACAAGCAGCAGCAGTTGAGGCTCATTATCCTGCTTTCCACCAGCAGACGCAATGTTTTATAATATCATTGTGTTAATATTGTTCCCAAACCCATGTAGTCTTGATAATGTTGACAAAGGCACCCACTTATAGCCAAAGAGTTTTTAATTTTCCCCTCTTCCTAGCACTAGTACAGGGTCCTCTTTTTTTTTCTTCAGATCAACTGGATGTTGATCCATTGGTTGTGACAGGAATTCACTGACCAGTTTGTCACCAGAGTCTGATGAACTCCCTGGATTGGGAGAAAGTGACTGGCCCAATGTCATACAGAAGGCTTTCATGCCTAGGGCAGGACTAGAACTCACAATCTCCTGATTTTTAGCCTTGTGCTTTAACCACTAAACTAAACTATATCAAGGCAGAATTGGAACTGCCAGAAGAGCAAACACAGTCAGAAATCATGTGCAGGCTATTATTTGTCCTTTAAAATACAAACACAAATTACAAGTCATCACATTGTATAGCTGATAACTAGAATTACTTGTTCGTGAGATGGTTGGCTATATAAATTATGAAGAAATAAATAAAATGCTGCATTTCAGGTGTAACTAGATAACTAATACACACTCTGCTGGGATATCAGTGGTTTTGTAAGCAGTGCAGCTGTAATGTAATAATTAGTTGTTGCTTTTTAAGTGTCAGATTTGACAAAGGAATCTCAGTAGTTAGTATTGTTCATCTAAAAAGTAAATACTACAGTTCCTTGTTACCTGTGGTTCCATTCTCTGTGGTTAGGCACATTCACAGTTGCTGAGAGATAAGATTTTGGCTTCTCTAATAAAGGGTTTTAGATACTAATAGTTGTTTTTCAGTACTTTGTGGATGTGCAAAAATGGCAATGGACATTTCATACATAAAATATGAGTTTTCAGGATTTTAGGATTGGAATTGAGAGTGCTAGGCTGGAATGAATAAGATTATTTTCATGTTTTATTAGATCTGCATAGCTAGATCCAATAAATTACTGCTTTAAATATGCATTCAGTCAAGCAGGATGCTCTTATTACAGAAGAAGAGAACTTCCTATCAGTTACAGTTACTCTATAGTTAGAGCATAACCTGTGCACTCAACTCCCAGAATTCCTCAGCTATTACTGAGAATTATGGAACTTAAACCATGCATCTGGAAGTGGCTGGGATTAGGGAATTCTAGCTAAGAGAATTCTTTCCCCTAAGTAATATAGCTGAACTCACTTTTTACTTAGTGCAATGCCCAACAGTTTTATCTGGCTTTACCAATAAAAAAACTTTATACTTCTTTTTGTTTTTCTGTTTTCTTCTACACTAGGATCCTATGTGCTATTAAATCAGGAGCAATGCTTTTGATTGTTCAAAGCTGGTACAGTCCAGCATTTCCTTCATGCATTCAGTCTACAAATACCATCTTAATATTGAGTCTGAGTAGCAGACCTCATGGTTAGAAAATGGGGAATGTAACTTTTGGATTTTCCTATTCTCTACATTTTGCAATATACTACCTGAATTTAATTAAAAGTTTGTACATTGTTTTGCATTATTTTCATTGTTGATGTAGTAAAAAGAAAAAAAATTAAAATACCAAAAAATCATAAAATGTCAGGTATCTGGGCAACTAGATCAACCCCAAATCTTTCTCTACTCTGTGGCTGATGATGACAGCAATAAAGACCAGCAACTCTATCTAAAAAAAGTGTACTTTAAAGATACTTGAATAGTCACTTTAATCAAGTGACTATTCAAGTATTTTTAAAGTACATTTTTTTTTCACTACTGACTCTATAAACATCCTTAGTGGAGGTTAAGCATGACTGTTATATGTTTACTGGCAAAGTAGATATCAACTTTGTGAAATAGACAAGATAGGAAGCATGGCCAAGTGAGCTAATTCCACTTAATTGTACAATTGCATCAAGAGAATCCTGCCTGGCTGAAAGTTCATTTCTCCCCGTGTCCCCTTTATAGCCTAAGACAGTAACCCCCCCAACCTTTTGGGACTGGTTCCATGGAGAGGTTTTTCCTCTTTTCTGGAGAGATTTTTCTGTGGACCAGAGGAGACATGGTTTCACATGCTGCCTGTATCCCGCGGATGGGGCTTTGCTTGTTTGTGCGGCCTGGTTTCTGGCATGCTGCAGCCAGTTGCCAGTGTACAAACCAGGGTTTTGGGACCCCTGGCCTAAGAAACTATGGAGAGTTCCTTCTGAGCTGTTTGGCCCATCTCCATTCCTGCTGTGGGCTAAGATGGCTTTTATCTGACTGTTCCCTTGGCTGCTTCTCCCTGTTTCCCAAGGTCATTCCCACATACCATTACAGTAAGGCTTTTTGCTAATGATAAAGTTTACATTGTTATTTGTATAATCTAACATATCAATTAACTAAAAGTATAGTTACTTCTTCTCTCAATTCCCTTTATCTTCTCCTATGATAAAAGATTAGCCAAAGTTATGAGAAAATACTATATCTCCTGTACTGAAATTCTACTTACTATTCAGCAAGAGAAAGGTAGGTATTTAAGGTTTGGATGTTTTTGTGACAGACCTGTGGAGAGGTGCTGACTCCTGCAAACTATTGCAATTATTCAGTGTTTATCACAGTTCAGTAGTACAGTGTTTCTCTGAAAATAAGACCCCGTCTTATATTTTTCTAAACCCTGAAATAAGTGCCTGGCCTTATTGCCATGCACTCAAAAGCTCAATTGGGCTTATTATCAGGGGATGTCTTATTTTGGGGGAAACAGGGTAGTACGAATTTATTTATTAGATTTTTATCCCACCTTTATTACTTCAGAAGTAACTGAAGGTGGCAAACATACATAATATTCCTTCCTTTCCCCACAACAATCCTGTAAATTGGGTTGAGCTGAGACAGAGTGACTGGCCCAGAGTCAGCCATCTGGCTTTCAGTGAATGTTCTAGACCAATGATCCTAAATCTATTGCCCCTGTTGTGTCCCAGATATACACATGTTGGGAGTAAGCAAAATCAAAATGGCTGTGCCAGTGAGTTCACGTGGGTTACGCATCCAGAATTTTATTCAAAGTCCAGCTGTCCCTATTTATTTATTTATTTATTTATTTATTTATTAAATTTATATACCGCCCTATTCCTAAGGGACTCAGGGCGGTGAACAGTGAACGATAAAAATACATTTAATACAAACGTTAATAAAAAAAAACAATTAAAATATACTAAACACTCTGGTCCTAGATAATTCAAGACATCCCAGTTTAAAATAAAATCAAAAAGCAATATAAAGGGAAAGTTAGGCCAGGCCGGCCTGCTGAAACAGGAATGTTTTGAGGGCATGGCGGAAAGTGCGCAGATCCGGAATCTTCTGTATCTCTGGGGGGAGCTTGTTCCAGATGGTGGGTGCCCTCACAGAAAAGGCTCTCCCCCTGGGGGCCGCCAGTCGACATTGTTTGGCTGACGGCACCCTGAGAAGCCCCTCTCTATGGGAGCGTACTGGGTGGTGAGAGGCTATTGGTGGCTATTGCCAATACTATCTAACTGAGCCACAACAGTTGTGATGGACCTTCTTTATATGCTTGAATTTATTATCCAAATTAGGTCACATAACTTTACATCCTCTTTTCCACTAAGAATATTTTTTGCTTTCTGAACAGAGAACATTTTTTCCTTAATGGTGTAGAGCAAAATATTAAAACATGACAATCACATCCTAACCCAAAATGTTGGAAATGAAAACTGAAAGTGAACATTAAAATTAGTTTTTCTCTCTACAATAGCAGGATGCAAAAGATCCTGTTGTTTTAAAGGTTTTTGAAAAGAAAACAATTGTATTTCAAACTTGAGAATAAATAACCACAGTGGGAACACAGTGAGAAAACATGCATATACACATGCTTATAAATCATAAGATAAACTGCAGCCATTGTTTATTAATGTGTTACGGTCATGCTAATTCTAGAGTTCAAAATCTGTCTTGATTAAAGGCATTCATTTAGAAAAAGCACATGCCTAGGTTTCAGCTCAGTTCTCAGTTCTATTATTATCTTATTATTTCTGCAACAAATCCTGAGAGAATATCACCAAGGCTCTTTTGGAGATAGCATTTCAGTAAACAATTCCCTCTAACTCTCTAAGAACAAACATCAACCAACTAACCCAGTACAACTGAGATTAAAAGGATGTATATAAATGTTCATAAAGCAGTAAACAGCATTCTGCTAACATATTGACCCTCCACAGCTGAATACGCCCAAGCATTGTTTCACATTTGAAATAGTCTACTGGGACCCATTGACAGGATATGGCTGATGATCCTTGTCGGACAGCAGCCTGAAACTAGACTTCTCTTTCTGTGCCAAAGGAAAAGTTGGCTCATAATCATGTGAAAATCATCCTGCTATCTTATGACTAGCTGTGGCTTCCCAGTTCAGTACCAGGTTTCTGCCAAGCACACAAAATGAGGATATAGAGCTATGAAAGACAGATTCAAAAGCAAAAGGATCACTCATGTTACCTCAGCAATCAGGACGACAATGACAGAATCTTCCTTCTCCTGCTGATTGAGCTCGGAGATCAAGGAGTTCAGGGTATCTGTCAAATATGAGTGGACCTCCCTTTTGACACTGGGGATCCCCATGACTATTGATACTGTAAAAGAGCAAAACAAAGCAGATGTGAAATTATCTTGCTAGCAACCAAACACTTTCTCACTATCTCACACCACTTTCAAAAGGAGTTCAATTCTCAGTTCTGTCAGTTGACCTATATTCTTGGATATGAACTAATAAATAAGGACATTCTATGCCGATCATCACAGCAGTTGCAAAGAAAATTTCTTTTTTTTAAAAAAAAAAGACAACAGTATTTTAAAAAAAAAACAACCTGAAGAGAGACTCAAGAAGAAAATGTTAAGTTCTGCAGTATCACTCTGTTGTGGTGCACTTTTCATTTATGTTCTGTTAGGCTGGTTGATAATGCAATAACCAAGCAATTATGAGTTACTTAACAAAGCACTATCCTGACTTAAAAATCCTGACTTAGTATTGGGTATGAATTCAGCAGCTCACCGGGGAGGGAAGAAAAGGATGAGAACAAGATTGGTTGGGGATAAAGCAAGGTGCAGAGATAAATAGATGAAAGGAAAGGGAAAGAGAAAGGGAAAGAAAACCAACATTCGGGTACTATGAAAAGGGTTAATTCACCAGGCAGGTAGTCCTTCTCAGGCAAAGAATAATCTTCATCTTTTTGGAACTCTGCATCTATCTGTACTTCCATTCACAACTATTAATCTATAAATCCTCCGATTAATAGGTAATTAAGGAAAATTTATTGATGTAAATATGGTACATATAGGACATTTGAGGAGACTAAGCCTTTACCTGAATACATTGCCCCAGGGAAAACAAAGTGCTGGCTCAGTAGATGGTGTCAAATTGAGCCAAATTAGGAAACTAAAATTGTCTTCTTGGCTCTTAAAACTTTAAGGCCAATTTAGAAGGCCATGGAATGCTGATAAATTGAACAAAGAACTGGGAGATGAACAGAGCTCTGGGAAAGCAGAAGAAAATAACTCTCTCGAAAGAATCTATGTTCAGAAATGCTGCCTCTTCTTTTACAAACTCATCGCTTTTGCAATTCTGACCCACAGTGATTCTCTAATTGCTTCATGACCTTACTAAGCAATGATATCATTTATTTGATGAAATGCCTTGCTGCTATATCCAATCATATGTATAAAGAGGGACTGTAATGTCATCCTTATATACCCTGTCTTTGCATTGACAATAAACTAGTTTATGCTTCAGTGCAATGTATCCTGATCTTCAATTCTAGCATAGCCATAAAAAATTCTACATATATATGTAGGAAATACAATATAATATATTTATATATTTTTTATATATTTTATTATAATATGTATAATTGATTCTATAATACTAAAGCAATTCACAATCTAAATGATATTGTTAATGTTCACACATAGTAAACCATAGTTTTTTAAAAACATCTCTGCAGAATAAAGCATAATTGCCTGAGATTATATATATATATATATGCAAGTCTTGGCATATTTGGGTCTTTTCCCATGTAAGATTGAGAGTACCTTGGTGACGTTTCGACGAGGTCCCACTCGTCATCTTCAAGCTGGTGTCTTCGGCTTCGTGCTTGTGAGAACAAAGCATGATTGGAGATGCTGTCTTTCTATAAATACTGGTGAGGAGGTGGGGAGTGCTGGTTTTGTTGTTGTAAGCGGGTTGGTTGGCTGTGTTGTTACATCTTGATTAGTTGATGGAGTTGATGTTTGCAGATTAGTTGGCTGTTTCATAACATCCTGTGTGGGCGAGGTCCTAGCTGTGTGCCCATTAGTCTTTTGTGTTGTAATGACCTGGGTAATGGATTGTGTGGTAGCATCCTGAGCTCTAGTGTTGTGACATCCTGAGTCCTGTGCTGCAATATCCTGGGTAGTTGGCTGAGTTGTAACATCCTGAGCTTTAGTGTTGTAACATTCTGAGTTCTGTGATGTATTGTCTTGAGCAGATGGCTGTGATGCCACATCCCGGGCTTTGGTTTGACTCCGAGTCTGAGGTCTTGTCATGTGCTCATGGCGTGTGTTAGTTTGCTTTGTGTGAGGATCGGGGGGGGGGCGGCGCAGCAGCTGGTGATGCTGCCGTGGTCCGGCCCCTGGACGGTGGTTGCATTTCGTCTATGGGATGGGAGTGGGTTTGAATCTGATAAGGATGATTGGTGGTGGTGTCATGTGTTATCCTGGGTCTGGTGTCAATGTTTGTGGCTGGGGCTCGTGTGTTGACTAGGGCTAGTTTCCAGATGTCTGGGAGGTGGGAAGTATCGTCACATTTATTCATGTTATAGGAGTGTTTCTCTATTTCGATGGCTTCCATAATTATTCTCTTGTTGAACTGTTCAGTTTTGGAGATTAATTTGGTTTCTTCAAAATCAATTTCATGTCCTGTTGTTTTAAGGTGCTGGAAAAGGGAGGAAGTTTTTTCTTCTTTTCTGACTACGTTCTTGTGTTCTCTGATGCATGCATTTATTCTCCTATTGGTTTGTCCAATGTATGTGGCTGGGCAAATTTTGCATGGTATTTCATAGACTTCTTGGTTTTCTAGATGGATCTTGTCTTTGGGGTTTCTTAAGATATTGGCTATTTTTTGGTCAGGGCAGAAGTTGTCTTGATGTTGTGTTTGTCTTACACGGGAAAAGACCCGAATATGCCAAGACTTGCATACCTGTATCCATGAAAATCTACAAAAACACACACACACACACACACACACACATAAAGTTAAAATCTTGGGTGTTTTCTCACGTCATTAAAAGTCTGTTAGTTGAAATGCTTAAAATCCTGGCTAAAATTCCAGTTTAAGATCCTCCAAAATCCCAACAAAACACTTTGTAAGGTCTTTTGAAACTCTGGCTAAAATCCTAACCAACACTTTAAAAGTTTTCTTTTTGGCAACGTTTCTCAGCCTATCTTTTGGCTCGGTTGGCTAGGCTGAGATCTCAACAAGTAATCAGCGGTGTTGTGATGCCTACCAGAATCCTTCCTTCTTTGCAGTTGACAGTTAGTAATAGGAAACCAGAGAAAGCTGGGCCCTTAACATGCAGTCAGGCTGCAGCTAGGATAATGAAGCAGGAGAAAAAACTGCTGCCCTCCAATCAGGATATAGAGTTGCAGGCTAACCAGCATACATCAGCAGCAGCGAACAAAGAAAAGAGACAACTCCGATCTCGCTGCATACCCACAGCTTCTAAACTGAAAGTAGGGGCCCGATGATGACAAGTTAGAGAGCTTGTCGAAACTTGCCAAAAAGAAAACTAAAGTGTTGGTTAGGATTTTAGCCAGAGTTTCAAAAGACCTTACAAAGTGTTTTGTTGGGATTTTGGAGGATCTTAAACTGGGATTTTAGCCAGGATTTTAAGCATTTCAACTAACAGACTTTTAATGACGTGGGAAAACACCCGAGATTTTAACTTTTTACATACACACACCCGCGAAAACTTGAGAACACACACACACACACACGTGTGTATGTGTGTGTGTGTTATATATATATATAACACACACAATGCCTTAAACAACAAGTTACATATCATAATATTTATTTGAATTGATTAGCTGCCTTATTCCAAGGATTTTAAAACTTTACAATACCCAATCCTTAGAATGATAAATGGATTTGTGTAATTCTCTTGCTAAGAATAGTATTAATAACTTTATTGAGGTTGGTAAGATATCAATATACAACCTGTTTAATTAAAATGTATTCTGCATATCAAATACAACAGTGATAAAACTTTCAAAAATTGAAGTTTCATTGGGTTTTTTAAAATCAAAATTTATAACTATAAATATAATTTTTATATTGTATAACTATAGTATTCAATGGGAAGGCTGAGCTTGCTTATTTTTGCATAATTCCTGAAATCTGAGTACCGTGTTTCCCTGAAGATAAGACCCTGTCTTATATTTTTTTTGAACCCCACAATAAGCGCTTATTATTTTGGGGCAGATGGAACAAGACGGGGTTCCTCTTGCCATCTTACCTGATTTCCAGCTCTGCCTCCCTAACACTAACCAGAGGAAATGGCGAGGACCGGCTGCACATGCGGTTAAATATTTTCGGGGAGGGCTTATTTTGTGGGGGGGGGCTTATTTTAGCTCATGCACTCAAAAGCCCGATACTTATTTTTCCCATTCCACACTTGTTTTCTATTAATGCATAACTAGGATTGTTATGCAAAATTTTCTTTAAGCATTACATATACACTGGTCACTTTTAGCTGTCTTCTTACCACCCAAAAAAAAAAGGTTTCCATTTTGAAAGACTAGACTTTTAAAATAACAGATGAAAATGCCAACGTTCATGATGACGTATCTTTCTACTGAAAATCTGAAGTTTGTGGATGTACTAGCACCAGTAATAATGTTGGAGGTTGGGCTAAGGGGAGCTGAACAAAATGACATTCTGTTACTTAAATAATCATTTAATATTACAAGTAATCCTCAACTTACAAGCATGGCCTGGCTGCGGGGGCCTTCAGGTAAGCTGGTGTAGGACGCATTGGGCAGCTCCACCACCACCCTTCCGCAACACCGTGAGCAACCAGACAGAATGGGTGGCCAGCTGGCTTCCCAGGCTGTTAAGTAGGGCTTATTTTCGGGGATAGGGCTTATATTAGGTGCACATGTAAAAACATGGTAGGGCTTATTTTCAGGATAGGACTTATTTTTGGGAAAACTGGGTAATTTAACAACTGCAGTGATTCACTTAACAACTGTAGCAAGAAAGGCCCTAAAATGGGACAAAACTCACTTAACAAATGTCTTATTTAGCAACAGAAATTTTTGGTGCAATTGTGGTCATAAGTCGAGTACTACCCTCATTGTAATTTTAAGGAGCATTTTGCCTCTGCTAAGAAAAGGAGGCAGATAGACAAATGTAGCAATACGGAAAAATGCACACTCAAGTGCTATCTTTGAGGCAAAACTCTTTAAGCATTGGGACTAAAGTGCTCTTGATCCCCATGAGGGCAAAACCCAGTTTGAGAGCTCCCACTTTAAACCACAAAGAAGCAAGTCATACCTCGGCAGAGCTTTGTTGTGGGACTCCAGCTAGGATTAGGAAAGAATAACCACTGACTGAATGGTTGGCACCCACTTACCTCCAGTGCGCCCTTGTCCCAGATGAATGGCTGGCTGCAGGCTGTTCTCCTTTGACAACAAATGCGGCAAATGATGGAAGATGGTTGGAAGATGCAGCACATTCTTGTTAGTGATATTCCACAGTTTTAGTTTAGTTTCATCTGGGGAAAAACAGGGGAACCCCATGGATAATATATTCAGGCTCTTTTGCTGGACAGAACCATTTCATACACTGTCTAACCAATTGCGATAACCATTTTGTGAAATAGTACAATATTTTTCTGTTGTATCCTCTAATTTCATTTAAGTTTAGCATGAAGTACCTAAAGCCCTAAACAGCCATGTTTCACTCTTCCTCAGGTTGTTTGAAAGAAGGGAAACAGAAACTTATCAAATCAATAAAGGAGAATATTTGTAGCTCAGGGCTGGAATGGGGAGTCCCTGGTGCTCTCTGAGCTAGGTTGTTTTCTTGCAGATTTTATTACCCAAACTAGGTAACAGCATCAGTTTATCAAATCTCAGAACCTAGTTTTTTTTAATATTTATTAGAGCCATGCAGCTGTTTAGATTAGTTCACCAAAAATGTTTCAAACCTCACTAATAGCACATTTTGGATATTGAATCTATAACACTACAAAGTTATGTTCTAAATTTGGGCCACTTGTATACAAATGTACCCATGAAAAGAAGTTTTTAATTGGAAAAGAACCCAGTATTTGTAAGGATCTGAAATCCAATTGTAAATGACACCACTATTTTATTTATTTATTTATTATTCAAATTTCTATACCGCCCTTCTCCTTTCAGACTCAGGGCGGTGAACAGCCAAAATAAAAACATCTATACATAACATTACAGTTAAAAATAAAGTTAAAATAATTTATAAATTTGGCCCGTAATTTAAAACTTGTCAATTTAAAATCAATATTAAAATTTTAAAATTAACCCTAAAATCAAGACAGACCAACTTAACTGAAAAAAATAAGTTTTTAGGGCCCGACGAAAAGTCCGGAGGTCGGAGATCACTCGTATCTCTGGGGGTAGATTGTTCCATAGGGTAGGTGCCACCCCAGAGAAGGCTCTCCTCCTGGGGGTCGCCAGCCGGCATTGTCTGGCCGACGGCACCCTGAGGAGGCCCTCTCTGTGGGAGCGAACCGGCCGGTGGGAGGCTATTGGTGGCAGAAGGCGGTCCCGTAAGTACCCTGGCCCTAAGCCATGGAGCGCTTTAAAGGTGATCACCAACACCTTGAAGCGCACCCGGAAGTCCACCGGAAGCCAATGCAGCTCGCGCAGGAGAGGAGTCACATGGGAGCGGCCCGTCGCTCCCATAATCCCCTGCGCGGCCGCATTCTGCACCAGTTGGAGCCTCCGGCTGTACCCAAAGGGGAGCCCCATGTAGAGAGCGTTACAATAATCCAGACGAGAGGTGACGAGTGCTTGAGTGACCGTGCGTAGGGAGTCCCGGTCCAGAAAGGGGCGCAACTGGCGTATCAGGCGAACCTGACAAAAAGCCCCTCTGGCCACGGCTGTCACATGCCCTTCTAAAGACAGCCGCGCATCCAGGAGGACACCCAAGTTGTGGGCCCTCTCCATGGGGGCCAATGATTCACCCCCAATAACCAGCGATGGCGTCACCTGGCTGTACCGGGACGCCGGCAGCCACAGCCACTCGGTCTTGGAAGGGTTGAGTCGAAGCCTGTTTCTCCCCATCCAGACCTGCACGGCTTCAGGCACTGGGACATCACTTCCAAGGCATCATTGGGATGGTCTGGGGTGGAAATGTACAGCTGAGTATCATCAGCGTACTGATGGAACTCCACCCCAAAACCACGGATGATCGCACCCAGCGGCTTCACATAAATGTTGAACAGGAGGGGCGAGAGAACCGACCCTTGTGGCACCCCACAAACAAGGCGCCTTGGGGTCGACCGCTGCCCCTCTGTCAACACGGATTGCGACCGGTCGGAGAGATAGGAGGAGAACCACCGCAAAAAGGTGCCCCCCACTCCCAGTCCCTCCAGCCGGCGCAACATGATACCATGGTCGATGGTATCAAAAGCCGCTGAGAGGTCTAATAGGACCAGGATAGAGGAATAACCCTTATCCCGGGCCCTCCAAAGATCATCCACCAACGCGACCAATGCCGTTTCCGTGCTGTACCCAGGTCTGAAGCCGGACTGGAGCAGATCCAGATAGACAGCTTCATCCAGGTACAGGGGAAGCTGTCGCGCCACCACACTCTCAACAACCTTCGCAATAAAGCGAAGGTTGGAGACTGGACGATAGTTAGCCAAAACAGCCGGATCCAGGGATGGCTTCTTGAGGAGAGGCCTCACCACCGCCTCTTTCAAGGCGGCCGGCAGGACACCCTCACTCAAAGAAGCGTTGATAATCCCCTGGAGCCAGCCTCGTGTAACCTCCCAGGAAGCCAGCACCAACCAGGAAGGGACACGGGTCCAATAAACATGTGGTCGCATTCAGCCGCCCCAAGATCCTGTCCACGTCCTCGGGAGCCACAGGATCGAACTCCTCCCAGATAACACTCTCAAGGCCTGCCTCAGTCATCTCGTCTGAACTAACCCAGTCGGCGGCCAAGTTTTCCCGAATCTCAGTTATTTTATCATCCAGATACTGTACAAAATCCTCAGCTTGGCCCTGCAAGGGGTCCTCCCGTGCTCCCAGATGGAGGAGGGAGCGGGTCACCCTAAACAGGGCGGCTGGGTGGTTATCTGATGATGCGATAAGAGCGGCAAAATAGCTAGATTTCGCCGCTTTTATTGCCACTAGGTAGGTCTTAATATGAGACCTTACCAGTGTCAAGTCAGATTCGGAACGACTGGCCCTCCAACCGCTCTCTAGGCGTCTTTTCCGGCGCTTCATCTCCCTCAGCTCCTCGGAGAACCAAGGAGCTAAGTGAGTTCGGTGCCGGGTCAGAGGCCACAAAGGCACGACCTGGTCCAAAGCCCCGGCAGCCGCCCTATCCCAGGCGGCCACCAGGACATCAGCTGAGTCATGAGCTAGAGTCTCAGGAAATGGCCCAAGCTCCATCTGGAACCTATCAGGGTCCATCAGGTACCTGGGGCGGAACCACCTGGTCGGCTCCACCTCCCTGCGATGGGGTATGGTGGTCAGAAAGTCAAGTCGAAGGAGCGAGTGGTCAGACCATGACAAGGGTTCAATATCTACATCCCCTATATCAAGGCCACTCAACCACTGACCAGAGATAAAAACTAAGTCCAGAGTGTGTCCCCCCATATGAGTAGGGCCGTGAATTACTTGGGTCAGGTCCATGGCCGTCATGGAAGCCATGAACTCCCGAGCTACCTCAGATGTTTCACCGATGGATGGCAGGTTGAAATCCCCCATGACCACAAGTCTGGGGGTATCAGCCGCCACCTCGGCTATAACATTGAGGAGTTCGGGCAGGGTCGTTGCCACGTGGCAGGGAGCCAGGTACGTGATCAACAGACCCATCTGCACCCCACGACCCCACTTCACAAAAAGGGACTCACATCTGGCTATCTGAGGTACAGTGGTCTCCCTCGGATCAAGACCTTCTCTTAGAATGACCGCCACCTCCCCGCCCCTGCCCTGAGCTCTCGGCTGATGAAATGCACGGAAGCCTGATGGGCACATCTCCACAAGGGGAACTCCCCCCTCATGGCCCAACCAGGTCTCCGTGATACCTGCCAGGTCCGCTCCCCCCTCCTGAATAAGATCACAAATGAGGAGGGCTTTATTTACTACGGACCTGGCATTACACAACATCAGCTGGAGACTCGGGCCCTGAGACTCTGAGCAGCCTGGGGAACGGGAAGAGCTAAGGGGACCGGGGCATGCAATCGCTCGGAGATAGCGAGCACGTGCCCCCACCACATGATATGGCCCCCTGCTCCCGCCATACCTGCCCCTCCCACTCAGCGTATTAATAGAGAAGCCCTCACTTATGTTTTAGAAACATACATCTTACATTTCAATTCAAATGAGAAGAGTTTTCTATTATATGCCTTTTGAGTGCAATTATATCCTTTATACACTTCATTTTAAACATTTTGACACAGTCTTTTGAAGCAGCAGAGGTTATACTCTCCAGAGGCCTCTCTTCTATGCCAATGTAACAGCTTTGCTTTAGGAGCTGCCCTGGTTGGCAGCTTGTTTCTGGGTGCAATTCAAGGAGTTGGTTGCTTCGTATAAAGCCCTACATGGCATAGAGCCTAGTTACTTGAGGGACAGTCTGTGTCCCACAGTATCTGCCTGGCTGGTTCACACAATCCAGATTCCATTGACTAAACAGTGCCATTATCAGGACCATGGAAGTCTTTCTTCTTTGTAGCAGCACTTGTACTCTGGAATGAGATTCCCCCAAGATTCGAATAGCCTTCACCCTACTGCTATTTTGAAGGCCAGAAGATGTGGCTTTTTCCCAGGCCTTTAGCAAGGATGACTGGAGTCCCTTTCTTTCTTTCGCTTATTCTATTTAGGTTTGTTTCTTCACTATCTTGTTCCTTTGTTTTTCATTTTTGTGTATTCTTGTTTTTGAATGTTTTTTTTAACCCTCTGTAATCCACCCAAGAGTTGCTGGGAGTCAGGAGGCATATAAATTTACTGTTATTATTATACACACAACAATGTATTATTAAAGCACATAAGGGCAAGAAGACTTTTCTGTGCAAAAGGGGGATTGTTTACAAGTTCTCTTTAGAGACCAGCTGGCTAAAGCTATTGAGAAAAATGATATGGCGGTGGATCCAGGAAAGCTCCCTGGTTTACTGAGGAGCTCCGGGAGATGAAGCGCCAGAAGAGACATCTAGAGCAACGCTGGAGGACCAGTAACTCTGAATCTGACTGAACACTCTTAAGAGCCTTTATTAGGACTTATTTAATAGTGATACCGGCAGCAAAATGTTCTCATTTTTCCACACTTATTGCATCCGCTGATTCGTGCCCAGCCACCCTATTTAGGGTGACTCGCTCCCTCCTTATTGTAGGGGGCGTGGAGGAGCCCTTGCAGGGTAGAGCTGAGGAGTTTGTGCAGTTTCTGTCGGATAAAGTCGCTCAGATTCAGATGGACCTGGACTCTGATTGGGCAATTCCAACTGAGATGATGGGGGCAGGTCTTAGTCCTATTGTGTGGGATGAGTTTGAGCCGGTGACTCCTGAGGAAGTGGACAAGGCTGTAGGAGCGATGAGTTCCTCCATTTGTTTGTTGGACCTGTTCCCCTCCTGGCTGGTTTTGGCCAGCAGGGAGGTGACACGAGGCTGGCTCCAGGCTTTAGTTAACGCGTCCTTGAGGGAAGGGGCCTTCCCGCAACCATTAAAGGAAGCAGTTATAAGGCCCCTCCTCAAGAAGCCTTCCCTGGATCCAGCAGAAGTAAAGAACTTTCGTCCAGTCTCCAACCTACCCTTTGTGGGAAAGGTTGTAGAGAAAGTGGTGGCACTTCAGCTCCTGCGGTCATTGGAGGAAACGGATTATCTAGACCCCTTTCAGTCTGGCTTCAGGCCTGGCTACAGCACGGAAACTGCTTTGGTCACGCTGATGGATGATCTCTGGCGAGCCCGAGATGGGAGTCATTTCTCCATCTTGGTGCTACTTGACCTCTCAACGGCTTTCGATACCATTGACCATGGCATCCTTCTGGGATGACTAAGGGAGCTAGGAGTGGGAGGCACCGTGTTACGGTGGTTCTCCTCCTATCTCTCTGGTCGGTCACAGTCGGTGTTGGTAGGAGGACAGAGGTTGACCCCTAGGCCCCTCATTTGTGGGGTGCCTTAGAGCTCAGTCCTCTCTCTCCTCCAATTTAACATCTACATGAAGTCGCTGGGTGAGATCATCCGACGACACGGGGTGAGGTATCAGCAATACGCGGATGATACCCAACTGTATATCTGTACTCCACGTCAATTCAGTGATGCGGTGGATGTGATGTGCCGGTGCCTGGAGGCTGTGAGGGTCTGGATGGGAGTCAACAGGCTCAGACTTAACCCAGACAAGACCGAGTGGCTGTGGGTATTGCCTCCTAAAGATTATGTTGATTGTCCATCCTTGGTTCGGGAGGGGGAGAAACTGTCTCCCTCAGAACAGGCTCGCAATTTGGGTGTCTTCCTAGACTCACAGCTAAGATTAGAGCAACATCTGACAGCTGTGGCTAGGGGGACCTTTGCACAGGTTCGCCTGGTGCACCAATTGCGACCCTACTTGGATCAGGAGGCTCTCCTCACAGTTACTCATGCCCTTGTCACCTCACGGTTAGATTATTGCAACGCGCTCTACATGGGGCTACCCTTGAAAAGTGTTCGGAGACTACAGTTGGTCCAGAACGCAGCCACGCGAGCTGTCGTGGGTGCACTTAGGTACACCCACATTACACCAATTCTCCGTGAGCTGCACTGGATCCCTATTGGTCTCCGGATACAATTCAAGTTGTTGGTTATTACCTTTAAAGCCCTACATGGCTCAGGGCTGGTTTATCTTCGAGACTGCCTTCTGCCGCTTTGCTCCCAGTGACCGGTAAGATCCCACAGAGTTGGTCTCCTCCGGGTCCCGTCAGCTAAACAATGCTGGCTGGCGGGCCCGCGGGGGAGGGACTTCTCTGTGGTGGCCCCAGCTCTCTGGAACCAGTTACCTCCTGAGGTCCGGACCATCCCCACCCTATTGGCCTTCCGAAAAGCGGTGAAGACCTGCTTTTCTGGCAGGCCTGGGCCGTTGATCTCACTCTTGTGATCTGGCGAGATCCGGCCATGAATGGTGTGAATGAGTTTTTAATGTTTTTAATTTTTAAATGTTTTTTATAATGATTTTTTAAAATGTATTGTGAGCCGCCCTGAGTCTTCGGAGAGGGGCGGCATATAAATTGAATTAATTAAATTAAATTAAATTAAATTATACAAAACCAGGAAAGCTTCAGCAGAAATAGAAATCAGGCAGCAGTATTCACACAAAACTAACGCTATAACAGCACAGGAATGAATGATTTTGTTGCAAAAAACTACGGACCTTGAGATGGGATCTTAAATGGAATAGCCTCCCTCTACAACATCAGCCTGCATGTTCATAATGACTCTATATGTTTTCACTGGACCAAGAATATTTTAAATAATTTTCATATCATTTCATGCATGGCGAGTATCATGATTCAATGCATTTTCATAAACTTTAAGCCCCTGTCATTACATTCAGTGACCTACAAAACATCCGCATAGCAAATGCTCTTGGCTGGCCAGCCACCTCTGGTGCTTCCAGGCTTGATGGATTCCAATTGCCAGACCTTCCAGCCTTTGGCGTCAGGTTGAGGCAGACTTCTCTACAGCTCATCTTTTTAAAAGCTGGATTTACCAGATAAACTGCTCCACGTCCGATTTATGTCCCGTAGGGCTTGCTTTTCGGAGATGGCTCTCTTTATTTCATCTAGGACTACATTCAGCTCCTTTGACCGCTTGAGGCTTTCCTGTTCTGCAGCATGCAAACGGTCTCTCAGTGCTAGGAACTCTCGCTGATAGATATCCACAACGTCACCTGAAATGAGACGAGAAAGAAGTAACACTGCTGCAAATGGAAGGAAGATTATTTTGGGGAGTAATGTTAAACAATGTACAGTTTTGCTAGTTTTTTATATTCTTTCCAAGGAGGAAGGGTGAAGCAGGAAGAAGCAAAACATTTTTTTTCTTCTGCTAATGTTGAAAGAACAAATATATTTTGGCCCAGACAGGGACATATTAATTAGCGCAATGTGTTTTCAAATCAGGTAAATTTTAATAAATAAATTAGATTCTTTAAAAAATCTAATATATGTTATTCTATTCATGTTTTGTGCTTCTAGGCAGAAGTTCAGATATTGCAAATCATTTTAGAAACAGCCCACAACAAAGTTATACTGTAGGTAAATGGTTATATATAAACCAGATTCCTTTGAAAGTCACCTTGACCAGCAAGCTTGCCACACAATATATATAATTGCTCTGTCAGAGTACTTATGGGGAAAAAAGAGAGAAGCACAATTAGATATTGCACTCACTTTATTCATTTGTTTAACTATTAATGGTGCACGGGGCCGGTTATTGGTTCATGCACAGTTAGTTGCAACAGGCTGAGTATAGGGAGGAAAATAATAGCATGCACAGCTGAGGAAAAGTATCTAGTTAGAACTGATTTTGGATTATCTATGTGTTGTGTAGGGGGTTTCAGTAGTCAAGAACCAGACCAGCATAGCTACAACAGCATTTATTGACTCAAAACTGGAACTGAGGAACAGCAGGCAAATGCCTGTAATTTATACTCTGAGCCCACAGAGCAGAGATGGGTTTCAGCAGGTTCTGACCAGTTCTGGAGAACCGGTAGCGGAAATTTTAAGTAGTTCAGAGAACTGGTAGTAAAAATTCTGACTGGCCCCGCCCCCATCTATTCTCTGCTTCCCAAATCCCAACTGATTGGGAGGAAATGGGATTTTGCAGTATCCTTCCCCTGCCACGCTCACAAAGCCATGCCACGCCCACAAAGCCACACCCACAGAACTGGTAGTAAAATATTTTGAAACCCACCACTGCCACAGATTCTTAACCAATCGTAATGCTTGAAAAACCCACCCAAACATGAATGTTCGAAGTTTCCCTCCAAAATAGTTGGAGCTAACAGTGAGGATCATCTAAAGATTAGTTTCACTTTAGCAGGGTTAGCAGTTATACATTAGATACATAACACTATGAGCAACCCAAATAAGCAGATAAATATCTTCAGATAAATACAGCAGTACCTAAGCGCAAATTGCCCTGTTTATATGAGCATATATTCAGTTAATATACAATATATTGATGTATGGACAGGTCCATTGATACTGTATAAGAGACAAGATTGTACACATTCAAGCAAATCCTAGCATTTTTCATTTGTCAAAAGAAATATTTTAGAAAATACTAAATGGTAACTAATTCAATATTCCTAATTTCTCTTGTATTAAATTCAAGAAGAGTGATGATGTTGTTAAGGTTTTTTTTACTCAAAAGGAAATGGTGTTCAGAATAAGACAGATAAAGGAGAAATCCCACAGTACTGCAAATATTCTTTTGGCTTTCCTATGACAGGAAATTCATTCTGTAAAACTCAAGATGTTTTGAGGAGTCAATACAGACCTATACTTGAAATAAAGATTAACTTTTCAAAAGTGTTCTAAACTAGTTCTTATATATTCAAAAGAGGAATTCTTTGTGGTAAATTATATTGTAATTATTATTGCTGTAGCACAAGTATGCTTGAGAGTAGCTGTTTGGGGAATCACAGAAATAGTCTCTGCAAAAAAATCTAAACAGTTTGTTGTTTATTTCCTAAAGTTATGATACCCTGTGTACAACTTGGAAGTCCAGGATTTTAGCAATGAGCAGTTTAAGAAGAAAGGGGAAAAAACCAAGAGGCTAAAATAAAATTATAGGAAAAGATTTTAATATAAAAAATGTACAAGAGTTAAAAAAAAAAGAAACAAGAATCCATCATTCCACCATCAGTATTCTGTGGTGGGTTAGCTGTGGTTTAAAAAACTGGAGGTGGAAGGTATGTTTTCCAGCTATGTATGAAGTGACAGCTGCTTCACAAACAGGCCAGCATAAATAATTAAAGAAAGATCCAGGACCTCAAACTGCCCCCTTAGCCAGATGGTTCACAACTTAACTCTTGGAAAAAGAAAATCAATGAATGGAGTGAGTATTTAATTATTACTGTAGACTGTTAAGGATTCTCCTAACTGTGCTAAATAAAACCATACAATTGATTTAGCCAGAGGAACATGATGAGCAAAATCAAATTCACATGACTTTTCAGCAGATGATAGCAGATCAACTGTAACTCCTCTCAGCCTTGATTTCATGTTATACGGACTTCCTTTTTATCTTGTTCCTTCTTCCCTGATTTAAATTTAGCTGTGAGTGAAAACCAGAAGATGGCTCTGCCCAGGCACCACTGGCATAGAAAAAGGAAGTATACCTCATTCAAAGCATTTATGACCAAGGTAATTCTATGTAATGGAGCACAATCAGATACTTGATAGCTTCAGGAAAGCTAAAGCTAAAGTTCATAGTTGACAAAAAAATGTTATTAACACATTAGTCCTCCTTATCCAAAGGACTATCCATGGTTCCCCGAAAATAAGACTGGTTCTTATATTAATTTTTGCTCCAAAAGACTCATTAGGGCTTATTTTCCAGTTAGGTCTTATTTTTGGAAAAATACGGTACTAAATGTGTCTGGATGACAGATCTTAACTGGGGCTTATTTTGGGGGTAAGGCTTATATTACAAGCATTCTGAAAAATCATGGTAGGGCTTATTTTCCGGTTGGGTGTTATTTTAGGAAAAATACGGTAGTTAAAGAGCTATTATATATTCATCCATAAATAGAATGGTAAAGAAATTTATTACAGGTGAAATATTTCTAAGATTGACTGTCATGTTATCTATCTATCTATCTATCTATCTATCTATCTATCTATCTATCTATCTATCTATCCACCTATCCTAGAACACAACTGTTTGAAGCTCACAACAAAACCTAAATATTAAAAAAAACCCATAAAAAGCAGAACAAAAATACTGTGCTTCAGCCACCCTTCTGGGACTCCGCAACAAGCTAACTGCTATCCCACCTCATTCTACCACAGTGGTCCATTTGGACTGGATCTTGCTCTTTATGACCTTCCAGAAGGCTAAAAAGATAGGGGCCTGCCAGATTGCTGCATGAAGAGCATTCACATGCCTATCTCATATCAACTCTGCCCAGGGCCACAGAGAATCCCTAATGAAAACCTTCACCTAACACGTATTATGTGTTTTATTGTTGTGAGCTGTCCTGAGTCCTTTTGGAGATAGGGCAGCATATAAGTCCAAATAATAAATAAATAAATAAGTACTGTGACAAGAGAAGCTGAAGCAGGCATTCTCTGGGGGGGGTTCCCCTCCCTCCATGTCCTCCTCAAGCAAGGGAGGTTCTCATTCTCATTCCTTTCAGAGACTTGTAAACATCTCATTGTTCCAGAAATGCTTTGCAATTTGAAAGCAGTAAGCTCCCAGCATAAGAAGTGCTATATTACTTGTAATTTTTAAACTACTTTTATATGCTTCTTGGAGTCTTAGTCTGAACTATTTTGGAAATTCATAAATAAAATATTGAGAAAATCAGTTTTTCATGAGTAGAAAAGAAAGTGGCTCTTCATAATATTAATTAGCTCAAATTAGTGAAGTTGCTAACTTGACTCATAAGATAAATTTTCCAATCTTAAAAATTAGAAAATTGCTTTTATTAGAGCAATACAGTAATATTTAGTAATGTTTATTTGATCAAATTTGCATTTTTGTAAAAAAGATGGACTCTGAAATAAAGTCAAGAATGCTATTTTTTCACTTCCAGATCTCTTATACAAATCCTTGAAAGAGTACAGTAGCACAAATCAAGATTATTTAGCAACATAAAAAGTCTCAAATTCTTTAGAAGATCTATGGCACATAGAGAATGGAAAAGTCACTGATTATCAGTCATGCATTGTCTGCCTGTTTCAACATGGTTATTTTATTTTTCATTAAACTGCAAAGCTGAGATACCTACCAAAATATTTCCTTTCATTAACTATAGTAGAAACACATCAAATATGAAACTCTGCTGGTTTTAAAGGTTTTAATCTGGAAGAGCCAACTCTTGGCATGAATCAGGAAGACTGGGGAAGGAGGGTGAGGTGTGTGTGTGTGCAAGTATAGGGATATTGCTACTAGTCAAACATTCTTTTTTTCTAAGAGCTAATGATGAAGTATTGGCCAGCCCTCCTGGGCCCTAAGACACAAAAAAGCTGATAGAAGGGTTTTCTGGATGTGGTTGAGATATATTTTACATATCCTATACATGTCTGACTTTTGTAAAGCAGGTTCCTAAGCATAAGATAGAATTGGATGGAAGTTAGGCAGTATAATTTTTTTGCAACAAAGAAATATGAGTTCACTTTAGATCATTACTAAGTGGTAATGCCTCTAGCTCCTGTTATAGTCACCAGGAACATAGTTTTCCTCATTAGTACTAAAGTGGGATCTGCTTGATGACTTGCATAGTGAACCAAGAGTCCATTAGGAAGGTAATAATGTATATAACAGAGAGAAAGAAGGGTGAATGTGTAGGGATGTGAGAAGTAGACTTCCTAGGGAACATAATTTAACTAACAGAAAGCTACTCACAGTCATTTCAAAAATTGCACTTGTGCAAAATGCTAACTCAAATGGGATGGGAATCTTTTTGGTTCAGCCTGGGCTGACCTGCAGTCAATCTTTAGCATACTGTATGAACCAGGCCATCAATTTAAGCTATAATATGTTTTATTTCTTTTCTTTATACTATATTGCACAAACATAGGTATGGCATTTCGTTAAGCCACTTTAGCCATTATGAATTCAGAATGAAACTGGAGCTAAATTTGATGATAGAGTTTGAAGAACTGTATTATTGAGCAATATACAGTACTGTTCTCTAGTACCATAATATACAACTGGGGGGGGGGGGATGAAAAAATACAAAGTATGTCTAAAATACCCAAAAGAAGAGCATTTTTAAATGTCAAGTAAAATACCAAAGAAGGGGTTTTTTTTTCCAATCACAATATAAACTATTTCAAGAAAGAGTCCATACATACAAAGAGATCTGGAGCACATCAGGCAAAGTATTTTGCAAGTTAGTGAATGAACTGTACCGACTTGAAAACCTACGCATCTGACATTGTTCCAGGTTTTGCAGCTTGGCATATTTGCTACTTAGCTTTTAGTGCCTTGAATTTCAAAGCAAACATTGACCAAAATATCTCCAGCCACCTGGCTAATATATTACTGAACTGTTTACACAAAAAGATCTGACAGACCTTGGACCCTGAAGGAGTAGTCCATCAGTAGGACCAAGAACTCTGCCCAAGGCAACAGAGCTGCATCCTTTTTTAAAAAAAATAGATCTTTATTGATTATTTATAAATAAAAAACATATAATGTAATTTTCAAACAAATATAAGTTATATATAGGTACACAACACAATATAAAGACAACCACAAAGAATGACTAACTGGGTGTCATATCGAACCCCCAGATAGAAGGAGCAGCGTCCTTGATCTAAATTCTTCATGCCTAATTATGATCTTTCTTCATTTCATATATACTTTATTTAAACATATTAAACAGTCCAGGTGAAAACACTGCAGTTGCAGTCTCCTGGCCTGTTTCAGAAATATTAACCTCAATTTAATAAAACTTTCTAAAATAGATCCTCTGGACCGTTACAGAAAATTTAAAACACATGACAGGGAAACTTCAATAACCACAACCAGCAAAAATAATAATGAACAGCTCATTATACTTTTCAATCCTGTTGCATGCTGTTTAAGTACATTTTTAACAAATTAAAATCTGGTACAGCGATACAATAGGGTTAAAAATCAGGAGCTGGACACAGAAGTTGACCCTTGTCTACCACTTCCTCTTCCAGCCTTTCCTCCATAATGGCAAAATATCAGTATGTATCACTTTCCAATTAAGTAGAGCTTCCTCTAAAACAGATTAAAAGAAGAGTTTGAATAATATGCAAAGGACAGTAAGCTTATATTTAAATAGTGTTATAAAAGCTGTTATAGGGAAAAGGGCCGAGAATGGCAGAAAGTAGCTTGTCTCAAATCAACCAGCAGGCTCATGACTAAAGCAATGACGAAGTGGAGAACCTCATGCTTTTGCTGGAATCGGCAGCTGGTATAGCCCTAGGCGGGCTTGTTTCTGAGAATGTCTCAGGAACATCTCAGAGTTTGTCTCTTGAAAATATTGAAATATGACTTAAAAAGACAATTATGTAAACTTTATAACATTTTAAACAATGAAGTTGCAATTTCAAGGCATTCACAAGTCAAATCGGATTTAAGAAGAGTCAAAAATTCATGAATTAATCCCAACCATACTCAGTAGAAATCCAGACTGCTTAAGACCAGAAACAAATCTTAAAAACCCTTTGCTCAGTTAGGTAATCATACCATATTTTATGCTTCAGCATTAAATTTAGACCAGGTAATTTAGACAAACCAAAAAACACAATGTATTATTTGTGTCTCAAAGGTAATCACCTCAAATAAACCCATTTTTGGAAGTAATAAAAACATTATTGCATTAGTATTTTGAGCTAGAAAGCAAACCCCATCTAGCTGTCCAAAGACAGTTCTGCTTGCATTTTCATAAAGCTGAAAGAAATCCTACAAAGCTAAAGCTTGAATTCTGTGGTTAGATTTCAGTGGAATTGTCAATTTTCTTGAAACTCAAGGAATTACTTTACAGTAATAAATTAGATACGTAAGTCATCACTATTCTTCTTCCAGTTTATGAAAATATTGTCAAGCTGTTCTTAGTAGTTTTAGCTATTTTTTTCAATGCTATTGTATAAGAGCAGGAAGACAAGTCTGTAAAAAAGCCATGTATAATATAATTTTAGTACATTGGTGCACATTGTACTAAGCAATATACCATTAAAATGACCAACAGGAATTTCTTTATATTTTCAATCAACAAAATGTTTTTCAAACATCTCTCATTAATCTTCAAGCCTACCAAAATACAGTATGATTAAGATAGTCCCAAGGACAGCCATGCATTACCTTACCCAAATGCCATTTTATACTTTATACTTATACAAAGATTTCATGAATGAGTAATGTAATAGTAGTAAAGTATACATATAGAAGTGCAGTTTTGGCATATAGAAATTGCTGAAGACAGAGTGCTCCATTCATGGAACCTATCAGTACAGCTTCCTACAAAATGTTTACACTTTTTGTGCAGATACACTTCTTGCCTCAAAGTTTAGCATACAAAATGATTAAAACTGATGAGAACATATGTACAAGCTTGGGTTACTATATCTGAATTAGTTTATCCTCCAGATCATGACAGATAATAATAATAATAATTTCATAATAATTTTATTTCTATACCGCCCTTCTCCCGAAGGACTCAGGGCGGTGTACAGCCTATTTAAAAACACAGAAACAAAACAACAATTAAAATTTAAAATCATTAAATAATTAGGCTCCAATTAAAATCCCAGAAATTTAAAATACCCCAATTTAAAATCGTTATGTTAATAGCTCGGCCTGGCGGAACAACAGGGTCTTCAGAGCGCAGCGAAACACCCGGAGGTCGGAGATCTTACGTATTTCCGGGGGCAGTTCATTCCACAGGGCTGGGGCTCCCACAGAGAAGGCCCTCCCCCTGGGTGTCGCCAGCCAACATAACTTGGCCGATGGCACCCTGAGGAGACCCTCTCTGTGGGAGCGGACTGGTCAGCAGATAGAGCTGCTGTCTATGAGATATTATTGCAATCCAATCAGAATAGAGCTGGAAGGGAATTGGAAGTCTTCTAATCTAATCCCCGATCAAGCAGGAGATCCTATACCATTTCAGACAAGTGACTGTCCAGTCTCTTCTTAAAAACCTCCAGTGATGAAGCACCCACAATTTCTGACAGCAAGCTGTTCCACTGGTTAATTGTCGTCACTGTCAGGAAGTTTCTCCTTAATTCCAGGTTGCTTCTCTCCTTGATTAGTTACCATCCATTGTTTCTTGTCCGGCCTACAGGTGCTTTGGTAAATAAATTGACCACCTTCTCTTTGTGGCAACCTCTCAGATACCGGAATATTTCTATCATGTCGTCCCCTCTCAGTCCTTTTTTTCTCTAGGGTAGCCAACCCAAATCCTTCAAATGTTTCAGTCTCCAAGTCTTTAATCATCTTAGTTGCTCTTTTTTGCCCTTTTTCCAAAGCCTCAACATCTTTTTTGTAACATGGTGACCAAAACTGGATGCAGTATTCCAGGTGTGGTCTTACTAAGGCTTAAGAAAGCGGTACTAATACATCATGTGATTTTGATTCTATGCCGCTATTTAAACAACCAAGCATTGTATTAGCTTTTCTGGCTGCCACCGCACACTCCTGGCTCATAAGTGATCGTCCACTAGGACTCCAAGGTCACTTTCATAGTTACTGTTTTTGCGTCAGTACTCTTCCTGCCTAAGAGTAAAACCTTGCTTTTCTACACATTAAATTTCATGTTGTTGGATAGGGCCCATTGTTCAAGTCTGTCAAGATCTTTTTGGATCCTGAAGTTGTCTTCTGAGGTGTTGGCTATTGCTGCCAGCTTTGTGTCATCTAAGGACAACTCGTTGAGTATGGTTTGTCAGCCAGTTACAAATCCATCTGGTGGTGATACTGTCTATTTTTCTAGCTTATCAAGAAGTAGTCTGTCATCTAATTTGTCGAATGCCGTGCTGAAATATAAGTATACTACCTCCACAACATTTCGCTGGTCTACTAATTTAGTCAAGTTGCAGGTTGCACAGGACAGACACAGTAAGGCAAATGTAAGAGAAATAACATATCTATATTAAAATATGCTTCCAAAACAGCACATGTATAAATGAGTTTAATTTATTCTTAAAAGATAACTTCTACTATCTTTCATGCTAGACTTTGTTATAACCCTAGTGCTCTCTAGATATCTAAGACTACAATCCATAAAATTCAGTCCACTGGCCATTCTGACTATAAAGGACATAGTGGAGAGTCCATTATTATCTAAATGATTATGAATTAAGACCCATTTAGTTTGATGATACTAAGAAAGTCTTTCTTCTTTGGTTGGGTATCTTGAAACAGCATTATTAGCTCTTCATTGAAAGTATCATTATTCAAGCAATTCAAAAGATTTTGTTTTCTGGTCTTAATTTGATTAGGGATTAAAACATACTGGGAAGATACAGGTGGACCTAGAAAAAAGCTGGTCATCAAAATAAAAGAAAGATGAATATTGAGATTCAAAACTTAGTCATTTGCACCATTCTGAGTAACCTGCCCTAATTTGACACCCTCCAGATATATTGAACCCAAACACACCCTGTTTTTGCCATCATTGCTGATTTTAAATAAAAATGATGTATTAGGGTAATTGGTAATAGTCTAGGAAAAGCACAGAACAAGAGACAAGTTTTAAAAACTAAATGTAAAACAAGGCATTAAAATTAGATTAATAATTCTCAATTTTACTTGGCTCTAAATGTTCTATAAAAATATAGTGGTACATCTACATCTATGTAGAATTGTACATAGACAGTAGATTATGGTATCATGGCAATGTATTTATTTCAAAAAAGTTAGTGCTCAGCCAGTGACTCACCGCAAAGTTTACAAAAAGGGAACACAGTCTCAAATCAAATGTTACCTTCAGCTGGAGGTGATAGAGAATTTGGAATAAACCATTCCAGAAACGTGAAAAAGGGTAGCATATGTAGAATTCCTAAGGCTCTGCAAGTACATGTTACATCAGTTGGAAATAGAATGTCGTAGTGAAAATGACCGAGCAAACTCAGCTTTTAAGAAAAGTTAGTATATAGATTCAAATTAAATTAAATTAAATTTTAAAGAAGAAAATCTGACCTTTGAAAATATCACAAGTTGAATAGTCTCTCTCCCCAACCTCTCCTAAATACTTGTTAAACTTCAAAATTACTGAATAATATTTTTACTTTTGCAAACTCCTGACATTCTACAGACTACTGTAATATGTTTAGCAGACATCATTTAAAAGAAGATATTTTTCCAGAAAGAAAACTTCCTCTGTCTAAGAGTGTTCTGAAATGGCCATTTTCCATGAGCAAGAATGCATTTTTAAAATTCAATCATTCAAAAGAAAAGAAATCTTCTTAATTTATAGACACAAAGTATATTAAAGCAAACCAGGCAAAATCTTATACAGGCAAAGAATAATATCAGTGCTTGCCTATTATCCCAGATTATTAATTTCACATGGGAATGTGTTGGTATATTAAATGTTTGGAATACTAGTTGTGCAAGGTATTTGGCATTTTCTATTTGAGCATTTACAAGTGGATATTAGCAAGTATTAAATTTTCAAGTAAGTATTTCTTTAGCTTAAGTACAATCATAAGAAAGAGAAATGAAATATACTGGTTTGAGTTTAGTGTATTTATTTGAAAAGTAAACTATTTTTTTTCCAAATAATGTTCCAGAATGGAAGAATTATTTTAGATTAACTGAGAATATAGTAAGAGGGACAGAAATATTTTTGTAATATTTGCTTTGGTGGGAGAGTAATCTTAAATTCTGCGTTTTCTTCCTTTGGATATAGTTTTTAGTGCTACGCATATTCTGGTAAACATCTAATCCAACCTGAGAAAATATACAACAGCAATATTTTTATTTTATTTTGCTTTTTAATTTATAAAGTAAGCATCCAGCCTATCAGTGCTGTAAATGTGCACAACAATAATAATAATAAAAAGCAATACAAAGCTATAGCATGAAATGTTTACAGTAGCACTGGAGAATGACAAAATAGCCTTCAGAATGGACGTTGTTCTTACCTGAACGTCCCTTTTCTGGGCGCTGCGTACACTATCCATTAATGGGTTAACTTCTTCAGCCTTTGGCAATAACTGAGTGAGAGCTCAATTTCCCTTTCCTGTTGCCCTGCCACGCCCCTCAATCCCATGATCCCCAGTCTGAACGAAGTTATGGCAGACCACACCGTGATATGTAAGCAACGTAACTTTAATGAAACCAACTGTAAACAACAACACTACTGGTCAGAAGCCAGCGAGAAGGAAAAAGGGGAGGGTATGGATAGTGTACGCAGCGCCCAGAAAAGGGACGTTCAGGTAAGAACAACGTCCATTTTCCTGTGCGCTGCTCCCACTATCCATTAATGGGATATACCCAAGTTTAAACCCCATGGGCGGGAAGTTGAGTGTCTCCAGAGTCCTCCTCTGTCACCACTGTCTGCAATACCCTACGGCCGAAGGACGCCTCAGCCGAGCTGTAGGCGTCTATCTTATAATGACGGATGAAGGGCGTCACCGATGACCAAGTCGCTGCTCTGCAGATATCTGCCACCGACGCTTGCGTTGCCCAGGCCGCTGATGTGGCCGCGCTGCGTGTGGAGTGTGGGAGAATTTTTCCGGGAGGAGTTTTAGAGTTCAGCTCGTATGCCAACGCGATACAGGCCTTTATCCACCTGCTCACCGTGGATGCTGAGATCTTCAGTCCCATGGAGGCCGGGTTGAAGGACACTAAGAGCGCCTCCGTGTGTCGGAAGGCCGCTGTCCTGTTAATGTAGATGTGCAGGGCGTGGCGGACATCGAGGGAATGCCATTGTTTCTCTCTGTTGTTGCGTGGGCAGGGGCAGAAGTCCGGTAGGATGAGTTCCTGGGCGCGGTGGAACCAGGAGTTCACCTTGGGGATGAAGGCCGGATCCATCCGCAAGACCACCGTCGTATCTCTGAAGATGCAGAGATCCTTTCTGATTGAAAGTGCTGCTAACTCCGAGACTCTTCTGGCTGAGGTGATGGCCAGCAGGAATGTCACCTTGAATGATAGATGTTTGATGGCAGCTGAGCCCAAGGGCTCGAATGGGGGGCCCGTTAGAGCCCGGAGCACCAGCGGAGATCCCAGGTCGGGTACCTGTGCACTGTGGGGGGGCGCAAGTTCTTGGCGCCGTGAAGGAACCCTCTGATGCGCGGGTGATGGGACAGCACTTGGTATGGCGGGCAAACGATGACAGTGGAGAGAGCCGCTGTCTGGCGTCTCAGTGTCGCTGGCGCCAGCCCTTTTTCCAGCCCTGACTGCAGGAATTCCAGGATGTTCTGGACCGTTGCTGATGTTGGGTCCTCGTGGTGCTGGGAGCACCAGCGGCAGAACGCCCGCCACGAGGCCTCATAAATGCGAGTCGTGGAGGGCCGCCTGGCGGCCTGGATAGTATTTACTACCCCATCTGATAGCTTGTCCCTTTTCAGGATGACCCTCTCAAACGCCAGACGGTCAATTGTAGCCACTGAGGCTCTGGGTGACTGACCGCCCCTTGACAGAGTTCCACCTGGTGGGGGGGGATGTGCCAGGGACGCCCCATGGATAGCGCCACGAGGTCGGCGTACCACGGTCTTTGAGGCCAGTTGGGGGCCACTAGGAGAAGGTCGGCCCTCTCGTCCAGCAGTTTCCGGATGAGGCGAGGAAGAAGGGGAATCGGTGGAAAGGCGTAGAGTAGGCCCCTGGGCCACCTGCATCGTAGGGCATCGTGGTTCTCCGCCTGTGCTGATGGGTAGCGGGATATGAAGCGGGGCAGCTGAGCGTTTTCCGGGGTCGCGAAGAGGTCCACCTCCGGCATCCCGAAGCGGGCGCTGAGCTCCCGAAATAGGCACGGGTGTAGTTGCCACTCCGCTGGGTCTATCAGTTCGCGGCTGAGCCAGTCCGCCCTGACGTTGGTAGCTCCCGAAATGTGCTCCGCCCTGATTGACAGCAGGTGAGACTCCGCCCAGGCGAATAGGGCCTCGGACTCGAACATCAGCACCCGGGACCTCGTGCCCCCTTCTCTGTTGACGTGTGCCTTTGCCGCAATGTTGTCTGTGCGGATCAGAACATGTTGGCCTTGGACTGCTGTCTGGAACTGACGAAGCGCCAGCCTGATTGCTCGGAGCTCCAGGAGGTTGATGCTGCTGAGTCTTTCGGTCCTGGACCATTGGCCCTGGGCTACCAAATGGTGCAGGTGGGCACCCCAGCCCCGCAGACTTGCATCTGTGGTTAGTGTGAGTCTGTCCAGGTCCAGAAAGTCGCTGCCCTTGAGGAGTGCGGGGGACTTCCACCATCCGAGGGAGAGACGGACCTGCGATGGTATGGTTACCCTGCGCTTCAGGTTGGTCTTGCCTGCCCTCTGAAATGGCAGCAGGAACCATTGGAGGGCCCGCGAGTGTCTGCGTGCCCACGGAACAATACCGAAGCAGGATACCATCTTCCCGAGGAGTGATGCTAGTTGAACCAGGGGGACTCTCCCTCCTTCTGAGACCTGCTGGATTAGGTCTCGAATGCTCTGGATCCTCTCCCGAGAGAGGAACACCTGGCCCTCGACCGTGTCTATCTCCGCCCCCAGGTGCTGGAGCCGTGATGCTGGTTGTAGCTGGCTTTTCTCAAAGTTGATGGAAAAGCCATGGTCCTGGAAAGCCCGCAGGACTCTTTCCATATCCGAGGTCGCCTGGCCGAGAGACGACGAGAGGATCAGAATGTCGTCGAGATAGCAAAGGAGGCGCACTGGAATGGAGTGGAGTGTGGCTGCTACCACCGCTACTAACTTGGTGAATGTGCGGGGCGCCGACGAGAGCCCGAAGGGCATTGCGCGGTACTGGAAGTGCTGGCCTGCAAACTCGAATCTCAGGAAGCACCGGTGACTGGGATGGATCGGCACATGAAGGTAGGCCTCCCGCAGGTCGACGGACTGGAGCAGATCCCCTCTCCTTACACCCGCTAGTATCGACTTGAGGGAGTGCATTTTGAATCTGCGATACTTTACCGACCGGTTTAGTCGTTTGAGATTCAAAATGGCTCTCCAGCCTCCCGAGCTCTTGGGTACGAGGAAGAGGGTCGAGTAGAAACCGGAGCCCTGCTGGTTGTGGGGTACCGGTTCTATAGCTCTTATCTCCAGCAGGTGGGCGATCTCCTGCGCCAGAAGGTCTCTGAGTTCCTTGGACTGTGGGACCGGGCAACGTACAAAGCGACTGGGAGTAGGGCCGGAGAATTCGATGGAGAGCCCTGAGGAAATCATGCGCTGAATCCACGAGTCCTCCGTTGATCTGACCCATTGCTGGTGGAAGAGCTGGAGTCTCCCGCCGATGGGCCCCACGGCCCGGGCGTCACTTCCCCCTCCTGGCAGTCTTGAAGCCGGCCCCGCGAAAGGATCGTTTAGCTTGTTGGGGTCGGCCACGGTCTCGGAACTGAGATCTGTCTTGGTGTCTGCCAGTGCTCTGGAAGTGGGAGCGCTGTGGTGGGGGGCCTCTTGGCCCTGCGCTGGGCCGAAAGGGCTGCTGGTAAGAGTACGGTGTGTACCTGCGGTCGTGCCGCCGGTACGCTGATGGGAGCACCTTCCTCTTGTCTTTGTCTTCGACCAAGACTGGTTCTAAGGCCGCCCCAAACAAGTCTGGAGCCTTGTATGGGGCTGAGGCCAGCCTCCACTTGGCCTTAAGGTCTGCCTTCCAGGGGCGAAGCCAGAACAGCCTTCTTGCTGTAACATTCGATGCCAGGGATCTCGAAGCGAATTTGGCGGAGTTCAGGGATGCATCCGCGACATATTCGGTGGCGGCTACGATCTTATTTAAGTCCTGGTGCAGCCTAGTGTCTTCCGGGGGCAGCTTTTCCTGCAATTGGTGTAGCCAGATGAGGGTGGCTCTGTTGAAGAAGGAGGTCGCCGTTGCCGTCCGGATTGCCCACGCCGCGGCCTGATGAGCTTTACGGAGGGCCCACTCTGTCCTTTTGTCCTCAGCTTTCAGCCCATCTACAGCATCCGTGGACACCATCGATGACGATGACAGGGAGGCGACCGGCTGGTCTACTGATGGAAGACTTAAAAGGTCCTCCAGCTCCTGGGCCGAACAGTAGAGCTTCTTGTCCAGGCTGCTCGGGGTTGTTAGCGAGCCTGGCTGCCCCCAGGGGTTCTGGATCACATCCGAGAAGAGCTGGGGGCAGGGAATACAGTCCTTTTCCTGCCTGGCGGACTTAAAGAGTGCGTCATGGGGTCCCGCAGCTGAGGTAGTAGGCGTGGCTGTGTCCCCAGGCACGCCCAAATTGGTTGTGAGGCGCGCCTTGTGCAGTAGGGATTTGAATAAAGCTGGGCGAAACAGGCCTGTGAAAGCCGGAGAATCTGGTGTCAGGCCCTCATCCTCTGACAAGTCAAAGGTCTCTGGGCCCTCCTCGGCTTGGTCTGAATCCTCAGACGAGGAAGACTGGGTATGCGCCTGTTGGTGCTGGGCCCGTGGGTGCTGGGGCGCCCCCTGTGCTTGTAGTTGGCGAGGGAGCCCCCCCGCGGCCTGTTGCCAGCCTGCAGCCAAGAAAGAGGACATCGCTGAGAGCATGGTTTGGAAGTCTAGCTGGCTGGGTGGAAAGGGCCCTTCTGGGGCGCGCAGGCCAGCTGCCGTTGGTGTGAATGTTGCCTCGGCCCCACGGTGGCACCAGTGAGGTGGATCCGATAAGGGTATGTCTGGCAAGGAGCGGGATGCTCCTCTAGGCCGAGGAAATTCCTGGTTGAGGTCGGTTGTGTTCGGGGTTGCCGGTGTTAGGGCCAGTTCCGCCAGACTCGTGATGCCAGGGCCCGCCTCCGCGCGTGCCTGGGGTGAGGGACTGGGAACCCCAGGCCCTTGAATGGGTGTTGCTGCTCTCTCCTTCTGTGCCTTGGCACAGAGGCGCTCTAAGGTTCTATGGCGTCTTGCCGCATCCTTATCCTGGATCTGGGGCGTCTTCTCCCCCGGTCTTTGTGATGAGAGGTCCTCTTTTTGGAATGCTTTTTGGATTTGGACTCCTTGTGAGGAGGGCTTGCCTCAAGCTCCGGGTCTGATGAGAAGGGTGAGTCTGACAAGGCCATGGTTGCCATCTGTCCCTCTTAGCCGGCTTGCTGTTTGCGCTTTAACAGCAGCCACCTGCTGAAATGGGGCTTGTAGCAGCTAACCTCGTGAGGAGGGCCTGCAGATGATGAGGGCCTCTGAAATCCAATGAGGGCGGAGCTAGCCCTATTTGAATGAAGACAAGATGGCGGCCCGGGGATCCACCTCTAAGGCTGGGGCACGTGGCTATGGAGCACGAGGGCTGGAGGAGCTGCGGTCTCACAGCGGCGGCCCGAGGGTCCTACCGCCTGCCGCGCTCAGCCCGAAGCAGCCCTAAGGGCTCTGATAGCAAGGAGGAGGAGGGGGGGCTGCTTGCCTCACCGTGCTGCTCTCCTCTGCTCCACGTGCGTTGCGCCGGGGTTGGGAGGCTGCGGACTCACAGCGGCGGCCCGAAGGTCCTACCGCCTGCCGCGCTTTCCCCGATGGGCTCCTGATAGCGAGGGGAAGGAGGGAGGGGTGGCTTGCCTCACCGCCGTCCGCGCTCTCTCCCCCTCGCCGATCCGACGGGCAGCTGCTCCTCTCGCCGCTGCGAAGCTGCCGCTTGTTCTCCCCCCCCTGCTGTTAAGGGGGAGGCCGGCTCTCTCTCTCTCTCTCCCAGCAGGTCACAGCCAGTGTGAATCGGAGTCAGGAGCCTGCGGCGAATGCGATGCGTGGGCGGCCGAAACGATCACCGCCGCCCAGCTGATGAGCCGATCTTCGCTTCGGCTTGAAGCAGGGAACCGAAGCCAAAAATAAGCTACTCAAAAATAAAGAAATAAAACCCTAGGAAAGGGAAGGAAATGGGCTTGGAAGCCTGAGCTCAAAAAATCACTTCAATCTTTGCCAGTAACTGAGTGAAGACTGGGGATCATGGGATTGAGGGGCGTGGCAGGGCAACAGGAAAGGGAAATTGAGCTCTCACTCAGTTATTGCCAAAGGCTGAAGAAGTTAACCCATTAATGGATAGTGGGAGCAGCGCACAGGAAAACAGTCTTTACTACCAATCTAAAGCTGTGCAAGCAACTTCCAATATTATTGCTCTTTTGGTGTTCAAGCAATGCAAAAACAAAAAAGGGACAATAGCAACAAACAAACAAAACAAAATCCAGCCTGAAGTGTTACAATTTATTTTTTTATCATGGAGACCACTATTGTGGAAAAGAATTTACCCAATGAATTCTGATTGTTGTAGACCTGTTAATTAAGTAGAGCAGCTAAACGCACACCAGTTAAAAGACAATTGTCAATTCTTGTAATACAGATTAAATTGACTCTTGTCTTGTCCAATACATCTCTTAGTTGTATAATTGCTAGCTTTGTTTGCTTCCTGCCAAAGTATGCCACTTCAATTTTCTATTAATTTATCTAGAAACATTTCCTAAATTTAAGGCAATGCTATTTGTTTTGTTGGCACCAGATCGGTTACAGGATGAACTGTGAGAGGCAGAATGGACTGAAGCATTCTTGCCTGACATGCTAGTTATACAGTAGAAACTTACATTTCAGGAATGGTTAGAGCCATAAAGGTAGAGAATAGCCAGGCATTCCAAACATAACTTCCCTTAAAGGAATAAGGTGGCTATATCCCCAAAAAGTCTTATACAGCAATAGCACTTAGACTTATATGCTGCTCCATAGTGCTTTACAAGACACTTTGAACAGTTTAAAAATGTCAGCATATTGGCCCCCAACAATCTGGGTCCTCATTTTACCAACCTTGAAACGATAGAAGTCTGAGTCTACCTTGAGCCCATCATAATCAAACTCCAGGCTGTGGAGCAGAGAGTCAGCCTGTAATACTGCATTCTATGGGCTTCTATATCAGGGCTCCTATACTTCCTTCAAAGGTTGTTTACTTATTTGTGTACAAGCACAATAGCGGTTCTGCTTGGACCAGAAGTGATATGAAATTATTTTTCCTTCCTACAGAGAATTGGCACAGCTTTTGAAGCAGCATGTGAGCCTTTCAAAGGGCACTGGTGTTTTTACAATTCAAGGAGAAATGCTTTGTTTGCACTAACAAACTCTGCAAACTACCTCTATCAAAGGTTTTTCAAATAGTATTTCATCAACTTTTTGATTCCATGATTCCCCAGTCAGCCCAGTTCCCATTTCCAACTCAGAGCCACTTTAAATGAAAGATTTTTAACATCCCATACTTAAATGCAACATGAAAGCACACAGTTGACTAATTCAAATGAATTTAAAGAGCCACACTTTGAAGGAACTTTTTAAAAAATGCATTCCAATAATGTCTACTGGATCAATAAAGTCATCTATCTATGCTCCCACCTATACCCCGAAGAACAAATGCAGGGAAAATGCAGGGAAAAAATAAATTAAGGTATAAGAGCATACCAGAACAATCATGTTAAATCAGAAACGGTACTTTGCAATAATTAACCTAGTGCAGCTAGCAACAGTTTTAAAAAATCACAGTGAGATAAATTAGCATTAGAAGCTTGTAAGGCAAAATATCTTTCTGAAGTTCTGGAAAAGGAAAAACAAGCTACAGGTAGTCCTCAACTTATGACCACAATTGAGCCCAACATTTTTGTTGTTAAGTGAGAAATTTGTTAAGTGAGCTTGCTCCATTTTACGACTTTTCTCATCACATTTGCTAAGTGAATCACTGCAGTTCTTAAATTAGTAACACAGGTGATAAGTGAATCTGTTTTTCTCATTGAGTTTGCTTGTCAGGACGTCACAAAAGGGGATTGTGCGACCCCCAGGACACAAATGTGAGTACATCCAAATGTAAATCACATGACCATGGGGATGCTGCAATGGTCATTACTGTGAAAAATGGTCATAAGTCACTTTTTTTAGTGCCATTGCAGCTTTGAACCATCATTAAATTGAGGACTACCTGTTTAGAGAATATGACAGAAAGGAAGGCTGAATGGAAAGGGGATAGTTCAGGTAAAAGCCAGATCAGATGGCATAAAAAGAGGGAAATGAAAGGAAGGGAATATTTTGACATAGTTTTATACTGAATTAAATATATGTCAGGAACAAGTCACCTATACTTTCCTTCATTAGGAAACACAACTAATATTAGTGAAAATAATTAGCAAACATTAAGAAATAGATAATAAATATGATATTGCAGTAATTACTCTATACAAATCTGTAATGCTAAGGAATAATAGAAATACTCCTTACCTACAGACCCTATGTCCCATCTGACTGAGCCCCCATGTGAATTACAATACTGGATTAGATGTCAGGCGTCTTTCATAGCAGTTATCTTTGGCTAACTGTATCTCATTCTCATTTAGCAGAGTAAAGTCAGTAAAGAGGGGAAAAGTTCATAATCTGGTAACTCCCATATGTGTTGATGAAAGCTAGTTAGGGTTTGGATTTTCTTTAGGAGGAGGAAATTAGAGACTTAATTAGTTAGACGAGGAATACTTTTGCATGAGGCATTTATCATGCAATTGCTCTGAGTTGTTCATAAACTTTAATGAGAAGTATCTAGATTATAATATTTTCTATTTGCAGTTTACCCATGCTGTCCCACCATATATTTTTTTTTGGTTATTGAAAAACTATAAGGGACAATAGCTATATTGATTTGATACCCTTGAGAGCAGCTTAGCATACATGCTCTGGATTCATGACAGCCTATCTACCTCCAAGGGTGTGTGTGTGTGTGTATACACATACATACACCATTTATATATATCATAATCAAATTTTGTGTGTGTGTATGTGTGTATTAGAACTTATGTAATTATTTATTTTTAAAGAATGCATTTTTTTAAAAAAACACTCAACTTCTAGCAGACTTCAGCCAAACAAAATTTAAGCATTTAACCCAGATCTAGTTCAGGCTGTCGGAAGGAAAGTTTTTTGTTCTCAGAGTTTTATTCTTTCAACTAAAAGGAAGAAAAGTCTGCCATATGTTGCCAATAATATGATTATTACCTAATACACTATAAGTAATTAAGTGAATAACAGACCAGAGAGCTCCATTACATTAGCAAACTTCGCAATTTTAGACAACTTGAACTGTTTCTTTAACAAAGGTTGTCCCCAAGTGTAAGCTTCAGAACTTGTTCATTTTGTGGACAGCATAAAAGAACCCCTTTGGAAATAAAATGTGTGCATGAATAAGCCTCTAGTTGTACTGAATCCACAATGGGCATTATATTAGTCATTATATATTTCCCTTGACTATCTTTAATAATAAAGTTATTACTATGCTGTGATTTCAATTAAAACGTCAAGAAATTACTTGATTACATGATTTTTTCCCATGATCTCAATAACTTTTCTTTATATATGGCAATGAATATTCTTTACTGTGTATAAAGGAATAACATTCTGATTTAGTGTATTATGTAATTTACAAAATTCTAGTGTATGTACATTCAAAAATCCTTAATTTTTATTTTTCAAATGTTCTTTTATACATTCCTTATTTTTCTTTTTCAATGAAGTATGTGATTAAACAGATGATCTTAAAAAGAATTAAATTAAATTGATGGAATTAAAAAACCATAATACTTTAACATCTATTTTATCAAATGTAAATATTTGTTTTGAAAAAGCAGCACTTTTATGGTAATTGATAAATGTTCCAAGAGCATAATTGTATATAGTAATACCACCTAAATGATAATGATCTCTGCAATCAATTCCAGTGGTGGGTTTCAAATTTTTTTACTACTGGTTCTGTGGACGTGGCTTGGTGGGCGTGGCAGGGGAAGGATACTGTAAAATCTCCATTCCCTCCCGAATCCAGGGGAAGGTTACTGCAAAATCCCCATTCCCACCAGAATAGATGGGGGCGGGGCCAGTCAGAATTTTTACTACTAGTTCTACGAACTACTCAAAATTTCTGCTACCGGTTCTCCAGAACTAGTCAGAACCTGCTGAAACCCTCCTCTGATCAATTCAATATTGAGATACTAAAATAAATAATAATAAATAAATAATCAAATCACAAAAATATTTGATGTTGGTTTAAATCCATATTGTGACTGATTTAAAATCAATATATATCAACCAACCTATACTCCAACATATACAGTTGTAGCACTTTCTATATGTAGAAATTAAATTTAGTTGGAGCAATATAATAATCTAGCAACAAATCTAAAACTTGTTTAAAAACTCCAGCCAAAACTATCTGAACTTCTAATATAATAGAAAAATGCTCAAAGCACTTAAGTAAAACATCCATATGACCCTTAGAAAGGTCATAATAATTAATAAATGCAGTGATTTGACAAAATATTTAATCACCAATATTAAATAATACTGTTCTGCATCACTTATTTCAATACTCCATTACACATTCTAAAGATTTGTTAATCAAGTAGAAAGTGAAATTACCACTACCGTGTTTCCCTGAAAATAAGATCCATTCTTGTATTTTTTTGAACCCCGAAATAAGCACTTGGCCTTATTTTCGGGGAGGTCTTATTATTTTGGAGTGCGTGGAGCAAGATGGGGCTTCTCTTGCCATCTTACCTGATTTCTAGCTCTGTGTTTAAATATTTTTGGGGAGGGCTTATTTTCGGGGTGAGGCTTATTTTAGCGCATGCACTGAAAAGCCCAATTGGGCTTATTATCAGGGGATGTCTTATTTTGGGGAAAACAGGTTAATAGATGTTTGACCGGCCCAACTTGTAGATAAATATATTTTTCAATTAAAAATCATGAGTTTCTTTTGAAAAAGAAAAGTTAAAAAAAAACTTCAGCTTTTAAATTACCCAATATATTAAAATTTTACTCCAGTTGGAAAGCCATTTAAAAGCCTTCCACAGCTAAAAACAAAATAATTATAAAAGTGTACATTGGAACAAAAAAAAAGAATAATACTACAGATCAAAGGAAAAAAGATAACTTTTTACGATCAGATATAACTATGTGGCCCATGGATCTTGAGGAACCCCCTGTTTTTCAGAGAAACTGTGGAAGATGAAATGGCAGAGGAGATGTCTAGAGTGTTCCTGGAGGAAGCTAAAAAGGTAATATTAAGTCCTGAGGTGGTAATAATGACAGAGGCTGGATTGCAGAGAACGTAACTTTATTTAACGCAACAATAACTGGCAAGGCATGAGAAGAACGAGAACAAGCAAACTCTTCTGACAGCTCCTTAAATAGGAGCCTGTCAAACGGGGTGGGCCAATACGCGAGCAGGATTCTCCCGCGAATTCTCTGCTCGCGTCTTAGCCAATCCACGTTGGCTGGCAACAACCCCGCCGGGGCGGAGTCGTAACCGCGAGGACTCAACACCCCTCTCTACCCAGATAGCGCATGCGTAGTCATCCAAGTACGCAGGGCGGCGTCGGCTCCGCCCAGATCGCCTTAGTGTAGCAGGGAATGGCGTTGCAGGCGGAGCTTGAACTTCTGTGGGCGGTGCTGTCGGTGGTGGTACAGGACCCTCGTTGGCCGGTTTCGGAGGCGTTACCGCAGCGGGAAAATCAGGTAAGCCTTCCGACGAGAACGTATCGGTTGGAGTGGGGTTAATTGAAACTGGTGGAGTTGCAGACCTATCAGCGGTAGTATCGGTGGCTTTGTCTGGCGGGCCTTGACCGGGCGGGCGGTCGGCCCTCCTCCTGAGTTGGTTTATATGTCGCCTCCACTCGCGTCCGTCGGAGAGCCGGACCCTATAAGAATAGGGTCCTGTTAGTTGGATGACATGCCCAGGGACCCACTTTACTTCAGATCCGAAATTCTGTGCGTACACAGCGTCCCCCACTAGGAAAGCCCTTACACCCGTTTGCGTTCCACGGAAAGAATCGGAGATGTAGTCAGGATGCAAACGGTCAAGTGTGGTCCGGAGACGCCGACCCATTAGAAGTTCTGCCGGGCTGGCTTTAGTGGCGGCGCACGGCGTGGTGTGCTGGGCCAGGAGGTAACGGCAGATGTCGTGGTGCCAATTTGAGGGACCCAGGCGGCGTAGGGTGTCTTTAGCCGATCTAACGGCCCTTTCCGCCTGGCCGTTAGCGGCCGGATTAAAAGGGGCCGTTTGAGCATGGCGGATACCCAACCTGGCAAGAAACAACTGGAAGGGTGCCGAGGTGAATTGTGGCCCATTGTCAGTCACCAACACATCGGGTAGCCCATGGGACGCGAACCACCCCTCCAAAACTCTAATCACTGCGTCCGTGTTAGTGGAAGTTAGAAGTGCCAACTCAACCCATTTAGAAAAAGCGTCGACAGCTATAATGAAGGTCCGGCCATGGAATGGGCCAGCGAGATCCACGTGGACTCGCGCCCATGGGGTTCTGGGGGACTCCCATTCCCTCACGGGGGCGGCCGGTGCAATTGGTCTGGTTAATTGGCAATGTTGGCACTTCGCCACCCACTCTTCTATCTCCCGGTCCATCAAGGGCCACCACACATAGCTGCGGCCAAGTGCCTTCATGCGTACGATGCCCGGATGGACATCGTGAAGATGTGCTAGTATTTGGTGTCTGAGGCTGGGAGGTATGACCACCCGGTTGCCCCATAGAAGGCAGCCCTTATGGGCAGACAGTTCGTGCTGTCTGCGGTGGTATGGCAAGAACCCCTCAGTAGTGGGTTGTTGTGGCCACCCCCTGCGGACCCAGTCCAGGACCTTAGAAATGGTGGGGTCGGTCGCGGACAGGGTGCTGATGTCAGTTGCGGTAATAGGTGACCGCAACTCATCGATTAGCATAACGGGGACCACTGGAGCAGGGTCGTGGACGGTGTCAGGGAGGGGACAGCGGCTTAACGCGTCAGCGTGAGCTATCGCTTTACCCGGCCTATACAAGAGTTGGTAGGAGTAGGCTGCCAGAAACTCCGCCCAACGGGACATGCGCGGAGAGAGAATTTGAGGCGTTTGGCGGTCGCCAGCCAGTAAGCCTAGCAAAGGCTTATGGTCGGTGACGAGGTGGAAGAAACGACCATAGATGTAGTCATGGAATCGTTTGATTCCAGCTACAGCCGCCAACGCCTCCCTATCAAGCTGACTATAATTTCTCTCCGCAGCTGATAGGGTCCTAGAGTAATACGCGATGGGGGCCTCCGAGCCATTGGGCAAGACATGGCTAAGGACGGCCCCCACCCCGTACGGAGAAGCATCGCACGTGAGAGATAATGGAAGGCGTGCATCGTACTGGATCAGAACAGCTTCTGAGGTGAGGGCGTCTTTGACAGCCCTGAACGAAGCAGCCGCCTTGCGGCCCCAATGCCACGGTGTTTTAGCGTCTAAGAGCCGATGCAACGGCTCAGCCAGAGACGCTTTATGAGGTAAAAACACCGCGTAGAAATTAAGCAGACCAAGGAAAACCTGTAGTTCGGCCTTCGTAGAGGGGGCGGGGGCGTTCTTTATGGCCTCCACCTTCGCAGGAGCCGGATGAATGCCCCGGGAATCAATCAGGAAACCCAAGAATTCGACCTGGGGAACACCCACCCGGCATTTGTCCCTCTTCAACCTAAGCCCCGCCTGCCTAAATCGGCAAAGGACAGCCCGTAGTTTGGCGATGAGGTCATCCTGATCAGCGGCCGCGATCAGGATGTCATCAAAATAGGGAACCACCCCCTTAAGGCCATGGAGCAGCCGCTCCATTAGACACTGGAAGATTCCCGGGGCCACGCTCACTCCAAACTGTAGCCGATTACATTTAAAAGCTCCACGGTGAGTGACTATCGTTTGGGCTAATGCGGTGGCCTCATCCACCGGGAGCTGCTGGTAGGCTTGTGCCAAATCCAGCTTAGCGAACAAACGCCCCTGACCTAAGGAATGAAGCAGGTGTTGCACCACAGGCACGGGATAGGGGTTTGCCTGCAAGGCCCGGTTTAATGTGCACTTAAAATCTCCGCAGATTCTAATGGAGCCGTCTTTTTTAAGGGGGATGACAATCGGCGTCTCCCACTTGGAGTGGTCCACTGGCTCAAGCACCCCCTGTTCAATTAATCTATCTATTTCTTGGTCGACTTTGGGCCTGAGAGCGAGGGGCACCCTTCGAGGTTTCAGCCGGATGGGCGCCACCTGGGGGTCCAGATTAAAGGAAATGGGGCTGCCGGTATATTTACCAAGACTGGTGTCAAAAACATCAGCAAATTCGCTGAAAAGGGAAAGTGGCACATCCGGACTGGTGGAATGGATACCAGAAACGCCGAGGCGCAGGGCAGCAAACCAATCGAGACCCAGCAGACTAGGAAGCTTGTCACGAACCACAATCAGAGGCAGGCGGCCAGAGAAATTGCCATGTGAAATGTGGAATGTTCCACACCCTACGGTAGGGATCGGCTTTCCCTGGTAATCTTTCAGCCTGATGGAACAGGGTTGCAGTTGCTGTAAAGATAGTTTTGGCAGCAGCGCTTGGAGGGTTTTCCAGGCCATCAGGGATTTTGGGGACCCTGTGTCGATCTCCATTCGGCATGGGGCGCCCTCCAACCGAACCGTGAGGTAAATCTTGTTCGCGGGGGCCCAAACAGAGGCATGGTTGATGGCCACAGGTGGAGAGTCGAGGTCGCGTTCAATCGCGAAGCAATCATCTCGGCGGTTGGATGACTTCCGCCGCTTATTGGCTGGCTCGGAGGTTCCAACGGAGGCTGGGCATGCCGCTCTGCAAACTCGGGATAAATGGCCCCGTTTGCCGCAACGGCGACAAACAGCAGCTTTGAAACGGCAGTCGGCCCTATTGTGGGGGCCACCGCAACCCAGGCAGTTGTTTGCAGGTTTATTGGAAGGCGGAGGCCGCTTATTCTTCCTCACGGACTTGAGGCGGCTCACCTCCTCGTCCTCCTCAGAGGAGTCTGTCGGCTCCGTTTCCTCATGATGGACTGATTGGGGCTTGCTGAGGGGGGGCATCGTCGGTAAAACGCGTCTGATCTCCGCAGCTGACTTGTCTGACATTTCGGACGCCCTGGCCTCATCCATGGCCACAGAAAGAGTCAACTCTGAGCGAGCCAGCAAACGTCGCTGTAACTTAAGATCCCTGACTCCACACACGAGCTGGTCCAACAGAGCGTCATCTAATGCAGGAAAGTCGCAATGGCGTGCAGCTGTGCGTAGAGAGGCCATATAGTCATTTATATTCTCCCCGTCGGCTTGCGATCGTTGATAGAATGCGTGTCGTCGTGCAATACGGGAAGGTGCTGGGGAGTAATGGTTCTTTAGTTTCTGGAGCAGAACCTCCCACGGCACAGTGAAGACAGGTTGGGGAGTAGTCAGAGCCCTGGCGGTGCCAAACACCTCCCTTCCGCAAGAACTGAGGAAGTATCCTCGTTTCCGAGCACTCGGCAAGTCAGAGAGATCATTTGCTTGTAGGAAGCATTCGAATCTCTCTATATAATCGTCCCACGTCTCGGTCGTGGAATCAAAAGCCGTGAAGAGTGGAAACGGGGTGGCCATCGCCGCAACTAGTCAGGTAGTATCTCGTTAGCCGTCCGCCTTAAGACAATCCCACCTTCGTCGCCAGTATTAAGTCCTGAGGTGGTAATAATGACGGAGGCTGGATTGCAGAGAACGTAACTTTATTTAACGCAACAATAACTGGCAAGGCATGAGAAGAACGAGAACAAGCAAACTCTTCTGACAGCTCCTTAAATAGGAGCCTGTCAAACGGGGCGGGCCAATACGCGAGCAGGATTCTCCCGCAAATTCTCTGCTCGCGTCTTAGCCAATCCACGTTGGCTGGCAACAACCCCGCCGGGGCGGAGTCGTAACCGCGAGGACTCAACAGGTAATTTGACAATACACAGGTAAAAACCCACTACTAAGGATTTCCTTGTGGCCATATAATATCAGTATGGAAGTCTGTAACTAAGCATGCACTATGGAACAAAACTCAGCATCATCATCTAATTATATTTAATCCAAGATCTTTGCTGGAAAACACAGTTCTAATGCCACATTTTCTTTTATGTCTCATCATTAATCGTAAAGCACTTACATGAAAGCAAACTTCACAATAAAAGAAGCTTAGCTATATCTCTTAATATAGTGCATAACTTATGTAAGAGACTTCAACATAAATATGGTACTAAGCTTTATGAAAAGTAATAAAAACAATTAATTTTTGGTTTAGTTCAACATGATTTTAAATTTCATTCTTTGAATGAAAATAGAAAGCTCTCTCTCATCATCACGTCATACATTCCTTAAAGCAATGCAGGCAGTTTAACATATATAATCCTGTGGCTTTTAAAGCTGCACAAAGAATTTTAAATTAGTCCTTTGAATTGAATCTTTAGATCACATTATCAAAACTGATTTAATCCATTGAATCAAACCAATTATCTTTAAAACAATTTGTTGATTTTGATGTGCACACAAATATTTATCTTACTGCATGTTTGAACTAAATTAATTTAACAACTTGAATCATACATTCTACTTGAATCAGCTCCACTCTTGGAATAATATGGCAAATTTGAATTAAATCAACACTTTAATTGTTCAGAAAATATGAAATGAATTAACTCTTCAAATTTAAACTGTTGGTTTTAACTTATAAAGTCCTTATGGCTTGGCACTCAGTTACCTACAGGACCAAATTACTTTGACTATGTTGGGAGAGGCTGCTGGTTGTCCCCCATTTTTAGAAGGAGAGTGTGTGTGAGAGAGGGGGGGGGGAAGGCTGAAAGTGTGACATTTCAGTGACAAGGCCAGGCCAGGGGACTAAGTTCCAGTTGGAACACAGAGCTTTTCCAGAGGGTTGATTCTATGTATTGTTTCGATATTTTTTAATATACATTTAAGATTTTATTGTCGTTACTGCATTTTATTTTCTATTAAGGTCCATCAAGAGTCATTTTCTGATTGTGGTGAGGTGTTAATCTGATCAATAAATAAACACAATATAAAAGTAGAATTACAACCCGACTGAGTAACTCTGTATTGTAAGAAGATGACCTGAATTTCACAGTCAAGATCTTAAGGCTAATTGAGGACTGCATGTCACAAAACAATGCTTTATATAGGCAGTATTGTGGATTCACACAAAAGATTAATTCACATATTTATACATATGGTGAATGCAACATCAGCATCAATCACAGGAGGAAAGACTTCTTTATCAGATTAACTGATTTCTCACACAAATATGGTAAAATATTTGGGGATTCAATTAACAGCAAGATGTAGTTCTCTTAAAGAAAATAATTATAATAAGCTCAAGAAACAGATAGGACAGGATTTGGTGAAATGGGGAAACTTGCAGTTATCCTTGATTGGTAGAATTGCAACTATTAAGATGAATATTTTACCTAGAATCTTGTATCTCTTTCAGACAATTCCTGTAAAGCTGGGTAAGGAATTTTTTGCAGACTTAAATAAAATGGTTTTGAAATATGTTTGGCAGGGAAAGAAGGCAAGGATAAAACTCAAACTGTTACAAGATGCTAAGATGAGGGGTGGTTTTGGATTACCGGATTTTGAATTATACTATCAAGCGGTTTGTTTAATGTGGATTAAAGAATGGGTAACATTGAAAAATACTAGATTATTAAATTTGGAGGGACATGATTTGCTGATGGGATGGCATGCTTTCTTATGGTATAAAGGAACTAAAATTCAGGGGTATTTTAGAAGGCACCAGATACATGAAGCTTTGTTTTTGACATGGGAGAAGATCAAAAAATACCATTATTTGAAGATTCCAGTCTGGGTATCCACAATTGAAGCTTTTTCTTATCCAGTGGTATTTGAAGGGGAGCAAATTATTAGATATAATGAATTATTGGATGAAAAGGGTGAACGTAAATTGAAACAAAACTTAGAAGATCAGGGAATTAAGATAGATTGGTTTTCATACATGCAAAATTTCCAGATATCGAGAAGACTTTAAACAAGAAGGTATTATAGTGTTTCGACTGGTTTAGACAAGATATTAATGGGTTCAGATGACCATATAATTAAAAAGTAATATGGAGCAAAACTGGAAGAAGAACAAGTTAAAGAATCAATGATAGCATGAGGGAAAAATTTTGGTTATAGTATTGATTTAGAGAAATGGCAAAAATTGTGGTCACATAATTATAAAATGACAATGTCAACAGCATATAAAGAGAATTTGTATAAGATGTTTTACAGGTGGCATTTACCCCCAACGAGAATAGCCAGGATGTTTAAGAATAAATCGGAGAAATGTTGGAAGTGTCATCAAACTCCAGGATCGTACTACCATATGTGGTGGACATGCGTGGAAGCAAGGAGATTTTGGACTAAAATACACATGTGGTTAGAAAAAATGACAAAGAGACATATTGACTTTAAACCAGAAATATTTTTATTAGGAATTTTACCAGAGACATTTAATAAAGAATTACAATACTTAATTGTGAACATCTTAACAGTGGCCAGAATTGTATTTGCCAAAAACTGGAAAGGAGAGAAGATAATTACTGATGAAGAAATTATTATGAAAATGTTGGACTGTGCTGAAATGAGTAGATTGACATTTGAAATAAGAGAACAGGAAGATAAACAATATTATTTGATATGGGAGATATTTTATCAATGGTTTGACAAAAAAGTATGGAGATGAGATAACATATATGAAATGTTTAAATATTTATCTTTAGTTTAAGTAAAGAATAATTGTTATATGAGGAGATCTGGAGAATTGTAAGCACGAAATGATTTCAACCGATTGAGATGCTGTCTATAATTGTTTGTAAGGATGATATTTTTATGTTGTTGTGTTTTTTTTTATTTTTGTTTTTTTATTTTTAATCTAAAATAAAACTTTTTTCCAAAAAAAAAAAAAAGATACTGGTGATCACCTTTAAAGCCCTTCATAGCTTGGAATCTTGAGATTACTTGCGGATCTTTTCTCAGTTGATTCTACCTGTCCATTCCAGTTAGGCAGAATGGGTATGTTCTGGGTCCAATCATCTATGGAATCCTGGTTGGTGGGACCTAGAAGACATGTTTTTCTACAATAGTGCCCGCCTTATGGATCAGATGGCCCCAACCCAGCTAACATTTTGGAAGTCCTCAAAGATCTGGCTCTGAGGCCCAGAAGGTATGCAGAGACTGGTTTCATTATAAAAAAAACCATTAAAACCAATTTAAATTAAAATAAAAACAATAGAAAATTAATTTTAAAAATGGCGGGAAAACATACAAAGGGTGCATTTCATTAACTATCATAAAACAATCTAAAAAGCTCCACTCTACCATGGGATCCTCAAGCTTTGTTTTAAGGGTATTTTATTCTCAGCTAAGTATTTTAATGTTGATATTGGTTTGTCAAACAGTCAGCCAGATGTTCAGACTGGATTTGGCATTTTTGTCTGCCTATTGATTCCTACCCAAGGATCTGGGAAAGGCCGATGCAGATTGTGTTAAGAGGTATTGTTGCAGGACATAAGCTGTTCTGAGTAAAGTTGCCTTTTACAATTGACTGATGGTGAATTTGTCAATGCCAATGGTGTTCCAGTGCTCCAGTTGTTTTGGGATTGCATCCAAGGTGCCTATTACTACTGGTGCCACCCAGAGTCATTTGCTGAGATGGGTGATTAATACAAATTAATTAAAGTTATCTGTGGCCCTCCAAAATTTGCCTCTAGTTTAATATGACAGGAGCAAACGATTCATATATATTCATTTTATATATTCATATATTCATGAATATATTTGTATATATTAATTTTATGCAATTAATTGAATTTTATTAAATAAAATATTCCTTCTGATTCTGTCTACATCTGATCCAATTCATTTCTTGAAGAGTAGCTCCTGGCACATCACAGGCCAGGCATTATTGTTGTTGTTATTAATTATTATTATTATTGGTCTGAAAAAATGTTATGCACTCCCAATTAGGGCCAAGAGACTTGAAATTCCCAAGAAGTGGGCCTTAGGGTGGAGCCTTTTTACATTATACTTATCCTATCACCATCACAAACCAAGGGGCAGATTCAATTGAACAAGCATTAGTAAATGCTGAAGTAGCATTTAAGATGTATGGGGAAAGCTTTCCCTAAGTCCAAATGAAGAAACCATCATTATATTCTTCTTTTATTAAAACTTTTTTATGAAAAGAAGAAAAGAAAAAGGTAAAGAAGTTCACCCAAAACATTTCCAGTTAATCTTTTCTTTTCTACTTTGGCCATCTATACTCATTTGATAAGTATACAGAACAAACATAAATGTGACAGACACATAACTTTTCTCCTCAGGGCAACAGGCAAATAATTGGGAAAGTTACATCTCCTGGATGAGGTTGACAACACCTCTATTTGCCCCTGCCTGCCCCCAATTCCAGTGTATTTGAACTGCAATCCTCATTACCTCGAACTAACAAAGCCAGACTGACTGGCTATGTTTGGGGAGGTTCAACACATCTGAAGGCTGCACAAAGCAAGAGAAAACAATCTACTTCACAAGGGCCCAGATGCAGAACAAAATATCCCACATGGCATCCCCTCAAATGCTGTGTACTTGTCAAGTACTTTGTACTTAGGAAAGGAGCCACTTGGATCTCTGAACAGATCTTTATGCTGATAGGATACCATAACAGAACTGAGAATCTATCAAAGCAATTTGGATTCTCAACCTAAATGTAGTATAATTAAGACACCAAATTTTTACAGGTAATTCCCCCTTTTTAAATTAAAATTAAAATGTGCAAGGATTAATATGCCTATTTTCCCTTTATGCTCCCCAATCTACTAACTACCGCAGATAGAACATGGCCTGGGGGTTGGGGACCCCTGAGTTATAGGTTTGTCTCGCTCTAGTTGTTTCTACTTGTCCTGTCTGATCTGGAAGGAAAGACATATTGTGGATTCCATCAACCAAGCAGTATTGGATGGCAGAGCTCTGAAGAAGAGCCTTTTCTGTCACAGAACCCGCCCTCTGGAACATCATCCCTCATGAGATTAGGTTGGATCCCATCACGCTGGCCTTTCCTAAGGCTTTAAAATCTGGTTTTGTGTCCAAGGCTGGGGTCTCTGTTGTGGGATATAGCTCTTTTCTTGGTTATGTTGGTTTTTTTTTTAATGATTCTTTGGCTTCTATGTGTTTATTTTTTATTTTATTTTAATATTTCTATATTTTAATTTTTTTAGTTATTGGCTGACCTGAGTCATGTACTTTAGATAGGAACTATATAAATAGAATGAATGAATGAATAAATAAATAAATACTTGTACAACTGAATTTGAATTCTTTTTCCCTTGGTGGGGAGAGAATAGAGACATTATATCATATTTTAATTCCACTCTTTATTCTTTTTCCAATTTGCATGCGAACTAATAAAAATCTAATTAGTAGTTGGAATCAAGTTTTTAATCATAGCTTAGTCAAAGAAGCCCATTACATTTTTTTTTATTAAAGGATAATAAAAAATTGTGTTTGTGATCTCAACAATTAGATACACATAAATTGTATTTTGGGTACGTGGTAGCTCAGAGGCTAAGATGCTGATCTTGTCGATCAGAAGGTCAGCAGTTCAGTGGTTTGAATCCCTAGTGCTGCATAACGGTGTGAGCTCCCGTTACTTGACCCCGGAAACGTCTTTGGACAGCACTGACTCCTTGGCTTAGAAATGGAGATGAGCATCGCCCCTAGAGCCGGAAATGACTAGCACGCATATGCAGGTGAACCTTTACCTTTTAAGTTGTATTTTTAAAACAATTAGCCGAAATGTAATATCAATTCCTTAAAAATAGCTCTGCTTGCACAACAAATCACACTGAAACACAAGAAAGCTCACAGGTACTACTGTAATTAATAACTTTTGTCCTAATAAAACAGGATCAAAATTCCCATTTTGTGCACACAGAATGCACCTAATCACTTCTCTAAAAGATGGCTGGGGCAATTAAAATGCTAGCAATTTGAATTAACATTTTTGCACCAATCATTAGAATATATAGGTTTTGTAAATCAATTAATAAACTATTATTCTTTTGATTTTCTTAATGTTTCATATATCCAGAAATATTTTAAAAAGTTTGTCGGTCTAAAGATATATCAAGAGGAAAGGTAGATTCTTATTTACAGCAGCATATTTAAGAGCTTTTGCAAATGCGTATAAAACTCAGCAGTGCTGTATTCTGTAAATTAACAGGGGAAACAAGGCAGAGAGACAGATGCAAGGGATTGTAAAACAAGATAAAGACAGGCCCTTTAATTAAAAAATTACTCTTAAAGTAGCAGAAAAAGAGATAGCGGCATGGATTCAATAAATTTCTTCTGTGTTAATGTCAGTTCTTACCAGCTTCTTTGAGAACCCAATTGTTTTCTCCATTTTAGCTAATGAGCTGTCTGAAGTGTATTTTTTCTTTGCAGACTACTTCTTAAATATTTCCCTCCAGTGCAGCAAAGGGATTTACAGGCAGATGGGAATAAAAATGCAATGAAATCATGGGTCAAAAGGCTTCTCCCACGATGAAGAAAATTTTCTTGGCAGCACCAGGATGGGAATAACCGCCATGTCCAGCAACCTATAATGAGGTTTTCCAAAATAGCAGGCTGCAAGAAATTTTGTGGATATGTTAACAGGTGGCGCTGGGAAAGCAATGCAGCCAGAGATATTCTGTGAGGGAAGACTGAGTAAAATCTGCAAGTCTGACCTGAGGGCAGCATGGTGTCAGTGAAGCAGGTCTGAAAAATAATTTTATTTTCATTTTCAAGAAAGAGTTTTCTTTCTTTCTTTTCCTCGCAGGGAGGCAGTTGAGCTAGGGAATTAAATTTATAAAAATTTAAAAATACAGATTTCAGCATGACAACAGGCTAGTATAGAAGCAAACAGTGTTTGTCCTCAAAGCAGCTCCATCCCTTGACATAGTTCCCATTTGTCCTATGTCTCCAGCTCTGAGTATTTTCTTCTCAGATTCAAAAATTATCATTCCTGGCACAGATGATGCCTTCTAAAACCAAAACCGCAACTGGTTTTTTAGCTCCACCCTAGCAGAAATAACATATCTTCCAAATATTAGACTTGAGCCAGACTTCAAACACTGATAATTAGATTTACTCCACTGTCTTTCTCTGGCTACTCTAACCAAGAACTAAGGCTGGATCCTCATGTACATTTACCTCACAACAGGACACAATTGCAAAAGGAGAGAAAACTAAACAGAAAAAAAGTTTTGGAATTGTGTTTGGAATAGATACTATAAAGTAAGGTATTTTAACACTAAAATTGTGTTGTATCTTTGGGATGCTGTACTGAGGTTTGTTTGGGAGGTATGTAACATGGCACTCATTTGAGAACACACTGAGTTTCTGCAGCTGTTTTGATTTTCGCATCTCATGCATTTAGCAACTTCCCCTTTCCTTGTTTCCTGCCTAACCGTTTGGCAAATTACAGTAGCTTTGGGACCCGGAAACTTGCCACCGAGGGCCAATGCTGAATGAAAACCTGAGAGGGAGAGATGAGAAAGCAAATCTCTGTACTTGCAGTTATGAACTTCAGTGACCCAATCAGATGGCAGGCTGCTAGGAACCAGATACTAACAAATCAGTAGGGACTATTTCTCCATGATAGAAATTTCTGGCACACAGTGCACCTGTTTCTTCTCATGCCCACCCTCCAGCAACTCACCAAGCTATGCCCTCTGGTTCTGTGGCTGCTACTACTACCAGCCTGAAGGAGCCTCTATGTGCTCCTTCTCACATATGTGCTGGTCACATACTCTTAGTGTGTGTGTGTGTGTGTGTACTTCAATATACTATTTTCTGGAAAACAATATACAAAATCTATATTTTAATGTAAAGATCACTGTCACTCCTGTCCTTTCTGTGTATAGGACAGTTGCTATATAGTTAAAGAACTTGCTTTAACGATTTAAACACATTGTTCCTTCTTCACTCTAAAAACCTTTCTGAAGTTGAATTTTATGTATTGTTTTCAACATATTTAAGACACTCTTTGCTCAAGTTGTTTAAAAGAACTCAGGGAGTGTCTCTGTTCAGGTAATAATCTATACAGAAAAGGGAATGAAGAAGAAAGAAGAAAAGCTTTGGTTCAAAATCTGAAGAAAAAACCCCCTGCAAGCTCTTACTTGTTTCAGTAAGCATTCTGAGGTAAATGATTGAAAGAACTGGTGGAAGTCTTACATTTGTTTTTCCCATGCAAACTTCCTTCCTGACTACTTCTTCTAAATCATTATGACTGAGACTCTGTTCCAATGTTTTATTAATTGCTCTTTAACTGTGATCTATTTTGCTTACCTTTCTTTAGGAACTTTCAAAAGAAATATGTACTGTAATTTCTTGGCTCCACTGAGAATTGCATTGCCCAACTTGGCTCTGCCAATGGCCTCCACTCCATCAGCCCTCACAACACAAACCATTACTATAATTCAAATGAAAAGTGTATCGTCCTACTCCAATTTGACCATAGATGAATTTTTTTAATGTCCAAAGGGAAAAGCTGTTAGATAACAAATCTGTTCAAAATCAAAGGAACCAATGAGTCACAATTTCTGCACTGTAATTAGATCAAAACAAAAAGCCTACTCCAAGTTTCTGTAAAACTGATATATGTAGACTTCAGAGCCACAAAACAGTTGATGTTGGACTTAATCTTATTTTCCTTATAAAGTTGCATTTGCAGGTCAGGTCTTTACCTCTTTTTTATTCAATGCCTTTCGTATGTAGACATGCTTTAAGGCAAGGCATTTTTCTCCAGACTCCAAAACCAGCATTAAGCCCATATGTGGAAGGGGTGGGGGTTACTCTGGTGAGATGGATTTACAGGGATAAGTGAAGGAAAAGGAACGGCTAAATATTCTTAATCCATCTGAGGCTTTTGGTGATTCATCAAATGCACATTTGGTAAAGAAAGGGCTTTTTTCATCAAAATGTGGAAGTCAGCAAAGAACCAAACTAAACATGAAGCAGGAAATTTTCTCAGAGTACATATGTAAAATTGCTGTTTCAGAAATGCTCCCATATTTTTCTCTTTTTCATTATTATTCTTTTGAGTTTTCTTACAGTTCTTAACTCTTCCAATTTGTCCTCATCAGAATAGGTTTGGTTAAGAGCATCCCTGGTCCCAAATTTCTACAGCTGAAGTTAAAGTTGAATCAATATCTCCTGGACTCCTGTTACCAGTCCAACATGGTAACCAATATATCATATTGTTCTTGCTCTAGGATTTTCTGAAATTGGAAAGTGGTGCAATATTGTGCAAAAGGAATATATCTATTTATGAGAGATCATCTTTAACCAATGTCATAAAAAGTAATATAACAAAATAACAAAAAAAATCTGCATTTCTAGGAAAGAAATGATGGATTGGAGACAGTTTTGTGAAAAGCAGACTTTATGACTGCTGTGAATAAAGTCAGTGAGTAAACCAGCTGTTCCAAACAGGAAGAGAGCTTAAAATTGTCCATAAGTGCTTCAGGCAGCTGCCCTTCACAAAGAAACTGCAAGAAAGCAATCTCCAGCAGAACTCAAAGAGATGACAGAATGGTCATCTTGCTCAAATTGCCTTTGAAAGGACACTAAGTTTGCGTACTTTTTTATTTATTTATTTATTTTGTCAAACATGTACAAGATAATAGGTATGAGTATAAACATGGTCATGAACATAGGAAATAAATAAATGGGGACAGTAGGACAGTAGGCACACTGGTGCGCTTATGCATGCCCCCTTTACAGACCTCTTAGGAATGGGGTGAAGTCCACGGCAGACAGTTTAAGGTTGAAGCTGTGGGGGTTTGAGGATGTAACAACAGAGTCAGGTAGAGCATTCCAGGTGTTGACCACTCTGTTGCTGAAGTCGTATTTTCTGCAATCGAGTTTGGAGCAGTTTACCTTGAGTTTGTATTTATTGTTTGCCCGAGTATTATTGAGGTTGAATAATTTATAATAATAATTGAATTGAACATGGTGCCCTATCTAACAAAATGAAATTCAAGGTAAAGAAAAGTAAAGTCTTACACTTAGGTAAGAAAAACCAAAAAAAACAAGTAAACTGGGGGAAACCAGGCTTAATAGCAGTGATTGTGAGAGGGATCTTGGAGTCTTAGTGGACAATCAGCTAAATATGAACCAGCAGTGTGCAGCGGCAGCGGAAAAAAAGCCAATGCAATCCTAAATTGCATTAACAGAGGGATACAATCAAGATCAAGTGAGGTACTAATATCACTCTGTAAAGCCCTAGTAAGACCACACCTAGAGTACTGCATCCAGTTTTGGTCACCACACTATAAAAAAGAAGTTGAGACTCTAGAAAAAGTGCAGAAGAGAGCAATCAGGATGATTAGGGGACTGGAGGCTAAAACATATGAAGAACAGTTACAGGAACTGGGCATGGCTAGTCTAGTGAAGAGAAGGTCCAGGGGAGAAATGATAGCAGTGTTTCAATATTTGAGGGGCTGCCACAGAGAGGAGGGGGTCAAGCTGTTTTCCAAAGCACCTGAAGGCCAGACAAGGAATAATGGATGGAAACTGGCCAAGGAGAGATTCAACCTAGAAATGAGGAGGAACTTTCTGACAGTGAGAACAATCAACCAATGGAACAGCTTGCCTTCGGAAGTTGTGGGAGCTTCATCACTTGAGACTTTCAAGAAAAGATTAGAGCCTCGGTGCAGCAGACTAAAGTGCTGTTAAATGCTAGCACTTAGCTGCCAGCTGCCTGCAATTAATGCAAGTTCGAATCTCACCAGGCTCAAGGCTGACTCAGCCTTCCATCCTTTCAAGGTAGATAAATTTAGGACCCAGATTGTGGGGGAAATAAGCCAACTTTGTATAGAACATCGCCGTTTAGGGGGGACCGAAAGCCCTAATAAGCAGGTATTACAAAAAAAGTATGCAGGCTATTGCTATAATGCATTGTAAGCCGCCCTGAGTCTACGGAGAAGGCGACATATAAATTGGACTAATAAATATATAAACAAATAAATTAGACTGCCATTTGTCAGAAATGGTATAGGGCAGTGGTTCTCAACCTGTGGGTCGGGACCCCTTTGGGGGTCGAACAACCCTTTCACAGGGGTCGCCTAAGACCATCGGAAAACACATATTTTCAATGGTCAATGGAATAACTTTATGGTTGGGGGTCACCACAACATGAGGAACTGTATTAAAGGGTCGCGGCATTAGGAAGATTGAGACCCACTGATATAGGGTCTCCTGTTTGAGCGGGGGGTTGGACTAGATGACCTATAAGGTGCCTTCCAACTCTGTTAATCTGTAATCTGAATAATATTTCCTTTTCTAATCACTTTCATAAATTCCTTGAACTGCTTTTCAGCTATAAGGAACCTTTGGATTGACAAGTTTGATAGTGAGTTTTCTTCAATCCTTAATGAAAGAATTTAAATTTAAGAACTTAAAAAAATTAGAATAAACTGCAAAAGGGTGGCTGAAACTTTGATTTTAGAAAGTTACAAATGGACTAATGATCCAGATAAATTTGAAATAAGATTTTAGAATTAATTATAAAGAATGCTTTTGGGAAAATAACCTACACCTAAGCCTAACCCTAACCCTAAACCACACCTAGAACTAAGGAGAAATTTCCTGACAGTTAAAACAATTAAGCAGTGAAACAACTTGTTTCCAGAAGTTGTGGGTGCTCCACACTGAGATTGGACAACCATTTGTCTGAAATTGTACATGGTTTCTTGCTTGAGCAAGGGGTACGATGAGAAGGTCCCTCAAGGTCCCATCCAACTCTGTTATTCTGCTAAAATGTGCAAAATGTGTTTGTTTTGAATTTAAAAACAATAGTAAAACTTTAAAAATTGGATACTTGAGGGAACTAGAGGGAACTAAAAATTATAATTAAAGCAGAAGAATAGTCAAACTTGATTTACAAGTACAGAATGAAGCAAACTATTTTAACTGGACATATTGAAGGATATAGACAGATAATGTCTAAAAGATGTTATGGAAGAGGTAGATGTTTTCCCTAAAAGATCAAAGCTGAGTTGAAAGTAGATTTAAAAATGACAGAATGATATAGAAAAGGATATTACACTGGGAATACAAAAGAAACTAGCTATCTTAATAATTAAATTAAAAGGGATATACAATCTTTAATAAAATAATTATTAAAAAGATAGAAACTTCTGAAGAAACAAACCACTCTTTTCCTAATAATAAATTAATTACTTAAAACTTCCAAAATACAATTTTATTTTAAGACACTTTTGTTTCTTCCCTGAATCACTTTCTCATTAGATAAATCTACTTCTCTACACTCCCAATTTCTTTACCTTACACTTCTGAGTTTGTTTATTCTTATAAATTAATGCTCTTGTAATAGTTTTGCAAGTTAAGTACATGCACAGAAAATAAATATAATTTCTTGAAACATCTTCATATTTCAGAAAAAACATAGGCAGTTTATATTTTGCAAATCTCAAGACAGATTTCCAAACAATGGAAACTACATCAGTGAAAACTAACCTGCTGAAAGATCAGAGTTAAGGCAACCAAGATAATTATCTGGATCCCTCTTTATTCCATTAAGGACTTTCATCTGTATCTGAGGACACTATAAGCGGATTGTTTGAGAATTATTTTCTATTGTAGAGTCAGTCCTGATTGGAATTATCTCTATAGTATTGTATCAGACAAAGATTACATACTTTTCAGGATTAGCTTTTCCCCTAATACTTTTCCTCTAAAAGCTTCCTCATTAGATTTCAAGGGAAGTGTTGTATAGCTATATTGCTAAAATCAATAAATAAAATATGGTGGAATTTAAGACTCAAGAAATAAATTACAGACTTGGAAAGGATAGTATTTAAATTCTTAAGAGACTGTCATTTTATCTGAACAATGTCTTAGTGGCAGAAATATATTTTGTTGAACTATTTGATCTGTGATAGAATTCTACTGTAACATTGATACCATTTAGTTGAAGGATACAAGTTATGGAAGCATATGGTAATGGAAACAGATGATAATTGAGTCATTTCATAAGTACAAAAGTAGAAGGGTGTCCAATTAAAGGATACAACATCTTTTCTTCAGAAAAAAATCTGAAAACAGAAGACTTGGCTAACTGCATATTATATTTTTATTAATCATTTTATTTATAAGGTGCCCTCCACTAGGTCAGGGTTCAATCATGGTAGAAATTAACAAATAAAAGTTAAGCAGCAGTTAAGTTATACAAAAAGAATAAAATCAATATATATCTAATATCACAATGTATTATATAAAAAGTATTATAGTATTGTATAAACGTCTAAGCCTATCTACCATTTAACTTTACTAATACAATTTACAGTAATTTAGCCCTACTGCCATTCTCAGAAAATGCTCACAACCACTTTCACCGATCAATCTACTTTATTGAATAAACAGATTTTTAAGTCATTTTTAAATGCACCCGCCCGGGGTATGTGAGATAGGGTGGTGGAGGGGGTGAAAGGCAGAGAGAGAATTCTATAATTGAATTCCTGAAATGCATGCAAGTCTGACTGAGCAACACACAAAAAGGAAGCAGAAAGAAGCCCCAGTTGTATAGATCATATCTAAAGTTCTAAGTGCCAGAGCCCACTGTAACAACATTGCCAAAAAGGCATTAAGAGTTGTTAACCTAATCTTGCATAGCTTCTTCTCTGGTAATATTGTACTACTAACTAGAGCATACAAAACATTTGCTAGACCAGTTCTCGAATACAGCTCATCTGTCTGGAATCTGCAGTGCATATCGGACATTAATACAACTGAGAGAGTCCAGAGATATTTCACAAGAACAGTCCTCCATTCCTCTACCCTCAATAGAATACCTTATGCCACCAGACTTGAAATTTTGGGTTTAGACAACTTAGAACTACGCCGCCTTTGGTCTGACCTAAGCATAGTACATAAAATACATATTTGCTACAATGTCCTACCTGTCAATGACTACTTCAGCTTCAACCACAACAATACACGAGCACACAACAGATACAAACTTAAGATAAACCGCTCCAACCTTGATTGTAGAAAATACCACTTCAGCAACAGAGTGGTCAGTGCCTGGAATGTACTACCTGACTCTGTGGTTTCTTCCCCATTGCGAACCGGTAATAAAGGTAAGTAGAACCCACCCCTGCTCCATCCCATAATTGGGTAGATCAGGTTGCCCTGATAGACCGATCTCACCGGGAAAAAAACATTCAGTTAAAGAGAGGATAAAGGAGGACTTGCCCATAGATTAAGCAAGAGACCACTAAGGTCTGGATTAATAAATGCCCCATGTCACTGGAATAGGAACCATCAAATTTACCAGATGATGTTCAGCAATCTTTTTTTTTTTAATTTGATTTATATGCCGCCCTTCTCCGGAGACTCAGGGCGGCTTACAATGCGTTAAGCAATAGCCTTCATACTTTTGTATATTTATACAAAGTCAGCTTATTGCCCCCACAAACTGGGTCCTCAATTTACCTACCTTAGAAAGGATGGAAGGCTGAGTCAACCTTGAGCCTGGGGAGATTCGAACTTGCAGTAATTGCAGGCAGCTGAATGTTAATAACAGGCTATTAGCCAGCTGTGCCACCAGGCCCCTGGTGTCATCCATGACAAAGTATGGAAAAGGTCAAGAAAGAAAGCTTGTTTATCTCCAAAAAAAAAAAAAGTTATAAACCCAGGTATCATTGGTACTGATATAGTGACTAAATTCTAATTGTGAAAGTAGGCAATCAAGAACGATACATAAGGAAATACGTTACAGTTACTGAAAGCCAAATAAAAATGCTTAATCAGCTACTTTTAAACTGTTAACTGTTTATTGATCTCCACTCCTTATACTATTAAAAATCCATTCTTTACTTTTTAATTAATGGTGTAGCTTTACCAATGGTTGAATCTAAAATAAGGATCAATGAGGCTCATCTTATTTATAATGCTGGAAGCTAAAGTATTGCTCTAACTCACTGAATTCCCAGTTAAATACCTGGGAATTTGACAAAGAATATGACAAAGGAGGGAAAATGGGAAGGCTTACCTCTCTTATTTCACATCAGAATCTTATCAGATACATCTTCTACCCTGTTAAATTCAGGAGAAAGGTTCGGAGTCCATTAATTGCATAATTTCACTTTATTTACTCTAACCTTTAGCTAATTTACTCCAAACAAAAAGCAGATAAACTATTGTGCAATGTGAGACATGTGCAGGGAATCTTCTAACTGTATTTTTGTATTTTTATAAATGTATTTCTTAGCAAAAGAAACATGTTCTTGTTTCTTTCCTAGAATATAAACTAAACACCTAATTACTAAATTACACAGTGTGCAACAATGCTGATATTTTAATGAATAGCTAACTCAAGAACCTAATTTTTAGTGAAAGAGATGTAGGAGGAAGGTTCTTGACGGTATTCATTTTTGTCCCAGCCATGTTAATGTTAACCAAGGTATTATGCATATCCTTTATTAACATGCTTTTGAAACCTTTCAGTATAATTTAGCTAGCCTTGGCTGATTGCAAAAGATAAACAAATTTAATTCTGGTTTGTACTTGAAAGAATGACTACCAAGGAGTCTCAGGGCAGCAGGTGAGACTGGAAGGTCCCAAGTGTCCCCATAGATGTACCGTAGTACAGTAAACAACTTCCATATGATTACAAAGCAAACCTGACAATTCAAGGAAATGGGATATCACTCTGTGAGGACTTGAAAATATGTCACACAGAAAAAAATCAAGCTCTTTTCTATCTCATTCCATAGCGCAGGACACAGAATGTTGGAGTTTAGTTACAGGAAGGTAGATGTGGATTGAATAGCACTTGGATAGGAGGCTCTATTACCCAGAGAGGATAATTACAGAGTGGGATGGAGCCCATTAAATGGCTCCTGTGATGTATTGTCGGCGGGGTAGGGGGTTATTATATTATTTTATTATTTTATTATGTGATTATTCTCTTTTATTAGTTTTATTGTTTTATATATGAGGTTTTTATATTCCTGTAAGCCGCCTTGAGTCACCATGCGCGAATAGCTGGCAATATAAATTTCCTAAAATAAATAAATAAAATAAATAAATAAATTACCCTTCTCTCTATATGTGAACCACTTCTATATTTGCCTGCTGTTTCTTTTCTATAAAATGCTATTTGTGCTAAGACTCAAACAGGCATTTTTGGGCACAATCTAGATTCATATCTATTCCATTTTTTCAATATGGCACATCTACTATAATGATTTTTAAAAGCTACACTAACCTTAACTTTAGCTTACCACAGAAAGCCATGCCATCCAAACCTCAGGTCGTGCCATTCTAGTTCTAATAGCTGCTTTGATTTCAGTGATCGTTTGAAGTCATCAGGAACTGAGCTCTGCTCAGTGCAATCCTTACCTTTTATCTAATATCTCATGGGGGAAGAACAGTCTTGTAATTGTCTATGTAAAGGGAGTGAAAGGGGGAAGCCAGTCCCATATACAGTTATTAAGCAGACCTCACTGAATATAATGGAACTTCTAAATAACAGGAAATAATACTGTTCATACAGTACACAAATATAGTCCCTCTCCTCCATAGGAAATAACACAATCCCAGATGTACTTCTTCCCATTTTTTAAAAGTAGATTTTCTTTACATCAGTGGTGGCATTCAATTTTTTTTACTACTGGTTCTGTGGGTGTGGCTTGGTGGGCATGGCATTCCCACCTCACTCCAGGGGAAGGATACTGTAAAATCTCCATTCCCACCCCACTCTAGGGGAAGGTTACTGCAAAATCCCCATTTCCTCCCGATCAGCTGGGATTCAGGAGGCAGAGAATAGATGGGGGTGGGGTCAGTCAGAGGTGGTATTTACCAGTTCTCTGCGCTACTCAAAATTTCCGCTACTAGTTCTCCAGAATTGGTCAGAACCTGTTGAATACCACCTCTGCTTTACCTATACACATACCAGTCTAGAGTAAGGAGATGCCTACATCAAATAACAGAGTTCAAGAGGTACAAGAGTTCTCCCATCATGAAAATTATTTAGCAAATATATTCTGCAACCTTGCAACTTTATCTGATTGAGAGTTATTTGCATAGTTAGATATATTGGCTTCTGAAGCAATGAAAAATGAAGGAGGAAGAGAAAAAGAGGTATGAATGATAACAGAGACAAGTTTCCTTTAAATTCTCCATTAGGAATTTATTTTACCATCTGTCACAGCAAGTTGCAAAACCACTTGTAAAACTGTTAATACAGCTCTTTTTCCCCACATAAACTACGGTATGAACATTTCTTTAGACATTTCTTATAAGCAGTAAACTCTTATACAGTACAGATACCCAGTAAGCAGTCCTTCTCCAAATCACTCCACAAGCAAACCTGAAATCAATAGAAGAACATCCTTCAGGAAGAAAAACTAGTGTATCAGTAATTCAGTTGGTTCTTAAATCTCTCACTGGATTGAGAGGTGCTGAGCCTAACTGTCCCCTATTAGCAATACTGTCAGCAATTGCCTTGGGTTTCATTAGAGTTGCAGGACTTGTGAGGAGAGAACTTCTGATAGCACTGGGTATATTTTTAATTACAGGAAACGTATCCCTGAATGATCTTATTTTAATCAGTACTAATATGTACAGTATCTTACCTGCAAATTATTTACAAACTAGGTGACCTTCATTTTCATAGTTCAATACACAATATGTAAGCCAATTAAAAACTAAGCAATTGTTTTTAATTTTGATGTCGCAGTCCAGGAATCGGATTGGCAACATACTCAACAGAGTACAAAAACAGAGTCCTGGTTCCAAGATATTAAGAATTTCAATTATTTTACATTATAACCATTTAGCATGGAAGACTACAGTGAATCTCAGATAATTATGTTCCATTTTGTCTTAATTTCAAATTGTATGTCATATATGCAGCATCCTATTTCCTGCCATCAGATATATTGGTAAGAAAGGGGTAATAATTGTGGTGGACTATGAATTGGAAGATTCAGATTTAAATGATTACTTAAACATGAAGGTCAACTATTGGGTGATCTTGAGTAAGTCATTACTTCTCAGCCTAATCTATCACCCCGGCTTTTAAGAAGAGAAAAATGGGACAAAACTACTGAAAAAGATAAAATGGAATAAAAACATAACAAATAAGAATGTTTTGTGAGAACCAAGGAGTTTAGCAGAGTTGGGTTAAAATTTCTTCATGTTGCACATCTAGCCAAAGGCCGGGTATAGACGGCCGCGCACACAGACACACACACAGATTGACATAAACATAAAATGTCAACCATATAATTATGCAAATCAGTGAAATTGAATATATTGTCTGGATAGAGCTCAGAAGCAATGGACTTTTTTTAAAAAGGAACAATGGACTGCTATTCCATTCCTTTAGCAATTAAGAATGTAAATTTGGTCTACTGCATTTGAATTCCATGAAAGTGAAATTTGTTACTGAAGTTTTACTGTATATTTATTACTTTTATTTTGAGAACATCTTTTGTGTTTTCCTTCAACAATTCAATTCATATTAACAATACTGTATCTCTAGTATTCTGAATTAGTGTGGTATATTCTTTCTAGATAACCCTCCGTCTTTTCCATTTTTATATGCATTCTTTTGCTTTGTTTTTTTATCTTCACTAAGCTTTTTCTGCAATCACTTTGGCCTCTTCTGTCTTTCTTTCATTTTAGAATTATTTGCAATTGTGTTTTCAGTTCTTGACTTTTCATAAACTACCATTTATAGATTTCTTTTTTCATTTTCTTAATCTACCATAGAAAACTTCATATCATTGCTCTATTAAATTTAATTTTCTTAAAGTCTACAATCTCTCTCTTGTATTTGCAAATTGGTCCTATGTAGCAATCAGCAGAACCGAGCAAATTACAGTATATGCAATGTATAAATTAAAGTATATGCAATGTATCAGAGATCAGAGTTTGATAGCTGTAGGATAGGAATAGTCTCCAGAATCCAGAATTTAAAATCTCATCTAATAGTACCAGTAGATGAAAATGGACGTTGACTTACCTGAACGTCCCTTTTCTGGGCGCTGCGTACACTATCCATCAATGGGTTAAATCCTTCAGTGCTTGGCAACAACTGAGTGAGAACTAATTTCCCTTTCCTGCTGCCCAGCCACGCCCCCAAAACACATGATTCCCCAGTCTGAACGAAGGGGCAGTAACCACACTGTTAAATAATGAACCAAACTTTATTTTGCACAACAGAAACAATCAAGAACACTAAATTGGCAGGAAGCCGAAACTAGGGAGGGTATGGATAGTGTACGCAGCGCCCAGAAAAGGGACGTTCAGGTAAGTCAATGTCCATTTTCCTGTGCGCTGCTCCCACTATCTATCAATGGGATATACCCAAGCTCAAACCCCATGGGCGGGAGGCTGACTGCCTCTAGAGTCCTCCTCTGACAGGACTCTCTGGAGCACCCTATGGCCAAACGATGCCTCTGCTGAACTAAAGGCGTCAATCTTGTAGTGACGAACAAATGGTGATAGGGAAGACCAGGGCGCCGCTCTACAAATGTCTGCCACTGATGCCTGTGTTGTCCAGGCTGCGGTAGTGGCTGCGCTGCATGTGGAGTGTGGTAGAATCTTGCTGGGCAGCGGTTTAGAGTTCAAGTCATATGCCAGTGCAATGCACGCCTTAATCCATCTGCTAACCGTGGAGGCTGAAATCTTCAAGCCCACAGCGCTTGGATTAAACGACACCAGTAGGGCTTCTGTGCGTCTGAATGAAGCCGTCCTCCGGATGTAGATGCGAAGCGCCCGACGCATGTCGAGAGTATGCCATTGTCTCTCCCTATGGTCACGAGGCGACGGGCAGAAGTCCGGCAGGATGAGCTCCTGGGCACGATGAAACCATGAGTTCACCTTGGGTACGAAGGTGGGGTCCAGACGCAGGATCACCGACGAATCTCTAAAGATACAAAGATCCTTCCGGACTGACAGGGCTGCTAGCTCTGACACTCTCCTGGCCGAGGTGATAGCCAAGAGAAATGCCACCTTGAAAGATAGGTGCTTGAGAGGCACCGAGTCCAACGGTTCAAAGGGAGCCCTCGTTAAGGCCCGCAACACCAAGGTAAGATCCCAGGTTGGGTAGCGGTGCACTGTGGGCGGGCACAGGTTTGTGGCGCCATGTAGGAAACCCTTGATGAGCGGGTGATGTGCTAGCGCCTGGTATGGTGCGCACCTGATGACTGTTGATAGGGCTGCTGTCTGCCTCCTCAGCATCGCGGGGGCCAGTCCCTTGTCCAGCCCAGACTGCAGGAATTCCAGGATGTCCTGGACCGCTGCTGCTGTCAGGTCCACATGGTGTTTTGCGCTCCACCAACAAAATGCCCGCCATGAAGCCTCGTAGATGCGGGTCGTTGAAGGACGTCTGGCCGCCTGAATGGTGCTAGCGACCTTGTCTGACACCTTGTCCTTCCTCAGGATGATCCGCTCAAATGCCAGAAGGTCAATTGCAGCCACTGGGGCTCTGGATGACTGACCTCCCCCTGGCGCAGCACGACCTGGTGTGGTGGAATCACCCAAGGTTCGTTCATTGAGAGCACCACTAGGTCGGTGTACCACTCTTGGGGAGGCCAGTTAGGGGCCACTAGTAGAAGAGAGGCCCTCTCCGCCAGTAACTTCCGGATGAGGCGCGGTAGAAGTGGAATGAGTGGGAATGCGTATAGAAGGCCTCTGGGCCATTCGCACCGAAGGGCATCGTGGTCTTCCGCTTGAGGCGTTGGGTAGCAAGACACAAACCGAGGTAACTGCGCATTGGCTGGAGTCACGAACAGATATACTACTGGCATGCCGAAACTTGTGGCCAGTTCTCGGATCAGTCGGGGGTGCAGCTGCCACTCCGCCGGGTCTATCAGTTCTCTGCTGAGCCAGTCCGCTCTGACATTGGACGACCCCGAGATGTGGTCTGCCTTGATCGAGAGGAGATGTGTTTCTACCCAGCTGAATAGGGCTTCGGACTGTACATCAGAGTCCATGACCTCGTACCCCCCTCTTTGTTCACATGTGCCTTGGCTGATATGTTGTCTGTCAGCACCAGGACATGGTGGCCTTGAACTGCTGTTTGGAACTATTGAAGAGCCAGTCTGATCGCCTGGAGTTCCAGGAAATTGATGCTGCTGTGTCTTTCACTCAGTGACCACTGGCCCTGAGCCACTAGGTTGCGAAGGTGCGCGGCCCACCCGTGCAGGCTTGCATCTGTGGTGAGAGTCAATCTGGTCGGGTCTAGAAATACGCTTCTCTTGAGAAGCGCCTGTGACATCCACCACTTGAGGGACAGCGGACCTGCGGAGGGAGAAGAACTTCATGCTTCAAGCTGGCCCAGCCCACCCGTTGGAACGGGAGCAAGAACCATTGGAGGGCTCTCGAGTGTCTGCGTGCCTATGGAACGATGCCAAAGCAGGAGACCATCTTTCCCAGGAGACCGGATAGCTGGAGCACTGGGACTCTCCCCTGTTTCATGATCTGCTGGATTAGATCTCGAATGCTCTGGATTCTTTCTGGAGACAGGAAGACCTGGTCTTTGTTCAAGTCTATTACTGCCCCCAGGTGAAGGAGCCGGGTAGTGGGTTACAGATGACTTTTTTCGAAGTTGATTGTGAACCCGTGTCCTTGGAAAGCTTCCAGGACCCGCTCCATATCCCTGACCACCTGGTCTTGTGACGATGAGAGGACCAAAATGTTGTTGAGGTAGCAGAGAACTCGAACTGGGATCGCCCGCAGTGCGGCTGCCACCACCGCCACCAGCTTGGTGAACATGCGGGGTGTTGAGAAAAGCCCAAATGGCATTGCGCGGTATTGAAAATGTTGGCCTGCATACTCGAACCTCAGGTACTGACGATGGTCCGGGTGAATGGGTACGTGAAGGTAGGCCTCTCGCAGGTCGACAGACTGGAGGAGATCCTCCTGTCTCACCCCCGCCAGGATTGAACGTAGTGAGTGCATTCTGAATTTGCGATACTGGACCGCTTGGTTCAGCTGCTTTAGGTTTAGAATGGCCCTCCAGCCTCTGGAATTTTTGGGTACGAGAAAAAGGCTTGAGTAGAAGCCAGAGCCCCGTTGGCTCGATGGTACTGATTCTATGGCCTTGATTCCTAGGAGATTATCTATCTCCTGTGACATCAGGAGTGTGAGCTCCTTGGAGGCGGAGACGGTGCGGCGCGAGAAGCGATGGGGCAGCCGCCCAGAGAATTTGATAGAAAGACCTGAGGAGGTCGTGCACTGAACCCACAAGTCCGTTGTTGATTGGGCCCATTGATGGTGGAACAGGAGGAGTCTTCTGCCAATGGGACCTGCTGCTTGTGAGTCACTTCCCTCTCCTGGCGGTTTTGAAGCCAGCTCCATAGAAGGGGCGTTTAGGCGATTGTTTGCGGCCGCGGTCCCTGACTTGCTGTCTGTCCTGATGGCGTTCCCCGCTCTGGTATTGAGGCCGCTGTGAGAAGGGGACCCTGAGCTGTGACAAAGGGGCTGCTGGTGAGTGTAAGGAGTAAATCTGCGCTCCTGGGGATGGTACGCCGAGGGTAGTACCTTTCTTTTATCCTTGTCCTCGATCAAGGCTGTTTCCAAGGCTGCCCCGAATAAGTCTGGAGCTTTGTAGGGGACTGCTGCTAGCTTCCACTTTGCTTTAAGATCAGCTTTCCAGGGCCACACCAGAAGAGTCTTCTGGCCATGATGGTTGAGGCCATCGCTCTTGATGTGAACTTTGCGGAATTTAGCGAGGCATCTGCAGTGTATTCCATGGCCGCTATGATTTTGTTTATATCTTGATGCAGCCTGGTGTCCTCTGGAGGGAGCCTTTCCTGCAATTGCTGCAGCCAGATGAGGGCCGCCCTGCTGAAGAAGGACGTTGCTGTTGCTGATCTAATGGCTCAAGCTGCTGCCTGGTGAGACTTGCGAAAGGCCCACTCAGTCTTTTTGTCTTCTGCCTTGAGACCATCCAGGGCGTCAGTGGAAATCATCGAGGAAGAAGATAACGACGTTACTGGTTGGTCTACCGATGGGAGAGTTAGCAGATCCTCCAACTCCGGAGCTGAGCAGTAAAGTTTTTTAACCAAACTGCTGGGTGTCGACAAGGACGCTGGTTGCCCCCAGGGGTTCTGAATGACATCCGCGAACAATTGCGGGCAGGGGATGCAGCCCTTCTCTGGTTTGGAGTACTTGAAAAGTGCAGCGTGGGGCCCTGCAGACACGTTGGTAGGGGTTTCCACTTCTCCGGGTACGCCCAGATTAGTCGTAAGATGAGCTTTATGGAGGAGGGATTTAAAGAGTGCTGGGCAGAACAGGCCTGTGAAGGCTGGGGAGTCAGGCATCAGCCCCTCATCCTCAGAAAATTCCAAATTTTCGGGTCCCTCCTCCGCTTGGTCTGAATCATCGGCTGAATCTGCCTGGGCATGAGGCAGCTGGGCAGGCAGCTGTAGACGGTGAAGAAGCCCTTGGCCCCCCAGAGCTTGTAATGGGCCTTGAGAGTTCTGCTGTAATCCTGCAGCCAGGAAGGATGAGAATGCCGACGACAGCATAGCCTGGAAGTCCAGCTGAGAAGGTGTTATAGGTACCTCTGGTGAGCGCAGGCCTGCCGCTGTTGGGCTAAAGGTTGCCTCTGCTGCGTGTTGCTGAGCACGTGCTAGGCCGGCTCCAGACACATCTGGCATCTATAGAGAAACCCCCTTTGAGCGCAGTAGAGCATGGCCCGACCTGCTGAGGTCTGGAGTCACCAGAGATAAAGCCAATTCCGCCAGGCTTGCAGTTCCAGGTGTAGCTTCCCCTGAGGCCCGCATGCTTTTTGCCAGGCTAGGCTCCGTGGCTGTTGCAGCCACTGCAGCTTTCTGGGCTTTGGCGTATTGGTGCTCCAGAGCCTTGTGGCGCCTCAGGGCATCCTTGTCCTGGATGAGAGGTGCCTTGTCCGCCCTGCTTTTGTAGCTGGAGCTGCCAGTCTTTTTCTTCTTTTTGGAAGACCCCGCTTCCCTGCGAGGGGGGCTCAGCTCCAGTTCTAAGTCTGACGACAGAGGGGAGTCAGACATAATTGCCACCTCCAGATATGCCCAGTCCCTCTGGTGTTGAGGCTTTGGACTGGAGGAGGGAGGGAGGAGGGGCTCACTGTGGTCCTGTAGTGAGCTGGAGCCCGAGGGTCCCCAAACTGCCCAGAAATGAGATTCTGCATTTCAGAGTGTTTCCAAAGCTCCTGGAGTAAAGCAGCGCTCTTCCTGGTCGTGGAAGGCTGCTGCTAAGGATCGCTCAAAATGGCAGCCCGAAGGTCCTACCAAATGCCGCGCTCAGCCAGTGGCATTCCGATCGGCCCCCTGTCCCCTGGGGCTCAAAACCACTCCTCGCAGCGATCTACGGCTCCCCAGAGCACTCCCCTCACCTCCGCTCTTTCTCCGACTCACAGCTGATGGGTGCGTTGCCAGGAAGCGCCGAGGGACGCCGATCGTACAAGCCTTCTCTGCACTGTTTAAATTGGCGAGGTGGCTGCTGAGCGCTGGAGCGTGGGCGGGCTGGAGCTCCGCTCCGCTTCCCATCTGATAAGCGCTTTGCCACTCTTCGCTGCTGGAAGCAGCCTGAGAAGAAAAAAGTAATCAAAAATAAAGAAAAAGCCTAAACGCTGCTTTAGAAAGGGAAAAAGCAAAAAACTGCACGAGCTCCAAAAATCACCTCAGTGTTTGCCAGCAACTGAGTGAAGATGGGAAATCATGGGATTTGGGGGCGTGGCTGGACAGCAGGAAAGGGAAATTAGCTCTCACTCAGTTGTTGCCAAGCACTGAAGGATTTAACCCATTGATGGATAGTGGGAGCAGCGCACAGGAAAAGTTACTGGTTCCCTCCATCTTGGTTGATATTCTTATCAAATGTATTATATCTCATCAATAAAACATTTCCTTGGCAGGCATTCTATCAACTAAATCTTCTAATGTGACTGTTAGGACTGTTGTTGGGAAATCAAATTATGTATTAGATAAAACATAGGGCAGATTTGGGTGAGGGGTGGAAATGAAGATTTATGGAGGAACAGAAAGCCAAGATAGCAGGAGAGAACAATAGAAAGAGATACAAAAGAGGAAGACAATTCCACTGACAAAGATTGTGTCTCAATAGTAGGAAATAAAGAGACAAGTGTGAGCTTAATTTTTTTTTTTTAAAAAAAGCATGAGAATTATTGGGAAAATGCCAATTAAAAATAGTCAGATTTTCACTAGCAAAAATGTCCTTCTCACTGCAGTCACATATTCAAATATTTATAACAATCATTGCAATATAGTTCTTTTAAGAAATACCTTTCAGAAAATATGAAAACATAATCTAAGCTTAATATTTATTTTTTCATTCAGCCTCATATGTTTTCTGTATAGTAATGTTAGTAAAAAAAAAATTAAAAGGAGATAAAATGATAATGTAGAAGAGAGGACAATGTTTAAAAAAAGTTGCAATCTTCTCAGATTAATAAAATATTAAGAAACAAGGTCTGGAAAATAAGGAAGAAGAGAGAAAACCATATATTTTGCAAAAGTGATAGTAACATACACAAACATATGAAAATATGGCAGAGATAATCCTGAACAGAAAATGTCATCCCCTGGTGTATGTATGATGATAGTTCATAGATGGGTGGTATTTTCTAGTCCTGATCAGCAAATTTCTTTTTTTAATACTTAGACCCTGGCAAAGTTATGGAGCATTCCTGATGTGATAAAAGCCCTTTTCTTGGACGGTGTGTGTGTGGGGGGGGGGGATATTTTCATACGTGCAATCCTGCACGTGTGCAAATGGAGTTTTGCACACTTACCTGTTGCTTGTGCGGCCTGGTTTCCAACAGGCCACAGATCAGTAGCAGTCCGTGAACTAGAGGTTGGGAACCCCTGCTGAAGAGGACTGGATTCTAAGCAATAGGCAGACTTTTCTACACTTTTGTACATAATCAGTGTTACAAATGTCTGTCAGTCTAGATAATATTAATATTATTGCTGAGCACACTGTAAGCCGCCCTGAGTCTCCGGAGAAGGGCGGCATATAAATCAAATTTAAAAAACAAAAACAAAACCTCAACAGAGTCTAATCTTCTACTCAGTCACATATTCCAGAGACACAAATATAGAAAAGCTTATTGCTGTTTACAATATTTGTTTCTCCTCACTGCAGATGTTTATTTTAAAATCTTTAATTTAAAATCTAAACCTCCCCTAAAAGGGACAGCTCTTTTAAGATATTCCAACAGAAGCTACATGCAGGCACATGCATGTTCTGAATCACATTCTGCCACTGACCCTGGATCTCTGCAAACCATAATGTGTACATAGTTTAATAGGTTGCAAGAATAATCTTGAGAGGCAGGAGGAAGAGTTACAACCTAGACAACAGAGTAAGTCTAAGTCCAAACCAGGAATAGGCTAGAGAAATGTCCCTAGTATTCTGGAGTGTAAAGGAAAGAGAGAAAAAGAACCTTTAGTCTTGCAAGAGTTACAATAACCTTATAATAGGCAGTATTAATAGTCTGGGTTTTGGTTCTATGGTCTGGACTGCCTTGAAGAGCTGACATGGTTAATATGTAAAATTATTTAGAATATTATCCATCCCTCTACAAAGAATCACTGCAATTTTATACTGGATCAAAAATGATTCCAGAGATCCATGTTCATTTTCCAGAACAAACTTGCACTTCCCACTAAATATACATTGAACAGGCAACCTGAGCAAATTGTAACTACATTTTGAGGTGTTTATCCACATCAAAAAATTATGGATGACTTCCGGTTTGCTGCTGGCCGCCGCCAGACGTTCCTCTGGGATCGTCAGCTCCCTCTGCCTGTATAGAGCCGCCGTTACAGCGGATGGCGGCTCGAAAAAACTCCGTTTCCAAGAGGAAACGGAGAGAGAGCCGGCAGGGGTGGGTAGAACTCCCCGCAGAGTCCCAAAAGTTTTTTTTTTAACTTTTGGGACGGAGCGGATGAGAAGCCCCATATCCCCTGCCGCTGCTCCGGGCTTTGGGAGACCTCTGCCTATGCAGAGCCAGGCGTCAAGAGCAAGCCTGTGAATCTAAAAGAATAATTAAAGAAATGAAGAACTGGACCCTTAATACTGAACCGCAAGTATCTCACCCTTTCAAAAACTATTTAAAAGAAAAGAGCAGAGGAAAAGAGGGAAAAAGAGCCTTCTAAAATGGCGTCTGCTGTGGCTGGAGAAGGGCTAAAAGGGAAAGTCCTTCCGTTTTTCATTATTACAATGTAGCGGAATAAATATCATTGGCTACATTTCTAGAGAAACCTCGCTCCTGTGCTGCTCAGAAGTTTTTTTTTAATGAGGGAAAGTCTTTTTGTTTTCTATTTCTTCTCTTATTTTTGCTAAATCTTGTCTGTGTGGGAAATGGCATCAGGACTTATACAGCTGGACAAACAGGGGGGGGGAATTTCCCCCCTTAAGAAATTGCGCCAACAAATTTCAACTCTCCAGCGTCAGAAACCCGATTTTAATATATTAGAATTTATCCTTGAAGAGATTGTAAGAAGGGATGAGATTGTGAATCAGCAACTTGAAAAATTTAAGCAGGAAATTAAAGAAATTGGTGAATTGGTGAAATCAGAGTCTGACTTCTTGAATAAAAAGATTTCAAAAGTTGCTAATGGTTTATCAGGCTTTCTGATTCGGATGGAGGCAAAGACTGAATTATTAGAGACTAAAATGAAGGAAATCGAGGAGAATTTGGATGACATGACTCAAAAAATTAAAAAGGATTTGATAAACATTCAGGATAATAGCTTGGAAGACAAATCTAAAATGGAGACTGACCAAAAGATTGGTAATGAGGAAAATGTACAACAGAGGATTGAAAGAGAAGTTTTAATGATTCAATATAATTTTACAGAATATGCAATTAGATTGAGAGGTCTGCAGGAAAATAATAGAGATGATTTAAGGAAAGTATCTTCTGAAATTCTGGCTGGGATCTTAAAGGTTCAACCTGATGAAGTGTATTGCAGGATTGATAGAATTTATAGAATAAACTCCTGGTGGGCAAAGCAAAGGCAACTGCCTAGAGATGTGGTGATCTATTTTACAGATAAAGAAATTAGGAATAATATTGTGCAGAACTCTTTTAATTCCAATTTGCAATTTCATGGAAGAAAGATTTGGATTTTCAAGGAGCTCCCGCCCAAGATGTTAATGGAGAGGAAGAAATTTGGCTTTTTAGTGACTGAATTAAAAAAAAGAAATATCCTATTCAGGTGGGACATCCCAGTTGGTTTAATATTGAGATATCAAGGCGTAAGATATCAATTGCACACTGTCGAAAAAGCGGAAGATTTTTATCAAAAAATACTAAAAATGAATTTAACACCTTTAGGCATAATACAGGATAAGCAAAAGGAGTTGGAAATAAAAGGAAAACATCAAATTACAGAGGCTGTGATGGATAAATTGTCTTTGGACTCCTTGGAGACCCCAGCTGGACTGTTTATAAATAAGAGAGCAGTGTCATCCGAACCCAAGGTGATGAATCATCAAGTCACAGACAAGTGCGCAAATCAACCAGTTGATATACAAGTGATGGAGAAGAAAGATGAGATGATAAAATTAACCCAACAAGAACAATCCACAAAGCAGAATGAAAATCAACCAGCAGATATACAATTGGTAAGCAAGAAAAGAGGATGGAAATTCAACCCGAAAAAGAAAAAGAAAAGAAACAGATCTTATAGAAACAGCAATTTCCAAACTAAGCAACAGTGAAGCCAGGCGCTTTAAAAAATGAATGAATATTAGAAAAGACAGTGGTGGCGAACAATTGTCTGATACTATCCTGAGGATTGTGGCAGATCTCTGCAAGGCCATGATTTTGGGAAGTGGAAAGAGCCTCACTTTGTTGGATTTGAATCATCTAATTTTTTCTTATTTACCTTTTTTTTCTCTTGGAAATATATTATAACTATTTTGAGTTATAAGGCAGGAGAGTTTTGCCGGGGCATGCAGAAGATCTGGATGTTACTCAGTAGGATGACGGGAATTAACAATCCTGATGAATACCACAACTATAACCATACGGATATATTCATAATTATAATGTCACTCGGGTGGTTGTTTTTACTTTTATACAGGTGTGAGGATATCTACTACTGATGGGGGCAGAAGATGACTGAAGATTTTGAACAAACTGTTGCACCAGCATGTTATTTTACCCTATTATGGGTGATGGATTTAACAATCTAGTGGAAAGACATCAAAGAAGATATTATATGGATCATAAACTTAAAGTTATTGTCTTTTCTCTTTTTACATAATGAAATGCATATATAGATATGTGTATATCTTAGTAAAGTGGGCAGTTGATTATATTTAGAATCGTATTGCATGATTTTGTAGGAATTGAAGGGCTGAAAGAGGTTAGTTTACTGATTGTTATAAAATGGGATGCATATATAGATATGTGTATATTCTAGTAAAGTGGGTAGTGGATTATATTTAGAATTGTATTGTCTGATTTCAAGTCATATATTTAGAGGAGTGGAGGAAGTGGACAGAATTGAATAAATTTGGTTGCAGGGAGAAGGCCGATTTAAAATGTTATATTAATATATATAAAAGATTAAAGGTTAATTTGTAATAATACTCAATAAGTATAGGGGAGGAGAAAAAGGGCAGATTACCGTAAAAATGGGAGTTATAAGATTAACAAGTTAAGGGTCAGTATTCCGAGAAGGGATTAAGGGAAAGGGAAGATATTATGTATGTAACTAGTTATGAAATAGCCTATTGTTGTGAAGAAGTCACAGGGGGGGTTGGGTGGAAAGGGTGGGTTAGGGAAGAGGGGGGGGGAAAAAGGGGAAAAACTTGTATTTGAAAACTTTTTCAATAAAAAAAAAAAATTATGAAACATCCGGTAATACAGCTGTTTCTGTAGGTTAGCTTGAACTTTTACTCAGCTTCAATAGCAGTGTATTCAGTAGGTTCAGTAGTTTATTGAATTTTACCTTTGACTCCAAAAGTTGCTTATCTAGTAAATTGTGTGTCTTGACTCCTGGCGACTACATAAACTTTGAGTTCTTCCACTAGCAAAATCTGAGCAACAACTATCTTTCACAGCTCTATCATCTGATCAGTTAACATATATGTACATGCATAAAAACCAGTTTAGAATGTGAGTGATTCCACCTTTAGACCAGGTACACATTAGGGAAGTCTGTGGAAGTAAGCATTTGCTGACAAAAGGACTGCATAGGACGTTGTCCATAATATTTAGTGTCATTATCAGGTGTGTCATTGTACAGGTATACAGTGAAGAATATTTTGAAATTTTACTTGCCACAATCAAAGGGTGTGACAGTCAACTGCAAATGAAAATAAAAATGCTAACCATGTGATGAAGGCACCTCATAGCTAAGCATCATATTAAAAAAATTACAACTATAGAGAACTTTTTCAGTTCCTTTATTTTTCTCAGATTTTAAAAAAAATCTTTCTATTTAGTTGATCCAACTCAAATCAAAATTCAGTGCAAGACTGACTGACAGTTATTTGAAAAGTTGCAGTTGCTACCCAAGAAGGGCACACTAGTTACCGAAAGCAAACGTTTTACAGCTCTTTTGTCACCCATAAATGTATCCTTTAAATAATTTTGTTCAAGAAATAAATGAACAAGTAACATGCTTTTGACTTATACGTTTAATTAGGTTCTCTATCTAGTTATCTAGTAGAGAACAGATCATGTTTTAGGCCATATTTATGCATAAATATGCATCATATTAAGCCACTGATTGTTTTAAATGAGATTTACTAAATAAGGGATAAGCCATGCATGCAAAACAAAAACAAAAACACCACACTAAGGTTTAGTACAATGTAGAAACATAATTTCTATGTACCTATTCATAATGAATCAGAATAGAGCTGGAAGGGGTCTTGGAGGTCTTCTAGTCTAGCCCCCTGCTCAAACAGGAGATCCTATACCATTTCAGACAAGTGACTGTCCAGTCTCTTCTTAAAAACCTCCAGTGATGAAGCACCCACAACATCTGAAGGCAAGCTGTTCCACTGGTTAATTTTCCTTACTGTTAGGAAGTTTCTCCTTAATTGTAGGTTGCTTCTCTCCTTGATTACTTTCCATCCATTTGTTTCTTGTCCTGCCTTCTGATGCTTTGGAAAATAAATTAACCCCCTCCTTTATGTAACAGCCTCTGAAATACTGGAATACTGATATCATGTGCCTCCCCTCCCCAAGTCCTTCTTTTCTCTGGACTAGCAAACCCAAATCCTGCAGTGGTTTTTCATGTGTTTTATTCTCCAGGCCTTTGATCATTTTAGTTGCTCTTCTTTGTACTTTTTCCAAATTCTCAACGTCTTTTTTGCAATGTAGTGACCAAAACTGGATGCAGTATTCCAGGTGTGATTTTACTAAGGCTTTATAAGGTGGTACTAATACTTCACATGATTTTGATTCTATGCCTCTGTTTATACAACCAAGGATTGTATTAGCTTTTCTGCCTGCTGCCGCACACTGCTGGCTCATATTTAAGTGATCGTGCACTAGGACTCCAAGATCCCTCTCACAGTTACAGTTTTTGACCTAGATTTTGCCTAATCTGTACTTGTACCTTTGGTTTTTCCAACCCAGTTGTAAAACCTTGCTTTTCTTCACATTAAAATTTCATTTTGTTGGATAGGGCCCATTGTTCAAGTCTGTCAAGGTCTTTTGGGATCCTGAGCTTGTCTTCTGGCGTGTTGGCTATTCCTGTCAGCTTAGTGTCATCTGCAAATCTGATGAGTTCCCCTTCTATTCCCTCATCTAAGTCATTTGTGAAGATATTGAAGAGTACTGGGCCTAAGATGGAACCTTGTGATACCCCATTGCTTAATTCCCTGCATGTAGATGTAGTACTATTAAGGACTACTCGTTGAGTGCAGTTTGTCAGCCAGTTATAAATCAATCTGGTTGTGATGCTGTCTATCTGACATTTTTCTAGCTTACCAAGAACTAGATTGTGGTCTACTTTGTCAAATGCCTTGCTGAAGTCTAAATATGCTATGTCCACAGCATTTTGCTGGTCTACTAATTTAGTCACTTTGTCAAAGAATGAAATAAGATTGTTTTGGCATGATCTGTTTTTAACAAATCCATGCTGGCTACTAGTTATAACTTTGTTTCTAGATTTGTTTCTAGATCTGCCCCCCCCCCCCCCCAGTATCTTCCCAGGTATTGATATTAGGTTCAGTATGTTTTTATATTTCCTAGATTTCTATACAAGGAAGCTAATAAAAATGTTTTGCATTGTTTTTGTCCATAAAATATGGTAGGTTATTTGCTTTTGATATATTTATGTATGTATAGAATATACCCTGCTAGTCCCATAGCTCACCAAAATACTTTGATCTAACTATTTAGTGCACTTTGTGCAATTACCGGTACTTCTACAATATTTTAGTGAAAATGTAGCCAGTGTTTAGAATGCCAGCAAAGGATTTATAATGCAACTGTTTCAACTGTTATGCAAGATTTACATTGTAAATCATGGGAAACAGAAATCAAGATGAGAAGATTCACCTTCATTGGCACAATGAAGAACTGCTATTTGAATACTAGTGCTGCAATATAGCTTAATGACAATATGTTCTTACTCTCTTTTGCAACTACCCATTGCTTATTAACTCAAGTTGGGAAATGAGTTTCATCCCATCTTCTATAGTACTTGCTTCAAAATAGGGAGTCATTTGTTTTCCGTGTCTCTGCTTGTTCTAATAAGGAACTCCTTTTCTGTAGAGACTAAAGCAAGGTGACCTTGATGAAAATATTGAAGTATCAAAAGGAGCTGAAATATTTTTATACTGTAGAATGATATAACATTTCGAAGCGGCTCAGGCAGATGTCTTCCTAATTCACTTAAGTATAAAAAGGAGGAGGAGATACAGTACAATCAGACTTGCAAGATTGTTATTATAGCCAATCTCAATGGATGTTTTTTTTAGTGTGCCTGTGGAGTTAATTTCCTGTTCTGGTCTACCTAGTGAGGCTGACATTTTCCACTATAGTGAAAGCTTTAATTTTTACAGTAAATCCAAATGAAATAGGTAACATAAAGGAGCAAAATACTTGAAGATATCAGTAGGGGTCCAACTTATCTTAAATTCCAATTTGTAAAGTTTAATAAAGTATAAAGCAAGGGTAGTGAAGGAAAATTCTTTCCTATTTCCTGGGTTTTAACAAAACCCATATTATGCATTCTAACATACTCCAAAATGTAATTTACACATTTACTCTATGCGGACTGCAAGATAAACATCCCAGGGATCATAAGATGTTTTATAATTTCTCCTTTATTTGGATTTAGCTCCAAACACGGAGAGATGAATCTTCATTCTGGCACTTCATTCTCTTTCCTGATCTCTGCAGATACTTCAGAAGTCCTTGGTTCCCTAATGCTGAAGGAGAGAAAAGGACAGAGACAAAAGGTGTGTGGCAGGAAAGGTGCGGGGAGAATAGGTGAAAGAGCTGTTGGATTCCCAGTATACAGTATTTGTCCTCTGCTTACTTGGACCAAAAAAAAAAACCCCAGCTCTAGAACCAGCCTAGAAAGGCTTTCTTCCTTTTAGTTCAGTTTTAGATGCAGAGACCTCTCTTCCCTCATTTTTGCCTTGCTCGCCTGCTGCTGGCAAGGCTTTGGAGCTGAGAGAACTTCTGAAATTAAAGTAATCCAACTACCTCAGTAGGCTTATTCTGCCCTTGTTTGTTTGCCAAGTGCTACCAGCATACTCGGTACTTCATTATGCAGTGCAAGAAAGGCAAGTCCCAACACACAGGGTTTGGCAGAAGCTCCATCCCTGGATTATGTGTTTAGAATGCAACACTGTATAAGAGGATTCATCATAGAAAAGAATATATTACAGAATTCTTTGTAAATATTCTAGTGATCTGGGAAAGCAATAACATTTATGTTTGAGGTGGGGATATGGAACAGCTGAGGCTGCAAGAATTTTCCTTTAACTTCTGAAGGAAAGAAGAATAGGGGAAGTTCAAAAAAAATTATTATTATTTTTTAAAAAAGGAGAACAGTCATGGGAAATGGTCTTGTGACTTAAATTTAAAGACTTCATTGTCAGGCTTGGAAGAAGGGAATTGGATGTTTATATACACAATCTTCTCACTTAAAATGCAAGTTGAAAAGCAAAGTATATTCAAAGATTTCCCAGCCTTTAGACTTATGATCATGTAGAATTTTCATCTATAAGAGAGAAAAATGTAGGAAAAATAGTATCTTGATCATACAGAAGAGTAAGAAGAATGTATTCAATTTCAGTCTGAAAAACAAATAGTACTATTGGAGGAACAAAGGGGATAGTAAAAGAGCAGGGGCAATTTGATCTAACAAAGTGGTGTCTGGGGAAGAATTTGCTTGAGCTCAACCATCACCCAAACTGAACAAACAGCTCAACAGTGGATAGCAGAAAAAATATACAGTAAAATGAGGAACAGGAGATTAGAATACACACAAAGTACGTGACTTCAGAATACTATTTTAGAACAGCAAATAGTTTCCTGTCTCAGTTGTTGTGTGCTAAGTCTCAAAGAAAAAAATAGTAAGAATAAATGAGAGGAAGAAATGCATATTAATTTATTATTTTTCTCCTTTATTCTATCCATTTATTTTACTCAAATATACTATACTTTGAAACATAAATTCTAAATAGTGAAGAATTCCTAAAACCAAGTAACTTTAGGTTAATTTACAATATTAATGTGGTACATTACTAGTATTAGAGAAATATATCTACAAGAAGTATAAATTAATAAAGTATCAGCATAATAATAACAATAAGGACAATAATAAAGATTTGGAACAGTGAGTACAAATGCTGTTTATGGACATCTGTAGACTACATGTAGCCAAGTTCAAGTATACCTTGATTCTGCAGTTGCTATACATGAAAATTGTTATCTAAAGCAGCGGCCTCCAACCTTTTGGGCCCTAGAGATGGGTTCCATGGAAAGAGGTTTTCCGTGGACCAGATTTTGTATGGTTTCACGTGCTGCTTGCATCCAGCAAATGGGGCTTAGCTTGTTTGCATGGCCCAGTTTCTAGGCTGCCACAAACTGGTGCCTGTCCACAGACTGGGGTTGGGGACTCCAGATCTAAAGCATTTGACCCACCAGGTATTTCCAAGTCAATCCTCACTGGGAATTTTCTACTCAACTCTTTTCAACGCATCTTTGCATGATACCAAACTTATACTGCTCATGATGGTAGGAAAGAAAAGGTATGTCATCTTAATCGGTTCGAATCCATAGTACAGGTCTCCTACGTGAGCAGGGGGTTGGACTAGATGTCCTCCAAGGTCCCTTCCAACTCTGTTACTGTTAAATAATTTCAGAGTATAATTTTCCAATGTGTAAATGTTCAAAATGGATTCCCTTGAAAGTTAACTTCTGCCTTATTACCTAGGTGCAAATATGCTTTTCAATTTTTCACAATGTTGTGAATAACCAAGATATTTCATTTACATGTTCATGTAGTTTTCTTTCCATATACTGCAGGGGGGGGGTCACACCTGTGGTGTCATATTGTTGTCACATGATGTATCAAACTTTTTCCCCCTTCATTAAATCGAGGATGGGCGTGGCCAACATGTGACGCATCCGGCGAGTTTGACATCCCTGATATACCATAATCAGTTATGACATATTATGAGTAATTATAATTAATTGTATATTTTATTTGATGTGAATCAATCTTTTCTTCTAATTTAATTTTAAAATACTTTATAACCATGTCACTATTTCAAATGGTATAAAAATATAACTCTATTACCAGTGCCTTTTAAAAGGCTTGTTTTTACATCCTTGCTAAGTAGGATTAGCATAGAAATACTCTAATCCTACTTTACTTACTAGTTTAAAAAAACTATACAGATAATATCAAATTCTAAACAGCTAAAATAATGTCAGTTGCATTTTTCTGCTCTTTGAAATGTGAGAAAACAAATTATGAAAGAGTTGAGTCTGAGCCAGGCTTAATGTAACATATCTCAGAGATAGTTTGTTGCAGGTCATAAGTTAACTCTCACATGGAGGCTTTGGAAAGGAATGTTATAATGAGAATATTTGCTACAAGTGTTTGCACTTAGGAAACAAACCTCTAATTTGCCGAAATAAATCTTTCAGGGCCTGAAACAATGCAGTCAAGAAATTGCATTTTTGAAGCTGCCTGTTTACCTATCTTCCAACAAAACCACAGCATTGAATCAATCCATTAATAAGCAAGATTAACTGAAAAATTACCAACCACTTTCCACTACATATTTATGCTTTGTGAAGTAATATTCATATAACTCCCCCCACTCTTACACTACTATGGCTTCCGATGGTACATTCCTAGAATTCTTAAGAAAATTCAATGTTTGCATAAATCAACGCTTAGTATATTGCCATATTTTCAAAACCCTAATTTTTCAAATTCAAAGCTCTCCAGGAAAATGTTATTTCCTCAGAAAAGGTAACAAGCGGGCTTAATTTTGCCATAATTTCATGTTTCTTCTTTCCTAAATAGTTATAACAAAGGAGAGTACTCTATCATCAAGAATCTGAGATTGGTCTGAAATTCCTGCTTCACTAGGTTAAAAATTCCAGTGTAATTGCACTTAAAGCAATGATGCTAGATGATGATGATGATGATGATGATGATGATGATGATGATGACGACTTTATCAGTACTTCTGTTGCCAGGTTATAATCTGGAAATAATGTTTTTTGTACGATCAGAGATTTCCACAAAGCTTCAGTGCCTAGTAGCAAGATTCTGAACCATGAGCTACTTTTGTGAAATGGGAATGAGTAGCTCTTCAGCCCTGCAGATCCAGCTGCAGCTTCCCAGTGAGCCCCAGCTTTGATATCAAGCATTATCCTCCTGCTATTTGTAACTTTAAACACCTCTTAAAGCAGGGCTGTCAATCTTGCGGCCCAAGGGCCGGATGTGTCACATGCTGGCCATGCCCACGGCCAGTTTAGCAAAGGGGGAAAAAGTCACGATACATTACATGATGCTGCCATGACGACGCGAGTTTGACATCCCTGTCTTAAAGAGTCAGGGTATCTGAATGAATATTTCTGAACTATACATCTATAGTTCATTCAAGGATGAAATGTTTTTTTTTCTAAACCTGACATCCTTCCTGTGTTATTTCAACTGTAGTTTATCCAAAGGCAATTGAATATTTGAAAAGCTGTGTGAATGCATGAGCCACGTAATTCCATGTATAACCTACATTTAATGTATGAGTTTTCTTCCCATTTTGCTTTCTCGGATCCTTACCCCTTGCTTATTTGTTTATAATTAGTGCATTTCTATAATAGTACATGAACATTATTATTTCCATATTATGAACAGACAACTAACACATTGATAAAACTACTCGTGTTTTAATACTTAGAACCATTACTCCAAGTACAGGTAGTCCTCACTTAATGATTAGGATTGGGACAAGAAACATCATTGTTAAGTGGTATAGTTGTGAAGTAAGACATCATGTGATTGTGACAGGCTAACAACCTCATTTCCACTGTAGTCCTTAAGTGAGTCACTGCAGGTTGTTAAACAAGATGTCATATGACTGTGACTAGCAATTTTATTACTGCCTTTTCCGCTTGTCAGAAGTCAGCTATGGAGTGTCCTATGGAGTGTACTACAACTGTCATAATAATACATGCAAGTTGCCAAGCGCCCAAATTGCAATCACATAACCACAAGGATGCTGCAATAGTTGTAAGGGCAAGAACCAATTGCTTTTTTCAGTGCCATCATAACTTTGAATGGTCAGTAATTGAATGGTCATAAGTTGAGACTATCTGCATAATTATACCTACACATACATATAGCCCAGTGGTGGGTTTCAATTTTTTTTAACTACCGGTTCTGTGGGTGTGGCTTGGTGGGCATGGCATGGCTTGGTGGGCATAGCAGGGGAAGGATACTGTAAAATCTCCATTTCCTCCCGATCAGCTGGGACTTGGGAGGCAGAGAATAGATGGGGGCGGGGCCAGTCAGAATTTTTACTACTGGTTCTCTGAACTACTCAAAATTTCCGCTACCGGTTCTCCAGAACTGGTCAGAACCTGCTGAAACTCACCTCTGATATAGCCACATGTGTATTTTTAAGGCTGCCAGTTCTGGGGAACATTTTCCAAAATGCTACACCAAAATAAAAAAAAGCCCAATTCCAGCTTGCTACCAGGTCAGCTAGCAGCAGTTGATAGTTGGTAATTTTGAAAAAGTTCTTGGAAGTATAGATGACTACCAGTTCAGTACAAGCCAGTAGTTGTGGCTTGTACTGCAAAGAGCAAATGTACTGCAAAGAGCAAATGTAATGTTAGGCTATAACAACAGAAATTATTTCAAAATTGCTAGAAGGAATAATTCCATTTTACTCTGCTTCAGTCAGATTCCACTTCAAGTACTGTGTCCAAACCTGGGCACCACATTAAAAGAAATGCTCAGAGAAATTGGAACAGATACCAAAATAGCAATAACAGTGATCAGAAAACTTAAGAACTGAGTCTTAGAAAGAGAGATTGAAGGCATTATATTTAGCCTTAAGAAAAGATGACTAAAGAAGGATATATTAGTGCTCTTCAAGTACCTGAGAGGATCTCATATGGAACAGAAGATCTATTTTCTCTTGCTTTTGTATGCAGGATATGGAATATTGGATTTAAGTTACAGGAAGCAGATTCTCACTTAATGTTAGAAAATACTTCCTAACAGAAGGAACTATTCAACTATGAAAACCACTTACCCAGAAAAGGTGGTGGGCTTCCTTTTACTGAATATATTTAAGTGGAGCTAAGCAGCTGTCTGGGCTGCTATAATGTGAGTTCCTGAACTGAATAAGGAGTTGAATACAATGACTCTTTTTTTTTTTTTTTTTGATTTATATGCCGCCCTTCTCCGAAGACTCAGGGCGGCTTACAATGTGCTCAGCACATTTTTAACTTATGAATCTGTGATCAAGTAATTTTCTCTCACCCAGACTAATATCACTTGTAAGAAGGCATTCGGGGAATCTATACCATCACTTTAAAGTTACGAATATATACATCTCTATATTAGCTTATCATTCAAAAACTGATCAATACTTATTTCTGCTACAGAAATAAGAAAATTGAATCAGAGGTGTTAGTTTGTTCTAATTTTTCTGACCACCCTCCCCTCAAATAACTTTTGCCCCTGCAGGTAAGGAATCTCAATGAGGTTAGTAAAATAACACATTCATATTAAATAATAGAATATTAAAGAGGTCAACTTTGTTTCTTTTCATATTATTCTGGTTCAACCAGCCTAGAGACAGAAGAGACAATGAATTGGGGGATTATTAATGCAGTGTTAGGATAGCAAGAGGTTTAATTCATTCAGCAGGTATTCCCGACAGTGATGATGGGCTACAGAAAATCTCATTACAAAAATGACATTGATTGAAAAAGTTAAGTGCAATTAAGCAAGCACTACCAATAAATCTAACTTTACTGCAGAAGGGGAAATAGTACCTTTACCACTTAATCTGTGACTTTAGAACCACAAAAAAACATGAGCAACAGAAAAGTCTCATAGACAAAAATACTGAAATGAAAAGTGAAAATAAATAGATCTCAGTTATTAACTTATTTCATATTTAAGATACAAAGTGAGAAATGAGGAGAAAATGATTTCATTGGTCAAACTGATTCTGCAGGAGATTTTGTTTTCATGTTAGTTCTTTAGAAATGACCAAATTAAGAAAACATAAAACGTCTGTTTTCACAACTTATTAGGAATTACATAACATGCCATAGGCACTAATGTACCAAAAAAAGACCTTTAAAAAAAATCTTCATAGTACCTTAAAGGACAGCTTTTCAAGGCACCAGAATATCAAAACATCTAATCATAATCTGCTTTCATAATTATACAAAATGCCTCTGGATGATATCAGATCAGATATTCCTAGGAAATCATTTGTAGGTCAATGCCCCACTTTAAAGTGTCCTTGTAGATCCAGTTACCATTGCTTGGTGAGGAGGGAATATGGGTTTGTCCTGATAAAAGGAACACATATTGTAACTTGGTAAGGAAAATGCAAGAATTAGGGCACCAGTAGTGAAGAACATACGGACCACAGGGAGACATTAGCAAAGCTTGTAGAACTACCTAACTGGGGAGAGAAAGCAGATGCTGTTCCTGGAGATGAAAGAAAAAAATGGGAAGGAATGATCATGATCGAAAGAGAAACAAAGAAATGAGTGACATGGGGAAGTGGACCTTGGATGCTATGAGTGTTGAGCCAAAACAATAGAGTTGGAGGGGTTAAGCAAATGCAAGCAATTCATTCAAAGGAACATGATTGTCCTTTGGGACTTTTAGTCCAGTTCTCTTTGGCATTCAGATTTTGGACAGTTTCCTTTGTCCTTTTGTGTAGGGGTAGCCTGCTCCTTCCCAATTGTTTCATTTTCTACCGTAATAGTAATTTGGCAATACATCCATTATATCTTCCCAAAAACTGAATGTTCTGTATTTCCAGAACGGTCAGTTACTTATCATATTATTAAGTGAGGCATAATTCTACCCAATTTTTGTTTTACAGTATTGGATAAATGGGTACATTTATTCTGCGTAATAAATTGTATATGTAAAAACAAACACAGCTGACTGACATTCATAATGTTTACCAGTTAGCAGCAGTAATAAAGTTGTAAATAAGCAGAGAGAATACAATGTGTTTGAACTGGTACTAATTCTGATAAATGATTTGCTGGGTATCTTTCAGAAGCCATGGCAGGGGGTTACTCTTCTGTACGAAAGGTTGCTACCATAGAATTGTGTGCTTCAAGGATTTAATTGTTACCTGGCCACTACAGTATTTTCCGATTTCTAGATCATCATTCAGACCTGTCAGTGCAGGCAGCTGCCTAGCTAAAGTCAGGGATGCCTGATAGCCCATTAAATGGCTTCAGTCCAGTTCCTAATGAACAAGTTTCAACCGTGGGCACCATCATGCTGCTTCATTTTGACACCTGATGCACAAAAAATGTCAGTGACTCATAATTTTTCTCCTGTAAATCAACATAGCTCTGGCAATCTTTAGGTATTAAAAATAATTGTAACTCTGTGCTGCTAAACTAAAATTGGAATCTAGCTAATTTTCTTTTAAATATTTCATCACATTTTTCCCCCTCTGCGTGCTTCATGATGGCAAATTTATTTATTTATTTACCATATCTGTGTAGCCCATCTCACATGAAAATGACTCAGAACAGCATACAGCACATAATTAAGCAATAAATACATAAAACAATCACAATTAAGAAATAACTATAAAAACAAGAGAAGGTGATACCAACCACAGTAAGAGAGCCAATGCAAAATTTGCCTGGGCCTATGGGAGCCCCAGGCCTGATAACATAGCCGGTCGTCAAGGACTTGCAGAATGTTGAGAAGAATGGAATTAATCTCTCCTGGGGGAGGGGGGGGGAGGAGATGTAGAATATTCCATAAGGCAAATGCTACAACAGAGAAGGACCACTTCCTGGGACCTATCAAATATAACACCTTGGTAAATGGGACCCACAGCATGCTTTCTCTGCCAGACCTAATGGGGCAGACAGATATAATTGGGGAGAGGTGGTCCTTCAGATAACCCAACCCACTGCCATGAAGGGCTTTAAAGATCAAATAGCAATAGCACTTAGACTTATATATTGCTCCATAGTGCTTTACAGCACTCTTTAAGTGGTTTACAGAGCCAACATACTGCCCTCAACAATCTGGGTCCTCGTTTTATCAACCTCAGAAGGATCGAAGGCTGACTCAACCTTGAGCCCCATCAGGATGGAACTCTAGGCCAGGGGGAGAGTTAGCCTGCAATACCGCATTCTAACCACTTTGCTACCATTGCTCCTTGAAGCAAACCAGCAAATAATACCGCTTGTGGAGCAGAGGTGTAATGTGTTCTGCTCTATGGGCATATATAACTCCTCATACTGCCATATTTTGCACCAGCTGAAGCATCCAGATACTCTTCAAAGGCAGCCTCATTTAGAACACATTACAGAAATCCAAATATGAAGTGATTTAAGGGCATGAGTTACAGTGAGTAGAACCCCATGATTTAAGAATGGGCACAACTGGCACACAACACAAACCCATGCAAAGGTCCTCTTAGCCATAATTGCTACCTGCTTTTTGAGCAGGAGTCATGAGTCTAGGACATACAGTAGTGCCACTCCAACCAGCACAAAAGATGGTATAATCCTATAACCAGAAGGCCCAAAAATCCAAAGTCACACAGTCTTTCCAGAATTCATCTGAAACCTCTTGTTCCCCAACCAGAGCCTAACAACCCCCAGGCACCAAAAGACCTTTGCAGTATTGCTTAATTTGCCAGGATCAAGGATATATAATTGAGTATCACCAGCATCCTGATAATACTTCACCTTGTGGGGATGATGGATGAACAGTCTCATATAGATGCTGAATAGGAGAGGGGAGAGTACCAAGCCCTGTAGTATCCCACATAGCAGGGGTTGATGTCAGGATGTCTCCTCTCCAACCGCCACTGACTAGAATTGGCCCTGGAGAAAGGATGTGAACCTGCACAACATGGTGCTGCCCACCCCAATCCTGAGGCAATCCTGAAGGATACCATGGTAGATGGTATCAAAAGCTACAGACAGATCAACTAAGGATAGATGCACTACCTTCACCCCGCCCTTGCCAGAGATCATTCAAAAGTGCAATCAATGCTATTTCTGTCCCATATCATGACCTGAAGCCCAAATGAAAGGAATTCAGATTGGACGTTGGCTTACGTGAACGTCCTTTTTCAGGGCGCTGCGACTACATTCCATGGCTGGGGACTTCACTTCCTTGTAGCTGATTACTGGGTGTTAGATATTCAAATTTTTTACTCTGGTCTCCGCCCCCTTTATGCTGATTACTTCAGTCTTTCACGAAGGAGCTGGAAACCAGGAATCTATAAGAAAGGAAACAAACAACAAAACACAAACATCGCCAACAACAAGCCGGCCAGAGCAAGAAGCCGGAACAAGGGCGGGAAATGGAATGTAGTCGCAGCGCCCTGAAAAAGGACGTTCACGTAAGCCAACGTCCATTTTCCAGTGCGCTGCTTCCTACATTCCATGGCTGGGATATACCCAAGCTCAACTATAGGGTGGGAGGCTGACTGCTCTCGGCCACCCCGGCAGAATGGACTTGTTGAAGCACCCGTCTGCCAAATGAAGCCTCAGCCGAGGCAAAAGAGTCAATCTTGTAATGACGGATGAACTGTGAAGCTGAAGACCAGGTAGCAGCACGACAGATGTCAGTAATGGAAGCCTGAGTAGCCCACGCAGCCGTTGTCGCTGCACTGCGAGTAGAATGAGCAAAAATTCTGCCTGGAACCGGTCTGGCTTGGCGTTTATACGCCATTGAAATACACGCCTTGATCCAACGACCCACAGTTGAAGACGACACCTTACGACCCATGGAAGCAGGATGGAAAGACACCAAGAGGGCCTCAGTCTGTCGAAAGGAAGCCGTTCGTTTAAGGTATCTCCGCAGAGCCCTGCGTACATCCAACGTATGCCAGCGCTTCTCGTGGGGATGGTGAGGGTCAGGGCAGAAATCAGGCAAGACCAACTCCTGGGCTCGATGAAACCATGAGTTCACCTTTGGAACAAAGGAAGGGTCTAATCTCAGTACAACTCTGTCCGCGTGGAAGATGCAAAGATCCTTGCGGGCAGATAACGCTGCAATCTCGGAAATCCTCCTTGCAGACGTAATGGCCAATAAAAACGCCAACTTGAACGACAGGAACTTCAAACTGATGGAGGCTAAAGGTTCAAACGGATCGGAAGTGAGAGCCTGAAGAACTAAAGGCAGGTCCCAGGAAGGATAACGATGTACAATAGGCGGCGAGATGACAGTCGCCCCCCGAAGAAAACCTCGAATCCTGGAATCATGAGACAAAGGCCGACGAGGGTCGCAAGACAAGACTGTGGCCAGAGCCGCGACCTGTCTCCGCAGCGTTGCCGGAGCCAGTCCTTTATCCAAACCGGCTTGAAGAAATTGCAGGACCTCCAGAACATCGGCCAATGTGGGGTCAACATGATGCTTGGAACACCAGACCGTAAAGGCTTTCCAAGAAGCCTCATAAATACGCACCGTCGATGGCCGCCTGGATGATTGAATGGTGTGTATCACATCATCTGGAAGGCCATCCTTCTTTAGGAACACCCGCTCAAGCGCCACACGGTTAACCGGAGCCACTGGGGGTCTGGGTGGGTGATGACTCCCTGGGAGAGCGACACCTTGTGCAGAGGAAGAATCCAATGGGGAGCTGTGGAAAGATTCATCAAGTCTGCGTACCAAGCCCTGCGCAGCCAGCAAGGGGCGACGAGAAGGAGTTCGGCCCGTTCCCTCAGGACCTTCCTGATGACCTTCGGGATCAAAGGCAGTGGAGGGAATGCGTAAAGCAGGCCCGGGGGCCACCGACAACGAAGGGCGTCGTGTCCTTCTGCACCTTGGCAGGGAAACCGGGAGAAGAACCTGGGAAGCTGTGCGTTCTGAGGCGTGGCGAAGAGATCCACCAGGGGTGTCCCGAACCTCTGGGTTATGTCCCGAAATGTCTCCGGATGAAGGCGCCACTCTGCCGGATCTAGATGTTCTCTGCTGAGCCAATCTGCCCGAACGTTGTCTTCTCCAGAAATGTGATCCGCCCGAAGAGACTTCGTGTGGCGCTCTGCCCAAGACAACAGTTTCTCCGCCTCTAACATCAAGGGTTTGGATCGAGTTCCCCCTTCTCGGTTCACATGGGCCTTCGTTGTCATGTTGTCCGTGAGGAGCAAAACATGTTGACCCTCTAGGAGAGGACGAAACCGCCGGAGGGCCAGGCGCGCCGCTCGCAGTTCCAACCAATTGATGTTGTGCATCTTCTCCTCCGGAGACCAAAACCTTGCACCACTTCGTTTAACAGGTGAGCACCCCACCCTTGCAAACTCGCGTCTGATGTCACCACGAGCCGGTCTGGTTCCAGAAATGTGCATCCCTTTGACAGCGCCGGTGACAGCCACCAGATGAGTGATGTCTGGACTAGAGGTGGGAGAAACACAGGTGTCTTGGACGTGCCTCTCCCCGACTTCTGGAATCGTAGCAAGAACCACTGCAACTGACGGGAGTGTTTGCGTGCCCAAGGAACGATAGCTATGCACGACACCATCTTCCCCAGAAGTTGGGACAGCAGCAGAGGAGACACCGCCCTGAGAGATCTCACCTGAGACACCAGATCTCTGAGGCTGCGGATCTGGTCTGGTGAAAGAAACACCTGACCTTTGCTGGAGTCTATGATCGCCCCCAGATGAAGAATGCGAGTGGTGGGCGTGAGATGACTCTTTGGAAAGTTGATGGTGAAGCCGAATTGTTGGAACACGGTGATCACAGCTGTAATGTCTCGGACTGCCTGCTGTGGGTGAGAAGAAAGGACGAGAATGTCGTCGAGGTAACAGAGGATTCTCACTGGTATCAGGCGGAGCTGAGCTGCGACAACTGCTACCAATTTTGTAAATGTTCGTGGAGCAGAAGAGAGACCGAAGGGCATCGCGCAGTATTGGAAATGACGGCCATTGTACTCGAAGCGTAGGAATCTGCGATGTGCTGGGTGGATAGGCACATGCAAGTATGCCTCCTTGAGATCCACAGATTGCAAAAGGTCGCCTTGTCTGACGCATGCCAGAATTGACTTCAAAGACTGCATCTTGAACCGTCGATACAGGATGAATTGATTGAGAAGTTTTAAGTTCAAAATGCCCCTGACCCCTCCCGAGGACTTGGGCACCAGGAACACTGTCGAATAAAAGCCTGTCCCTTGCTGGGGCACGGGAACTGATTCGATGGCATTGATGGAGAGGAGATGATGGAGTTCTGCCTCCATTAGTTTTCTTTGTTCCGGAAGCGGTGACACCTGACAACGGATGAAACGACTTGGAGGGGTGGAGAGAAATTCTAGACACAGACCGAAAGTCACGGTGCAAAGGATCCATTGTTCGCACCTGGAAGACTCCCACTGATGATGAAAACCTTGGAGACCACCACCAATGGGAGCCGACGGCCTTGAGTCACTTGCCTCGTCTGAACGGCCTGAAACCGGATCCCCGGAATGGGCGCTTGGACTGGAGATGCTGCCTGCCTCTGTCTCGAAAGGACTGTCTGTCTGAAGGTCGATCTGAACCTTGTGAATAAGGTCTTTGATGATAGGACATCCCTGATCCAGTGAAGGGACGAAAGGAATGTCGCTGCCCGTATGGGGCATACCTGCATTCCTGTCTCCTGTAGGATGACGGAAGGATCTTGCGCTTATCTTTGTCCTCTATCAGTAAAGGGTCCAGTGCCGCTCCAAACAACTTCGAAGATGAGTAAGGTGCAGACGCCAGCTTCCATTTGGTCTTAGCATCAGCTCTCCAATTACGCAGCCAAAACAACCTACGAGAGGTCACCGCAGAGGACAATGCGCGAGAGGCAAACTTAGCAGCATTCAGAGAAGCATCTGCTGAATATTCAGCGGCAGCCACTAGTTTGTTAACATCATGGTGCAATCTGATGTCATCAGGAGGCAACCTCTCTTGTAATTGGCGTAGCCAGAGCAAGGAAGCTCTAGTGAAGAAGGATGTAGAGGTGGCTGCCTTGACCGCCCAGGCAACCGCCTGATGCGTCTTTCTAAAGGCAAACTCTGCCTTCCGATCCTCTGCTTTAAGTCCATCAACAATGTCCGTAGTAATGACAGAGGATGAAGTTAGAGCTGCAACAGGAGCGTCAACCGAAGGCAAAGCCAAAATGTTCTCCAATTCGGGAGCAGAACAGTAAAGTTTCTTATCAAGAGCACTAGGAGCAGTCAAAGAGCCAGGCTGAGCCCAGCCACTTTGAACCACTTCAGCAAACAGAGGTGGACAAGGAATAACATCCTTATCTGGCTTGGACACTTGGAATAAAGGATCATGTACGGAAGCCTCTTTGGAGGCATCAGCAGAAGAAACAGAAGACAAGCCAAACTTAGTGGTCACTTTGGCCTTGTGAAGGAGAGATCGGAAAAGCGATGGTCTGAACAGGCCTGTGAAAACTGGTTGCTCAGGAACGAAGTCCTCATCTTCTGACAATTCCATCTCCTCAGGAATTTCTTCCTCCACCTCAGACTCATCACTGGAATCATAGCCATGATGCACAGATGTAGAAGGCCTTTCAGACAAATGACCCCTTCGCAGAGGTGGTGGAACAGAATGTTGACCAGGCTGCACACCTTGCTGCAACCCTGTGGACAGAATTCTTGCCAAAACATCTGACAACATAGCCTGAACATTCAATTGTGGCTCAGTCACAGTAGAAGGTCCTGCAGACACAGCTGGTGAAGGCTCAGTATGCGAAGCAACGGATACAGCTTCCCCTTCAGGTTCAGCCTCCTGAGCTTGATGAACCATAACAGGGACTTCCATGGTACAAGGTCTGGTCACTTCTTGTTGACTATCACCAGCTTCCTGGATCATACTAGACATCTCTGGAGGAAGATGATGAGGTAAATTCCCAAAGACAGGGAGAGAAGAAATTACAGGATCAGCAGGAAAATCAGGAGAAGATCTTACTTGAGAAGACTGCCTAGCCCTGTTATATTGGCGTTCTAAAGCATTATGCCTTCTAAGAGCATATCTATCTTTGGCAGGAGCCTTTTTCTTAGAGGGTCTGCGAGATCTGGCCCCCTTAGTCTTGTCTTTGGCCTTAGAGCCCCTGGGGGGGATGCTGGCAATTCTCTAGGTGGACTGCCTTCTTCCAATTCAGAAGAAATGACAGGATCAGCCATGTCAGCAGAACAAAAGATTCTGTAAAATAGTGAGGCAAAACAATCATTAATATATATAAGGACCCGTGCAACGTTAATAAGTCCTGGTATAAAGCCCATCCTGCAATAGGCTTACATTTAAATATGCAGGAGCAGGTGGCAAGGCAGTGTAAAAATAATAATAAGGACATTCCATTCTCACATACAGCTCAAAGAGCCAGGGAAATTCCACAATTTCAAATTTTAACTTTAAAGTTGCCATTTTTACTAGTAAACAAAATGGCGGCCGCCACAAGGGCCAGACAAAATGGCGGCCGTCACTAATGCCAATCCAAGATGGCGGCCGCCACGAGGGTGAAACAAAATGGCGGCCGCCAGGAAAACACGGGCAAATATCTCTCCAAGGGCACTCCCGCAGCTCAGCGGCTCTCCCCAATCAATAAATAAACGTTCCAGTCCCCTCAGGGAAGGTCAGAACTCATTTCAATAAAATTAGTCTGCTGCCGAACCGCAGCATGCAAACCGCCCCAAACCTCTCCAAAATGGCAGCCGCCCGATTTTGAACACATCAGAGTATGCCTGGAGCCTAGGCATGGACTCCGGAGCCGCTCTGAAGGTCTCTTTAACGAAACCCTGCTGGGACTGAGGCGGGAGCGGATGAACCGGCTCACCAGTTGCCCAGCAGCACCGCCTGCGGCAAATTACATACACATAGCAGCCCAACAGGACTGACTTCAAATGGCTGCTAAATTAAAGGCATTCAAAGAATTCCAAGGTTTGTGGACATATAAAGGATCCAAACCTATAAGTAGCAGCAGTAATTATCCAATGCAAGAATAAATACAGTCCCAGCATAACTAGAAATGAATTATTAAATCAACTTAAATGAATTAAGACAATCAAATAATTAATCAAGTGAATAAATTAACTTAAATGAACTTAAATAAATTAAACAGATTGAATAAATTAAATAAATAACACAATAACTCACGAATAAGAACAGAGAGAAACCAAAACACCACTGTATTCAGCTACTGAGTGAAAAGACTGAAGTAATCAGCATAAAGGGGGCGGAGACCAGAGTAAAAAATTTGAATATCTAACACCCAGTAATCAGCTACAAGGAAGTGAAGTCCCCAGCCATGGAATGTAGGAAGCAGCGCACTGGAAAAAATCTGTTTCATTCCATGTTCTCTGAAACTGCTGTGCTACCACCTTCTCAATCGTCTTTCCTCAAAATGGATATTAGATACTGGATGGAAATTATCTAGTATAGTGGGGGTCCAGTGATGGCTTCTTGAAGTGGTGTGTGTGTGTGTAAAAGAAAGCCTCCTTAACAGGCAAAGGAACAATTCCTTCCCTCAAGGAAGCATTAACCATTGCTAGAACTCATTCACATCTTCCCCGCTCCCAACCAGGCTGTGTTTATCAACAATGAGGGGTGTGAATCTTAAACAGCAAGTGGCTCACAGCCCTAAGAATCCTATCCACTTCCTCATGTCCAGCTGGTCAAACTATTCTCAGATAACAGGGCAAGACTCCTCCCTAAGCATCCCCACAAGACCTGCAACCAAGTCAGTGTCCAAATGAGAAGAAATCCGAGCACTTTTATCCAACAGATGTTGGGAAAATTTCCTCCACATGCCCTTGCAAAAGGTTATTTGAGCCATCCATACCCAGGTCACCTGAAATAGGTCCACTGGAGTAATTAGAAAAAAACTATTGCAGTTTGGTGGGCCCCAAGAGGCCTTCTCCATCATAAGGTGCACCCTATAGAACACTGTCCCTCCCCCATCCCTGAAATCAGGTTAGCTCCATTCCTGTTATTATTTCAAAAGTCTCTCAAGACCTGGTTGTGTCACTAGGCCTGGATCCCCAGGGAGCTGGAGAAGTCCTTAGATAGCTCCATTGTATTTAATATTTTGCTTCCTCTATGCGGTTTATATACAGTATTTTAAACTTCTAGGGTTTCTTATTTTTAATAATGATTTTTTATATGTTTATAATGATGGTTTTCACATATTTGTTGCTTTTATTGATCGTTGTATGCTGCCCAGAGTTGTTTTCTTTGAAATGACAGGCCATATAAATATGATAAATAAATACATTTTTTTAAATGCCAACTATAATTTGACATAATAGACAGCCTCTTACAATTTGATTATGCTTGCCTGATGGGAGTTGTCATTTATCACATCTGACAAGGCATTCAAAAAGACTGTCCTAGGACACTGAACAGTGATAGAAAGAAATTATGAAGATAGTTTGAGCTGTTCATATGCCACACCTGAATTGCTTTGCCTGCATTAGGAAACCCCTTATGTAAATATTTTAACTCATTAGATAGTTATGCTTCTGAAGGGGGGGAGGATTTAAGTGTTCAATGTAGAGCCAAAAAAACAAAATCAGAACATAAGCCATAATTGTATAAAAGTTTGCTATTGTTACAAAAGTGAAATGAGAAGACTATTCAGCTTCTCCTTCAGTTGGGACTAGTAGAGTTTATTTTTGTTGCCTTTCCTACATTTCCTCAGCCTCTTACAATCCCCTTTTTCTTATGCCCCATGCTCACAGTCTATAACTATGAAAAAGAGACCAGGTAAAACTTCACAGGCAATGTTTTCAGCAACAAACTGAATCACAAACCAGCTAATAGACCAGGCCTGAATTTCAGATCAAACTGCATCAGAAAGGAAAATCTGCAGTATCACAGATACTATTATAGTAAAGACCTCTTTCGTAGAGCAACAGAAGAAACAGGGCAATTATGCTTCCTGTCACCTGCTCCAAATACTTTCTTGCCAACTGCCCAAACAATGAAAAATTAAGTCTTCTCTGGAAACTCCCACAACATTCTCTAACTGCACAAGCAGCAGAATACACACCAGACTTGTTGGAGTTTTAAGTACATAAAAACTGAATTGCAACTCCTTTAACAATAGTAATGTTCAAAGTTACCGTACCTATTTTCTATCTTGTTCCATGCTGGTTAACCTGTGTCTCACCCATAAATATCAAACCAATTTTTTTCTGAGAGACTGCCTCTAGTCTATAGTATTTACTCCCCAGTTCTAACTATGTCTCTACAATCTGTAATTCAGGCAAGGAGTACTCCACAGCCTCACCCATACCACTAACTTGGGACTCCTCTGTAAGCTTTAGTTACAAGCTAGAGGTATTGATTATTTCAGCAGCTCTCATTTCCATGATGCTTCAATTACTGGAATTTTTTTTTAAAAAAAAACCTTCCTGATAAACGTATTGTCAGCCAAAGTCTGTCAACACATATTATGCAAATTCTAACACTTCATTCCAAGTTGCAAAGATGTTAACTAGTGGATATACAAATATTAAAATATAAAGGTCATAAAGGAATAAAATGCATTATCTCTTTCAGCTTTTATACCTTATGTCAAGATTCTTATAATAGCAAACTTGCCTCCTCCTCCTCCTAAATATTGCAAAATAGAGGGCAGTATTCTCAGCTAATTTTAGCGTGTCATTCCCATATGCCTAGGCATGCTTAATAATTTTTTCTTAGATGCAACTTAATTCTTGTGATGATTGTTTTGAACTATTTAATATGCAGTGATTAGCAGACCTCAAATTCAAATTCCCACTCAGGTCATCCCCAAGGTCTTCTTGCCATCACATCAGTAGCCATTGTACCATTGCCACTAACCATTTCTTGAGGTAAAGAATGCATGATGTAATCCTTTATATGCTCCCATGGAAGGCAACCTCTATCTGAAGTTCCTGCTCACTGGGTTTTCCAGTCTGTGCCAGTTCAAGCACTTCTCTCTAGCTTCTCTGTTTCATTTCATTGTAGGCAAATTGATTTGCTCCAAGTAGCTACTGTTCAAGAATACCCCACCTATCCAGGCACTGGTCCACAACCATTAAAAAAAAAAAAAAACAGGTTCACCAGGGGTAAAAAGCCTTTGGCAAGTTCACCCATAAAGCAGTGAAACTTGCGATTTGTCCTTTAAAAAAAAAAAGTAAAATCTCAACACTTCTGCTACTTTCTTCCTCTGGTTGAAGTCACCCTTCCATCCCAAAGTATTGTATTTGTTTTCTTTCTGTTTTTTAACCAGCTAAGAAAGAGGTAAAAAAAAAAAAAAAAGCAAGGGAATCCACCAATTAGGAGCTGTCACAAACACAATCCAAAGAGCACATCATGATGTGGCCAAACTGAAGAAAATCTGGAATGGACTTTTTTAAGCTGAGGTTTTTTTTTCCATATGGCTTATAATAACCCAGGGACCAATCAGCTTAAGGCTGTAATGTGGAAAACCCCTCTGTCATAAAGTTACCAGGTAACTTGTAGCCCAGTCACTAGCTTTCAGCCTAACTGCTTTATATTCCTCAACCCTGTTTTTTACAAGAACATTTAGAGGGCAAAAGTATAAGATAGCTTCAGTTTCTAGACAAACAATGAGTTATGACTACAGCAAACAAATAACTAAATAAACCATTCAACATTTACCTAAATGTATACCAGTAGTTTTCTGTTATTTGAAAATAACATGCATATTTTTCTGAGACTTAAATAAAAAAAACCTGAAAGACTTACAACTCTAAATAACAAAAGGAGAAAAATACTAGAATTCACCATCTTACAACATGAAATGATTACCAATTGAACAGCAAGAATAAAATGTAAGAAGACTGTTTTCATTTCACTGACATTCATATGAGTATTACCTAAGCGGCATTTCTTAAGAACATGCCATTGTCTTTTACAACCATTACAAATAGGAGCAGAAGTCAGTTTTTTCCAGTGTTTAAAATAACAGGGGAACAAAGAAGGGCACATATAATGTTTTCAAGAAGGCCTAGATAGGAATAGACAGAAATCTCTCTACTGGTATCATTCTCCAAATCTGTTTATTTAAAGCTCTGTAGGGAGGAGGTTTTAATGGGATTTATACCACAGCTGAAAGAACCTTTTAGTTGATGAGTAATGCAAGGGAAGCAAGGAAGGGCATCCCCAGCCCAAACCCATTATGCAGAGCTACAAAGACACATTGTTTAAATGGGTAGGGGGGAGTAAAATAGCCTCCAGACAGATGGATGATATGGCCCTAATGACTTCTAAAATGTAGAAACTAGCAGCCAAAGTAGAGGCACTAAGTTAATAAAGAAGCTAAGCAGTAGGCAAAGCACAGTATCCATTAGCCTTGCCAGAATGAAACCCATTGACAAGAAGGACTTCTCCTTAAGTAGTTTGACTGAGGCTAGGTTTAGCAACAGCCTCCAGACCTAACCTTCAGAACAACCATATTAACATTCATTAAAAAGAAAGGTTTGTTTTCTAGTAGCACAGTAACAGCATAATGCTCAATAAAAAGGCAAAGCTAGAGGAAATCACTGGATGGGTTCAACAACACATTAAAGCAAACCAAAACCAAGAAACCACATCATTGCCTACTACTGTATTGAGTTAAACCATTCTGCAACTTTCCTGTTTGTGCAAAGTGATGCCATCCTAAAGTCTGCTCTCCCTCCACCCCCCAACTCTGTTGTATCTGTAATGAATCCCTGCCAAATTCTGTGGTCCTGATTTGCAGGTGCAACAGTTGTTGATTTTTTTTTAACAAAGTGATTGTTTTTTGTTCTTTCAGCTTTGTTCTAGTCATCCTAGTCACCAGACCACAGGTCTTACGTTATATATTTTACAAACCTTGAAGCTATGGTAGGATAGTGTCAGTTTTCAGTGGAAAATCTAATGGATGAAATAATGACTGAAGATAAATACAACACGCCAGAGGGAACACGTTCCTAAAGCATGATTATGTACCATGGTAAACTGGAAATTTGGATCTTAAAGTGATGGAGAAATTTAGCTCACACAACAGTCCTTTACCTAGTATAAACATTGCCAGTGTAACAATGAAGAACAGATTATTATCACCGATACCTGCTTTTGTATATTAATGCTACTTGAGAAGAGGGGCAGCAGGTATAACAAGTTAAACTGGGACATTTTAAGATGAAAATCATCCCTAAAACCCTTATTGAAGATCTTCATGTAAAGGAGAATAAAGAAAATTACAGCACAATACTGCTGGAAAATGTAAGGTGAAATATAAGAAGCAGAGTCAGCTTTACATGGGTAAAAAGAGTGTGTATATCACTTCAGACGGAAAGGTAAAAAGTATTTCTAAATGCAAGGAGGATCATACATAGCATCTGTCTGAATCCGGTTTAGTCCAACACACCTTTTCCTGGAATCAGTTGTGAAAAATAGCCATGAAATCGCAGAAGCAGAGGGAGGTGATATAAGAAATTCAGACAGATGCATGAAACACTTTTCTGCCTTCAAAGGCAAAGAACTCTACACCTCTAGTACAAGATAGTCCTCAATTTACAATCATTCATTTAGTCACTGTTCAAAGTTACAATGGTACTGGGAAAAAAGTGACTTACAACTGGTCCTCACACTTGCAGAATCCCCATGGTCAAGTGATCAAAATGCAAGCATTTGGCAACCAGCATGTATTTGCAAGGGTTACAGCACCTAATCCCCATTTGTGAGCTTCCCAGCCAATGTCTGACTAGCTAAGTCAATGGGGTAAGGCAGATTCACTTAAGGACGGTATGATTTAACAACTACAATGATTTGCTTCACAACCATGGCAAACAAGCTCGTCAAATTGGATATGACTCACTTAACAACTGCCTTGCTTATCAATGGAAATTCTGGTCCCAACTATGGTCGTAAGCTGAGGGCTACCTGTATGTGTACCTGTGTGGTATATTGCTTTTATATAAATTTATGTTTTACAATATTGATTTGGGAATTAGATTCATTTTATTTCCTTTTACACTTCATAGCAACAATTACTATAAATGAAGGAAGTGGGGAAAAAAAAACCCTCTCTTTTTTCTTGAGTTGATAGAATTTATACCAGTCCTGATACTTTGAACAACGTTGCTTCCTAAAGGCAAATCTGTCCTTCAACTCTGTACAGGCTTTTCCAACTCTCTTATCATAACACATGAAGATACATGTAGCCATTTAACTTAGTGTCTGTGATGTAACACGCGTCTGCGCTTGCCAAATTCAATAAGACAATAAATCTTTATAATCAGTTTAATATTTCACATAGAATATTAAAAATATTGACATTCATGTAAATATCGAGAATGTTGATAGGAAAACTGATAGAAAATATATTACATTTGTGCCATTTTAATTTTCTGAGCTAAAAAAAGCCCACTGAAAAATTACTGTTTCATAATTCTGATAAAAAGCTTGTATTTGTTTCTCTAGATAGAATGGTCTCTAGGTTGTTATTATCATTTAGTGTTTAGATGATGCTGTTCAGTGTTTAGATGAAATAAAAGCGCTGCAGTCCCATTGTAAAACTTACTATCTCGGGATGTGTTAAAAGTCATACAAAAGGGCAATATTTACCAAGTCCATTAATTCAATTTCAGAGCTGGCAGATACAATAATCTCAAGATGCTGATGCAAATCAACTGTCAATATATTTTGATAATTAACTGGTATTTGTTTTTAAAAGTCTTGTGAGTTAATGTAGTTAATGGTGTGGGGTTGTTTGTTGTTGTTGTTTGACAATATTGTAGTGTCCATCCGAAGAACTGATGGTGAGTTTATACTGGCACAGTAGCATGGGTGTCTAATATAGCTGTGCTGGCAGTAGATTTCAATGCTAAATATACGTAATACAGGACCATTATATGGAATAGGGGCAGTCACTGTCCTTCATGTTCCTTTATTTTAGTTTTAAAAGTGCAAAGTGTTGAGTAGCCCTAAGTAGCTAATAACAAACAAGTAATAATCAGAGAACCAATTTTTATACTTTCCTAACTTAGTCAATGGAAGCATCAGTTTTACTGTACATGAATCTTAGAATAAAACTCCTGAATTATCATTTAACACATTTACAACTTCAAAAGCTAGATGCAATATAGTCTTTAAACCTTATTAACACGCCTCAGCCATGATTCCTTCTTATACCTGGCTTCTTCCTTGGGCCATTGCCACTAATTTTCATTTTCTTTTTATTGATACAAGGAAACTCACAATTCCAACCGATGAAGACATTTCTCACGAAATATTTAAAATAATATAAACAAGAGGGATAGATCTTTACAATAAACATATTCCAGTTCAATACAGAACCATACTAATAAAAACAAAGAGGGAAAATAGAATCAAGGGCACCAGATAAATGTTCCAGTCCTGTAAACTACAGCATTGGACCCAATTTGAAGGTCTTGCTTTGTATATGCTCACTTCCAATGCTTCAAAGTTTAGGGACACACCAGGAACACAAAGGAAGAATCATATGTTTTCCTTGACCAAACCTGGGTTAAAAATCAAAAGGTACACCTAATAAGCATCCTGTATAACTGAATAAGATTTGTAGATGCTTTCCTAGGGAAATATTAATGCAAAAATGGATACTGCCCACAACAGAAAATGCGGAGGAGTGTGGAAGAAAAAGGAGACAACCAACTACCTGTTCCAGGAAAAGATAAATGCAAATTTCTCTACATTTTTTACCCTAGCTCACAAATGAACAAATGAAGCTCCTAAATGGGGAGGGGGCAAAGGTCATTGATCACTATTGCTTGCCCAACGAAAACGCACAGGGGCTCTCATCTCAAATTAAAAGAAAGAGGAGTGGGGGGAAAGTATCTCCTGATCATGTTTTGGGTGCTAGGAAGAAAAACGGAAGCGGAGAGGAACAGCCCTATGTAAAAAAAAAAAAAAAAAGGTGGGGGAAGCAGCAGGACAGGAGATGGTGCGCTCCAGGCTCGGGGGGTTCAACTGAAGAACTCGGGATGGGGGGTATTCCGAGATCACATTGAAGTTCCGGTTAAGGGTGTCTCCCTCAAGCAATGGGAGAAGGAGGGGACCGACGAGGCAGCAGGTTTCAGGCTCCCTTAGGCTGGGATGTTGTTCTAGGTTCCCCTCTGGATGGGCCGGGGTTCTCTGCCCTCATCCGGGCCAGGCGCAGTGCGCAAGGCGGGAGCGCTCCTCCCACCCTCGCGAGCCCCTTCCTTACCTTTGTGCCCGCCGAAGGCCCCGTACCACGAAAGCGAGAAGAGCGCGCAAAGGCAGCCGAGCAGCAGCGTGAGGAAGGTGCCATTGCGGAGCCTCATGTCCTCCGTCTCCTCGGCGATGGCTGTGGCTGGAGAGGCCGCATGTCCCGGGCTCTTCGCGGCGGCCTCAGTCTCCCGGGGCCCGGTGAGGAGCGGAGGCGGCGGCAGGGGCTGCCAGTGCCCAGGCGGGCGAGCGGGAGGGACTCACCGCCGCCCCCGCCTCCTCCTCCTCCTTCTTCTGCGCCTCCGCCCGCTGCCCTCATGCACTGGCCGCGCCCCACCGGGCCGCCGGCTTTAGCGGGCAGCAAAGGCTCCTCTCTCAGTCCTTTGACTTTGCCTGGGCCTGGAGCAGACAGTGGGCTGCTGTGCCGCCGCCGCCGCCAAGAAAAGGAGGGGAAGGGAAGGGAAGGGGCGGAGGTGGTACCATCCTGTTAAAGGAGCCGTGCGCGCGCTTTTCCTCAGGCAGCCCGAGCGCTGCCCACAGACACGTGCAAGCCGTCGCGGGTGCACCGGCTATTTCGGTTCCGTGAGGTGAGGAAGGACAGCGAGCCCGGTGTGCTGACGACGGACTTGAGGAAGGCGGCTGCGCGCGGACGGAGCAGTGGCTGGACTACAAATCCCATACGCAAGCGAAGAACGGGTCAACTGAGCTCACAGCGCTGGGAGTTGGGGAGGTGGGGTAGGACGGACAGAATGAACTCTCGCCTCGCCAAACGCTGAAGGTGCCGGCGGGGACCGTGAGCACCGTTTGACACGGCGACGCGATCCTGGCTCACACACGTACATATATAAATCACTCGGTTTTCGCAACTGCAGGCGGTGACTTAAAACTGGTGAATGAATCGACGCGGCCACCAAAATGACTTGCCAAACTTTTTGAATGGTGTCAAAAGGCCGCGGTTTTCCGAGGATAAGTTCGCGGTTTCCGATTCCAGATCCTCAGAAATGGAATCAGACTAATGCCTAAGCCGCTTCTCAGCAAGGAGCACAGGCTGGAAGCCTATTCACAGTGCTGAGTTGAAACATTTCAGTTAGCTTTTCTCCTCCACCGTGGTGTCTTCAGCATGCTGCCTAGGGAATTATAAGATCTGAAATCCTAGCGGGAAGCCATCAGGTCAGGAAAGCTAGTTTAGATATTCATATTTCAAGTTTATGAATGGGATCGTTCAGGGAAGAACAGAAGGCTGAATCTTGGAATGGGTGTGTGTGTGTGAGAGAATGATTTTACTGTATTTGGATTCTGGACTGAAGAAAAATAAAACTAAGGAAACTTCAAAAGATCCCACAACAAGAGAAAGAATGGGAGATAAGCTCAAGTTTGGGTAGGAATTCTTGAAAAAGGAAATATTACAATATAATAGCAATGTGAGGGGGGAGTGAAAGACAGCAGAAGTACCCTGTGTGGCCCTGTCACAAAAGAATCAATAAAGATCTAAAAACAAAAAGAACAAGCACATGAGGTTAAAAGGCAAAGAAAAATACACACTAGGACTGCACAATGCTTCAGAGGGTGCTTTGCTTGAACAAAGGTTTGTGTAAAGTATGCTTTTGAAGTTATTTCACAATTTGTGAAGAGGCTGGAAAAGAATATTAGACAAACAACAAAGAGGTGGAGGGGGCATCTATTATAACATGGCTGATCTATAAATGGCAACTAAGTCCAGGTGGCAAGAAATATTTGAGCAGATTTTAAGACAGTGATTATCATGTCAGCTTGAATTTATCAAAAGTGGATCTTGTCAGACTTTTATTTCACTTTTATTGGGTAATTTCCAATATAAAATGTGGGAATATTGTACAGAAAAAAGAAATACCTTGATTTCAACAAAGTATTTGACAAAGTACCTGCTGAATTTTGATTTGCCAGCTCATTAAATATTATCAGGTTGGATGGCATGCCAATGAAATGGATAAAAGGATATAAGGTGACTCAAAAAAAATCACATTCAGTGTTCATCATACTTCCTCTTCATCAGTATGAAAAGAAATGCCACAAAGTGTAGCCTGGGATTCTGAATTGTTACTAATGATTTAAATTAAGAGAAGAGGACCAGCTTATTAAATTTGCAGATGACACAAAACTGGTGAGATAACAAAAAAAGAAAAAAATTTATATGATCTTGATAGATTAGAAAAATTGGATGGAAATAACAGATGAACCAGTGCAGAGACAAATGAAATGTTCTTAATAGAAATCAAAAGCATATGGTAGGTATGGAATGGGGTAGGTCTCAGTTTGCATAGCACTTGTGAAAAAGATCTTGGAATATTATAAACGGAATATGAGTCAGCAGGATAGCTACAAAATAGGACTACAAAAAAGTTTTCAAACCACAGGAAGCAAGTGTTTAAATTTATTTTACATTATTAAACTCCACTCTTGAGAATTGGGTCTAGTTCTAGATACTACATTGTAAGAAAGTTTCAAAGTGGGGTAGGTATGGAAAAGGGCAAGGATGACGAGGGAAGTAGAAACTAAGTCACATGAAAAAAAGGTTTTAAAAACTTAGAATTATTAGCCACGAGAAAGAGAGGCTGAAGGAAGTACTATTCAGATACTTGAATAATATAAAACACCTGAAAAGATGAGACACAGAGGTCAAGATTTCTTCTCTTACCCAAAGGGCTGAACTCAATCTTAAATGACTGGAAGGTAGATTCTTTGGCAGAAAAAGTCTGAACACTATGGACAATTGAACCAATTATCCAGAGAGAAGGTGAAATGCCCCTCATTTAAGCGTTCAAGCAGAGGCTAGGCAGCCCTATCTATGAGGGTACTTTTATTTGGATTCCTGCACAGAGCAGTGGACTAAATATCTTCTTTAACTCTTTAATAGTATGATTCTATGAAAGGTCACTTCTTCCCTGCCATTATTTTTCTGCTAAATAATGGATTAAAAAATGTCCCCCATATCAGTTATTGACTCTGATATAGAGATAAGCAAGAATGCAGGATCTAATCTGGGTTGGTCACCTGGACCAGGGATTTAATCGTCTGAGCTTTCAGACTCATGCTGGAGCTAGTGAAAGTACCAGTATGTCCTCAGCTGAGCAGCTAGGCTATCAATGTAACAATTAATTCACCTGAACCTGTATAAACTGGCTGGTTTCTTAAGATACATGAAATTAAAACTATATTTACAAGTCGTAGCATTTCACTGGAATGGTTTAGTTACCATTTATGGTGTGGTCATAACATTTGACTAAACCTAAATATTTATATTAAATACCATGGAACTTTTAAGAAAGAGCTGGTATATATACATAGTTTTCTTGGTGGAGAAGAAACTGACAGGAAACATACGAATAAATTTCTAAGGACACGTGTACTGTGATAAGCAGATATACTGTAGAAAATTTAAATAAGATATTATTAACAACCTATTCTCCAAAGCAGGTAGGACAAGAAGCAATGGATAGAAACTAATCAAAGCAAGAAGCAATCTAGAACTAAGGAGAAATTTCCTGTCAGTCAGAACAATTAATTAGCCTCCAGAAGTTGTGAATAATCCAAAACTGGAAACTTTTAAGAAGAGATTTGTCTGAAATGGTAAGGTTTCCTGCCTGAGCAGGAGGTTGGATTAGAAGATCTCCAAAGTCCCTTCCAACTCTGTTATGATGTTAAAGAATTCCAGTGATGGCTATGAATCAAATGTGGAGCCTGGGTAGCTCAACAGACAGAGCTCTGTAATTTAACACTAGCTGTCTGCAATTAAAGTAAGATCGAATCTCGCCAGGCTCAAGGTTGACTCAGCCTTCCATCCTTTCTAAGGTAGGTAAATTGAGGACCCAGTTTGTGGGGGCAATAAGCTGACTTTGTATAAATATACAAAAGTATGAAGGCTATTGCTTAACGCATTGTAAGCCGCCCTGAGTCTCCGGAGAAGGGCGGCATATAAATCAAATTTTTTTTAAAAAATGTAAGATTTATTTATCCCAAGATTTCTTCTCCTGAATTCTTCATGGGATTCAGGCCAACTACTATGGTAGTGGTCAGGAAGAAGCAACTGTGCAATCCTCTTTGTCCCTTTCTCCTGCCTGCCCCAAATACGTCTGCTTGGCAAAGAGCACTGCACTTGCATTCTGACATCATAGGTAGGGCTGCTTTGCTTTCCTTCGAGTTCCAGATGCTCTTAATTCAGTTTTTGGCTGTATTTGCACAACGCAGTGGACCATCCACAGTGGACTAGCCAGTTGTGTTTTAACCTAGGTATTTAGTGTGGTTTGAGTACCGATTAGAGTGTGGCACCAGCTTAGTCTCGCTATAAAGATCCATGTTTTGATAACATCTTGTTAAGATTAATGTTACACACAGAGCTATCCTGAAACTGGATTATATGGACATTTCCAATCCCACTTCATAGTGCTGGTTTTACTCTATAAATTTCTTCATGGCTAGGGGCTAGAGTTTTTGAAGGAATATCTTTTCCTGTACATATTCCAATGTATATCTTAAAATCATATTTGGAGGGTTTGTTCTGGGTGGTCACCATGTTGAATGTAGAGAGAAGTAATCTGAGAGCAGGCTTTTGCAGTGGTAACCCCCCAATTTTGGAATGCCCTCCCCAGCAAGGAATGTCTATAGCATGCTTCATATATCAAAAGTATAGATGGAAGAATGAAACTTTTACTCTTGAGTGTAGAAGTGTGTGTTTCAGACATTATGAATAGCTCACATACATACTATATGAGAAAAATAACAAAAGATGAATGAGTTTCACATGTGACAATTTCAAGTGCAATGGTCAGACACAAGGATTCCATCGTTTTTCATAGCATGCTTTTTGATTGGAAAGTATGATGTGTAAGGCTTCACCTTGCTTTGATGCCATTCTTGTACACATTAGTGGTAGACTCTTCATCATTGGAGGCTTTCAAAAGAGACCTAATGATTGCTTGTTGGGAACTGCCTGGTGGATACCTGCATTGAGTTAGGTGACTGAATTAGATGAGCTGTAGGTTCCTTCCAGCTCATATATTTTATGATTCAGATTGAGATATGTACTGGTTCCTAGGGATAGTACAATGACAATATTGGTGGGCCTTCAGTTGGATATAGCGTACTTATGAAATGGTTCACTTCAGTTTTTCTGCAGAAAATTACAATAATAGATTTTGCAAAGTAGCTCGACAATCTCATAGCACAATAAGCATTATATTCCAAACATGGCAGGCAAAGCAAACATGGATTCTGGAATTCTTTCCAAACCACTAAAAATAGCTCCACTCCTGGTCACATGACCAGGAAAAAGGGAGGAAATTTAAAATGTTAGTAGCATGCTGATCTGCTGCCCAGTTGCCTTTCCCAAGAGGATATATTGGGAGATTTTTTTTGTAGAATGTTTTGCTTCACTATCCCAAAGCAAATGTAGCATATTTTCATACTCAATGTTTATTTTGCCAGCTTCTCCCAATTACACACACCAAATTTGGTTCCATTCTGTTCAGTTTTTGGAGTCCTGTGCCCCTTGTCATACTTTCTTTTCTCCAATATTCCATTGGGTTGGAAAGAGTAACAAGTAAAAACTCGCTTAAATTGAACTCAGCACCTGGTGATTTCATGTCCGTGTCTATAGAGGTTTCTTGATAACAAGCTGGAAGTAGTTTGCTACTGTTTTCTTCTGTAGTATTCATAGTTAAGTTAGCCATAGTTCATCAATCCAATTGCTTGAGTATGCATATTTAACCTGGTTAGTGAATTAAACTATTTTCTATCTTCATAGAACACCTTGAACCTTAAATCAACTGAATACTCTGGATTCTCACAATATGCAAAGCCATAAGTAGCATTTACCAAGCTTAATACTGTATATTGTGTGAATATACAGTAATTGTTTGTCTTTCAATGGTCTAATTGTGTGGTATAAAAGCAGCTATGGAACCATATACTATTTGACTGGTTTGGGCAGATCGTTGGTCTAAGATATAGTTAGCAGGTCTGTGATTCAGTATCTGTTTTCAAACACAACCTATGTGTTTTATGCAATGTATGTTCTCACAGTTCTGTATCGTGAAGAGGATTTATTTTTTTGTCCCAACTGAAGAAGAGGGTCAATAGAAGGTCACCATTTCACTTAAAAGAATGGTAAGAAATGTTAATGGCTTGGATGCTAATGTTAGCTTGTTTTTTTTTTTAAGAAATTTTATTGAATTTATAAACATATATAAATTAATATTTCCATTAATATCGGATGTGCAGTGTTTATACATATGTACAAAATATATACCTGGTGTCATTTAGGCTACTTTTTGTTTTTATTTAACACACCTTTTTCTCTTCCTTTCACTTTATCATTCATCCATTCATACCACCTTCCCCACATGGTATAGTATTCTGAATTCTCGTCATCATTTATTTCATGGGTTAGTTTGGTCATCTCTGCGCACTCCAGTATTTTTCTAGTTATAAGTTCTTCTGGTGGCTGGGTTTTCTCTTTCCAATATTGTGCGTAGGCCAATCTAGCAGCTGTAATTATATGTATTGTTAAATGATTCTTTTCCTTTCCATATGGCTTCTTTGCTATTCCCAGGAGAAATATTTCTGGTGTCAATTCAATGTCTTCCCCAATTATTTCTTGTAGCTATCCCCTAATCTTACTCCAATATCCTTTCGCTTCAGGGCATGTCCACCATATGTGAAAGAAGGTGCCTTGACCATAGCCACATTTCCAGCAGTTTGGGTGTATGTTAGGATACATCTTTGCTAGCCTAGCCGGGGCTAAATACCACCTGTGGAACATTTTATAATGGTTTTCCTTATATGTCACGGCTCTGGTCAATTTAAAGTTCTTATTCCATGCCTCTTCCCATTCATTAAAATTTATGTCGTGTCCAATATTTTTCTCCCATGCACTCATTTGGTTCTTTGTTATATCCTCAGCTCTATCTTCATCTAATAAATAATTGTATAATTTAGCCAGAATCTTTTTACCTGTTCCCACAGGACTTTATTCAGCCCATTATGTCCTAGTTCAGCGGTTCTCAACCTGGGGGTCGCGACCCCTTTGGGGGTCGAACAGCCATTTCCCAGGGGTCGCCAAAGCCCTCTCTCGCCCCCCCCCACGCCTTCACTCACCCTCTGCCTCTGTTGGATCGCCCAGTCGCCGTTCGCTTACCCCGCCCACTCCCAATCTATTGCTGTCTCCGGAGTCCCAGCTGGTGGCTAGAGGGAAAAAAAAACTTTAAATTCTTGCCGCGGGGCTTCAAAGAGCTAGCTGCAAAGAGGTAAATTCCTGGAGCAAGGTTTTTCCCCCTACCAATGCTGAAATTGAAACTAAAGAAGGGTCTTTTCTGCAACGTGACAAAATGAGGCAGAGAGATTTCTTTTTCTTTTTCCTCACCAAAAAAGGTAGGTGCAAAACTGCAAACAATGGGAAATTTAGGGCAAGATTTTAGGGCAAGATTTTAAAACACACACACAAAAAAGCTGTTTAGGGAATTGTAATAATTGAGATACTATTAATTGTATATTGTGTTGAAAGCAGAAATGGTTGTGGTTTGGAGGAATATATGGGGGAAATTATTTGGTTTATTAGTATTGGTAAATTAATTGATTTGTAAGAAATTGGATTGCATGGAAATAATTGGAATATTCATGTTCATATTGATTAATATACAAAAAAGATAGTTATATAACTAATTGATTTATATTAAAATGTTGAATTTATATTAAACAACTGTATTACATAATTAACCAATGTGAGAATGGATATAAAAATAGATGACAATGGGAAGGGGTATAATATAGAATAGAAGGGAAAAATTGAATTTGATTAAGATTAGAGATGAGGATGAAGGGTAATATTGGTTTTTTAAAAAAACAGATGAGGAATAAATATGGTAAAAAGGAAATATAGAAATTGTAAATTTAATTGAAATGACTAAATACTGTGTTGGAAGAAATATCCTTCTGGGTTCTGCTCCAAGTAGGGAAAAAGACACTGGAAACATGGAGACTGCTTGGAAAGATGGTTTAATGGTGGACAGGATCACATGGCTTGATGGGGCCCATTGTGTTAGTTTCTGTTGCTATTATGTTGCAAATGTCCTTTGACAAAGGATTGACTTTCTGCCTCTGGCCCATTAACAAAGGGTGGGGGGCAGGAAGGTGGGAGCTGCTTTGTCTGTAAAATATGCTTCTCCATTTCTCATCCAGGGAAATATAATATTCTGCCTTTTTAATATTTCTCAAAATATTTCATTCTTCTAGGAAAGGGGTAGGTGCTAACCTCCTACAACTGTTTAAATTTGTGAACCAGCCAAATACTCTGTTCAAAGAAAATACGTTGTATGTTTGTATGTGTGTTTCTAATTATTGCTATTTATTGCTATTTATTGCTACTTGTTCTCTTTTATTCTTTAAAGTTTAACAATTCATTCTTTATCTTAATATCTTAATATTTGTTTGGGGTTGGCTTTCTTCCCTTTCATCTTTTTTATTGTACAGCAATCTTTCTCCTCAAACCTACCACCTCTGTCTTTTCTTTCTTTCTTACTTTCTCTCCCCCCCTCTTCTTCTTCTCCCTACTTTCTCTTTTTTCTCCTTCTCCTCCTCTCTTCCTCCCTCTCTTACCTTCACTCCTCCTCTAATTTCCCTTCCCTTCCTTCGTCCCTCTCTATTGCTGTATCCTTTTATGCATATGGACTACTCAGAGGGCTGAAAAAGTTATTTTTGACTGGTCCTCGCACTTTTGACCAGTCCTCGAATTTATACCATGTTGAAGAGAAGCAGTTGTGAAATGAGTGACATGGTTGTTAAGAATGCTGCACAGGCATAAATGTGAGGATGGTCATAAGTGTGAGGACCAGTCAAAAGTGTGAGGACCTGTCAGAAATGACTTTTTTCAGCCCTCTGAGTCGTCCCTATACACATAGCCATGGCCATCCGGTCACATGACCAGCTAGCCACGCCTACCCAGTCACATGACCTCCAAGCCACGCCCACAAAATAAGCCACGCCCACAGAACCGGTAGTAAAAAAAAATTAGAACCCACCCTGGTTGGGGGTCACCACCACATGAGGAACTGTATTAAAGGGTTGCGGCATTAGGAAGGTTGAGAACCACTGTCCTAGTTCTAAGCCGCATTGTTCTTTGTCTTTCTGATACCTGGATTTTATTTGTAGAAAGGTCCACCAATCTAAATTTATTCCTTGCTCTCTTAAGGCATCGTTAGATTTAAGATTTCCTCCTTCGTCTAAAATGTCTTTATACCTACACATTTTCTCCATTCCCCATCTATTGGGATAGATCAGGGCCTCCATCGTGGAGAGCCATCTTGGGACTTTTTTATAATAACTCTGCCTAATTCCAGTCCATGTTTGTATCAATGAACCTCTAATTTTATGTCTATGGAAATGTTTTCTTATTCTTCTCTGTGTCCCGTAGATATACGTGCCACCCTCTTTGCAGATTGTGGCCTTCTAGGGTTAAAATCCTCTTATTTTCCAGGGTGGCCCAATCTCTTATCCAAACTAGCTTAGCTGCCCTATAATATGTTTCCCAATCGGGGAGTCCAAATCTTCCTATATCTCTTTTACCCTTTAAAATTTTAAGAGAGAACCTCAGCTTTTTCCCCTCCCATACAAATTCCCTAATAATTTTGTTTAGTTCTGAAAAAAAAATTATCTAAGTTCACTGGTATATTTTGATATAGAAATAGTACTTTGGGGAGGATGTTCATCTTAATCGCGGCTATCTTACCCAAAAGTGACAATTTTATTTTCTTCCATCTATCAACATTAGCTTGTTTTGTTATTTCAGATCTGCTCTGAACATGCAGCTCTCCTTCCCACCCCACGCTTGGTGATAGCACAACTGTCATGTGTCAGAGGCATCTGGAACACACTGATATTGCTAAAAGTTATTTGCATGCACAGTCACACAGCATGTCTAGATACTTTTTTTCAAGTCTGTTTTGCAAAAGAGAAGGCTACTAGAAATAGCCTGCTAACACAAGGGACCTGTTACTATGGTAAATGTGAACCAAGTGAGGCGAGAGAGCACAGAATAAAAACAAGCTTTGGATAATTGCATGCAACATCCCACAGCAGCCCTACAGATATAGATTAGTAAAGTGCAGAAACTGCCTTCAGAGCTAAGGAGGAATTGTGATGATAATATCAACCTTATTTAGTTGCAGGGAGTATGGTGGAGAAGAAAGGAGGAGTGGAAGCCCTTTCCTGTTGGACTAAATTTGCTAGATGTCTGCATGCAATCAAGACTGGAGACCAATTTCTCTCTTTACAGATGAGGTTTTCATACAGGGTGGAAGTATTCTACCTTACAGACTAAACTTTACAAAGCCAATACAGTAGATTAAACAAATATTGTATGCATGAAACATAGCTATGAATGTAGTAGTGCTAACTTTAATTTAACATCCTTTTTGCGAGCTTTAACCAGGATTAATAGCTCCAAATTCAAATAGGCTTCCAAATTAGTTGCATATGCATGGCTGCCTGTCTTTTGAATGTTTATAATTTTTTCCATTGCTGTCAGTCAATCATGGCTATAATCCCTGACTGTATTTCATTGGAAGAGGAAACTGTAAATAACACCTGTCATAGAATCAGGGTGTTACTTCTTTTCTTTTCTTCCAAAATGGTTTAGTTGACAAGGGCACAAATACCCTACAATAATGATCTGAACAGTCCTGATATTTCCTGGTGCCTTTAAGGACACATCTATGCCGTTTTCTTGATCACAATATGGCAGACACTCTTTCTCCCTCCCTCTTTCCAGTCTAACCTACAGTTCTGGTATTTCTCAGGTATTAATCAGGTCTGACCCAGTTTAGTTTTCCAGATCAGTCAAGGTCAGTTAGTCGGTTTCTAACAGAGTGAGCAGGAGATAAACAATGCAACATACAGTATATAAGATGTTTTTCCTAAAATCTGGCCAAGTATACCAAGCTTTATACACATCTAATAAAAGTCATGATGATGTAATGTGCTTTACGATACCATCATGAAAATAATATGAACTGTATAATTTGTGTCAGTCATATAATGATACAAATGATACATAGTACAGGTAATCCTCTTTTTTTTTTAATAAAATTTGTAATTTTATTATAACACATATATGACATTCACATAACATACAACATATAAAATATCTTATCATTTTTAAGCATCGTTATGCAGAAAGAAGACCATGATGAAACGAAACAAAACAAAACGGTAATCTTCTTTTAATATCCACTTGTTCACGACTGTTTAAAGCTATGAGGGTGCTAAACAAATGGTATTTACAACTGGACCTTAGTTTTCCAAACTTTCAGCATCCCTGTGGTCACGTGGTCACAATCTGAGCACTTGGCAATCAGCTCAACTTAACAGTTGCAGCATCTTGTGGTCACGTGATCACCTTTTGCACCAGTAGTGGGTTCCTCCCGATTCGGCCCAGTTCCGCCAAGCCGGTAGCGGTGACGATATGACATCACCGAATTGGTTCTGCCCCCCCCGCTTCCCCATGTTATTCTTACCTTTTATTTGGCCCCACCCCCAATCTATTGCTGCCTCCTGAGTCCCAGCTGATCGGCTAGAAGGAAAAAGCTGTTTAAACTCTTGCCATGGGGCTTCAAAGGGCCGCCCTACAGCTGATCAGTGTTAAAAGGCAGTGTGGTGGTAGACCAATGCCTCCAAAAATAAATGGGTAGACCAGTGCCTCCAAAAACAAATGAGTAGACTTGTACAGCTCTGCAAGCAATTAAAAGCCTGGTAGACCAGTACCTCTGCTAATTCCTAAAGAATTGTCACATGACCATCAAGCCATGCCTACAAAATAAGCCACGCCCACAGAACCAGTAGTAAAAAATTTTAGAACCCACCCGTTTTGCACACTTTCCTGCTGGCTTCCCACAAGTAAAGTTAATGAGGAAGCCAGCAGGAAAGGTCACAAGTCACTCCTATAAGTTACTTGCACTCTTTCCTCCCTGGCAGGAGCCATTCCTGCTCAGCCACACTCATGGTACACTTAACGGGCCACTTGCACACCTTCTCCTACCTGGCAGCAGCCAGACCTGATTACCTGCACACCATCTCCCACCTGGCAACCCAGCCACGCCTAGGCTCACTACACAGTGCCATGCCTCATGCCATGCCTTACCTATCTGCTGGCCTGCATGCAAGCCACATGGGAATCACTTAACAATCCACAAAACTTGCTTAAAGAAAGCAGTAGATTGCCAGGATTGCTGTCATTAAGTGATGCAGTCACATGACATTGCACTTTATGACTGCATTGTTTAGTGATAAAAATTCCAGTCCTAATTACCATTGTTAACTAAGGACTACCTGTATGGCATTTTCATCATGACGTAATGAAACATATAAGACCACTTGTCTCCTTAGAGCTTGAAAATCAATCAATTAATGGTAATGTTACAGCAGTAGACAGCACTGTATCACTTTACCTCTGGCATCAGGTTGCTACATAGCTAAAAAAAAATGGGGGGGGGAATTCAGGTTACATGGTTGTACTAAAGTAAAGAAAGCAGAAAAACTGTTCTCTGTATTTTCTTGTTTGCACTCTGATGAAAGTAGCAGAGAACAGAAGAGAGAATAGTCTTCTATCTAGAGATCCTCTGCAAGCCTCAGTTAAATCAGTAGCACCATCTACTGTTCTTATTATAGATTTTGCAATACGGAAAATGCTATGCTTCATATTGTCCTATAGACATTTAATTATTAGCACCAAGCAATGAAGCAGTAATATCTATAACTCCACAATGTGAACAGAGAGACAAAATTAAAATCTTGATTTTGTAGCAGGAGTCAAAGACAGGACAAAATAATCAGATCAAGAAAAAGGAGAAATAGCACAATCGTGCACTATTACTTCTCTGGGGGCTGCAACCAGAGAGGGAGGAAGGATTATTAATTGATATGAATCTCTCTTGATAATGCACTACATTACTATTTTAGGGTGGGTTACTGTTTTAGCACAATTCTACAAAGTACTATAACAATTGGCCATAGGGATTCATGTATTGATATCTTCAAGACTGGATTTCTGTAATGCCTTTAATGTGGGTCTGATCTTGGGGTTTGTCCTGTAGAATGCAGTGACTGGAATGCACATACAGTATAAAGGTGCACATATTAAATCAGGACTAAATCAGGACTACTGAATAAGACTGAAGAAGTTACTATCACATAAATCCTTTCTAGGATTGTTATACCAGCAGCCTTTGTGGAAAGCTATTCGATACTTTCATAGAATAATTTGAAAAATCTATTTAACTGCAAAGTGAGAGGAAAAAGAAAGCCACAATTGTCTAACACATTCATAAATAAACCATGTCCTTGCAACTTGATAAATAGATGTTGAAATAATTCATACATTTTCTGTATGAGTCATTCATAGACTGTTGTTGGTTGTAGGATCCTGTCTATGCATAGGATTAAATGAGTGATCTGAAGCCATATGGAAAAATACTATCAGAAATAGAATGCTGTCAACATCATCTCTATATGCAGCCAAAATATTGCAATGGAGTTTGAACTAGATAAATGTGCCATACTTACCATCAACAAGGGAAAAATAGTGAAAAATAAAGAAATGAAGATGCTTTATGGAAGTAAGATCAAAAACTCAGTGAAATTCACTACAAATACTTCTGCATCCTTCAGGTAGACAACATCAAGCATATCTAAGTCAAGAAGAAGGTTAAAAGTAAACAGATCATGAGAATGAAGAAGATCTTAAAATCCAAACTCGATGGAGGAAATACCATCAAGGCAATTAATACCTGAGCAATTCCAATCATTTGATGTACAACTGAAACAGTGGATTGGAATAAAGCAGAACTAAAACCCCTGGACAGGAAGACCAGAAAAATAATGACAATGAATTATGCACTTCATCCACATAGTAATGTTGATACTCTATTTATCAGAGAAAACGGGTTGGCATGAAATGTTGCAAGTACCACAGAGAGTTGAAGAAGAAAAAGAGGATTGAAAGAATATCTGAAGGATAGTGAAGAAAATGCACTGAAGCTAGTACATCATGAAGGCTTAATGAATACTGGAGAGACCAAACTGGCCTACAAGAAAGACTAAACGAAACATGGCAAAGCAAAGTATTACATGGCCAGTATACAGAAAACTAGCCAATCAATAAGAACAAGAACTGGCAATAGCTAAGAGCAGGAAAGTTGAAGAATGAGATAGAGGGATTAATTCTGGCTGCACAAGACCAAGCCTTAAGAACAAATGTATACAAAGCCAGAACTGAGAAGACAGCAACAGACAGCAAATACTGCCTTGGCAAAGAAGCTGAAGAAACAGTGGACCACTAGTTAGCTGCTGCAAGAAAGTCACATAGACTGACTACAAACAAGGGCATGATAAAGTAGCAGCAATGGTCCATTGTAATATCTGCAAGAATGGGTTTTGCCTTACTTGAAAGCCCTTTCTGATTGCGGTGGGTCCGGCGGTCAGGTATGGGTTAATGCTCTCCGATGTTGCTGGATCGGGTCTGCTAGTTAGAAGCTCCTCCTCCTCCTCTTGCTTCCCAGATTTCTGAAGAGAGACGATTTGTAGCAGACCGACATGGTGAGCTGAAAGAGAAGAAAGAAAGAACCCCAGGACCACGCCGAATCGGCCCGGGGTATCAACAGGGTGGGGCTGACCACCGGACCCACCGCAATCAGAAAGGGCTTTCAGGTAAGGCAAAGCCCATTCTCATTGATTGTGGGTCCGGCGGTCAGCTATGGGACATACTAAAGCCATTACCTATAGGGCGGGAACTGCCCGGGCCGATGGACAGGACCTGAGGTGAACCTGCTGTAACACCCGACGGCCAAAAGCTGCATCCGCCGATGCGAATTGATCTAAGCGGTAATGGCGGATGAAAGGAGTAGGGGATGCCCAGGCCGCCACCCGACAAATCTCCTCCAAGGAAGCCTGGGTAGCCCAGGCTACCAAAGTGGCCGCACTGCGGGTGGAGTGAGCCATTATTTGAGGAGGAACAGGTAGGGCCTGGGACTCATATGCCATGGCTATAGTGGCCCTAATCCAGCGCCCCACCATGATTGAAGACACCTTCTGGCCCATCGTGGACAGCTGGAAGGATACAAGGAGGGACTCTGTCTGTCTAAAGTCAGAGGTCTGATGGAGGTAGATCCTAAGGGATCTCCTCACGTCCAGGGTGTGCCAAGCCTGCTCTAAGGGATGGGTAGGATTCGGGCACAAATTGGGAAGGACCAGTTCCTGAGCCCTGTGGTATGGTGAATTAAGCTTAGGGAGGAACGTAGGGTCCAGCTCGATGGCCTGAATTTTGAGGAGATGTTGAATTGCCGATACCATCAGGAGCCGATGCACCCGATCCCTAGAGATGGGGCATCAAAGAAAATGACCCGGGGGTGTGTGTGGAGAGAAATTTGAGGGAGAGACCCATCCTGACTGTCTCCCTGACCCAAACGTCCGAAGACGTGGTCTTCCATTGGCTGGCGAAAGAGGCCAGGCGGCCCCCAATGGGAGGACCGGGCAAACCATCAGCGGGACCTGAGGAAGGGACACCCCCGTCCCCCCATGAAAGGGCCGTTTGAACTGATCCCTCTGGAATTGGAATCCCTGTCGGTCTGAGGGACGCGACTGCCTGGATGGGAAAGGCCTTTGGCTTCTAGGTCCTGGATAATTACCCTCTGATCCCCTAAAGGGATGAAAGGAAGAGGGTGATCGTTGATCTGATCTGCTGAACATGGCTGGGAGGAATTTACGTTTATCCTTGGACTCTACTAGGAGGGGCTCCAGGGGAGCCCCAAATAAACAAGGACCCTCGAAAGGTGATGTAGCCAAACGCCATTTGGACTTAGCGTCGGCTTGCCACTGTCTGAGCCAGAGCAGTCTATGGGCCGTAACTGAGGCTCCCAAGGCCTTTGCCGTGAATCGGGAGGAGTTCAAGGTAGCATCAGCTGAGAATTCTAATGCTGTCAGTACCTTGTTAATGTCCTGGTGGGAGCAAGTGTTGGCCACCGGAAGACAGTCTTGAAGCTGTCGCAGCCACAGGATGGAGGCTCGGTTAAAGAAGGAAGCCGCCAAGGTTGACTTCATTGACCAGGCCGTAGCCTGGTGAGACTTGACAAGTGCATGCTCGAGGCACCATTCCTCAGGATGAAGACCCTCCTCCGAAGGACCGGTGGGATTTGGTGATGCCGAAAGAATGGCCACTGGAGCAGCAATCGTAGGCACCTGTAGGAGGGAAGAAAGCTCCGGGGCCATATTATAAATGTGTCTGTCAAGGGAATTGGGGATAGGACCAGAGGCTGGAGCTGACCATTGTTTTATGAGGACGTCCCTGAATAACTTGGGCCCAGGGATCTCTTCCATCTCAACAGTGGGTACCTCAAATAGTGGTATGATTGGAGGAGCCCCTTCTCCAGAAGGAGGAATCGGTTGGGAAGCACAGAGGCCTATGGTAATCGTTGCTTTATGCAAAAGGGACCTAAACATCTGGGGCTTGAAGAGATCCACAAAAGATGGTTGATCAGGGGACAAATCTTCATCATCTGAGAGTTCAAGATCCCTCAACTCCTCCCCAGTCATGGAACCTTAGCTCGAAGCGCCAGTCGATTGGGCTCTCGCAGGGGTCTGAACCCTATCGGTGGTGAAACAAGAACTCTCTACATCTATCTGTGAAGGGGACTCAGAAACCCAAGAGGCCGTCCTGCGCTGTCGGTCAGCTGCTATGTCCTGCAGGATGGCTTGGTGAATATAAGCAGCCAGATCTGGAGAAATTAGGGACCTCTGTGCATCCTCCCCACTGCTCTGAGGAGCCATATCGGGGGGAGCAGTTGGATTAATAGGGGGCTGCACCGTAGGAGAAATATCCCCTTGGGCCCCAAAAAGAGTCTCATTGACATGTTTCTGTTCATACAAGGTGGCAGTATCCCCATCCAGGGATAAAGCAGGAGTCTGGACAGGAGGGTCCGGATCAGGGCCAGCAGGAGTGGAAGCCAGAACTGGAGTAGGGGCTGGAGGGCCTGCTTCCTAAATGGAGGCTTCTTTGGTAGCCTTTTGTATTGATCGTTCTATAGCTTGATGAAGCTTCATCTCCTCCTTAGATCTAGAATCAGGGGACTTAGCAGAGGATTTCTTAGACTTCTTAGCAAGAAGGGATGAAGAAGTCCCTGGTTGGTCACTGTCTGAGATGCCATGTCTTTTAGATATGGCCTGCTTAGCAGAAGCCATCTTGGATGTAGGCCTCAAATCCACACAAGGTTGTGATCAAAATGGCGGACGGAGGAAATAATGGTGAGCGGAGGAGACAGTAAGACAAAATGGCAGCCGGCCACAAGGAGGGAGAAAGTCTAGAATGGCCCTGTACTAAGGGCTCAAAACCCAGATCCGGGAGGACTTACAATCAGAAGTCCAGCAAACGACCTCCGCAGTTGTTCCTCCGCAGTCCCTCCGACCTGTTTGCGGCATTTGGAAAAAGCCCAGGAGATGCCGATCGCCGTTGCCGCCGTCCAACAGAAAGCCGCCCTGCCACGCGGCTTCTGAAAGGAGCAGGAAAGCGAGCCGCTCGTCGGCTACCGCCCGCGATTCTGTCGGCGGTTAACAATGCTCCGGCGCTTTCAGGGCGCGATGCAGCCAAATGGAGCAATTAAGGCTCCAAAGTTCCCCTGGCGCTCTGCAAAGCGCGGAACCGCTGAATGGAAATTTTCAAGGGGAATCCTGCAAACAGCCAGGCTGGGAGGCACTGGGTAAAATTCGGCTGCTTTGCTGCAGAGTCGGGCGTGAGCCCTTCTCAATGTCAGGGGAGGCTCGACCCCAAGGGGAGCCTACAACCCCACCGCCAGGCGGTCCTCAGCAAGCTCGGGCCGAAGTCCTTCTCACTGGTAAGCTCAACCCAGAGGGGAGCTGTCAGGCAGGAATAATTGCAGACCAAAACTAGCCAAATTAGAAAGGAATTAGGGAAAATTTGAGAAAGAAATGATCATCAGAATAGCGATCAAAGGGCAGCTCAAATTCCGTGTCTTGATCCAAATCGGATCGAGTCTGAAAGCTGGGAAGCAGGAGGAGGAGGAGGAGCTTCTCAACTAGCAGACCTGATCCAGCAAGTATTAACCCATACCTGACCGCCGGACCCACGATCAATGAGAAATTACATTTTGCCTGCAAGCAAGAACTGGTGGGACTACCAAAACAGACAAAGAACAGGCTAGAAAATGAAGAAGCTAAAGTACTCTGGGACTTTACAATTCAACCAGAAAAGCTCCTGCCACGTAATATACCAAATTTAAGGACTGTTGATCAGAAAGACAAAAAAATATGGATAATGGACATTGCAGTACTTGGAGACAACAGAATGGAAGAGAAAGAACTGGAGAAAAATCACAAAATGTAAAGACCTACAAATAAAAGTAAAACAATTGTGGCAAACCTTGTAGTTATAGGTGCCTTTGGTGCAATCCCAAAACACCTAGCGCACCACTTGAATACCATCAGCATTTACCAAATCACCCTCAGTCAATTATGAAAGACAGCTTTTCTTGAAACAGCTTACATCCTGTGATGATACCTTTAACACCATCAAACAAAATATTTGCCTATCCCAGATCCTTGGAAAATACTTGAGGTGGATAAAAATGTATAAACATGTGGCTGATTGTGCAACCAACCTTAATATGCATTGACCAAATTTCCATCTATCAGTTACAAAAGAACATAATGCTTGGATCCACACCTATACTATGCTGATATCTTACACCATCCTAGGTTCCTGGGAATAACTTGATGTATACGAAAGCCAAACTCAGCTAAAGTTTACTAAAGCTAAAGAACTGGATGCTTTGATTTTACATTGCTGGTTATAAAATGGATGGAAAGATAGACAGACAGACAGACAGACAGATAGATATCACCTGCCCAGTCTAATAGAGTCTGGGTAGATTACAAAATCCAGGTACTGGATGATAGAAATGCACCAAAGATTTTCTCTAGCTAGCTTGAAAAGGGTAAAACTTCAACAACAAGACTCGGAGTCAACAGTCTGAGGCAAAATTTATTTTTCCAATAAATACTCTTGTCCTATTCCAACCTTTGGCAAAACGGTTCTTTTTAAAGAACCGTGATTTCATGGACTTCTAGAATCTTTCTAGGAAAGCCTGAAAACCATGAGAAGGGGTAATAGATACCAGAACAGAAATAAAAACTAAAAAGAATTTGGGCTATTTATTTTTACTCCTGGTCTGCAAAATTAATCTTGGGTTTCTCTTATTTACTGTGAAAGATAGGCAAGAAATATGTTATTGTATTGGGAAGTGTGGTGTCAATTTGGAGAAGAAAGCCTCTGGGTTAGAGAAAGACGATTCCAGAATTCTTGTCTCTTTTGACTCCAGATGGTTATCTAGAGAGCAGTTTATATGCAATTCAAATCAAGACAAGAGGAAAGAGGATAATTATTGTTAGTTACATGAAACAATCATAACACAGTTTAATCAAATAATGTACAATGCTCTACAAATATTATATTTTCCTGTCTTCATGTTACAGATCACTGAAACCTTAATGTATTTAGAATATTGGAATATCTATTCCACACTAGGTTCTTCCCACTATTTCTTTAGAGGAAAAAATCCAACTGTAGATTCCAACACAATGACTTAAAAATTGGATTTAATATCAGAAAACAAAGAGCATCCTGATGATAAATGTGAGATTTGTGGTAGGTGTGGGGTGTGGGGGGGAAGAGAATCTTTTGCACGTATGCTATTTTTCTAATTCTGTGACCCACACTATTATGCTTTAGGGGCATTGCTTTGTAATCATTCCATTCCTTCCTGAGAGTATAATTCCAGTTGGTGGCAATGAGCAGAGGTCAGCTGGGGGTTTCCCTCTTTTGGGATTCCACAGAGTTTGGCTCTTTTACAACTGTTATTTGATGTCTCCATGGAGTCGTGGAAGAGGTAATCCACTGATTTGGGATAAGGTGTTATCAGTATACTGATTATACACAGCTATAGATTTCCACCTCAGACTAGGCTGGAAATACAGTAAATGTCAACCTTGTGACTGGAACTAGATGTATAGTAATAAGATGAAGTTGAATATCAAGTCAATGTCACTTTTATTCAAAAACCATCGGGCTTTTGAAATGCTCTTGTTCTAGCAAGAACACTTCCTCTGAAGGAGCAAGTCCATCACTTGGAGACCCTCCAAGACCCTTGGCTTTGCTTTGATTTAGCTGGTGTGCCAGTTGCAGTCTTTCCTGTAGCAATAGGCCCTGGTGACTGTAATTCACACCCTGACTGACCACAGCAATGTTTTGTTCTTGGGAGTGTTTTAGAAGCCATGACAGTAGCAATGTTATTGTTAACAGGTGAGAAGTGACATTGTTTTAGCGGTCACTGCATTGCTCTCTATTAGGTTTCGATTTCTAAGTACAAGTCAAAATAACACTTAGCAATACCAATAGCACTTAAGACTTATATACTGCTTTATAGTGCTTTTTACAGCACTTTCTAAGCAGTTTACAGAGTCAGTATATTGCCCCCAACAATCTGGCTCCTCATTTTACCAACCTCAGAAGGATGGAAGGCTGAGTCAACCTTGAGCTGGTTAGGATCGAACTGCTGGCGGTGGGCAGTCAGCCTGCAATATTGTATTCTAACCACTGCACCACCACAGCTCATAGCGACTTAATCTTCTATAAAGTCATATATGGCTTGGCACTGGTATTTTGATACCGTGTTTCCCCAAAAATAAGACCCTGTCTTATATCTTTTGAATCCTGAAATAAGCACTTGGCCTTATTGCCATGCACTCAAAAGCCCAATTGGGCTTATTATCAGGGATGCCTTATTTTGGGGGAAACAGGGTAGCTATCTCTTTCAGATAGAACTAATCTGCATGGTTCACTGTTCCTGATTTGGGATGTAGAGGATTGCCCTGAACTTCAGGATTTTGGTGAGAGAGGGGAAGAGAACAGATCTTTTAATTTCTGCTTCTATGGAAAAGTCTATGCTAGAAATCTGAATAGTGCCCATCTGGATGCCTTTAAAGAGGATGGATGGAGTTGTTTTGCAATGAATTACTTGTGTAGGATGCAATTAAGGTCAGGGTATTGAAATGGATTGATTCTGTAATGTTATGGCCTTTTAAAAATGCAATTTGTATATCTTTTGTTATAGGTTAATACATTTGCTAAGTGCCAGGAGTCCTCAAAGAGTAAGCAATATATACTATATGTATAACTGCTTCTTCACATGTGCTCTATAAAATGGGCATCTATTCTAAACTGTTGCCACATGCATGGCATCACTGAGGCCGGGCTTATTGGTGCTATTCACAACTGAAGATCATTTATGTAAGAGGCAATATTGGGACTAGCTAGGAAATTCTAATCATATTAAAGGTCAAACTTTCTATCTTATGGCTATATACCGAGAAGAAATACAACTGAAATCAGAAGAACCTATATTGGGCCTTAGTAAAGATAACAGAATAACAGGGAAGGGACGTTGGCGGTCTAGTCCAACCCCCTGCTCAGGCAGGAAACGCAATACCATTTCAGACAAAGATGTATAAGAGTATACTTCTGGGCTGTACTTGTGTGGGTTTAAGCCTCAATTACTCCTAGAGTAGTGCTGCCAATTATGAATTAAGATGATTCACATTTAAGAAAAACTGTTTTTCTCCACATTCAGTTAGCACACTAGCTTTCTTTTTCATGAAATGAACATGGAACATGAAAAACCACTTTATGCACTATGCAAAAGGTTCATTTCCAAATGCTTTGAATAAATACATTATTTAATTTTCTGGTGATTTTGTACACCATGCAGAGAGGGTGAATAACCTGCCCCTATTTTTAAAGCAAGTAAATAAAAATGAGTTTAAAAAGCTAGGAAAAATAGAATAAGATATTTTAAAGCACAAAACCTGTCCTATGATTTTTGCCATTTTTAAACAAATTTCTGCAATTATTTCAAAATACATATAAAGCAATGAACAAAAAGAAATAAAGCAATGCACCTACCAACAGTCTAATTTTTTGTTACCACAGCAAACAAAGAAAAATAAAATGACAAAAGAATGAGCATTTTAAATTCATGTAATTTAATATCACATTTCTTTAATAAGAATATATCAAATTACAGAAAGATTTGTTTGTTCTTGTAAAACATTAAAGGAAAACAGATTGTATCACTTATTAGTAGAAAAAAATGGCCTTTTCAATTAGTTTGATAGTACACATTTCCTGAGTTCATGATGTCCATAGTAGCAATATTTTTTTCAGTCACTCAGAATTATCTTGACATACCAGATATAACCAAAGTTCCTCAAAACAGTCAAATTCCATGATTTTGAAATACTATTCAAAATAGCCCTCACATCTTTTAACATAAAAACATCCATCTGTTAATTTACTTATATATGTAACAATATATTTTGGTTGGTTGCACAGCAACCTAGATGTTTAAACTGGATTTAACATTTTTATTCACTTATTGAGTCATTATTATTGGTATTATTATTTTCCAAAAGTAAACCAATAATGGACAAGTCCAAATCTGATAGATTAACATACAGTGGTACCTCGATACTTGACTGCTTTGAAACTTGTCGAATTTGGTACTTGACACATTTTGATGCAAAAATTGTGTCTGGGTACTTGTTATTTGTTTAGTACTCAATGCATAAGCTAGAACTTGCTGGTGTCAGTTGCCTCATTACTAATACATTATTCCTTATGGAAAAAATGTGTGTGTACTCACTGCACCTCCTGAAACCAATTAATGATGAGTATTGAGGTATCTCTATATTTTAAATTATTTACAGGGCTAATAAAGAAAATCTCAAGTCTATCATTTTTGATGTGTTCTTTGCAGTATTCATATCCTCGGAATATAATTTATTGATGAATTAATTGTAATTTCAAATTTAAAGAAGCAACTTAATAGGTATTTTAAAATAGAAATAGTCCATAATGTATTCACAAGTACTAGCATCAAAATCCAATACTTTTGCAAACATAACACAGAAAGCTTAGAAAGGTTCTGGTATCAGAACAGAATTTCTTGCATTCACTTTATTTATTTATTTTTTTATTGAAAAAGTTTTTGAATACAAATCCCCCCCCCATTTTTCTCCCCCCCTCCACCCTAACCACCCATCCTCCCTGTGACTTCTTCACAACAAAGACCTAATTCATAACAGATTATATAATATTTTACCATCCCTTACTCCCTCCTCTAAGTACTGACCCTTACTTGCTAATAGTATTATTAATATTGTTACTTCCCCCTTTTACCATACATTTCAAAATAACATTCTACTGTAACATTGTATAACTTCTAATTTATAACTTGTAATATTATTGTAACTCCCAATTTAACAATATTCTGCCCTTTTTCTCCTCCTCCATACTTATATCTGTATATTAATACAACATTTCAAAACAACCTTCCATTTTAAAACTATATAATAAATCCTACTTTAACATTTAATCTTTTGTGTATATTAATATAACATTTCAAAGCAGCCTACCCCATAAATCCTAATTTAACATTTATTCAACTCTATCCATTTGCTCCACTCCCCTAAATATATCACTTAAACATCCCTTTTCTTAAACTAAACAATCAGTAAACTAACCTATTTCCACCCACTTTCCTGCAAAATTGCCATGCACAACAATTCTTAATATCTTTAATCCACTGCCCACTCTGCTAATATATATATATATATATATATATATATATATATATATATATATATTCCATTATATAAAAGAAAGTCAATGACTTTAAATTTATAATCCATATATCTTCTTTGATGTCTTTCCACTGGATTGTTGAGTCCATCATCCATAATAGGGTAACCTAGTATCCTGGTGCAACAGTTTGTTCAAAATCCTCAGTCATCATCTGCCCCCATCAGTAATGAATATCCTCATATATATATAAACAACCACCCGAGTGATATTATGATTATAATCCATATAATTGTAATTGTGGCTTTCATCAGGATTATTAATTCCCATCATCCTAATGGGTAACAACCAGATCTTCTGCGTGCCCCAGTGTAGCTCTCTTGCCTTATAGCTCAAGATGAATATAATATATTTATCAATAAAAGAAAGAAGTCTAAAATAGATAATTCAAATCCAACAAATTAAGGCTCTTTTCACATCCCAAAATTACGGCATTGCAGAGGTCTGTCACTCTCCTCAGGATAATATTAACCAATACTTCGCCTCCACTATCTTTTCATATATTCATTCATTTTTTTAAAATAACTGGCTTCACTGTTGCTTAATTTAGAAATTTCTATTTTTGTGAGACCTATTTCTTTTTTTCTTTTCTTTTTGTGGATTTGATCTCCATCCTGGTTTCCTTTCTATAAGTTGTATATCAACTGATCGATTTTCATTCTGCTTTATAACTTGATCTTGTTGGTTTTGCTTTCGTGTCTCATATTTCTTTTTTATTAATTGTGTATCAGCTAATTGGTTTCCATACTTGTCTGTGACTTGATGAATCATCACGTTAGAGTCCGATGCCACTTCTCGTATTTATAGATAATCCAGCTGAGGTGTCTAAAGAATCCAAAGGCAATTTGTCCACAGCAGCCTCTATAATTCGATGTTTTCCCTTTATTTCCAATTCCTTCTGCTTATCCTGTATTGTGCCTAGAGATGTTAAGTTCATTTTCAAAATTTTTTGATAAAATTCTTCCGCTTTTTCAACAGTATTTAGTTGGTATCTTTCTCCTTGATATCTCAATATTATACCAGCTGGAGCGTCCCACCTGAATAAAATATTTCTTTTTTTTAACTCAGTCATCAGAAAACCAAATTTCTTCCTTTCCAATAACATCTTAGGCGGGAGCTCTTTGTAAATCCAAATCTTTCTTCCAAACAATTGCAAAGTAGAATTAAAAGAATTTTGCACAATATTATTTCTTATATCTTTATCTGTAAAATAAATCACCACATCTCTAGGCAATTGCCTTTGCTTTGCAATCCAGGAATTTATTCTATAAACTCTGTCAATCCTACAAAATACTTCCTCAGGTTGAACCTTTAAGACCCCAGCCAGAATTTCAGAAGATATTTTCCTTAAATCATCTCTGTCATTTTCCTGCAGTCCTCTGAGTCTAATCGCATATTCAGTAAAATTATGTTGCATCATTAAAACTTCTCTTTCAATCCGTTGTTGTATGTTTTCTGCATTACAAGTCTTTTGATCAGCCTCCATTTTAGGTTTTTCTTTTGAGCTATTGTCTTGAGTGTTTGTCAAATCATTTTCAATTTTTTGTATTCTATTATCCAAATTGTCCTCAATTTCTTCCACTTTAGACTCTAATAAGTTAGTATTTGCATCCAACTTAATCATAAATTCTGCAAAACCATTAGCCATTTTTATAATCTTTCGGTCCAAAAAATCAAACTTTGATTGCACTAATTCTTTAATTTCCTGCTTAAATTTTTCAAGGTTCTGATTCACAATCTCATCCCTTCTTACAATCTCCTCCAAAAGAAATTCAATTATATTAAAATCAGTTTTCTGAGACTGGAGATTTAGAACTTGTTCACGTAATTTATTAATGGGGGAATACCCCCCCCACTGCTTGTTTGTCCGGCTTTGCAAGCTTTAATGCCATATTTCCACACAGACAAACTATTTTAAAAAAAAGAAAAGAGAGGCAAAAAAGAAAAAAAAAAGCTTCTTTCCAACCAAGATCAATATCAGATCTCCAGGAAGAACAAAACACAAAAGTAGAACTTTATCTTCAATTGTAGCCAGAAGTATTTATTCCGCTACTTTGTATCTTAATAGAAAACGGAAGGACTCTCCCTTTCAGCCCCTTCTCAAGCCTCGGCAGTCGCCATTTTTAAAAATTCTTTTTCTCCTTTTCCTTTTCCTTCTTCAATAATTGTTATAAAATAAATGAAATACTTGCGATTCAGGGTCACAAGTCCAGCTCATATCCTTTTTAATTGTTCTGTTAATTTTTGTAGGCTTGATCTTGTCGCCTAGCTCTGCATTCACTTTATTTTTAAAGACTTTCACGCTCCTATTTTTGGAATTACAATAGATGCTTTTAAGAAGTAGATCTATTGTTCACATGCTAATCTTAAAATATGAACTGTGGCATTCAGGATGTCCTAGAATCGTTTATTTTCCTCAGGATGGTTTTCTTTAATACACATATAGTTGATTATAGTTCCTTATAATTCAAGACAGACTGATTTCCTATATTGTAAATACAACATTGTTACACAAATGAGTATTTCTTTTATGTTTCGTGATATTATATCTAATAGCACATATAAAACTAATGAATAATTGTTGAAGTTTCTATAGATTTGTTCTTCCCCTCCAGGAAATGTGAATTACTGAGATGGACTCAGTAATGCCCACACGGCTATTAAACCAGATTCCTGGTACAAAGAATTCCTCTTTGATCCTGCAGTAAAGAGGGAACTGCCATCAGTGAACCAGAAATGGACATTTGAAGCAAAATAGATTTTCATTACCATTCCTAATCATATGATTTTCATCAGCTTTCAATGACTAATCTTTATATACTCTTTAAAAATCTATAAACCCTATATGCTGTTCTGTATTATATGACTTTGTTTAAAAAGTTAGTTTGCTACTCTGGGAGAAAAAAATGTCACTATGATTCTATTATAACTAATTAAGTTTTTGAAAAAAAGTATCATTTTCAATTCCTTTTATGTATTGTTTTATATGAAAATTATGGTAATATTTGTATCTCTTTTTTAAACAGTTTGACCTCTGCTTTAACAGAAACACTAACAGTGGAAAAGTAACATCGAAATTACTAAATTAAGCAAAGATCAAATCAGGCTAGTCTTATGCCTGTAACACTGCTTGTCTGTCAAACTCTATTCCATATGTAGGATCCTTAGAATTGTTTCAAAAAACAATTTAAGTCTCTTAAATGTTAGTAACTTGGCATAAAGTGAGAACATTCCAGTAAATTCTGGAATATTGTCGGTGACTGTCATACACTGCTTGAATCAAAGGTGGCAATTGCCAGGATGTAGGCGTTATCTAATCCCAGCCTAGAGCTCCCTCTATAGGATTTGTGGAAAATAGAAATTGATCATGGGACTCAGTTGAGTCATTCTTGCAATATTTACATTCCTCCAGGCGGTGCAGAAGGGACTAGAAGATTCAGGTGGTGTCAAGCCCCAAAACAAAAATGACTCATGGAGATTTACCAAGCTGAGTTCTTTTATTGTTTTGTACGTATAGCCAAAATCTTGCCAAACTAAGCACTCTACTAACTGCATCTACTACATAGACTGAGTTGCCTGTTACTCCCCTGGAAGGTACCCCTCCCTCCTGGAAATCCACCTCCTCACTACATTCCATCACAGGTGGACTCCTTCTAGCTAAACATTTCCATCACATAGATGGAAATCCAAATGTGTAAACATGAAGCACTTTAGAAGTTGGGGGTAGGAGGAAAAGTTTCCAAAACAAACATGTCGCTACTGAGAAATGAAAAAAAGGTCTTTCAGTCATTAATTACCAATCTTCAGCAGATTTAAGTATCTAATAATTAACAGTTTCTCAATTGGTTCTTCATCTATAGGAGCAATGTGACATACAAAGTGAGTTTCATTTGGTTTTTGTTTAGCATTTTATGGCCTCTTTAATTAACAGTGGTTAAAAAGACAATTTAATGAGAGGTGCAATTTATTTCCAAGCCAGAGAAAGCTCTATTTTTATGGGAATCAAACTAGATTAAGGAATGGAGGTCATATTTTTAAATCCATGCATTGATTTTTACTTTAAAAAAAACATGAACAGGGTCAGATTTTTATAACAAAAAAGATGGCTAGGCAAGAAAAATATCAGCCCCAAAGGTATGGAATATTCCATTCTCTCAGTAATAGCGGAGACAACTTGTGGCTTTTTATTTTTCCCCTTTATTTCCCTGCATAAAATAAATCTGATCTAGTCATTCTAGTTAAGAACACAAATATTGTGGGCAAAGTACACACAATATTTCTGGAATAGTCCTGGAATACGACTGATCCCGGACCTCCGGACCTTCCGTAAAGCCCTGAAGAGGTTTTTATTTCATCAAGCCAGCCTAGCCTAAATGGTTTTTAATTGGGATTTAAAATTTTATGGATTTGGGGTTTTAAATTGGGTAGCCAGTGATTTAATTCTTTTAATTATCTTAACTTTTGCATTTGTATGTTTTTTAATTTTGGCTGTTCACCGCCCTGAGTCCCTACAAGGGCGGTATACAAAATAAATAAATAAATAAATAAATAAATAAATAAATAAATAAATAAATATTTATTATATTTAATGTTTTCACTACTGAAAACCTGCCAGGTTTTTTTCCTTTGGTTAACTATTCAAGAATTGTAGGCTCTTATATTGTACCAGCCCCATCCCTGTAGCTATTTTATAATTTAGAATATTATGGAAAGAAATAGTTGAGAATCTCAGTAAACTATGGGTTAATGTATTATGTAGATACAGCCATGCCTACATAAACTGTAGGATAGTGATTATGCAGGTACTGACTATTTTTTCTAGCTAGGGCAGTAACAAAGAGGTGGACTTAAAGCAGTCATGAGACTTTGAATGAGTCATTATCAGCTGAGTTAATTTCCCTTTGGTAATAGAAGCCCTAAAGTACAAGGATTCATTTTCTTTTGAATCTTCTGGAAGGCAAATTATGTCTTTGACTCTTCTGGAAGACAAATGATGTCATAACGAGTAATATAGGCAGGAGATCAAGGAAGACTTTTTTCTAACTGAGCTTCTCTCTCTCACTTGTAGAAAATAATATGCCACCTGAATTCCCAGTGAGACTGAGTAGTTTACAAACTCTTGAAAGCATTTAAAAACAACACAAAAACAATATAACTAAAAAAACAAAAAAGGCAGAGAAAACATCCAGATGGTAACATGGAAAAAAGGAGCATCAATCCTTTTCAAAGGCCAGGGTGAAGAGCCACGTCTTCAGGGCCCTTTAAAATAGCAATTAGGATGGGATGTTTTAATCTTGGGGGGAGGGGGGCAGGGGTTCCAACAGAGAAGATGTGCTTTCAGGGTCCTGATAAATTACATAACCTAAAGCCTATTGCCTGTCTCCCAAAGAGATTAAACATTGTTTAATCAAAGGAACTCAGAGCGTGCCTACCTTGCCAGATTAAACTGGCCAGGCAGACACTTTGAGAGACAGGCAACAGGCTTTAAGTTATGTAGGGCAGGGGTCCCCAATCCCCAGTCTGAGGATCAGCACTGGGCTGTGGCATGCCAGAAACTGGGCCATGCAAACCAGTGAAGTCCCATCCGCGGGATGCAGGCAGCATGCAAAACCACACCCCTCTGATCCACCGAAAAATCTCTCTCCATGGAACCTGTCCCTGATGCCCAAAAGGTTGGAAGCCGCTGATGTAAGGCTTTATATGTAGTGACCACCACTTGAATCACATCCAGAAGCAAGCTGGTAACTAGGGCAACTCATGAAGCAAAGGGGCTACATGCAGTGGTGGGATTCAGCCAGTTCACACCACTTCGGGAGAACCGGTTGTTAACTTTCTGAGCAGTTAGGCAAACTGGTTGTTGGAAGAAATCATTAGGGCAGAGAACCGGTTGTTAAATTACTTGAATCCCACCAGTGGCTACGTTATATATAAACTGGAATATTACATTTGGGTTAAACTACTCTATCTCTTGCTTAGTGCAAATATACTATTTTGGAATTTTGCCGAAGTAAGGAGCACAATACTGAGAATAACCATTATTATTGCAATGTTTATTGGATGCCTGCTTTTTAAGACAGACAGACTCTTAACAATGGAAAAGAAAAGAATTTTTATAGAAATTAAAGGCTGCAAGGAAGGAAATCCTAAGGATCTGATTTGTTGGACAGTTTGGGAAACTAGGCAGGTCCTGGTTAGTGTACCTGAGGCAAGATCTATTTTTAGACAAAATGGGTTTTTCTGGAGGGCAGCAGAGCTGGGGAAGTTCATTGTTAAGGAAGTTGAGTGTCAAGGTCAATCGATAAAACAAAGGATAGGTTTGCAATGCTTTTGTAAAGTTGCCAGGTAGATGCTTCAATGCTTTGTTGTCTAAATGGGATTGCAAGCAGTTTTATCTGGGGTAAAGGCTCCCCTCGCACATAAGTGCTAGTCGCTCCTGACTCTAGGGGACGATGCTCATCTCCGTTTCAAAGCCGAAGAGCCAGCGCTGTCCGAAGACGTCTCCATGGTCATGTGGCTGGCATGACTAAATGCCAAAGGCACACGGAACGCTGTTACCTTCCCATCAAAGGTGGTCCCTATTTTTCTACTTGCATTTTTTATGTGCTTTCGAACTGCTAGGTTGGCAGAAGCTGGGACAAGTAATGGGAGCTCACCCCGTTACGCAGCATTAGGGATTCAAACCGCTGAACTGCCGACCTTTCAATTGACAAGCTCAGCGTCTTAGCCACTGAGTTTTTTGGTTTGATGGGCTTAAGCAAAAAGAGTATCTGGGTTCCATCCTGGTCATATCTATGGGGGGGGAAGGGTGCAATCATTTTTGGTGCCTTTGAATCTGTTGACTCTTGGTGTTTGCCTGGACAAATCCTATCAATGGCAAGATTTTTAGTAGTAGTTTGCCTTGTCTCCTTCCTAGGGTAGTGAGCAGTGGTGGGTTGCTCCCGGTTCGGGCGAGCCGGTAGTGGTGATGATGTGACATCACCAAACCGGTTCTCTTTGACTGGGAGCTGGGCCCTCCCACCTGCCCCTGTGTTATACCTACCTTTATTTCTCGTTTTTTAGCCCAGCTGAAAGGCGCGGCAGAGTGGATTTCTGCACCTCAGCTGGGCAGAAACCTAATGCTCTTGTGTGAAGCGATTGCGCGCAAAGTGCGTGCGCAAAGAGAACCAGTGGTAACATCGGTTGGAACCCACCACCGGTTGCGAGACTGGTCATGTCATTTAGCTGGCTTAATGCCGAAAAATGGATTAGAATTTATGGTACCAATGGAAGAGAATATTTGTAGCTCAAGACTGAACCGCAGAGGGCTTGGTGTTGTTTGAGTTTGGTTGTTTTGAGACTTTTCATTACCCAAACTAGGGTAACATCTTCAGGGCTAGGTAGGGAGTGGGGTTTGCTGTTATTTTGTTATCCTCGATTGGGCTGCTTGTTGTGAGCTAAGGAACCAGCAAGGCTATACAGAAGTAAGCCTACCTTAATGGGAGACTGGCTCCAAGCTAAATGGATGGGCTGGTTCAGCATCCCCCAATTCCTTCTACACCTGTTTACTAGGCTATACTTATTGCCTCTAGTGCAGGGGTGGGCAACTGGGGCCCTTTTACATCCTGTGGACTTCTACTCCCAGAATTCCTAAGACAGCCATGCTGCCTCAGGAATTCTGGGAGTTGAAGTCTACAGGTTGTAAAAGGGCCACAGTTGCCCACCCCTGCTCGAGTGAAAAGCAAAATAACCCCCTCTCCGGTAACGGAAGTGGCTGTTAAGGGTCTCCCCAATCTGTTTGCAGGTAGCGGGAGAAACTCTCGGCCACCGGTCTGGGGGAACCGGGCGCAGGCGTGGAGCCTTCCGGCAAGGCCTGCAAAACACTCCAGCGTCTTTTTCCTTTTTCTTTGTCACGGCGTGAGTCAGCAAATCGGGAGAAGGAAGTCAGGCGTCCAAGATCCGTGGAAGCGACTCTCGTTCCGCCTCCCGTTGCGAGGCCTGCGGCCGCCCCGAACCCTGCTCTCGTTCCCTCACGTTGGAAAGCGAAGGAAATGCTGAGTAACGCTCGCTCGAGGCTTTGTGGAAGGCTCGCTAGGCCCAAAGTTTTGATTCGCCACCGCCGTCCAGCTGAAGAAGGGGGGGGGGGAGGGAGAGAAGGAAAGCCGGGACCAATCGCGGCGTTGCAACCGCCTCTCGTGAGGTTGTCTTACCCTCCTTTTAACCACAAAACCCAGGAAAGGTTCCCTTCGGAGGGTATGGGGGGGAAAAGGGGGGTGAGGAGAACTCGGCATATCTCCCCTTGGTACCTATTATTATTATCCTCGCTTCGCCAGCGCCGGGACTTTCCCACCTGAACTCCGCCTCTTTTCCGTGGGTTGCGGCGCCCATAAATAGCCGGGGCGGGTCGTCATCGGCAACCAAGCGGTGAAAGGACGTCGCTCGCATAGAGGTTAAAGCGCCTCTGTTCCTCAGCCTGCCGGAGCGCCAATTGTTGCTGCGCCACAGAAACCCAGCGCCGCCGCCGCCGCCGCCGCCGCGATGGCTCAACTGACGATCAAGGCCTACCTGCTGGGCAAGGAGGAGACCACCCGCGAGATCCGGCGCTTCGCCGTCGACCTTCCAGCCCGTTACCAGCAGATACGGGACAAGGTCGCCGAGCTTTTCCAGGGGCTGCTCCGCAATTCTGCCGCCGCCACGGGAGCCTTTCAGATGTATTATAAGGGTGAGCGATGGAGGGGATCGATGGGGCGGAGGGGTGGCGAGGCTGCATCGCTTCTCTCTTATCCCCCCCGCCCCCCCCCCCCGTATGGAGCTTTCCTTGAATAGCAGGTCCTGATTCTTGAGAGCGGCACCCCAAAATCTGATATTTACTGGGGCTCTTAGCGCTTCTTTCTCTTCGGGTTAGGTAGGTTTAGAGTGCCAGGAGGTAAGAAACCGTAAACGCGAGTATCTATTTAAATAAATGCGTTGAAACCCAGAAATTTTCAACCCTTTCCCTACGTTTTAGGATTTTTCTTTCTTTTTTTTAATATGGTGTACTTTATTTTCAGTAGAGTATTACATAGTATGACAGTGTTGGATTTTGTACAGATGTCCCTGTATGTACAGAACTAAATAAAATGGATCTCTTGAAAAGATGATACACTGGACTGCACCTCTCATAGCTACGTTTAAGCTCTTTAATGGACAATCTTGAGCAGTTTAATCAGGCTGGAGATTTTCCTGATCATGGTTCCTCAGCAGGAAACTATTATATTTTTTTATCCCACCTTCATTACTTTATAAAGTGACTCAAGGAAGTCAGCATGTATGATATTCCTTTCTCTTCCTATTTTTCTAACAGTAACAAACACGGTGACGTGGGTTGAGCCCAAGGCTATCCGGCTGACTTTCACCTCTAAAGCAAGACTAAAACTCAGAGTCTCCCACTTTCTAGGCCAGCCCCTTAGCTTCTAAATCGAACTGTTGTCTGAATTCATATACTAAAGTTCAGCTTCTAAACTAAGAGTCAGTACAGGTAGTCCCTGACTTACAACCATTTGTTTAGTGGCCATTTGAAGTTCGAACAGCACTGAAAAAAGTGACTTAAGACCATTTTTCTGACCATTTTTCACAAGAACGTTGCAGCATCTCCATGATCACATAATCAAAATTTAGACACTTGGCAACTGGCATGTATTTGATGGTTGTGGTGCCCCAGGGTCATGTGATCTCCTTTTGGGGCCTTCTGACAAAGTCAATAGGAAAGGGAGATTCACTTAACAACCATATTACTAAGTTAACCTTTGTAGTGATTCACTTAACTGTGGCGTGAAAGATTGTACAGGGGCAAAATTCACGTAACTGTCTTGCTTAGCAGCGGAAAGTTTTGGCTCGATTGTAGTTGTAAGTCAAGGATACTTATAGCAGTTTATTAAAAAGTTTGTTGATATATCCTGGTCCAAATTCCAAACTTTAATAGGTAATCCACAAAAGACAAGAATAAACAAACAATTATGACTTCACATGGGCAAAGGAAAGACTGTCATGTAGTGGTTAAAGGTCCAATGCCCTTGGTGTGTTATGACCATTCTTTCTAAACTTTGCTGCCCTAAAAGTAGTCCCGTTTCCTCATCAGAACAGAACAGACCCAAGCCTCAAGGTTTGCTAAAAGGCATAAGAAATTCTATTATTTCTTGCTATTGTACTGTAGGTTATGCACAAATTCCAGAAAGTCTGGTTTAAATTCTTAGTTTTAAATTAAAACTAATTAATTAGTTTTGGAGGAAAGTAACTTCAGATGTTTGGGACTCTTTCCAAGCCTATGGTAAGATCTTATTACAGATATGTAGAAAGACATGTGTCCTGGAAAATGACCTTGAACTCACTTTTAGCAAAAGGTGGACAAAAGCAAAATCATGTAGCTTTGACCTGTAGTATGGTAAATTTTCCTTGTGAATGAAGGGATTGTGTTACATCAGGGGTGGGGTACTGGCTCAGGAATTCTGGGAGTTGAAATCCACAAGTCATAAAGGGGCCATAGTTCCCCACCTCCGTTTAGATCAGAGGTCTTCAAACTTGGCAGCTTGAAGACTTGTGGACTTCAACTCCCAGAATTCTCCAGCCAGATATTATGCTGGCTGGAGAATTCTGGGAGTTGAAGTCCACAAGTCTTCAAGCTGAGGACCCCTAGTTTAGATGACTGGGAGGTGTAACTCTGGAAAGACACCAGAATGATTACATTTCTCTTTATAGGAAAGGGTTGGATGTTTTATTAGATGTTTTATTTAAATGATGTTTTCATTATTTTTCCCCTCCACTATGGAAACCACTGCATCAATTAATTCAGGATAATAACTACTGATTGATTCAGAGAAGAAATACCTTTTCTTCTATTACGTTTTGCATTCTAGTAGAAATCTTACTGCTAGCTTTTCTAGAGAGTTTTTAAAGATAGTTACTTCTATCACAGTTTGCAAGGGTATGTATGACTGAGCTTTAGTTTGCCATTCAAGAGTTACAAAAAGAATACCTGCTTTTCCAGATTGAGAATAAAGATAAAAACTAAGAATCCATATAAAATGCTACTTTGAATTTTACTCCTTCTTTAAAGCCTCTTTAAAGCTTGTTGGAGCCTCTTTTTTTCATCCTAGGCCTAAATGCAGGAGTCTGTTTTTTTTTTCTTTCAAATTGAGTGTTGATCCATTGGTTGCAACTGGAATTGACCAACCAGCTTGTCACCTGACCATGATGATGTGGCCTGGGAGAAAATGACTGATCCAACATAATCCAGCCTGCTTTCATGCCTAAATCAGGACTAGAACTCTCAGTCTCTTGGTTTCTAGCCAGGTGCCTTAATCACTAGTCAAAACTGACACTAGTTCACGGGTGTCAAACTCACAGCATTACATTGCCATCACGTGACATTTCACAACGTTTTTTTCCCCCTTCGTGGAGCTGGGGTTGTGGCCTGCACATGACGCATCCAGCCCACAGGTTGCCAGTTTGACACCCCTGCTCTAGTTGGAGCTCTTGTTATGGTCATCTGATTTTAGCCTTGAAATAGAGACCTGCATAATACGTTTTATATTTTGTATGCATCCGTGAATAAAAAAATTACAATTTAATTTTAATTTTAAATTTAATTGAGTGAGTTAGGTAGGAAGCATGCAGTCTGTAGACTGATTTTGGGTAGAGTAGTGTTTTTGAGCCTTGGCAGTTTTGTGATGTGTGGACTTGAGTCCTAGAATTCCCTAGCTAGTTGGGGAATTCTGGGACTTGGAAGCTACACTTCATAACATTGCCAAGGTTGAAAACCACTGGGACAGAGTAAGTTTATAACAAAAGGATATTTCTTCACTGGTATAAAACGTAGGTGCAGAATTAGAAGTAGTAATCAATTTTATAACGCAATGATCCAAAAAGAAAAAAAAAAACAGCTGGGAGGAATGAATAATCAGTGTTGTGTTTTGTTGCCTTTTTAAACTTATTCAACATAAGCTTTAAGAGGCAACACAACCATGTTTCCTGCTTCCTGTTGATGACTTTCTATGTGGATGTTATATAAGAATTGTTCAGACTATGTATATCTTTTGTATCAAATAGTAAATGAATTATTTATTTTCAGATGAAGATGGTGATATGATCGCTTTTTCCAGTGATGAGGAATTGAAGTTGGTTCCACCCTCTGTGAAAGCTGGAGTTTTTTGGATTTATGTTAAAGGTAACATTGTTTGCATTTATGTTAAAGATAACATTGTTTTCATTGTTTGCAGTTGCACTCTTATGCATTCTGGACTATGCAGTTGGTTCCAAATAAAGAACCTGCACTACACAGATTATTTTCAATTCATAATCCTTATCCTATTATTGGAAATATTTCAGGCTAAGCAGAAAGCAGAGAAAATTAAAGACAATGGTGGATATGAAATTAAAATACAAGTAGTCCTTTGATTACAATTGGAACATCTGTCACTAAGTGATGTGGGCATCAAATGATTGATCCCCAATTTTATGATCTTTTTTGCTGTGGGTGTTAAGTGAATCTGGGTTCCCCCATTGACTTTGTTGAAAGCCCCCTGGGAATGGTGAAAACATGGCCCTGGGATGCTGCAGCCATTATATATGCCATTTGCCATGTGCCTGAATTTTGATTATAGGACAACGGGGACACTGTAACGGTCTTAAGCGTGAGGATCAGTCATAAGACACTTTTTTCAATGTTGTAACTTCAAACAGTTGTTAAATGAATGGCTGTAAATTGAGGATTACTTGTACACTGGCAGCTCCTCACTTTTGACAATTGTTCTTGCAATTAAAATTTCTAAAAATAATTTCTTGTTCCAGCAACTAAGCCAAGGTAATTAGGACATTGTGGCTTTTCTATAGAAGCAATCTATAGCAAGAAGTAATTTGTTGTTGTAAAAGTAAAGCAGGTAGATATTTTTTTTTGCTATTTTACATTTAGTCTTAATTTCCAACCTATACTCAAGAGGCTTTGAAACTGAAAAAATATTTTGAACACTTAATTAGAATGGCCCGTGAATGATGGGCAATGAAAAATGGGTTTCACTCAGCTATTCTGGAAGAAAGCAGCAGCAGCTGCTTTGGGAAATACAAAAAAAGTAATCATTAAAGTCTGCACCTGGCATTGAGTAGCACTGGTTCCTTTGTCTTCTAGTAGAAACGAAAATGCTGTTAATTGCATTGAATCTGCAGGTATGATTTGAAGGAAAAACAGTTTCAATCACTCAAAGCAAAGGATCCTATATGTGATATGAAGCAACTTTTCCTGCCAATAAAATATTGTGGTTCACTCATCTGTTGCAGAATGAGTCATTTAAGAATGTTTTTAATTTTTAATTGCATTACATTGAAGTCAGTTTTTACCCAAGTTATTTCAAAATGCTAAAACAAAGTTTGCATTTTTAGGGTAGCTTCTTACACTAAACTGGATTGTTTCATAGGAATTTTTAAGAAGTGAAGAGGAGTAGGGAGATGATTGAAAAAGGCTATTCTAGATTTCCTTCATGAGATGTTGTTTATTCAAGATTTAGGGTCTTGAATTTCCATTTCCCCCTAAAATTTCCATTTTAGGGAAAATGGTCCTATTATAGGCAAAATTGAAAACAGATATGGCTAGGTTCACAGAGCCCACAATGGAAAACAAACATGCCTTATTGTGATTTGTGAACTTAAGACATATCTATTTATATTATGGTAGGCATACTTTTTTAAATATTAGGTACAATTAACCTGTGGGAGGGAGGGGATTAAACCTTGTTTTATAATGCCTTTTAATTGTCTTGCAATATGGATAACTTTTTAGTCTCGGGTAAGGTAGTCTTCAACTTTACAGCCATGATCCCTTTCTGGATCGGGACGCCTTGCGCACGGTCACTCATGCCCTAGTTACCTCCCGTATGGACTACTGTAATGCTCTCTACATGGGGCTCCCCTTGAAAAGCACCCGGAGGCTCCAACTGGTCCAGAACGTAGCCGCGCGGGTGATTATGGGCGCAGCTCATTACGCCCATGTAACACCTCTCCTATGCGAGCTGCACTGGCTCCCGGTGGTCTTCCGGGTGCGATTCAAGGTGTTAGTTATCACCTTTAAAGCGCTCCATGGCTTAGGACCTGGGTACCTACGAGACCGTCTTTTGCCACCAATAGCCTCCCACCAACCAGTTCATTCTCACAGGGAGGGACTACTCAGGGTACCGTCAGTCAAATTATGTCAACTGGCGACTCCCAGGGGGAGGGCCTTCTCTGTGGGGGCACCAACCCTTTGGAATGAACTGCCCCCGGAGATACGGAATATCCCTGATCTCCATGCTTTCCGCCGTGCCCTCAAGACCCTGATGTTCCAACAGGCTAAACATACGAACATGTGAATGATTTTTTAAATGTTATCTAATTCTGGGTTTTATTTGATTGACCAAACTAAGTAATAATTTTAATTAGCAATTTTATGATGTTTGTGTGTCTTCACTGTACACCGCCTTGAGTCCTACGGGAGAAAGGTGGTATAGAAATATAATAAATAAATAAATAAATAAACAAATAAATAAATAAATGATTGAACCCAAAATTTCTGTGGCTAAAAAGGCAGTTAAGTGAATTTTGCAATATTTTATGACCTCTTTTGCCAAAGTTGTTAAGTGAATCACTGCAGTTATTAAGTGAATCATTCAGTCATCAAGCAAATCTAGCTTCCCCCCCCCCCCCATTGATTTTGCTGATCAGAAGCCAGCTGGGAAGATTACAAATGGTGATCATGTGACCCCCAGGACAGTGGAATTGTCATAAATATTAGTTGCCCAAAACCCAAAATATGATCACGTGACTAGGGATGCTGCAGCGGTCACTATGTATAAAAAAAGTTATGCCACGTTTTTCAGTGCTGTTGTAATTTTGAACAGTCACTTAAACCAATTGTTGTAAGTGGAGGACTACATGTTATAGTTTAATCAGCACGGTTGTAGTTGAACAATCGCTTCTGTTTGTGTCTTTCAGAAAAAAAGGAGCTTAAGCATGTGAACCGTCATTCCTGCAACAAGGAGCATTCTCTAAACCTCGTGCATCCTAATGTGATCTGCGATGGTTGTGAGGGCCCAGTTGTGGGTGCCAGATTCAAATGTGCAGTTTGTCCGGACTATGACCTGTGCAGCACTTGTGAGGGAAAAGGTGTCCATAAGGACCATAACATGATCATGTTTCCAAGTCCATTCCACCAGCTTGAGGTTAGTATTATAAAAAAAGGCAGATAAACAAAGATAATTGTAAAAATTATAGTCATTTATTTTGAAGCTGCTGTGGCTTAAAAACACTTGTTTATCCTTTAGTGGCTTCTTCAAGGTCGCTGGCTTCGTAAAATGAGACACGATGGTTGCTCCTTTCCCTGGTTGCGTGGTAGGGGACACCCGCGTTCTGCCCATCACCACCAGAATTCTGGCCAGGCACAAGCTAGTACTTCTTCTCAAAGTGATGCTCCGGAGCGCGGTAAGAAGTTGTAATAACAGGCTTTAAATGCAAAATAAACTAACAAAAATCTGATAACATTTGCAAGGAAATAATTTTAAATTTCTACATCTTAAAAAAGTATCTTAAAATTATATATTTAATTTTATACATGCGTACACATACCCCTCCTCTGATCAGGATTGATAAACTCATAAAATTCTTGTCTTGAATAATTCTTATATATATATCATTTATATTTTTGCTTTATAAAAGAAACCACTAGCAATGAAGCTCAAGATGCCAGTGTCAATTTCCTGAAGAATGTTGGAGAAAGTGTTGCTGCATTCCTGGGTCCACTTGGTAAACAATTTCTTTCACTGTATATTTTTATTTATTTGTAAAATACATTTATTTGTAAAATTTACTAATTTACCACCTTAACAAGGTAGTTCTGGGAGGTTTAAAATATTAAATATTTTAAATTTAAATATTTCATGTTCCTCTTGTGGATTTCCCAGAAACCAAACTTTTTATTTGGTTCACCCAAATAATTTCACCAAAAAATATAGAATATCATGGGTGAATTATGTAAGATATCAGTAAAGTTTTTAAAAATATATTATCAACTTTGATCATATCCTTTGAATATTATCATTAATAAATTAACAGTGATTAAGCATACTACAGTGTGATGTACAAATAGTAACTAAACACTTGAAACTCTCATGGATTAACGTGTAATAATGAGAATGAGTTGGCACTCATGCATCAAGTACTAGAGAACATCGGATGCAATTCCCAAATGATGTAATCTAGTTACTCATTTTTATGTTCTCCCAAATGATGGTTTATTTGGAAATACGTTGCCTATGAAGTAGGGGGTGGATGACAGAAGAATTAATCTGTAATTTTGAGACAAAATATGAAAGAATTAGAGTAATGAAAACATAGACAGAACATTAGTGATGCCCATGAATGTACTGCAGTATGTCATTAACATAACCCATGTCAACTGTTTTTTTAGGCATTGAAGTGGATATTGATGTTGAACATGAGGGTCAAAGAAGCAAAGTATCACCTGCACAACCTACTTCTGAGAAGAGCTGCCCCAAACCTAGCAGTCCTACTGAGCAGACCAAACCAGAAGCAAATTCTGAAAATAATCTAGACATAAGTGATGCTCTTGCCAACCAAATGCAGGAGATGATAGTCTGTTCTCCACCTGCACAGATGGAAGAAGAGATTATTTTGTCACAGGTACAAATGTCAGTTTTGCACATATAAAGATATGTTAATTGGTGCTCCAAGAATGCTGAAGCTGTTGGGATATCAAACTTTTTAACCTGCAAGAGAAAAGTAGCTTGTTAATATTTTTATTAGCAATAAAACACACTTTATTATATTTAATCTGAAGCTTATTCATACTAGACCTTTGTATGAAATGGCTGAACTGTCCTCAGATGGGCATGGAGTGAAGCGGAATTGATTATCCGAGTTCTCTGGAACACTTCCTACCTGAATTGCAAAAATTTTCTTGTCCTTAGATTCTGGGAAGAGTGATATTTCTGCATATGTTGTAGGATTTACTACTATCTGTTGCAATATAGATATAGAGGTATCTATATCTTTTGAATAATTAATAAAAAGCAAATTACCATTTCTAGATGTAGTTGTAAATATAGCTAGTAAAAGTAGGCGTGCTAACATTTTATGTATTTGTATATTCCAGGAACGAAGTGAATCCAGTGGTAGTTCAGGAGGAGATGAAGACTGGACCCATTTATCTTCAAAGGAAGTAGATCCTTCAACTGGTGAATTGCAGTCCTTACAAATGCTAGAGGAAGACAGCCCAAAATCTCTAAATCCCGTTGAAGCTCCCACTAATGCTGGACCAACAGGCTTGCGAGAAGCTGCAATGTACCCTCATCTTCCACCTGGTAATAAGAACTAGGCAGGCTGCAAAACTATTTTATAGAAATTACTGTGTCCTAATAAGCTTGGGTACAAACTAAATCCTAATAAATATTTCTGTAAAAATACTATTAAAGCATTGGCAAAACTATAGCAGCATCGTATTCTTAGGCTTGCACAAAAGTTCAAAAATAGCTAGGCTGCTTTAGTGAAGAGCCAATGTGCTGTGCATGAAATCCTCTGCCCAAATGGTAGTTTGACTTAAAGATCTAACACAATGTTTACCTTTACAAGTCACACCAGCTTTATAGGTAGGTCACCTGGCATTTTTATTGCCTAACTTATTATGGAATGATAATGTAAGCATCCCTTTAGCTAGAAAATCAATTTAGGAATATTTGAAAGACCTACTTTCAACCTGAAATTTTAATTTATATGGCTGATTATAATCTGATTCGTTTTAGCTTTGCATTTTGTATAAATCAATCCCCATTATGATTATTAGATTTGAATGAGATGGATTGCTCTATAAAGTAACTTTTTAAAAAATGGCAATATTGGCTGAATTTAATTAAATTCAAGTGTGGAATTGCAAATTTTAGGTATGTGATTACAATTTTTATGGGCCAATGAATATGACATGCTGAAATTCAATCTGTTTACAGAAGCAGATCCTCGTCTGATTGAATCCTTGTCCCAGATGCTCTCGATGGGATTTTCTGATACGGGAGGCTGGTTGACTCACCTGCTGCATTCCAAGAACTACGACATTGGGGCAGCCCTGGACGCTATCCAGTATGCCAAGCAACCGTCTGCTTCCAAATAGCTCTTGTATAACTCGTAGTTCTTAACACACATTGTTAAAACCTCTTTTTATACCTTTTTCCTTTCTGTAACGGTCTGATTGTAATTCCATATTCATAGATAACATCATAATCATGCTAACTTTCCAAATTGAGTTCTTTCTTATGCATTGGGTAAGGGTTAATATTTACACAAGAAATAGAACTAGTTTAAAGTTATGAGAGATGGTCTTTTACCTTCAAGTTGTGGCAATGGCAGTTAGAGGACAAGGCTATTTTGCTTTCACATTGGTGGATCTTCCATGTTTAGTCATCATCATGGAGCCATGTGATTGTTAGAAATTTTATTTTAGTGTTTAATTTTTACTTTTAATTTAGTGCTTAAGTTTCTTTAATTAGAGGTATATCAATTTTTAAAAAATAGATACCAGTAATGATGTTAGCTTTTCTAAGCTACCACTTATTCAAAGATTTGATTTTTGTAAAAAGCCTTTGCTTTCCATGCCTCTTTATTAATAATAGTGGTCCCATTAACAATACAGCACAGCTCCACAGATAAAGCCTTTTTGTGCCATGCCTAAAACAATATTACTGGACTATGATCCACTTTATTATTCAACATTGAAGAGTCTGGTTTAAATGCAGGCCATATTGCTATTATTTTAAACCATCTCAATGGAAAAATCAGCAAATCTCACTGTAGAGCCTTAAATATCATCATCAAAATCCTCTCCTGTGGAAAAAAGACTTCCATAAAGGTTGTTTGATTTAACAGGAGCACAAGACCCTGAAGAAGTGGTAAATTCTGCAGGTTGTGCCTTATCTTGACAAGTAGCCAAACCTGCAGAGTATTTGCTGCTTGTCCCAAGGTGATCAGAATCTGTTGCTCTGTCAAAGCAGGTTAATACATTCTGTTGTGGTTTGAGATGCCAGTTACCACACTCAGCACTAGAAGTGGTGGCTCTTTCATCACTTGTGCCTGCAGCAGGTGTTTTGTCTGATGTCCTTTGCCTTCCACCTGTCATGTTAATATTATAACTCTTGTCAGATAAAAGGAATTTATTCCATTTTGAAAGTTCAGTTATATTTGATTCGGGCTGTTGATTATTTCTTTGTAGCACATGGTCTTCAGTCACAGGAATTGTACTGTCACATAAATCATCTTTGCAGCTTTTTACATTAACCATGGCTAAGTGTCTCCTATCCTAAAATAAAAAACAAAAATCGCAACAATGTCAATTCTTAAATGCTAAAAGGAGAAACCATCTGATATCTTTATAATTCCCAGAGCTTTCTTATTCTACAGCCATTTTATTTCTGTGATGGTGATTGTAGTTTGAACTGTAAGGATGGTGTTAATACCAGAGTAACCCTCTAGAATTGTCAGGCCTGTCAGGGTTATCGATCGGTGAAAAATACAGTTCTCCCACAAATTAAACATTTCAACTTGGAAAGCTCAACATTGCAAAATTGAAAAGGTGTTAACACTAGTTACAGGGTAGAATAGGGGTCCCCAATCTCTGGTCCATTACTGGGCCACAGCCTGTTTGGAACCAAGCTGTGGAAGCAGCAGGCAAGTGCGTGCAGCTCCAATTGTGCAAACAGCGGATGAGTCGGTTTGTGCAAAGCTCCATTTGCATGAGTTGCGGGTATGCAAATGAAGCTGCGTATGCATGCACTCGCCTGGAACCATCCCCTCTGCTGATATGCAAAGCTGGAAAGGTTGAGGGTTGCTGCAGTACAGATTACTAGAAGTAATCGTTGGGTTACATATATAACAATGTCTTCAGAAGTGTTCAAAACACCTTCAAAATGTTCAATAGTGGGAGATCTATTATATTTCAAAAGATACTCTGAATAGATCCATACATATTAATTAAAAAGAAACCATGTGTTAGCAGTGGAGCTCCACCCTCCAAACTGATCTACTAGGAAATCCTAATACTCAACTAGAATCTGGTATTCTGTAACTTAAAACCACTACTCCTTGTCAAGTGGTTAATGCCAATCTTACTCAGCAAATTTCCATAGCTGAGAGCAGACTGAACTTGGCACTCTGCATCACAGTTAAAAAGACAGGAATACAAACCAACCTAGATCAAATACCTCAAAATTTCTTGCCATTCTATGCCAACAAAACCACAGAGACAATATATAGCCTATATTTTTCTAATTCACAAACATCAGATACTCTTACTAATCACTACTGTAGAAGAAAAGGAAGTATTCTAAACATTCACTGAGAAAGGAACTATTGCTACTATGTAAAAAGAATAATTTCTATATACAGGTAGTCTTGATGTATGATCATTTGTTTAGCACCCATTGTGGTTACCACCCATCTTTGGAATTCTAGCTGTCCCAGCAACTTTGCAGTTAACGTTTGTGATCAGAATGCTTGCCAGCTGTTTCACACAACTGGATTGGATTGGAACTGGGTCTTTTTAATACAGTGGTTCTTCTTTCTATTGGCCATGTCCAGAAGATGTTGTTTACCACTGTTCAGCATCTAGATCATGAATATTCCGATTTATTTCCTCAAGTTGTTCAACATTCACATGAAACTATGGAGGCAAGCTCATATTAGGTCATCTGTGGCTTTGGAGTACAACTGATCACACGCATCTCTACTATTGCTTACATACAATTCAAGAGATATAAAGTGAATACTGCCCAAGTTCGAAAATAGGAGAACAAGCTGAAAATGAATCCAGATAGATAGAGACGAGCAGGATACTGGATTTGGAGATTAAATTTTGGACTGTTTTGGATGATACTGTTTAAAATATTGGAGCACAGTTTGACCCTCAGCTGTCACTTGGTTTATAGGTGGTGATTTTGGCAAAATACTTACGTCAAGTGCCAGCTATGTTTCTGACAGACTTCTCTAACCTAGAAATAAATGAACATTCAAGGCACAAGTCTAGAGTTCTGATCAATAAGACTTATTAAGAAAGAGGTTAGTTATATACAGGGATTCCAGTTGCCTTCAGATATTAACATATAAAGGCAATTCAAAACCATAAGCTTGGGTTTTTTTCATCTACCTTTTCAACAAAGGAAGGAGGAATCATAGGGATGCACTGAGGAGCCTTTTCCACTCAAAAAGGCTCCTCAGTGCAAGAATCCTCAAGTCACCCTGAACAAATCTTTTTTTGGAAAATTTCCTCTAATGGATATCCTGCGACTTCAGGAGGCAGAATGCTCCATGCTTAGTAATTCTCAGGAAATTCCTTGTTTCATTGGATTGCTCACTGTAAAGCTACTATCCGTTGGTTCTTGTTTTACAATGGGTGTTTTGGAAAATAAATCCACATTCTTCCATGTGATTTCCCTTCATCTTTGGAAGACTACTATCATCTTTTCCCTAGGCTAAATATCTCAAGTACTGTATGCAGCTATGGAAGATTCACAACATTAAAACAATGCGTTGTTTAATATACAAATACTTAAAAACACACAGCACCGAAGAATAGTTAACAAACCCCTCAACACAGCCAAGAAACAGGCTCAGTCTCACACCCGAGATCTCGGGCTTGGACCCAGAACCAGGTTTTCAAAACCTTACAAAAGGCCATCAGGGCAGGGGCCAATCTAATCTCAGGAGGGATAATAATTTAAAGGGCAGGCACTGTGGTCCTTTTTCAGGAGCCCCACCAACCAACACTTCTTCACTGACAGAACCCACAACATGTATTCCCTGCTGGACCAGATAGATAGAAACAATAGGGAAGAGATGGTCTTGTAAATAAACCTAGCCCTTAGTCATGAAGGGCTTTCAAAGTAACTACCAGCACCTTGAATTGAACACTGAAGGAATGTGGTAATCAATGCAGCTTGTGAAGCTGTGGTGTCACACGTGCTGAAAAACTGGCACCATTAGTTGTCCATGCTGCCACATTCTGCATTAGCTGAAGTTTCCAAATGCTCTTTGGGATCTGATCTGTATAGATCATGTTGCAGTAGTCAAATTTTCATGAGGGCATAAGGGACTGTGATCCCTTACAATTACTTTTATTACTATTCGTAGAATTTAGCTTCCAAATCCATAATCATCTTCATTACTCTTTTGCATTCTTCGCAGTTCCTCAACATTTTTTTAAAAAAATCTGATTTATATGCCTTCTCCGGAGACTCAGGGCGGCTTACAATGCGCTAAGCAATAGCCTTCATTCTTTTGTATATTTATACAAAGTCAGCTTATTGCCCCCACAAACTGGGTCCTCATTTTACCTACCTTAGAAAGGATGGAAGGCTGAGTCAACCTTGAGCCTTGGCGAGATTGAACCTGCAGTAATTGCAGGCAGCTGGTCTTAATAACCAGCTTAATAACAGGGTGCCTTAGACCACTGTACTACTGTACTACCACTGTACTACCAATATTTTTATATCGTGATGACCAAATCTGAACATATTTCTAGGTGTGGTGAGACCACTGCAACATAGAATAGTGTTACCACTTCCAGTGATCTTGACAACATACCTCTATTATTGCAGCCCAATACAGTATTGGCCTATGGCACATTGCTGGCTCAGGCTTAATCTGTGGCCAACCTAGACACCCAAATCATTCTCACAAGTACTATTGGCAAGCCAGGTACTCTCTATCTTGTCTCTCCTTAGAAGGCAAACCAACCCACACTTGGATATTGTTCACATAACAGCTGTTAGATTTAGCATGGAATTCACTGTCCCTGTCCCTTCCTGAGCTTGTGAGATTTGCTGAACACCCACATCTTTGTTATGCCCAATATTGACTACTGCTATATATGAAAATTTTCTTGAAAAATACTCAGAAATTGCACTTGGTACATCACATAGCAGCTAAACTACAAATTGGTGCAAAGTACAGGGATTCTATGATGCCTGTCTTAAAAGTTCAACTGGGCACAATTTGCTATTGTCGGTGGCTAAGAATTCAATTATCCAAGGGACCCCATTACAAATCACTCTAAACCTGTTAACAACAGCAGCAGAGCTCTGCTTGAAGATGTTATCACTTTGAAAAGCTTGTCTTTCTCACAATGGGAGAGGAAAGGGTCTTGCTTTGTTCACAGGCTGTAGAATTTACTTGCTTAGAAGCTGCTATCGGCCCTATTCTCTTAGCATTTAGCAAATCCACAAAGGCACATTTCTTGACCATTCTTTAAGATTAAACTACTTATTTGATGATTTTTTTAAACCTGCATTATTAAAACATTCTGTTTCTTTAAATATTGTAACTATCTTGACTGCTCAAGAAAACAAAAACAAAAAATCAAATCAAATCATGATTTTTACTTCATTTAACAGTTTATGATTTTATTCTTTATAATTATGCTACTTCTAAATCAAAAAGTCTTACCTCCCAATCTGTTTTTTCTTTGATGTTAACAGCCATATTCTCATCAACTATTGGTCCTGATTCTTCTTTATACCTAGAGGTAGATCACATTTAACTACTGTATATAACTATACCTTTATATACATATGGAAAAATAAAATCAAGCTGTCAATTCAGGAATAACTAATGTTTAAGTGTACAAACAGGAAAAATGTGCACTGTACATGCAAAATACCTATAATCTTATGTTTTAGTAAGGGAATAAAGGAAATCTATTGATTCTTGTAATGAGAAGTTTCAGTGATATGCATAAATGCTGCCAAGCAAAAGCAAATCTGCACCAAATTACAATGACACTAAACTTACTGCACGCAGAATAACATGTATACAAATAGAGATAACATTTGCATGATTATGTCGTGTGTTATATACCTCATCCCCTAGAACAGGGGTCCCCAACCTCCAGGCTGCAGCCCACTACCTTGGCCTATGTGCAACCGGGCTGAGTTTGTGTGCATGTGCACATGCTGGCCCACCACTCAAATGAATCAAGCTGCATATGCTTGCTCGCCCACTACTCACATGGCCCGGTTCCCCTCTTCCTCCCCCAGCCGGACCGCCAAGCTGCAAAAGTTGGGGAACCACTGCCCTAGAACACCTATGACCATAAATATAGAAAAAAGAGCAATCAAAATGTTAATACCGTACCTAAGTTTGCTTACAGGTGTGTGATCCTGTTCTCCTTGCAGCAAGTTTAGTTTCTGTACATGGCGTCTGCAATCAACCACAGAGCCCTGGCCAAAAACCTAAATAGGGTGAAATCCCATTAAAATACTATTTAATTTTAACTCCCTTTAATTCTTGAACGCTTAACTGAACATTAAAGAATATAATTCTACCTGAGTACAACTGTTCCAAGCATGTTAGGAGGGAAAACAAGTCTTGTACTATATTTTGATACATGCGTATCTATATATTATTAAAAATCTTGTATCTGGTATCTTTAACTGGGTCAAATGGTGCATCATAGAGCAAAGCCTTTCCAACCCAGACACCTCAGACGTGCTAACTTACAATGCCATGACTCCTAAGGGAATTAAACGTGGGGAAGTTGTGGTTACTTTAGTGCTACTGAGTCCCGCTTCTTCAATGCTGTTCCTGCGCAATCATAGTCAACTGTGGGTGTGTCATTTTTCATTTTCAACATTCCCTAACAGCTTCCTGTAAATTCATGGAAAGGCCAGTCCATATATGCTCACACCACACTCCCTCATTCATTCTCCCGCCCAACAGCAGCCACTTACCTGCCTGCTGAGGGGGAGGGAAGAAGAATGGAAGAGATTATTTCCAGCACTTATAACCAGCTTTCCACAAGAAAACCCAGTGGAAAGCCAACAGGAAGTCACTCCTGCTCCCATTGATATATTTTGCCTATCCATAGTCATTCTGTTTCTCTGTTTAGATAAGAAAATGTCTCTGAAATGTTGACATTAGAAAGCTTATATTACAAAGTTCACTTCATCATTTCATAGCTGGATAAAATATTAATTAGCCATTTTGCCATATTCACCATGTAATGTAAAAGCTTTGTTATGCTATGCTATACTGTACTGTGTTGTATTGTACTGCATTATACTACGGCACACATAATTGAATGTATATCTTGCCTTTCTCCTTGAGCAAGTATATCTGTAGTTAACAATAATTAAATTACAAAATATTTAAAATGATGAACCTAGTATAAATCTTTCAGTACACATATCACATGATCTTATATTTGGGTCAGTAGTAACATAGCTGCCATATTTTGCACTCTTCATACTTTTCCATGTATTATTCTCTGAAGATATGTGTATAAGAAAGAAAAAAAAAAAGAAAGCATTATTAAACTTTAATGCTCCCATTATATGACCATTTTCATAAAACCTTTTTTGCAAGATGACAAAGTTTTATTTAGTATTAGAAACCTAATACATGTAAAATCAGAAGTAACTTATGTGAACTTCAGTGAGACTTACCCACAGATAACTAGGTACAGAATTGAAGACTGATATTAAAGAAAAGTTCGGTTGTCAAAAAGCTATCCCACTAATAGTATTAACTTTAACAAAGAAACATGAGTTGGGTTACATACCCTTAGAATTGACTGCTTTTCATCACATATTTTGCAATTCCATTTTTTGCTTTTTTTAACCTAAGAAAGAATTTTAAGTATATTAATAGTTACTCCAGTTACAGTTCAGATTGGGTTCAGAATTTCGAATTTACATATGGACACAAAAAATGGTCTTTCCCCAAATAGCTCTAAATTTACAATCTAATGACTAAACCCTCAACCTGTAAAATATAATTCTACTGTGCACCATAATCTGTCTAAATTATGCAAATTAAATATACTTATTTATCTGATATAATTTATCCTAACATTAAAATTATGTCATGTGCAACAGAAATGTTGATGCAAAGAAAAGTTACATTTTAAGTTTTTGGCTAAAACTGTACCAACTCTGTTATTTTTTCTTACCGGTCATTGTATAATTTTTAATTGTTTTATGTTTTAAATATCTATGATTTCAGAGGAGATTTATTACATGTATTATTATTACTTTAAACATTTCTTTCAACATACTATTAATATGTTTAACTTTTTCCACACTTTGAGATTCTTTTTAACAGTCAATATGTGTTAGAAATTTCCTAATTTTCTTCTTAGTTTGAAGTGTTCAGTGGAATTACAAAAACAGAATAAATTCAGAAATCTTCTCTATAATTTAAATCTGTTGTAAATATATAATGAAATGGGATCAGCACTCTTCTGTCCATAGTATTGTCACTACACAGCATAACTCAGCAGGCAGTTTCATCTGGTTGACTTTTTTGGAAGGGTCAGATTTAGATAACACTTGGATAAGAGACCACTAGGAAATCTCAGAAGGCACTGGCAAACCATTTCCATATTGTTAGGAAAATTGCATGGACCTGTCTGATTTCAATAACTCAGAGATTTCAACTTTTTAATAGGGTGTTACATATGCAATCTGGAAAATATGCTGTTATGAGAAAAGTCATTTTTCAATTAGTATCTCCAAGAGATTCAACCAAAGTTTCTTATATTATAGAAGTGTTAAATTGGTGTGGAGAATGAATTAAGAACATATGTTACATGGTAAATTAACTTGCTGACTGAGAGACAATCACTAGATAAATCCACGGTCATCCCTTATTTGTGTTCTGTTAATTGTGGATTAGGGGAATGGATGTTCAAGGCAACTGAAAGACCGCAGATTGGGAAAGGCTCAGTGAAACTAAAGCCTATTTGATTTTATGCATCAGGCTATTGCCAAGCAAAAAAAAATTCTCTAATTCCAGGTGCTTCTCATTATGAAGATCTGCCTCTTGTTCAAGAGCAGGGGTAAGCAATTATGCCCCCCTCTTCATGACCTGTGGACTTCAACTCCCAGAATTGCTGCCTCCCAGCATGGCTGGCTCAGGAATTCTGGGAGTTGAAGTACACTGATGGTAAAGGGACCATAGTTGCTCTCCCTTGCTCAAAAGCATCACAATCCTGAAAATTGATGCCCTTGCCCCCTACAATTCCTATAACCCCCCCCCCCCCACACACACACAACCTAGAGTATTATTTTTTTCTTTTAGGAAATGAAATATTTCTGCTATTATAATAAACTGGTAGAATTTCATTTCCTTAGTTCGGTTCAAATTAAGCCTTTTATCCAATTCAGAGGTAGCCTTTTCTGTTTAAATTAAAAAAAAAAAAAAAGTATCCCGCGCTACGGCCAGTCCCTCCCGGTTTCTTACCTGCTGCACTTGGAAGATATTACAGGAACAGCACCTCAACACCTGAAACTGCTGAGCCATCAAAAAAACAAGAGGGATTGTTGGGGGCTTTCGAGCGAAAACAAAACAAAGCCTCCTTCAGAGACCACACACCAGTCTACCGATATTGTGTCGTAAACCAGCCTCTCCGCTTCCACTCCTCCCCCCTCCCCGGACTTGCTTCGCTTCACTTCTCTCAGTGAAGGATTTAGGCGGGAAAAAGCGCGAGGCATCACCCGCAGGCTCTTCCGCCTTGCACAAGCCGGCCCTTTTGTATTGGTTTAAACGCGCAGAGAGACTGTTTTGACGCGATCCCATTGGCTGAGAGCAACGGGGGTCTTCAAAGCCCCGATGAAACTCAAAGCGCTGTTGTGTCTGCGGAGGACAGATCCGATTTCTGTTTTTAGACGTAAGTGTTGAAAAGAAGTACCTGCCCGCAGGCGTCCTCCGTAAAAGTGAAGCTTTCTTAAAAGTCAGATCTATTTATTTGGAAAAATGCGTGACTGATAAAAAGAATATTTGTAGCTTAGGCTTGAAATGAGGAGTGCTTGCTGCTTGGGTCAGTTTCTTTCTTACCCTTCCCAATACGGGCACATCTTTTGACTCATTCTTTGGGGAATCATCACGTTCTACAATTTGTTACATTCCTCAGCATAGAAATGTTTGCCAAATAGTTGTTAAGCATCTTGACATTAACAATCACACATTTGAGGGGGTCCTTGGTGCTCTCTGAGCTTGTTTTCTTTACCCAAACTAGGTAACATCAACAGTTATTATAAATTATTAGTATTATACAATACTAATTGTATAATATACAGTACAAACTAGTAACATCAGACGTTACTAGTTTGGGTAATGAAATGTCTACAAGAAAATAACCTGGGTCAGAGAGCACCAAGTACCCCTCAAATGTGTGATTGCTAATGTCAAGATGTTTAACAATTGTCCTGCAAACATTTCTGTTCTGAAGAATGTAATAAATTGTAGAATGTGATTATCCCCCAAAGAATGAATAAAAGATGTGCTCATATTGGGGTGTAGGATAAGAAACTGATGTCAGGATATTGCCTGTTGTACTGTATCACGAATAGGTAGTTAGTTTTTGAGAGAGAATGGCTTGGGCAACCAGGTAACAGATTATGTGGTATTACAATTATTATCTCAGACATAAAGTATAACTATTAAGTAATGCTATTCATAGTGTTGGAATGTGGATTTGGGATGAGAGCAGAGTCACATAGCATCCTTATTCCAATTCTTTGCATGCAAAAATGATTGCAGGAGATGGCTATGAAGATCTAAAAGAAGTGAGAAATCCGGACAAATCTTATTTATTTATTTATTTATTTATTGCGATTTATATGCCGCCTTTCTCCCTAGGGACTCAAGGCGGCTTACAAAATGACAACTTCAATACAAATCACAATACAATACCAAATTAAAATCAGTAACCCAATTAAAAAATAATTTAAAATTATCCCAGTGTACCCCAAACGGATCAGTTTAATTGGCGGAAGAGCCACGTCTTCAGCTCACGACGGAAGGAAAGAAGGTCGGGGGCTGTCCTGAGCTCAGTGGGCAATCCATTCCAGAGGGTCGGGGCTCCCACAGAGAACGCCCTCCCCCTGGGGGTCGTCAGCCAACATTGTTTGGCCGACGGCACCCTGAGGAGGCCGACTCTGTGAGAGCGCACAGGACGACGGGAGAACGGCTGGAGATGGTCCTGCAAGTACCCTGGGCCTAAGCCATGAAGGGCTTTATAGGTGAGCACCAGCACCTTGAAACGTATCCGCAGTGCCACCGGTAGCCAGTGCAGCTCACGCAGGAGAGGTGTTACACGGGAGTATCTAGACGCCCCCGTAACTACCCGCGCGGCTGCATTTTGGACTAGCTGAAGCTTCCGGACACATCCCAAGGGCTGTTGCTAGTTGGTTATCCTGGTTAGGCCCAATATAAGAGACTGTAGACTTTCTTGTAATAATAATATTTATTTTCTTCCTCAGGAACACATTTAGACAGCCATCAATCTGAGAAGAGCAAAAGCTTATATACAGAGGAGGCGGGGCTAATGGTAAGTAGTAACCAATGGTAAGGAACACAATGACATCACACAATGACATATGCACAAGCACACATATTTACAGATAGTAGGTTAGGTATTTTCAACTGTAACAAGGGCAGCCCCATGTAGAAGGTGTTACAGTAGTCCAACCTAGAGGTAACAAGGGCGAGTGACCGTGGCAAGGGCATCCCGGTCTAGGAACGGGCGCAACTGGCGCACAAGACGGACCTGTGTGAAGGCCCCCCTGGTTACGGCCGTCAGATGGTCATCTAAAGACAGCCAAGAATCCAGGAGGACACCCAAGTTGCGGACCCTATCGGAGGGAGCAAGGGTTTCACCTCCGATCATTAAGGATGGAACCTCCAGATCCCGGGATGCCGGCATCCACAGCCACTCAGTCTTGGAAGGGTTGAGTCTAAGCCTGTTCCTCCCCATCCAAACCCGCACCGCTTCCAGGCAGTGGGACATCACGGAAAGGGCATCCCTAGGGTGGTCAGGGGTGGAGATGTAGATGATGGGTATCATCAGCATATTGATGATAGCTCACCCCAAAACCACGGATGATCTCACCCAGCGGTTTCATATAGATGTTAAAGAGCAGAGGAGAGAGAACCGAGCCCTGAGGCACCCCACAAGTGAGAGGTCTTCGGGAGGATCCCTGACCCCCTGCCCAAACAGACTGCAGACGGCCCAAGAGATAGGAGAACCACTGTAAAACGGTGCCTCCTAACCCTATCCCCCTGAGCCGCTGCAGCAGGATACCATGGTCGATGGTATCGAACACCGCTGAGAGGTCAAGAAGAAACCAGGATGGAGGAGCAACCCCCATCCCTGGCCCGCCAGAGATCATTTACTAGGGCGACCAATGCCGTTTCCGTGCTGTGGCCACGCCTGAAACCAGATTGGTAAGGATCCAGGTAGTCAGTTTCCTCCAGGAATTGAGGGAATTCCTGTGCCACCACGGACTCAACAACCTTCGCTAAAAAGCGAAGGTTGGAGACTGGACGGTAGTTGTTAAGTACGTCAGGATCCAGGTTAGGCTTCTTAAGGAGGGGTCTTCCAAAGAAGTAGCAGCCCAACTCTTTTAATCTTGTGAAATATCAACAAAAAGGTTCTTAAAACATTGATTGGTATATGGATGGGTGACATCAGGAGGCTAGAATGAGAAGTTGACAAGTTTATCCTTATCTCAGTTATTAACTGTATAAATGTCTATGCCAATGAATGAAGAAGTGTTAATGGGTCTCTTCCTTCTGAAAGGCACTTCTTTTGCAAATCTCAAAGCTGACCCATGACATTAAATAGAAAGTAAAGAACTGAGTTGAGCTTTAGCCTAATAAAGTCATTATTTAAGTCTTTTTATTTTAAGTACTTAATAGAGCTTTTGCAATGTATTTGAAAAATGAAATGTGGAACAGAATAGCAGTTATCTTAAACAAATAATATGATAAGCTAAAATGAAAACAAATCTATGACTTATTCGATTCATTTATTGAATATATACATGATTGATCAGACAAACGATGTAAAATTACATGTATGTTTCATGTGTGTAAATATATATATATAATTAAAAGGTAATAAATTATGAAGAATTAGTAAAAGCTAATGTCATTATCTGCTTTCAGATACATGAATATGAAATTTGAGACTTAAATATACAGAATATGCCACAATCAGAATAACACTGGGTATTGCACCTATTGGTGTATTCCATAGATACATACGTTCAAGATCTTTAGACTTTTCTCCTTCTGAACAGCCAATGTGACAACACTAATGGCTAGTTCAGCAATTACCATGCATGGCATTTATACAATTTAAATTTAATTCATGCAACTAGTGTACACAGCATGTATACAAATATAAACAAATAATGCTTCTTGAGAGTGAATGCCTTCCCATAGGGAAGCTATCAATCCAAAATGGAACTCCAATTTTCTTCCAATCCACAAATGATTTTGTAGAGGATGGGTCCTGTATCTGAATATTTATACTACACCATCAGAACACAAGGTGATCTAAACTTCACCTATTAATATACATTACATATACAGTTGCAATCTTTCCATTGTACTGCAATTCAAATGATGTACAACATTTGGGTTACCACATAGCAAGTAAGTTATGCATTTACATTTGCATTTCCTATGGAAGTATTTACAAACAAAAAAAAATATTTAGACCTACTTCAGATCACAGACAAAATCATGACTTATACAAGCTTTCTAATTATGCCAGCAATCAAAAGTAACATACTGTAAGTTATGAGCTCAGGCTATGTAGTATCTCAAGTTATGAAGAAACAATAAAATGGTCTAAAGTCAAGACAGTTTAGTCTTTTGTATCTTGTGATCCTCAGGACTCCGCTCTATTCTCAATAGCTACTATACTCCTTTCTTTCAGGAAAATTAAAAATGTACATGGCACTGAAGAGTTAAAAAAGGGCTAAAAGATATTAGTAAACATCTCTTCGGAATTTTGAAAGTTATATACTGTACTGATTAATATTAATGAATCACTTGGGATAGAAACCAGCTGTCCCAAGACACTGGGGCATTTTGAATTGCAAGATGCCAAGAGTAAGAGATTACAAACATATTTACATTTAACAGGTTACTCCACTTATCAATTCCTAGCAAGGTTGATTTAGGCAGGGTGGAAATATCTACAGCGTTTTGAATGTCCCTGTTCGGACACAGGGAAGCAGAGAAAAGATAGAAAGCAGGGCTGCACTTCTAAATAATTACTAAGAAACCCAAAGCAAAGGGAGATATAGCAGAGGTGTGCCTGAAATTAAGCTGCATTAAAGAAAGACAGAGGCACACATGCATAATTTACTGTAGTAATTTTTAACCGAGAGGCTATTCAGTTCTATCCTTTCATGCTTTTAAGAATTTAATGTTACTTCAGCAAGCAAATTATCCTCCAGGGAAACTCATATATCAAAGAATCACTATGATAAACTCCTTATTTGGTTTCTTTAATTAATACATAGTTACTGATGTTGGTTTAAAAAAAACGGAACCTGTCCATCCATTAGGTTCCTAGACCTCCTGCTTCTTGCCCAACCTTCGTTTTATTCCTCAAGTTCAGCCTGATACTGAGGAGAGTTCATAATCACTGGATGAACTGAATTGTCTTTCAATTTTCCTTTGCTCCTTGATTTTCTGCGTAACATCAGTTTTCTTCTCAAAGAAGTTTACTAAGACTGATTCTGTAAGGATAGAGGCCAAGATCTGTTCAAAGGAGATGGACCAGTCTGTATCAATGGTGCTGCCATTTCGTGCAGCTGAGCTGCCTGCCTCACAACCAACTAGAACTGTATCATCTGCAATATCTTCACACTGTAAGGAGCCTGTGCTAACCATAGAATATGAAGACATGGACATATCATCTTTAGTTTCATCATCTGAAATCAACTGTATGGGTGATCCTGGACCTTCACCTCCCCCATCTACAAAAATCTGATTTTCCTGTTGGTTTTTTTCAATTTGAATGTCCCCAGAAGCTTTGCCTTCTGGAGTAGCCTGAGAATATTGCTCTAGTATTGAACTCTGACTTTGATCAGAAGCCGGAGACTCTTTACTTACAGGGTCCTTTTTAACAGGCTGATTAGAGAACTTTTTGCCAACCTCTCCAATTTGTAGGAGAAGGCTAGCAACAGTGGCAATGGCATGGTATAGTTCTTGCTCCAAAGAATCTTCGCTGAACATGTTATATAGGGTCTTGCACAATTCTATAAACTGTTCCTTAAAAGAAAGAAAGACATATGATAGCAGTTAATAAGATGAAAAATCTTCAAATGGATAATGCAAAGTTAATGTCCACTTCTAATAGATGCTCTCTTAATCCTCCCAAGTTAACCTCCCAGCAATAGCATTGTAAAAATGTAGACAATTAAATGTTACATATTAATGATCCAGACCAGAAACACCTAATAGCTGCAATGTATTTATAAGCATTGATACCGTATGACTGGGTCTTTAACTCTAAAATTTGTTGGTCAAATTCATCAACCAATGATAAAATGGTAGTACAGGGGTTTAAGGCACCCTGTTTAAGGCACCCTGTTATTAAGCTGGTTATTAAGACCAGCTGCCTGCAATTACTGCAGGGTTCGAATCTCGCCAAGGCTCAAGGTTGACTCAGCCTTCCATCCTTTCTAAGGTAGGTGAAATGAGGACCCAGTTGTGGGGGCAATAAGCTGACTTTGTATAAATATACAAAAGGATGAAGGCTATTGCTGAGCACATTGTAAGCCGCCCTGAGTCTTCGGAGAAGGGCGGCATATAAATCAAATTAAAAAAAAAAAAATATATATATATATATACTTTTCACTTTGTAAGGAAGTCATCTGGTTTAGACAATTAGAATGGAGATAAGTGTACATGTACATCAGAGTATATTATAGTGACTTAATTTTAAAATTTACTTCCATTTTTAGATTGGGTGAGTTTAAAGCTGTTTTCCATAATCACAAGTTATGTAGTTAGCTATCTGATATAATCTTTATTTTGAATCTTTTATTTGTAATACTAAAAAACTAAACAAGATGTTAATTCATTTTTCTATTCTCACAGCTCTAGTATCTGGCATCCTTTCAATATATCTCTTCTATCCTTGTTTTGGTGAGTTAAAATAATAAGAGTTAAAATAATATTTAAATAAAGAAGCTACTTTTTGATTGTTTTGGTCATTTCATAATTTTACAGAATGCAAATGTTGAGTGCAAATCCTTATGAGGGTATGCTTTTTCAGACCATTTTATAGGGAGGAAGAGAGCACAAGTGAGCAAAAAGAAAAGGAAGAGAAAAAGGAAGCTTCAAACTCCCACCACTTCTGTAATAAATTATCCTATAACAAATTATCCTTCAAAAGTAATATTATTCAAATATGGCATAGGTCAAATCACTTCAGTGTCTTCCTTAATCCTGATAACATGACAATTTTCCTAAAAGGGAATAATGACACCTCAAATGCCTACCTACCAACCTACATAACAACTCAATTAAAAAGTTACAGCACTAAACTTTTCAAACTTTCTAACTTAGTCTAACATTCTAAAAATCTCCTTCAAAGACATCATTTTAAATCCATAGATTCTCCAGCAACTTTCTACCTGACTCATTTTAGGGAGATCTTTGATTGTTTCTTTTCTGGCATCTTTCTCCTTGGCCCACATTCGCAAGTGGTATCTGTAATCATGAGGACTTGTGCCCCTCTCTGCAAGGAAGATTAATTCAATATAAATAATGCATATTATGAATTCTGGTAATGTCAGCATTGCCCAGAGATTTCTTTTAGAGCAGGACATCTTTAAGGAAACTACCAACAATAAGAACACTTCATTACCTTGATCTTTGGATTCCCCATCTCTTCCTGATTTATCTTCCAGAATATCTGTTTCTATAAAATCAAGGACATTAATCACTATTTTTATTAGAAGCAGGGCATTACAAACAGTACAAATAAATGTTTATCCTAATACTGCATCTAGACTGAAATAGATGTAATGAAGATTCTGGATCAAAGTTAAGGAAAGACTACTATAGTTACTATAGAAAAAAAGTACAACAGGTTAAAAATAGGTGAGGTCTCTAACTCCAGTTCCTTTGCCCTGAATATGGCTTTTCCTTTTAAAAGCTGATTCTGCTTTTTTAAACTACAAAGGGAAAATTAATTTAACTGAATATTTTTCAGCAAAACACTTTCATCTTAGATTTAAAAAAAAAAAAGGGGGGGGCAGCATTGCCGAACAAGAGTACTGTATTTTCCAGAGTATAAGACGCACTTACCTTTTTTGGTGAGGAAAAGAAGAAAAAGAAATCTCCCTCTGACTCTGAGCAATTTTGCCAGCTGAGAGTCGGGGGGCCGATCCAATCAACTTGTGCTAATTAGCCTATGCTGAAGCTGAAAGGAGCTGTTTTTTTCTTGCTGTTTGCTTGCAAAGAGGTAACTGCTGCAAGGCAGAGGCCAAAGGGTGGGGGCCAGTGGGCGGACATAGCTACATTCGGTGTATAAGACGTACCTAAATTTTCACCCCCTTTTAGGGGGGAAAAAGGTGCCTATGGTAGGTCAAATGGATTACTTAATTTTTTTGTTCAGATTATTGTTTTTATCATTTCATTTTTCAAATACATTGTGAAAAGAAATCAAACTATAGGAGAAGAAAAGTCAGGGGACTCTCACTTGCAGATACTGTTATTACAAAAACATCAGGTTTCTCCACCCCGAGACCCTTCAGTTCCTTGAATTCCCATACATAAGAATTCTCATACATAAGAATTCTTTTATAATCCCGATATATCTGAAGCGTATTAAGATGGAGAAGACATCTCTGCATTTAAATACTTTTAATCCTGATATACTGGGGGTATAGGAAGATATGGAGATGACTAAAAATGTAAGTTAAGTAAAATAAGCAGTAATCAGATATTTTAAAATTCAGGAAACAAATGATGTACTGGAAGGACAGATTTCAGATAAAATTACTAAAATACAACTAAAGGGTTTATTTAAAAAAAGTTCAATTAACATGAAATGTAATGTGGTCACAAACTGATGCCCTATGTTAATGATATGCTTTAAATGGGATCAGGGAAGTCCTTTCTTACAAAGCACCTCTAAATACAATAAAAACAGACTTTAGTGTTATAAGACATTTGATTATCAGACTCAAAGCACAAAGCACAAAACATGACATATGGTATAGTTATCCCAGAAAGCCTGACTCTTTTTGAAAATGAAAGGTTGTATCGGATGATCCATAAAATATAATCAGTGTTTATATTAATAAAATATTACCAAGGTCTTCTAGAAGGAGAAACTATATCAGCCACATATTTGACTTGGTAAGGAAAAAAAAAAGACTGCAACATCACAGTGTGCAATGATCAGCAGGAAAAAAAATGGGAGTAAATCACAAAACCTAGTTTCAAATAAAAGCATCTCCTTCTAGAAAAAAAATCTCAATGCTTTCACTTGGAAGCATATGGAAACACTGCTCCTAATAAAAGGAAATAAAAGGAAGCAGGAGAAGGTCCCCTTCCCTGCGTTGCTCCTGGTCAGCATAAAAGAATCTGAAATCTCCTCCACAACAGTCTTGAGCTTTGTGGTGAAAAAAGGGAGTCATGCCCTGCAACTCCTTAATTTCAACAAATGGAGTCCAAGTTTGAGATTAACAAGCAATTGGGGAATTTTCTAAAGTAAATCTGAATGTGTGGAACAAACTACGGAGTGGTTTTCATCGGGGTGTGTATGTGTTTAAAAAGCCTCCAATGGAAAGAAGGTGGGAGTAACAGGATTAGAATCATCATCACTGACATTCCGTGATCAAGCATAAAAGAGGGCTCACATCAGATGATCAGACAGAAATTCCTGTATTTTCAAATGAGATACTTCAACTTTTCTTTCAAGTGATGTTGCAGTTGATTCATGATGTCCCAGCCAACATTGCAATGACTTGGGCATTAGACATTAAGCGGATTTTCTTTGCAATTTTCATTTATTCCTGCTTCTTTGGGTGTGGGATATTTTTGATTGCTAATGGGAATTTCAATCTCCTTGTAGCTTGCATTTGGTCTTGGAAAAGATCAATATTCCAATCTCTAAACCCAAGAACTCTCTCCGCCAACAACAGGTCCTTCTGACAGCCACAACACAAATGGCCACAGAGGTGCAAAGCCCAGTGGATAGATGGAAGGACATGGTCACATAGTAGATCTACCAGGCCAACTGGAGCTCGGCAGACTGCTGAACTCAAAACACCTCTTCCATGTTCTGTGAATGAATGCCTGGAAGGGAGTCTTCTATCATGATAGCCGGGAAAGGGCACTCTACTGGTCAACTACCTTGGATTCACTTGCCTCAGCAGTGGACTTCAGATGAGATGGAATCTCTGTTGTTGGGACATACATCAAAGAAGAGATGCAGGACCGTCTTTGTGAATAAACACAAGTATATGACATTTTATACTGAAAACATTTTTGTTTGTGCACAGTGGATTAGAAACGAGAATATGATGACTAAGGAAATGAATGAAATACTATGGCTGATTGTTTAGCTGTAATATCTGTGGCTTGAAGAAATTCTAAAGCAATTTCATTTTATATTAAACAGGTCACTTTAGAACAGCAATGGCAGCCCATCTTAGTTGTTCAGACTAACCTTGCAAATCACAACGTAGGAAGAGATCCAGTTCTGAGACAAAAGGAGATACTAGAGAGCAAAGAGAAGAGAGAAATAAAGAAGAAAGTCTTTGAGGACAGGGAGAAATTCAGGAGGAATGAGTGCGAGTCAAAATATAGAATAACAGAGAGAAACCAAGAAAGGAACAGGCTATAAAAGATTTGAGCAAGTATCTTGGTCTGTAAAAGGGGATAATTAGTCTGACCTATGTTTCATCTACAAATAACCACCATCCACCAAAATCCATGACAGAGATTAAAACAGTTGTGGGATAATATTCTGATGGGAGAGGAAATAAGAAAATTCTGCTTGGCTTCAATATGTTTACATGCCCATTTTCCCTAACAGATAAAATCTCTCATTTTTACCTTCTGTAGCATTATTATCTGTGAAGTAGTTTGTAGCTTCCTGAGCAGACTCTGCTTCCTCTGAACTGAAAGCTATACAAAGAAAAAAAGTTAGTGGATGTATACTCTGTTTCCTTAGGAATTACTTAAGATAGCTCTATATACCTATCTCTGATTACAGTACTGGACTTCAGTTGATCACCTATATCCAATGGAATCTTTCCACTCAGAAAAGGCTCTGTGACCCAACAGAAGCTTTCACACACCAAAAAAAAAGGGAGGAGGGGTTCTTAACTGATTCCCCTTTTCTTCTGCAACTTTTCTGTCCACCCTTCAAATCTGTTTTGGGGGATTTGGGAGTTCTGAAACAGCACTGGAGAGACAAGTGAGTAGTAGGAAAAAGGAAATCTGTAGGAACAAAAGCTGCCTTTTCAGAATGGGAATGCTGTTTTATTTGTTATTTAAGGCAATTTCTTACTACACAAATTAAATAAAAACAAAGCAACCTTAACTAAGATTGACAGTTCTCCAGGGACTGTAATTTTAGGGTAATATAGAGCTGATGTTAGGCTTTACATGTCTTAACTTGGCTACAATGCTCAGACTGGCTGAAATATTTCAGAGACACAACACGGCATAACTCAATTAGAATATTGATTGCAAACTGGAATACAACTACATTGAACAATTGATTGCTTTCTGTACCATGAAGATGCAGCTTCCCTCTTGCATCAATTGCAGCTTCTGGTCTTTCCATATTTCAACTAATTCTTTGCACCTTATTTCCCACAGGGGATGAATTAGCTTTGGGAGTTCCTGTTAAAGTTGTGGAAAGTTTTGCAAGCATAAATGTATTGTTGCATCTGCTGATGCTAAATCCCAACACGCTGAAGGTGATGCAAAGCCACCAGGAAGTACCCAATATCTTAGAAAAACTGTGTCCTCCATATTCTGGTCAATTGGTATGAGTTGGTGGTGTTACTTCTCCAACAATTTTAATAGTGTGTTTCTCACCTATGTTACAATTGCTATTAGAAGAGCAATTGTAGCTGGAATTGGGGAAATCTAAGTGCCTTATCTCTTCCTCATTACAAGAATGAGCTCAAGTGAGTCTTGCATATTCTTCTTTTTAACCCTCAGTTCCAAGTAGAACCCTAGCCACCTTACTTTCAATTAACCAGACTATCTTCAGGAGAAGTCAAGGCTGTAATACCTTAATATACCTACAATGTTTCCCTGAAAATAAGACCCTGTCTTATTTTTTTTTTAACCCTGAAATAAGCGGTTGGCCTTATTGCCATGTGCTCAAAAGCCTGATTGGGCTTATTATCAGGGGATGTCTTATTTTGGGGAAAACAGGGTAATATAAAAGATATATCTATCATCAGTGCACCAATCAGAGAAGCCAGGCTATCCCAAAGAATTATAACTGGCGTAATAGCCTAACAGGGTAAAAGATGATATTACAGAGAATATCTGAGATTTTTAATGACAAAGATGAATCCATTTGCCTGTCAAAGTACACTGCTTCCCTTGAATTTGATGAAGAAAAGAACTCTGATGAATCTCAGTAGCTTTGTATGGGATGTCAGGATTATGTGAAATCATGGCACAAATGCTACCAGGTGAAACATAGATCCACTAATAAGTCCTCTGAAAATAGTCATTCAAGTTTAAGTGAGATTAGTGGGAACCATCCACACCTAATATAGACAAGTCCTTCTTGATGACTATATTGGCCAAAAAACTACTGTAAGGACAAGGAGAATTAACAGGGTCCTTCTTCCAACAAAAAGAGCCCTGGTGGCACAGCAGACTAAAGCACTGTTATTAACATCAGATGCCTGCAATTACTGCAAGTTCAAATCTCACCAGGCTCAAGGCTTGACTCAGGCTTCCATCCTTTCTAAGGTAGGTAAAATGAGGACCCGGATTGTGGGGGCAATAAACTGACTTTGTATAAATATACAAAAGTATGAAGGCTATTGCTTAACGCATTGTAAGCTGCCCTGGGTCTCCGGAGAAGGGCGGCATATAAATCAAATTTTTAAAAAAAACTTTTATAGAAAAAACAAGGCAGTTATTATGTCAAAGCTAAGCATTAATCATGCATTGTACTAGAAAATGGGTTAGTTCAGCTATTACACAGTCAGAACTGAAGAAGCTTCTTGGATGAGAAGCAAAATGTCTTCAAAAAAAAAACAAAATCTGGTTGCCTTTTGAAAAAGCACTTTTGAAGCAGTTAGTAAATAAGGATTACTAATACTTCAGCTGAATTTAAAGCAAAATTTCTTCTACTTAAATTTCGATAATCTCAGTATGCTTTTCTTCCCTCAACTCAGATATATACTCAGGAACTAAATGGAGTCTCTGAAGAGAAGAGCATGTTAGGAAGTGCTCGTGTCAACTGTTTGTGTTACCACTGTATTTTACATGGTGATCAGGGCTTCAACACTAGAACTACACTACAGTCCTCGGAATACTTCCATAATTTTAATAGGTCTACACACCCAAAAGAGAGGCATTGTCTATATTTCAGTAGGAAGTGGTTTGACCCCCATCTTCCTTTCTGTAGAAAAAGATATGACATAAATGGAAACAAACCCAACAGCCAAAGCACTTAATCAAAACATACAACTTATTCTGCAAAGCTATTAAAATTAGGCAGGGATGAAAAAGCTCACAGAAAATTAAAGCTAGAAAGTCCTATGTCTTATGAATATATTAATGAGCATGTTCACTAATAACCACATCAATTAATTCATACAAATTAAGTCAATTAAGATTTACAAGGCAAATATATATAATTAAAAACTGTCTTGGGGCTACATATTCATTAAATTCTGTACATAGAATAATTCTGTCTTCTTCTTTTATAGTAATGGGCCAATCCTAACTAAGATTATTGTGTGAAGAAACAACTCACTTAGGCCCATCTCTTAACAAAGCATATAAAGAAATCAGCCATTTCTGCCGATGGGCTTTTTTTCATTAATTTGAGCATGGATGGAGAAATTAAAGCCTCTCTACCTATGTACACTAAATCTCTGCATACGTATACTAAAATTAGTAATATTATTTACAGTTGCAAGAAAAAGTATGTGAACCCCTTGGGATTATGTGGAGTTTTGCCTGAATTGGTCATAAAATGTGCTCTGAACTTCATCTAAGTCACAATAATAGAAAAACACAGTCTGCTTAAAATAATACTACACGAACATTAGATGTTGCCATGGTTTAATTGAACATAACATAAACATTCACAGTGCAGGGAGGAAAAAGTATGTGAACCTTTGGACTTAATAACTGGTTGACCCTCCTTTGGCAGCAATAACTTCAACCAAACGTTTCCTGTAGTTGCAGATCAGACCTGCACAATGATCTGGAGTAATTTTGGACCACTCCTCTTCACAAAACTGTTTCAGTGTAGCAATATTCTTGGGATGTCTGGTGTGAATCGCTCTCTTAAGGTCATGCTACAGCATTTCAATCGGGTTGAAATCAGGACTCTGACTGGGCCACTCCAGAAGGCGTATTCTGTGCTGTTGAAGCCATTTTTTTGTTGAATTACTTGTATGCTTTGGGTCATTGTCCTGTTGCATCACCCATCCTCTGCGGAGCTTCAGTTGGCGGACAGATGGTCCTACGTTTTCCTGCAAAATGTCTTGATAAACTCTGGAATTCATTTTCCCATCAATGACAACAATCCGTCCAGGCCCTGAGGCAGCAAAGCAGCCCCAAACCATGATGCTCCCTCCGCCATGTTTTACAGTGGGGATGAGGTTTTGATGTTGGTGTCCGTGCCTTTTTTTCTCCACACATAAGTGTTGTGTGTTCTTCCCAAACAACTCAATTTTGGTTTCATCTGTCCACGGTATATTTTGCCAGTAGTGCTGTGGAACATCCAGGTGCTCTTTTGCGAACTTCAAACGTGTTGCAAAATTTTTTTTGGACAGCAATGGCTTCCTCCGTGGTGTCCTCCCATGTACTCCATTCTTGTTTAATGTTTTCCTTATTGTAGATGTCTCAACAAAAATGTTAGCATGTGCCAGAGATTTCTGTAGGTCTTTAGCTGACACTCTAGGATTCTTCTTTACCTCATGAAGCATTCTGCGCTGTGCTCTTGCAGTCTTTTTTACAAGGCAACCACGCCTAGGGAGAGCAGCAACATTGCTAAACGTTCTCCATTTGTAGACAGTCTGTCTTACCGTGGACACATGGACATCAAGGCTTTTGGAGATACTTTTGTAACCCTTTCCAGCTTCATGCAAGTCAACAATTCTTGATCGTAGGTCTTCTGAGAGCTCTTTTCTGCGAGGCATGGTTCACATCAGATAGTGCTTCTTGAAACCAGTAAACCCAAAACAGGTGTGTGTTTTTAAAGGGCAGGACAGCTGTCAGCAACACATCCAATATCATCACACTGATTGGAGTCAAGGTTGGCTCACTCCTGGCTCCAATTAGCTTTTGGAGAAGTCATTAGGCTAGGGGCTCACCTACTTTTTCCTCCCTGCACTGTGAATGTTTACATGTTATGTTCAATTAAACCATGGCAACATATAATGTTTGTGTAGTATTATTTTAAGCAGACTGTGTTTTTCTATTGTTGTAACTTAGATGAAGTTCAGAGCACATTTTATGACTAATTCATGCAAAACTCCACGTAATCCCAAGGGGTTCACATACTTTTTCTTGCAACTGTATGTTCTTATGGGTAAATTATTGTAATCACTTATATGTACTATCAGTCTAGTAAATTTAATAGAACAGCCTTAAGAAATGTGTAATCCTTCCATAATTTTAATAGGTCTACACACCCAAAAGAGAGGCATTGTCTACACTCCCACCAACAAAAGTGTGAAAGAAGTGTGTCACCTGGAGGCAAATGTAGTTTGTAAAGGAGTTTCAGCTTCTCAGTCAGATCACCATGATACATTCCACCTGTTGGGATCAGAAAAATACCTAGATTTTAGAAGTATTCATAGATAGCCTATTTTTCTGATGGATTTTTCTGATGTGGAAGTTTAGCTGATAAAGTTTTTCCTATTCCTATGATGAGGTTAAAACTTGTTTTTATGCTTTTTCTCTCAACATGATTGATTTTCATTTATTTATTTACATCGATATATTTATATGCCACCTCTTCTAGCAATTCTAGATGGCTTATAGTCTATGACACAGGTGTCAAACACGTGGCATCATGTTGCTGTCACATAATGTTTTGTGACGTTTTTCCTTTTGTAGAGCTGGGTGGGCATGGCTTGCATGTGATGCATCCTGCCCGTGGGCCACCAGTTTGACACCCCTGGTCTATGAAATTAAAACATCCATAAAATAACCACTAAAAATCTCACAGTAAATAACATTGCGAGTAATATTAATAAAAACCATTTGGATACCCAAGAACTGTCTTCGCCATGTTTCCTAGAGAACAAAAGAGCAGAGACCCATCTGATCTCAGGGGGACACACTGCTCTAGACAGCAATAGTAGGAATGGCATCCTATGGATTCCAACCTGCCTGGGTTCTTTTAGATTGATACCCAGACCATTCTCTCTCTGGTAGACCATTTAGAGCAAGCAAATTCTACTTGGAGAAGATGCTTCCATAATATGGACCCAAGCTATATATGGTTTTACAGGTAGTCCTCAACTTTCAGCCACTTGTTTAACAACTGTTTGAAGTTACCATGGCTCAGAAGAGGTGCTTTATGGTCTGTAAAGCACTTCCAGCCATTATAAAACATTGCCCCCCTTCCCCCCACGGTCATATGTTTGTGACCTGAGTGCTTAGAAATCTGTTCACACTTACAACCCGTTGCCAAGCACCCTGTGAACATGTGATTGCCATTTGCAATCTTCTTTGCTAGTTCCCCAGAAAGTCAGTGGGGAAGTTGACAGGAAAGGTTGCAAGCTGCTGCCACTTGCTAAATGATTTCCTTTCCCTTTCCCACATACATATAAGATTTTAGAACTAACTGTAAAAAAATAAATACTTCCTCATGGGAAATACTTATTTTGCCCATCTTGGCTATTGTAAGCCATTAAAAAGATAAGTTACTTCATGACTTTAGAAAGTAGACTACGGGGGACTAAAAATTCTAAGCAGAAGGGGAAAAAATATAACCATATTCTTGATTTCAGTTAACACTGGGAGTCACAAAATGACACAAAACATTATAATATTGGAAACATTAAAGAAGATTGTTGAAGAATGGAGCCAGAAATTAATAAGTACAGTATCAACACTGTTAGTTAATGATGTCTGCTTCTATGGATAAACTATGTCCAAAAGATGTTAATGAAAGAATGACACAGACAGAAAAACTATGCAAAGTGGAACTGCAAATCACTGGCCAATAAAATGATTTTGAAAATGACTCTTTACTGAATGTACAATTGAAACTGGGCAAAACTTTAAAAATTTAAAGGGAAATACAAACGATAAACCAAGAGAATGGTCTGAAAAATGTTTTCTTATTGGAATTACAAAAGAGGCTTGTTAAAGCCTTGAAGAAATCTGTGTGATGGGACCAAGAAGAATTAAAAAGAAATCAAACCCTATGACAATATTGATTGATTAAATATTACGGCTGCTAGAAGCAAAAGAAAAGAATATAAAGTTATTTTATTTGATCAATGGTAAAATAAAACATTTTTTGCTAAGTTCTGACAACTCATTATGGAGTTTTTGCTGATATCAGGATTGAAAAAATAATGTTTAATAGATTTGCTTATAAGTAGCAATCATATTCAATCAATAAGTAAGTAATCTAACTATAAACATAAAGGAAATTTGGCTGTGGGATACCAGTTTGTCCAAAGACATTGATCTTATATTGAATAATGGAATAATTTGAGTTTTGAATCAGACCCTAACTCTCATCCTACTCCTGAGCTACAGATATTTGCCACTATTCCATGCTTCTGTCAATCAAATAAAAATATTTTACAAACAACTTAAAGCTGTAAATAGCTTTGGTTGGATTTCTGAGTAGAAGACGAAATGGTCAGGAAGACTATTATTTTTATCCACCCTGTGGGGAAGATGAATCACTCTAATAATAATAATATGTTTTGATTCAACTTTCTTCAGAAATTGTCACAGAATTTTGCAGTTTTGTTTGGTGTTGTTTGGGGCTACTGTATTTGAACTAGATGACCACTGGGTGGCAATAAAGAATAAGAGTTTTCTGAATCTCCCTGTATTTTATAAAGGACTGCAGCCACTGATAAAGACAGCCTCAGCCTCAGTCCCAGCTCAAAGATCTTTTTCACTTGAAATCCAAATAGCTGCACCACTCTATTGTTGTGTTACTTTTCACCAATTATTTAACATATAAGACTAGATACTTACTCATGCCTGTTGCAAACTCTTTAAAATTAATAAGGGAATCTTTGTTTTCATCCAGAAGTCGAAACATTCTTTCTGCAAGCACCGGCGTGTGCAGTCCACAAGACCAAGGCGTAAGGGAAGCAAACAAATCTTTGAACTGCTCAAGGTTGATGCGGTACTGCTCTAAGTAGGGTAGGCTCTGGTCTCGTTGAGCAGCTGAAGTACGATTTCCCCAGTAACAGCTCATTAAGTTCTTTGCCTATAAACAAAATGAATGATTTATCAGATCTGCAAACTGCCTTTATTTTGTACGCTCCCTCTTCTTATTTGCCTAAAACAAAGCTGAGAGAGAGGCTGGGCTGAGAGAGAGTGAGTGATGCTTTTTTTTTTTTTAAATCTATCAGCCTTGAAGACATAACTTAAAGGATTAGATATGGCTTTTAATCAGTTCTGAAACATGCAAGAAAATGAAAAGGATAATTATAAAGAATCCAATCAATTTGCAAACAGAACAAAGCAAGAAATGTTCAATAATGCAGGACAGTTTGGGAATAAATAGGGTTTTCTGGAAGTTCTAAAGCCTTTGAAACAGCACAGTTACCTGAAAAGTTGGTTCTAACACTGTAATGAACACTCTACTATTTTTCTTTGTTTAATTGTGATCATTTTAAAGGCCTTGGTTGAAAGCACAATAGTATTCAACCTCTGAATTTGGAAAATTAGGAATTCATGTTTGCTAGATAAGAAAGACTATTAAGGGACATTGCTACTGGTAATTCTAAACAAAACCCAGATAGAATCCAAGGCAAAATATTTTGTTCCCAGCTACTCAGAACTTGCATCTTTGATTGGAGATTGGGAAAAAGAGCAGTATTTCTACCAAAAATAAATCTTTTAAGGGATCTTATTTTGTTAGGGTGATTTAGCTTTTTGTTTTGTTTTTGTTTTATTACATTTATTACATTACATCTTGTAATGCTAAACAAATACATAACAAAAAGCTGAATCAGCCTAACAAAATAAGATCCCTTTTAATTTTGTTGGATTTCCCTGTTTTCTCAACCAAAAAAATAAAGTCAAAGTGTCTGAACATAAAAGTCTTTTTAATACACCACCAGCTTGGATCTTGGCATCTCTGTAGTTTAAAGGAGTTTTCATAAGCATGCTTTATCTCTACTCGCAGCAATAATAAAAAGGCTAATGTTTTGTCAAGGTCTCCCACCTTAAATACTACATAAAGATCTTCTAATTCTTGCATAGAAAAGCCAATGTCTCCAGATACAGCTCGGACCTGCAAAATCACAGAAGCAAATACATCTTAGTTCTGTCAGCTGGGAATCTGGAAAGGATAGATTTAGTAAAAGGAGGAATTCATATTTTTAAAAGCATGGCAAAGTAACTGGTACTGAATTTCCTGCACTCAGTGCATTATCATTGGGAGCAGGAACAGGAAATGGGTCGATTTTTTCTTCCGCTCAGCTTTTTTTTCAATGTGCTCATTGTCAAACTTCTACAAGGGCATTAGAGACAATTGCTTGACATCTGATGCTATCTGGAGGGAAGGAATATCACAAACAACAGACAAAAACAGTAGCAAGAAAATGTGAAAGCCACTCTTCCCTTGAGATTCCCAGATAGAGCAATTTCAGAGAATTGAAAGGTCACTATTTCCAGCTACATTTTCAGTAGGAGAAAACACGACAGAAAATTAGCTAGTATGGGTCTATGGTAAATCTGCCAAGGTATTTTCATAAAGAAAGCTGGAATGTTTTCAGATCAGCCGGTTATGGGATAAAAATTAAAAAAGAAATCACAATGTTGCTTATGAGAAAAACAGCAACTCCCAGTTGGTTGATACAGAAATTACCCTACTAACTAATTATTGAATTACAAACTTTTGTTGATACAAATAAATCTGTCTGCACTCATAAGGCAGGAAAGAGTGAGTTTATAGTACATTGGAATGCATATTTGGTATGCTGAAAACATATGTGGCACGCAGGAATAAATATGTGGTGTGCTGGAAACTAATCCTTCTCCTGACTTCCAGAATATTTTAGGTTGGAGTTATAGAAGCTGTCAGGTTTTACTGTTATGCTGCCCCTTATCTACGGGAAGAACTGCACTAGCATGTTTTTATTCTTATTGGATTTGAGAACAAAACAGACTTAATGAATAGGCTCTCTGAATGTAACCTATTAGTAAGTAGGGAATTGTCTGGACCAGTATCAGAATCAACTAAAATGCCATACGTATAAAGCTTTCTATTTTTACAGAACAATTAATTTTAGAATTATGCCAAATGTTGTGGCTGTGAAATCTTCAGCTTAATACCAGTCTTAAGGGAGACTTCTAATCAATATTCAAATTAGCAACATACCATGACATACCATTATACTACCATACTACACATTTAGCTGTAGAAAATAAAGAAAAACATGGCAAGTAGTTATTTTATCGAATTTACTTCTTGATATTATTTAGCTTAACCTAGCCTCAAAACAGGGGTGAAATCCAGCAGCTTCTGACAGGTTCTGGAGAACCGAGCTAACCCCAGAGTGGGGTGGGAATGGAGATTTTGCAATATCCTTCCCCTGGAGTGGGGTGGGAATGGAGATTTTGCAGTATCCTTTCCCTGCCATGCCCACCAAGCCATGCCCACCAAACCACACCCACAGAACTGGTTGTAAAAAAAATTGGATTTCACCACTGCCTCAAAGATTCCAAACAGGAGAAATGATCAGTCAACTTAATACAAGTTTATAAAAATATGGATACAACTTACCACACTTCTCTTTGCAGTGTCTTCTAAAGAATGGATTACCTTCAATCTTTGTTTAAAACGCATCTGTTCAATGTCATCCGCTTTCAAATGGCTGAATTTCTGCAGTGGAAATGAAAACTGAGGTTTATAACTAAATCCACAGAAAATACTATATGTTTGGGAAAAAAAAGACCTACACTCATTTTATGGAATACTTTTACTTAGCAATTATTTGACTGATGATGAAGCAATGCTTGCAGAAGTGATCGTGGCCAATCATAGCTCCATAGCCATGTTTGGAAGCTACGGGGAAAATTTAGCCCATAGATTTATACTGCAAAAATAAGCCAAGGCACTAGACTAGACAGTTACAAAGAGGCAGAGCTTTCAATATCTCTTTGCTACCCCCTAGTGCTCATCTGGAAGTCAGATTTGGAAGTTCTAATAGAAAGTAAAGAGGGAAGAGATATGGTATGTTAGCCAATGGTAACAGCAGTAAGAACCATCTGAAAACATAGGATTGGTTTTAGGGAACCAAAACCAAAACCAATTAAAAGAAAAATGGGTTAAGAAAGGAATAATTACAGCTAAATGATTTATCCATTGCATTCTTCATAAAACAGTTGACCCCCATACCTTGAATTTGTGAATGCTTATATTAAAGACATATATCTGATTAATAAAACTACAAGGTCAGTATATAATTCATTTACAAATATTAAAGTAAAAATATAAGATTTATGTTATCTTTTGACCTCATAGGCTGTTCTTATAAGTTCAAAAATATCAATTTCCACTGGTGGATCATCTCCACTTGTCAATAAAGCATGGAGGTGAGGAATAGGTGGGAAAATACTCTGCCGATTAACCACATTATCCAAGTACCTACAAAAAATAAAAAAAAAAACAGAATTTTGGATTAGTGCATAATCTGAAGATTATGGTCAGGAAAGTCTATATAATTTATTTAATAAAATATATGTCTGAGTCATCTTTCATGAAAAGCTGAATTGATTTTAAAACTAAAATAATTAAGATGACATTTATGTTTCAAGATATTTGATTCATTCATATATTATAATTAAATTACATATTAATAATGTAATGCTATATTAAGCTACCTTTTTAAGGACATATTTTTTGATCCGGCCCTCTTTCTCAGCCTGTAGCTGAAGCTACCTAATGTTGTATTTATCTGCTCTAACCATAAAATATTGTTATCATTTTCTCCTGACACAAGCAGAATTGTGCATGATTTGTGACACCTTGGTGGTAACCGCAGTGATGACGTAGTGAAGCCTGAAATCAATCTAGTTCCTGTTAGCCACTGTTGGCTCCTGCAGACATGGCACATTCCCCCGTTGGTGGAATTTGGTGGTTGGTGACTTTTTCCTGGTGGCTATTTTGATTTGAGCAGTAGGAGAAATTGGGCACAACATATTATTTATGCATTATGTGGGCTTCTTATTTTATATATGTAATGATATTAAAATATCTGCCTGGCAGCCACTTTGCACAATGGAGCGGTGTTGTCTAATAAAGGGTATAATTTTAAGATGGAAAGTCTGCTCCCTCCCTCCACACTTAATTCTGAAACTAAAAACAAAGCTACCTGCCCAAGACAGTCATGGCTTCACCTTCGTCACAGCAATTTAACAGCTTGTCCATGTTGGCATCTAGGATGGCCAGGGATACCTGCAAGATGACCTTTATGCCTTCGTAGAAGAAACAGTCAACAATGACCACTGCACTTTCAAAAGGCATGACACTAAGGAAAAGTGTGAGGAACCAAGATAGTGATATGCTGGAAATGACTCCTAAATCTTGCATCTTCTCAGACAGCTGAGGAAGGCAATCTCTTGTTAGTTCTTCAAAGATGCCTTGGTCTACTAGTGCACCTGAAGAGGCAACAGAGACAGAAGTGTTATCTGTGATATAATGAGAGTAAGAGTGTGAAACAAGGTTCTATTACAAATGCTGATTTGTCCAAACCAAATAAATAAAATCTGGGGTACTTTATAATGAGCGCACATATGCATAGTCAGTACTTGGATCTGCAAACTGGCTTTACTATATATTACTTATCTTCAAGGAAGTGATTAACATCAGTAACAAAATCCTACTGCGAAGTTTGAATTGCAGCAGTTTTTCCCTAAGTGAAAAATATCTCGTGCAATAGAATCACAGAGAGATAATGTAAAGATCTCATCTGACTGCTTCAGATTCTTTTGCGCCAATTAATCTCAGCTTTCAAAGTGACTTACCAACCACTCTAGTGTTGTAGTAATCTGGCAGCATTCTCTCACACAGGGCTACGAGGAGCCAGAAAGCTTCTTCTTCATTACAATACAGAAGCAGTACTGATGTCACTATGTTCATGGCCTGACAAATATGAAGACAAACATGCACATACATAACCATTAATATTGGATAGGGAGCATATTTAAAAAGGCAAGGATTTATTTGCTTTCCAATTTGTCAGGTCCCTCAGATATAAATTATAAATGAAGAGGGCATTGTATAGCTCAGAATCATATCCTTGGCTCTATACAACTACTTTTAAGAAAGTAGGTACGTCTGGAAACCTTAGTGTTAAATATTAAGCACAAGATAGAAACCTTTGTTATATAATAAATATTTTAATATATTTTGCAGTTTATAAATGCCAGACCGAGTTTTAGATGTAAAAACTAAAGCAATCTTATTTCAACCATAACAGTTTAGAAATTAATCATTACTAATGCAAGCTTTTTTATCTTAAAAGTTTAAGTTATTTAACATCAATAATCTTGTCAAGATTGTATAAACACCACTGTGCCCAAATATTATGTAAAATTTTATAATAATAAAAACAAGAGATAATAAAACATCCTCCTGAAATTTCCCTGGGGAAATGAAAGAGGAATAGAGAGATTCTTATACGCCCTTATATAATCTCACTTATCCTTTCTCTTCCTCTTTCTTTTCCTCCAGAACCTTTTCAGGGTAGACTCCCTTTTTCTCAAGAAGCACATGAAGATGGAAGGAGTCTACAAAACAGAGGCTGGGGAATCACACAGCCCACAGTTTGCTCAACCATGCCCAAATAGTGGTCTCGGAAAGCAATAATATATTCCTACCCATGAAAGAAGGGAGAGGCTGAGCTTCATATCAAACTATGGCCAAGATGTGAGAAGGAGTGCCATCAAACTACTAGGTAATCTAAAAATATCACTCCCTTACCTGGCAGTATCCAATTGTAGGATTCCGAAAAGCATATGCTGTTAGTACCCTTCTAAGTGCAGCAATTCCTAGTTCATTCTGAAAGGCAGGGTGCTCCGGCATTGAACGATGCAAGTCTCTTTCAATTTCTTCAGTGGCAAGGCTATACTTTCCCATAGATTGTTTCACCAAATCATTGTAATATCCAGGGTGAGTGGCCATCTCATTCCAGGCCCCTGTATTGACACACAAACATTATTTTTCTTTCCTACTGCACTCAAGATGTGGTTCAGGCTAAGGCTTCTACAAAGAAAACAACATTCCTGCAGGTTATCAAGCCTTTTACAGCTAGTTTACACTGAGGACTAAATGCATGATGTTAATAAGAATGATATATTTAGAAAAGATATTTTAAAGAATAGTACTTATTTTGCATTCCATTTTAGCAAACTTAAAGAAAAATACTTTGAGGGAAAAAAAAGCCTCACAATTGTCTAAAGCAACTAGCTTAGAACTAAGAAATGCTAGCTCTGGGAACAGTAATTACTGACTTTTCAGGTCACCTGCAGTTTGGGGAGCAATTTCATTTTAATGGCAGTAGTATTATGCAACTGTGTAGCAGGGGAAAATATTTTCTCCTTAAGTCAGGAATCTATTGTGCACATTTAGCAAGAATGTCACCTGAAAACAGAAGCCACAGTTCTCCACGAAGACTCTCTGGAATTCCTTTCTGCACCAGCTCACGAGTCTTGGCTGTCCGGTACATACACATGCCCCTCCCATATTCAAAAAAATGTATGTTCCAAGATTCTTCTTTCATTGTCTCCTTTGCCTGAAGAGGAAAGGATAGAGGGGAACACACCATTGTTATGGATGTTGAGGAGAGGTATGATAATTTGGGTGTGATGATCATTAGGAAATGCTGTGACTTAACATACTTGCATCACAAATACATAATCACAAGGTCATCAGAATTTTATAATGGTGCAAATACATAATGGTGGCATATGCACGATAGCGCATTCTGACATCATTGTGATTTGCTGCAGACACCGCAAGCTGCTGGAAACTTCTGTAGCGCCAAGTATTTTTCTTCTTCCCCTCCAGTGCAGCATTTTCACTCTATCAGTAATTTATAAACATTGATCTCTAATAGTAACTTACAAAAATACTGAAACAGAAATACATGAAATGTGATATCAAAAAGTTTTCCTCTGAATTGATTAAAAAGGAATTAGAGTGCAAAATAGTAGCATGGTTCTTGAACTGTATTATCTAGATTGGCATACTGTAAAATGAATTTGATCTCAATCTATAACTGTGTCAGAACATAGATTAACACTATATTCCATCTCAGAGGTTAACTTTCGTAGATGTTTAAAATATGGTTGCAAACATGTCTTAATGAACACATTACTAACAGCTAGTTTGTTTAAGATCCTGGATTAGAAACTAGGAGAGCATGAGTTCTAATCTTCCCTTAGCTATAGAAGACGGCTGAGTGACCTTGAGGAGTCACGCTCTCTCAGCCCAATCCACCTCACAGGCTTGGGGAAAATATGAGAAAGGAGCTGCTACCTTTAGGTGTACAAAAAAGAAGCAGCTTATAAATCTAATGAATTCTTTAATACAAAGTAGCATAATTAACTGAATTTAATTCATCTGTAATACAAAACAATACATCATATCCTAGATTAAAAATAAACATAGTTTTCAAAGGAAAACAAACACCAAGAATCAACTGTTCCTTGTAGCTTTTGCACTATTCGATTGACTGGTTTTAAACAAAAATTCCTTAAAGGTATTTTTATATGAACAGTTAATGTTAATACATTTGGTCTTGTACAAACTTTCTGTAGGGTTCAAATGCATAGCCATGTTTCTTCTTACTGAGATCTGTATTTGTATTTGTATTTGTCAAATTTGTATGGCGCCATCTCACACAAAATGGCATACAATAAAACCCACTATTAAAACTTTCTGCAAAACCAATTAAAACAGTAAACATAGATTAAAAACAAAACCACAAGCAGAAGAATATCACCATCGCGCAAGGTCCCTAACACCAAGGAATCTATAGGCCTAGTGAAAAAAACACTTGTTTTAAGGGCTTTCCATAAGGCACCAAGGGTTGGGGCTAACCTCCCCTCACAAGGAATGGTGTTCGAAAGGGTAGGTGCAATGGCAGAAAAGGCTTGTCTTCTAGGTCCCATTGCATGTGATTCTTTCACAGATGGGATCCACAGCAGGCCTCTCCTGCCAGACGTAATATGACAGGCAGATCACAAAGGAACAATTCCTCAAATTGGCCCCACACTGTATCAAGTAGGGCTGTAAAAGTCCAAACTGGCAACATGAATTGGATTTGAAAGCAATCTGGCAATCAATGTAGAGATATAAAATGTGACCTCTTTAGGGCATACAGGACGGCCTGTTCCACATTTTACACTGGTTGAAGCTTCCAGATACCCTTAGAGCAGCTTCATGTGGAATGCATTAGAACAGTCCATAAGAGAAGTGACTAAGACATGAGTAACTGTGAGCAGAAGCATCAGGATCCAGGAATGAGTGTAACTGGTACAGAACCCAAAGTTGTGCAAACCTCCTCCTAGAAATGACTATCTTCTCCTTGACCCCCAGTTTGCAAGTCAGGTATATCTGGGGCAGTGCCACCCAATCTAGTATCAAAGATGGTAAAGTTTAGGGAGGCCCTAAAAAACAAAGCCACTCAGTCTTGCCAGGATTCATTTAAAGCCTGTTGCTCCCCATTCAGATCTCACAGCCTTCAAGCATTGGGACAGGACATCTACAGCATTGCCTAATTCATCAGGAGTGGAAAGATATAATTGAATATCAGCACACTGATGAATTTCAGTCCCTGATGATGGATGATCTCCCATAACAGTCACATGTAGATGACAGGAGCAGAGAGAGCACTGAACCTTGCAGTATCGTACATAGTACAGGATCTCTCACTTTGGATCAATACTGACTGGTATTGACCCGAGGAAGGAAGAAAACCAACACAATACTGTGCCACCCATTCCTAATCCCCAGAGCTGATTCAGAAGGATACCATGCCTGATGGTATTGAAAGCCAATAAGAGGTGAAATATAGCCAAGATGGATGCACTACCTTCATCCTGCACCCGCCACAGATCATCCAAAAGAGCAGCCAATGCCATTTCTGTTATATCCAGAATTGAAGCCTAACTGAAAAGGATTCAGATAATCCATTTCATCTACAGTCCACTGAAGCTGCTGTATGACCACCTTCTCCATAATCTTACCTCAAAAAGGAAAGTTTGGACATAGGACAAAAATTGTCCGGTATGGTGGGATCCAACAATGGTTTCTTGAGAAAGGGGCAAAGCAACACCTCCCTTAGAGAAGGAACCACCCCCTCTCCCAACGATGAATTAATCACCACCAGTGCCATAGGACACTCAATAACTTCTTCCTCACATGATCTACCAACACTGGCCTCTCCCACCAACCCCTCTAAATTGGCCGAGGGTTATCCCCATTTCATACATCCCAATTCCCTTCCTAGGTCTCACTAAGGGAGGGCAACTCAACTAGCCATGTAGCATCATCATCAAACAATGTTACAAAGCTGCGACTAGGCAACATGACAAACCCCTACTGGGCACTTTCAGTGCTGGTATAAAAAGCAAGTTTATTGCCAGGGCCCACACCAGACTAACCAACAGCTGGGTTGCCCTCCATAGAGGACAGATTTGTGGTAAGCACTTTCCAGCAAGCTTCCTTCCAAATAGCTCCAGCAAGCTCCCTTTAGAAATGCCACATAGTGGGAGCCAGGGAAACGTATTATTCCATCTTTTCAAAGCCAACAACCCAAGGAGGAAGACATTTTCAAGATACATACTGTATTTCTCGGAGTATAAGATGCACCGGAGTATAAGACAGACCTACCTTTTTTGGTGAGGAAAAGAAGAAAAAGAAATCTCCCTCTGTCTCTGAGCAATTTTGCCTCATTGCAGCAAACAGCCTGCTTTACTTTCATTTTCGTTTTCAGCATAGCTCGATTATTTATTTTATTTTTTTATTTTAATTTGATTTATATGCCGCCCTTCTCCGGAGACTCAGGGCGGCTTACAATGTGCTCAGCAATAGCCTTCATACTTTTTGTATATTTATACAAAGTCAGCTTATTGCCCCCACAAACTGGGTCCTCATTTTACCTACCTTAGAAAGGATGGAAGGCTGAGTCAACCTTGAGCCTGGTGAGATTCGAACTTACAGTAATTGCAGACAGCTGGTGTTAATCACAATGCTTAGTCTGCTGAGCCACCAGGCCCTATATAGCACAAAGAAAAAAAAATCTGCTCCAGCAATTTACATTTGCAGCAAGCAGCAGAGCCCTGTGCAAAACAGCTAAGAGCAAATCAGCTGAGAGTCGGGAGGCCGATCTAATCAACTTGTGCTAATTAGGCTGTGCTGAACTTGAAAGGAGCTGTTTTTTCTTGCTGTTTGCTTGCAAGGAGGTAACTGCTGCAAGGCAGAGGCCAAAGGGTGGGGGCCAGTGGGTGGGCAGGGCTACATTTGATATATAAGACGTACCTAAATTTTCACCCCCTTTTAGGGGGGGGGAAGTGCGTCTTATACTCCGAAAAATACGATATATGGTTTTAGAAAATTAAGCTGAAGTTGCATTAACTCATTTATGTTTTTCACATTTAGATGAATACGTTTGAAATATTTTCCCATCTAAAAATATACCACTTAATACCGTAAGAATTTAATTTTATGAGTTGTTATAATTAAAAGGGTTTTAATTATACTATACACACTGCATTTTCTGAATTGATTAAAAAAAAATAATTAGTATACCCATTTTATTCCAGAGGATTCCTCTGAATTGGTCCCAAACAATTTCAACAGTCCTTGAGATGCTGTGGGTACCTCATCTGTGCAAAAGTTCACAGGCTGATTGTTGAGAGGAGAAGCAGGACTGTCTGCAGGAGGACTGTTAGGAGACATTTCCTAAAAAAGAAATGTACAACTCAAAACCTGTAGAAATACAAGCAAGTTCAACAGCAGTCTGAAAGCTACTTGGACTTCTAGTGCAATCAATAATGTTCTAGGAAGACATCCATTATGGCTACAATACATTATTGATGCATTTCCATTAATGCCTTTGCCCTCATTTAAATCATCTAAGATATTCATAGATTATGGAATAAGATCATCATGTATATTACAGAGCAACAATTCTTTATTCATGATATATGTACCCATTAGGAAGCCATGGTTAACCCTGGAACTCCTACAAAATATAGTAACATAAAGCTCACATTTGCAATGTGTTTGTAATTACATGTGTACCTGACAAATGCAAGGTTTAAATCAACATCTAACAACCAGTGGGGGAAAAATAATTGATAGGCTTATTAATTCCCTGTCGCTGTCATTCTAACGTAGAATAACAATTAATTATCAATCCAGTCTTTTACATGGAAAATAATTATTTAAGAAACTGCTATTAGGAAATTAATCAAAAATTTCAGCTAGCTTTTCTATTACTAGCAAAAGTCTGCTGCTGTAGATGACCAGGCTGAGCCCGAGGGAGGGGACAAACGCATCATCAGTCATGAATCCCTTTGCGCCCACAAGAGATTTAAGTCCAGCCCATTTTTATTTTCTTTCTATTCTTAACTCTCGCTAATTTCTCTTGACTGTTAGCAGTTCAGGTTCTTACAAAGAGCTTAAGCTTACAACAAAGCTTTATACATATTTGAACTGCCTGGATCTTCTGATTTTCCTGGTGCTGATAGCTGCTTTGCTTTCTTTCATAATTAATAAACAGCAACACTTCTGAGATATTGGATAGTAAGGGGCGCTTCACTAACATATGGCTACCTTGCTTCCTCTCAAGACTCGTCACAGCTATTAGTTATCTGCACATGTAAGTATATATGCATGGGTAATACTTCTGATAAAGCAAAGTGGTCATTCCTTTGAATGCTTTGTAGAATACATTGAACAGGCTCAGGGCACGTAGTGTGTGATTCTGGATAAATAAAAGTGAGTTGAGAGTAGCAACCTCCAACTTAAATAGCAGTGATGTATAAGTAACATATTCCTCCCATAGGCAGGTTATCCTATATGAGACCATATTATGTGCAAATAGATTAATGTGTTCATCCAAGCAATCCAATATTGTTAAGATATTAAAATTTAGTAGCTGGAGCAGTGGGGTTGTGCAGTGAGCCAGAACATACAGTTGTGGTTAATTGGTTGGAGAATGATGGCTGCATGAGGCAATCTGTGCTGTGATTGGTTACTGTGGATGTGGAGAGTTTCCCTTTTATTTCTGTGTGCTCTGTAATTTACCTTATGATGCTCCTGTTTGCCTGACTATCTAGTTTGTTGTATATATTGATATAAAATGTATTTATCTGTATAAAACTATAAGTTCATGTCAGCATCTCTGATTTCATTTGTATACCGGCTGCACAATTCCCTGACAAATATTATTTATTCTGTCAGGTATCATTGAGGTCTCAAACTGATAGATCCCAGTTGCACCCTCACTCTTTTAATGAGAGATATCAGTACTAAACTAGAGTCCCTCTGCTCTGGTTTATGTGGCCACCCAAGCAGTTAAATAAGTACCCCATCCACCTTTCATTGATGTTTCTTTTTATTCAAGGTTTATTTATTAAGCATTATTGGCTTTTCAATGTTAAAAAAATAATTTCAGATTGGTACTGCAACATTGGAAGCTCACTAATGATCAAAAACTTGGCTGCAGAAGGATGAACAGAATGGCCAAAGCAAGCTGGGAAAAACGAAATGGTAAATGAATGAAAAATTTTTGCAAGGCAGCCACTTGAAACAGCAGAAGAAATCCAGATATGAAGGCGTCCTTGACTTCGGATCATGACAAACAGATCTAAACAGGACTAGAAATCCTTTCTCTAAATAGCCAGTCAGTGCCTTAGTGACAGTCAAACCTGATCCACTGTTCACAAATTCATAGATAAAATTAAGGCAATTCTAAATACAACATCAAGGGAGCAATGGAATGGAATGTCAATCAGAATGAAATGACTCCATATGCTCTAATCTCGAGCTACTTCCCTCCCCCAGCTACTTTAGATAGAGATCTCAGTGGTTTTCCTTCTTGCTCTGGGAACTCAAGTCAATGCTATCTAATCAGTTTGAAGGCCTTGTCAAGAATAGAAATAACAGTCAACTGCCAGAATTTTATAAATATTTATAGAAGATCGTTTCAAGGCTCATTGCTGGCACTGTACCTCAGAGGCATGGTCACCAATACTCTTCTTTTGCCCTATGTCACTGCATGTTTGCTTTGAAGGAGTCCTCTGTAGGAAGTCAGAAATTCTCTGTACCAGGAAGTCTCGGTCCTTCAGGTTGGCAAAGAGGAAGGTCATTTTGCTTCGAGTGCTGATAGAAAGTGGGCTAGGCAAAATGCTGGAGCTGTCAGCTTTCTCAACAATTGTAACCTACATAGAGGGATAAATGGGGTATATCAAGGTATGGATCTTGTTTCTGTCACCCCAGAGAATTACTTATTTAACCAATGGACTAATATACTGAGGTTCAAAACCAAAATCCTATTATCTTCAGGAAAATCCTTCAAAATTATACCAGTAGCTAAATGCTGGGCTCTCAAAATAATTCATTATCAAAAACAACTTCTCACCTCCCTAAGTGGTATTATGAGATGACATGCCTCTTCTGCCTTGCTAGCAAAACAGATATAGTTATTGGACACAAACATCTGACCGAGAATGTGGATTTTATTGAATGGGGTCCACAAAGTGCAGTCTGTGTGCCCATCAAGCCGTTCATCCTTGGGCAATCGAAAAGTAGCACGGTACCATTCATTTTTGGCTCTGGCATCCAGATCCCTAAAGAAAATGAAATATATATGTACACATGCCGATGGGGTAATTACTGAGAAATCCATTAGAGTTGTCTTTTTCTAACATGTCCTGTTCAGATGTGTTGGACTTTACCTTCAATCATGCACAATCCTTTTTCAATATAGTTTCAAATTAAGAAGAGATATTGTCATATTGGACCAATGATTGCCAAAAATCCCTAGTACAGATCCAGGTAGTCCTCAACTTACAACTGGTTGTATAATGACCACTTGCAGTTACAATGGCCTCAGAACAGGTGCTTTTTGGCCATTGTAAAATGTCATGCCAGACTCCCCCAGTCACAGGACATTTCAGATGCTTGGTAACCAGTTTGCATTTATGACTAGATGCCAAATGCCCTGCAACCATGTGATCACTATTTGCAATCTTCACTCCCTGCCCCACCATGCCTGGGAGCCTTCTCCATGGTGTTCTATTTAATGACCCATGTAGTTGCTTAATGACCGGAACTGGGAGAGCCAGAATTGCAATCATTGAGAGAAATGGCCGTGTGGCATCTCACTTAACAACCACTTCACTCAATGACCAAGTTTTCAGGCATTATTGTAATCGTAAATGTAGGACTACCTGTACATGCTTTTTGGTATAAGTATGGAACTATAATAAAAAATATCCTTTAAAGAAAGAACAATAGCACTGTGAAGATAATATGTCAATGGAAAGATCTGGCTAATATTATAGGACATTTGGTCAGAGAAAGAAAAAGGGCACTGCTTAGGGCAACATAAATATTTAGATGCGATAAAAAAAGAAATAAGAATAGTTCAAATATATAGGGTATAAGTGGCCTAATAACAGAAGTCATTACATTCTGGGAGAGTAGTCATCTGGAAGGACAGCCATTTTTGTTTTCCACAGAATTTGTCTTTATAAATTCAAGAGCATATAGCCTGTTCTGTCAATTTTTCCTTTTAGGTTGAATTGTCTTTCTTTGGGGTAAATGCATTAGCTGCAGCATGATTAGACACAGCTACTTTTTCCAGGACTCAACTCAGAGAAAACTAGTTTTGCAAGTTGGCAACAAGAAGCTGTATGTAATACTGCCTAAATAAATGAAAGATTAGTCTTTCTCTGGCCCCAGAAAATCTCAAGTAGAAAAACAAATTAAAAATTATCCAAAAAACTGTAATTATCTTGGCATGTATATATGAAAGTCAGTCTCTTAAAAGTTGTAAAGTCCTAGCTTTTCTCTCAGGCATTAGTGCCAGATTATTAAGGGAGCCTGAAATGTGCGTTTTAGTATTGTGACCTATTTCTGTGGTGACTTGATTACTATTATTATTATTATGGTTATTGTAATTATTTTTGTTTAATTTAGATTAGCTTTATAACATTAGTTTATTGCATTATCTGTTTGCTGGCCAGTTACTTGTTTAAGATAGTCAGCTATGTAAATTATCTAAATAAAGAGAACTGGAAAAAAACCCATTGGCTTAATTATGGAGATTCCATATGGGGATTTCCACCCATGACTCCATAGTTAGAAATATAAGAAAATTTAGTTGGAACAACAGAAAGAGCAATCCTATTTTCTAGAAATCAATTCCATATCTACAATAAAATCAAAGATTTTATTCAAAAATTCTTGAATTACATAAACAATAAATTTTGGGGATATAAATAGGCTGTATGGGAAGAAGAAAAATGCAAATTAAAATATCATCTACAAGTTTCTTATCTCCATTTTTTCTGGCAGCTCTAGGAAAAATACAAATCAAGCATATTTTTATGAGACATTGGGAAGAAAATACAGAAAGTTCAGAGCTAGTTTGTACTTGAGATTTCAGTCAGACTCGTGTTCCTGCAATTCAGATCAAGAATGACCCTGAAATAGTTGGGCAGATTAGAAAGAACCTCCTTGGATTATTATCTGGTTGCATATTTTCAATTTTTTTTCATTTGTAAACATGAAAATTGATAAAATGCATTATTTTTGCAAGTCATACTAAAAAGCACAAAACAGAAGATATCCCATAGAAAAACAGGCAGAAAACAAATGATAAACACATACACATGTACTAATGCCTAGCTTCCCAGTCTTATCAATTTGGCATCAATCACCACAGCTGAAATCAATGCTAGATATGTTTTCTTCCTCAATAAATGTGCCTACACCTTTTATGTGTGTATGAATATATGCATCTGTGTACATATGCACACTAATCCCAAGTACACCCCATAAGAAATGAAATGTCAGGAAAAAAAACATTTTCACACTATAGAAGAAGGCATGCTATTCAGTTATAAAGAGAGTTACAATTCACCAGGATGGTGAAAGGCATTCTCTCTGTACAAAGGAAATATTGGTTTCTTTCTTTTGGGAAAACAGTTTGTTTTTGTTCTTAGTTATGGAAACATTTGAGGCTGTTTCTATTTGGACTGAAGCCAATCAGAGAGTGGCCTACACCTTGTCTAAAGGTGTCCTAAAATCTTTGAAGACAAACAAACATACATGCTTACCTCTTGAGTGCTGAGATATTCTTGAGTGGCTTGCTGGGTTTGGGAAGAAGCATGTCCTCCGTGAAACTTTTATTATCAAACAGTTGACGCATGGCAATGTTAGCCAACTGTTCCATTAATTTGAAGGTTTCATTGATGTTGAGGAACATAGAAAAGTAGAGTTCACTGTCTCTGGTACTCACTTTGATGCACTCAGGAAACAGAAGGGTAGCATTCTTCTCCAGCTGTGTTATATCTACCCACTGCACTATAAGGGTCACTGCGGAAACAAATAAACCCAATTCATCAATTACTCTCACAGAGAATTACATGGGAAATATTTTAAAATAATTTACAGATGTTTTAGCAATATTAATGTGAAATAGCCAACTGCCCATTGCTGAACTCTAATAAAGCAATAAGATCAAAAAGATGCATATTTCAGATCCACTCCACTCTATTGGAGAGATATGGGAATTGTGTAATTTACTGTTAGAGCAGTGTGAGTGTTAGTTGCAGTCCCCTAATCAAAAAGCAGGTTGAAAGAGGCAATGCTATCAGATTTAATAAATGTTTGAAACATTAAACAATAAGAGACACCTCATTGACAGGTTACCTTCTTTGCCCAAAAGGAAGGAATAGAAGCAAAGGTGATTAACAGTGAGATACAGCCAGCCCTGTCTTGGGACGCGCCCTTTCCAATAACTGCAAGAGTAGTAATTGACAAGTTTCTCTACTTCAGGCATTCCAAACTGCTTCCGCATCTTCAGTTCTGCTTCCTTAAATTTGCCAGGATCTTCTTCCCCCTGTGGTTGTCGATTCTTATTCTCTTCAGCAATTATTCCCTGAAGGAAAAAGTGACAAGTAAAAATGGATGCTTTTTCATTTGTTGCACTAATTAACCGTTAAGCACAAATATTCCTCTGGAAATTGCACTTCTATGTGTGCATGCACAATTTCCCAATGGTCAAAACTCCATATTCAATGCTCCAAAAACTATCTTAGCATATTGATAATTGTTAATAACATTATTGTGGCTTCAGACTGTTTATCCACCTGCCTAAATCTTATATGAATTACATATATTTCTGTTATATGTCCCATAGATTGTACAGAAACATCTGAAATGCTTCCCTAACTATAAAGAAAGCAGTGCAGGAAGTAAGGGAGCACAAAAGAAGATAACATTTACTGTTATAACATTTACTTTTTTCTGTGAACACACTGGCACATGTTAAAAAATGAAATTCTGTTGCCTGCTCTCAAAAGAATCAATCAATCAATCTATCTATCTATCACACTAATTACATGCAAACAGATCACAGATGAGGATGGTTACCTTTAATAGCCATTCACACATCTTTGTGTCAACCTGTGTGCATGTTATGAGGCCACAATCACCAGGGTATGTAAATTTTTGATCAGGGTCATTTGGGTAGTTTCTGCTGTCATTATGATTGAAAAAGAGTAAACACAGTTGATTGATAATAAATGGCTTCAGCCAAACACTAACCATGAGTGAAAGGAAGGTTTTTGTGTTATCATTCATATTCTCTGAAAAATGGCCAGGAAATCATAAATTCTGCCAGGCTATGTAAACTTATGAGCACAACTGTATACACACATATACATACATACATACATATTTATATTTATATAACAGAACGATTTGCTCCATTCCCAAGTACCCCATAGGTGACCAAACACTTTTTGCCCGGACAGAAAAATAACGGAGACTCAAAGCTTTGTGCGCTTGCAAAGGGAACAGTTTGAAATGGAGCGATTAGCTGTTTCAAAGCGCCCCCTTTGCAAGCAGACAAAGCTTCATCTCTCTCTGGGCGAAAAATGTTTGGGCAGCTACCACCAGGTCCACCCTCTTTGTCCCACTGTCTGACTGACTGCAGCCTCAATCGGGGCAAAGGTCTCGGCGTGCCCCGGCCTCCACCCGCCCTGCCAGGAGGGTGAAGTGCCCCCGTGAAGCCAGCAGCAGCATGGGCAGTCGTTTGGTGGCCAGCATGGTGTCCGCTGCAGCTGAGAAGTCTCCCTGCAGCAGCTGGGCCAACAGGCAGGGTGGGTGGAGATGGGGGCATGCTGAGAGCTTGATCCGTTGCAGCCATGGGCAAGCAGACAGTGGAATGGAGAGGGCAAGGCCAGCGGTAGGTGCTCTCCCACTCCTGTCAGGCCCACACTTGCTGCCTCCTGCACTTAAAAAAGACCTGCCTGAAAATAAACCCAAATGCTTATTTTCAAACCCAAAAGAAAATAACATCGGGTCTTATTTTCGGAGAAACATGGTAGTGGAAAAAAAAGAAATGGAAAAGAGTTAGAATACAGGCAGAAGGAAGAAATCAACAAAACTCTCAAAGATTTTTCTCTTCTAATGAAGGTCGACATACGCTATAGCACTTTAATTACACAGTGAAATATTAAAGCAGTTAACTAGAAGCTTCAGGCAAAGTGATACAGTAGTAAGCAATCTCTATGGGTGATCCTTGAAAAATCCCTATTCAATATGTACTATACTATGAATATCTGTAGTTCAGATTCAGTGATCTGAATATCACTGAGTTTTACATGGAAGTTTAAAATCTATAGCTCTCTATAGTTTGTCTTTCATTTATTAAGGAATGTGACAAGAACACCTCTTACATGTATTTTACCCTTGACAAAGGTAGTGATATCTTCTTCACTGTCAAAGATTGCAAGAGTCTGGAGCAAATTATTCTCTAGCCATTCCCAATGGCTTGTAATTTCCTGACGGTTTGAGCCTAGACAGAGAGTAAGAACAACCAGAGAAGATATAAACAAAGCTTTCCTATAATAAAAGTGACACATATATAAAAGGATGAAAATGTTTATATTAAACAGTCATTTGTCAAGTCATCTTCTTTTAAATTTCTATTTGGATCAGGAGTTTTTGGTCCCTCGTTTAATTAAAGAGTCCTAAATTAAAGGACTGAGTTTCCATGCCAACACCTCTAATATATGAGTGGCTGAAACTGGGCAAAAAAGGGAATATTCATCAGTTTGTGTATAAAAACTCTTTGCTTGCCTGGTTAGGTATCAGAACTTACCACAAGCCACTGCCCAATATATCTGAGAATCCTGTGTTTGATGCAAGATCCTATAAGGAGCAACTCTAGCACTGGAGTCCAAAACTACATCCAAAGTTCCCACGAGCAGTCCTAACACAATGAAAATGCAGAAAAGAATATTATGGACATTATCTAATTAAAAGAAAATGCAATGTAATCATTTATATTGAACATAAAATTTTAAAAGACAGTAAATTATAAATTTGAAAATATGTTGACCCAACTCTAATTGGATGTTCCAATGATGAGAAAAAAACCAGCCTGAAACAGTTACTGTTGGCAATTTACATCTTTCATTTTTAAATGAAATAATATCAGTGGGGATGGATAGATTTCCCCTTGTTGCAATTGTGGTTCTGATATGCAAACTGTTAAACATATTGTGCAAGATTGCCCATGACGTGAGTGCTTTGGTTCCCTAGAAGATCTGCATGAAGCAAAGCCAGAGGAAATCGCCTACCTAGCTGAATTGAACATCCAGTTATGAGCCCACTGCTGTAGCCCTGTAGAAGTTTTATAAAAAATTATGTGGGTTGTGTGTATATGTTTACTTCTCTTCTATCATGTTCTCATCATATGCTAAATAAATAAAGGAAATTATTTGCTTTCGTCTAGCATGACCATGAGAGATGGTGCAATCCACTTCCTTTGATATGTTCAAGCTGAAACTAGACCAGTGTTTTTCAAACTTGACAACTGTAAGATGCATGGACTTAAACTTTCAGAATTGGGAGTGCAGCAGAGGTGGGTTTCACCAGGTTCTGACCATTTTAAAGCTTGAAAAACACTGGTCTAGACAATCATCTGCCAAGGTCTTTTTAACTTTGGAATCCTGCACTGAGCAAGATATTGGGCTCAATAGCTTAAATGGCCTTTCCAATATTTTGATTCTATGCTATTAGGAAAAAAAATTGAGGGTACACTGAGTTTTAAAGAATAATTATTCAAAATTCTGAGAAAATGTTCACATAGCTACAATAAATTTTGCTCTGCTATGAAGACAATTTTCTAGCAGGTAATATTTGTACATGTTACTAAAACCTGATGGAAGAAACTCCCAAAGCAGGGATGGGGAACTTCTGGATCATGAGCCAAACGCAGCTTATAAGAACTCCTCTGTAACTGAACTCTATTTACTACAGCAATTTGATTTTTAAAAAATATTCAACCAGAACCTTTCTAAAGCTTATAAACCAAATGGGGAACAACGTTAAAATGCAGCAGTACAGCTTCCTCGCTATACCACATGTTGACTGGAATTGTGATTTATAATTCAGTTCACAATTGTCATAAAATAATGTCAGCCTTACCAGATAGGAAACACAAGATAAGCTAATTGTAAAACTACTTTAACAGAATCTTGCATATCTTATAGTAAAATGCTCCTGCCATCATCTTTACAACTTGACAATTTAGGGAGGCTCCTTCTGAGCTTCTTGCTCCATCCATTATGGGCTCTGCTGTCTCTTATCTGACCTTTTTTAAATAAGGAATTATTTGGTCCTCTCCCAAGGTCTTTCTCACATACGATTATAGACAATGATTTCCACTAATCTACAGTGACAAGAGATATACAAGTCACTAATAAACAAGAATAACCAAGGATTATTTGGAGATTAGAAGACAATGATTGAATAGATAATACCAAATGATATGTTAAATGTATGTTAATAAAGATCCATCTCCAATTTGAATTCAAACAAACTCTTTTGTATTTGCCACATGCAATTTCTACACTCAATTGCTGATGACCAATTAAATGTATGCTTAATTCAAAAAAGATGTATTTACTCATCAACCGAAGTTTAGTATAATGTATGACCCATTCAGAGAGGATTTTCAATGATCCCAAAATAAAATGGATGTTTTTTTCATTTTCAAATACATTAAATCCACAGCTGAGCATCTTCCAGAAGGTCCCTATTTAGGTGACCTAGTGGTAAAGACGCTTGCCTCTGACTCAAAAGGTTAAGAGCTGAATCCTAGGTAGCAGCACATATTTGTCTCCTAGGGTGCAAAGAAAAAATATCTGCTGCAAATTCCGAACTCGCCACAAGCATTAGGAAGGACAGTTCATGTCTCTGAGATTAGAATAGAGAAAAGGGAATTTCCAGTAACTGCTGAAAACATTTATTCAATGGTAGGGTCATTTACTAATGAAGCAAATAAAGTAGTAAACTATTTACAAAATGGTAAAACAAAGCAGTTGTGAAACAAATAAAACATCTGTAAAAAAGTCGTACATGTAATCTATTCAATTACTGTGCTGTATTCATCTGGAGTTTTTCAAATGAAATTGAGATTTAATAAATTAATCACTAAAAACTGTAAGATATCCTGAAAATAACCTCTTATGGCACAATAAAATTAACATACATTATCATCACGTAAATTTTTTTGGATAACTAATGGCATCAACATGATTACATTACAAAACCAGTATTTGCTGCCTTGGCTTCTATTTCCAGTGTTACTGTATTTTTTGCTCCATAAGACACACTCCCTCCCCCCACCCAAAATGGTGGACGGTGCCAGTCCTTTGGTGAATAGCAGCTGGGGTCTTTTTACAGTGCTGAACCCCACCTCTTCTGTCTTTGTCATTGCCTGCCTCTTCTGTCTCTGTGGTCCTCTCAGGCTCCACCTGATTTTTTCCCCCTTTGTTTTCCTCCGGTAAACCTAGGTGCGTCTTATGGTCAGGTGCGTCTTATAGAGCGAAAAATATGGTATTTTTTGAAAAAGAGCTTATGTGAAGAGACTTGTAACCACAATACTTATTGCTTCATAACAGAAAACTTAAATATTCAGTGGATTGTTTTCTCTACCCAAATGAATTCAATTAAGTACACATAGAAGAACTGTTTTACTACAGCACTATTATCGGTATGAGTATGATTCAGTATATCTTGATACAGGTTTTTAGAGATACTTTTTGTATACACTGCATAACAGTACATCCTAGGGACAGAATATTTCCCATGACACTTTCCAATGGTATATTAAACCAGATTAGTCAAAGATCTGTCTAAATTTTAGTCACCCTAGGATGATTTAACAAATGGCAATATTCTAATATACACCTCTAAATGGCTGTCATGGTAGCATATTAATCATTTTGAAAGAAATTTAATAGCAATAGCAACAGCACTTAAAAGACTTATATACCGCTGCAGAATGCTTTTACAGCCCTCTCTAAGCGGTTTACAGAGTCAGCATATTGCCCCCAACAATCTGGGTCCTCATTTTACTCACCTCAGAAGGATGGAAAGCTGAGTCAACGATGAGCCTGGTGAGATTTGATCTGCCAAATTGCAGGCAGCCAGCAGGCAGCAGAAGTAGCCTGCAGTACTGCATTCTAACCACTGTGCCATGGTTTGCATGGGTTTGGGTGTTTCTATGTGTGCCTTTGAATCAGTGTGGGCTCAACTACCTGGTCAAGTCACTGCAGTTTTCTTGCAAAATTTCCCAAAAGTGGTTTGCCATTGCCTCCTTCCTAGGGCTGAAAGAGTCACCCAAGATTATCCAGCTGGCTTTGTGCCAAAGCCAGGACTAGAACTCCTGGGTTTCTAGCCTGGTGTTTTAACCACTGTATCAAACTGGCTGACATTTTAGTATCAGATAAGTGACATACCAATTCTCCTTTTATGTTTGTTCTTTTTTTAAACTACCTTGGAAATTTATTCAAGACAATAAAACTTGCAAGACTACTCCTGGTCTCTGAACAACATCCTCCCCCCACCCCCAGGGCTGCATTGTTCTGACCTTGTTTGCCTTCAAGGAATTTACCTTGAAGTAGGGCCTCTAGGCACCTACATTACTAATACAGTTAAATATTGTGAAATTATTTGCCCCCACCTGATCCATAGGCTACTGGAATTTTGTTTTAATTCTTAAACAGTTTTAACCCTTATTAGCACTTAAGAACTGTAGATGAGTCAAGTATATGGCTGTAACGGCTGTCATTATAAAAATCAAAATTGAAATTACAAAATACAAAATTACAAGCTCTCTCTATTAGACTTATTAGTTCATTGCTGCAAATATTTTTTGCAACATATTTACAATATGAAATCTAAACTTAAAATGTAGACATATTTATTTTATTAACATCCCACATCTTCTACACAAGTTTAAGCTGGCATGTATAGTTTTCCTCATCCTATTTCTCTCCACAACAACCCTGTGAGTTAGGTTGAGTTAAGAAAGAGTGATCAGCAAAGTCACCCACAGAATTCCCATGTTGAGGGTGGACTAAATTTCTGAAGGAAAAAAAAAACTATCTTGTTTAAAGTTATCTATATTGTATCTGTGATTTTCTAGTTTTATATATTGTTACAGAAACATAGAAAACTGATGGCAGGAAAAGACCTGGTGATCGGAGTTGGCTTTTTGAGTTTTTGGTTTATATGTTTGTTATGTAGTTTGTTTGTTTTGTCTGTCCGTCCGTCCATCCATCCCTGATTATCTATATCATATTTGTGAATTTCTAGTGCCAAGGAATTCATTTTAGCTATAGACAGTGTGCTATTCAGAAATTTCCTGTTTTTTTTTACTGCTTCTTCTTTTTCGCCCACAACCACGCATCTCTCAAACAAAATGCATTTGAAAAGTTAAAGACTGAAGTAAAAAAAAACAAACCACTGGATAAATATTGTTGATTAGCAGTAGTAGGAATCATCAATATGGAAGCCCTTTGAGCTAATGAAAATAGAATCTTTTGAAATGGGTATCTATAACAAATCTAAATAACACTTCTGCAGTTCAAGGTTTCTGTTTTAAAAAGAAAACCATAACTTTTAGATTGAATATGACCTTATTATCTCTGAAAATAAGATCTTCAGCAACCCCAGATATTCCAATTTCTAAGTGACATACAACATCCTTTTTTTACATGAACTGCTGGAGCCTGAAAGATAAGCCCACCAGAACATCTCCCCTATATATTTTCGGATGGATGCCTGGTACAGCATGACCTAAGGAACCCAACAGAATAGAATATCAGCCTTTGAAAGAAAGGCCTGATGGACATTCTGAAAAGAAGAGGATACCAATCACTATAAAGACTTGATGGCATATAATTAATCCTTCAAGCCTGTCAAAGGAGACTGGACTGGACTATGGACTATGGACTAGGACTAGAATTCTTTATTGGCCAAGTGTGATTGGACACACAAGGAATTTGTCTTGGTGCGTATGCTCTTGGAGTACATAAAAGATACTTCATCAAGAATCATAAGGTACAACACTTAATGATAGCCATAGGGTACGAATAAGCAATCAAATCATATTAGGAAACAGTCAATCAATAGATCCTAAGGATACCAGCAACAAGATTACAATCATAAGTGGAAGGAGATGGGTGGTTTGCGGGTTAACACCTTTTTCTCCAGCCAGAAGCATCTCCAGAAAACCGACTGGAGGGTGGGAGAGATCTTGCCAATCAAAGCGTTAGGGAAAAGGCCTCTCTGGAACCGCTGGAGGCTGCTGCTCCGAGTTAGGCTTAAACCATTTATGTGCAGATGTGGGGGGGGGGCGAGACCACCTACTCAGAGGATGCCAAGGCCCCCTGCTCAAGGCGTTTTCCCTGAACCTAGGCCCCGGCCGTTCCGCACGTCGCCTCCTTCTCTCAGGGCGGACCTTTCCGGGCCACGGCCATACGGGCAGCGGTGGCAGCGGCGGCCACTCCCTCCCTGCAGCCCGACTCCACTCACCCGTCAGGCCGCCCCCCTTGCCGTGGCCCCGCCGTCGCTGCTGGAGGAAGAAAGGGTTGGCCCGCTCGGTGATCCAGAGCGCGTTAGCCAGCAGCACCTCCTCGGGGCTGAGCCACATGGTGATGGCGTTGCTGCTGCTACGGCCGCGCTGGCCCAGCCACCGCCACCGCCCGGCCTGGCTCCCCTCTCAGAACCGGCGCTCGGGCCAGCGGTCACAGGTGGTCACGGGGCCGTTTACGCTGCCGTCAGGACGAGCAAGTTCGGCGGCGTCTGTCGGCGGCACCCCCTAGCGGTGCGGCTGGCACAGGGCAGCCCAGGAGGCCGGCCATTCACTCTCCACCCAGCACCCCCCCCTTCGCTCGGGTTAGTTTATTGCGGCCAAACAAACGCCAGCATTGGGGGCTGTATTTATCAGACGGTTATTTTTCTTTCTTTTCTTTTTTTTTTTTTGAAAAATATTTTTATTGTTTACATATGAACATATATATGAAATAACCGTTATCAGACGGTTATTTTTCTTTCTTTTCTTTTTTTTTTTGAAAAATATTTTTATTGTTTACATATGAACATATATATGAAATAACTGTTATCAGACGGTTATTTTTCTTTCTTTTCTTTTTTTTTTTGAAAAATATTTTTATTGTTTACATATGAACATATATATGAAATAACCGTTATCAGACGGTTATTTTTCTTTCTTTTCTTTTTTTTTTTTGAAAAATATTTTTATTGTTTACATATGAACATATATATGAAATAACCGTTAGCAGACGGTTATTTTTCTTTCTTTTCTTTTTTTTTTTGAAAAATATTTTTATTGTTTACATATGAACATATATATGAAATAACCGTTATCAGACGGTTATTTTTCTTTCTTTTCTTTTTTTTTTTGAAAAATATTTTTATTGTTTACATATGAACATATATATGAAATAACTGTTATCAGACGGTTATTTTTCTTGAGAGCGACCCGGATCTTTGCGTTTGCTTAGCACTAGAACCGAACTAAAACGAAAATCAGGCTGGCTTTTGTTGAGGGGAAGGTGGGCTATGATGTCTGAGGTTGTTACATAACGCGCTGTATATAATATTTTATATTATACTCTCTCCCTCCCCCTCCCTCCCTCTATATCTATATCTATATATATCTATCTATATCTAATCTCTCTATCTCTAATCTCTATCTCTCTATCTCTCTATCTTATCTATCTATCTATATCTAATCTCTCTCTATATCTATCTCTAATCTATATCTCTATCTCACTCTCTACATATCTATCTATCTATCTATCTATCTATCTATCTATCTATCTATTATATAGTTATATAAGATCATATAATGTGCTAATCTGTGGGTTTCCTGACCATGGTTACCTGATTAAGCCACTACTGTTTAGGTTCTAGGGCTGTGCAATGGTCGCAAATTGCACAGGAGAATTCTTCAGGACTTTACTCCTTGCTCTTCATAAAGCAGCCCTAACCATTTCAAGCTTCTGGATAAACCTAGTAAAGAAAGTTTGTGTTTAAAGAGTTGCACTCTGGAGTCAATAATGGTGCTAGATAACTTCCCAACCATGGCTGATATATTTAATTGGTTGCATCCCTGCCTGGTGAACAGCCCTCTGATTTCAGTGATACTTCAGTGACACGGTTTGCCAGTTGCTTTCTGCATCTTTCCCAAAGTAATCTGGATTCTTTTAGTCTGGTTTCAGACTGAGGCACAGAACTGTGAGAGCATTAGTTACACTTATTGATGATCTCTGGTGGGCTCAGGATCAGTGCAACCATTTTGGCCTTCCTTAATCTTTCAGCAGCCTTCAATTCTATCAGATAGTGAGTGATAGGTCACCTCAAGAAATGCCACTTGTCACTGAGTCACTGCTTTCTGAACTAGTCACAATTTTCAAATCATCTTCAAAGGCCACACAATGCATGCTGCAGGAATCTAGTTACCAGGTCCCCAGGGTACGTATCACTGAAATCAGATGGTATTCTTCTGGACTGTCTTAGGATGTTGGGGGAAGCATGTTGCTATGGTGGCTCACTTCTTTGATCCAGGGCCAGTTCCAGTAGGTGTTAATGGAAGACAAAGAGCAAACTCCTACATGAGGTCTTTCATTGGTACGGGGTGCAGCATAAATCATCCATTGATGATAATTAGGTATACATATTTGTCCCCAACCAAGTGATGATGTTAAAATTGTATCCCAACAGATAGAGGTTATATGAGTCTAGATGGGTTTGTTTAACCATAGCAAGGTTAAGTTGTTGCGAGTTTTGTATCTTCCAGTTCTTGGGATAGGAGATTTTCCATCCATAGATCTTGGAAAAGATAACTTCCTTTGTAGTTTGCCTTCTTGATTTTTACTAAAACATATTAATTGCCACAGATCACTTATATCCATTTGGCATTTTTATGCTTAGTGTTTTGTGTAGATAGAAGTCATAAATCTTAAGCTTGGGGTCTAGCAACATTCTTTTTTTCCCCCTTTTCTCCCATCTGACTCTTTTCCCTCAAGAAATTTAATATGGTTTCCCCGGAAGATAATGAAAGGCAGAATACTGTACAGTGCAACATAAAATTAATATGAACAGAATGCAGTGTTAGAGCACCGCTCTCTGATTTTTCTAGAATTGGTTCCTTGGAGACATAAAATTACCATCCTTATTTCCTAAACTAGTCTCCTCCTTTTTTGATGCCTTAATCCTGGAGTGTGTCTGTCATTTTGAATTTCCAAGTGGGATAAGGTGGGGAGAAGTGAAAGAGGGAAAAGACATAAACATATGACCAGCCAGTTTGCAACTCACAGACATGCTGGGCCCTGAATCCAAAAATAATCCTACAGGTTATGCATTGGATTTAGCAAGCAATGCAGTTCTCCCAAACACAGCTTCCATTGAACAAGACTGTCTTTAAACAGCTTTTTATTGAAATATTACATTAGCAAACTCTAACATAAAGGTATACACCATTAATGGTTCAGCATATACCACACAGCTACAATACAGTAATCTACTGACATCAAAATATGCAGACTATGATTTTTTTGTGGCTGCCAGGCTACAGTTTATCACACAAGTCTGAAATTTTCGATTGTCAAGAGGGTGGCACACTGCTTGCACATGCCAAGATTAAACTCAAGGCAAATAGTCCTTTTCACTTTGCCAGCCTCTAGTAGCTTTCTGGATCGTTCAACTTCTTCACTGTTCTCATCAATATAACTCACAATATGGCAATAAATTATTCAATTACATAAGCCCTGTCACTGTATTTTACACACTCAGCATTTGGTATTTTAATAACTTTCACTTGTCAAATCCGCTCGCTCCAATATCCTTCTCAACATTCTTTTTTACTTTTTTTGTTTTGTGCATAGTTAATGTTGACCTGTATTTGGAAATCCTGAGCAGACATAACACCATTAAGTACATAGCTATCTGCTGAATCTTGTTTGGGAAAAGAGCTAGGACTTAAGATGTTACATACGCTCGAATCATGGTTCAGCACAATCACTGAAATGGGTCTGACATTTTAAACCAATCCTTTGTATATTTGTAACAGAATGCCCGTTTCTTATTTAAAGCCACAAATCTTAAAAACATTTGAATGCATAGCCCTTAAATGGCACAGAAAGGGCATCTTCCTGATAAACCATTTCTTTTGCTGCAAGCTGCTCAATAACTGAGATACTTCTAGCTTTTGTGCACTTCTGAAAGATGTTTTTTCCCTGACATAAGGCTTAGTGTGAAACTTTAATCATTTCAGTGACAAATGTACAGATGTAAAGAAAACAGGAGTGCAGTGAAACAAATGCTTCATTCTGATGGCTGCGCATCACAAAATAAAAAATAAAAGTAAAAATCCCACAAATGCTGATTTTCCACAACCACAGAGAAATTGCCTATTTATCCTCCATGTTTTCCTGGCAAATCTCAGTGTGGTTTCAGTTATTAACAGCAGGGAAGAATTCAATTTTCGCAGCTCTCTTTCATCACCACAGATTTACACCAGGACAAAGGGTACCAATTGAACTACAAGGCCTAGGTGAAACTAATAAAGGCACAGAAGCCGATGGATACAAAAGCTAGCAAACCTTCTTCTATAGTGCCTGGGTAATACCAGATTGAGGTTAATTCTTCCTGGAACAAATAACATTATACTAACCACCACTACTACTATCATAACTATAGCAAAATCGTTTTTCCCCCCAGTCCTTGGCTGTAACTAAGACAAGAAGTTTATTTGGAAGGGAAATAGGACAATCAAAGCCATTCAAATTGCAATTTGCTTCACTGCTGGAAAAATGGCCACTCGTTTCACCAAGCTACAGAGCTGCGTAAGTGACAGCTATTGTATATGTGCTTTTAGTTGATGCAGATCAGCCTCGCTAACTTGTTAGCAAATGTGATAGCTGGGCGTTTTAAGGTTTTTTTTTCACCCTCTCCCTGGAGCCACCAGCAGTGCTCAAATTACAGTGGGGGAAGTGAGGACTGTATTTTATCTGCTGTTTTGGGAACAGCTGCAAAGAAGACCCCTGATTCCATAAAATTGGTGAAGTCAAAAGCTGGGGTTTTAGATTTCATGCAGACCTTTGTCCTCTCCCTCTATAATTTAAGCACTGGTTTTCAATGCAATTAAAACATGCAGTTTTAGAAATCTATTTATTTGAAAGATCACATATTTATTAGTTAGCCATTGCTAAAATTCAGTTATGGATAACACCAGCAATTCCAAGGAGATAAATCATTCAACTCTTAAAACTAATGTAGGCATCCGGGAAACATTAGGACTACATCAATTAAGTGCATTAAGAACATCCTCTTGAAATTATATTCCCTTTGATTCTGTCACTTGGATGCACAAAAGTCGAGAGCTACAAGCAGACTAATCAAGCATAAGTGAACAAACACAAAGAATCAAGAGAAAGGAAGACAATTCAAGTAAATATACAAAAAGGTATTTTCACAAAGCTTTCATTAATATGATTCAGCACCTCAGAATGCCTGACGTCTATAAGGGAAAAAAGGGGCAATCAGAACATGAGCAAACAAGCCAACATCTTCAAAACGGTCACACATACAAGCGTTTACATAGCACCATTCATGCAAAAAGCTTGCCAGTCTTCATAAATATGAATGAAGTCTCACACAATTCTTGTGAGGTAGGTATTATAACTATATTACATATGAGTAAATAAAAGCACTGAATATAAATTTAGAACAACTGATGGAATAAAGTATTTTCTGTTTAGATCCAACCCAGGGCATGTAAGTCACACCTTAGGGTTTATTTCCTCATATTCTGGACAGTGGGAAAAGTGAACCAGAACTCCTCTTCCAGCAAATCCATTAATATGTCTAGAACAGCTCATGAGAGGATTTTGCTAATTTTCAGCCCATATCTGGACTTACACACTGCTGGCTTATTGCCGATAAGCTTTGAGTTCCTCTGCAATTGAAGATGAAATATAAACAAACCTATCTAGTACTATCTTTTTAAGTGAAGAAATATAGTTTTCTCCAATAATTGCATCTGGATAAACTTATTACATTGAACTTATTAATACATTGAACTAAAATAACCAAGCAGCATGATTGAGGTTGCAGTCTGTGGGCATGTAGTCTTCTAAAATTGAGGATAATGCAAACATACGTGGGGATAGACCTCAGAGCAGCAAGTCCTCCTGAACTATGTGGATATGTAAACTTACGGATCAATGCATATCTGCTCCCTTGTCTTTCCCACTGTTATCTTGGTTTCCTGCCTAGCCCCAGATATAATAGCCCTCATAAGTGAATACAGTTCTCTCTGAGACTCGTTTTGCTCACTTTAACTTCATGTGCAAGTCTGCAGCAGCAATTTCTGCAGCTAAGTTGCTTCTGTACAACTACAATGCACATTTAAGACTATACGCATCAAGTATAAAAAGAATTGAAAGAATGCACAAAATCCTTTCCACTCATCCCTGGAAATAGCAGGACAGTAGACATACATTGCTAATGTTTCATTGCAACTGTTCAGCTTCTGAATGGACACCAAAACCACGCCGTTGCCTTGTCAACGTAAGGTTTTGTATCAATATCTGTAGCAATTTCACTTAGCATAATAGTCCCTAATAAAAATATCTTCAAGGCCATGGATAATATGGATTGATGTAGTGAAAGCACAAGGGGAAAAGTTAATAAGCAAGAAGGCAAAACAAAGACAAAGCTATAGTTCAATTGACAAAGAGTAGCATTGCACTGTCAAGATAAACTCTTTCTATTGAGATGTTATAAACCTGATTTGCTTTTTAATTAAATCATATAAAAGAATAAATGAACAGCTGTTAAAAGTATTACTCTCCCCCATCCACACCAACTTCCAGTTGGATTAGTTTGAGATGCTGTAGATACTAATGCCACTCTCTGTACATTGTCTGGTTGGGGAAACCTGTGTTAAACCACTGGGAAATAATTGGGACACAGCAGATTTGACCTGTCCTTCCCTACTAGAGATCACTGTAAACAACTGACAATAATGGAACATGATGATGCTTCTTCAGGCCTTTGTCTAGCTCCAGAAATTCAAATGAATGCAGTGTTGACTGCTTCCCAAGACACCCATTACAACACAGTTAATACTTGATCACAGCATAGACACTGTAACTACTCCCATTTATTGCTCTCTGACAAGTGCAGTTGCAGCCCTTTTTCCCCCTCTTAAGCTTCCTTCCAACGCATTTTCTCCCACCCTTCCTATAACAGAAATCCTGCTTTATGCTTCTCATGCTTACAATAAGATGGAAGTTGTATTGACCCTTTCAACATGCCAGCCCTGGGAAACTCTACTTCCTACACTTTCTCCCACTCTCACAAATTCTGTATCGTTTGGATAGAAACTGAATGATAAATAACAGCTGTGAGGAACAGTATTAATACAGGTGTATGCAAGGCAAGGGAGAATAGTATAAATTGGAACATGTATCGAGAGACAAGAAAAAATTAAATAGCAGGTTTAATTAGAAAAATCCGTAAACGGAACACATTGTAACGTGACTAATCGAAAATGAGCTCATGGAAATTTAGTAAAGATTTCAATTAAAAATAAAACAGTTCAGGTGGCTAGATATATGCATGAAGACTGTATATTTTTAACATTCACTAAATTATATAATGAATCATCTTTGTTAAAGTTAGACTGTACCACCATTCTCTTTTTGATATATAGCTAACTAGGTTGATGACTAGGAAAGCAATAGAGATTGCTAATTAAATCCTTAGCATTTTCTGCACAGTATGTCAGAATACTTTTGGGGAAAGCATGACAATAAAAATAACATAAGCAGATATTCTGTAGTGTGGATATAGCCATAGTTTGCTATGCCACTTGGCTTGAAACTTTTAAGCTTTCATTTTACTATATAAAAACACATGGCTGTGGAACAACTGGTTTACCTGTTATATCTCAACATTTTCTTTTGCTTTTGGGGCCAACAATCTATTTCTGAATAGAGAAAAATTGATTCCTCTACATTTTTGAAAATTATAATTAGGAGCAATTTATGGAGGCTATGCTATATCGCATTTATTCAATATGAATTAATCAGTAATCTTACTTTATTTCAATTTTCTACCATATACTTAGGAGAGACACATGGAGAATTCCAGCAAAGTAAGCTAGACAGTTTGATGCCCCTCCAGATGGTTCACTTTGACGTCCATCAGTACCAGGGCAAATAAGAAGATGTCATGGGAATTGCAGTTTCAAATATCTAGTACGCAGAATGTATTTTTATTCTATATAAATATTTGGGATGTGCGGTTAATATTCTTTTTTACATTCCTCAGAAGCTGTCATCATTTTATATTGATGATATTCTCTTCAGGTTATTAAATTACAATGATTTGAATCACCCTTCTGGAAATTAACATATGAAATGAGCTTTCTTACTAAAAGTCCCTTTCTGATACTGTAAAAAAGCTATGTGGAAGGCCTGAAATACCCACAAGAAAAGGCATATACCCTTCCTCTTGGCCATCCATATAAAATGGAAAAGGAGCATCAGAGAGATGCCCAGGAAAATCACGAGACCCAGGTTGGGTATTATTGGGCCTAAAGGCATGGTCCTTCAGAATAAGCATTCCATTTTGGGAATGCCCTCTGAGCAACATCTATTGAGTGTCCAGCTCAGGGTTGGGTTCTACTTACCTTTACTACCGGTTCGCAATGGAAGCGTGCACGCTTCTGTGCATGCACAGAAGTTTCTGCGCATGCGCAGATCGTCCATTATGACGTCCAGGAGGGTGGGTGATGCCTCCCGCCACCTTTACTACTGGTTCGCAAGAACTAGACAGAACCGGGAGCAACCCACCATTGGTCCAGCTGGAGGAGGAGGGGCGGTGTTAACACTGCCAGGGAAAGCACATGGATGGTGGAGAGCAGAGGAGTAGGCCTCAGGCAATGGGTCTTCTTGGGGCTGCCAATTGTGTAGTTTGGGAACATTGTGAAATTCAGACTATTATATTAGTATAACTAAGTGTTACATTTACTGCAATATTTTCTGAAAGAGTCCACGTAGTTATCACAACAGCATAATGTCTAACAGTTAACCAATCTTTTTGAATCCCTTTCTTCAATTTCTAATGGCATAACCTAGGGGTAAAAAGTAGTTATGCCCAAATGTCCAAAAAATGCTTTCCCAAAATTTGAAGCTGGGCTAAGGACTCTTGTTCACTTGATTATACAAGTGTATTGCACTGCCTGTAAAACAAAACACATAACAGCTTTTTTGTTACAGTGATAAAATTCCTTCAGGAAACAACACTTTGTGTGTCACATATAATAGATTCCCCCCCCCACTTCATCCTACTCTCTCCCATACCATCTTTTAGCTAAGGCTACGTATTGTATTTTGCATTTCTGTGTTATTGTAGCATTTTATTTATATAGTTTTATCAATTTAATACTGTATGCCAACCAGAGTTACCCTATGATAAGATGGCCAATAAATTTAATAAATAAATAAATACATCAAATCTCAGGATATGAAAACATCTGTATTATAAATCTTGACCAAAATGAGTTGACAGGCAACTAGAATTATTAAAGATTTCATGTCTTAATCTTAGAACTTTCAGTTCCAGATAATGCTGCTTTTAATGACTTGGGCAACAATCAAAGTATTAGTGATTGGAAAACTAGCTACAACTCATAGTTATAGCCTACCTATCTGCAAAAGAAACCAGGCAGAGTTAGAGTTTAGTGGTAAAGCAAAGGTCTTTGCATGAAAATTCTGTCCCTAGTATTTCCAATTTCAGAAGATCTAAGAACTCTTATGCTCCAAGATCCCAGCATGCCATTGCCAATAAAAATAGAGATGAGATTGTATTTTGGTATTATCCGGTATAGTCAGGTAAAAGTTCGATTTATGGAGTAAATTGCACACATACACAACTGGGGATCATGAGATTAGATGGTAGCCCAAACTATAATTGCCCTAATTATCCATATAGAATGATTTCAGCACAAAAGTTAAATCCTATATCCTACATGGGATATAGAAAATTTCCATATCTGTTAAAACACATTTTTTGAATTTACAATTCATATAGTGAAATGACCTCCCCCTCTTTAAAAAATTCTGCCTTGTCCCAATCAAAAATATATTAGTTATACCTAAATCTCCTTAATGGTTGAGTTTAATGGAATTGAAATGGGAAAAATTCTGGATTCCTCTTTTCTTAAAGTTCCTTATATGTGTTTGTTTCCAAAGATATATATGTATTTTCAGGGATGAGTCAACTCTGTGGAGCTATTCCAATACGAGACATTTTAATTAGCCCACCAATCTTATTAAAGTTTCAATGACTATTAAAGATTTTAATGTTCTCATTATCATAATAATTCAGGTCAGGTCTCCACTTGGTCAACATTGGGTTAAAAATAAATTTAGCTAGATTATGTTTAAAACATAAGGTATGCCAATGGTGTTGGTAATCAATAATTGTAGATTTATAATTAATATGAAAGGTACTGAATTTTTTTTAGAATTATCACAACTGCAGCTATGCACTACACACTTTTCCAAAAGAGAGCACTTCACATAAGATAACACTGTCTCTTATTGATAGATAAATATAACTACAGGATACTGGCAGTCTGAAAAGAAAAAAAAATGCAGGGTTTTTCTGTCTGTCTATTCAAGTAATATCACAATGGTCTTACACCTGTCCTCAATACTATTAACCTCCACCCTAACCATTTAAATTTTAATTCATAATATGTCAAAACTGTGCTTCTAAAAGAATTTTGTTGCGAGGGTTTTTTTTTTAAATGGCTAATGGAGTATATTGAAACTTATCTGGCACATACATGTACATATACGTCCACACTGCCAGTGCTAAATCCTTAAAATTCTATATAACAACCAGTCAAGAATGATCAGCTCTATAGAATGACCCTTCTAACAACACTGGCTAAGCATTCCACCTAGCAAAGAGTCCAGAGCTAATTTCACATTTTTTGCATTGAAGTTTCAGCATGACTACATTCCAGGGCAGAAGTGATTATTTTCAAAGCCCAACCCTTGTAGGAAAAACCCCCCAATGATGTCTCTTCATTTACAGCTTAAGCTGTCTAAGCGACAAGTCACGCACATAACATATCTTACCTTTCAATTAGTTTCAGGTTTTTTTTTCATCAATCAAGCTTCATATAGAATCAAGCTTGTTTTCACATAATGTATCATTTTTATATCTATAGAGCTCAAATTTGCAATGGGGAAAAATGACATTTGTCACTTATTTTACAGAGCTTCCTTAGCAGGAAAAACTAACTAAGGAACCCCATAACATAGTTCAGATCTAGTTTTTGTTTTTTTGCTGAAGCAGCATTTTGGCTGCTTTAAAAACATGATTGTTTTTGTCCTTTTACCTGTCCGTTTTTGCATCGGAATACTTTTTTTTTACTGTGTCTCACCATTCTAATCAAAACTGATTTCCTCCAGCATTTAATGCCCCAGCTGCCTGTCTTCCTCACGTGCTTCATAATAGTGATCTCCTCAGGAACAGAATTAGCTTCAGAAAAGTGTTGCTTTGCGAATACAGTTACCTCAAGTAAAAACATGTAGGAAGGAAGCTTCCAGATTTTTTTTTTTTTTAGTATATAACACCAACATTGTTGGCTTCTTAAAAATCTGAGTGAAAAAAGAACACGTATCTTAAAAATCAAGCAATAATATATATTTTTGATTCCTGGATTCTTCTTAAGAAGTCTTAATCATGTCGCGCTCAAAGATTGGGTTTATAAATCTCAACGGAATCTTTGAAAGTCAGTAAAAGGCTGTAAAAATGTCACTTTCAGTGTCTGTTGTTCCTTTCTCACCAAGCAACATCTGACCATATTTAGCCACAATAGGATGTGAAAAAAAATCCTCCAAATCCAGGAAAATGTCATAGGTTGCTATGCTGCTGTTGTGATAGCTTGTTTTGTTAAACAGCAACATCAACTACTAATATATATGTATATATATATATATATATTGTAGATCCCTTTGGAATGGAAGTATTCAATGTGAGATTAAGGATAAAATTAAAAGTAACTGAAGTACTTTGGGCAGTTAGCCTATCAGCTCCTGCATCAGGCAAGTAAGCTGGCAAACACGGTAATTTATTGGTTTGGAAAATAAGAGAACTATCACGTGCCTACTCAAGAGACAGGACTGTTGTACAAAATTAAAACGGAGTAGGGCAAAATCTCTAGCATACTGACACCATCACGTTGGCACTGCTAATGGCAATTTGTCAACTCGGCAACCTCCAACAGCCGACCTTGTGCACATACTTCATCTGTTCAGAGACGTCATCCTCAGATATTGCCTCAGCTGAGCTTCACCTTTGCAGCCTGGCAGCCAGGCACAAGTTCTGGAAAAAGGCAGCTCTTCTTCAGACAAAGGACATCCATGGAAGGAGTACACAACAATAGGAATGAGAAACGGAAAAGGGAAAGGGAAAGAGAGCAAAGCAAGAAGAATGCAGATTCCCTTTCAGGTCTTGTTCTCATCGTAGATGTCCAAGACAGGCTCGATCGAAGAGAAATCATTCTCATAGACGAGGCTCCGAGGGGAGAGAGAATTACGGTGGAAAAAATGGCCACCTACAAAAGAAGTAACAATAAAAACGGTCAGAAACAAGGAGAGAAATAAAAAGGAATGTGATTAACAATGTGTTGCCAATGTTTTGTTTTTATTCCATGTAAATTCATCCTGGAATTATGCTGTATTTAATATTATTCGATACAAGAACTGGCGGAAAATCAGAAAAACATTCAAACTACATTTGGATATATTCACTGGGAAACACTGGAAAATAAAGCTTATAAGAAGTCTTAAAATATTCTCAGTTAAATATAACTTTAAAAACAAATATCTTTATCACATCATATGAAACCGTTTTGGATTGATCAAAGTGAATAAGAAATTTCTTAGATCACAACAAACATTAGTGTTAGATAGAAATATTTGTTTCATGTCTATTTTTCAAGAAATAATTAAAATAATTAAAATGGTATATAAAGGAATCATACAATCCATAATACCATTTTAGTTACAAAATTTATTCCCCAGATACTTCCTTTTTTCTTCTATTCTACAAGTAGCGACTTAATTCTTCTTGAGGCCTGGGATAAACACTTCTGTAGCTCATTTAAAGCACTTCTAAGCAATATCTGTTACATCCTGCTAATAAATTATTCCCTTCCCAATTGGCTTCCAAATTAAAGAGAAAACCCCAAAGTAAAGTTCAGTTGAAAAGCAACAACATTCCAGGCAAAGATTTAATTTTACCAGAGTTTCTGCTCTAAAATCTGCTTGGTGAGGGTCTCTGCGTTAACGTTTTTTTTCACTGCTATAAATAATTCCTTATGTTTCAAAAGGCTGGCTTAATTTTACCACCCTCACAGTATATACAAATGTGATCCTGCTAATGGTCAACCAATTAATATTTTATATCTAATTAGCAAATAATATTTTGGATTAATATCAAATAAAATATTGAATTGGATGCTATCAGAGAATATTTTGGCCACCGAGCAACTTAGATTCAGCTCTGGATTCCCAGCAATAGACAAACGCACAATTTTACATCACTTAGCTAAGACTATACTCCACCCAAGAACATCTTTTATGTTAACTTTATAACTTTATAAAGTTACCACCACATGACAGTCTCTGGGAGAAACACAACATTTGCTGCCAAATGACAAAAGGTTTATAATTGGAAGGATCAAATTTATTTTCTTCCTTACGAATGAGAAAAAAAAATCTTGCTTTATATACCAATTGTCTGGTATTGATCTGGTTTTATTAATCTAAGTAAGGATGGCAGCCAGAAAAGGAGCCACCAGTCAGCATTAGCTTTAATTAATTTGGGCAGACTTGAAGAATTTCCAGGATTCAGTTGCTATGCAAGCTCTTAGTTTCCGGAATTGAACTGGGGACCTATTCTGAGAAAGGAAGGATGGTGCCCTCTTCTGGTTTTGATAAAGACTTTTTTATATTATCAAAGTGCTTTTAAAAAGTACAAACGTATTAGATTGCAGTGATTGGGTGACATAGAAACCAGTTACCATGAATATTTTCTCATGCTTAAGCTAAAAATTTCAGTCTTTGATTTTCCTTCAGTATCATACATCCTACAGGCATAATATTATGCTTAAAGGTTTATGTTTTTAACTGAAAAAATGAATCTATGAAAAGCGGATGGATGGATGGATTTATATTGTCTGTATAGAACTAGAAATCAGATTCCGCAATCTTAGGGGAAATGAATAAAAGAATGAATGAATTTATTTACTTATTTATCCTGTCTATATAGAACTAAAATAATTTGCTCCAAAATCATTTGTGCAATCCTCATTACAGATCAAGCTACTCTTTTGATATTAAAAATAAAGATTTACAGTGCCATACTTCAGTTCTAATTTGAAGTGAATTGTTAAATTTAACATGAGTTTGGACCAGTGGTGGGTTTCAATTTTTTTTACTACTGGTTCGGTGGGTGTGGCATGGCTTAGTGGGCATGGCAGGGGAAGGATACTGTAAAATCTCCATTCCCTCCCCAATCCACGGGAAGGTTAGTGCAAAATCCCCATTTCCTCCTGATCAGCTGGGACTTGGGAGGCAGAGAATAGATGGGGACGGGGCCAGTCAGAATTTTTACTACCGGTTCTCCAAACTACTCAAAATTTCCGTTACCGGTTCTCCAGAACTGGTCAGAACCTGCTGAAACCCACCTCTGGTTTGGACGTACTGTACAACTGATGTTGGTTCTGTTCACTTGGTCAAATGACACATCAACTACTTTTCTGAAAAATTCTCTCGTTCTCTTGCAGAATATAGCTAATGTTATAGATAAACCAAACAGCCATTTACCCTGTTGACTTCTGTAATGAAAGCTGAGAATTTTTCATTCCTGATTTCCCCCCCCCCTTGAACTTTGAAAAATATGGAGGATAAATGAAAGAAATTTGAAGGCTTATTCTTCCAAAATCTGAGGAAAACGATAGTACTTAACATTTTTAAAATACTGTCACAAGAAGTTATTCAATGCCTACTCTCTGTCATCTGATAGGGCATGACACAAAATAATAGGTGGCAGATTCCATTTGAACAATTCAACAATCTAACTAGAGATTGTTATTGTCACTGGATGCGTTGACTGGGGAGCCATCTATCAGCAATGTTTTAATTGGATTCCTACAGTGATCTTTCAATTTGCTTTCTATGCCATGCATTTCTCAATTTCATTTATTCGTTTCCCCTGTATACTATTTAAATAAACCATGACTTGTGACCCCTTAGTCTTTAGGTCATTGTACCTGCACCTCGGTGTAGCACTAGTCCTTTAAAATATTTCCCCATATTCTCAGTATTTTACTATGGTCCTAAAAAAGCTTTTTATTTAATTATAGGCAAAGCTGGAGAAAACAAATTTCTACTGCAATCAACTCTCAGATCGCCTGAACTGATTCCAGGGGATCATTTTTCACTGCCAAGAAAGCACCATTATGGGCAAAATTGTATCCTAGCCAAAGCTGTATCCTGGTATTATGATTATAATCCTATTTATGTAGAGCAGCATGAAAAATGTTTTCATTAAATCTTATAGGAACGCCTTTATAACTTTGCTGCTATAAATACACTTATTATGTTTTAAACTATCACCCTTATCTGGGAATTGCTCTCCTCACAGCAACTTCAATTAACAAAATATACTAAATAGCTTAGTAAGGGAAAAATTGTTTACATATTCTTTAACACAATGATGTAACATAAGACCATCACATGAGACACTCATGAGGCTTAATCATTTTGCCTGTTTCTTTAAAATGTTCTTAGCTTATTTATTAGACATCGTAGCCTCACTTAATAGTTTAAAATTATACAAGAATGAGATGGCTACTATTTCCAAGCAGCTGTTCTGAGATATTTATATATAAGCAGTATGCAATTTGAACCTTAGTCAAATTCTTTTTATGATCCAAGTGCCAAAATGTATCACATTACATTGCAAAACACTATTTACTTTTTTCTACAAAATCTATCAACCATTAACTTCCATAAAGTTTTATTTTTGCATCTTAGACATTCTATACCAGGTCATTTGAATACCAATAGCCAATTTCTTGAGATTAGATATCCAACTCTATCACAGGGCAGTAACAGTGAGCAATTGATTTACATCATCTGCATTTAATATGCCTGTTTGCCATTTTTGGAGGAGAGGGATCTTGTCAATCACACTAAATCAAGAGTTTCAAATGGTGTGTTATGATTAATTTTGGAAGGTTCCCTTTGGAGGATTTGCAGATAAAGGTGGAGCTAGATACCATGTTCTTACTCTACCTGAACAAGGTAGTCATGTGTTTTATTCACATATTGATTGTGAATCAATATAATTATTGTAGGCCCTGTATTTTCAGGAACTATTAAGCCTGCTACTGTCTATTTCACTCACTTCAACCACCTTTTCTTCCCCCACTTCCCTTTTTTACCCTCTCCCCATTATAGGCTCTGACAGTGTTTCCCAGTCAGGTTGCTTTTACTTTTTCCTACCCTTGTTTTTCCTTCATTGGCTTAAACTACAGGATTCAAGTTCTGAAAGTGAGTATGGTAGTAGAAAGAGAAAAGAACTAAGTTGGAAGTTCAGGACTTTGGGATTTTATTCTATTGTGCCAGTGCCACAAGACTGTGGTCAAGGACCACAGATGCAGTAATCTAGAACTCTTGGTTGCTTCTTGCTTGTTGTGGGAGAGAACAAATGAGATAGAAGGTGGCAATGGGCAGAATGGGTAATAATGGCAGTGGTGTGACAGATTTCAGAAATCTGGAATGTGTACTCTAGACAGATGCTGCTGTAGCTAGATCTTGCTTACTGACTACCTCGTTCAATGATTGTTCAAAGTTACAATGGTGTTGAAAAAATGACTTTATGACCAATGCCTACATTTACAACTTTTAGTATCCTGCAATGACATGATTGCCATTATGGTTACATGTTGTCCTGTGCCTGCTCTGTTGTTTTTCTCTCCCCACTGCCAAAGCCATTTGAAATGCAGAGAGACTGGAGAGGAAGGGATTATGAAAGAATTAGCAGGCCTACAATGGGGAATACAGTAGGCCAGGAGTGTCAAACTCAAGGCCCGGGGGCCAGATCTGCTCTACGAGGTGCTTAGATCTGGCCTGTGGGACCATCCTGGAAAGAGCGAAGGACTGGCCCGCGGGCAGCCCTCATGAGCTCCATTTTCACTGGCAGAGGGTTGCAGGAGGCTGTCCCAGCTGAAAACGGAGCTTGGGAGCCTGTTTTCACTGGCAGAGCGCTTGAGCCACCACAGACGCCCCTGACATAAGTGACACCGAGCTGGCTATGCCCACCCTAGCCACGCCCCCTGACCCCCCAAAGTCAAACACAACCCTGATGCGGCCCTCAATGGAATCAAGTTTGACACCCCTGCACTAGGCTGTTTGGGTAGCAACTCAGGGCTGCCACACCAGAGCATTGTACCCATTATTTCTTACTCTTGAAATACTTTTCTTTCCAACAAATGTAAATACAACCATTACTTCCCTTCTTGCTAATTATCCCAGGGCTAGGATGAGCTTCCAAAGAGGGGGAGGAGGAGTTGGGGAATGAAAGCACTGTTGCAGTCACATGATTTCCCAATTAGCAACCACTTCACTTAATGAAAAAAACCGCAGGTCCCAATGAGGACTCCTGTATTGTGAAAAAACAAAATGATGAGCTATAAAATAGTCAGGCAGAACAGGAGCAAGTTCTGACAGGGCTTCAGTTTTGCATCTGTGCAGCTCTGATAGTTTGCACACAGAACTGCCTTGTGTAAAAATTTAATACACCTGAACAGAGTTTAACTCTTCCAGTAGCTATTGATATATTACATTATTATGATCAATATTATCAATATTCTGAAGGGGTCTGAGTAATTTATTATTTTAGAAAGTCATGGCATCATGAAAATTAAATTATGCAAATATGTCTATTTGAGTATTATCACAAGGCTCTTTGGAAGCATAACAGTACATTGAGATAAGCATTTGAATTCTGAATGAGCTAATGCATTGAATAAGATAATAAAAAATGATACGGTAGTATGAAATGTGGGACTTTCTCCTCTCTTCGAATTCTGAGTGTTTGCTATCACAGCTTCTATAGAACTCTTAGCAGTGTAAGACCAAACTTAGTGCTTTCTTAATCATACCCATCAGAACAGAAGAATGAAGCAGTATGTTCTGTATCACTTAAACATTAACAGCCTTAATGAAGATGATGCAATTGCTATCAATAAGGCAGTACCACAAATGCATGGCATGGACCAATTAACATTGGTTGCAGTCACATATATTACTAACAGCCACAACATACCTTGTGGCTTAAACACTTCAAACTAGGTGTGTATTTAAAGGTCTATTATAACATGCTCAGAGAAGTTAAGCAGATATCTTGGTGATTTTCAACATAAGCTTTCTCTAAAAATTATTGAGCGATCTTAAATTATATTTAACATGACTAATATTACATTTAATATTAAATTTAGTAAGACTAACCTTCCTAACATAGTTGTTGCAAGAAATCTAGGAAAAGTGAAAATTATAGCCACATTAAGAATAGCTATATAAACGTTTTTCTATTATAAATTTTTATATAGAATTCTTTCTAAATTTCCTCTATATAAATTTCTCAACTTTTCAAAACCAAAATCCCTTCTTCCCTCTTTAATATTTTTCTCAATAATTTGCAAGGATTATTTGAAATATTTGTATTAGTTAAACTTCAAGACACTTTATTGTTAATTATAAAGGTTTCCCTTACCTGAATTCTTTTTGACAACTGATACTATTTTTTAACATATGCTTTGGCTGCTTTTCCAAGTTGAAGAAGTGTTTTAATGTCTCACTTTCCAATCTTTCTTGGAAAATAATTAATATTAATTAGTTTTTTAAAAAGAAAAATGCACCAGTAATGTTTCAATAAATGAAATAAAGTGCTATATTTGAAGAATTGCATAAATTATTGTGAATCTTCCAATTCATGCCTTGGTGTCTGCCTAGTTCATTGGTCACTGATCTTGGATTTTGGCTGGAGATCAGTGCTCTACAATTGTACATTAATGAGGATGCTACACTGGTGAATCAATTGAAGGTCTGAAGAAGCAACTACTTGTTCCTGTGCTAAATGACCGAGAACTGTCTACATTTCAGAAATTTAGTATCTTGGATACAGACTTCCAACATTAGTTAAAAGACAATAACTGGAGAGGTTCTCTTATGAAATTAGATTTCACACTATATTTGGAGAGTCCAAATGCTAGAAAGATTCAATATAAGCTATCTAGAGAAGCATTCAATATATAGAAATTTCAGAGAAGGAACAATTATATGGTATATATCAAGCATAAAGACCAAATAGCACTAAATGAGACCACTGTAAGAAAGCACATAAGAGGCAACTAAAGATAAATAGCTTGTTGAAATGGGTGACTACAAACTTTTTTTAAAATGTCATTTTGGAGTTTAGTAATATAGTATTTAAGGGCATATTTGTACCAGATCACCAGCCCCCCCCCCCCCCCATTTTCTATGGTACATAGAGCTAGTGCTGTATTATGTAATTTCTAGTAGCATGTTCTTAGAAAAATGTGTGCATGGTTCACTTTAGTCGAATCAGCCCAAAAGATTTCCAAGGTAAGAAAACAGACATCTTTCACTGCAATGTGGTTAAATAATAAACAAAAGTCAATTTTGGGCTAATTTTTTCAAAAAATTTATTGATCTTTTTCTTAGTACAAAGCTTTAGCATTAGTAAATTATGCAAACAAAATGTACCAACAGATTCTTGTTACATTATCAAAAAATGATAATAGAAATAAGTGCTTTCTTCCTGGCAGCAGCTGATTAGATTGTATCTTCAATACCATTCAGCTCTGTAAGAAAGTAAGAACAAACATATAATATTAGTAATAATATTGTACTGTTAGTAAAACTGTGAAAATTTCAAAAACAGTTATAAGCAGAGTATTCTGAGGCAACAAACAGTACTTTCAAGTCAATGGGAAGGAAGACAAACCTATTCTATTCTGTAAAGATAAACCTACAGACATTAGGAATTAGAAATAAAAAGCAGCTTCAGAAGATAATAATACAAAATGAATTTTATTTATCACTTTTTTTATTCGACATATTGGTAATTTCCCCCAAAGTATGAATTATGTTAATCAAACCATCCTAGGAAGAGTGAACGTAGGGTAGATGGTTCCCCCATTTCTATGTTGTGTCATCATATCAAAATACAGTCTCCTATGTCTATGAAATTGAAGATGGAGATATAAAAATCATCTATACCCTATTTTGAATATGTCATTGTAAGATCATAAAATCTTGGTGAAATTAAATATTATTTTGCAACTTTTTATTGGTTACAAGGAAGTATTATGTGAAACTGATACACTTCTAACTGGATAAGATCAAATGATGTATTCATATTAGTGGAAATGTTTTAATCAAGGAAAATGATATGAGAGATACAATTGTTTCTTTAGCAAAACTGAAAGGTATATGGGAAGTTGCATTATTCATTTCTAATTTAATGTAAGCTAGTACTTATTGCCATACAATTAATATTGAAGTTGTTTATTATAAAAACAAAAATATAATGATAAAACTACTATAAATAGAATTCATCACAATCTAGACAGAAAGTCATCCATGATATTTGCTAAGGTAAAACCTATGACAGACAGCCTCACATTAATTGGGAAGGAGTAATTCTAGAGAGCAGATGCTACTACAGAAAAGACTGTTTAAAGTTACTAAAGTAACTTTAGACTGAAAAACCCAGAGAAGACCTTTTTAAAGGATTTTAGTGGTCATCCAACTATAATGATAGAGGCAATTTGCAAGATAACATTGCCAAATACCATTGGTTTTTAAATAGCAATAGCAAACCAGTAAACCTGGTTCAGTAATTTGCAAAGAGATATAATATGTATTTGTAGTACTTGTCAAAATAATTATATTGCATGATCACCAAATTTAGTAATTAGTGGCTGAAACTTAAAAGTGAAAATGTACTGGCCTAGAGAAATCGATTCCGATTTCTTACCAGAAATTTTACTGGACTATTTCTAAGACTACCTAATGAAAAAGTTCCCACCATTTAAAAAGTGATGGTTTGTAAAGGAAAACTTGAGAAAAAACATTTCTCATTCTCTGTTCATGTATTTTATAAATACAGAGATGCTATGTGAACAAGCCTTTGATTAATTGGAAACTAGACTTCTGTAAGTAGATTGTGAACAGTATCAAGGGAAAGATATACCTGTTGGTGTATGTCCCTTTGGAATAAAAGTGCTGAATAAAATGTTGTCCTTGCTGTTTTTTCATACTTTCTATAGATTTTCTGATAGATTATTTCTTTTGTTAGTATAATGATAAATAAAACTGTTATCTTCCCATGGAGCAAAACAGGCACTCATATGTTTTCTCTCTCCCAGACTGTTGTATTTACAACTTATCCTTGATGCTAAGCATGATAATACTGAACTGTTTGCTCTGAACTAAAACTGAAGCATATTTGTATACCCAGCTTAAATGGTAGGAAAATACTATTTGGCTTAATATGCCAATTTATCTACATCTTCTACTTGATGCTTCTTTGCAAATCTGCCATGCACACAAATGCAACAATCTGTACAATTACTTACTCATTAGCATTTAAGCTTGCAGTGGCTTTGATGATCATGTAGCAGAGTGTCAAGGCACTTAGGAGGCCAAAGCTGGCAATAATAAACCATTCTTCTGTTGACAAAGGAAAGGGAGGAAATCACTCGTGGAAGGCATATGTCGATGAAAACACAGCCCTCAAAGATCAGAAGCAGAAGATAAACATTCTAGTCATGAAGCACCGGGAAGTGAAGCTCCAGAGGAAAGCAGAAGTTTAGCAATGGAAGATACTGGGTGGAGAAGGGCAGCCAAAAAGTTATGGGGAAAAGTGAAAAAAGTAGGCAGTATACTTGTAGACTGGTTAGCAGACCTAAACAATTAGTTATAAATGACTTGCTTAAATCAAATGCAAAGTTGAGGAAAGCAGAAGCAAAAGTTTTACCTGCAATTAAGGATTGACAAAATTGATAATTTCCAAAGAAGTATTTAGGAGCATACACACAACATGGAACCTGTAACTGTTGTCTGTTTACTTTTTAAAAGCGCAATTTCATGTAGAACCAATAATAATGCACAAAATAAACCATAATTTTAGTCTAATGAATGCAACTTTAAGAAATACTATCTGTATAACATTTTTAACTGAGTGGTACATGGTTGGCTGACCATATTTAAAAAGCAAAACCTGAAAGCTTTCAGATAGAAATAAAATGCTTCATGTTTTTAATTATTGTCATCTCTATGTCTGCTTGGCCAGGGGAGCAAGCAATACTGAAACAGGTTACTATGGTTGCTTTTAAACATGTGTTTTGATGAACTGCTTTTGACCACTGAAATTTCACCTACATTTTAAAATACAAATTTATTCCATTTCTACATATTTTTTTAAAAAAATCAGAAAATGGTGCATTATTTTCTAAGCATAATATAAACATGCAAAATATTTTAAAAAATGGACATAACTTGACTCTTCAATCTGAACTTAGCCCTGTCTATGATTATAGAACTGAAACTGTAGGAAGAATAAGTCTGAACTTTCAAGCTAGATATTGACTTTGCAAAAATGAAATGAAAAGTAAGACAAAAATTATAACGCCATAAGTAAAGCTTTCCAGCACCACATACTGTATCATATTTTTACAGAAATCTTCTATGACAAAGATTTTTGTAACCAGTTTTGCAGGAAATATGGAAACATAAGTAGAAGCAATACTTCCCTTCTCAAATTACTGTTTCAACAAATGAAATACATTCAATTAATAAAATACTACAGCTGTGTTAAAGGTTAAATTTGTATATAATTTGAGCAGGTCTCCAGGTTGATATGACTTTTTGAATCAGATTGAATTGGAGACTTTAATCAAAACTGATCTCTACACTTGTGTAAAATATGTCAAAACTCACAAAGTTGACTAGCAAGAACTACAAGGATCTTTAATGTATACTATATTTTCCTTGAAAACTACACTATTAATCGGTAAACTGAAACAGAAACCATGTGTTACTGCTAAGCTCATAAGGCTCATAAAATATTTTGAACTTTCAGAATGGATGATCTTACTAAATAGTTGCCATAAAGGAAAAGGCTTAGGGGGAAAAAGCATCAATTTTTCAGATAGCAAAATATTACCACTTCTATTATCATTAATTTATTAACCTGTTGAGCATAAAAAAGTAACTTAGAGAAAAAATTATGTACAGGGGATAAATGGGTCCTGAGTAACAAATCACCCTACCATGCAAAATACTTTTTTACAAAAAGCAAACTAGCAATGCTTTGAAAACATCAGCTCACATCGAGTTAGTACAAATTCAAAGAAAGAACTCAGAGCCTATAGCAGGGGTGAAATGTAAAATTTGTTACTACCGGTTCTGTAGGCGTGGCTTGGTGGTGGTGGTGTAATATGACTGGGTGGGTGTGGCAAATGCAAAAAAATGCTTTGAAAAGCCTCTGCCATCAGACAACACAGCTGGGATTGTCAGAGCCTTTTCAAAGCATTTTTTTAAAAGCCTCTCTGACGATCCCAGCTGAGTTGTCTGATCGTCAGATTTTTTAAAAAAGCCTATCTGACTATCAGGCAACTCAGCTGGGATTGTCAGAGAGGCTTTTAAAGCATTTTTTTCTGCAACCTCTTCGGCGGAAGAGGTTGCAGAAAAAGATGCTTTGAAAAGCCTCTGACGATCCCAGCTGAGCTGCGCGATCATCAGAGGCTTTTTTTTTTTAACTTTTAAAAGCATTTTTTCGGCGGAAAAAGTTGTAGAAAAAATGCTTTTAAAAGTAAAAAAAAAAGCCTCTGATGATTGTGCGGCTCAGCTGGGCATGGTGGGGTGGGGGGCGCAGGGATTTTTGCTACCGGTTCTCCGAACCACCCACTGCCATCGCTACCAAATCGGGCGACCCGGACTGAACCGGGAGCGTTTAACCCCTGGCCTATAGATAATATTTTGTCAATTCTGTTGTTTATTTTTCCTTATAGATCTCAAGGATGTCAACAGATCACATGGAATATTCAATCCTTATCCCTTTCAGATATTTAAATAGTCCAAAATGTGACTGACCTCAAGTTAAGGTATACAATAAATGCCTTTTTGTAGGAATGATATGTTCCCCCATCTTATTTAATTCCCCAAGTCATACTTTCCACCGGATGTGATTATTTCAGGGCTTGTGAGATGGCCATAGTATGGTCCAAAAGTGTGCAACTGTTTTCCCCTAGTAAAATCCGAAGTAGATTTTGACAGTATGCCTCTTGGCACAGTCACTGGTCAATGATTTAGTAGAGTACACACACTCGATCTACTAATTTGAATATGTAGGCAATTAGGACTTTCAAATGACTCATTCCTTTGCTGCCATTTTCTCCATTCTAACATCTGCTGGGCTTATTCCAGCAACATTGGGCTTGGTGGCTCAGTAGACTAAAAGCATTGTGATTAACACCAGCTGTCTGCAATTACTGTAAGTTCGAATCTCATCAGGCTCAAGGTTGACTCAGCCTTCCATCCTTTCTAAGGTAGGTAAAATGAGGACCCAGTTTGTGGGGGCAATAAGCTGACTTTGTATAAATATACAAAAATATGAAGGCTATTGCTTAACGCATTGTAAGCCGCCCTGAGTCTCCGGAGAAGGGCGGCATATAAATCAAATTTTTAAAAAAACAAAAACAAAAACAAAAAACCAACCATAAAATGCATTGGATTTAAAGGGCTTCAAACAGTTTGTGATAATTTAGCACCTATTGTTCAATAACTAATCACATTTTGTTGAATAAGTGGCTTTTCAGTGTATAATCAACACTGAACTGACAAAGCCAAGACAGGGCATCTAATGATTGTCTAGCTTTAACAGTGTAACAAGGAGGTTTATTTAGATTAAAGACAATGATACAAATATTAGAAAAACTGACTACATGGCAGTTAAATTAAAACACAGGTAACGCTTAGGTCACTCTTTTCCATTTGCAGAATCAAAATACAGATCAGAAATTAAATCTTAAGTAGAATGATTGAATCACTATCTAAACCTAGTAAAGAATGACCTCAGATCAAAAAGAAATGGATAAAGGAGGTCAGTGCCTTCTTTATCAGCGCCACTGGGAGTTTTGGGAATAATGGAGCTCAAGGCACTGACTAATTTGACTGCCAGCATAACAGGTGATCAGTTTTTCTAATTACTTGTATCATTGCCTTTAAATAAACCTCGTTACATTGTTAAAGCTACATAAAGTTACATTGTCTGGCGTCCTCAGGGTGGCGTCGGCCAGACAATGCCGGCTGACGACCCCCAGGAGGAGAGCCTTCTCTGTGGTGGTACCTACCCTATGGAACAATCTACCCCCAGAGATACGAGTGATCTCCGACCTTCGGATTTTTCGTCGGGCCCTAAAAACTTATTTTTTTCAGTTAGCCGGTCTGTCTTGATTTTAGGGTTAGTTTTAATATTTTAATATTGATTTTAATTGACAAGTTTTAAATTATGGGCCAAATTTATAAATTATTTTAACTTTATTTTTTAACTGATGTTTGTATAGATGTTTTTATCTTGGCTGTTCACCGCCCTGGGTCCGAAAGGAGAAGGGCGGTATAGAAATTTGAATAATAAATAAATAAATAAATAAATAAATAAATAAATAAAGCTACACAATCATCAAAGATAAATCTTTTTTTATTTGAATGTATTAGTTGATCATTCACTTCAACATTAAAGAGGAATGGTACCAGCACCTTTTCTTCTGATAAGCCATTCTACTAAATTTATGGATGGTTGGTTGTATTTGCCTCCAAGCTCTATACTAAAATGGCAGTTATGACTGCATTTCTGGATATTTTGTATTAGTTCAAAATGCTCTGTCAAACTGTACAACTTTCAAAGTAACATGTGATGATTAACAGGCAAGATATGCTGCCAAGAGATCAAAAACTGTATGCATGATTTGGCATAGGAGTGAGATTGGCCAAAAGCTCTTTGGACCTGAAGAACCTTTGCCCAGTTTCAACAATGTTGCAACACTGATTGTCTCCATGTCTTGCATATTTGTTTCAGATGCTTCTGAAACATTCTGGCAACTATTTTATGATCCAATCTAAGATATTTGCACAATTTGCAGATAATTAAGGCCAGAAAAATTCGTGGAATTTGCCATTTCTATCACTTAAAATGCTCATTTGATTCATAATTCTTGCCATTTTTCTGTATTCTATTTGGAGAGTTGTCATTTAGGGGCAAGTGGTGGTATGTCAATTCATTTGGCTGTTAGGCTATGATGTTGTTCCATCTTTTGATGGAGTTTGTTCATCTTTCTAATTGTACCCCAAAATTTCTTCTTGTTGGTTATGTCCGTATTCTCAATTCCCATCAAATGCTAAATCATTTTTAATCAGCATGGCTGTAAGCTTACCTCCTATAGAAGTACTATCTTCTGATATTATATACTTTGAAATCGTTATCATCTATAATGGGGTGAGCATAATGTAAGATCGTGAGAATAATGGTGCTGCAGCCTCCTGACAGCTAAAGTTTAATATTTTTCTGGGCCAGATCTTAGATCTATTATTGCTATGTCAAGACCAATGGTGAAATATTTTCAGTTCTTTTTGAAACTGAACTGATATTGAGAAGTTAAAAAACTTTGGAGTCTTTATTAGATGAATCTAAACAGCAATAAAAATTCATATTGAGAATGGGGAAATGGGTCTAAAACACGTTACTGTTAACTGATGAAATATTACTGCTGACAAATTCAGATCATAGTGTTATCATATTCCTGACAGATACCTCTGCAATAGTGGTGAGTATCTGTAGCTCCTGTGTAAGATGAGGGTAAAGGTTTGTTCTCTGAGCTTGTGGGTTGGTTTCTGAATGTTTTGTTACCAGATTAGATAACATCTTCAGCAGAGTTTAGGGTATGTCAGTGTCAATATTCTGTTTATAAGGGCTTCAGATGTGGTTGTATCAAGTGAGGGTCTTGTGACAAGACACACTGATGACTCATAGCTGACCCATCACAAGACTGTCACAACACCTTAATTGACATACCCATACCTGAAGTCCTTATAAACAGAACACTGACACTGACATCCCCTAAACTCCACTGAAGATGTTAGCTAGCTAGTAACGAAATGTTCAGAAACCAACCCACAAGCTCGGAGAACGAATCTTTATCCTCACAGATACGTCTGCTAGGTGAGTAATTCTTGATTCTCAACTGTTGCTCAATTTACAAGTGGCAACTGTAGCGAGGAGAATTTTCCCTCAATTATGCCTGTTATGCAATAGCATCCCTTTCCGTCTGTGACAGATATCACATTTGGCTTCAATTTATCTTGACTACTGCAATCCACTGGATATAGGCATACCCTTGAAAACGATCTTAAAGTTGCAATTAGTACAAAATGCGGTAACTAAGTTGCTAATTGGTACAAGATACAGAGATCATATACTGAAAGGTCATTTGCTTCCTGAGCACCTCCTAAGAAGCTGATATTGACTTCTATTAATAACCTATTGGTCAGTAACATCGAGGCCAGGTCCTTCTGAAGAAGCCCTGCAGCCAAAGGCTTGAATTTCTAAAACAGGGGCAAAGATTTTTCTTTTTTTGCATTGTTCTCAATCTACATTCTATTGGGATACTTGGACACCAGTTTCTTGGCATTTAGGAATTCTGTAAATATGAACCTCTTCTGCCATACTTCTATATATTTGATTTAACTATACTTTTAATGCTAATTTTAACTTATTCTCATAAATTTTTATGTTCTGCTTTTTACTTTTAAAATTTTGATAGCCAATTTGACCTTTTACCAGTAGAGAAAGTTCAGGTAAAACTATGTAATAAATAATATGTTTTATCTCTGTTTGCTTTGATTATTCTCCAAGGTCACTTCCCTCAGTTTATCTTTCTCTCCCCCCCCCCCCCCCATGTTGTTCAGCGTTCATCAAATAAACTTTATCTCATCTGGTGCTCATGTGGATCCTAGACCCATAAATAAGTATGGGGCTTGAACTTTATTTTCCAGTACACTAATCTCCCATTTTTAACTCTAAAACATTAAAATATATGGTGCAGAAAGCCTGGAAAGCACCACCATTTACATCAAGGTTATCTTCACAAATTGTTTAGTCTTTCAAAGCCCAAGGTAGCAAAACAAGACATGCCGGATAAAGTTGAACTTCAGATTCCATCAGGCCTAGCATATAAGGCCAATGGTGAGGCATGATTCACTCCAACAACATTTGGAAAGTGACACCCTGCTTTCTCTTGATTTAAGCAATATGTCCTCCTTAATAGTATGCAAAACTTGTTGATTATTGTATTTTGTCAGAAATGTTTTTAAGTTCAACATTTTGAGGTTGATCCTCTTCAGATTTACTGTAACTTTGATCACAATAAAATTTTGTATTTTCCTTAATTTGGTAAACTCTATAAAATTATGTGTATTATGTTGAAGAGAAACAAGTCTAAAGCAACACATGATCAGTGATTCTAATATTAAAGGCAAATTTTACTTACTAGTTACAGCAATGTTGATCTCGCCTGTCCTTGGAGTCAGCTCTCCATCCTGCGGAAATTGTGATACACCAGAAGTACGTAGGGGCTCAAGTGTGAGCGAGCTGTCACTGTTAAGGTCACCAAGAACTGATCCCCTGTTACCTAACTGGCCTCTGGTTAGTCTTTCCATGTCAAAGGCCATATTGTCAGCACATGGTACATTTGTCTGAAAATAAGTATTGCCATATTAATGTATACCATTTTTATACTGTTAGCAAAATTATACATTCATGAGATAATATCATGACATTTGAAACATAAATACCAACACCAAATGGAGATCAATTATTCCAAGCAAATCCCATCCATTAAGAACTTGGTTCAAAATATTATCAAATTGAGCACCTCCCCCCAATGTTTTATTCCCAGCTATGTGCATGTCTTTCTTCATTATATAATCTATTAATTAAACTATTTTATAGCTCACAAACCCTGTAGTATATAAACAAAATAATCAATGAAGTAGGTGGCATTGCATTCTCTTCAATTTTATTCAGAATCTCCCACTCCCCAAAAAGATAGACATCTTCCAAGTGGAGTTATGCTTTAATTTGATGATGTCATAAAGTTACAAAGGAATGAAATTCAGCCCATATTTTTTAACCAGCCTAAGATAAATATTTTTCATGGGTGCATTAATGAAGGTTGCCTTGATTTCTACCACCAACAAACCCAGAAATAATAAATAAATCTTTAAACTTAATAAGGAAATTGGATTAAAATCTGCTTTTTAATGGATTAATCTAGTTAAAATATCTTAATAGGACAAATTTGCTTTGTGAAATAGGTATGTCACAGAAGACAGCAATTACTTATGGGTTACTTTATGTCAAGATAATCAAGTTTTATTTTGGCTTTTTCGTGACTAAGAGTTTTGGCAGAAAATGTCAAGGTGTAACTAATAAACAATCCTGAACAATGAAAGGTTTTTTTGAGTTATTAGTTCCAAACGTACTGTTGGGATAGCATGGTTGTTTCATGCAATCAACTAACGCATCTTGGAACTTGTCTCTTGTTAGATGAATTTGTGATTTGAGGTATTTTAGAATGCATACTTCAACAGTATTAACTGTTTCTGTAAAGCTTCAACTCACCACAATTCCCAAGGCCTTCAAAATATTCAGTTTACACATAGGACAGGTACAGTGCTCACTTAGCCATGGGTCTACACAGGTTTTATGAAAAACATGCCTAAAAATAAATGGGAATAATTGTAAACCATCAATATATGGCAGAGGTTTTAATATTATTGATTAGCATCTTGAATAATTTTCCTGAGAGTTTTAATATACTGACATTTGTACTTTAACTATATTACCATTTCCTTAGTATATACATTATAATTGAAACTTATGCATTGCATATTTCAAATATATTTTTTGTTTCTGTTGTTATTTTTTCTGAAAGAAAAAAGTAAACATGAAGAAAGAAATGAGTTAATATCTGGCTGTATAAGGCTTATTAATGAAAAATACCTCACAGCTGTATATACAAGTTGCTCCTATTATACTGCCCAAAGTATGTATGGCAATATATAAAAATTCATTTGGCTCTTATATTTTTTCTGCTTTATCTTTAGGCAATAATCCCATTATTAGATTGCCTCATTCAATTTCTTTCTTTCTTACTCTCTCACTCATACTTAGCAGTGAGGAACCACGTGACATAAATTTAGATAAAGTACAAGACGCTTTTTCCTGGACCTTTATCTACAATAATTCTGTAGATATCCATTTGCATTATTTTTGGAAATGATTTTAAGATTGTTATTAAGCAATTGGCAACACTAAAGTGCAGTATTTTAATCATTTAAATGCCATCTCACAATATGGATCTCCATTCAATTTCCAGTCCGATCCAATGGAGTTCCACTTAAAGAAAAACTGTGTACATGTCCACACCAGTTGTTGAAGACATTGCACATATCCTTTGGGATTGCAAACTATATTCTGCAGAAAGGACCGTTTACTTAGATTCTTATTTAAAAACTAAAAAAAAAAAAAAAAAGCCTGGGGCACCCAAGAGAAATGGTCTTACATTTTGCAGGAAACGAACCTGTATATCATTAGCAAGAATTCTTTAACAAAAATAAAGCCAAAGGCCAAGAAAAGAAACTAGTGCAAACAGATTTAAAATATCCTGTTCGCATTTAATCTATCAGCAGTTAAAAGTCAGCCATCTAAACGCAAGACTGTGTTAGTAAAGTATATTTGCTATTGTAAACTATTGCAGCTTTTGGGGTACACAGGACTATTTTTGCATGACTTATATAGGAAAATTAGCTCCTTTTACTCTTTATTATTTTATTATTATTTATTTAAATGTATTGGCTGCCTAACTCTAGTGGACTGTGGGTGGTGTACCAAAGTAGAACCCCCCCATAAAAACAACTACTCTAAATATTAATCAATATTAATCAATATTAATATAAGATAGAAGGAAGAACTACCTAAGATTGAAAAAGAAATGTAAAAAACAAATTATTATTATCTGGATAATAATAATAATTTTATTATTATCTGGATAAAATAGTAAATATTTTACTAAATGTTTTGCATGTTTTGACAAGTCCCTATAAAGTTGAAAGCTCAAGCCTAACAGTAAATTGAGACTGGAATAGCAATGGAAGGAATGATATATGAAAGATGACCTCAAACTTGAACAGGATATATATATAAAGAGCTGTACTAATAAAGGAGAGTATTTGTAGTTCAGGTTTGAAATGGGGGGGGGGATCCTTGGTGCTCTCTGAGTTTGCTCGTTTTCTTGCAGAAGTTTCATTACCCAAACTAGGTAACATCATCAGTGCACTGATGAAAATAGTCATGCTCATCAGAAAGAAAATCATAACTAAGGCTCCCTAAGCCCAGTATTTCTAATGACAGGCGTTGCAAAACAATTTTAAAATGCAATTAATTTATTTTGAAGAATAAACCAAACATCAAAAGAGACACTATTGGCTTACTTGCATGGTAGAATGCGTACAACATCGTTTTGCTTATAGCTTTCAATACAAACAGCGCAGTGATCAAAGTCTGGATCTGTTTCCTAAAATGAACAGAGTGAAAATTCCAGTAAGATCTATCTACATCAGAATACTTTTAGCAAGCAGCCAAAGGGCTAGAATAGTTTTAGCCCTGACTATGTTTATTTACTTAAAGATTTCTATCCCACCTTTCTTCCAGAAGCTCAAGGGAGCTTATTTTAGAATCTCTCATTTTTATTCCTGTGTCAGATTTTGCCAGGCATAATTACAAAGTGTTTAGAAACCCAGTTTCACATACAGTAGCAGAAGAAGTTTCATAGCCTTTAACATGGCTAGGTTAGATTCTTTACTGCAAGTAGGAAAAAAGTCTTACACATGCAGAAAATCTGTTTAAGGGAGAACACAGGATCAAGCTCTGTATGCATAAATCAGCCTCAAGGTTTAAATCTGAGACCTTTTTCTTCCTCCTTTTTGAAACCTGAGCATCAGCAACTACCCATTTCAGGTTTACATATCAGTTTTGTTTTGCCTGAAATTGCTGAATCCTGCCTACTTCAGTTTTTCCATCCTGAGAGCCAGAATACGACATGCAGAGATCATAAAAATAAATCATACAATGATGAATTTATTTAATACAACCTGAATTAACTGTCATCTTAATATTAAAGGGAAGTATTTCTCACACAAAACTGAAACATTAGTTGCAGACCCCTTATGAAAGTTCCAGTGATGCAACTACTGCAGTGGTAAAAAGGAACACATGTCATTAAAAGCTGGGTTGTTCAAATAAATATCTTCCTGTTGCCCAATTCTGTACAACTTTAAATGTCTTTTCTGAGTTGCAAAATTTATCAGGACTGTACAAATATTAGGACTCAAGAAAGGGTTTCCCATTTAACATATAAACAAACTGCTTTGTTTATACGTTAAATGGGAAACCCTTTCTTTGACAAACTAACAGCTATGTACTGCCCACATCAATCTGGCAATCATGTTTCTAAAACCATGATCGTTTTATGATTTTAGGACCTTTATTTTAGTTTATAATCTTCAATTGTGGCATACATAATGTGTATACTTTTTCCACTTAATATAAGAACAAAGCTCCTTTGTTCTTATATTAAATTCTATAAAATTAGCAATCTCAGTGTTGCAAATAGACAACAACTATTTCATACTCTGAATCTTGGTTGTTAATACTGATGAATGGCAGATACATTCTATCTGCTAACAATAAGCACATCTGCTGCTGCATTATAATCTTGATGTCTTTTTATCTTGGATTTACCTCTCTGTTAAGAGAATTCTAAAACATGCATTAGCACATTTTTGCTATTAAATTTTCTCTTTATAAAAGGGCTATAGGACAATAAAGTTTGTGACAATTCAACAACAGAACTGATTTGCATACACAGAGAAGCCTTTTTTATTTATTTTTCCAGAAAAACCACATTGGATCAAAACCTGATTGGTATATTTCCTGATAAACATAAGGGGTTATACAAGGCACTCAATGAACTTCCATGGCTGAGGATAAACTTGAACCTGACTCTCTCAAATGCCAGGCTAATGCCTTAATCACTATACAACACAAATCAGCAACAGCAAATGGGGTTATGAAAATTAAAAATAATCTTTCTGGCTATAAAGGACACAACTAAGGCAATAGGCTAGGAAAAATATATATATGTATATTTATATACATAAATATACATAAATATACATATACATAGAGGAGATGTACTGACAATAGCCCTGTGAATAATTACTGAAAATGAAAAACGGACCAATCACTGTAGTGAGGTAAATAAATTGGAAAGAAGAAGACATAGCCAAAGGCTAATGACAGATTTTCTAATAAAGTAACAGAGTGATACCTTATCACCTTTCTTTACAGTTCTTGCTGTTAGTTTACCAACAGCTTTTTTGGCAGCATCTCCAAGACGACGCTTTGAAAAAAAGAGAAACAACAGTGTGTTTAATTATTACAAAAATTGCACTTCTTACATTTGCTTTGATGCTTAGTCTAGATGGTACTTTACAATATTTCACTTATTCTACCTATCCATCCACATGCAGAGACACAATCTGGGGGATCTGGGAATAGTATATGCACAAGGATATTTTGGTAATTAAAATCTGTTTAACCAAAAACTTGAATCTCCTATTTTATGTAATCCAAATTAGTAAGAAATGTAGACTGCTGTCTGCAACATAGTCCCCAATATGCTATTTAAATAGTAGTCCAAGGGAAAGTCCAGTTAGTCTACTACTATAGATAATGAAGAATCATGTAATATACTTGAAAGAAAAAAGTTGGAAAAGTTGGGAGGAGAGCGAGCATTTGTTGTTATTTAGCTTGTGATATAAACAGTTCCTTGCTTCATTTAGGTCTAATCTTTCTGTGAAGAACTTTTCAACCTGTCAAATCTTTCTCTAAAATCTTTCCCTTAAAAAAATTTAAACCCTTTTATCCCAGTTTTACTAATCTTTAAATTTTATAGTATTTGCATTGTTGTATCTAGCTTATTACTGGGATTTTTTTTATGCCATGTCAATCTGGTCCTAGTTAGTTATGGTTTACATGTATTCCATATAAGTAGTATTTTTAAATCTGTGAACCTCAGCTGAAGGAATTATTTTGTGTGACCATTACATGCATTGTGTTTGTATGTATCAGCTACATGCAACCAGAGCAGTAACAACTGTTTTCTCCTTTAAAACAGCTAAACATTTTCAACTGTTCTTTAGCTGTTGCTATTTCTTCATGAAAGTTTAATAAGACAAGCTTTTTAAACCACATAAAATTTTCATTAAGTTTCTTCAACCTTCATAAAATACTGGAGAAAGAAAAGGTCTTAAGTTTTTAACCTACAGAATAGGTATTTGATATGGATATCTCAAATGCAGAATGCTGTCTATATGGGATCACTGCATTCCAAGTGTTTACATGGTACATTTTTCAAATGGCAAAGAGATGAGAAAATCATGATAAAAAGTTTGAAAATAGAAATAATTAAACACTATGAACACAGTTATTTTAAAGTCAGACAAATTGACTTTATCCCTATTGGAATGTGTAATATAAATAAGATGAAAAACAGTATAGTACCTGACTTTCCATACTTTCCCATTAACATTATCAAAGCATGAACATTTGAATACACTGGCAAAATCTACAGAGTATGATTTTGTATCATACAATGACCAGAATTTTTTTTAAAAAAATGTCTTTCTAATGCATTCTATTTTTAAAATCTCTGCATACAAATATACATATTTTTAACAATACTATTTAAAAGGGGTGGAACAATATTAAAGTTTTAGCTTGAAGAAATAGTACAGTATTATTTGATACTTCCTTTCAGAAGTATTTCCATAATTTATTGCTATCACGGGATAGCAATAGATCAGTTAAACTGTATTTATTGAAACTTTGTGTCACTCCTATTGTTATTAGCAGATGTAAGTCTAACATATTGTGCACCCTTGCTTAGAGGTGTATTTCTTGTTAATTTAACTATATTATCTTTTTAAACACCCTTTCCCATTTCAATAAAACTTTTCTGAAAATATTACCAGTTTGTTTCTTTAATATTCCCCTTTAAGGATACACTTCTTGTAGCTAACCCATCAAGCCAGTAAATCCTGTCAGAAAAGTGATTATTTTAAGATAGTGATTATTTTTAGGTAATTACCCACTCAAATTACACACGTTGTAATTGGAGAGGAGATACCAAAGACATAAGCTGTGAAGTTCATGATATATGAAACTCATATACTACCGGTTTCCCCATTTGCTTTAATTAATATCTGAAGGATTTCTAACTTCATGAATTCTGATGTAGGAAGTTAGGTGTTATTTATTTATTTAATTTATTTATTTATTCGCTACCTGTTATGGGGCTACTCTAGACGTCTTATAAAAATAAAAAGGAGGAAATGAAAAGTGTGACCAAAAGTAAGATAATAGAATAATAAAATAAATGAAAAATAACGAGAAATATAATTATATGATTATAGGCTGCTTTATATAGAAAACAAGGGAACTTCAATAACCAATATTCAAACTACAAATCCATCTTAGTTTCTGATGGAGACAATGAGAATTACAAAGGATTTTCTAATATTATTAGTGTAGCAGGATTTTTGAACATGGACAAAGTCTACTGCTTTTCCACAGGGGATACTTTTGCTGATAATTGACCGAACAAACAGTATTTTATTTCACAAGAGAGCCTGGGTCTTCCGCATGGGAGCCCTAAAATTCTCTTATCTAATGTGAAAGCCAGGAAGATATCCAGTTCAAGGACATAGAATGAAGCAGAAGAGAGAATATATCTGCAATGAATGCTAGGAAATAAGAGAAGGTAGGTAAAACCTATTTTGGTGCTAATTACTGGCAGAACCTCTGGATTAGACAAGTAACACCAAAGGAGACTTTCTCCAGATAACGGAGAGATGCTCTATAGCCTATATTCATTGTGGTATGACTGCCAGCTAGAAAGTATCTTTCCCAACTTCCCTCCTGTGAAGAGAACCAGGGGGGCAAATTGCAGTCCCCAGAATCCCCTATTCCTTCAGGACTGCAGAATTTCTTATCTTGGCTTAAAATTCCCCTCCTGCCACAGCAGTTAATTGTTATAAAGAATGCTTCGATATTTATATTTATGCAACTAATAATGATATTGTATCCCACAAACAGTTTAAATGATAAAGCACTTTTTCTCAACCAATAGCCTGAATTAAAAAAAAAATTCTCCAGAACTCTAAAGAATAAGTGTAGTTCACATAGAGTAAACCAATTATATATCACTATTGTTTCTTTCTTTCCAATCTGCTAATCAATTTCCCATTATTCTCAGCTACCAAAGCCTACAGAGTCCTCAACTTATTACCACAATTGGGACCAGAATTTCCATTGCTAAGCAAGGTGTGAGTCATATCTGATTTTATGACCTTTTTTTGCCAAGGTCGTTAAGCAAATCACTGCAATTGTTAAGTGAATCATGTGGTTGTTAAGCGCATCTGACTTCCCCATTGACTTTGCTTGTTGGAAACAGGCTGGGAAGGTTGCCAATGGGGATTACATTATCCTGGGATGCTATTTTATAAATAGATGCTGATTGCCAAGTGCCCAAATTTTGATCACGTGACCATGAGGATGCTGTGACTGTTGTAATGTGAGGACTGGTCATAAGTCACTTTTTTTCAATGCCATTGTAACTTTGAACAGTCACTAAATGATTGCTTGTAAATTGAGGACTACCTGTATACTAGATTAAATATTAATGGCAAATAAGGGAAACATATCCATTGTGTATGGAGGGAATTGGCTAAGAGACCAAAAACATATATTTTGTGGAAAAATGAAATACCCATTTGGCCTATGCTAATGTAAACAGTTAATCTGTATTAATGTGTACTCAGTATAACATATGAATACTAATTATTGAAAAAAATCAACACTTTTGTGTTTATGTTTGTGTGTGGAGAGAGAGAGAGAGAGATCTATATACAGTCATGAATATATATTTATGTGCACATATGAAAAGTAGTAATTACATTCTAGAATGGAGCTTTCAGAACTAAAAGAGTTAGCTCACTCCTCTTCCTACCCATTTCAACATGCTCATACTCTTAGTCCAATATGTTTGTGCAGTGTATTTTTAGATGGAGTTCTATCAGTCATTTTATCTGAAATGCCTCAAAGTTGTAGCTGACACTGTAGAAATTTAATAGAGAAAAGCTGCATATACAATGGCAGATCAGTGCTTGTATATAAACATGTTTTATTATCTCTTGCAAAACTGAATGGGTGCAGCTAACTATTTTTGTTAGAATTCCAAGTTTAGACTTAGCTAATATTTGGAGAACACAAGGAAATCTTTTCAGCTGGAGTGAGAAGTAAAAAACCAAAAGAAGATCTGAGGAAACCTATGAAAACCACTTTTACATTGTTATGAAGAAAACTGCAGGGATAGTTTTATATCACAGAATTTGTTTGATGTTTGACTTGAGTTTTTAAAGTTCGACTCTAACTAAAGCAGCCATTCTAGATTCTCAGGTATCAGTGATCAAGCTCGTTTCAATCAGAGATATTCACATTCAAATTAATTACAGTACTTTAACATAGAACTATAGTTTCTCTGAGATAAAAAGAAAACTAAGCAGTAGTACAAAAGAACAAAATCTTTTAATATAACTTTGATATTGCTAGCCAATACAGTATATTTACAATGTTTTTAATGCTAGAGAAATGACAACTGCATTTCACATCTATAAAAGTAAAGATTGCATTACAATCCAATTGATGCTAAACTATTCCTTAACAAATGGCATTGTACTTTTCAGAACAATTAATCGAAACTGTTCTGTATTTAATAACGATTCTCTGTTTGTCCTTATCCCTTAAAAATATCAGCTTAAAGTCCCACTCAAATTTCTTTACAATTTAATGGGCAAATATAGGAACTTCCACTCTGAGAGTAGACAAGATGCTTTTCATAAAGAATATTTTATTGTTTTATATGCAGGATGAAGAGACACTTTTCATGAGTATGGTAATGCTATTCTTTTAAAAACCCTTTAAAAGTAGCCCATTCAGAGTGAAAGTTTTTTTTTGCTGAACAACAATAATATTTAGTTACTGTGACTGAGTGCGCAATTTATATAATATTCTTACATTAACTTAATTGCAATTCCCAGGATTAATTTCATTCTTTTTACCAGAAACTAATTTTTTTTTATGATATTAAAAACAGAATGGAAAAAATAACTCACCTAAGCAGGAGACCTTTTAAACTTAATACATTTCCTGCCACAAAAGTATTATTTTTGTTTTATAAATTAAAAAAAACTAAACATTCAGCAAAGCTCCTTTTGCATTCTTAGTATACATATTTTTTATCAAGGCATTAACACTAGATAAAACTTCAAATTCTTTATGATTAGAATGTTACCTGGTTTCGATCACGTGCACTGGTATATCTGATCTTCTGAATGAAATAAAATATTAGCCATGCTGAAGAAATTATCATCAAAACTATAAATGATACGGATACAAAGACAAGGGAGCTTCGATTAACATTTTTGCTTGGATGGCGTGTTCCCACGGCTATTGCAATTAATACCGACATATTTTTTTCTAAGTAATTCAAGATTTCTTTAACCTTCATTTCAGTGATCATGACCGTAACAATGTCTCCAGTTCCTACAATAAACAAATAAACATACAGAAGAAACCATTTGAGTGATATGTTAATATACATTATGAATTTTTCCAACTATACATAATGCTGTTAGAAACAAGAACTCTTATTAAATTTAGGGTCTTTAAAACATCTATAATTAGTAACATAAGAAACTAGGAAATAACCAAAATATTCTAAGTAATATATTCATATATGTCACAAGTATCTCCTTACTATAATTTGATTTCATAATGATATACAGTATATCTTAACTGCTAATTATAATACCAGGAAAAGATGAAAATTAAAAAAAACATTCATCTTCTCAGTTCTAAATTCACCATTCTTTAATCCCAGAATCTTCAGGAAATAAAAATGATTAATGTCTTCCATTTCTTTCTCCAAAACATGGAGTTTACTCCAATGTAAGGCAGCACCAAAAAGAACAAATTAAATTAAAATTTGAAAATGCAAGAATTTCAAAATATTGGCTTTATGAATTTTTATGTGAATGAGACTCAGAAATTCAGGAAAACTATAAAACTGGGACAGTTAGCAGAAAAGAACTTTCATTATGGATCAAACTCTTCTTTACTGAAAAGTCTCAATGAAATAATACTTGTAAATTATATACATTTATTGTAATTTATTAGTTTGTGAAGAGCCATAAGAAAAATTCTCTTAAAAGACAGAATTCAAGGTCATCTGATAGTATTGACTGGAAAAGGTTGAAGGCCAACAACAGCAGTAATTATTAACTAAGATATTTAATTATTACAAAATAAACTGACAATATAACTACAGTTAAACTTTCACTTCAAATTCACTCCAAAACTGGGAGGAATGGGGACCAGGGCTACCTTGGGCATTACTTGGCTCAGAATGACAGCCAGTAACATTTATTTATATAATTAATCACAACCTGTAGTTTTAATTAAATATACCTTTTTAAAAGCTCCAAATAATAGATGAAATGGCCTGAGCTGAAAAGAAGGTCTGATATCTTAGTTCTTACCTTGATGAGTCATGGTAACAGGCTCATTGCCAGATACATTGTTGTAAATTACCACAGCTGAAGCATTATGTGAAGCTGCTCGCAGAATTTTTTGTTTAAATGTACAATTTCCTCGCTGTAATAGAGCAATCCACTGCTTTGTATTTGGAGGAACTTGAAACCGTGTTCGTGGATCACATCCTAAACGATCTGGAACTAAAAATATAGAATCCTGGTTCTAATTTAATTATACAATTTAAACAAAAGTCCTATAAATATACATTGATCAAGATATTTTCTAATTAACAAACTACATCAATTAGCATAATTTACAAAAGTCAAGGAGAATGGGAGCCTGCCTTACCTCTGGGGGAGAATGTTCGAAAGGGTGGAGGCAGCAGCAGAGAAGGCTTTCTTGCTGGACCCCATCACTTAAAATTCTTTAACTGACAGAGTCCACAACATACCCTCCTCCCTGCCTGACCGGATGGGTCAGGCTGATGTAAAAATGGTTCCACATGTAACCTGGGCCCATACCATCTAGAGCTTTAAGGTCATAATCAATACCTTGAATTGGATCTGGCAACAAACTGGCATCCAATGCAGGCCTTAAAGCAGAGGTATTACATACACTGTCTCTGGTGGTTGTGTGGTTGCATTCTCATGTGCAACAGTCCAAATGGGAGATGTCCAGGGTGTGAGTGATAAAAAGAAGAGCTCCCTAACCAGGAAAGGTTATAACTGGTACACAATACAAGGTTGAGCAAAGATCTTTGTATTCATGATTGCCACCTGCTCTCAGAGCTAGAACTGTGAGTCTATGGCTTAACTGGGTAAGTCCGTTCCCTGAGCATCTTCACAGGGCTTGCGTCAAGCTTGGCATCCAACTGGGAATGGATCTGGGCGATTTATCTTCCAGATGCAAGAAAATTCCTTCCTTGAATACAAATGCATCCAGAGACAGTTGGAAAAATCTTCCAAAACAGCCACAGAAGCTTGGGAAAGGGCCACGATTGCTTTAATGATTAAAAAGAGGTTCTTTCTACAATAATATTGGATGAAAGTTCATGAGAAAATCATGGCTAAATTGAAAAATTGGGGAAAAAATCCCAGAAGGCAATGACATGAAAGTCAACTTTCTGCATAGATATCTCTGTGTAATCCACAGGAAAGCAAATTTAACCTGAAAGCAGATATACAGTACATACATCACAGTATCTTAACTAGTTCATAAAAATGGCAGAATTATTGCAATCTTCTACAACCTTCCAACTTCAACTGAATCTTTATGTAAAACATTCCATATCATTAAATCTCTGATCTTGAGTTTGATTTGAATACTAATGAAACATTGCATTAGCTCTTATTGAATGCAACATTGTTGTTTTTCATGTTAAGACCAATTTTCCAAGTTTAAGATTTTTCTAATTAATGGATTTCATCGAATGTATTATTATAAGGGTTCTTGTTTGTGTTCTTTATTGTGACACCGTTTTAATATCATATTTATAGTGCAATGTTTCGGCCACTTGCTTATTATTATATTAAATCAGCAACAGAGTTTGTTGGTCTACAATTTAAAGAAACACAAGCTAATATTTTCTTGAAAATATATTTTGTATTCTGAAGTTAGTAATAAAGGAAATGGAAAAGCGAAAAAGAAGGAAAAATGCACTTATCATAATGATTTCAAGGTTGTAAACTAGTTTATTAAATTCAAAAAGACAAGATGAAGGACAGATTGAATGCCAAAAAACTAATGCAACGCCACACCCGCAGCATCTGATATTATACCGTGGTATACTCTTGGGATATAAACTGTATGATTTTATTCATTTATACTATTTGAACTTCTGTTATTTGTGGCCTTAACTGATAAGCTATCTTTAGGTTTTATAGCCTGCAATAATCCTTTTCCTCTACCATCTTACATTTGAAATCCTCAATACTGGAGTCAGCATTCATCTATTCACTGAATAAAAAGAAATCAGAAAGAAAAAGTTAATAGTGACAAAAAAAATCATAATATTCCATTATGTGAGGGCTTGGAGGAGAGTGGGCTTTGCAATGGTCCAGTTCTGTTTTATTGTTAGGTTGGATTTTTTATCCCCTGATTTGAAGTTAGCTACTTTTGATTGCATGAAATCTATTAATGACTTTCACTGCAATGACACAAACAGAGGGAGCTCCAGAGTTTGGGAATAGATATCATCATGGAGAGGCAAATGATCTGTGCCTAATATCTCTTATCTTCTACCAGCAGAACTTTAGTCTAATATACATTTTATGAATCTTGGGACTACCAGGTCAGTTTTCATGCTAGAATAAAAGTCAGGACAATTACGTCATCTTCTTCTACTCATCTTTTTATTAGACATGCAAGAAACATTAAGAAAAACAAAGCATAAATTGAGGTATGTTACTTAACTCTTAAATACTTAAAAATTACCCCAACATCAAATTACAGGTATTCTTTGACTTATGATCACGATTGAGCCCATCATTTTTGTTGCTAAACAAGGCAGTTGTTAAGTGAGTTTTGCCCCATTTTATAATCTATTTTGCCACAATTGTTAAATGAATCATATGGTTGTTAAGTGAATCTGGTTTCCCCCATTGACTTTGCTTGTAAAAAGCCAGCTGGGAAAGATACAAATGGTGATTACATGACTATGGGACAGTGCAGCTGTCACAAATGCAGGCCAGTTGCTAAGCACCTAAATTTTGATCATGTGACCATGGGTATGTTGCAACAGTCATTAAGTGCCTTGGTGGCACAGCAGACTAAAGTGCTGTTAGGTAGCACCAGCTGCCTGCAATTATTGCAAATTCGAATCTCACCAGGCTCAAGATTGACTCAGCCTTCCATCCTTTCGAGGTAGGTAAAATGAGGATCTGGATTGTGGGGGCAATAAGCTGACTTTGTATTAAACAAAACACCGCTTGGAGGGGGGGGTAAAGCCCTACTAAGCAGGTATATACAAAAGTATGAAGGCTATTGCTTAATGTATTGTAAGCCGCCCTGAGTCTCTGGAGAAGGGCGGCATATAAATCAAACCAATAAATAAATAAATAAACCTGTACAGTCCCATAACAATTATTTAAGCAATCACTAGGGTATCCAAAGCATATTTCAATAGTTACTGGAAATAAGGAATACTACTATACACCTAAAGTGCCTGATTTATCAATCAGCATTTTAAGGGACATAGACAACTATGTCAGCAAATTTAATTATCAATAGTTTTCCATTACCATCTGTCATCTACGATCAGTTATTCAGAATCCATTTGTAACATATATTTTTCCCAAGCTAGAGATTCTGGATATCCAAGTTGGAAAGTCTCCATGATATAATGAAAAGCAATTTAAGAGTAATTTCAAACTTCTACAAATCACCTATTTAAAAAGATGTAATCTGATGTCATTTATATCATTTTACAGAAAAGCTCAATATATACTTTTTTTTTTTGTTTTCCTATCAGATGCTGATTCTGTCACTTGGCCTATTTACTTCCTAAGTCTTTCTCCCCAGCTATTCCTCTGTTAAGACCCTTAACTTTTGGAAAGATCAATCTTCTACTATCTTTCTACATGTAATCCTTGATTTATGATAGCTGTTTTAACAATCATCCAAAGTTATGATGGACTGTGCTTTATTGCCCATAAAGTCCTTCCAGCTGTCATAAAATGTTGCATCATTCCCCCCCCCCCGGAGTTACATGATTGCAATATGGGTGCTTGGCAACCAGTTCTCACAACCAGTTACAAAGTGCCCCATAATTGTACAATCTCTGCTAGCTTCCTCAGAAAGTCAGTGGGGAAGCCGGGAGGAAAGGTTGCTGCTGCCTATCAAGAGGATTCCCTCTTATCTCTGAGGTCTAATTGAAAGACCTGCCTGCTGAGTGGAGCTGAACAATTTTGGCAGGGTGCAGAAACAGAGCACAGATTCCGAAGTTCTGAGCTCTATTCCCGCAGTCCACCTGAGCGGTAAATGTTGGGGAGTCGTAAGTGAAGGACTGGTCATAAGTCACTTTTTTTCAGTGCTGTCGTAAGTTGGAATGGTCACCAAACAACTGGACGCAATTTGGTCTATATGATATATCTTTCCTTGAAGCTGTACCTACTATCTCTTGCAGTGACAAAGACATTTCATGAAAACAAATATCAGAATTTTTTTTAAAATGAACTTTCCAGTGATATGTATGGCTATGAAAGTTGGGAAAAAGCAAGAGAAATGTGATACTTTATTAATAACCTTTTAAATTATGGATTTAGAGCTGATTATTAAGAGTGTTATGCCAGACATGCAGACAATGTATTGTAATAGGAAACAGCAAGGGACTATATGTCCCTTTAGAAAGGGAAACCATAGTCAGACAACAGGACTCCTGGAGTAGATTTTGCAATCAAAACTGCTTTGCTGAAGAGGATCTCTATTCCATTCACTTGAATAAATGGATGTATTATGAACTTCTGCTTTCCTCTTAGCAAATCCACCTCATCAACATTGTCACTGTCTATAAACCAACTCTCATGAGAGCAAACAAGAATAAGGAATGTTTCTATGAACCATGAATCCGGACCAGATTATTCAAAACTCAATGGCTATGACAATTCTGCAACTGTCATTGTTCTCGGTGACTTCAATACCAGAGTACAAACAAACAGCCACAACTGGGATAAAGTCCTTGGGAGGCATGGGGTGGGGAAACTAAACAGTAATAGTCTGCTGTTTCTAAGAACGTATGCTGAGCACAACCTGGGCATCATTAACACAATATTCAGATTTGCAAACAAATACACACTTAGCTGGATGTATCTGAGTTCCACCCACGGGCACTTACATCATAATACATCAACATGACATTAAAGACACCTCACTTCAGTCATGCTAAGCACTGAGTGCTGGACAGATCAGAGGCTGGTCCAGTGAGTCCTCAACCTGCACATAACCTTCATGCCATATGCAACCATATGCCATATGCAAGGATTGTAAGAACACCATTCAACACTGGCAGACAGCAAGGATAAGTCCAATATTTTCAAGATATACTTAATGAAAGACCCTCCAGCAATTTACTTTTTGAAGGAACCTGTTCTGAAAAGTGGATATAGTTTAAGGATGTCATCACAGAGACTGCAACAACTGTTCTTAGACTGAAAACAGAGAGCACCAAGACTGTCTTGATGAAAATCACCATTTCAATAGCCCTCCAGACCAAGAACAAGGCCTATAAAGACTAACAAATTGATCCAAGACAGGTAAATTTGAAGTGCTATTCACGGTAAAGGCAGAATTATGAGAAATGCAGGATGAGTACTGGCAAATAAAGGCTAAGTAAATGGAACACTATAGCAAACACACATGTCACTAGAGAGTTCTTTAATGTCATAAAGATTCCCCCTTGCAGTTTGATGGGTGAAGCCTGCTCAAATACCAGGAAGGACTAAGGAACTAGAAGGAGTACAAAACTGTCGGACTGAGCACTTTTCCAATCTATAGGTAGACTTTTCCAATCTATAGGTAGACTTTTCCAATCTATAGGTAGCCCACAAGATTACAATTGGGACTGGAATCTGAGTAAAACAATCATCAAGTGAGACAGATGTCATATGACTTCTTTCTTCAATGTCCGTAATCCTGGCAATTCTGGTTGCAATCATTAAGTGGATGACATCCTGGTTAAGAAGTGTAGGGGAGACCCTGGGAGGTTTGCTCTGGGGCTGAAAATCTTCCCTACAAATAGAGAGACACTCATGTGTGGCTTATATTGAACCTCCTGCAACTGCCTTAGGCAGCCCATCAGCTATCAATAAATGAAAATGACATTAAGACTGTTAATAAATTGCAAAAATAAAGATTTTAATATATGAATTCAAAATTAGAAAAGTTATAAACAAAAGAATTATTTTAAATCCTTTAAAAAAAAACAAACTTTGGGATACAACTACTGATACAGAGATTTTTTTAAACAAATACTACCATACTCTTTGCTTGCTTGCTTGATTTTAAAAAAATCATATTGTAACATGGTCTGCTAAATATATATGAACATTACATAAACTAAAACAATCTTGAGCAACAGACTATGATAGGAAAGTACTTACTGTCCCAATTCCCTCCAAGCTGAGAAATTTCCTAAATATTGTATTGTATAATTATCAATGGAATTCGCTTATTACTAATTTTTAAAGTACTAAAATATATGTATTTCCCCCTGGGGTTTGTCAGAATAGTGGTCTGTTTGGGGCAGAACAGCACACACCTATTACATTTTCTCCCATGGAAAAATAGCAGCCATAAAAAGATTCATTATTAAATCGTATATCACGCTTAGTTATGGTTTGCTTTAACTATTAGTTTACTAAACAGAGTTATTACTAATAATGAGTCACGTGTATATGTTGTATTTGTAATTTTATGATTGATTCTCCACCACTTTATGGTTGCTTCTGCTTTAAGATAAGAAATCTGCTGGATCATTTCAATGATTTATCTAGCATTCTAGATATCATTGACCAACTAAATTTTATTTAGTAAGTTCATATAAAAAGAAAGGTGGAAGCCTTTTTCATTTCGCTCTTTAGCAGTTAGTAGTTAAGGTATGTTATTGTGATTCAGAAAAAGTAAACCTCCAAGACTCCTGGCCACCATCACTCTAAACCTCTACGAAGTAATCCTGTTCCCTTTTAAATCCTCAATTAATTGACAATGCAATCAAACATTTACCTTTGTAAAGAATTTAAGATTTATCTGTCCCTACATTTAAATAGATGACTTAAATTCTAAGACTGAGAGGGACAAAAAAGTAATATTTGTCATATTTTTTCATACCATGTATGACTTAATATGACTCATCAGAGATTTATATAAGGACTATATTGGTAGCTTTATGTTCACTTCCCTACCCATTAATTCAAAGCATGACATTTATCTTTTTAAAATACCAACTATATACTGAGTTGACATTTTCACTGAATTTCCCATTGTGACTCTATGATCAGTCCTGATCAGTGAGACTGATCAGTCATTATCAGCACAATTCCCATTAACGTATATGGAACCTCTAGGGTTTCTGCTGCCAATGTGCATCATTTGGCATGTGCTTATATTAAATTGCATTTGCCATTTTTAAACCCATTCACTTTAAGCCTTTATGGAATTGTCAGAGGCCTAGATAAAGAACAAAAACAAAGCAGAAATAATTGAGGAACCCACAAACAAAACATTATTTCATCTCATGAAGCCAACAAGCCATAGTTTCAAATTACAGTTTACTGCCCTAGAATAAATTCTCACTTATTCACAGGCCCCATTAGCACATTATCCTGCCAAAATCCCATGCCACTTTATGGTATAAACAACTAAGGATGCTATCCATTCTACAGTAGCAAATATACCAGCAGCAAAACAGTCAATTTGTCATCCCCCCCACTCCACAGACTTCCCATGCCCTCCCCACACAACTCTTTTCTGGAGACTTGAAAGGTTCTCTAGAGCAGATTTAGCACACAGAATATAGAACCATAGGGCTGGATGGGACTCAGAAGTCTTTTAATCCAATCCCCTGTTCAAGGCAACAGACTTTATACCATCCCGGTCAAATGGTTGTCCATTCTATTTTTTTAAAACCTTCAGTGATGGAGCACTCACAACTCCAGGAGACAAGCTTTTTGTTCTAGTCAGAAAATTTCTCCTTACTTCAAGGTCTCTTTTAACAAGTGCCCACCCATTTACTTCTTGTCCTGCTCTCTGGTGCTTTGAAGAATAGGTCAATCCTCACTTCTCTGAGGCAGCCCCTCTAGTACTGGAAGAGAGTTATCATCCCCTTCCCCCAAACCTTTCTTTGATAGGCTAGACATTCTCTCAATCTTTAATCACACAATTTAGCCTCCAGATCCTTTTATCATCTTTGTTCCTCTTTTCTGCACTCTTTCTAGAGTTTCAGACCTCAGTACAAGAGAGAAGCTGGCTGCTTTGTACAAGGGGATGTTTGCTTATGTGCAGTGAGTGTCACAAGAGAGTGTAAAAACTTTGCCATCATGACCTACTTCAGAAGAGACTGCACTGAAGCATAATTCCAGTTCTCTTTCCTGTTACACTGGCTTGGAGAAAGACTACTGATTTTGTCACTGAAAATTCTCTGTTCCCCTTCCTCCCCCCCCCCCCCCCCGCACTTGATGTCTCTTGATAATTATCATATTCCAAATGGTCTAGATTTACCATATCATAGAAATCTTCTGAAGATCATGGCAAATAAAATTTAAGAATACGCAACAGCATTTCTTTGCACCATACATTAGCATTTCAAAACATTCTCTAGCCATTTCAGTTTTGATACATGAAAACTTTACTTTTAATTCTTTGCAATTAACAGAAAAAGCATTATTGTGTACAGCTGTTTTATGAAGCAATAATTGATTTACATGATATGGTATTTTAAGACACTTTGAATACTGAATCCAAAAGTGCCCCAAATGCATATTTCCAGCCAATTTAAAATACAAAAAATAATATACCTAATATTGGGGGGGAAAAAAACCCCAAAGACTCAAAAGAATAGGAAATGAAACTCAAGTTCAAGGCAATTAAGATTTTGCTACCTATATCAAATGTGTATATATTTATGTTTGTGTGTAAATAAAATCACCAGGCTAGAAAGGTAAGCCAGTTTTATCTAGTGGTTGTGGCACCAGGCTAGAAAACGAAAGTCCATGAGTTCTAGTCTTGCCATAGCCATGAAAACCAGCTGGGTGACCTTGGGTGAGACATTCTCTTTCAGCCAACTCATCTCACAGGATACTGTTGTGAGGAAAATTGAAGGACAAAGGTATATTGGATATGTTCATCATATTAAGTTATTTGTAAAAATAATAAAGACAGGATACAAATAAATAAATGTAAATATAAACTTATTTTTCAAATTAGCTCTGAAACAACACACAGTAGAACTTTATGGCACTTTCTCATCCTTCAAGGAAAAAAATTACCAATACACGCAAATACTTACACTTTCAAAACATAAGATTCTACAATACATTTTTACTTTGGTTTCTCACATTTTCCTTCAACTCATATTAGAAGAAATAAACAACTTCTAAATAAATATGTCAACTTATATTTTTTTCTTGTGTATCCAAGGATTCTTAAGCATTTTTACAAGCAAGCTAAATAAAATTCCAGGATAATTGAAAGTAATTTAATCATTACTATTTCTAGAGGCAGTCAAGAAATATATAGATGTGTTGAATATTATACAAAGTTTGTGTTATTGAAAACATTATTTTTACGTATTTGATTTATATCCTACTCTTCTTTTCAAACAAGTTGGCCCAATTTCTTACCTTCAAAAATGGCAATACAAGTTTGAAATTCTAAACACAGTTGATATTTTATTTAGATAAACTGATGAAAGATTCTATGCACACCACTCATCCCTACATACATTTTAATGCTATGCTCTCCAAAATCATGACATTCAGCAGCAACTTTTTTCAACAGCCAATTTGATTCTATGGTTTTATTTTTTTAAAAGCTTACCTAAAAATGCTCTTCAATGACCTTGAATACTCACTAAAATTCATTCCATACTTTCTATGAAAACAAATCAAGATTTTTCTAAGAAGCAATTTAATAGGAAGCTATTATTTATTCCTCTGGTTGATAACATTACCAATAAAATGCACCATTGTAAGCCTTCATTGTTTATTTATTGACTTTTATCCCGCCCTTTATTACTTTATAAGTAATAAAGGCAGCAAACATACCTAATACTCCTTCCTCCTCCTATTTTCTCCACAGTAACACTGTGAGGTAGGTTGGACTGAGTGAGTGACTGGTCGAAAGTCATCCAACCAGCTTTCATGCCTAAAATGTGACTAGAACTCAGTCTCCTGATTTCTAGGCCAGCACCTTAACCATTACACCAAACTGGCTCTCAAGAATCATGATTTTCATGATTCATGCTTTTATGATCCCAACACAACTATGGTATAGGGTTTCCTGCCTAAGCAGGGGGTTGGACTAGAAGACCTCCAAGGTCCCTTTCAACTCCTGTCCTGTCCTGTCCTGTCTAGGTCTATTCTTATGATACACTATTCCATGTATTTATTAAACATTTATATGGCCACTGAATTCACACACAGGTGACTCTGGTGGCTTATAGCATTAAACACCACAACATATAAACTATAAATGTGGCTTTATATGTACATTTCTATTAATTTTATACATAATGTACACATCGATATTATCCAAATTTACCTTAGTCAGCTTCAAAATACTTCAGCTTCATTATAGTAGATTACTTAAATAAGGATATGTAAAAATGCATCCTGAACTCTTGGATTCTGGAATGAAAAGACTTCTGCACATACTTTTAATCAAAATGAACCGCTCCGAACTGCAGCACATAGTAACATAGCACATAGAAGGAAAAGCTACAAAAAGACTTACCTCCATTGATTGGCAAAGGTGCCAGAAGTAGGCCTTTGACACCTATTTTGGGGGAAGTTTGTCCATAGCGTGCACGTTCAAGTGTTATTGAAGCAGATGTTGAACGATCAGGATTCAACACAGTGACATTTATGAGAGCTGTATAATATATTAGATTGGAATTATCTGCACTAGCTCGGAGAGGGTAACAGTTAAACAGGACCAAAATGGGCACAGAGGACAAGTAGCTCCAGTAAGGCAAAATCCACTTCAGAATCATTTTCAGCTCTTAAAAAAAAATCGCTATTTTATTGTTAAAAATCCTTCTGGACGAGATGCTCGTGTTTATTACGGGCACCTAGTCATATCAATCTGCTCCACAATCAAAAGAAGCCAAAAAGTAATCTCGTATATCTCTCCATCCAGTCACCCCACTTCAATACTGTTCGAAAAGACTTAAAATGGTGGGAGAGTGAAGAAAAAAAAAATTGCCACGGTTAGAAAAAAAAAAAAAAGAAAAAAAAAAGAGGAAACAAATCACATCCAATAAACCCGGAGCTGTTCTAATCTAAGCGATACGCCTTAGGCTATGCAGCCAGTTTATTCACGGGCAGAGAGGAGAAATATTCGTATCCCGCCGTTTGGAGCCAAGGCCAAGCAGTCTTTCCCTTTGGGTGGCCCAAAAGAGCTCCCCCCCCCACCTCCGGCCTGCCTGGGTGCCTCTCTTGGGGCTTCCCCAGAATCGCAGTCCCTTCAAGCCCGGGGCAAAGAAGCGCAGCCGATGGCAACAGCTCCTCGGACAGAGCTTTGTTTTTTTCTGGGAAGGGAAAAACGGGCGGCGGGAGAGAGAACACGGAGGGAAGGACGGGGGCCACTAGGCTTTAGCGACGCCGTTCTGCTCGAAGAACGACGGTCGTCGTTGAGGCCGCCGCCACCTCCTCTCCAGGCTGCTGGGGTTGCTGCAATCACCGAGCGGGAGGCCGTTGAACGTCGCTTTCTCGATCGCCCCGGAGGCTTCGCAGCCGCCGGTCAACCTCAGGCTTCTGACTGGGTCCCGAGGCGGAGCCCTTCCAAGCACGTAGCCTCCACAGACCTTTCCCAACGGCAGGCGAGCGTCCGCAACGGAGGAAGGAGCGGGAGCTCCATGAAGCCCTCAGCCCCACTGCTCCGGACCCTGCCCTTTGTTCGTCCCGGGCGCCCCGAAGCTACAGGCAGGTTATTAGCGCGCGCGGCCCCACCCACCCACCAACCAAAGCAACCGTCGGCCTCTCCTTTCCCTCTCAAACCGACAGCGCTCCTCCGCGCTCGCCAACACACTTTCTTACGGCCGAACCGCCAGCCGCCGACTGTTCGGTTGGGGTGTCGCGCCCGGTGCGCAGGCGCACTGCACCAACCCGACTCTTCACCTCCCCCTTCGATGAGGAAGTGGGATTGAAGTCACGCCCCCTCCCCCCACCACCCTGAAGGGGAGAGAGGCGGGGGAGGGAGAGACCCCGAAGGGTCCAGGAGGAGGAGGAGAGGAGGAGGAAGGGTTGGCAGATGCTGCGCGGGAGCTTCTGTAAGAAAGCGAGGTAGCGTAAGCCTACCGATGTAGACAGTTTATTACTTTTGGTGACCCCTGTAATGTTGGTGATGACTGCGGCCGGATGGAGGATGCAGTCCAAGAATGTATGGAAGTATACATTGCCCTTCTCTCTCTTTCTCTCTCTCTCCCTCCGTCCCTCTCTCTCTGCCCCCCCCTCACCGCAGCTAATTCTCCCGGCTGAAGTGCAGGTACTCCTCGACTTATGACTACAATTGAGACCAAAATTTATGTTGTTAAGTGAGACATTTGTTAAGAGAACTTTGCCCCATTGTACCACCTTTCTTGCCTCGGAATGGAATGGAACAGAACGGAACAGAACTCTTTATTGGCCAGGTGTGATTGGACACACAAGGAATTTATCTTTGGTGGTATGTTCTCAGTGTACCTAAAAAGACAAGATACACTCGTCAAGAATCACAAGGCACAACACTTAGTGACAATCATATGGTACAATAATCAATCGAATCATACTAGGAAATAATCAATATTTTCTAGTATGATTCAATAATCAATATGATTCAATAATTAATAATCACTGCAGATAAGTTAGTAAGTGTCTATGGAGATTCTCAGTCTTCCAGGTCATGGTTGTCCCAAAGGTGGTTTTTCAAGAGGCAACTGGACTTTCTGGATTTTCTTTGAAGATGTTTCACTTCTCATTCAAGAACCTTCTTCAGCTCTAGGAATCTAAGAATCAGAGCTGAAGAAGCTTCTTGGATGATAAGTGAAACGTCTTCAAAGAAAAACCAGAAAGTCCAATTACCTCCTGAAAAACTATCTTTGGGACCGGTTGTTAAGTGGATTGACTTTGCTCATCAGAAAATCCCCAAAATTGATCTCATGACTCCGGGACACTTGAACCGTCATAAATATGAGTCAGTTGCCAAGCATCTGAATTTTGATCATGATTATGGGGATGCTGCAAAGGTTGTAACTCTGAAAAATGGTCATAAGTCACTTTTTTCAGTGCCATTGTAACTTTGAACTGTCACTAAATGAACTGTTGTAAGTCGAGGACTACCTGTAATTCCTTGCCTTAGATGAGTCCTTGATCAAACTCACACAATGCAGTTTTAAACCAAGCAGACAGCAACAATAACTTTTTTAGGATTTGTAGGCATCACAACTTACCCCTTGTGATTAATGACCATTTCTATAAACTGTTGGTAAAGATTATTCTTTAGGTATGTATTTTTTGATTCTGACTGAGGAGGCGAGGACTCTCATGGTAGCAAATACTGCTTCAACCCTAGGTATTAATGTCTTTTTTGGCTCTTACATTTTTAGTCCTTGAGAAAGGCAAAATAAATGCTGGGAGGAGTGGGGGAAGCAGTAAATATATAACTTTTTGCACATTGTATGGCTCATTGAGCAAATCATGGCTGTTTCTTACATATATTCTACTGTGGTGTTGATATGTATTCATATTGTATGAATGGACGACACTTGGAGTACTGTATACCTGTTTTCAGTGTTCTTTGAAGAACATAAATATTTCCTGAGTCCTGGTGGCAAGTGGAAGGCTCCAACATTATAAGCGATGATTAATCTTCAGTAGCTTGCTTAAATCTTCCTTTCAGAGAGTTGTTGCAACTGTGATACACTTTATTGCTAGTGTGAGGCAGCTAAACGAAAATCATATTGTATTGATTTAATTTTCCCTTAATGAAGGCCACATTTCTCTTCCCTGTGAAGCTTTACAGTGTGACATTTCATAGTAGATATTGACCCTGCACAGCCCACTAAAAATAGGCAGTTTGTGGCTGCGTAAATTCTCAGAAATGATGTTCATGTAAAACACTGTAAAAATATCAGTATAATTCAGGAACCATTTCTGAGCCAGTAGTCAAACATTCTGCTTTCACAGCATATCCTTCTCCTCACAACTTGGGACATACTGGGTGACAACCCAATAATTCCACTTTCTAAGCATTTTTTGAAACTTGTCATAATTCCTTTCACTAAAAAAGGGGCAGCACAATGACATATGTTTCCAAGGAATGTAACTGTTTCGCCATAACTAGATTGTAGACAGTTTCTTCATTTTATGGGCACTTTGTCTGATGCTTTTTAAGACAAATGTGGAGTGTTAGGAATGTTCGCTGGCTTGAGTTGACTAAATATATAAAAAAGGCAAGATAAAAATACAAATAATAATTCATCATGGCTATTAAAGTCTGTTCATACCTGCATTTCTGGATTCTTTTTTCATGGGAATCTCAAGTTTGCATTTTTATATGAAAATTAAAACAGACTTGTTATTTTACAAATAAATCTCTCCACTTACATGAACCTCCCCTGACCATATCTGAACTCAATATTGGTTTGCAAAATAAAATGTTTTTTATTTTATTTTATTTTATTTTTATTTAAGAGCCATAGCACTTCATAGTGCCTGAACTATACAACATTTTCCACCAGTTTTAAATAAGCCACATAGCCCAATGCACAAATACAGTAATTTTCACATTTCAGAAGAAGTAAGCTTTAAGACACCTCTTTCTTGCTGCTATACTGGACAGAATATCCCATTAAAATTGAAATTAAAAAGCCGGGCAAAAGAACATTGAAAGGATGCAGTCTAGTTTTTGTTCATAACTGGAAGTTTTTAAATTTAAAATTAATTTCAGTATGTAAGAACTATTTATCACAGTATTGTTTTCAGGGTGCATTCTTTTTAGGATATGTAGGAAACTCTTTTTGTTTCAAAGACCAGATTGGCTCTGGATTAATGTGTTAGTAGCCACATAACATCACCAGGTGGGCAGATATGTAACCCTTGATGTTCTTCTCTAGACAACAACACAGATATTCTCCTGAAAATACTCTGTCACCAACATCTATGGAAGTGATTTTAAAGCCTAATTTTAGAAGAAAATTGGGGTCCATCTTGATTCAAAGCCTCCACTATCTACCAATCATAGTTTTTAAGTACCTTCATTGACATCAATATATGATATTTTGAAGCAAGAGGCAAATGCTTTAAGAGATGTTGCAGTGTTAAAGAGGAGACAATTAGTTCTTCTAAGAGCTTTTCTCTTCTCTAATCTCTGGGGAATGACTGGGCCAAAGGCCTTGAGAGATGTTCTCCCCCAACAAAGGAGATGCAGATAGTATGACTGAGCAGATCCAGATTCTTGAATTTGCTCTACTCAGTAGAAGCAATTGCCTTGAAAATGTGTAATCAAGCATTAAATCCCCTATACTGTGATCACACGGAGTATATTTTTAAAAATTTTATAGAGTTGGAGAAAAGCTCTTGTCTTTGAAATGTTTATTGTTACCAGACCTGCAAAGGGAAATCCTTGCAATGAATCATGTGGGATGAATGGAGATCTCCATAGTCTTAAATTTCCATGCTGGCCTGAAATAATGATAGATAATCTGTCATCATGAAAAATGGACATTTAAAGCAATTGAAATATTTATGGATTTATGAAAAATAATTTTCCCTTTAGCATGCCAACATCTTTCACTGCGTTTTCTGGTCCCATTCCTTGACAATTGAATTTGCTCTTAGAAGGAATGGTTAGTTAGTTTGTGATTGGAACTGGGAGGAATGTGTCACCTTATTTTATTATTTTTTGCCATATAAAAATTTGCAAGATGCCCTAGATGTGGATGAAAGTGTATATGTATGCATAATTACTATCATAATGATATTTCCTTCCAAAAGAATCAAAGCCTCAGATTAGTCTGCCAAGCCATCCTTTAGCAAGTTCTGATGAGCAGTTACAGAATGTCAAGCTGCATTTGTACAAAGTAAAGCATTTCCTTTTGATTAACTTTGGTTATTCAAAGGTAAATGCTCGTGTAGAAAAACAAAAAAAAGCTATCATGAGGTGGGGGCGCCCATGTTTAAAACCTCAGTTATAAAACCTACTGTGTATCTTATGTTATTTCTCAATTCAACTTCACAAATAGAAATAAGTGTTATCGTTTGTCATGGAACCACCCCCAGACCCTTCTTCGAATGCAAGTTCAGAGGAGGAGGGTGTGTTTCAGTCTGTAGAGGAAGCACAAAACCAAATATTGATCAGGAATGGGGCTCAGAGAGTGGCCAGGAGGTTTTCATTGAGACGTCAGATCACCCGCAATCAGTGGGGAAATTCAAATTTTTTTACTACCGGTTCTGTGGGCATGGCAGGGGAAGGATACTGCAAAATCCCCATTCCCTCCCCACTCCTGGGGGAAGGATATTGCAAAATCTCCATTCCCACCCCACTCTGGGACCAGCCAGAGGTGGTATTTGCCAGTTCTCCAAACTACTCAAAATTTCTGCTACTGGTTCTCCAGAACCTGCTGGATTTCATCCCTGCCTGCAATTGAACACAGAACCCCACTTTACTGTGTTGGAGCAGGCGAAGCAACACTTATCAAAACTTAATACTCACTAAAACCTAGTCCTCAAGGAGCTTTTTTTGGAAGACCAAGAGGGTAAGAACATGCAGGTCTTGGGGAAGGGTAGGGGCCACTATCCACAAGGAGTACTATTTAGGTCACGCTATAATCCAGCATTTAAGGAAAGTGACCTGAAGCCAGTGGTGGGTTTCAAATTTTTTTACTACCGGTTCTGTGGGTGTGGCTTGGTGGGCGTGGCATGGTGGGCATGGCAGGGGAAGGATACTGTAAAATCTCCATTCTACAAAAATCCCCATTTCCTCCTGATCAGCAGGGACTTGGAAGGCAGAAAATAGATGGGGGTGGAGCCAGTCAGAATTTTTACTACTGGTTGTCCGAACTACTCAAAATTTCCGCTACTGGTTCTCCTGGTTCAGCAGGTCAGAACCTGCTGAAACCCACCTCTGCCTGAAGCTGCATTCTGGAGCAGTTGTAGCTTCCAGGTAGTTTTCAAGAGCTATACCATCTTCAATACCTTCTTGTAATTCAACCGTGACCATGACATGAATGATTGTGCAAGGCCTCCTGATCCAGGAATGGTCATAACTGGTGTAGAAGATAAAATTGTGCAGCGTCCCTCTTCAACACAATTGCCATCTATTACAAACTGGGAGTGTGACCTATCCAGAACTAGCAGTGATATATTTCTTACTTTAGATAGTCTACCAAACAAAATCATTCAGTCATGCTGAGGCTTTAAAGCAGTTTATCCCTTCCAGATCCTAGCAGCTCCAGGCCATGGGACAACATCTTCTCTATCTTAACCATGTACAGATCAAAATGTAGAACTGAGCATTATCAGCATATTAATAAATCCTGATCTTTATCAATAAGTGATGTCCCTCGGTGGCTCCAGAAGCTTTAAAAACATTTTTATAACAGAGGACCCTAGGAGTTAACCAATCAACTACCTACTAGAACTGTTCTGACAGGAATTAGCAGAACCATTCTAAACAGTATTTCTCACTCTAAAATTCCAGAGATCCTAGAGGACACCATAACTGATGGTATCAAAGGCAGCTGAATGGCCAAGAAGGATGAAGAGGATTGCACTTCCTCTATCCTGGTCCAGCCACAAGTCATCAACATGAGGGATCAATGTGATCTTGATACTGTATCCAGGCATGAAACTTCTCTCAGAAAGATGGTTTCTATGTCGAGTGATGCCTTCATGAATAAAGGATGCACAACTGCCTCTTCGAAGGTTAGTGATACCATTTGCCACAGCTATAAGCCATGTTTCTATCACCTCCTTGGAGGTATTCACCAACCAAAAAAATAAAACATTCTGGAGGTAAGGTCAGGCCTAGAATATATGATACTTGGAGCAGGGTTTTTTTTTTTTAAAGAGTAGAGATGTACTGTTAAGGCATTAGGCTGGAAACAAGGAGACTGTGAGTTATAGTCCTGCCTGAGACACAAAGCCAGTCTCTTCTTTCAACCTTAGGAAGGCGGAACTGGCAAGCTACTTTTGAAAAATGCTGCCAAGAAAACTGCAGGGGACAGGTGCCAGGAGTCAAAACTGGCTTGACAGAACAATTCTTTTCCTCTGTTGCTGCTGCATTGATGCCAACCACCAATCAGCTGATTGGCACACACACACTCAAGTCCATACCCACTACTTACTGCTTCATTATTCAGCAGCACTGCCCTTATTGCTTGTACCTGGAGCAGACTGTCCTCCTGCCGCCACTTAGTGCGTCACTGGGCGGAGTTGATGTCTTCAGGGCTAAGATTAAAACCATCCTAGATAATCTCATAGGATGAGTCTTTCTTCACCTCAGTTTGAGCTACACAGTTAGTGTCTAACCTTAATGGACCTAAGCAATATTTATTGGTTCGATTGCCCTTTTCTGGAGACTCAGGGTGGCTTACAATGCATTAAGCAATAGCCTTCATACTTTTGTATATACCGGCTTAGTAGGGCTTTCGCCCCCCCCCCGCCCCCCCAGCGGTGTTCTTTTTTATACAAAGTCAGTTTATTGCCCCGACAAACCGGGTCCTCAAAACTCTTTACAGCCATTCAGGAGATATCCTGGTGCATCCTTTCACCAAATGTTCAAGGTTACTTGAAAGAGAGATGCCAAATAGCATCTGAAAGTGTAAAAAGAGTAGAGAAGTATCGACATTTCACTGCTCTTACCTCCACAGAGCACTTGAATCGCCACTTGACTCTGAGCTCTTACAGTACTCTAGTTTCGTAAATTTATTTCACTGTCTTCTGCCATTGTCACGCTAGGTGTTCCTTTGCAGCATCTACCAGAACCTATCAGCAAACCAAGGAGCTTCTTTGAATCAGTGAACTAGAAGAAGCTACACAGGTGCATTCCTCTCCAAGGCTGTTGCTACCTCCTCATTCCAGCAAGTGTGCAAAGATTCAGCATAACTGCCTACCAAATTCTTGAGAAATTCACCAAGTATCTCTGGAAACCTAGAGCAACCACAGAGCACCTGAAAAGATTCTTTTCAGCTCCAGGACAGGCAGAGAAAGATTTAATCCTAACAAAAATGAATATTAATGTCTCCAAATTCAGGTCATGTTGCCTCTACTACTGAGGGAAAAAGCAAATCTATGCTGCAAGTCGTATGAATTATTGGTGCTGGGAGTGATTGATTTATACAGTTTAGAGGCACTCAACTCCAAAATGACCCTGGCGTACCTTAAAAAAAAGGAAAAATTAAAAAAGCAGAGAAATTATAAGGATACATAAGGCACATAATTTCTAACAACAACAACAAAATCCTGTAGGAGCTCAACCACCACTCTGCCCCAAGGCTTGGGAGGCAGCCAAATTTTCAGTCATTTTCTGAATGTCATCAGGATAGGAGCTGTCTAAGTCTCTCTGGGGAAATGCTGTTCCAGATGCAGGTACCATAACAAAGAAGCACGTTTCCTAAGTCCTGATAAAGATTAAACAATTCAATCAAAGGTACCTGAAGCACACCCACTTCTGCATGTACACATTTTTCTTTTTGGAAAATCTGAAGGCTAACATCCCATCAATTAGAAGGTATATATTTTGTACTGAGAAACATTCAGAAAGTATTCTTACTTTGTAATAGCAGCGAATATCTATAGCTCGGGTATAGTATGAGGGTGAAGGTTCGTTTGCTTGTGGATTGGTTTCTGAACATTTAGTTACCAGGTTAGATAACATCTTCAGCAGAGTTTAGGTGAGTGTCAGCATCAGGGTTTGTGGGCTATTGTTATTCCTAGGGGTTGGAGAATTCTGGCTGTGATTTCCGACACCCCTTTTGTGTATGGTAAGGTTAGTTTTTGTGTGGTGGTTGGCTGTGAGGTGTGTTATGGTTTGAGTGCTGTGTGTCAGAATATGACGTTTTTTGGATAGCTGTTACAGAGAAAGATGTTGAGGAGCCATTTCTCTTCGGCTGTTCTTAGTGTCATGCCCCCGTCAGAGCCTGGATCTGGGAGGATGAGCCGGAGCTGGAGCTGACGGAGATCAAGAGGGCAGCTTCGTTGGCTTCGGAGGAATTTGAGGAGGATCAGGCCGAGGCAGCCCAGGGCCCCACAGGCTTGGGACGGCTCGTTAGTAGGGAGGAACGGGGGCAGGATGACGAAGAAAGGGCAAGCAAAGGACATGAGCAACGGAGCTCAGGCGATGACAAGGACCGCCCCCTCCTGATCCCTGAACACAGAGAGAAGGCGGGAACAGTGCAGGCTGACCCAACAACTCGGGAGGAGAGCGCCCCACCCCTCTTCACAAGGCACACCTGGGGACTGAGATTTAAGGAGATGCTTTGGGGAGGGGCATTTGTCGGTAACAAATGCTGAATTGGTAGAGTTTGGTGTGCCAGTACAGACATTTGGAATTTGCAGGACTGCTTGCTTCTTCCTTACTTGTAGACTCAATGCCTTCTTCCTGACTTTGTGGACTCAGTACCTTGTTCCTGACTTTGTGGACCCACTGTTTGTTCCTTGTTTTGTGGACTCATTTCCCTGTTCCTTTGTTTTGCTGGACTGGGCACAGCCAGAGTCTGCTCTCTGTGTGTGCGTGTGTGTGTGTGTGTGTGTGTGTGTGTGCTTTGCTTGGGACAAGAACGTGGGAACATTTGAGGGGAAATTTGGAGCATTAAAGGGGGGTTTGAAATCTCAGCTGACTGTGTGTCCTTTGTGCCTTGTCCTGGGTCATCACACTTAGCGGTATGGTGCTGCAGTGTGACACTGGCCACACTACCACCCGTCATGCTCGTGAGTTCATCGAAGCCTGGCATTCCACAGGCAATTTCATCAACAGGAACATTGACCTACAACCAGCCTATAAACCCTTCAGAATCCAAATCAGCCGCACAGCCAACCAGAGAGAGCACCAACCCTCAACCAACCCATGTAACCCCTCCCACCAGCAGTTCACCTCCCAATGAGTCTGACCTGATGTTATCTCCTTCTCACAAGACCCATCGCAAGACCCATCACAAGGTTCACTGATTACTCACAATTGATCCATCACAATACTTGACACACCCACACCTGAAGCCCTTATAAACAGAAGAACACTGACACTCCCTAAACTTCACTGAAGATGTTACCTAGCCTGGTAATGAAACGTTCAGAAACCAACCCATAAGCTTGGAGAACAAACCTTCACCCTCAATATTCTTACTCTTCATTTACTTTTTATTGGGAAAATGTGACAATCCTAAACCAGGCCAAATCCAAAAATGCCAGGGAATTTCTAGAAGCTTGGCACTCTGACAAATCAGCCATCAGTAGACAAAGACCCTTGGTAGTACAGTGGTCTAAAGCACCCTGTTATTAAGACCAGCTGCCTGCAATTACTGCAGGTTCGAATCTCGCCAGGCTCAAGGTTGACTCAGCCTTCCATCCTTTCTAAGGTAGGTAAATTGAGGACCCAGATTGTGGAGGCAATAAGCTGACTTTGTATAAATATACAAAAGGATGAAGGCTATTGCTGAGCACATTGTAAGCTGCCCTGAGTCTCCGGAGAAGGGCGGCATATAAATCAAATTTTTTTAAAAAATAGACATTAACAACATAGCTAGACTATGCAAAAGAGACAATCAACCAGCCCAAAAGAGAACAAAAAGACTCCAGCACCTCTCCACCAGTAATCAGGACTCAGATCAGCATAGATTAACTCCAAGGTCAACTTCAGACCCGCAGTCAAGTAAGCAATATCTCAATCAAGGAACTGCCAAAGAACTATTAGTAAATAGCTCAAGACAATCCCCAAGACAGGCCCCACCTGCACAAGCAGGCAAGACACCAGAATATAAACTGACAGCAAACAGCACGCTTTATTAGCATTGATAATGTTACCTAGTTTGGGTAATGAAACATCTGCAAGAAAACAAGCAAGCTCAGAGAGCACCAAGGACCCCTCATTTCAATCCTGAGCTACTAATATTCTCCTTTATTGGTACGCTTTATTCCAAATAAGGAAGATAAATGCCATTTTCTTGGATCCAGTTTCTTCTGTGAATCCTTGTTGAAACTGCTGCTTCTCTCCTGCTTATCCTGATTTTATATGGTATATATTTAAAATGTGCTATCCAAGCATTTGCCTTCAAGATCTTTTTTGGGACTCACATAAGGGCACATTCTCTGTGCCTCATGTTTAGGACTGTTTTCATTCATGAAACATGAATGCATCAAAATTTCTGATGTTGCAATGTTGGGATATTTGGTAGATATAAAAATGGTTTGTTTTCACCATGATTTGCTCAATACAACTGTGGCTGAATGGTCATAAGCTATAGCTCATAATCACATTGGGCTTACAGTAGGTGATTGAACAAACTAGGCCACTAAATTGGGCTGTACTTGCCTAAATGCAGAAATATTTTTAAAAATGAGTTTCAGTCCTTGCCTAATTATGAATTATGCATAGCTCATTTTAACCAGGTGGTTCATCACTGTAGACAATCTCATTCATAGTGAAGCCATATTGACTCAGTGAAGTTTACTTACAAATATGTAATTTATTTATTTATTATTTATTAATTCAATTTGTATGCCGCCCCTCTCCAAAGACTCAGGGCGGCATTTATTATTGTAATCTGAAGCAATCTTGTGGTACATACAAGCTCACTTATGAAGTCTCTTAATGACATGGGCCTCAAGCCTGCAGCTTGATATTTGAAACAGCTAACTGGCTATAAATATGCTTCAAAAAACAGAATGCGTCCTTTCAGGCCTTAAACCATGTGGGTTATAAGGCTCCAGAAATTTTCCTTCTTTACCTCTACCTGAGCTGCACTTCTCCATTTGGAATTGGTGCACAATTTGGGAATCCTGCTGGACTCATTGTTCCTGCTTAAAGTCAAGGTGGCCCCTATGACTAGGGAAGTCTTTGCACAGGTTCATCTTATATACATGTGGACCTCAAGTTACAACAGTTCATTTAGTGACCGTTCAAAGTTACAACGGCACTGAAAAATGACTGTTTATCAGTTATGATCTTTGCAGCTTCCCTATGACCATGTGATCAAAATTGAGATGCTTGGCCACTGATTCATATTTATGACCGCTGCTGTGTTCCAGGATCATGTGATCTTTTCAGAAGAAAAGTCACATTCGCTTAGGGCCTCGGGAAGGCCAGATTCGCTTAGTAACCAGGTTACTAACTTATCCACTGCTGTGATTCACTTAACAACTGTGGCAAGGAAGGTCGTAAATGGGGCAAAACTCACTTAACAACAGAAATTTTGGGCTCAATTGTGGTCGTAAGTCAAGGACTACCGATAATTGTTTCTGTTTTGGATTAAAAGGCTTTGTTTACAGTGTGTCGGTAAGAATCTGGAATCCACAGCTACTGTAGTCCTGAATGCAGGAGCAAGGGCAATTTCTGTGAGATGCAGTGGATCGCAGTAGGCTCCCGGGTGTGATTAAAGTTGCTGGTTTATTTATTTATTTATTTATTTAATTTGTATACCGCCCTTCTCCCAGAGGGACTCAGGGCGGTGAACAGCCAAAATTAAAAAACATATGAATACAAAAGTTAAGATAATTAAAAGAATTAAATCATTGGCTACCCAATGATTATCACCTATATTGTAAATCCTACATATGGGGATTAATATTGGACCAACCCATTTGCAGAACCACCTGTCCTCCATTGTCTCTGCCCAATCCATCAAGTCTAGCAGGGAGTTTCAGATCCCTTCCATTAAACTACCCTAAATCATCTCTCATATCCTGTGGAACTGTATCTCCATAAAGATCCAGATAGCCAGATAGTTTTTGTAATGCTTTAAAAAGCTGGCAAGCTTTTACTAGTGATTTGTTCTTTTTGATGTTTTTTTAAACATTAGACTCCACTTTATATTTTGTGATTTTAATCTTTGTGCATGTCCAGTCACTATTGTTAAATAATAGAAATAATTTAAATAAATAATACATAAAATTATTACTCTTCGGTTGGCTTCCCACATTGGGTTAAGTCAGTTTTCAAACCGTGGTTTAAATCAAAAGCGAAATCAAAATCAAGCTAATTTGTGGTTTATTAAAATGTAAAGCCAGTTTTTAATTACACTTACCCAGCTAGCAATACAGCGAGCAAATTAAAATGTGTTTAGAACAGGCTATAGCTGATGTCTAGACAGGTTTCAAAACAAAACAAATATATATAGTAAGAAGTAAGACAATTACAAAAGTTATTTCTCAGCTTGGTTTGTTCAGGCTCCTTAGAAATAGAATAACAGAGTTGGAAGGGATCTTGGAGGTGTTCTAGTCCAACCCCCTGTGCAGGCAGGAAACCCTACACCACTTCAGACAAATGGTTATCCAACATCTTCTTAAAAATTTTCAGTGTTGGAGCATTCACAGCTTCTGCAGGCAAGTTGTTCCACTTATTAATTGTTCTAACTGTCAGGAAATTTCTCTTATTTCTAAGTTGCTTCTCTCCTTGATTAGTTTCCACCCATTGCTTCTTGTTCTACCCTCAGACGCTTTGAAGAATAGTTTGACTCCCTTTTCTTTGTGGCAACCCTACAAAGGGGTTGCCACAAATACCTGTTTCAGGTATTTGAAATTATTTGTGCAAACCCCACCCCACTTTGCTTTTCTTTCACATCCTCAAGTAACAACTAATTTCCTTTTCTCCCAATACAAAAAACCTACATTTCATGATGTCCTCTAATTTTTAACCCAGTTAAAACACAAATGGGTTTGCTTTCCTTGATACTTATCCATGCACCGGCAGCTTTCTAATTCATATATAAAAGGGAAATATTGGTACTTCTAGTTGATTTTGGGTGAAATCCTGTAGTTTTCTAAATGAAGACTTTATTTTTTATTAATAATTTGGATTGCCTAGTGAAAACATACTTAGGCAAAGCTGGCTTGCTGCATCTCTGGGGGAAAGTGTAGATTGAGTTGAATATGTGCTTCAGAATGCATAAATAGATATCAGAATTCTGGCCAAGGGAAGCTAAAAGTATAGGATACATCAGCTTTCTGGAAGCAGCTTTGCAAGATTGCCCATAAGGACATCATGGCACTACATCTCTAAAATCATTCTATTGTTGCAGAGTTCTTCTTGTTATAACTCTGAAGAATTATTGTTGAGAAAAACACATATGGAAGTAAATACAGAACATTCTTAAGCTGGTCTTTGTGTTCTATTAAAATAAAAGTTTTAGATTCTAGACTGGCGTTTCATAAGAAAAAAGTTCTTTTAATTCCGAGGTCTTGGATAGTCTCAAGCCTAATATAGGTAGTACTTGACTTATGATCACAAGTGAGTCCAAAATTTCTGTTGTTAAGTGACAGTTAAGTGAAGTTTGCCTCATTTTTGCCACAGTTGTAAAGTGAATCACTGCAGTTGTTCAGTTAGTAATATAGTTCTTAAGTGAATCTGGCTTCCCCACTGACTTTGCTCGTCCGGTCACAAAAGGTGATCATGTGACCCTGGGACTGCAACTGTCATAAGCATGAACCAGCTGCCAAGTATCTGAATTTTGATCACGTGATCTTGGGGATGCTGCAACGGTCGTTTGAAAAACGGTCATAAGTCACTTCTTTTTCAGTGCTCTTGTAACATTGAACTGTCATTAAATGAACTGTTGTTAAGTCGAGGACGACTTGTATGAGAAAGTGTTTCTTGTATATTTTATATTAGAACTTGAGGCAAGAAGAGAAATTCTTGTCAAAAGAGTTTTTGAAATCCTAAATAATAGTTTATAAATATGTTCATTATTTACTCCAAGATGAATTTGGAGGCAGCAAAAATAATTTTTGATTTTTGCCTGTTCATATTTTTGTCAGGTCAAGGATCATTTATACATTTCAGCTGAATAAAAACTATTATCCCAATCAGAGAATAAAAAAAAAAATATTTTGGAAAGCTAAATTGATCTAGACCATTTTAAAGGATTTTTTGTCATCTAAAGTGAGGTTGGAGAATTCACTAGTGATGCTTGGTTCCACATACCATCCCCTTTCTATAAAATAAATGAATATTACCATTATACTTTATTTGTTGAATTTTTGGATTTTTTTTTTTGTGTCAGAGAAGAATTTTACATAATTCAGCATTTTCTTTTTGTAACATCTTAGCTCTAGAATACAGACTAAAAGTTTAAGTATTTGCCTATGCAGTCCTCTCTCTCAAAATGATGTGAATCTGTTCAAAGAAAATGCAGAATATAGAAATGCCACAGCAACTTTTAGTGACTCAATACCAATAAATTAAAAGCATGAAGCTGTCCTTCATAGGAGAAACAGAGGCTGTTTCTGAGAATTAACATAAGCACAGCTGCATATCAAATAAGAGGTAAGTTACAAACCAATTATCCTATGCCATCTCATCCCTCTAAAAGATATGGTACTTCTGCAAAATGACTCAGCCAACCAACAAGGTCATGGTTTCAAAATATATAAAAGCCTGGAAAAAAATGAAGATGTGCATCTGGAAGATAATATATACCGTACTTTAAAAGTATACTTTTAAGCATGCGTACATGCACACACGCGCCCAAAGAGAAAGAGAGAAACAGAAGACACTTGTGTATATGTATACAATGTAAACAATTGTAGAACTGTGAGAATTTGAACAGAATTATAATTGCAACAAAAATAATATATGTAAAGAAAAGATGAATTCTATCTTACTTTTGGTAATCTCTGCATACTTTCATTTTTATAATTGTGTTTTAATGAGCTACTATTCTGAGACAGAAGTCCTGCTTGGGAGTCAATGTATCTGCACCTAACTGCATGTTGAACTATAAACTGGATAAAGCAAAGTTAGATTAATCAACTGCATCGGGGAAGATGTGGGATTTTTGTCCCTCTGGAGAATAAATAGATATGAATTACAGTTGTTTCTCAGTGTTTGAGTGTTCTATATTGTTGTATTGAGATTTTTTCCCCATTTTTGACTTTATTACTATTGGAGGTCTGCAAACTGCTTAAAGTCAGACATAATTAGGGCACTATACAAGCCTAGTGAAATCATCATCTTCTCTTCTTCTTCGTTCCTCCTCCTCCTCCAATTACACTGGGTAGCTGAAAATTTCAAATGACTTAATCCGAAATAAATCACCATTTAAAATTAGATGAAACAATGCCAATAACATAAGCTGCAAATGAATGCTGAAAAAAAGCATCTAGTTCAGTAATTTCAAAATATACCTTAATTGTACACTTTGAAGAGAGATCATATTCAGCTAATGAAGTAGTTGCAATATCATCTTTCTGCTTCCCACTACTGACTGAAAGAGGAGATTAGATTCGAGCCATAACATTATGGGAGTGTTTTTGCATGCAAGTTATGAATTGGAAACACAGGAATCTTTATTTGTATGTGGGATATTACAGTGTTTGAAATGAATCTGTTCTGTGATGCTGTCAGCTATTTAATTCAGTGGAAATTCAGCTAACAGGAATTCTGCAGTTCTTCAGTTAAGTCTTTCCCATTGTATCATTTATATGACATTTTAAATTCCATAAACTCTTTGATGGAAAGTATTGTTTAAATCAATCTTTCTGCATAGAATGACAACCTTTTGAATCTTCTGGAAATAATTAAGGTCACAATTATATTCTTCTATATATAAGAAATGTAATAAACAATATATCATTGAGTGCACTTGCACAAAATACAAAATGATGTAGAAAAAACATGGAGAAAAACAGTTACAAAAAAGTAAAAGCATAAAACTGCCTTATGGAAGATACATATATATATATATAGTAGATATATATATATATATACACACACATACACGCATACACACATATATATTACCTACAAAAATATGCCCAATATGGAAAATAAAAATAAGTAAAATTCAGTTTTTTAAACAGAAGCCTGGCCTGCAAGCAGAAATTATTTGACGTTGAAACACTATCAAGAGTGGCAGCAAGGACTGTCCAGGATTCAAAAAGAAAATATACAGGCTGATCAAAACCCATTTTGTAATGCTTTCATTAATGTTCTTGTAATGTTTTCTCACAGCAATATCCTTCAGAACTGGAGCATGGATAGGAAGACTGGTAGATTATGTAAGACATAATGAATAAGCATATCAGATTGGATATATCCGCATTGTTCCTACAAATGTGAACACAAAATCTGTTCAACAAATGTGAAAACAAAAGTGTCCAAGCAACAGCTTCCAAATAGAAATAGGAAATTCAGCAGTGCTAAACTTTGTGTCTTTGATAGCAGGCAAGCACCTGCATATACTCAGGTATTTCCAAATTCTAGTATCAGAATAAATAATGCAAATTATACAAATCTAGATAAATTAATGTTTGAAATATTTATTCTGAGTGTAAAATTTGGATTTTTCTATCAGGAATAGGACATATTATTTTGGAAATCATACATAAATGAATAGAAACAGGAAATAAAAACCTACAAATAACAGGAGAGTATTACAATTTTGTCAGATTCCTTGCTGTATACTGCCATATTCTTCTCTATTATCTTAACCAAGAACTATATCTCGTGTTCTTAAGTAATATATAAATTTTACAAGGACAATACCAACTTTTTGGTACGATCATAGATCATATTAATTTTTTGATCCCTTAACAGAAGTTGCAATTAAAGAAAGTAAAACCATCAAACCCAAAAGGGCAGATTGTTTAGATGACAAATATCCAGTACAGAATACTTTTAAAAACTTCATAATTTGGACATATAAATGGATTGTGAGTTTTTAAAATTGCATTCTCTATTTTTAGACATATCTCTTATTGGTTATGCAATTTCTGCTTCTCGATGAAAGTGGTATAATTCACACCAGGCCTAGAATGTTATGTAAACTCAGACAATTGTATTTTATTCAATAAATAATGGTTAAACAAACTAGTTTCTTGCAGTATGTGAAACTAATCAATGAAAATAAAATCCCCTTAAATTGCCAAATTTCCTAAGACACACACATTGTAGCAGTTTTCACATGTCTAAAACAGTGAAAGTATGGAAAATATTCAAGCTGGGAGACTACCTTGGTGTCTAATATAAATGAAATAAGTCTGTGTAAGACTTAAATATAGTTACGCTTTGTTTATTGGAATGTCTACATCAAGTGAAGGATTATCCAAGCTTGGGGATGCTGCTGCTTCACCATTGCCTACATTAATTTAATTTTTTTTTATTCTATCTCTCCTAATAGAGGGAAAAACAAGAGCAGAAACAAACAAAACTGCATATCAGGAAAATTGCTCAGCTAAGACACATCTATTTTTATCTGACCTGAAATAAAGCTCGTTATGGCAAACTATTTCAATGGAGGCTGAATACTGAGCAGTGATTGAAGCTCTCAAAACAGATCCCACAGAATTGCATCTGAGATCTCTTCCTTAAAAGATCATCGGAGCAAGAATTTTCCCTCATGTCAACGGCAAGAATAGTGTTTAGTTTGAAAGGCACAGCTCCATCTTCCTAACCAAGGAGTTCTCCATCTGTCCCAGAGGAATCATCCTCCTGGTTTCTTCTAGGACAAAAATATGTATTCTTAACTGAACGGTACACAAAGAGAAGAAGTTGTTGGATCTCTCAGCAAGGTGTCTCCATGACTATCTTCCTCTTTAGCATTGGTCTGAAAAGAATGAAGCATGAAGGAGGGAGGGACTGGTGCCTTCAGTTGGTGGAGTGCAGCTGCCTTCCTCAGACTGTTCCGATAGTTCCCCGTATTCACTATTATAAAAAGTCTGACCTCGGAGCTCTGATTGATACAATGGCCGACCTCTTCCCCTTGGTTTGGACTGATCCACTGTTGGGTCTGTATTTTGGTTGGATCCTTTACTACTGTTGGAGAAAAAAAAGCCAGGAAGTCAGTTCCAACATATTGACATATTCTAACTTAAGCTTCCTCAAAAAGCTTCTGAGCGACAGAAAGATTAAAACAAGAACAAATCATTTTGCAGACGGGTTGGTCTGGAAGATGTATAAATTTAGGTAAGAAAAAGAGGGTTACAAAGTAAGCAGATCTTTCTAAAGCCATGCCATAACAAGCCAAATCTACACTTGAATATTTTTACAGTTACATCAATGTCAGCTACAGCCTTAAGCAATATTCTCACAGCTTTTTTGACTACATTTTCATCTTTTTTGTAGAATAACATTTATAGCTTTTGTTTAAGTTCCACTCTTCAACAAATCAAAATTATTTCCATAAACATGCCATAACTTTTACCTCTAACTCCATGTATCCTGCGAGGTCTTCTTGTTTAGCCTTTTTCATTCACTATTCTTTCCATCAAAATTATTCTGCATTTTGTCTTTTTCTTTTTACTACATCTGTGCAATAATTTCCCATGTTATACCATACTTTTCATCCTTTTTTTTTTTTTTTGGTAGCACTAATTCTGTTATATGCATGCTTTTTTTTTAACCTGCAATCTGTTTCACCAAACGGTCTTCTGCACATTTTCCATTATCATAACTCCATGCACTTCTGTGTCATTCTGTAATGTAGTTCTTTTCATGATTTTTTTATTTTATGGTTTTATGGTTTATGATTTTATTATTGGTTTTATTGTTGTGAGCCACCCAAAGTTATGTTTAAGATGGACAGACATACAAATCTTTTAAATAAACAAGCAGATTTCTATTCCTGGAAGCTTCCACCTCCATGGCCTTTATAATATCATTATTCACTGTTGGGCAGAGGTGGGCGTCACATACTGTAACAACTGGTTCACCCAGAACCGAAAATGTGAGCGTGCATGCACCTTCCACGTATACACGCAGCATTGGATAAACAGTGATTATATAGGACAGGATAGCGCCAGGGCAAGTGGGTGGGCTCAGCTGCTAGTTGGAAGTACCGGTTCGCCTGAACCTGTCCGAACCGGCAGCAGCCCACCTCTGCTGTTGGGAAATTAATGCAGTTTCTGGTATTTTTGACACAAGACTCAGTAGATTCATTTGGGAGAGCATGATAATGAAGTACCTGAATGCACCTTCTTTTCTGTGCCTGTTTTCTATCCTCTCAAACTCCTCTGATGCCAAAACCATCCCACTGTCTGTCTGATTATCCTGCAAGAAGTAGAAGCAATGGTTAAAAGGGAGGAGGGAATGCACAAAAACTACATACAGTAAGCAATTACCTGTTTCTTTTTGCACTTTTGCACATGTGCTAATGCAGTTCCCAATTTTTTTAAAATATATATATATTAGGGATCTGTTATATACTGGGAAATTAATTGCCGATATATGACTTTTTATATTGGTGCATACGCAAATGAGCACAAATTTCAGTGCAGACTTTATAGAGAAATAAGCTGGAATGAATTTGTATTTAAAAAAACGGAAAAAGTGCAGTGTCTCCCAAATCTAGGGGGGAAAAATGTATCCCTAGAAATGCTAATACGGTTTCTGTACATGTGTCCAAACTGCAGAAATGGAAAAACAACTTGCTATAACATGGCAGAATAATTGCTGATGGAAACTGAGGAGTATTTGGGAAGGAGCAAATGATGAAAAGTGCACTGTAAACTTGTGATGCATGTCTCATCATTTTTTCATCATTGTGGATTGTATCACACACATACTGATGAACAGGAAGGAGGAGCAGCTTAAATCTTCCATTACCCATTGATGTTTCCTCCAAAGACAGTTTGATTTATTTTTATTTTATTTTATTTTATTTTTTCTAAGTAATGAAGGGTGGCAACAGATTACCGGAGAGAAATATACTGGAAAGAATAAATACCTTTCATACCTTTCTTATGAAAATGCCCTATCATTCTTCTATTCACATTCTCTTGGCTAAGCCTGCAGGGGGAAAAAAACTGAACCTTCCCAGGTTTTTCTTTAATTCTGTCTAAAAAGAACCATTTTTTTTTTTTTTTTGCAGCTTTGGGATTACAAATTGGTGTGAAACCTCGTTGCCTCAGGGATTCCTGTATGTAGGTGAACACACATGTACACACATGCATATGGACATCTGCATGCACACACATTCATATATAGATATATCTCTGCATATGCATTGTCACTGACAGGCATCATAGATGCAAACGTTTTGCAATTTCCACCACTACCAATGCACTTAGATATTTTTGTGGTGCCAGAGAAGCATGTGCAGAATGGAAATGGTGAAGATGGTTTCTACTGCATCATCCTCTGCATGTAGGTTATGTTCCCAACCAAGTAGCTGTCAAGTATGCCCGGGAAGATGGCATACCAGTTTGGTCTAGAGCAGTGGTTCTCAACCTGTGGGTCGCGACCGCTTTGGGGGACGAACGACCCTTTCACAGGGGTCGCCTAAGACCATTGGAAAACACATATTTTCAATGGTTTTAGGAATAATTTTATGGTTGGGGATCACAACATGAGGAACTGTTTTAAAGGGTCGTGGCATTAGGAAGGTTGAGAACCACTGGTCTAGAGGTTAAGGCACCAGGCCAGAAAGTGGGAGACTCTGAGTTCAAGTCTGCCATTAGCCATGAAAACTCACTGGAGCCTTGATAGTACAGTGGTTTAGTGCACCCTGTTATTAACACAGCTGCCTGCAATTTCTGCTGGTTCGAATCTCTCCAAGGCTCAAGGTTGACTCAGCCTTCCATCCTTTCTAAGGTAGGTGAAATGAGGACCCAGTTTGTGGGGGCAATAAGCTGACTTTGTATAAAATATACAAAAGAATGAAGGCTATTGCTTAACGCATTGTAAGCCGCCCCGAGTCTCCGGAGAAGGGCGGCATATAAATCAAATTAAAAAAACAAAACAAAACAAAACTGGGTGATTTGGGTCCAACCCAACTAACTTACAGTGTTGTTGTGGGGAAGAGTCTACTGGGATGCTACTCACAAACTCACTCAACATGCTACTCACAAACCAGAAAGGAGTATTGGAAGATATGGGTCCTGAGCTTTTTACTTTGTCAGCACTGAAATCTTACTATATTCCGCTCTCTCACACCAACATTTAACTTTTTAAAAATCCAAACAGTGCAATTGTGTCTAGTTGAATGTAATAGAGCTAGTTAATGCCTTTCTTCTTTATTTAGAAAGCTTCTTGGCTATCCACACAAGCTAGTTGCAATTTATGTGAGTGTTTTGCTATGGCAGAAAATGAAACATGCGCATACATCATTTGAATAAATCTTTAGATTACTGTATGAATATCTGTCACAACAGATGGCAGCACCTAACTGATCTTGACTGACTCTGAGAAAGCTAAGCAGAGTCTGATCTTGGTTGTATTAGGATGGGAATCCACTAGGATACCCCAGGACTAAATTGGAAAGTTAAAACATCATCAAGGCCAGGAAGAATGCAATAGCAAGCTAATTTATTTATTTGATTTATATAGCTGCCCATCTCACATAACGTGACTCTGGGCGTCTTACATAAAATAGATAAAACAAATAAAATACATAATGTAAAATTAAAACACATAGCCCCTGAGCTTCATAAAATAACTGTCAACAAATCCAGGAGACATGATTTATTGCAATTCAGTTTTTAGGACCTTGTGAAAATCCAACATGGTGGTGGTGGGGTAACCTAATCTCAGGTATAATGAGGTACCACAGGGCAGGTGCCCTGGCAGAAAAGGACATCCTCTTGAATCCTGCCAGATGACAGTCCATGCTTCTTCTATTGGACCAGATGGGATGACTAGAAATAGCTGGGAAAGAGGTGGCTCCATAAGTAGCCCAGTCTAAAGCCATCAAGGCTACCGTTTTGTATTGTTAAATGTTTCTATGTATTCAAAAGGAGTCACTCAGTTTGAAGACATCTTTACTTTTGCAGAAAAATAAGTATAAATTAATAGGTTTTGCATTTCCTTTTTTTTTTTAATTTGATTTATATGCCGCCCTTCTCCGGAGACTCAGGGCGGCTTACAATGCGTTAAGCAATAGCCTTCATTCTTTTGTATATTTTATACAAAGTCAGCTTATTGCCCCCACAAACTGGGTCCCCATTTCACCTACCTTAGAAAGGATGGAAGGCTGAGTCAACCTTGAGCCTTGGAGAGATTCGAACCAGCAGAAATTGCGGGCAGCTGTGTTAATGACAGGGTGCACCAAACCACTGTACTATCAAGGCTCTTTTGTTACCTTTAAAACTGTCTACTCACCGGATGTGCTTTATACATAGTTTGTGTCATAGGAAATTCTTCAAAAGTCTTTAATCTGGATGGACATCTTATTTGATTCCCGCCAGTCAAACAGCCAGGGAAAGATACACAATTATAATATCTAGGAGAGGAAAATCAGAGAAGATACAGAGTTCAGCTATGGGAGCCTTCATTTTATGCTCTTTCTTTGAATCAAACTGGGTTAATTACAAATACTAGCTCTGCAGCAAATTATCAACTTGGGCTGAAGGACTACTTTCTCCAGATTGCATATTTAAGGTCTGTACCTGTACATTGTATAATTATTTTTGTAGCAATCCCCTTTTTATGAAGTATACAAACTTAATGTGCTTGGGATCAAGAAAGGAAGATCAACATGGAAGAATCTGTGTTTAAACTTCCCAGCCTATCAGGGAAAGAACAAAAAAATTTGAGCACCAAAATGAATGGTAGAGAAGTTTTAAAACCTTCCTTCCTCCCATTGCTATTCTTGCATTTTGATTGCAGCCTCCAAGGCTGCTTTTCATTTTAAAATATAGGAATATAAAAATCTGCCTTAGTATTACAACTCATACTATTTGTCCATCTAATGCTAAATTATCTATCTAATTGTACAGGTAAAAGACATTTCAATCAATTGTCACCTAATACTGGATAGAGATGCCAAGGATTTTATGTGATACTTTTAGCATGCAAAGGATTATTTTACCTGTGATCCCCCTTCTCTTATATTAGGACACTTTTATCCATCTTTTCAGCACACCTCAGGTGAACCTTCCTAATCTTCTAACAAACAGCATAGAAAATTAATCTCTTGGCATTAGAAACATCTAATCCTTTGATTGGAAATAGTGACTTTCTTTTTCTGTGTCATAATACTTGTCACTTTGCAATTTCAATTGGCAATTTCCTTCTTAGTGCTTGAGGTAGCCACCTTTACTAATACAGAGAAACTATTCATTGTCCTACAGGAAGTAGGACATGCTAACTGTTGACTTATTACGAAAGCAGCCCTCCGCATATACATTATACAAATAAGCCTAACCCAAATAATTGTGGGGTGTATTTTAAATAAACAATTTAAAAAGCCTCATTGGAAAGGTTTTAGATGTGACTGATAATGTTGAGGAAAGTTTTATTAGTATGAGAAAAATGCAATACTTGTAAAATCTTTGTTCAAATATTGGCTGACTTTTGGCTACTTCTGACTTCCTATCATATTTTTCAAAAACCAGTACCAGCTTACCTTGCTGCTACATTATGACAGTGTATCTTCATGTCAAATTCTTCTTCATCAGAATTCTGCTGGATGGATGAAGCCACCTGGGAGAAGCCATCATCTTCAGAACTCTGAGAATCATTTAACGGGATATAATCTTTCCCCTCCTAATAGAATCCAGATAAATGTATATGAGCAATGATGATAGAAGAATTTACCAACACAATAATGGATATAAACACAATTTTGGTGTCTTCTTTGTATCTTTAATAAGACATAGTTGAAGAACTTCTAAAGAGTTGTCTGTGATGGTTTGGACATATACTGAGGAAAGTAATAAACAATAATTTATCTCATAAAAATGATATAACACATTAGTCTTTAAAATTTAACTATTTGCATAATTAGTTATCAGTTCCTTGGAATTTCATTTCTAGGAGCGGCCATAATATAAAATAACCAAATAAGCAATTCTAGAACATATATATCAATTTCTAATTTTCGTAACATTTGAAACTAAAGCATTCCATTCCAAATCAGTATTAATTACTGATGGAACAACTAAAATTAGTTGATAATTATTTTAGCTGTCAGATTGAAAATAATTTTTCAAGAATGTATTCACAAGGACCAATAAGGTTTTTAAACTTAAAAGATGGTTAAAAGATAAAGTTAGAACTATATTGGATATTTTGGAATATTTAGGACAAGATATCAAAAAACATGCTACACACATCTTTTTAGATGTAGAGAAAATTCATATTTTCAGAAATTTAAGTAAACAAAAAGCCCAGTTCAAATTATTATAAAAGTCTTCTTATAATAATTTGAACTGGGCTTTTTGTTTACTTAAATTTCTGAAAATATGAATTTTGGAGAGAATTTTAGAAAATGAGTGAAATTGATTTACATTTCATGGGCAGCACAAATAATTGTTAATATGGATTTAACTTGTTTTATCTAGAATGTTATTTTTATTTCAGGCTGTTTTGACAACTGATGGTTCATTTAAACAATGGCAGAAGTACCCTGTATCCCCCAAAATAAGACATCCCCTGATAATAAGCCCAATCGGCCAAGCACTTATTTCAGGTTCAAAAAAATATAAGACAGGGTCTTATTTTCGGAGAAACATGGTATATATCTAAATTTGTATTGTTAGAGGACCCCTCCCCCCAAATAAGGTTTTTCAAAATGGAAAGGAAATAAGAGGATTGGTTCTACCAGATTTAAAATTATGCATTCAAATTGTGCTGCTGAGAAATAGTAGCTATTAAAGTTAGAAGCTGAGTTTGGGCTGAATGGATATATGTTATATGACAAAGCTAAGGTTAATGTAGATTTAAAAAAACCCTTATAGATTATTGCATAAAATAGAAAATATGCACATGACTTGTAATTTTGATGATTAGAAAAAAATGTATATAATAGAAAAAAATGAGAGGGTTTTTTTTTTTTTTTTTTGTAACCATAGAGCAGGGGTCCCCAAGCTATGCTGGCTGGAGAATTCTTGGAGTTGAAGTCCACAAGTCTTAAAGCTGCCAAGTTTGAAGACCTCTGCCACAGAGTAAGAGATAATTTTGTAATCATACTTGAATTTGCTGCAAAGGAAATTAGAACCTTTTTTCTGTTTCATTTTATCTTTTCTTTCTGCATGTTTGTCTTTCTCTTTTCTTTGTTTTCTTTATTCTTTAATATATTACTTTTTTGTTAACTTTTATTTTCCCTTTAAAACTTAATAAAATTTATATTAAAAAGTCATCTATCAATTGGGAAGGGCTGGTGAAATCACAGTGGAGAGAGAAAGCATGTAAATTCTTTTGTGATATAAACAAGTCAGCCAATTTGATGATATACCCTGAAGTGGGATGGGAACATGGCAAGAATATCAAAAACTGGATCACAAAATCTGTGACTTGTAAATCCAGGGGGTTATCCCTAGAAAACATACTGCATGATCTGATGCAAATAAATAATGCGAGTGTATAAAGAATAGCAATGAAGAATAGCAATTTAGAATAGCAACGGATAGCAATCTAGAATACTTTAACATTATCAAAGAGAATACTAATAAATTGGGTGGGTTTTTAAAAACTGAAAACTGTCTAGTAAGTTTAAATAGCATTACTGTTCAACATTTCTGATGCCAAATACAGCCTAATGCAGTTCTTATCCTCTGTCTGCTTCCAGCTGCACATTCTGCAGTATATAATAAACAACTTTAATCCAAAACTAAATATTGACTATAGCCAAGATACAGTCAGTGCATTTTTTTGGTCATGATATTCTTGCACACAATTTACTAATACAAAGTCTAATTGTTTTCTGACTTCCTTAGCATGGAAGGAATCAACCTAAGAATACCACAAATTTTTTATTTTGTGCCTTGCCTTGCCTTCTTTGCACAAATGATTTTAAACTATATGTATTTTAAATACATATATATGAATCAATGTAAAATACATATTTCTATGTCAGGTCTAGACTGAATAGGATATTTGTGGGATATAATAAGCTGCACTTGTTAACAGGAACAGAGCAAAGAAGATTCTTTATCAGAATGGCTGAAACATAAAGTAGTTTCTTCCAAGGTGATGATATTACATAGGTTGCAACAATATAATAAACTATTTTTGCTTCTAGCTTTAAAAAAAATAATATACGGACTATGAAAACATTACATGTCTGTCCAATGACATTTAATTGAGAGCTATAACATTGCATTGAAAGCTATGCTACGTATTATGTAATGACATAGAGCCACTTTAAGAGGGAGATGGGAGGTCTCTAAATATTCATTCTCACAAACTGATAACCAACATAAATGCCAGATCACACTATGTTTACTCAGTAATAATAACATCTGCCTGCAAGCAAGAACAGGCAAGATCAAAAAACAGAAAAAGTAATAGAAAATGAAGAAGCTGAGGTCCTCTGGGATTTTAGAATTCAAAGAGATAGTCACCTGCAACATAATATCCCAGACTTAACAATTGTTGATAAGAAAAATAAAAAAAGTCTATATGGTGGATGTGGCAGTACTTGGAGACTGCAGAATAGAAGAAAAAGAACTGGAGAAAATTAACAAAATATGCAAAACCTGCAAATAGAAGCAGAATGATTGTGGCAAAAGAAAACAAAGGTAGTGCCGATAGTAATAATGCCTTGGGAGCAATCCCAAAACAACTGGAGCACCACTTGAATACTACTGGCATTGACAAAATACCATGAGTCAATTGCAAAAGGCAGTGTTACTTGCAATGATACTTTTAATATCATTGAACATCAACATCTCCCTATCCCCTGAGAAGGACTTGATAGATGGATAAAAATGCCAAATCCATTCTGAACATCTGGCTGATTGTGTGACAAAACCATAATGATAATTAACTCCAAATATTGCTGACTATTTCAGCTAAATCTTTGTGTTCTGATAATAATTGGAAACTGACCTGTTGAACATTTTCTTGAAGAAGATCTCCCAGGATCTCAACCAAATCAGAAAATGTTGGCCTTTCTTTGGGATCTCCATACCAACAATTCAGCATTATTCTGTAGCTGCAAAGAACCAATTTTTGCATAAGGTTAGTCAGGTACAGATGAAATGGAAAAGCTCTAATCTTGAGACCGGTTGTTACTACAAAGGAGATGTAAGCAGCTAGACTATAATTCACCTCAGTCTTCCATACAAGAAGCTCTGAAACCTCCTGCACATCTATAATTTGTTGATTTAGTATCTTCATTGTTGGCTATATATTGAAGTACTTTGACTCACATTTCTGCAGTAGCATATTCTGGAGCTCTCATCCTGGTGCCATCTTTTAGTCTTTGGCAAAATTCCTCATTGATTTGTACTCCAGGGTAAGGGGAGGCTCCTAAAAGGTGTAGTGGTATAAAGAGAAAGGGGAGGAAAAAAAATAATGGATGGATTCTTGCAGCTGTACCTATCTACTGTTTTGATTAAATGTAGTACAGTAAAATACAGGCATTTTTTTTCCTAATTACTTCTGTAATGGAATCTATTTCACAATGACTGTTTTGTAGCTACTCAGAGGCCATTAAACAAGCTGAAACATCCTCTGTAAAAAGGGTAAGAATCACAAGATTTGTTTGCGGTTGTTCAATAACTACTCAAGACATTTTCAAGCCTTAATTTCTAAAGTTGGCATGATATGGGAATGTTACAAACATTCTCACAATTAAAAGTAAAGTCCACTTCAAACTAAGTTTGACTCCTAATGACTTTATGGATTATCCATGTAATTTCCTTGGCAAGAATATCAAAATGGCTTGTCATTGTCTTCCAGGATGTTTTTGAATTTTAAAATCTAGCTTATAGTGCTGGCATCTCTTCTTGGTCTCTCGTTCAAACACTATCCAGGACTGATTCTGCTTAGATTTTTGAGCTCAGTTAAAATCAGGTAGATGTTGTCATTTTAATTATAGCTGAACCATAATTAAAACTGGTTTATTACTTTTGAGAGAGCAGATCATTGACATAGTCATAAATTTTGTAATTATAAAATAAAGTGGCTGATGAATTTTATAATTAATCACTTAACTATAGGAAATACAGGTGGTGGGGGGGAAAAATCACAAAATATAGGGAATTTTGCAGTCTACTTTTAAAATTGTATGCTCATAAAAACATAGCTAATCCCATGAAGAGTCCAAATATTTAATACTTACCTAAAGAGAATATCTCCCACAATAGGACTCCAAAGGACCAGACATCACTCTGAGTAGTGTAAACTTTGTCAAAGATGCTTTCTGGAGCCATCCACTTCAGTGGAAGACGGGCCTATAGTACAGCAATAGCAAGGTACATAAATTACAGTGGAAGAAAAACAATATTTTTAAAAAAACCACAGGAAAGTCTCCAGAGATTCTATAATGGTGTTTGAAGATGGGCAGAAAATACAATAAATACGAAATTTTAATTTTCAAACAGGAAGTTGCAATCTGGCATAATCCTATCTGCCTAGACACTGTAACTGCATTTGCTGTGAATTCCAAAACAAGGTAGAAAAGTGAAATTTGGCTCACATTTAAATTCAAACTGTACAGATTACCAAAAAAAAGCAAGTATTTCAAGATAACGTTTAAATATTATTTACTTGTCCTCTCAAAGCAGTTTTATAGACTATGGGTTTGCAAGAAAAAAAGTCCTATCTTCTACTTTCTTTTTTTAAAAAAAGTTATATCAAGGGACCTTTATCAGTAAATGGAGATGGTGTCTGACTCAGAGATTGCTTGCAAGCCCTGCTAAAGGCTATTGAGTCTCTTAGTGACGGGAAGCAAGTAGCTTCCAGTTGATGCTGACTTCCAATTGACATCAACCCCAAACAGCATCTTAATAGCAAGGGATTGTGGTACGACAGCTCAAAAATACTTATAAGGGCTATAGATTGCCCAAAGCAGGCATATATTTCCATCTTGTGCACTGAACCTAATACTTAGTTTATATCAAGAAATTACACTAGATATAACATTTGTCTGCTTTATTCCTTCAGGTACTGTACCTTTCTAGGAACAAACATTTCTTCTGCATTGGGATGCCCAAAGGTCATTAGTAAATAAATCCAGAATCCATAGAGGCAATATCTTCATTGGGCTAATTAAATATCTACACAATAGTACTCATTCCACCATGAATTTTGGTATCCCCCCTCATGTTTAACACAGCTATATTGATTTTTATACAATAACACTGAAAGATATTGACTGGCAACCAACTTCAGAAACCAGTTCCTTTTTATCCAAAGGACAACCCAGAACTCACACTGCCCTTCCTGACATAGTCAGGGTCCTTGTAGATATCCCGAGCCAGACCAAAGTCACAAATCTTCACCACATTGTTCTCTGACAATAAGATGTTCCGAGCTGCTAAGTCTCTATGGATACACTATAGGAAAATGCAGAAGAGGGCGGGGAGAAATCCAAAATAAATTAAATGTTAATACAAAATTTTCAAAAAGGACAGAAAAACTGAAAAAAAAGAAAAGAAAAATGCTTAACTCCCTCTAAGGCTTGTACTCTCAGTGAAAGACATAAGTAAAAGAAGCAAGAAATCCTTTCCAAAAAGTACTGAACACCTTATGATTTCTCTCATTTATTTGCAAAACTGCAAATATGATTATAAGAAAAAATGTAAGAAATGCTGGAGTCCCCTGCCTGGAAAATACAATAGAAAATACAATATGCAAAGATAAATAAACCTTGCTCTCAATAGCTTTACATTGTCTTTGCTTGGCCAAGCAACTGAAACAAAATGACACAGGTGGGACATATAATAAAACTGTACTCTTGTTCAATGGTGTGGCAGCCAGCTAGCCAGCTGTGTGTTTCAAGGATGTTGCATTTTCCCCTGCTACTTATACATTCCAGAAGACAGCTGGACAAATGATAAAAAGTGCCCAAATGACTATTTCTATGGGGAGAGCAGTGTTTGCTGCTCCTGCGTTAGGCATCCATGCTCTACCATGTAAACCAATAGACACACAGGAAAAAAATGTCCTAACAGCTCACTTGGATGGGTTTCATTTCATTGCATGCATACAAATGTATTTCCCAATTGCACATCAGTTCAGAAGGGGGAGCAATGTTGACTGCAATTTACTGATAGGTTCTGTCACCTCGTTTTGTGGATTTTGACCGGCTCAAGGTTGACTCAGCCTTCCATCCTCCCATGGTCAGTAAAATGAGGACCCAGATTATTGGGGGCAATATCCTGATGTGTTTATTTGTTTATTTATTTATTTTTGTCAAGAACATATTTGGCAATAAGTATAAGCATGGATTGGATACATAAAATAGATACAAATAGAAGAAACATTAGGACAGGGACAGTAGGTACGCTGGTGCTCTTATGCACACCCCTTACAGACCACTTAGGAATGGGGTGAGGTCAACAGTAGACAGTCTTAGGTTAAAATTTTGGGGGTTTTGGGATGAAACCACAGAGTCAGTTAGTGTGTTCCAAGCATTAAGCACTCTGTTGGTGAAGTCATATTTTCTGCAATCGAGTTTGGTGAGGTTTACCTAAAGTTTGTATCTACTGTGTGTTCGTGTATTGTTGTGGTTGAAGCTGAAGTAGTCATTAACAGGTAGGACATTGTAGCAGATAATTTTATGAGCTACGCTTAGGTCATACTGAAGGCGGCATAGTTCTAAGTTTTCTAAGCCCAGAATTTCAAGTGGCATAAGGTATTTTGTTGTGAGCAGAGGAGCGGAGGACTCTTCTTGTGAAATATTTCTGGACACGTTCAATTGTATTAATGTCCGATATGCAGTGTGGGTTCCAGACAGATGAGCTGTATTCAACAATTGGTCTAGCAAAGGTTTTGTATGCTCTGGTTAGTAGTGTGATATTACCGGAGAAGAAGCTACACAAGATTAGGTTTACAACTCTTAACACCTTTTTGGCGATGTTGTTACAGTGGGCTTTGGCACTTAAATTATTAGATATCTAATGATCTGAGTACTCCAATATCCTTGACAGAGTGAGGGTCATCTATAAGGATGTGTCCACTCAGCATATATTTTGTGTTCTGTTTTTTTTTTTTTTTTTTTTTTGCCAATGTGTAAGACAGAGCATTTGTTGGTTGAGATTTGGAGTTGCCAATTGTTTACCCATTCTGATATATAGCATTGCTCAGAGAGTGCTATAAAGCACTGTGGTGCAGTATATAAATCTAAGTGCTTTTTCTATTGCTATGAGGCCCTACATGTGATCTGTGCAGTGGGTCAGAAAACAGTGTCTCTCCTTTATTGGATAACTCCTTCCCAATCTTTAAATCAGTATTATTGAACAGATGGCTCAACACATAGTCAGGCCTTTTGTCAAAATTTGCACCCTACTTCAGACCTGTTCCTGTTCTCACCCCATAAGGGAAACAGATTTTCTTCCACAGACAGTGAAATCCTCTAACTGCTTTCCCTATTTTTTTCCAAAGCTTCTCTATATTTGTTTTCATCCTGCATCAATCTGTGGATTATTGATATTTCCCCCCAATAATAACTATCAAGAGAAGACACATGTTGAGATGGATGGATGGACAGACAGACAGATAGATCGCTTACCTTTCTAGAGGCTAGAAACTCCATTCCACGGGCAACCTGAAAGCTGTAGCAGATCAGATCTTCCATTGTCAGAGGGCTTTGCCATAAATCATCCACTGTATAAAAGTGCAAGTAAGAAGGTTACATTCTGTAGGCTGGCAGTGAAAAAGAAAAGGTTACTTTCCCCAGGCAACAGGTTATGCTGTACCACTGCATTTGGAGGAGTGGGAGGATGTCCCACAGAAATCTTGCTAAGTAGAAAAAAGTAGTGGAATAACTGGGATCAATTATTATTGTCCAGGAACAATGTTATTGTTGATTATAAGTTAGTTAAAACAAACTGGGTGGCTGACAACCAAAGGCATTACATGCAGGCAGTAAAAAAAATCAAAACCAAATGAAAACCAAATGAAACTTAACATTATTAAAACTTGTCATTACAACCAAATTATGTCCACACCACTTCTCTCATTCCTATCTCATCCTACCCCAACACTTTAAGGAAAAGCTAAGTGGTGTTGCTACAGAAAAGGCGTACTTCCTAAGTAGTCACACTACTTAGTGGTGGTGACACTTCAGAGAAAGAGAAGGAACCTGGAGCATGCTCACTCTACCCAATTTAGTAGAACAAGTAGATACCCACATAGGAAGAGGTGGTCTTCCAGATAACCTGGCCTGATGCCATATAGGACTTTTGTCAAGTGTGAAAGACCGGGTCCACACATGAAGGTTCAATTAAACTGATTTATTGCTAAAAGCCTGAGCTGGATAAGGCTCAATGGCACTCAAAGGGAGTTGAACTGAGTTCTTTTGTGGCTATGTAAGAATTCTAGGCCGATCCCCCTTTTCATTCCACCCCCATTGTGCCATCTCTTCTCCTACAGTTTTAAAGGTGATAACCAGCACCTTGAAAGCAGAGTCAGTGCAACTGATGCAGCAATGGTATAGCATGGACAATCTGAGAGGTGCTCAATACTATGCAAGCGGCCACATTTCAGACCGATGCTAACTTCTGGGTGAACTTCAAGGGCAGCTCATATAAAGCACATTGCAGTAATCCAAACAAGAAATGCTGAAGGCTTGAGTGACCATGAGCAAGTGCTCCTGGTCCACAAAAGGGCACAATTGGCAAATAAGATGAATCTGTACACATAAGATGAATCTGCAGCAGCTGGAAGCCTAAGAGGATCCAGTTCTGTACAATTTAGTTCAAATGAAAACAACAAGAGTTTAAACATACATATAGCTGTATGCTGAGTAGCAAGTGCAATAGTGCGGAGAACATGGCCAACATGGCCAACCTTCACACAAGTTATAGGGCATCTCTTTATTAGAGATGCCCTATATCTATCCATTAATATCTATCCATTAATTGAAGTAAATCTTTTATTTGCCAAGCATTATCAATGTAATTATGAGAGATTTAACAGCAAATAAACATGAATTTTGTCAAAGAAATTGAGACTGAATTGAGTATGTCTTTTGGGGGGGGGGGCTTTCTGCATCTGTTTCCTGATTGAAAAAAGAAATACAGTTAACAAAATTGCTTGCCACACAGGAAAACTGTGTGTTTCTTTTTGCCCAGGTGCTGCAAACGATTAAGCCATGGAATGATACTGATCTTTTGTAGAATCATATATCTTTGCCATGTGACCTTAGCTAAAATGGTAAATATTTCTGGAAAGTTTTATATATTTATGAAGTGACAGACAATGGTGTGCCCGGAAAGGCAGGAGATTGTTTTGATAAAAGAGAACTGTATTATTGTAATTACTATTCATATCAGTGAAATTTCTCAAAGATATATTTGAATAAAATTGCTTCAGCTATACAACTAGTAATAATTGTATTCATTAATAAAAACTATTATCAAAAACAGGATGAGCACAGAGGTTTTTTGTCAACATTATGCATATACTCTTATCCAAATAAAAGTATTTCTCTTCTCTTCTCTTCTCTTCTCTTCTCTTCTCTTCTCTTCTCTTCTCTTCTCTTCTCTCTCTCTCTCACACACACACACATCCACAACATATTTCTGAAACTGAATTTAACATATAAATCTTAAATTCATTCAGTGCTCAATATTCTGAATTAATCTGCCGCGCCCCCCCCCCCCCCTTAATTCTGTCTCTTTCAAATACCTAAGAGATTGTTTCTGGGTATGCTGCCACTGGAATTCTAAATCTTTCACCTCTGAATTTTGAAGACATATTTAATAAAAAATAAAGAGGGCTTTCAAGGAGATATTATCAAAATCTCTGGGGAAGCACATGCAGCCAGTGTCATGAAATCCTCACTCCTATTACAGGCATACCTTCATTCGTTTTCATTTGATGGCATATATTATATCATTACATAAAATGATCCCCTGAAAATTCTGGGTCTTTCTTGACTTTATTGTGACCTAATTCTTATGAAGAAGAACTTTAAATAATGACTCATTATTTCTCCCTATCCTATAAACTGCCAAGAACTCATACCACTGTTACCATTTACACTGATGGTGAATAGTCCAGTTCTTCAGGCTCTCCATGTAAAATATATAATACATCCAGTATCTTGCTTGCCCATTTTTTTCCTAATAACTAAGGTTAGGATAAATAGTAACCCACGTTGTTGTTGTTAATTGCAAAGTCGTTTCTGACCCATCACGACCCCATGGACAATATTCCTCCAGGTCTTCCTGTCCTCTACCATCCTCTAGAGTCTATTTAAGCTCATGCCGACTGCATCAGTGACTCCATCCAGCCACCACGTTCTCTGTCGTCCCCTTCTTCTTTTGCCCTCAATCTTTCCCAGAATTAGACTCTTCTCCAGTGAGTCCTTCCTTCTCAGTAGGTGGCCAAAGTATTTGAGTTTCATCTTCAGGATCTGGTCTTCTAAAGAGCAGTCAGGGTTGATCTCCTCTAGGACTGACCGGTTTGATCGCCTTGCAGTCCAAATCATGAAAAATAATGGTAACTATGTGGGTTACTTTTACAGTACCGAAAGTAACCCACATAGTTACCATTATTTTACAAGATTTGTTAAGACCATGATTTAAGAAATCCTGCACAATGAATTATAGTCCTCTGAAGGAAAAACAGTCAGACACAATTTTTTACCTTCTTGTATGAAATGTGGTGATGATGCTGTCTGACTTTTGTTCATTAGAAGTCTATTCAAAATTGCACTGTCATGGGTACACGACCGGCTTCTTTTGTCTGCTTGAACTGCTTCCACAATGGAACGAACTTGGATGCGCAGCCTTGGGGATTTTTCCTGGGAAGACAACCGGATGACAAAAGTTAGCAATAGCAATAGGACTTAGATTTAGATACTGCTTCACAGTGCTTTATAGCTCCCTCTAAGCGGTTTACAGACTCAGCATATTGCCCCCCCAACAAACTGGGTCCTCATTTTACCGATCTCGGAATGATGGAAGGCTGAGGCAACCCTGAGCCAGTGACAACTGAACTGCCAAACTGCAGGCAGTCAGCAGGCAGAAGTAGCCTGCAGTACTGCGTTCTAACCACTGAGCCACCATGGCTCATACTTATTAGGAGGCAAATTATACAGTGATTCAATCAATAGGGATATTTCTTCTCATATTAGATCAAACAGACCAAACACACTAAACTTTACTGAGCAGATAGAAAGACAGAGTAAACATGGTAATAGCAGACATACAAGTCACAACACAGATGAGCCAAACAGCTTATAAGGTGGGTGGTGAAAATAAGAAATCCCTATTTGTATCTTATAGAACTTCTAAATGCCATTCCTAAACCCAGACAAATGGGAAGGGCTGGAGAAAAACCTAGTGGCCTATTCCAATTATATTATTATCAAGAAGGGGTATACTGCGGACTCCATTGGCAAAGAATTTCAGCTGGCAGGGTCCAGGAGAAAAACATTTTCTGCTGTAACTCTCACCATTTGGAATATTGTACCTCTCAAAGTGAGATCTGCCTCCACCCTCTTGGCCTTCCGAAAGACCCTGAAAACCTCATCTGGCAACTGGCTTGGGGGTGCCAATGGGGTCTCTTATTTTGAAGGTGGTTAGTAAAATAGGAAGATTCCTCCCACGACCTATTTGCATATTGGTCTCTTTTATCTAACTTTTGATTAATTTTAATGTTTCTTAATATTGTATCTTTTAATGTTTTTACAGTTACTGTTTTATATTATGTTTTCATAATGTTGTAAGCCACCCAGAGTTGCTTGACAGTGAAATCATATAAATTTAATAGATAGATAGATAGATAGATAGATAGATAGATAGATAGATAGATAGATAGATAGATAGATAAAGTTTTGTGGGGAAAAATTCAGAGAAAAGTTTGACTATGATACCAAAGGTTGGAGTTCCAGGGAAGAAAGTATCAAATGTGCTACTGGGAAGACCAATGTGTTACAAGTAGTCTAGGAGATAATGAGACAGCAGCAGAAATCCCCTTGAAGAGCCTGAATGCTAATGAAGCCTACGATGAAAGGCACCATCTGTGCTGGAACAAAATGAACAAGGCTGTATGATTGGAATTGAAGTTTAAGTATGAACCACGGGAAGCTGGATATCATCAAGAAAGAAATGGCTAGGATCAAAATAGGCATTCTTGCCATCAACTGGACTGGAAATAGCGACATTCAGCTAGATGAGTTGATGGTGTCCTATTCCAGAAATGACAACATCAGAAGGAATGGAGGAGCACTGATAACAAGCAAGAAAATCATCAAATAAGTTGGAAGCTTCCAAATAGTAAATTACAGTATAGTGGTGATTTGAATCAGAGCAAAGCTTCTGAATGTCACCATTTTCCAAATAAATGCACCTACAGATGCATCCAAAGAAGAAATAGAACAATTGTATGCTAACATTCGAAAAGATTACAGAAATGCTAAAAAAGATACATAGTATGTAGAATTACATTATGGAAATTTCAACCTCCAAATCTGAGAAAAAACAGAAATCGTTGACAGATTTCGTTTAGGAGAAAGGAATGCAGTAGGCGATCACTTGGCGAAGTTCTATCAAGAAAATCAGCTGAGGATCTCCGGTACATTGATTATTCAACTATTACACTATTTATACACATGCATTTCACCAAATGGATTGTATCACATCTAAATCAATTACACCTAATGCAGCCAATAATGGAAAAGGATATTGGCTAAGCTGGATTTTCTTAATGACCACATGATTTATTTAACCACTGCAATGACTTCCTTTACAGCCATCGTAAAATGGTTGTAAAATTGAATCCCATCACGTGGTGACCACCCTGACTTATTATGACCCAATTGTGATCATAAATTGAGGACTAACTGTACTGTGCACATCTTACATAGCAAACAGTATCGAACAAGGAGATATTAGGCATCACCAAACCAGTGATATCACTGGTAGCTTTCCAAGCTAAGAGTACCTCATTTTATGTTGTTGGTTGGTTGATGCCTCATATTAGTCATGTCCTGCAATCAAATTGCTTAGCTAAATCAGTTATGGTTAAAAAAAATGAGGTGGCAAAGGATTGATATCATAAAAGAAGGAACATTAAACAAATTTGTAGAACATCAGGAAGAATGGAGAGCGCTAATCTATAAATCTGAAATTGGACGAGACTAAACAAATGAAGACAGATACAGAGGTCCATCTATTCCAGTCTCCCTTTTTGCAATGCTGACTTCTACATGCCTTTGGCAGCCCACAAACTGAATACGAGGACAAGAGTCCCTTTCCATTGTTGTTCCCGTGCAACAGACATTTAAAGACAGACTGCTTCTGAACTTGATTGAGGAAAGGGAAAATTTAAAACAGTGGAACAATAAATGGGAAAAAAAATGATGTATTCTTCTTGCTTCCACAAGCCTTCCTACTTTGCCCTATCAGCTGATTTTCTCTTTGCCAGATTCCCAGATTATGAAAATCACAACCAGGGAAGGCAATTTGGAAGCAAAAGTTATGGTTTCACAATGGAGAAACATCATTATTATCATAATCATTATTTTTCCAAGAGGGCGATGTCTTCAGCCACAAATTATATCTTACCATCTCATGTAGTTTCCCATTCAAATATCAAGCAACAGTGACAGAATTTAAATAAAAGTTTATGCATGCAGCATACTTCCAATATCATTGCTAAATTTTCTTCAGAAGACCATCACGTTCTCCAAAAATAGGGATTAGAAACAGTGCTAAGAAAACATCAGTTACATACCCTGTAAGGGCTGAATCCTTCCCGTTTGGTTCGCAAATAATTGGAGAGGTTTCCATATTTGCAGAATTCAACAATTACCATGAGGGGACCTGTGAAAGAAAAGCCAATGGAGAAAGGAAGAAAGGGAATTCCACAGAAATAGTCAATGTTGTTGGACTTTCGCTTCTCATCCAAGACGTTTCTTCAGTTCAACTTCTAAACCTGAAGAAACTTCTTGGATGAGAAGCATAATGTTTCAAAGGAAAAAAAAACCAAGAAGGTCCAGTTGCCTTTCAGGAAAAACATCTTTGGAACACAGAAAAAGTTATGAACTATAACTGTCTTTCGAGGGGTGGTCAGTTGGTTGAGTTAAATATTACCAATAATAATAATTAGCAGCAACTCTGCAGTTTCAGTTTCAATGATTTATTTAAAATGTTTATATAGCCACCCATCTTATGGCAACTCCTGGTAGAACTTCATATCTAAAGGAATTGTTTTATTGTTGAATAGAGCAGTGGTTCCCAATCTTTGCAGCTTGGCTCTGCCTGGCACGCATGTGAGTGGCAGGCGCACATGTGCATGGACAGCTCCATTTGTGCGAGTGGCGTGTGCATGCTCTCCACTCATGCAAATGAAGCTTTGCGCATGAGCGGAAGGTGTTTGCGCATGCACACAAAGCTCCACTCGCCTAAGCAGCAGGCGCTTGTGCTCATGTGCAAAGCTCCACTTGTGCGAGCAGAGGACGCTTGAGCGGAGAGTGCTTGTGCTTGCCCACAAAGTTCCATTCCCAGGACACAAGCGCCCACTGCTCATGTGAGTGGAGCTTCACACGTGCACGCTTTCCCATTTCTTCCAGCCCAGTTTTGAACAGGCCGCAGCCCTGTAGTCGACTGTGGCCCAGGGATTGGAGACCTCTGGAATAGAGCACACACCCCTGCAAATCTGCATAAGTGCAATATTTGACATCAGAACTTGTGCTTAATCAAACAAAAGAATTTTGTAGCATTGCTTTTATTTTTCCCATTTGCCCCTCAGTACTGATGAAGCATATTTACCGTTAGGTTTGGTGCAAGCCCCCAGGAGATTTACCACGTTCAGATGGTTTCCTATGTGAATGAGGATCTTCAGTTCTGACATGAGAGCCTTGTGCTCACTTGCAGTAGCTCCCTCTGAAACAAGTCTAGCTTCAGTTATTTGTATCAGTATTAGTCTTTTAATCATTCAAATTTATATTTAAGTTTCAGATGGAAGGATAAAAAACATCTACATTACATAGGGAGAACAATTCATTGTAAACAAAAGAACCCTCTCTTCGTGCATCCTGTTTTTAAAGCAGGTCTTTGCAACTACATGCAACCTGTTGAATAAGGCCATTTATTTCTATGGATATTATTGTGCCAGCATAACAAAGCCTTTTTTCTTACAAATACTTTATTCTTACATCAGAACTGTAAATGCACGTACTTGGGACTAAGCCCCGCTTTATGAGTTGGGATTTGCTTCTGAAAATAGAGAAAAGAGCTCTGGAAATGCACCATAGCACTGAGATCTGATAGTTATTTACTGCAGCACAAGTCAATAGAAATGTATGGGGGAAAAATATAAGTAGCATACAGTGAGGACAAGATCTAATCTAACTAATAAAATTACTGACTTAAAATCTAATCTTGATTGCTCTATTTTGATTGCTTTTCATAAGTACAGATGGACAACCATCTGTACTTATAGTGACTACCATCAAGTAACTTTTTTTTTCTAACATCATCTCAGAGCCAAAGTGCTTATGCAGTGCAGCTTTTTGGCCCAACTAATTTGATTGGTGGAAAGTTACAGAGATACCATAGCTTCACCCACTTCTGATTCTGAATCTAGCCGCCATCTTTGCTAATCCTCCTAAACGGATTTTTCTCATGCATCAATGACTATTCACAGGAAAAAATATTTATATTCCCATTACATAATACTACTCTAATGATCAGTTCCTTAGACCTGAATGGGAGCATTACTACACTGAGACTGATGTGCATATCTGTGTTTCAAATTTATAGGAAAAAATAGGAACATTTACAAACGTCCATAAAAATTAATTAAGCATGCAAATCATGATATTCTCAGTGTAAAACATATTTGTCCCTGGGCTATAAAATATTTTTTAAGAAAAGATTTACTGTAAATTTACTTACTTTTAAATTAAGTACCAAATGCATACAATATGGACTTGAGCCACTATTGTCTCATTTTGATTTTTTGCTTTTAAGTTTGTTAATTGTAGTTTGGGTAGGACCAGTACAGTTTAAGGTTGTGAATGTGATTCTGAATTATAAGCCAATACTTCACAATCTATTATTATATGAAGCAACATATAATTTTACTCTTTTATAAGGGAAGGAATGTGTCATCCTTGGATTTATAACCTTGGATTGATGATATACAGTCACTTGCTGCTTATGAACTGAATGTATATTAATGTAATGGAAAGATTGATCACTATTATTCTGAGGTTGATTGAGGTTTAATGCTGTGTTTTAAAACTGAGTTGTTTTCTATATATATAATAATAAAATTCAGAAGCATATTGCTTTAGCTTAAGACCATGATAAATATATTATGACAACTCAATATGGGACAGCTGTAAATGGATGGATGGATAAATAAATTGAAATGATTACTTCAAAATCTAGTTCCATATCAATACTATTTATAAAGACATCAAATTTCACCTCAGATCTCTGTGACTCAGTAGCCATTTGCCATCATTTTAGCTCTAATTTCAAATCAAATCAAAACTAATCAAAACAAGCATTTATTATGTCTGTGATATCAGTGATCAATTATAAATAAAAATTATATAAACTAACACATAAACACCTGTAAAAGTTTTATTTAATTTCTTATTTTTTAAAAAAATTGTATACAAGTGGTATTTTAACAGAACAGAAGCTCAAAGTAGAGCCTAAATTTCCCCACAGCTTGGAATTCTAACTATAAACCCCAGGACATTAAAATAATAATTAAAAAAAAAATCTTCTGATACACACTGAAGCAGATGGAATGAAAACGTCTTCCTGGATCATAAACTAGCAATGCTGGTAAACAGTACTCTGGTATTTTTCCCAACAGCCGCTGTACAAAAGGTGGCACTTGAACCTGAGCAAGAACTTAGTGTCCTACTGAAGCAGATACTGATACTACAAATACTGAATTGCAATACATTGTCAGGCCTGGAAGCCATCTTTTTCGTTGCATCTTCAGGCCTGCCACATTTACTACAGTGGGAAATTGGGAGGAGGGATTGTATGGAGCATGGGTGATATACAGTCATAATAACATTTCTTTCTCAGAAAGTCAAGGACATCTTGCCCTGCACCTGGAGGGTGGAACAGGGAAGCATCTCCAGTCGGCTCGGTGTTTGGATTGGACCATGTGATGGACATGTGGGTGTTGGGTAGGGTCATGAACTTTTCTTTGGGTGGGGAAAACCTGGAAGCTTTCAGATTCAGGTTTTCCCAGATGTGCCCATGTGACATTTCTAATAAAATGTAACTTTGAGAAAACTCAAACCTTGGAGTTTTCTTTCGTTGGGGGTGTTAATTGGAACCCTGACATACATCTTATTTATTTTCAACGATTGAAAGATACAATCTTCGATCATGGAAGATGCATCAGCATTTTGTGATCTTCTCTAATTTAATATATAATATTCAGCTCCTAGCTCTTTCACGCAGGAACTAGGTAGTGTTACTTTAGTGCAGATTTTGGACTTGATTCTTTACATGACCTCTTTCAACTCTATGATGATTAGTAGTTAATATTACCAATTTGTATTAGTAAATTTTGTAATAATAATAATAGCAGCAATGCAGGCAAACATGATGATTTTTTCACAAAGAAGTGCTCAAAACTCCCAGAAAAATTAGAAGTACCACAGCAAGGAGAAAAGTAACTCTGCTGACTTTATTTACAGTAGCAATAACACTTTTCTAATTTCAGTGGAACAGCAACGATTTCTGTACAGTGGAGGGAGAATAGCTGTAAGACCAAACTCCAATTACTAAAAGGTCCTGATTCTGTTGTAATAGCTATTACTCAATGCTTAGCCCTTTGAAATATTTTCCTTGGTTTTCCCTACCCTAATTCACATTGAGGTTAGTTTTAGAATCCCCACAGAGAATTAAAATAAATAGAGATGTAAAAGCTGCAATTTAAAATGTTAAGTTGATTAGAAAAAGCTGTTAGTACTTTCAAGTGCCTTAAGCCTTTTTATAAAATGAGATTCTATCAATATTCCATTACAGTACTTAGGGCTGAAGACATTAATCAGTTGTATTAACAGCTAAGCTACAAATAAGATATTCTGTTCTATTAATTAAAATATTAAAATCTCTTGTCTCCAACCAATTTTCCTTCATGTTTCTTCTTTTTAGTTTTAACCTGCCAACAATTATTTCTGGTAGTTTTGGTTTTTATGGAATGGTAGTTTTTTTATGAAATGTCCACTAAAATTCTTATTTGTTTTCTAGATTTCTAGATTTTTATCCTCATCTCACTGGAGACAGCCAAATATCTGCTTCAGTTGCTCAGGTTCAAGTGCCACCTTTAGTTCAGTAAGATCAGATTTGTGACTTCTCTTGATCAAAGCACAGTTGAACATTCAAGAAGTGATGAATGATTGTTAAAATCATGGGAAAATTGTCTTCCAGAGACAATTAGTAGCTTGATGGATATTTCCAGATAGAGCACCAATATTCTCATATTTATAGAATCCATTTATTTTGCCTACCTTTCAGCATTTTAACTGCCACGGTTTCACAGCTGTTGCTTTTGTTAATTCCAAATGCAGAGGCTTCCATTACTTTCCCAAAAGCCCCATGGCCCAGGACTTTACCTGAAAAAAAAGTAAAAAGAGAATGCAAAGCAGGCTTTAAAAAAAATCTCAGAGTGCAATTGGAGGAATTTATGTAACTATTCACAATGACTTGAATGAGACTCAAACAAAACAGGAAACCGAGACAACAAAGAAATAAAGGTATGAAAAGGAAGAGGAAATAATGGCATTTTCACCATCTACAGGTGGTGCTGCCTTTTCACAGTAAGGGTAAGGAGAGGAAGTGAGAAAGAGGCAGTGTCAACAAAGCAAAGGAAGGAAATTGCTAGCTGAAGCGGGATGTCATGTCTTGCTTTTGAAAAGAAAATGCCAGAAAAGTGAGGGCATTAGACTGGAAAAGATGGCACTTCAATAACTGCTGTATCCACTCTCCATATACCTAGTAGATCCACCCTGGCTGTATTCATACTGCAATCCAGAACACAGTGGATGTTGGATTGAGGCAACAAAAACTGTAGATCCTATGAGTTGCTGTTACAGTACAACTCAACTTGCGGTACATACCCTTATCAGCAATCAGAATCCCCATGATTGCTAGAAAGTGTTTACAACTATTCCTCTCTCATCAGCAAACCCAATGTTTTTGTGTACCTAATCGAAGTCTCTCCCGAGGAAATTCCCATTTGTTGGAATCATAGGTCAGGTATTCACACTGTTCTTCCAAAGGAACTTCATTTGGATTCATGATAATGGAAAGGTAGCCTGTCTTGATATCAGCATGAGCAGGCTGCAACACAAGAGAAAGATTGTGAAAGACTAGATTGTGGTCATTTTGCAAAGGGCATGTGACATTGTTTAGTTTTCTTCAAATCCTGATCCTTGACACTGGCTCTGCTTGTCTTAGCAAAAAGAAAAATGGTTCTGACATCCAGTCACTCTATATAACATCTGCTAGAAACTGATTCATTGTGAGAAACTTTATTTCCCTATTAAGTGTGCTACACTTTATTTACAAAACAAACAAACAAACAAACAGCATGGGCAAATGACAGAGAAGGGGGTTCTATTTGGTTCTTTGGTTCTTTTCCACAGCAAGGCCAACATTATTCAATCATGGCTGCCAGCCATTTTTTCTCCTGATAAAAAGCAGATAATTTTTGCCTGAAGGAGAATAAAAGCATGACAGTACTGTAATGGGACTACAGAAATGGCTATCCTATGTTATCTTCCCCAACAAGATGCCTTTTAGATGTATCTACTTACATTCCCCATTTAAATATTAGTAAAATATTTTTACTAGTAAAATATTCATCTGATTTGAAGGTTGGAGCTGTTTATGATTCTGTTTGCTATTACACCAAATCAAACTTGTTAGATGGAGGATGGAAAAGAAGCCTTACTCTCTTGATATTACAGAAGATGAGGATCAAGAGAATCCAAAAGAAGATGGCAATAACCCCAGTTCCGATTAAGATTACGATTTCCACATTGGTCCTGTCATCTGAGCCTATAGGTGAGGAAGATCATGAAGAAAAGAAATAGAAGAACGGTTATAAATAGGCATATTAACAAATCAAGGATATTCATAGAGAAAGCCAACACACAGAAAGAGCCAAAGAGGAATTGTTGGGAATTTTCTATATTTTCTTTTGATTGGGCTAGTTAGGAATAACTTTTAGGATATAAAAGATGGAGAATGAAATTTGTTTTACTGCCCCAGGATGGCAAAAGGCCTTCCTTCCTTCCAAATTGTTTAGCTTTCTTCTGCTGCTGCTTTATTTCCAAATACACCAATCTCTCTATAAAATCAGAGGACTGAAATTAGTAATAGTACCTTCTACCGAAACACTGGCAGAGGAATTCACACAACCTTTGGCATTGCAGACACTGCATAGATAAAGACCAGCATCTTCTTCTCTCACCCTTTGGATACTGAGCCTCTGATTGAAATCTGCTAAGTCAATCCCTGAAACACGGAGGAAAAGAAAGGTATTCAGTTATGAATAATAAACCGACACCAGTCCTTTTTTATCTTCATTCCTAAATGTATATACTATTTCAAGCAGCTGATTCTAAGCATCAGTGCCCATCATTGGACCATTCTTTGTTTCTTTCTTTCTTTATCAAGCTTATATAGGTGCCAATCTCATGAATACGACTTTGAGTGGCATACAATAAAAACTGAACAATTGAAACATAAGTATAAGTAAAACCACGGGAGGGTATCTTCAAGGTCCTACATGCAACTTAGATGTTTCATGGACTCCCTAAGACCAAATTAAGGTTAATTTATGAAAAATCAGTAGAGTTGAGGTCAATCTCACATGGGGGGGGGGATAAAGTTCCACAAGGCAGCTGTTTGCCTCCTGTGTCCTGTCAAATGCCCCTCCAGCTTAATCTGATGGGATGGGTAAATGTGTCTAGGAGAGGGGGGGTCCCTGATATGACTTGGTCCCATGCCATTGAAGTCTTTAAAGGTCAAAACCAGCACCTTGAACTGAACCTTTAGCAGATTGGCAACCAACGCATCTCTGGAGCAGAGGTGTAACGTATGCAATGCTGGAAGCACACATAACTGCCTGCAATGTCACATTTTGCACCAATTGAAGCTTTAAGGCTCCAGATATTCTTCAACAGAAGCCCCATGGAGAATGCATTAAAATAGTCCAGTGCTTCCAAAATGTTTTCCTTCATTATCCAAAACTGCTAAACAGAAAATTCTTTTTACCCAATGTAAATAAAATCTTTTAAATCAATCTAAATATCCAATCTGTTGTGATTGGATAATAAGTTTTTGTGTAATTATGTCATACCTAAAGAAAAACCACTTTTACCCAGGTTTGAGAAACACTGCAATTGTCTGTTTGGGATGTAACCACAACATGAGTAACTGAGATAAAACCTTATTATCATTAGTAGTAATACCGTAGTATTAATAGCAATAGTATTATCCTTATAATTAGCACTTGGATGTTCCCATACTAAAGTAATATCTATAAAACACTAGTATCCATCCATTTGGATGTAGTCAGGAAACAATCTACATAGAAGATAGCATGCTTTTTCAAAATAATAGTAATATACATGTAATAAATTACATTTGTAATGTGAGAGTCAATTCTCAGAGGAAAACAAGCTGAAAAAACTGCCAAAGCAAGAATAAACAGAATCTGGATCTTGCATCCAAAAGAGGAGGTCTTTTTCAAACTTGGTGCAAATCTATCTTCTGTTTTGCTTAAGAATTTAATTTAGACCATGTACCCTGAAAGCACCAGGTTGGTGAATGCTGCTTTTATGCATGCAAATAGTTTATTTGGATTGCTGCCCGTATTTCAAGCATGGTCATTAATGTGTTTGTAGGAAAGGGAAGGTTCAAAGAAACAGAAGGAATAAATTATGAGTTGCCTGTTTGTTGTTTGGAGGTATACACAAACTCTTCATAATAATTTATAATTTTTTCTATATTTTCAGATTCTATGTACTAATTAAATAGTTCACTAATATGTGAACTATTTTGAGGATACACTGTAGCACCAGGTGTCTGTCTGTCCTTCCTTCCACCACCCACCCATCTTGAATTGTTTGAAATTTTCAAGCTTCTAGTCATAGCTGTGCAAGTATTCTATCCATGAATGTTCCATTCTTTAAACCCATAAAACTAACTAGCCATACCTGAGACTACTTCAACCAGCTTTTCATCTTTATACCAGTTGATGTTGGGAATGTGCACACCGTCCACCTTGCAGCGCATTTCTATAGAATCACTCACGTTCACCAGGATATTTGACAGGTTCTGTTTCAACCTGGGCATCTCTAAAGCTGAAGCAATGATATTAAGAGAACAAAGATGAAATGCAAGAAATGTGAGACTAAAGAACAGGTACTCTGTACGGTGGGAGCTGTACAGCTGTCCTTGAAGACAGCATGTTACAAATAGTAGAAAATAAAAAAATGAATCTTGGCCATGGCAAATCAAAGGAAAGATCGCTCTTAATCCATAAGAAAGATTGCATTTAACCCATTGCTCTTGTGCCATTTCTAGTATATTATGTGATAAAATGAGACCAATTAAAATAATTTTCAGGTGATCAAGATCGTAATTTGCTTTGAAAGCCAGTGGAAACATAACCTTCCTGAACAGCATAACAGGCTGGATTCTTCTAATAATCTGTATAGTATTTTTTTTCTAAAAACTGGAATATGTGGCTCTAATTATCCATGCATCATTCCCCCAGCATAGGTTTCAATCTCAATATGTAATTTTTCCTCTCCAAACACTTCTGTTATTATTTTTTTGGTGACTGTAGTTTCTGGGCACAACTGGCTTATTTTGTTTCAATCTAGTAGTAACATTATAATTGTTACCAATGCAAATGGCAAGAAAACAGAACCTGTTTTACAATATTTTCCCTTATGTCCTTTTTTTCAAATCTGCAGGCAGGAAATCCATGGTTGCTCTTTTTTCATTGCGCATCTACCCAACTGCATAAATATTAAACATGATACAATATCGTTTCTAAAACTGCATTCCTGCTCAGTTAAAGTAAGCTATAAGAGCAACATGAATGGATAGAGGAAAATTAAAAGGCTTACTGCACGCCTAAATGTCTATTACCCAACTTTAAAGAAAAGCAACATAAAATGGCAATTTCTTCTTTTCCCCTTGCAATTACTGCCCTATAGATAACCTGTAGCATGTACACATGCTATAAATACAAATGTTGAAATACATGCTACATATTTCTCTCACACACATGGATAGCATCCAATAATGATAATACAACATTAGCTTCCTTTATAAACATGGCAAATATTGCACCGCTTTCACTGTTGGTGATTTCTTAATATATCTGTTGACTCACATCTTCTAAATGTATATTTTCTAAATGTATATTTTCACCAGGTTTTTCTCCTTCAGTTAGGATTGTTAACCAACTTTGAATTATGATTTTATGAAGCAAAAACTCTGGCTTATCACTAACATTATCAATGAAGTTATTGTGCTTTAGCTAAGCAGGTAATTGTGTTAACATTGTGCTAGTGTTAAAGGAAAATAAATATCTGTCCACAATTCTATATAAAAACATAAGCACATGGGTGCATTTCTTCTTATGAAATAAGTTTTGAATAAGAAATGTAATAAGTCTATTACCAAGCAAGTCTCCTCAGAATAATCTGAATCCAAATGACTGCCAGTGCATTTTGGGAAATGGTGTAACTCTGGACATTTAAGATCACATCAGTTCACAAAAGCACCAGACCTGCTTTGAAATAATGAGGGAGACATATTTTGTACTTGGACAACATTTTATTTGTCAGCCATTACTTTTTTCCTCAGCATATCTACTGCTATGAGGATTAGTTGCCCCCGGAGATAAGGAGAATCCATGACCTCAATGCCTTCCGTCGTTCCCTGAAAACCCATCTTTTCCAGCAAGCCGGGTTGGCTTAGAAGAAATTTTTAAATTTTAAATTTTTTAATTAGTTTGTTATTCTTAACTTTCGGCCCAAATCTATATATATTTTTAAATGTTTTAATATTTGTATTCTATGTTTTTTATCTTGGCTGTACACCGCCCTGAGTCCTCAGGGAGAAGGGCGGTATATAAATTGGAAATTAAATTAAATTAAATTAAAATTAAATTATTTCCATCAAAAAAATCCAATTCCATCTGCCTCAAGTCTCCAAGAATCATCTATGTTCCATAAAGAAGTACGCAGAGAGAAAGAGATCTATACTCAAAGATTAACTTCTGGTCATTTCAATCCAGAATAAATCTAATTAGTTAGTATTCTTCACAGTGTTACCCTTGTTTTGCATTAGCCAAACATGCACGTTTCTGTGCATCTTTCAGCATAACAAGGTTTTCCCTATTTGACTTTCTCAGTGGTCCTTACCATGTACAGAAATATATCTTTTGTGGCAGTGTTTTTCATTGTTTTCTCTGTTTTGCACTTCACATACATAGTCTCCTTCATCTTCTAAAGAGATACTTGGGATGGTGAGTGTCAAAGCAGCATAATTGGAGTTAGGTTTGAAATTCAATTCGCCCTGCAGCTTCATTGCATAATGGTGGACATTCTTGCAATCTAGGACTAGAGGGTTGCCTTCTTCATAATTTAATCTTGAGAGATTGAGCCGGTACCACTGCAGGTTTTCATAGGTATAGTTATCGGCATTGCAACTTAGTCTCACATCTTGTCCCTCGATGGGCTCCTCAGAAGGCTCGGACTCGATTTCGAATCCATTTGGTATGGCTACCAAGAAAGCAAGAAAACAAACATTCAACCACTAAAACAGATGTGGTTTTACAAATGCTGAAATGCCTGTTTCCTTATTTACTTTGTATAATGTGTTTTACAATTGTAGCATTTTACACATTTATTTTAACACAAAGATCTCTGAAATTTGGGCCTCAAATATTCTGGTTGCACTGTGGCTTTGCTTTGTGTGTACACACACACATACACACAATTGTGGAGTCCTTGGTGCTCTGTGAACTTGGTTGTTTGCTTGCAGACATTTCATTACTCAAGCAGGTAATATCATTAATGGTAGTAAGTGTAGGGTTTGCTTCTTATTTATATACAGTAGCTTGGTCTGGCTGTGTTGGTGGAGGTGTGGTTTTCTCCTTGGTTATTAAGGTATTGTTTTCTATTTAATTGTTTGTATGGTGTTAGCCTGGGATGCGGTGGCTCAGTGGCTAAGACGCTGAGCTTGTCGATCAAAAAGTCGGTAGTTCAGCGGTTTGAATCCCTAGTGCTGCGTAACAGGGTGAGCTCCTGTTACTTGTCCCAGCTTCTGCCAAGCTAGCAGTTCGAAAGCATGTAAAAAATGCAAGTAGAAAAATAGGGACCACCTTTGATGGGAAGTAACAGCATTCCATGTGCCTTTGACGTTTAGTCATACCGGCCACATGACCATGGAGATGTCTTCGCAGAGCGCTGGCTCTTCGGCCTTGAAATGGAGATGAGCACCACCCTCTAGAGTTGGGAATGTCTAGCACATATGTGCAAGGGGAACCTTTACCTTTACCTTATGGTGTTAATCCCACTTTATCTGGGTATTAGGGAACAAACTCCACACTCATTAGCATTGATGATTTTTGTCAGGGAATTAGATGTTTACAAGCAAACAGCCAAGATCACAAAACTCTGCAGTTCAACCTGAGCTATATATATTCTCATCTGTTGGAAAGGCAGAATTGAAATAAATGATCCATAAACAACTTTAATCCAGGCAATGATAAAAGAATTACTATGATTATATAACTACATCTTCACATTGAAATAATGTCAAGTTCTGTGTTATTAAAGGGAAATCAATTTACAGGCATTATAGTACTGATAAATAGTTCAGATTAAAATCAAGTCCTACTATTTCATTGGCTAAATTCATATAACATGCTTATCTCAAATCCTAATTATCAAAACACAGTGATTATATTCACATAATACTCCATGCCCAAATTTCAGTTACGGCTTAACATGATTGAATGCTCTGTTAACACAATGGTTAAATTGCACTCTGAAACAGAAACCATTAAACCACATTTTAGCTTAGCTTAATGGTTGTGCGAACTGCTGTCTATGGGGTTTCACATTTGTTCCATTAGTAAACAAAGATGTTTTCTGGAAGTCCTATAGATTCAGTGAGCAAAATTCAAAAGCTCAGCTTCTAAAATCGAAAGTTTGTTGATTCTATTTAATAGGCAGGGCACTAGGTGGTGCTACTGTACCAGAAACACTTGGGAATGGTAATTTTTAAAGATATGCCAGTTTTTTAAAATAGATAATCTGAATGTGTACGTGTGCTGATAGAAGGGCAAAACTTTTCTTTCTTTGCTCTAAAACATCTCTCAATTTGCTTCTCTACCTCACATGACTTTCAGCGTATAATGTCTTAAATATTTTGTCATAGATGTTTTCGTTCAAATAAAGCACTTTAAAATGCAAACTCAAACTGTGCAAACTCAAATATATAGATTTTTATCAAGTAAAATTTTCAAAAGTCTAAGTTTTAAAATAAAAAATTCAACAAATTTTGGTTCTGATAATGATTTGGACTAGCAAATAATAAATATATGTTTTAACACTCTGTATTGCTTGATTACGAAGACACAGTACCAAACATACTTTGACAAACAATTTCCATTCAGTGGTTTCAAAGAGATTAAGGAGTCTTTAAAATTCTTTAAATCCTTTAAATGTTATATAACAGGTTGTTTAAGTGAATTCTGTTTTTAAGATACTCACTTGTTACATAAAAGTATATCAATCGTTCATCACGGCCTACTTTGTTGGAGGCTACACACTTATACATGACAGAAACATTGGCTTCTTGGATGATTAAGTTGCTGATGGTCTGGGAAAAAAAGAAAAATAATATGAATAAATATAGATTTTTTTCAAAGATTTTTTTAAAATCCTGCCTTATTTTTTTTTTTTAATTTGATTTATATGCTGCCCTTCTCCGGAGACTCAGGGCGGCTTACAATGTGCTCAGCAATAGCCTTCATCCTTTTTGTATATTTATACAAAGTCTGCTTATTGCCCCCACAACTGGGTCCTCAATTTACCTACCTTAGAAAGGATGGATGGCTGAGTCAACCTTGAGCCTTGGCAAGATTCGAACCTGCAGTAATTGTAGGCAGCTGGTCTTAATAACCAGCTTAATAACAGGGTGCCTTAGACCACTGTACTACCAAGGCTCTTATTTATTTATTTATTTATTTATTTATTTATTTATTTATTTATTTATTTATTATATTTATATGCCACCCATTTCACTGTTGTAGTGACTCTGGTGTTACAGCATGATAAAAAGATAATAAATCACTGGCCGCGCGGGAGGTTATGGGAGCAATGTGGAGTTCCCATGTAACACCTCTCCGGCGCGAGCTGCACTGGCTCCCGGTGGTCTTCCGAGTGCGCTTCAAGGTTTTGGTTATCACCTTTAAAGCGCTCCATGGCTTAGGACCTGGTTATCTACGGGACCGCCTGCTACCACCAATAGCCTCCTACCGGCCAGTATGCTCCCATAGAGAGGGGCTCCTCTGGGTGCCGTCGGCCAAACAATGTCGACTGTTGGCCCCTAGGGGGAGAACCTTCTCTGTGGGGGCACCTACGATCTGGAACGAGCTCCCCCCAGAGATACGGAGGATCCTGGATCTGCGCACCTTCCGTCGCACGCTTAAGACTTTTTTATTTCATCAAGTTGGCCTGGCCTAAATCTTCTCCCCTTTTTAAATGTAAATTTTAATTTGTTTTAAATTATGGGGTATTTTAAATTCAGCCAAATTATTTAATTCATTTTTAACTTATTTTAAATTTTTGTATTTATGTGTTTTATCTTGTGGCTGTTCACTGCCCTGAGTCCTTCGGGAGAAGGGCGGTATAGAAATTTAATAAAACAAAATAAAAAATAAATAAAATAAATAAATAAAATAAAACAAAGAAAAATTAATAAAGGCTAAAAAACCAAGATGGGGTGCGGATCTCTCTATCTCATCAGCCACCCTCAGCCTAGTGCACCCCTATTGGGGCCCCAGGTTAACTAGCGGAACCAGGTGTAAAGGCTCTTCCTGAAGGCCAGGAGTTTATAAAAAACTCAAAGGAGCATACATGCCTAATACTCCTTCCTTCTCCTATTTTCCTCACCACAACAACTCAGTGAAGTGACTTGGGCTGAGAGAGAGTGACTGGCCCTAAGTCACCCAGCAGTCTATCATGACTTAAGGGGGGCTAGAACTTACCACTTTTTAGCCTGATCCCTTAAACCACTAGATCAGACTGTAACTCCCAAGTTTTTAACTGGGAAAGATATAGGACCTTCACCCATCCCTACATGTTTTTAAAGAAGATTACTATCCCAGTAGCTCTTCTTTCCTGTGGAAAATTGCATAATAAAAATCATTTAATGTCCCTGCCAGTTGTCCACACAATGTGCTGTTTCTTTTATCTCTGCATTCAGTTTCATTGGACGTCTGCTCAGTATGAATATTCTCCAACAATCTGCTGCTGCTGTGATGCTGCTGTTGCACTGTGATACCCTCCTCAATGAAACAGCAAAATCCATTCATAAACTTTTTCCTATTTACGGGGGACTAGCATGGAAGAAGATTTAAGAGGAGAGACATCCGAAAAATCACAGTCTTTTCTTCTTAAGGAAAGATTACAGATCAAACACCTCCATCACAGCAGGAGAAAGAACAGATGAAAAACACGTGATGTCTGTTCTGGACTTCTGAAGTATATAGAGTGGTGAGCAGATTCAATATATAATATAACATAGGCAGAATGCTAATTTAAATTATAAATATAATGGTCCAGAACATATCAACAAATGGTAAATTCTGACATAGCCAACTACATTAATATTAAATCGGATAAATCTCCATTGGAAGTTGTATGAATACCCTAGCGCAGATAGGAGCCAGAGTTTCAATAAAAAAACAATTGTAATTAGTTAATAAGACAATGGAAGCTCACGATGGATGCATAACCTGGATAGCTGTAGATTATTCTGTACTTCTGAGATAAAACTCTGTTTTACAAATATGGCCATATATTGTTGTTAACTTCTTCACATTATTAAAGAAATGTGAAAAGTTTTAAGTTCAGCTTTGCTTTCTTTTTCATTATGTCTGTCAACAACCGGAATATAGCGATTAGTGAATCAGAATTCCTGTTCAGCATTTCCACAACAACAAAATGATAGCTCTAAGTAAGAAACATCATATTTTTTCCTAGCATCATGCAGATATGAAAAAGTCCAGAGAATAGTCAGGAAATTCATGAAATTATTAAACCTAATGAAGTTTTGTTCCAAAAGGCATCTAGAGGTGAGATTTCTTGGAACAACTGTTGAGGGGAAAATATTGTTTTCTGTAGGAAAATAGTTTTATTGAAAATTTTATTGAAATTAAAATTTATTTAATGTATAATTGCTTTCCTGTTTTCAGCCTCCTATTAGTCCTTCAAAAACTAAACATAAATACACACTTTCATAAACAACACAAAAAAGCAAAACATTTGCCTGATTCATATGCTCATTCAGTATAGTCCGAATGACATTTTAATATATTTTGATCCTTCCAGAAAAGATAATACTGAATATTTAAAATTCTCAATAAATCTTTCCTAACTAATTCTGTAATGCATCAAAATTTATTTACTTCAGTAAATATTGGTAAGTGTAAGCAAAATTTATTTTGCTATTTTAGTTACCTTGTCTAATTCAACAATGGTAATGTCTTAAAGGGGCAGATGCCTATTATTTTATTTTAGTACTTCTTTCATTTATCACATTTTTATCAGTAATAAAACATATTAAAATGAATTACTTTTGAATAATACAAAAAGAAAATAGTTTTGAAACTCACAAATTTGCAACATTTTTTAAAAATGGGCGGGGAAACATTGAGATTATTATTGCTACAGCCCACTAATTACTAATAATTATTAATAATTTGTTAAATTTATATGGTTGCCCATCACAAATACATTACTCTGGGCAGCTAACATCATTTGAAAACAGAATAAAAGCAATATAATAAAATTATTTGAAGGATAATCTGTAAACCAGAAGTTTACTCCCTTTCTTTCCATTCTTCCAAAGAAATATACCTTTCATTACATCACATTAATAAATATATCTTCCTGTATACCACAATATTAGCAATGTAATATAATGTTAAAATAAAACAATAAGACTGGAAAATCCACATACTGATAAAATTCTTCTGTTTGTCTGTTTGTAACCTTCAATTAGGCAAAAGAGAGCATCATATGGGAAACAATTTTTAAAGCAAGGTACCTTAAGTGGACTTACTTAAAGAATGTGTTCCAAAATCCAGAAAGGACCCATTACTCCTGTGGAATTGAAATCTGAAGGAACTTCAAACCAATTGCATTCACAAACCTGTGACCATTGCATATCTGGTGTGCTGCCATGGTCAGCTGTGATCAGGTGATTGTGATTTCTAACCTTGTCAACATCCCACAAGTAAAGTCAGTGGGAAGCTGGCAGGAAGTCAAAAGTTGATCCTGGTCTTACCGTTTTCCCCCCCACCTGTGGTCATTCTGTTTAGGTAAGGAAACAGCTATGAAAGAATGACCCAACAAGTCATGGGTCATCTTGTTATAACTTAAAAACAACTGCAAACTAATTTTGACCAGATTGTTAAAAACTCTTATTCCTTTCTATTTTGTAAAAAAAAGAGAAAAACACAACTAAACAAGTCCTACCAAATTAAGAACCCCAAAGCAACTTCCCTCACAAAACCTAACACAAATGTTGGAAAACAGCTTAGATCAGTGATGGCTAATCTTTTTGCTGTCGCGTGCCAAAAGTGAGAGAAGCACGGGGGGGTGTCATGTGTCTGCGTGCTCACACCCATAATTCAATGCGCCCCACCTCCCCATGCATGCGCACGCAACCCCCCACGCTCCTCCCGCTTTTGGCATGTGATGGCATGGTGGGCCCAGTAGGCCCGTTTTTCACCCTCCCCACGCTCCAGAGGCCTCCCCCCACCCCGGAGGCATTTCGGAGGCCGTAAATGGCTTCTTTCCCAACTTCCAGTGGGCCCGGAAAGCCCGAAAATCAGCTGACCGGTGTGCGCATGCACACTGGAGCTGAGCTAGGGTAACACTTGCATGCCCACAGATATGGCTCTGCATGCCACCTGTGGCACACCTGCCATAGGTTCGTCATCACGGGCTTAGATCATCAGATAACATCTAGATAACATCTAGATATTGCTAGAGGTTAGGTGTAAACCTTTCCTTTCAATGCCATATAATATTTTTTAGATAGTGTTATGCCTCCAAAATCCTGATGTCTTGCTAAATTGCAAATGCACGGATCAGAATTTCAAGATATCTTCAAATCTTTATGCATCTGCTTCTTTTTTCACGTTCGGTTGGTGTAGGATGGAAATGTAGATTATACAATGTGCCAGATAATCATTTTGGACACATAAAAATTGAGGAGAGAAATGTAGCAAATGACTAATCAAGGTAGTATTTCCAAATCTACTTCTTTCATTCTTCAGATAAACTTTGGAAAACTTGGCATAAATCAATTTGAGTTTTACTTGGCGTAATTCAAATCGAAGCAGAACAAGAACATGGTTCTTTCCTTCCTATCATCATTTCTCACCTTTTTGTGAGGAATTCCTGACTGTAGTACTTGAGCAGGAAGTAATCATGGAGGGACATATGAAAACAGGAAGTGACTTGAGGAAACTGGAAGCCATTTGTTTGTTCTTTTGCCTGCATCACTATCATGGGCACAGTTTGATAGCTGACACTGTCACTTAGAATAGGAAACTAGTCACAGAAAGGCATGCATGATCCTGGCACTTTATTATATTTACCAGCATAGTGGAAAGAAACAACTTTTAAATGCTGGCTATTTTTTTTAGAAGTTAATAGATCAAGATAAAAAAAACCTCCCTAAAATTAATTATGGATGACATCCATTGGTGATCCACTGGAATATCTCATATTCCAAAATAACACCTCGCCAACAAAACCATTTGTTCAAAAGAGCCTTGGTAGTACAGTGGTCTAAGGCACCCTGTTATTAAGCTGGTTATTAAGACCAGCTGCCTGCAATTACTGCAGGTTCGAATCTCGCCAAGGCTCAAGGTTGACTCAGCCTTCCATCCTTTCTAAGGTAGTTAAATTGAGGACCCAGTTGTGGGGTCAATAAGCTGACTTTGTATAAATATACAAAAGGATGAAGGCTATTGCTGAGCACATTGTAAGCCGCCCTGAGTCTCCGGAGAAGGGCGGCATATAAATCAAAGATATATATATATATATATATATATATATATATATATATATATGTATGTATGTATGTATGTATGTATGTATGTATGTATGTATGTATATATGACATGATGATGGCAGGCTGACAAAATCAGTTTTAAGGCTGATGTACATTAAGCTTATGAATAGGGGTGACATATAGAACAGTGGAGAATAACAGACGGAGGAAGTGAAGAGCTGTTGCCTGTGCTTTTCACTCCTTAAGAATTCCTCCCCTCCCCAGTGAAGGAGAAACAGAAAATAATTTGCTTTGACACATAAGGCTGTACCGCAATGATATGGGATCCAAAAACATGAATGGGCGGAAGCTATTTCCAATCCATTTAAGAAGCTAAATGGCTCTTTTGATAACTGCTCTTATGCAATGCTCTTTTCAAACAATTCCAATATATTTACTGCAAGAAAATGCTTAGTGGCATATTACTATCCAAGCAACTTGCTCATAGACAGTTTTATTAATTAGATCAATGCAGACATTTCATGGTTCCTTTCATGGAATTGTTTTTCAACAATCAGTCTGATTTGGGAGTGGGAATGAAATTCAATATATATTCCATTGTGAAGTAAATGAATAATGTGTCCAGCAAATTTAGATAAATACTGTCTTTATAATCTGTAATTCTAAATAATACAGTCTGCAGTATTTTGGTGTACATCCAGATTTTATATACATACCATAGATTTGCTAGTGTTGTATTTGCCATAGAATTCTACTGTATTATAGCAGGCAGGACTCATGTCAATGAATATATATGCTGCAAACAGAAAGTTCCCTTTTAAAATCCTTAACATTTCCTTTGCCAATAAGGAGAACTATTGCCCAGATGGTGATAGAGAACCTGCTCTGGTCCTTATGGTTCTCTTCATGGCCTTTAATACTATTGACATGATAACTTTCTCAATCAGTTATGGAGCTGGACACTGTTTTCCATTCTTCCTCAGTGGCTGGTTCCAGTTGGTAGTGACTTGTCAGCCTTTCAAGGTAGACCAAGCCAGGAAACCACGGATGGTTTCCATGGAAACCATCCATGAAACCATGGATATTAATACTACTTTTATTATAAGCCACTGGGGAATACTAGAAGTTTAGTGTCCAGAATCATCAATATGCTTATGATTCTCAATTTATAATTAAACTACTCAATATATAGTCATAATTTCCAATCCATGAGATCAGACTGTATCCATTCAAACCTTCACTTTTCTTTTAGTGACATAAACAACATGCCTATTTTTCTTTCTTTCATTTGTTCATGATCTTTTATTCTTTTTCTATTCTACTGTGCAATATTCCATATGCAATTGTCATCCCCAGAGATGCCCCCCAAAATATTGAACTTCATACCCCCATGCCTTTGGTCAATTGAAGCTTTCAGCTTTACCAACCTTAGTTGTAAAGGGTCTCTAATACACTTTGTGAGTAAACATGTGGTTATTCTATCTCACCAACTATGAGGTACATGCAGTGGTGGGATTCAAATAATTTAACAACCGGTTCTCTGCCCTAATGTTTCTTCCAACAACCAGTTTACCAACTACTCAGAAAGTTAAAACCGGTTCTCCCGAAGTGGTGCAAACTGGCTGAATCCCACCACTGGGTACATGCATATCATTAATATGTGCTCAGATGGGTGAAATGTAACATGTTTAAATTCTGTCTCACGTATCTTCTTTAGTTGCCTCACAGAAAAATATTTTGGAAGTGGTACTTTAAAAGACCTGGATTTGAGAACTGTTTCACAAGAAAAATCTATCCTCAATGCCTTTTTAAAAAAATTAATGCACAGAGGTGTGGAAAGAGCAACAGAAAATTGGCAACTGAAGAAGAAAAATATTTTATTTTATGAGAATAAGCTGGAAGGAGTGACAAATTTAATGAGTTAATTGGAATTAGGATGGATCTTTACCAGTTTGATATATGTAATTGAAATAATGTTTTAATGTAGCTTTATATCTTTAAAGTGAGTCTAAAAATGTTTTTTCTTTGTACAGTATATAATGCTTGAGTAATTCCCAAAGCTTGCAAAATATTATTGAAGTATATTTGAAAGTATCTATGTTAAGAGGAAGTTGAAAAAGATACATTAAAATTTATTGATTTTATAAATATTCTTAAAGAAAAATTTAGAGTTTTAAAATGAATGTAAAAAAAGCTTTTTTTCATTAAAGTTGAAGAATCTGAAAGAGTATAGTGAATTTTACTAATAGCAATAACAATAGCATTTTGACTTATATACTGATCCATAGAGCTTTACAGCCCTTTCTGAGCAATTTACAATGTTAGCACATTGCCCCCAATAATCTGGGTTTTCATTTTACCAACTTTGGAAGGTTGAGTCAACCTTGAGCCAATCAGGATCGAACTCCTAGCAGTGGGCATATTTAGCCTGCAATACTGCATTCTAACCACTGCACCACCACAACTATATAAATGATGATAGTTTATAAAGTTTATAAAGATTAATAAGTGCAAGTAGAATATATATTATTTTCCATAATGAGCAAAAAAGTAAAGATGGTTAAATTGATTGCTTTATTCAAAGAAATTAATATATCTAATTTTAATTTGAAAACCACTTCTGGATTTTGTGCTTGTGATGGAAAAATAAAACATTGATTTTGGTTTTGCTGATTAAATAGGTTTATTGTTATAGAAATAGCTAGTATATATAATTACATAAAAGTAAAAAGTTGAGGTTGTGATTTTATAATCTTCTACCGTGCAAAAGAGAATCGGAAGTCAATGTCTTTTTTTCCCTACCTTCTTCCCCACATTTTCTCTTTTCCCCTTTCCCTTTACCTTAGTTCCCATTTTTTTTATTTTCCTTTGTATTTTATATTCTGATAAAGTAATAAAATTTTGATACAAAAAAAAGAAAAATAACATTTTGAAAGTCGCACTTTAAGAGACCTGGATTTGGGAACCGGTTTGCCAGAAAAATCTACCCTAAATGCCTTTTATAAAATTAATGCACAAAGGTGTGTACAGAGTAACAGAAAACTGGCAACTGAAGAATTTAACTAAAGAGTAGGTACTATTTTTCTGGCTCAACTTAGAAGAGATAAGCAGGACTTGTGTGTAACATAAGGCACTGCCAATTTCAACAACCCTGGTACTAGATAATACCAATACTAGATAATTAAATAGCAATACAGATTTTAAAGGGATGAAAAGACAAAGTCATTCTCCATATGAGTTTAACTCCGTTAACACAATCATGTCATTTCATAATTAATTTACAATGTGGATGATTTTTTTTTTTTTTTGGTTGGACATTATTTCAACATAGCTCTTTTTAAATAACAGCAATTCCTGGCTTATTTTTAAATGGAACATTCAAATGAGGAAGTTTATGTGATTCCAAAGTATGTAATGGTTCTTTAGCTCTGGTGTGGGCACGTCTCTGTAGCCATTGACTGCTCTGATGGCTGCCTGTTGATGTATGGACCAGGGAATACACATCTGAATAGAGTCACTGCCCCCTTACTTCCTCCTTCATTCAAATGCATGCTTTCCTCAGCCCATGGGGCGAGTGTCTAAATTTAGGAATAGGTGTAGTTTCTTTAAGAAGCACCTGACAAATACAGAGAAGGTGTTGACACCAAGTCTGAGACTCCTTTGCCTACTCTGGATAAAGTATTTTCAAAAGTATTAAAGATAACAACAATAACAATTTATTAAATTTATATGCAATCTGACTCCCAATGACTCTGGGCGGTTTACAAAGAAAAACATTTGAAAAATACAATAATAGACAAAAAAGATGAAGAGAGGATTGCAAGAATGACAAAAAAGAAGAAAAAAAACCCCGGATAGAAATAAAAAATGAATTGAACCCATTCAATCCAAAGAGGGCTTCATCACTGTCACCAAAGGCCTGAGCAAACGGCTAAATCTTCATAGGGCTTTAAAACAATAGCATGGAAGGAATCTTCTGGATCTCAGGGGAACCTCATGTCTTGCTAACAGAGAAAACATGCTTGTGGAGTCCTGATAAATGGCATTATTTAACTGAAGGAACTGGGAATGCACCAACCCTGCCAGATCAAATTGGCCAGGCAGATACTATGGGAAACAGGCAGTCCCTCAGTAAGCTATGCCATGTAAGGCTTCTTAGTAATGATCAGCAGCTTGAATTGAACCAAGAAACAAATTGACAATGAGCACAGGTCATGAAGAAAAGGTGTTACATGGACATATTGAACTGTACCCATCACTGCCTGTGCCACCATATTCTGGACCAATTGACGCTCCTAGATGGTTTTCAATGGCAAGCCTATGTAGAATGTGCTACAATAATCAAGCCATGAAGTGACCAGGGTATGAGTGATCTTTGCAAGGATCCCTCAGTCTAGGAAAGGCCCAATTAGTGCACCAGACAAAACTGTACAAAAGCCTCTATGGGCACAGTTGCTACTACTTGCTAATTGAGGAGCTGTGAGTTAGAGAAAACCCCAGATTGTCTGCCATTCTTAAATGGGGAACTGAGACTCTGTTCAAGCTCAGGGATGGAATGTCCTCAGATCTGGGTAGCCCAAATGCACAACCATTTGGTCTTCACTGGATTGAGATGGATATGGTTCATCCTATCCAAATCAGCAAATGTTTTAGGAACTCAATTTTCTCAATGTTGAAAGTTATAATTGGGTACCATCAGCCTTACATCAGCCCTACTGATGCTATATATTTTTTTTTCCTTTTACTTGCAACATTTTTCATACCTTTCCTTATCTTTTTGCTTTTTCTTTAGTTTATATTATTTCATATTTATCTTTTATTTCTTTGTAAATCTTTAATTAAAATTATATAAATACTATCGGTATGAGATTTTTCAGTAGATAATTTCATGACATATTTTTTCCATTAATTGATAAGTTTGTTCAGTCAAAAGACTAAATAATTTTAGTTTTTCAAAGCAAACTTGCTCAATTCATTTCTCCTTCTCAATTCTTCTCCTTCAACTTTTCTTTGGATGTCGCATTAGTCTGTTGAAAGACTTGTTGAATGAACTGTATATCAAAAACTGATAATATGGGAAAATCAATAAAGTTTGAATTTATGTTAAAAAACCAGCTAATACTCCATTTCATAAGTTTGAAGTGTTTTACCTCTTTCCAATGGAGATAGAAAACAGGGAAATGGCCTCACCTTGTTCCTTCCTTCCACAAACTCTGTCCAGGTGTCAATGCTTTCAATGGGGTTCACAGCATCCATCTGTGACACATCCTTCCAGTCCTTACACTCAGGCATCCGGTCCCTCTGATGGCGTTGTACAGCCATTGGTCTGCTTCAGTTTACAGTTCATGTAGTACCCACAAAAGAGAAAGAGATGGAAAAAAATAAGAGACCCTAACAAGGAAACAATGCTTTACAGGGAAAGCAGATAAATTTAGCAAGACGGAACATGATTACATTTTGTATTCATGTACCTAAAAGGGGTATGATATTTTTTCCCTTCTGTAATGAAGCCAGAATGTTGGGGACATCCACTAAAATTGATCAGTAGCAAGAAAGGAAGAATACAAATAGACCTTTATATAATGTATCATTTGTTATAAAATTTCTCCATATTTATTAAGATGGCTGTTAAGTCAGGCAGCTTTGATAGGAGAATGACAAGTCTATGGGTGGTAGGACTGGCAGCTGTGAAGGATTTATAGAATCTTGATATCCAGAGACCCACAGATGCTACTCTTGGGAAAGTGCAAAAAAAGAAAACAACATACAAAGGAAGAAGATAACTACTGTATGCGGGCAGAGTCCTTGGATAATTTGAACATACCAAGAACATAATGGTTATATGAGTTCAGTAGAGATGATGAGCAGAAAACAACTTTTTTTGTACTTCAGTACACAGCAAGAATGAGAACCTGTTTTTAAAAACAGGAACTCATTATGAACTGGGATAAGCAGAAAAGTTGTGGCCTTGGAAGACAGTGCTCATAAATCACTAGCTCCTCTTCCTTTTGACAGAGCTACAAAGACTTCTGATGGGACTGGAAATGCCCTGATTTCCTTAACCAGTCACACTACATGGTTATGACATCGGTATTTTTATAGATGCTCCACTTCCTTCTGGGTCAGTGGTACTTGCTATCAGATTCCTTTCAACTGGAGAGGCCACTTTCTGTCTCAATAATAATAAATGTTTGCTGCCCATTGTCCTAACTGAAGGAAGAAGGGGACAGAGTTTGATTCCTGTGCGTTAACCATCTTGAGATAGAGATCCTATCATTGTCTTTGTTCCCAAAAACCTTCAAAAATGAATTTCGCTGTGTTGGGGTCTAGCATGTATTGTCAAACAATGCTTCTATGTAAAACAAAAATCCATTAACTGGACAACCAGGAAAAACCTTGGACAAAGCTAAAATATAAGAGAGTCATAAAGAACAGGACAAGCACTATAACATTGAGGCTGGAAGATAGCCATTACAATGTTGCATTATCCATATATCTGCTTATGCTAAACTGACCAGAAAAAAAGGTGGTTAACCTCTCTGCTTCTCAGCCTACACAAAGTAGGCTATGAGAAGTCATAAGATTTCAGGAATTTCTCTTAGCAACTTCCTGACTTTCTTGATATATTTGATTAATTCAGTGTCAGTTCTTAGTATCTACCCAGTAAATCTCTAGGATGAACTGTCCCCAAGCTGGCCCTTCAGGTTTCCCAATGTTTTTCCATCACCACTGTAATCAAGACCAACTACTTGCTGCTGGTCATCATCTTCTTTTTCTTCTCACTTCTTCTAGCAGTATGGACTTCTCAAACATTTGGTTTCTGATTCCATATAGGGTTCACATACTGTGCTAAGCCATATGTTGTTGGTTTGGGGTTTATCAAACTATGAGACCTCAGCCATTTATTTGCTTAATAAATCATAATCGAGCAAACTATGTCTTAATACAATGAATGTTTGTACCAAATAGTACTCTCTCAGCAAAATTTAATTTTTTAAAATCCAAAACTGTTTTCCTCCACGTAGCAATCTGTGGAGCTGTTGAGTTCCTAATATTATTCTATCTTTTAGAAATTACTTATTTTCACTCCTCTTCTTTACTTTAGAAAGTTATTTATTTTGTTTTCTTATAACTAATTCTGCTTTCTGCTTTAAATACACACATCTGTGTCCAAAACCATTTTTGAGTTGAGATTTTACATTCCACTTTGACAAGCAGCAACTGAATTTCCACTTACAAAAGCAGTGAAGACTTTCCATATGTATTTCTAGATATCTTTTTCCTTATATATTTAGATATTATCCAGCCCTTAATATTGCAATTAATCATTGTGGTATCTAAAACCTGCATACGAATGGAATCTTCTATTAAGAGCACAGATGAATCAATCTAACTAATTCTGATTCCAGCTTCCCACCATGGCCAACTAGAAGACCAAGAAGACCAACCACAGAACACAAGGAAATCAGTACTCTTTTGCTGTAATTTCCCAGCAACTGATATTAGTTTTGTTATGCAATAGATTAAATTACAGTTCTGTGTGGTCCATTTAAGAGTTCCTCACGATTATTTATAATATCTGTATTATTGTGCTTTGCCAATTTGACTGAGAAACAAATAGTCTTGATGAAGCAATAACAAGAACATTTTTCTTAAAAATGTCTTAAAGTCTCTGGAGAAAAACTCTTGATTTACACAAATTCTCTTGATTTACTATGGCTTGAAAATCAAATATGAAACTTTTTTTACTTACACTTTTTATTAAGCTTACTGGTTTTTTTGTTATAACAAGGATACGGCTTATATGTTTATCAGAAGAGTGTTTTTCCTTTAAGTTAACAAACTTATTTCCAGCATCTGTCAATAATCAGTTTTGGAATTTAATAGGGTTAATAAATATGTACAAACTTACTATAAAGTCTCTGCTAGACTTTATCATCAGGTATCATCAAACCACAAGGGAGATTACTTTAATTCTAAATATCACCTTCCATTTACTCATATAAATTTACTCATATTTATCTCTTAATATTAATGGAATCTTTTAAGATACGTGAATTACAAATGGCATGAATAGATTGAGTTTCATGTATTATTTTGGTGAGTAACAAAGCTACTGAAATACACTTCTGAAAATTTTCCCATTAATCTTCCAAATCTGCTTTTAAAATCAAACACTAAAACAGAATCCTTATTTTCTATTTACTGTAGTAATCTTCTATTAGATTTAGTAATCTTTAGTAATTTCTCCTTTTTTCTGTTACTTTGTACAAACAATCAAAAGACTGTCTATGTTTTCTCTGAACAGAAAATAACAGGGTCCTGCATTATTTTGGACAAGAAGAAGAGGTGCAATGGACTACATGGGGTGCTCACTTAGCTGCCAGCTGGCAACTCTGTAAACCTGCCACACCAACTTGGCAAAAGACCCGTTTGGTTTAAGAGCCTACTAGGAGGTGTTAGATATTGCACTCGATCGGAGGTGTTAAATGACCCGAAGCACCTTGTCCTCTCTGCATCCAAATCCACATCCCTAGAAATAGGATGTTCAAGGATGGAAGGAAAACTTAAAGCCTCCCTCTGTCAGCAGCACACATTCAGTTCCAATCAGAAATTTTTGTGGATAATTCACATTTTATATCTTGCATGGCTCTGAGACATTTGGAAAGTACAAATCACACTTGTAAGAATATAGATTTAATCTATATTCAGCTACAGATTTTGAACCAAATTTCCATAAATATATCAGTCTATTATACATACACAAAGAGTCAAGTCTTTTCCATGTGAGTTCTAAACACAACAAGAGACCTGACCTAACTCTTGGCTAATATTATGCCTTTACTAAACCAAGGACAGATTATAAGAGAATTCCACTATCACTATCCAAACACCTTTCATACAATAAAGACAAATTGCACAAACCCTCAATTGCATCCGAATGGCTTACTGTCTAGAAAGTAAAACCAAGTGATGCAACTGAAGTGGCTTCAACATGGTCGACTTAGCACATGTGCACTAGCCTGAATAGATCTGTCAAAATTTTCCACCTTGTGCTGTATTGAGAATTCAGTGTATATTTTAAAAAGAAAGTCATTTACAGACTGTGCTGGGGAAACATTCGGCAAGGTGTCCAAGGCCTCCACTGCCATTGTATCTTTTCTGGAGCTGGAATGCCGTAGACGGTGCAGGTAAGTACATGCCGGTTTTTATGAGAATAAATGTTTGGTGAGGAAGCTTCTTTCTCAAGGATTTGTGGAGGAACTGAAATAATAATTGTAATAAAATATCAATATTATTTGCCATTTTGGGTGACTGCTTATGCCTTTCTTTTCAATTCACATGTCAAAACCTCACCAGGCCAACTCTCCCTAATTTTGAATTGTTACTGCTCTTAGTCATCCATATTATTCTCTTGGGAGGAATTAACTCCCTGAAACTTTTAAATATGCACTGCCCTGTAAAAAGGCAAAGTACCCTGGTAAATTCAAAATAAAACCATAAAAAGTAATAAAAAGAATATAGATAAAAATAGTAAAGGAAGAAAGAAGATAAACCTGTTTGCAGCTTTCTTATAAAATTTTATTCTATCCACACAGAGAGGAAATGGCCTAGCACCAATCAACTCCTCCTATTCCAACCTTAGCATGTCATGCCTGTCCAATGTAATATGGCAAAAATAATACTGAATTATTACATTCAGAGATGAAGAAAGAGAAAAGCATATACTACAAGTAGTCCTCGATTTATAACTACAATTGAGTCCAAAATTTCTGTTGCTAAGTGAGAAATTTGTTAAGTGAATTTTGCTCCATTTTACAACCTTTCTTGTCACATTTGTTAAATGAATGTTGCAGTTGTTGAGTTAGTAACATGGTTGTTAAGTGAATCTGGCTTCCCCACTGACTTTGCTTGTTATTAGGTCATAAAAGTTGATCACATGACCCTGGGTCACTACAGCTGTCATGAGTCATTGGCAAGTATCTGAATTTTAATCATGTGACTATGGGGGTGCTGCAACAATTGTAATGGTGAAAAATGGTCATGTCACTTTTTTTCATTGTTGTAACTTTGAATGGTCACTAAATAAACATTTGTAAATCAAGGACTACTGTACAAATCCAAAGAAATCCAGTTAGTCCTCAATTTAAAACCATTCATTTAGTGGCCAAAGTTACAATGGCACTGAAAAAAATGACTTACAATTTTCGCAGCACCCCCCTCGTCATGTAATCAAAATTCAGGTGCTTGGCAACCAGGAAGCATGTACAATAGACCTAGAATCATGTGATCACTATTTGTGACCTTCCCACCCAGCTTTCAACAAGCAAAATCAATGGAGGAATTAGATTCATTTAATGACCATGCACCTAAGCCATGTTTGCTTAACAACCATGACAAATAAAACTGTAAAATCAGAAAAACACTTAACGACTGCCTTGTTTAACAATGGAAATTCTGTTCCCAATTGTGGTCACATGTGAAGGATTACCTCCCTGTATATTGATGTACAGTCTAGACTACATATTATTTTATTATTTCAAGCCAGGGGTGAAATCTACTTACCTTCCTTACCAGTTCGGAAGTGCATGCGCCACGTAAGTACGCTTGGTTTGTTCGCACATGTGTGCACAGACCTTCTGCGCATGCGCAAAAACTTCTGCGCATGCACAGAAGGTAAAGAACACATTACTTCCTGGTTAAAACCAGGAAGTAATGACACCCAGCTTTGTTCCGCCATCGCTACCGGATCACCGAACCACCGAGCACAATTGCTACTGGATCGACTGATCCGGTCCGAACAGGGAGGATTTCACTCCTGTTGCAAGCTAATTCTGCTGACTGTCAGTTCAGCAGTTTGACTCTCACCATCTCAAGGTTGACTCAGCCTTCCGTTCTTCTGAGATAGGTAAAATGAGGACCCAGATTGTAGGGTCAATAGGCTGACTCTGTAAACCGCTTTGAGAAAGTTATTAAGCAATAGCACTTAGACATAAGTCTAAGTGCTATTGCTATTACGATAGTAGAACTGGAGGCTTTTATCTCTTCATTTTTAAACTGGGATGTCTGATGCCCATAATAGCCTTTCCTCCATCACAAATGACATTAACAGGATCTTCATCTGTCCAGCCAGAATTCTGATCCACCCCAGACCTTGGATTCTATTTAAAAACCAAATGCCTAATTTGGTAGATTTGGGAAACTATTTTCATGGAATAAAACAAATTAGGAATATAGATTTAACTGCTATATGGCTGAAGACTTCTTCTGGCAAGTCATCTGATTCTTCCTCACCGTTAACTACCAGTTGAAGGTTAATGCTCTTCTCTAGTCCAGCCAATCCGTTCTTCAGGACCAGTGTATAAGATCCAGAGTTTTGCTCTGCCACATCCTTGATCTGGAGGGAATATTGAGATTGCCTGTTGGAAATTAACTTTCCATCCTTAAACCTGGGCGGAAGCAAAGAAAGAAGGTATGTATATAGCTTAAGCTTCTAAAAGGTAGCCATGGGGCTTCAGCCAATGAAATGAAGAATTTCTGAAAAATACCCTTTTCATTCATTTTCCCCTTAAGAAAAGCTTTCTCTGAAATCTGCTGAGAAGCACCATCCAAAGGGGGAAAAAAGATATATGCACTGATTCATCATTGGTTTATTGCTATTTGGGGGGAGTGAGGGCAGGGGAACTACCCTGTTTCCCCGAAAATAAGACATCCCCTGATAATAAGCCCAATCAGGCTTTTGAGCACATGCTAAAATAAGCCTCCCCCTGAAAATAAGCCCTCCCCGAAAATATTTAAATGGAGAGCTGGAAATCGGGTAAGATGGCAAGAGGAGCCCCATCTTGCTCCACACACACCAAAATAATAAGATCTCCCAGAAAATAAGGCCAAGCACTTATTTTGGGGTTCAAAAAAAGATAAGACAGGGTCTTATTTTCAGGGAAACACAGTATTTATGGAGATTTCCCCAATTTGGCACCCTCCAGGCTAGTTAAGAATTTTGGAAGTTATGACCGCATTTCAGATGCTTAGTAACAGACCCCATTTTCAGCCACTTGCAACCTCACTGGCCATGTGGTCGCAATTAGTAAACAGTGTTTATTTTTGGTTTTTGGCAAAATGTCCCATAATGAACAGTAAATTAGCTTAATGACAGCAGTTAATCACTTAATGATTGCCACAAAAAATACATATCTTAAATTCGTGTAAGCTGCCTTGAGTCGCCATGTGCGAATAGGGGGCAATATAAATTTTCTTAAACAAACAAACAAACACGCTCAGGTAAGTTGAGGACTACCGGTAGTGGTTTTTCTCTTTTCTAATTCCCTCCTCTGCCCCTAAATCCAAAGAAGACGCTAAAAAGAATGTATTACCACTGGAACTCAGGCTGGGGATAGGCAATCACTTTTACTGGTAGCTTCACAATTTCGTCTCCCACTGTTGCTTCTATCACTGGGCCCTTTTTCCTTTCCACGTAGATAAATGGCTTCTCTGTAAAAAAACAAGATGGGTAAAGAAAAAGAAGAAGGGAAAAAAATTACAGTGTCAGAGTTGTTAAACACAAGTAGCCGATGCAAGAGCAGAGATATCTAGAAAATTTATAATTTTATGGATGTAGACCCACACACTACATCTTTGCTTTTTTTCCAGACATAAAAATGATACACCAATTTACATTTTATGCCACAAAAACACAGTGTTACACTGGCTGATTTAAAAAATATATATATACTAGGAATGCTAATGTGCTTATTTAAGAAGCTGCCCAGTTATTCAGATCAGGAGAAAATGACCTTCGAAGGATGCTCCCAGAGTATTGCCAGAAACTTTGTTATTGAATACCATATTTTTTGGACTATAAGACGAACCAGAGTATAAGTTGCACCAAGATTTCAAAGAGGAAAACAAGAAAAAAAAAAGGTTTTGACCTCCATGCGTCCGGTTTTTGCCCGGCCTCCAGGAGCACTCTGTAGGCCTCCCAAACCCTCTGTGCATCCCGTTTTTGGCCTCCCGAACCCCCCACACATCCTGTTTTTGCCCTCACTGGCCTCCAGAAGCACTCTGCAGACCTCCCAAACCCCTCTGTGTCCCATTTTTGTGAAAAACAAGCCTGTTTTTGGTAAAAACTGGACGTGCGGGGTTTTGGGAGGCCAAAAATGGCTGTATATGGTCGTATACTCTGAAAAGTACGGTATATAGAAAGGAGTCTTCTCCTGTCTGATTCTCAGGCAACAAAATGGTCTACCTAAGGAGGGGCATTTGGTTCTTGCTCTCCTACTATTTAGGAGGATGGTTAATAGCTTATTTTGCTAAGATTTACTATTAATTAATTGACTGATAGAATTGAGTTTTGATTTTCCTGTTATGATTTGTATACTACATTTTTCATTTATTTTAAGCTGTTTTACATACTGGAAAAAAACAAAAAAAAGTGACATCAATCTTAGAATTAATAAACAAATATTCTTTCATCATAGAAGTTAATTGAATGCTTTATACTTCTTTTGCCAGAATATTCCTGTTCAAGCAAAGAAGTGTTTTTGAACAGGCATTTATGAATGATTAATCTTACAAATTTCCTACAATAGTGTGCACAATATTCTTTGGGCCAAAGATTATCTTCAGTTGTATATGGTATGCTGAGCAATGTGCCAGTCATAGACATTAACAGGAAAAATGGGGGTGGCCAAAAAAAGGCCATGTTACACTTAATAATTTAAATACATAAATAAATATACCATCTGCAGTTCTTGGACATCCAGATGTTTCCAAGACACATAAACTTTAACTTTCCTATTTTGGCTGCACTGTTATCCAATATGAGTACTGTATACAGTATATGAAACTGATACTAAATTAAAACAGTTTAGCTTCAGTTTCATATACTGTATTCATATAAATCAAGAACATGGATGAAAAACAGCAGGAAGCTAATATACTCATTGCTTTTTGACATTACAAAGGGTACTTAATTATTCAAAAAGTCATTGTCCTCAGCTGTTCTTTATAAAATAACATGCACGTACCTACCCTAGGACCATGGAGGGCAACTGAACAACTTCTTGATACATTAGATTCCAAATAATACATCCTTTACTGTAGGAGATGATCAGGCTGACCCCGAAGGAAGGGTCAAATGTGTCATCAGTCATGAGTCCCTTCACACCCACAAGAGATCTAAGTCCAGCCCACCTTGAATTCCTTTCTATTCTTAACTCCCACTAATTTCCCTTGACTATTAGTCAAGTTTTCTTGTAGAAAACTTAAGCTTACAATAAATATTTATACACATTTGAACTGCCTGGATGTCCTGATTTCCCTAGTGCTTAATATTTACTTGGCTACTAAAGACAAGAGCAGCAATCCTGTACTGATGTTTCTTCTGGTAAGGTTATCTCATTAAATCTTACTTGGAGAACAACATATATGGCAACATACCACTTCAATTCCTTCCCAAGGCCACATTTTTCATTTTTTCTAGCCAAAGCATTAGATACTTGCTCAGAGGTTAACTGTCCTGCTGGGAATTATAGTCCTATCAGAGTTTTGATGTGTGCTAACAAGAATCTAAAAGAACCTAAAAGGTTTTCTTAGCTTGTGTTAGTGGTTTTTACCATGCACGATGACATCTATGCTCTCCTTCAAGTTCTGCTCCCCACTGCTAGCCTTGCATGTGTATTTTCCCAGGTCCTGTTGGCTCACATTTTGGATGATCAAGATGCTGGAGAGTTCAGTATGGGTCTGCTGGGACCGCCTCTCAGGCAGTTCTATGGCTTTCCGGTTCATCTGCCAGAAGAGATAGAGGGGAAGAGAAAACAGAGTTGATATTAGAAGAAATGAAATTCAGAGGCATAAAAACACAGCGTCTCTCTCCAAGGTTTCACTCTCATGATAATTAACACTACTATCTATAAAATATTTTCCCCAGGATGTCAAGGAAAACCAGGTCCTTATATGTCAATATTTTATGAGTTTTTGAAAAGTATTCTTTCAATCATGTGAAAAATTGCCCAACAGTAAGGATATAAAATTATAGCACCTATTCCGTAAACCAATAAAGGAGAGTATTTGTAGCTCACAGTTGAAATGAGGGGTCCTTGGTGTTCTCTGAGCTTGCTTTTTTTCTTGCAGATGTTTCATTACTCTTAACTAGGTAACATCATTATGCTAGCATCAGTGCTAGTTAGGGCAATGAAACATCTGCAAGAAAACAAACAAGCCCAGAGAGCATCAGGGACCCCTCATTCTAAACCCCCCCCCCCATATAACAAAGAATTAAGTGGAAATAGGAGGAATATTAAAAAAAGACAATGAGACACATTTGGAGGGAAGAGTCAAAGGTCAGCCAAGGTGCCCAAAGTAATTTGTCAGAGGGTGCTCTTGTCTTTTTTCCTATTCAGTCACCATCTTCAGTTGCTCTCAAAGAACACTGATACATGAACACCAACCCTCAAACCCTAGAGTCATTTTATGGCAAGTCCAACCATATTCTAGGTATTGGCTCTTGCTCAAAGTCATTATCTAAACAGAAATCACAGTGAATATAGTAACCATGTGGACAGCCTGGCTTTAGTGAAGTGAGTTCTTGGCCTGACCAATAAGACATTTAACTTGTCCTCAGTTGTGGCTGCACTTCACAACATGTATTAAAATGCTACAAACCAGCAGGATTCAACTGAAAATAGTAAAGGTAGATGAAGGTGCAGTTTAAGAACTCTTTAAAAAAAATTAACCAACTTGTTCTTGTCTATTTAAAAAAAATATTAGCATCAGAAACTAAAATGATGTAGTTGGATAGCTGCACTTGGAGACAAAGTTATAGTCTATTTTAGTAAAAGATGCCCTCCTCCTGAAAGAGCAGATTCACCTGTTGGGAGTGCTACTGGTTCATCACCTCAATGGATTTGCAGGTGGTGATTATGATGAATAGCATATTTCACAACATTATCCAAGCCCTGACTATTGTAGCATGTTCTACATGGGGCTACTTTGAAAAAGAATTTGGGAGTAGAAATTGAATGCAAAACTAGACAATCTGTGGCCCATTGAGTCTTTGTTTCAGAGATATTTCCTTGACTATAAACAGAAAAACAGAATGAGCACATGTGGGCAAAAAAGCAATGGGAGCAAGAGAAACTTTCGATTTCCTGCCAGCTTCCCCACTGAATTTCCCTATGGGAAGCTGGCAGGGAACATTGAAAACTCTTTCTTCCTTCCTTCCTTCCTTCCTTCCTTCCTTCCTTCCTTCCTTCCTTCCTTCCTTCCTTCCTTCTTTCCTTCCTTCCTTCCTTCCTTCCTTCCTTCCTTCCCTCCCTCCCTCCCCCCCCTCTATAGACCAATAACAAAAATAACATAGGACATATTAACTATAGAGGCTAAAAAGGAAAGAAAAACAAATGTTAATTCATACCTGTTTTGTGGGGTAATCCCACTGGAAATCAACTCCTGAATTAAATTCAGCCCATACTGTGCAGTTGATAACTAGTTTGTCTCCCACCAATAGCTCCATGGCCTTCCTTGGAAACAACTGAATATCATAAAGCTCGTTTCCTGGTAGAAAATGTGGTAAGAAAAAGACAGCTATTTGTTTAGTTCAATTTTTCCTTGGGAAACAGAATTTTTGCTTTAAGTGACTAAAATGGTACTATGTAAGGTAAAATTATACATTGCAGATTCATTGGCATTCTAGGCCCACTTACATTTGATAAATTCTTTGCCATTGAACTGTATTCTCATGCAATTCTTGGAGTGAACATTTAAATTCTTGCCTAAAAACAATAATCTCTTTCTTATATAATCATCATCATCCTACAATTGTCCAAAAGTTGTAGTGGCCAAAACCAGAGGACGAATGCATTTTGGATGAGGAATATGCCTTGTAAAGTACGTTGCCATGAAAAACAGTGACAAGTGCCATTGTATTAAAAATATGTATATATAATTTTATTTGCACCAATATTTTTCTTATTTCCCTTCAATTTTAATTTTAATTTCGTCTAATTCTGCAATAATTTCTGTCAGCAACAGTTGTTTACTCCTTAATGTGTGCATGCTTTTTGTGTTTAATAAATAACCCTCCATGTTAGTACAACTGTATTGTTGTTAGCAACATGCAGAAGTTAAAAATATGTGCTCTTATAGAAAAGTGACAGATGAATTATTGGGATATGGAGAAGTAATGGAGGTGGGGTGAAATTAAGAGTGTGAAGTTGTCAGTGCCTATGTTTATAAGCATGTATTTCATAATAGAGCACCATTACTCCAATCTTTATCAGATGGAAACAGATATATTTGGAGTTCTTTATGATTCTTCAGCATGAGAGACATATCTCTGCCCCAGAGGTTCTGCACTGGGATTAGGATTCATGCCTGATATTCCTTCCCTAAATAATAATAATAATAATTTTATTTCTATACCGCCCTTCTCCCGAAGGACTCAGGGCGGTGTACAGCCTATTAAAAACACAAAACAACATCAATTAAAATAGTTTAAAATTATTAAATAAATTCGGCTGAATTTTAAAACCCCAGAATTTTAAAACCCAATTTAAAATTGTTATGTTGATAGCCTGGCCTGGCGGAACAACAGAGTCTTGAGTGCGCAATGAAATACCCGGAAGTCGGAGATCTTACGTATTTCCGGGGGCAGTTCATTCCACAGGGCTGGGGCACCCACAGAGAAGGCCCTCCCCCTGGGTGTCGCCAGCTGACATAACTTGGCCGATGGCACCCTGAGGAGGCCCTCTCTGTGGGAGCGAACTGGCCGGTGGGAGGCTATTGGTGGCAGAAGACGGTCTCGGAGGTACCCGGGTCCTATGCCATGGAGCGCTTTAAAGGTGGTGACCAGCACCTTGAATCGCACCCGGAAGACCACTGGGAGCCAGTGCAGCTCGCGCAGGAGGGGTGTCACATGGGCACAACGGGTTGCGCCCATAACCACCCGCGCGGCCGCATTCTGGACCAGTTGGAGCCTCCGAGTGCTCTTCAGGGGGAGCCCCATGTAGAGAGCATTACAATAGTCCAGTCGGGAGGTGACAAGGGCGTGAGTGACCGTGTGCAAGGCATCCCGGTCCAGAAAGGGCTGCAACTGGCGAATCAGGCGAACCTGATAAAAGGCCCCCCTGGTCACGGCCGTCATATGCTCTTCTAAAGACAGCCATGCATCCAGGAGGACACCCAGATTGCGAGCCCTCTCTGTGCGGGGCAGGGATTCACCCCCAATAGTCAGCGATGGCACCTGCTGACTATATCGGGACGCCAGGAGCCACAGCCACTCAGTCTTGGAAGGGTTGAATCTGAGCCTGTTCCTCCCCATCCAGACCCACATGGCCTCCAGGCAGCGAGACATCACTTCAAGGGCATCGTTGGGGTGGTCAGGGGTGGAGATGTACAGCTGAGTATCATCAGCGTACAGATGACATTTCACCCCAAAACCACGGATGATCTCACCCAGCGGCTTCACATAAATGTTGAACAGAAGGGGCGAGAGGACCGACCCTTGCGGCACTCCCCATGCGAGGTGCCTCGGGGTCAACTTCTGCCCCCCTGTCAACACGAACTGCGAGCAGTCGGAGAGGAAGGAGAACCACCGCAGAACGGTGCCCCCTATTCCTAACCCTGTCAACCGCTGCTGCATGATACCGTGGTCGATGGTATCAAAAGCTGCTGAGAGATCTAATAGGACTAGGACAGGAGCAGCCCCTGTCCCGAGCCCTCCAGAGATCATCCACCAACGCGACCAATGCCGTTTCAGTGCTGTACCCCTGCCTGAAGCCCGACTGGTACGGGTCCAGATAGTTAGCTTTATCCAGGTGCCAGGGAAGCTGTCGTGCCACCATGCTCTCAACAACCTTCGCCACAAAACAAAGGTTGGAGACTGGACGGTAGTTAGCTAATTCAGCCGGGTCCAGGGAAGGCTTCTTGAGGAGGGGCCTCACTACCGCCTCTTTCAAGGCAGCAGGAAAGGCACCCTCTCTCAGAGAAGCACTTATAATTCCCTGGAGCCAGCCTCGTGTAACCTCCTGGGAGGCCAGTACCAACCAGGAGGGACACGGGTCCAATAAACACATGGCGGCACTAATCTTACCCAGAACCCTGTCCACATCCTCGAGAGCCACAGAATCAAACTCCTCCCAGATAATATTCTCAAGACCTGCCCTCGTCTCCTCCCCTGGACACATCCAATCGGAGTCCAAGCCCTCCAGAATCCGAGCGACTTTATCATGCAGGAATTGCACAAAATCCTCAACACGACCCTGCAAGGGATCTTCCCGCACTCCCCACCAAAGAAGGGAGTGGGTTACCCTAAACAGGTCAGCTGGGCGGTTCTCTGCAGATGCGATAAGAGCGGAAAAATGGTTAGATTTTGCCGCTTTTATCGCCACTAGGTAGGTCTTGATATAAGACCTCACCTGTGTCTGGTCGGAATCAGATTGACTATTAGTCCTCCAAATGCTCTCTAGGCGTCTTTTCCGACGCTTCATCTCTCTCAGCTCCTCAGAGAACCAAGGAGCCAATTGAGATCGGCATCGGGTCAGAGGCCGCAAAGGCACGACGCGGTCCAAAGCTCCAGCGGCTGCACTCTCCCAGGCGGCCACCAGCTCTTCAGTCGCATCGTGTGCCAGAGTCTCAGGGAACGGCCCAAGCTCCGTCAGGAACCTTTCGGGGTCCATCAGGCGCCTGGGTCGGAACCATCTGGTCGGTTCCGTCTCCCTGCGGCGGGGGGAAGCGGTAGGAAAGTCCAAGTGAAGGAGCGAATGATCTGTCCATAACAAGGGTTTGATGTCTAGGTCCCCTCTACCAAAATCATTCAACCACTGACCAGAGACAAAAATCAGATCCAGAGTGTGTCCCCCTATGTGAGTTGGGCCTTGAACTAACTGGGTCAGGTCCATGGCCGTCATGGAAGCCATGAACTCCCGAGCCACCTCTTGACGCCTCACCTGCAGACGGAAGGTTGAAATCCCCCATGACAATAGGTCTTGGGGTATCAACCACCACCCCGGCAATGACGTCGAGTAGCTCGGGCAGGGTCACTTCCACGTGGCAGGGAGCCAGGTACGTAATCAGCAAACCCATCTGTACCCCACGGCCCCACTTCACAAAAAGGGACTTGCATCCGGCTATCTGAGGAACAGTGGTCTCCCTCGGACAAAGACTTTCCCTAATAATCACCGCCACTCCCCCACCCCTCCCCTGGGCCCTTTTGGCTGATGAAATGCACGGAAACCTGGTGGTCACATTTCAACGAGAGGGACCCCGCCCTCTTGGCCCAACCAGGTCTCCATAATACCTGCCCGGTCCGCACCCCCCTCCAAAATAAGATCACAAATGAGGGGGGCCTTATTAACAACCGACCTGGCATTACACAACATCAGCCGCGGACCCTGGGCCTGAGACTCTGCGCAACCCAGGACACGAGTCACGCATTGGGGGCCAGAGTGCGTAATTGCTCGTAAACAGCGTGTACGCACCCCCAGCACATGATATGGTCCCCTGCGCCCGTCATACCTGCCCCTCCCACTCATTATTTCAATTACACTGCCCTTCCTATCGTCCCCCTGCTCCCCGGTTAAATTTTCTTTCACGACCCCTCTGTTGCAGCCAATCGACCCATCACCCCGCTCAGTCGCTATCTGAACCCCCCCAGGTCCATTTTTATAACCCCCTCCCTTCCTCCCGGGTCCCCTTAAAATTTTGATTAAAAATTTAGCTAAAAAAACCCTCAAGCCCCTTCTCTCACCATGTCACCTCTCAGGGTTCCAAAGCCCGTCATCAAGGTAGGCCCTCGATAGAGTGGAGGGCCAAACCTGCGAGAGGGGGGAGTCTCGCAGAGCAAGAAGCTCAGCTGCCGAAAACATTTTGCTACAAGAGGATGAAGTGACCAAGTCCCAAGGGTCCCAAGGGTCCAGATGGTAAATAAAAACGATGACCTAGCCACAGCTTAAACCAGCTTAAACCAGGGTTATAACAACACACCTTAAAGAAGTTCTTTATTAGTTGCAATTTTATATAACAGTTGCAGAGCAAACAGTTCCAAAACTCACCTGCAATGTGGACAATGAAGAAACTAGATTTGAAGGGTTTCTTATCAATGAGAGTTTCACACTGAACAAACCAGGAATCCTTAATCAGGAGAGTGGGGACCAGCATTCCTCGTTTGTTGTCCCAGAGAACGTTCTTTCCATCGGGATATATGACAGTTGTTGTCTAGAAATAACATTTTGGGAAGTCTGTTTAGAAATGGAGGGATAATTTCCACAACTTCTCCACCAAATGGTTTTTGCAGCCAGTTCTTGTTTTAGGGTTTATCTTGTTGATGAAATAAAACATCATTTGAGTTTTGTTCATTCTTTGCTTTGCCGTTATGTCCACAGGCATAACGGCCTTTTGTGAATACTATCTACAGTAACTCTAATGAATCATTTATCAAGCAATTATTATCCCAATGAACCGGAATGTCTTCTATTAGAGAACAAAGCATTTTTTTTAAAAAAGAGAAAAATATTTAGTGTGATCTAAATATTATCAGCAGATAGCAGCAATTCCTGAGCAGGAGATTAAAAATGAAAGTACTACATGGCTTGTGAACTCATATCCTTGGCTTCGGGCAGGGTATTATTTAATATATTTGCCAATGAAAACAATTGGCTGAGAGCAAACCTGAGCTTGGTTTTAAGTTATAAGAAATAAGAAGATCAAGAGCTGTAAGAAATAGCTCTTATAGCCTTCTAAAAACACTGCAATTTCTAAAAAACTGCCCTTCTTGAATTGCTGTGTCAGGCACTGTAGCCTTAGAAAAAAACAATACCAGTGAAATATTTTTGTTGCCTCCACAAATTTCTTCTCTTTTACTAAAAACCTCTGTGTTGTGGTTTTAGGCTTCTCCAGGAAGATTGTTAACATAGTAACGTAATCCACAGAAAATCCAAAGACAGCAATACAAAAGCAAACAAAGACCAAAAGAAAAAGAAAAACACCATATCTGGGGAGAAATTTTTCAAAGGTCATAGTTTTAGAAGAGTCTAGAACTTTGCAAAGGTCATAATTTAGCAGGTTTGCTTCTCCCCCTCTCTATTTATTTCCTGTAGTATTTTTTTCCCCAGTTTTTGTTCGTGCTGGAAGGCTTGCCAATAAGGTAGGATCTTGAATCTTTCTGAAAAAAAAGAACACTGCTTACCAACAACAAAGTGATGTTAAGATCTGGAATTGATACCAGGCATGGGACACAGATATTTTCTTTCTTGTAGATAAGAAGAGTCTCCGGTTTATTAATGAATGGCTGTTCAAAATCTAAGAAGGAAAGAAGTGGAGAAAATGTAGAGGGTGGAGGGAATTGCAGCAAAAAAAAACCCAAAGAAAATGTGATGAGTTTCTAGAATCTATTTTGGTTTGTTAGTTAATTGCTGTAAGGAATGATACCAAGCTTGGAAAAATAAAAATAAAATAAAATAAACATATAAGCACTTTTATAAAACATGATCCAAACTTTGGAATACGAGTGTTTAGATTTTATTCATATTTATGTTTGTGTTAGGCTCGGTATAATCTTAAATTCTATGTCTGTAATTACTGTATAGGGTTCAGGCTAGGTTAATTTAGGTTAGTCATATCTCTATTGTACTGTCTCACATTTCATAGCCAAAGCATATAAAAATCAAGTGAGATGGTAAGAGATTTCTCTATAGGCAACCGTGTTTGGACCAAAACAATTTTTATTCATATGGGGTTATGCTAATGCATAGTGCTTGAATTAAAAACTCCGATGTTTATGGTATATGTTATCAGATGGTTCTCGCAAACATGCCATCTCATGTGTCACCATCTCATTCTGGAAGTGGACTCAAGATTTACTTATACTTTGGATTACGTGTTCTAATTTTGAATTAAATCATATCTTTTCTACTATTGCTTTGATTAATACTAATAAACCAAAATCATGCCCCTCCCTCAAGATGAGGCTGGCCCCAACCCTGTTAGCCTTCTGAAAGATCATCAAAACAGGATCCCATGTTTGAATGAAGCCTTTAGATGGTTCTACAATAATTATCCAGATGCAATCCTGTATGCTTTCTCGACATGCTGCATCTTTTGTAGTTTTACCTTGGTTTTTATTATCAATTGAAATGGTGTTCTTAATTGTTTTTATGTACTTTATTAGGCATTCCCTCCTCCCCCAGAGTCACTATGTAAGATGGATGGCTATAGAAATGTAGATAAATGGTAAAATCCTTACTGTGCCCAATTAAAACATCAGGACAATAGAAAAAAAACAGGCTTTTCTGAATAAAAACTTTAACAATTCAGAGTTTTGTTAATATCTGTGTGACATACAAGGGCTACAGAATAATTGTCATTGCACAGAGATTTAAAAAAAGTACATTATATGCAGATATAGTAAAAGTATAAACAAACCTAGATACCTGACAATTGAAAAATATTTTCAATGAGTTGCTCTCTATGAAGGACCACCCACATAGGCAATACTAAATAAATAAGCAGTCCATTCACATTTGACTTTAAAGAGTCCCTTTTATAAATAAATAAATAATGAAGCGTATATTGAAGATTTAATTTTTTAAAATTTATTTAAAAGGGACATTCTTTCCAACAGCTTACAACATGAGTACGTATATTTCTTCTAGTTGATGGCTGGCTTGCAAGCAAAACCTCTATATTAAATGATTCAAGCTTACTTAGAGTAATAACATTTTTATTTAGTCATTGACCAGTCACATGCAGCATACAAAGATACAACTAAAATAACCTTGAAAATTAAAAATAACACTATAAAACACAAAATGGCAGAACTGCTAGAGGAAAAAAGGAAAATAACATTTGTCTTACAATATTATATAAATAAATTAATTTGGGCATATGAGATTTCTCCTCTAGTCCTTGGACTGCAAATCAGGGTGTCATTTATCATTATTTCCGTAAACCTACAGAGAGGATATTATCAGCAAATTGAATGGTTTTAAAGGCAGATAAAATCCAAGTATGTATTCTCATAGCTGTTTAAAACAAAATTTGGCTATGGAATATTTGCTGTTGGTCTGACAGTCTGATAGGAATGCAACACACCTCAACTTCTCGGTCTGATTAATCTTTTCCAAGAGGCTCATGTAATCTATAGAAATTGCAACACATTAAGATATGGCCTATGTCCCTTTCTGCCAGAGAGCTATAGTAACAATCATTCAGAATAGAAGCTCTACTCATCTTCAACAGCTCAAATGCATTCATTAAGCCTGGCTAGAAAGAGCTTTCAAGGAATAGGCTGAGCATACTCAAGACAAAATTCAATTTTGGTTGTAGTCATGGAATACAGGCCAAATGTGCCAGAACTGAACTCTAAACGCCAAACTGGAGGTCCTCCTGTGATGATCATGGCTTTTAGAAGATTATAACATAACATAACAGTAAAGAACCTGAATTAAGGAATAAAATAAAGAAAAACAAGTATGTTGTGGCTTTATAAAACTAAAGAAAGAAAAATGTTGTAACAAAATGGAATAAAATGATGGTCTGACTTTTATACAGTTGATGAATATATCCAGAGTAATAAAGATGTAGATGTATGTATGAAAGGGCTAAAATTTATGTCAAAATGTCAATAAATTATCCTTGTTGCTCTTGTGGGTGCTTATGAAAGTAGGACTTCACAAGCAGATGATAGTGCATATTAAATTCCAGTGAATGCTGACAATGGAAGAACCATTGATGATATTTGGGGAAAATTATACAAAATTTTGAATTAATGCTATCCAGCAGGTGTGGGTAGTAATCAACTAAGTGACATCAATAGATGGGTGGGAATATGAGGAGGGAGCACTGGGTTGTTTGGAGACAGAAGAATGCATGAAAATGGTTGTTTGATGAACATCTGCTTAGAAAAAAGTTTAATTGGAATATGCAGTGGTTTAGGCATCACTGTCATGTGGAGTGTCATTACTGCTGAATCAAGTTCTTTAAGCAGAAAGGAAGGAAGGAAGGAAGGAAGGAAGGAAGGAAGGAAGGAAGGAGGGACGAAGGAAAACATCACTGCAGCTACTGCTTCACTCCCTCCCTCTTCCTCCTCCCTTTCTTACTGTGATTTTCACTGAGACCTGGCTGCTGTAGGAAACTGAAAAAGCCCCACCTTTGAAAGACTGAGAGGGAGAGGATGATGATGCTAAGGACTAATGAACTTCAGAATGGGCAGGTGAAATTCTGAGGAGTTAGGAGACAGAATACAGCAAGGATGTCTACCAAAAGGAACCTGTCTAGCACACAGCTCTACAGAAAACAGTGCAAAACTATCTTCACAACATTTTCTCCGGAGCAACTAGAATAGAAATTAATTGGCTTAGGTAGCAAAACCCTTGTAAACAACAGAAAATTTGAGGGATTAGAGGAATAGTAGGCCAATCCTAGATCTGCAGAAAAGAAACTGTCCAAGGCCTCTTTTATCCTAAACCAACCTTCAAATTGCTCTGAAGTATTCATTCTTACATTTCTTTTCCAGAAGCTCATTATATCCCCGAGCCCTCAGCTTACTCTCTGATTACACTGACAAAGAGCAAAATGGATTTATAGACTAAGAAAACAAATTTACTTCATCATCCTACAATTGTGCAAGGTCAATTTAAGGCATCCCCCCACCCCCCCCACCCCCGGGCAATGCAGTACATCAGCTTCTTTGTTGCTAAATGCTCCTGACTGGAGGTTTTGGATTTTATTCCATCTCTCCATTTTTATATAAATATTCCTCCAGGATGTATTTGAAGAGCAGCCACAGATGTTCATAGCAAAGACCAAGGGCAGATTAGATTAAGAGAGAACTAACATTTGTGAGGGGAAATTCCTGCCAAACTTCTAATGCCTCTGGCTATTGTTATTTTGAGTTTGTTATCGGAGAATGGTTTATTTTCACATACCAGCAACAGTTGCTCAGTGGGCAAACCACAAGAGCTCAGCATTAATTGGCCATATTAAATTTAGATTGGATTCTAAATACCCAAAGTTCGTGATCTACACTAATACCCAGATAACTCAAAAGCAGTAGCATTCTTTAAAAGTGAGCTCTTGTTTCTAAACATCGCGTTACCTCTATCCAAAGGAAGGGCAAGATGTTAGTAAGTGAGGCATGTAAAAGGGATCCCAAGATGCGCTTAAGGCGAAGGGAAAGAGATTCCATCTTGTGCATGGGAAGAAGTGGTAGTTAACATTATTAATGCCCAGAATGCTTTAAGGTGGTTCAAAATTTTGGGACTACCTATGAGGATTGTTGGCAATATCTGATGGGGGCTCCAAAATTAAAGTATCCATGAGGTAAATTGGTGGTCTAGAAACATGAAATACAAGCAATCCTTTGTAGTCTCTGAGCTTGGTTGTTTTCTTACAACATTTCATTACCCAAACTAGGTAACATTATCAGTGCTAGTCAGTGATGATGTTACCTAGTTCGGATATTAAAATGTTTGCAAGAGAGCACCAAGGATTAAGCCCAGAGAGCATCAAGGACTCTTCATTTCAACCCTGAGCTACAAATATTCTCCTTTATTGGTAACATGAAATATAAACAACAAATAATAATTTTTTCAATGTACTTTGCTCCAATTGTGCTCAGTTATACCTTAAAAGATTTGCTTCCTATAGTAGTAAGACTGTTGTTCTGCTGTGTCCCATACAGGGGTGAAATGCTCCCGGTTCGGACTGGCTCGGGCAAGTAGGTAGCGATGGTGGCGGGCAGTTCGGAGAACTGGTAGCAAAAATCCCTGCCCCAACCCCACATGCCCAGCTGAGCTGCATGATCATCAGAGCCTTTTTTTTCTTTTAATGGCTCTGACGAGCCAAGCTCTGACGACCCCAGCTGAGTTGCCTGCTAATCGGTAGCAAAAATCCCTCCCCCTCCCCTCCTCAGCTTGCTTAGCTGCTGGTCACAACACCTTGCTGTAATCCCTGCAATCCATTGCATCAGCAAGCAACTGAATCTCCCTGCCTGCAATCAAGCAGGCAGGGAGTTGTGGACTTCAACTCCCAGAATTCCTTAGCCAGCAAAGCAAAGTTGGCTGAGGAATTCTGGGAGTTGAAGTCTACAAGTCTTAAAGTTGCCAAGGTTGGAGACCCCTGTTCTATTGGGTAAGTTTTTTTCCCCTTTGGGAGCTTTAAAAAAAATAGTTAATTGCAGTTTTTTTTTAGTTGTTCTTTTTTCAGACCTAGCCATTTAAAGTTTAGGAAGTTTTAAATTTAGCTGCTTTTATATAAAAATAAAAATAAATTAAAATAAAATAATATTTGTGCAGCTTTCTGAGATTTAGTGTGTTTCTGTAGTGTTCCACTCTAACTACACAAATACACAAAATCTCACAAAGCTGTATGTGGAATTTTATGTGTGTAAAGTGTGAAAGTTGGTTTTTTGGGCTTTTTGTGGCTGTGTGAGGTTCCTGCTTGTTGCAGGGGCCATTTTGGGTCTAACACAGCTGCTTTTATATTGTGGGTGAGCCAGTTGTGTTGTGTTGTGTTTTGTAGGTTAAAAAAGGACAAAGAAGTGACATTGACTTGGCCACGCCCACCTTACCACCAAGCCACGCCCTCCCAGTCACCTTACCACCAAGCCCCGCCCACTAATTAAGCCACGCCCACAGAACCGATAACAAAAAATTTAGATTTCACCCCTGGTCCCATACCATTGAAAGTAAACATGCTAGTTGGCCTGAGCAGCATGAGAATCGATCATATATATATGTGTGTAAGTCCAAATATGTTTTATCACATAATATTTGGCCTTGACATAGTTCCAGTGTGGCAATTCTACTTCCCTCCTAGACATAGAGTGGCATTGTTGTACAATAACAAACACATATATGTGAATGATCAGTCATGTGACCACATGTTCGCTAGGTTCACATAAATGTCCTTGTTTCATCACTTAGATTGTTCTAAATTGCACCAAGATGTTTTCTCCTCTAGAAACAAAAGAAAACTGGCATATGGAAGGGAAAGCCAGTTATAGAAGGAGGATTTCAAAGAGAGAAGTGACAGGAAGGAAAATCTTCCCTTTTTTTTCTATTACGAAATAACACTTAACTCTTACAAAACAAAACTAGCATCTGAGCTCTATTACTACTTGGTCAGTAACTAATTAGTTACTGTAATTGGTAATGAATTAGACTTCATAGTTTGCAAGAAACTCGGAGAGATAAATGCATAAGACATCACATTTGCTTCTGCCTTATTATGGACTCTTGTTATGAACACACAGAGTCTTCAGATGCATGCAGAGTTTGGACAGGATACTATAACTACATTATACATGAAATATATATCTGGTTGTTGATGTTTATCAATGCTGCTAGTCTGGATCCGAGAATGGAGAACCATACTGAATTATGTAACATATCATCTCGACTGTCTGCAAGAAGTACTCAGCAAAGGATATGGAAAAAAAAATCAGTGAAATGAAAAATCTTTGGTAGATATTTTATTAGGATTAAATAACGATGTTTGTACTTTTCATCCTTAAATTGTCACTTCTTATCATTGTATATATTCATCTTACTAGTTTATTTTTCTGATACTTTCCAACATAGGCTGATTATTTGTGCAGTAACCGTTAGACAAGGATCTGGAGCAAACACAATCCTTTTAGTTAGTTTCCAAAGTGGAAGTGAATAGGTATCTTGGTATTTTTAACACTGTGTTATATTTGTCATTCCATCTGAATACAAACAGTGGTAGCTTGCATTATTTAACCATGTTTGATCAAACTAATATACAGTAGATACGAAAACAATTCTTTCTTCATATCAAATAAACAATGTGTTTTAGAGAACGATTATAAAAAAGTTGAGATAATAAATACAGATGTTTTTCTGCTAATCCTATTATGTACTAGCAAGTACTAGTACTATATTAGCAAGAAAATTATTACATACCGAGTCACATATTTCAGATAAAGAGGACTTGATCTGAAAGAGCTGTAGTGCACTATCTTTCTTAATTTTAAACTTAAATACTATTTGAATGATACCTAGTTGACTGGGCATGTTATCTTCTTTAAACAGGGATAAAATTACAACATTCAGGAAATCTTGAAAAAATCTATCATAAATTATTATTATTCAAAGCAATGTGTAAGGGGGAGGACGAGAGAATTTTTTCTTAACGTATCTAGCAATGCATGTTTTCAACTCTTTCTGTTTCCATTTTTATCAAAAACAACTTATTACTCTATATCCAAAACAATTTGTTTAAATTAGCAGCCAGTACTGTATTTCTAGGGCATGATAGAACCGAAAGCTCCTGAATTCCAGGACAACAGAAACATCCACCCCAGGCACCAATGTAATTCAATCCTCCAGACGACAGGCTACTAGCTACAACAGTACCACACAAGAGGATGGATACTGATTTGTTTTTAAAGCCTTTCCCTCCTTCTGTATTCGGCCAAATTTAACTAGTTATATACAGATTACAGAGGGATATGGCACATAAATATTTAGAATGCACAGAGGAGGAGTGCAGTTCTACATAGGTATTATAAGGAAAGGAAAATTGTGTCCTCTTGCAACCTGGGATTGCGAGCAACCGTTCACCTTCCTTCAAATACTGCTTACAGATATTTCAAAAATTTCAGAACTATCAACAGCATTTTTGTCTTTTTGCAATCAATTCCCATGGTCTTTTTTAATTGAAAATATAGTTAGGTAGAAACTACCTTATAAACACAAATTGCAGATTCTGATAACTAGCTATATCAGGACCAATAATTAATTATCTGTTGTTTTTTTAAGCCACCCAGCAAATGAAGTTCTCTGTAGAGTGCACAATCAAATTGAGACATGACAAAGCTGTGACATTCTGATTAAGTGATCTTTGGTCAGAAAAATGTTGTATTGAATGGGGGGGGGCATTCCCTCAATTCCTTTTGTCAGTAGAGGCAGATGTGTTCTTCTACAAGCTTTAACTGATCACCCAGGTGAGGCCGTTTGAAGACAAATGTACTATGATTCCTTCTCTGGTAATTTCCTCCTGTAGGAATCTAAGTGTGGCAGAGTGGGTATAATGCGGGTCTAGTAGCAGAGAAATTGAGCTTTAAGTTCTCATTCAACCATAGAAACTCAGTGGGTGATTTGGGGTCAATCAGCTCAGCTTATTTCACAAGAATTATTTTCCATGTGGGGAAAAAACTGGAAGATGGAACAAAATATATGCCATTTTAGTACCTACAGAAAAAAGTGGGATCTAAATCTATGAAATAAAGTTCTTTTCATTAAGCTTTCCTTGAAGAGAAAGTAAAAACACTTATTAGCAAAAAACTTAATTGCCAAGTTTAACCATTATTAGGCTAGATGGGCTAGGTTAAAACGGGCTGGGTTAAAAAATTTTAATTGGGTGAATTTTATGGGTAACGGGGTTTTAAATTGGAGAAGCCTAGGATAATTTAATTTTGTTTTAATGTATTTTAATATTTGTATTGTGTGTTTTTAATTCTAGCTGTTCACCGCCCCGAGTCCTTCGGGAGAGGGGGCGGTATAAAAATTTAATAAATAATAATAATAATAATAATAATAATAATATATTTCCAATATTAAAATAGTGCACAGGTTGCCAGTTTGTTTTCAGGCCTTTTCAGTATGTTTCCTATCTCATAAGTATACAACAGGGTATCTCATAAGGCTACACCCAAAGTGCTTTCCTTATCGTAAGTGCCTTTCTTATCAGACTTATGCTACATAATTACAAATTATTCCTGAGCTGTGGAATGCCCTTCCTAAAGAGATATGCCTGGATTCTAATTTACTTTTTGAGACATTCCAGATATATTTTTTTCACCAGGGCATATGTATGTGTAAAAAAAAGAACCTCAGTAGATCTTCATAACTGAAGTTTAATGGAAAAGTTATTATCTTTTGTCATCACTATTAGATGTAAGCTTTATTGTATTACACTAACTTTTTCAATCATTTAGTATATATCCAGTGATTGCGAACCTTTTCGGCACTTGCGCAGAAACATCATGCACACGCTCATCGGGGCCATGCTCCGGAAAAGCCAAACTTCTGGGTTCTGGCGTGCATGCACGCCCGACAATCAGCTGGCCAGCGTGTATGTGCACACCTGTTTTCATGAAGGACAGCTGATCGTTGTGTGTGCATGTGCTCCAGAAAACCGGAAGACAAACAGGCAAGGCCGTGCGTGCCATGTGACATGGCTTCATATGCCACTTTGGGCACGCGTGCCACAGGTTCGCAATCATGGTGTTATACATTGCCCATGAACCTGTTTGAATAAAGTTGTTACTACAACTGAATAAAATGAAAATATATAAAATATATTTATATATGTTTCCCCGAAAATAAGACATCCCCTGATAATGGGGCTTTTGAGTGCATGTGCTAAAATAAGCCTCCCCCTGAAAATAAGCCCTCCCTGAAAATATTTAAATACAGAGCTGGAAATCAGGTAACACGGCAAAAGGAACCCCATCTTGTGCCACGCGCCCCAAAATAATAAGACCTCCCCAAAAATAAGGCCAAGCGCTTATTTCGGAGTTAAAAAATATAAAACAGGGTCTTATTTGGCTGAGCAAGTCTTTTTCTCTTCTTACCTCTCACAAACACGTAGGTGCTGACAGCAGTGGTGCCTTCTATTTTGGCATTGATGTACTTGTAGTAACAGCGGTAGTAACCTGTGTCATTGGCCTGAGTCCCAGTCAGTGTCAAGGCTTTGCAATAGGGCTTTGTATCAGTGCCCTCACAATCTTCTTCCTTGACTGTTCGGATGCCGTTGACACTCACTACCACTGAGTCACTCTCCTTTCCTATTTGGACAGTGTCTTCTTGAATGCCAGGCCACAACCATTCCAAAGGATGTTGTCCTCTTTGTTCAGCCAAAAGAAGAAGAAAATGTGGGTTAGATGGGTTATCATGTTCCTGTCTATCACAAGCAGGGGTGCTATTCAGCAGGTTCTTGAGAACCGGTAGCGGAAATTTTGAGTAGTTCGGAGAACCGGCAAATACCACCTCTGGCTGGCCCCAGAGTGGGGTGGGAATGGAGATTTTGCAGTATCCTCCCCTGCCACGCCCACCAAGCCACTCCCACAGAACCGGTAGTAAAAAAAAAATTGAATTCCACTACTGATGACAAGTCTTGTGTTCTAATATTTCCCTCTCCCATTCTTTCTGCCAGCAAAGTCACATTGGAACATTTTCTAAGCTGTAATAATGGCCTTTATGCTTCTTACATTTTCCTGTTGAAAAGAGGAGACTAGAACTACAATTTACAGAATATTCTGGACAGAGGAAGAAAGGAAGGGAGGGAGGGAGGGAGGAAGGACGGAAGGGAGTCCATCCAGTCAAGTCTCTGCAGGAGCCATGATGGTACAGTGGTTAGAATCCAGTATTGCAAGCTTACTCTGCCCACAGCCAGTAGTTCAATCCTGATAGGCTCAAGATTTACTCAGCCTTCCATCCTTCCAAAGTTGGTAAAATGAGGACCCAGATTGCTGGGGGTAGTATGTTGGCTCTGTAAACCAATTAAAGACTGCTGTAAAGTCTACGTGCAATTGCTATTCTATTGCTATTGTATAGAGACTATGCATGCTAGTTGGCAGCAAGGACTAAGGCAGACATAAGTGGTGGTAGTAAAAGAGTCAAGATGTCTAGATGTCTACCAATGCTAGCTTTCCATTTATGAGGTTTATTTGTTTGTTTGTTTGTTTGCTAATCAGATTCCCCCATGTGCAATGTACCAGGCTTCAAAGCAATGTGATACTTTAATTCAAGCATTGAGGGATTTTCTTTCCAGCTGTCTCTAAATTTTACAGCAGTTTTCCCCTACTCAGTGTCCTTCAGGTGTTTTGAAGCATAAGTCTCAAAACTTTTAACCAGCATGGTCAAAGTTATATTGAACAATACACATGAAGGATAATAAAGGGGGAATCAAAGCTATAAGGCATTGCAGTGCTTTGTAGACTTATCCATAGTTCAGCACACATATTACAAACTTTATAGGTCTATTTCCTAGTTGCCAACTAGGAAAAAATATAATTACAGTAGGTATTCAGGGGATGATCCTTAGGGAGGGAAGGAGAGGGAGAGAAGGGGGAAGGGAGACCAATTTATTTATTTATTTATTTATTTATTTATTATTAAAATTTATATGCCACCCTTCTCCCGTAGGACTCAGGGCGGCTCACACAATAAAAACCACAACAATAAAATACTAAAACCCAATCCAAATTTAAAATCCCCAAAGTTAAAAGCCTCACAGTCGGTCAGGGAATTTGCTGAAAAAGCCATGTCTTCAGGCCAGCATGGAAAGTGCGGAGATCGAGAGCCGTCTGGAGCTCGGTGGGTAACCCATTCCAGAGGATCGGTGTGGCCACAGAGAACGCCCTCATCCTGGGGGTCACCAGTCGACATTGTCTGGCCGACGGCACCCGGAGGAGGGCAGCTCTATGAGAATGCACTGGGCGGTGGGAGGCCGGTAGGAGGTGGTCCTGCAAGTACCTCGGGCCCATGCCATGAAGGGCTTTATAGGTAAAGGCTTCTTGCTTTTTAATTTTGAATATTGACAATTGTTCAGTTTTTTATAAGCCAGAGTTGTCCTAAACTTTCATGCTTCTAATAATATTTGGCTGCTGTCTATCTGTGAGAAGTAGGGAGAGGAGACTGGTCAAATTTCCTCTTCTCTCCAATGACAGCTACAAGCTGCCACTGCTGTCATATTATCAAATTGTAGACAGCAATAACTTGCACCTCTTTCGGAATATTTGCTGATTGGACTGATATTTGAACTTGCATAAAACGAGAGATGGGTAGCACCAGTTTCTTACACATTTCTGCTGTCAGTTTCTGGAACTTTTTAATCATGAGCATACTGAAAATGCACATAAGATTTTGAAAGGTATTTTTATAAATTCTTTAACCCAGCTTTAGAATGTTATGAAATTATCTTCATCTGAAATGCTTTGAGGATCCAAGCCCTATTTGCATCATATTAGAATATTTTAATAAATAAAACCCTACTTTTCACAGGGTCAACCAGATGCCACATCAGTGTCAACAAGAAATGTATTGGTGCCTCAGCATATGTCTCCTGTCAATCCACAGTGACACCATTTTAATTTGGCACATTACATAACCCCAAGCTCTTTTGTTAAACTATGTATATCATATAAACATGGAAAAATGTTTTAATTAAACAAACCATGGTTCAGTTTATGATGGATAAAAATATCATGTAAGATCAGCTACTGAAAGGCTGTTTTCATTTCTGGAAGCAGACTGTGCTGATAATGATAGTTGATGGACTACTTCTTCATAAATCCTCCTTTAATACAATTGAAATCAAAGTCCATCACTATGCCTTATGCCAGAGAGCTCTATAGTGAGCTACATGCAATCACCAAAGTCTTTGTTGTACCACTTCAAGAATTGTAATTTTTAGATTAATTGATTGATTGTATTTCAGTGCCCATAGGTGAAACCAGAGCATAGAAAAGAATTCTGTGCAATTATGGTGTAGTGATTTTTTTTTAATGCGGTAGTATAATCAATGGATGGAATAACAGAGTTGGAAGGGATCTTGGAGGTCTTTTAGTCACCCTGGTCTATACCATTCTAGACATGTTTTGGGAGTAAATAGATGTTTATATGTGGCACTTCACAAAACGTCAGCATGCACTGCACAAAAATCTCAGGATGCGGATACAAAAAATAGATGATACTTCTGTAGGTGTGTAGAGAATAGGGGGTCTGAACTTTGTAGGAGGCAAGGGCTAACAGGCACAAATAATCTTGCAAAATTCTTTCTCAGCAAATTTAGAGTTTGGAAGCACAACATAATCATATTTTAATCTTGTTGCCTTGATATGAACGTATCAGGTTATTATCTCTGGATAAACTGGATCAAAACAAAGGGAGTGGCTATACTCTTTGGGAAGATTTAGAGAAAGATCTCTTTACTTTGGCAATAGCAACTTTTCATATAAGATTCCAGTTTGGAAATTAGAAACTTTCCTATGTCCTCTGAGACTTTGTCATCTAAATTATCGCTTAATGCGATTTGGACTAAAATATGTTCATATAACTGCTTTCTCATTTTTGGAGGAAATATGAAATAAAAAGCATTACTCACTCAGGGGGATAAGAAATGTTTTTTTTTCCTTTTGTTGATGTCCATCAGCACTTCCTAATACAATGCAATTGCATGAGGACTATGTAGTAATTAAATATGCATATACTTGAATGAATGCTGGTTTTATGACTTGTCTAACATAGGAACTAATCACAAGAAATCTTCACAAATATTCACAAAGAAATCTCTTATTCAACAATTTGTAATTAAAAAAAAAACAGAGCAAGTATGTATGTAGTTCTTGCTAATAAACAGGTCATGACAATGCTGACAACCTCTTAAATTCAGATAAGTATATATTAGATGCAAAAATCTTGCAGGTCAGTGTGCTATGCATTTTGTTGATCCAGGTTTTCTCAAGTGGAAGGCCAATCCAAATAGTATCCTTATTTTAAATTGTTATAATGAACTACAATATGTTATTCTTTGTTTTACACAAAGTGCCAAATTAGTCTGAAACATGAATACACATATTCCCTTCCTTTCTCCTATATATATCACTTTCCCCGTTATTCTGTCATTATGCTTTGAATCTATGCAGTGTTCAAAAGAGTTATTTGCACAGATATTTCAATAAAATTAACATTGTCTATATCTCCTTGATGCCTCAGTTTTGCAGCCAGATATGGCAGTCCAAATTACAAGTCTATTTCAGGTAGTCCTAATGAATCAATTTACATTCAGTCTTTTCAGCAATGCTAAAGATAACAAGAGGTCTCCAACATTTCAAATGCCTATGAATACTCTTTGAGGAAAAAATGACCACATCACACACAGATGAAGCCGCATGAAAAACATTCTTATTTGACTCTTACCTGCAAGTAATATTTAAGGTCTCCTTAGCATTGATGATATATTCCTCTTCGGTGATGCTAAGAATGGGTGGTGTCATAGAATAGCCACTAACCAGATCTAGGGAGAGAAATAAAAATGAAGTTCATAATACTATCTAATAGATTATCCAATAATGTACTCTTTAACATTAGTATTTAATGTTAGTAAATATGAATACATCACTGATTCATTAGTATCACCCCTATCATACAAGAGACATCAGCTTCACTGAATAAAACACTCACAAATTGTGCACATTCTGGGGGGGGGATTTGCACACAAATATACAGTGTAAAGGGGGAATGGATATAGTTACAAATGGCAAGCACTTGGAATGTTTGATGACTAAAGAATCTTTTATGAACAAAAATGGAAAGACACTGATTCTCACAATGGAAGAATGGATGGTAAAGATGATGGATTGTTTTAATTAAACAGAACAATTTATCTAGTTCAGTTTCCATTTGAAAACCACTTCTGGAGTTTTTGTTTGAAATTTAAAAAAAATGAAACTTTGAGTCTAGGTTTTGATTATTAGAATGGTTTTGTCTTTATAGAAATAGCCTGAAGTGTTTAAAAATGTAAAACAAAAGATTGAGGTTATAATTTTATAACATATCAGGGATCCTATATTTTTAAGTGTGAATAGTGTGGATTTGACTTAGTGTATTTTGTAATTGCAGTCACTGTGGTTAGTATACCATAATTTGACTTATTGTCAATAGGTATAATCAAGTTATTGACTATACCTACAGTATATGCCTATGGATTTGACTAATTTTGGCTTGTTTAACAGTTATGGTTAAAAAATCCCCAGTTATCATGTGTGAACAAAGCTATATTCTTCTCTCATGAATGGAAAGATTACTAAGCCTTTTTCTCAAACACTGTTATTATAAATATGGTCTGTCAGCCCTGTAATACTGTACCCCACATTTATTTATGCATCTTCTGGTCCTAGAATACTCTTCATAAATTAATTCTTTTAGACCTTTGGCTAATGGAATCAAAGAAGAAAATGGGTCACCTAATTCTGCTCTTTGCCTCTGACTGCTTCATGTTGTTAGAGAAAGTATGGAAAGAGGCTATAATCATGGTTTCCTGACCATGGTTACAATTCTCCATGCAATCAAAGGTCTCTATGAAGACATCTGCATTTTTACAGAAAACAAACTGCTCATATTTAAGACAATTAATCTGCCAATCTGTGCTGAACTCTAAAGGCCAGATTGCAAAATACCACTTGAGCAGAAGATAAAGAGTCCTGTCTTTATATACAAAGGTATTGTTAGAAAACACATAAGGCACTAAAAAAAATCCTTCTTTCCAGCAAGGAAAATTCCTGAGAATGAAACAGCCTGATATTAAAAGTTCTGGGAGATCTAAAATTCTAAATGGGGATAAAATAATGCAATATTTATAAATATTTTTTCAATTACACCATGGCCAAAAGAACTTTAAATATTTGCACTTCTTGGCCAGAGTATGTTTGCATGTATAAAAATGGGAGTTGATGGAACAGCAACATCAAAGAAAAATACAGTTCCTGTCTCTACCCAAAATCAAAATGAATTGCAATCTGGAAAAATAGGTAAGATATTTCTGAGAAGTAAAATAAAGTATATTTATTTATTTGGAAACTAGAATCCCATAGATTGGTGAGAAATGTGTCAGTATCATCTAAGTTGTAAGAATGCTTTGTCCCAAATGTAACTCTAAAAACTCTTTAAAAAAAATCTTCCCCAACGGTATTAAAAGCAAAGCTATTTAACAGATAACAGTAACACAGTTGGAAGAGACCTTGGAGGTCATCTAGTCCAACCCCCTGCTCATGCAGAAGACCTGTACTAGGGATTTGAACCACCAAACTGCTGACCTTTCTGATTGACAAGCTCAGTGTTTTAGACACTGAGCCACCTAGTTTGATTAATATATTTCTTTAGATATACCCTCAGTCTCACATGCCTTTTCTGATTGACCTACTCATCTCTCAACAAAGTTTTTCTTGTAGTAAGTGTTTGAGTATTGCAGTAATAATGATAGTAGTAGCAGCAGCTACAACAATATGAAATGGTAGGAAGGAGGCAGACACTTCCTGGATTATTACAGTGTTGACTAGCTTTTTTAAAAAATCTTTTGTTCAAGGCATTTAGAATCAAGTCTGAAGTTGACTTCCCAAAAGAAACAAACCAACACTGTTAAAGGAGGTAGAAATACTTGAGATACATTAAAGCAAATACTAGGCCATATGCAGATTGCTGTAGTTTAGGTACTTGATTGGTAATTGACTAGGACCTATAGAGAGCAAATACCAGTTGAAATATTTGAGCTTAGATTGTCACAAGGCATGCCAAAACTCTAGGGGAACTAAAGAGTGATATAAAAACGAATGACACTGTTATTAAAGCTACATGGATCCCAGTCTGTCCATTACGGTAAGAGAAGAGAGTAAGCTGCTTGTGCTGCAATGTAAAATGTAAATGTAATAACAAATATAAATTCCTTTTTCCCGCCTAGTTGTGTTTAATACTATTAAATTTGGAACACAGGAAGTTGTGATGTGGAGATATTCTCAGAAGCCTATCTGACTTAAAATGTCAAACAAGCATGCTATAAAATGTGTTAATATTAATAATTTTCAGCAGATTTAGCTATAGCATAGGAAAGACCAGTTTGATTTCCTGTGGCATAGTGCTGCATACAACCAGGCAGTTGACAGCTAACAAGGACTGTTAAGCAGAAGTCTCCTTTTGATTAGACATTGATTACATCATGGGAAGATTTAAACCATTTTTTTCTTCCCATGTAGGAGCTTCCAATGGGTCCATCTGAAAACTATTGATATGTTGTGAGGTGAATTAACTTTTGAATTAAAAAAATGAAGAGAATATCCAGATGATATTGTGTAATCTCCCTGCCTCCTTTGCAGAATGTTGTAAGTGAATCCAGATGTTGTCTTTATAACTCTCCTGCACTTTCCCACCTTTTTCTTTCATCTTTTTTCTTTCCATAAATATTCCGAGGAAAAGATGAAGCACTTGCATAATGTATTTACCTGGAAGCAGCCTAAATCTATTGTTTCCTGTCAGCAGATGCATGGTTTATTCTTTTGATCGTCATTAAAAATGATCACAAACCTGAGCATTTAGACATTTTCAGAAAATACCTCTACTGACATATGTTTGGGAAAGCAGAAATTCTGGACAAAGAATTTTATAACTATCTGGACCAAACACAAAGGCTGAATCCATGGATCAAAAGACACCTAAAGCCTAACAGATGCTGATTACATCTCTCAGTATCCATCAGCACTAGCAATGCTGACTCTGGCTGCTGGAAAGTGGAGTGCAATAACATCTGGAAAGCCATACTTTGCCGAAACCTATAAGTTATTATTTGTACTGTAATTGCAACTATAAAAGGAATGCTATCACTTGCTAGGAAGAGGAAGGCTACTGAATGAAATTCATTGCCCTCCTCTCCTCTTCATTCTTTTAGAGGAAGAATATCAGGGAAAATCTTAGAACTAGCCTAGGCTAAGTTATAACTAAAGAAAGGTTTTTTTCTCCTTGGCACAGTAATCTTTTAATGTTGTTTTTTTTTTTACAGTGTTTAACATGTAAACAGTCGAGAGTTGTTTTTGAGGGGACAGACTTAGAAACTGACTAATTAAGTAAATAAATGAAATGCACTTCAGAAAGAATTCATTTGCCAGCTGTAACATGCTGCCAGTGGTCAGTATAAGGCTGTTAAATTGTTATTTTTGTTTAAATACTGAAATCATTTTATAATTGATTTCATGAAACAGACAGGAACTGTAATATGATGACAGATCTTGCAGTGCAATGTATAGATATACATGTACAGCATGTGCATCCATACATACATAAACTCACAGACTCTTGCAGTGGAGATTAGATTACATTAGATTATGATCACAGTGAAAAAAGAAAAGCACTATGTATATTTTATTTTATTTTTTAAACTCCAATTTAAAAAGATTATAAATTTCCCCCCTGTTTTTAAAGTTCCACAGGATAAAAATATAGGGCGTTTTTAATTGTTAATTTCTATTTTTCATTGGTTGCATCAATAGTAAAAGCCCCACCCAAGCCAGTTTTCTAAAACTAGGAAAGGAAACTTTAATCACAATAATGTTGCTCTGTTCTTTACAGAGCAAAACGTTAGTTTCTGTATTCAGAAACTCTTCTGCCAAGCAAGCTGAGGGTGAACACTCCTAATCCTTTTATGCATTTTAATAATCACACGTAAACTATGAGAGTCCAACAAACTAGTTTTGTACATAGAGAATCCTTCCCTTAGTTCCTTATTGAGATAAAAATGCAAATAAGAGAAAAAGGCTATTTCAAACTCCCAGTAGAAGAGAGAGAGAGAGAGAGAGAGAGAGAGAGAGAGGGAGGGAGGGAGGGAGGGAGGGAGGGAGGGAGAGCGCACCATACAAATGAAAGGGTTAAGCATCACTTTATCCTTTGGATGTCATACAAAAATGCGTTCTTAGCAATGAAAATAAATGAAAACATTTTTTCAGAAATCCCTTAAAAATATAATATTTTTAAATCAAAGTACTTCCAATTCATTCTGAATACCAATCCGCACTCTTAATATCCTGCTCTGGAGATATTTTCTTCACTTTGGGACCAATTGTGATGTCTACAACACTCAGAGTTTTGAGTAGTCAATTATGCCAAAGTAAATGCTTAACCATGAACATTTCTGCCATTGCTGTCTTCGTAAAAGACATATTGTTACAGCATTGGTTGGACAACAATATAAATTCTTAGAGAGGAAATGTGATATGGAAATTTGTAAACAAACTTCAATAGGGAATGAAGTAAGAATAATATTTACCGTGTTTCCCTGAAAATAAGACCCTGTCTTATATTTTGTTGAACCCTGAAATAAGCGCTTGGCCTTATTGACATGTGCTCAAAAGCCCGATTGGGCTTATTATCAGGGGATGTCTTATTTTGGGGGAAACAGGGTATTATAGCATTAGAGTTTGATCTTGCACTTCATTCAGGAGTTCAAGGTAGTTACATAACACTCCATCCTTCGATTTCTCTCCACAACAACACTGTGAGGTAAGTTGGGCTAAGAGTAGACGGTTGGTCAAATGTTACCCAGTCAGCTGTTGTGGTGGAGGGTAAACTGGAAAACACCAGTCTTCCTGTTCTGAGTATGAGCCTCTAACCAATACTGCATCATACTGGCTGTCATGGTATCTCAGTATAATAAAACATTATGAAAAATAATTTTGTGATGACTTGTTTCCTCTTATATAAGGCTGGATAAATGTCTTCCTTCCTGCACTGATCTATACAATTGACAGTCTATGCCCTTCTCCATATATTTTCCAGTTTTGCTGCAATGGCTTCTCTACTAATACACTTTAAGAGAAGAATTAGATAAAAAAGGGAGATAACTGTTCACAACTTTCTTCTAACAGAACATATTTTGTTTTTCTATCCCGTTTAAAAAATATAGCTCAGAAAATGTGTTTGGAAAGGCAGCACAAAGGGTCAAATGAACAAATATCTATTTTCACTTTTTTCTCAGTGGATGTGGCATTTAAAAGTGAGAACCAATTTTTGTTTTGTTTTCATTTTGGAGTACACTTCCCAAAACTAAATTTCCTTTTGATATCAAGCAGGTCCTGTGTCCTTGATCGACTTAGCTTCAAGCATTTATAGGACTGGCTGTGAAAGCTGTATCACCACTTCTTGCTTCCTTTAACTAAAGGCAGACCATGAAAAACAATGGATGCTGACTGAAATAAGTGTCCCTCCATTCTGTTCTGAGAGATAATGAGATAGGTTGCTGCAGAGATGCTTGTCAGATACGGAACTGGGTGTGGATACAAGGAAGGATGCAAAGTAACAAAGAAATATATTTATCTCCCTCTCTCCCTCTCCCTCTTCCCTCTCTCTGCTTTTATGACCTGTTAGTCAACAACACTATGATAGAATGTGCAGGTTTAGGTTCTAGGATTCCTGCAGATGTATCCTGTCTAATGCTTTCCAAAAGTACAACAGGAAAAGGAACAAACTCTCTATTGGAATACACCATGTGCCGCTTGGGTGGAGAAAGGGTAACAAAGAGGAAGGAGAACAGTGTAAACAAGGGTAGCATTGATGATTTAGCTTAGAACTCTCTCCTGTCATTTATTTCTGTGTAGTTTCTTCCTTTACAACTGCAAAAGGGACAAGTGTTTCAAAGACGTATGTCCCCAGCATCTACTGTCCTTACCTAGCTGCAACAGCTAGAAGGAAAAGTGCCCGTTACATTTAAGTTCCTGACACAAGTTCATATAACCCTCTTTCCAATACAAACACATCTTCCAAATATTCAGCAAGTGAGTGATGAGCCTGGTCGGGAGGCTTTTATTTCCTGTCTTTCTCATGTGTGTGAATTCAAAGAAATCTTCCTGTTTGTTAAGACCCAGTTTTCCTTAGATATTAACACCAATTAGTTTCAGCCAGAATAGACTCAAGTCAGAAATCACAGGAGTCTGTGGGGAATAAGTCAGGAAAATGACAGAGCTGTAGACATAACCACATATTGCCACGTGAATCTAGGGTTTCTCAACCTCAGCCATATTAACTTCAACTTCCAACAAGCATCTAGAGTTCTGAGAGTTGAAGTCCATACATTTTAAAATGGCCAAGGTTGAGAAACACTACGTAGACTGTAAATGTGACTTTTGAAGAGTGAGAAGCAGTCGGCTCAAAACAGAGATGTGAAGGCTTGAAAACCTCTTGAAGGAAATTTAGTGTAGCATGGAGAAGAAAGTCCACGTTTTACTTCTCTATGTACAGTATGTATGTGTATATCCCTGAAAAATGCATGGCAAATTTAAAGTATTGCCAATAGTTACTGCATTTCTATCTCCCCAAAACATCTTTTGGAGATCAAATCCAAAGTGTTGAACAATCTCGATATAAATATTTATTAAGTGCATGCTTGCCATTCTTATTATAAAGTTATGGTAGTGGGGTGCTGGTTAATTTATATCACTAAACAATGTGCAGCTTATGCACCTTTGGTTTAGAGCATCCAAGCTTCAAAGTAATGTCTTATAGGCACTGGATTTGGAGGTCAGATTAGCTTTAAAGTGATAGCAATATTGTAAATCAGACTTCCCCAATACAGGGCACTTAAATCTTTGATTGTCCTCTTCTTCCACCCAACGAGGGCAGGTAGGGCGGATGGGAATAGTCTGGTAGATCTATGTTGTCAGTCTGACGAAGGTTGTCTTAGGGTCAAGGTGCATGACCTTAGGAAGCTTTTTTACAAAGTTTTCTCCCACTCCTCCCCAAATTTGTGTGCCGCCCCATCCAAAAAGTTGTTAACAAGTGATAGATAGATGGGTTAATTAAAAAGATCTCATGTGCAGAATAATCACTTTAACAATATAGAAACTTTCTTTTTTTGTTTTTTGTTTAAATCAGTCTTAACTCCTGGAGAAGACCCTGCAGGGGTTTTTTTATTAGATTTTTGGAAGTAGTTTGCCACTGTTTTTTTCCTAGGACACAGAGAGAGGATGACTGGCCCAAAATCACCAAGCTGGCTTTGTGTCTAGGAAGAACAAGAACATACTGGTTTCTAGCCTTCAGTCTTTAGCCATTACACTAAGATAACTCTTAAGTACAATCTAGGAAATTAAAAATCATTGAGCTTATGATACACAATTAGTGTGTGTGAAACGTAGAATAAGCCATAGGTACAGTAAAGAATGAGATTTGTTTTTGTGATCATTTCTCAGTTAATGGGTACCAGGTATTCTTCAACATCATCATCAATGATTTGCACGAGGGGATAGATGGGGAACTCATCAAATTTATAATGCCTTGGTAAGGCCACATTTGGAATACTGCATCCAATTTTGGTTGCCATGATGTAAAAAAGATATTGAAACTCTAGAAAGAGTGCAGAGAAGGGCAACAAAGATGATTAGGGGACTGGAGGCTAAACCATATAAAGAACGGTTGCTGGAATTGGGTATGCCTAGTTGAATGAAAAAAAGGAGTAGGGATGACATGATAGCAGTGTCCCGATATCCCAGGGGCTGCCACAGAGCACCTGATCTCCAGAAGACCTCCAAGTCTCTTCCAACTCTGATATTCTAAATGTCTATAGGTAGTTCTCAACTTAGGACTGTAACGGAACCCAGAATTTTCTTCTCTACATCATGACAGTAAGTTGAGGCATCCACATGACCAAGTTTACTTTTTTTGCAGTGATTGTTAAGTGAACACTACAGTCATAAAGTAAAAGGGGTCATACACTCTTTATCAGTGGAAACCATATATTCTCGCCATGTAGAAAATTAGTAAGTGCAGGGAGATGCCAGGGCATGCCTTAGTAAAAGTCACATTAGAATTTGTCAGAACAGCAAGAACTCTTTCTACTATATATGCTGCAATCAGGTAACATATGTTGTATAATAAAGAATAAGTAGTGATTGAGAGCCTTTTTAATATAGTGGTTAAGACATCAGGCTAGACACCAGAAGACCATGAGTTCTAGTCCTTCCTTAGGCACAAAGCCAGCTGGGTGACCTTGGGCCAGATGTTCTATCAGCCCTAGGAAGCAGGCAATGCAAGCACACACTACTTCTGAAATCTTGCCAAGAAACCTGCAGGAATTTGTCCAAGCAGTTGCCAGGAATCAAGATTGACTCAAAGGCACCCCTCCCCCAAAAAAGTAGAGATGACATCCCACTATATAGTAGTGATAGTCACTGCAGAATATATGCTGAATCAGAACAACTGTTAATTGAAGAATGCTGGCAACAGGAATATTTAAATAGGGACAAACCATAGTTTGTTAAAGATCCCTTGCTTGCAGTTTTCCCTTTAAGTAAACATAAAATGGAAGATCAAGGATAGGGAAAACAATACATAGGAAATACAGGTTTCTAGAAATAGAGTGTGAGCATCTGTGGAATTCTGCATTTTTTTTTGTTTTGTTTTTTGAATATCCTATCGACTCAGTTCTGTTGATTTTAATATCCTACTACTGCCAGCTCTTACCTTGAAAAAACAAGTATAGCTGAAACTGCAGCATGATTTTTTAATTATGGTAATTCTTTCTTCATGTTAACTCTACTTGTTAGTTAGAATAATTAGAATCATATATGCACTTTTAGAAATCAGATAGGTACATGTGAATATTTCTCTCATATGTTGGGATTTTTACTAGAGACACAGACTATGCATATCCAACAATAATGTTCAATAATAGAAATGGTTACCAGAATCTACTCTTAGGAGGGTAGAGTTGGGCTTAGTCAAATTTTACACAAGTCATAAGTCCAACCTGATGGGGTCAATTTCTCAAGAACTTTTTATAAATTAGATTAAATATAAAAAGAAGATTAAGAAACTGGAGGCATAAGAGAACGTACAAGGGAAACTTGCACTTCCACTCCCCCTCAAAGCTGAGCTCTTCCCACCTGATGTGTCAGTGGCAAAATTTGTGTAGGCCTGGAACGTTCTGGGGAGTGAGTAGGTGGTCATTAAGGAAAACATCAGTTTAAGGCCCCTAACAGCATTTAAAAGCTTGAAGGAAAGAGCTTTTGGAGACAACCTCCAAAAAGCACATGGACATGGAGGAGAAAAATAACATAGCAACCTGCAAGGTATTTGCTATATTTGTGTTTCTGCCTGATGAAGATGCCAACTATGCCTGCACCAAGTGCAAAGTTATTGTTATTGGAGGAGAAAGTAGAGGAGCAGGAAGTCCACTTGGCCACATTGAAGGAGGTAGGATAACAGCATGTAACTCAGAAGACCAAGAAAATTAGGAGATGTTCCCCCTCAGTGAAATTGTACAACCAGTAGAGGAAGCCTCACATATTTTTAGAGAAGAGATTTCACTCAGTATCCCATTAATAGCAAGGACAGAGATTGGATTGTCACAGAAACAAGGAATCTAATGATTTCCTGGAAAAGGCATGTAATGGTGGTGGCTGACTCACTGCTGAGAGAAACAGACCTCCTGTTTACTCAGTCATATTGACCAGTATTTTGTTTCTCCTGTTTCATGTTGAAACAAATGGCACTGCTAGAAAAGACGGAAGAAATATATCTACAAATTATAAGGATATGTAGGAAGGCAAAAGAGTTCTTCCCCTTGAGAAGTAAGAAATGGCCTGCATCTCCACCAGGGCAAGTAAATCATGCAGATCAATTTTAAATGGTTGTCCACAATTTGTTTATTATAATGAATAAACCATATAAGAACAAAGCTGGTTAGGCTTACAAAAATATTGATATAAAGTAAGTAATATGTCAGTGAGTAACAACTTTTTCATACTTTAGGATTAACCTTGTCACTGAAAACTTTAGGACTTCAAAAAAGTATACTGATCTAGTTCATATCTTTAGGGTTTGTATTTGTTTAAGATTTAGTAGGTTGTGTGAATCCATTAATGATTAATCATTATTTAATGGTTAATTCATGAATGGTTAAACAAACCATTCATGAAGTGATTTGCATACTCAGTTTCACCCCTGCTCCAAATTCAAAGCAGATTACATTCAAGTATTGAATGGAAGTAGCAGCTGTTTTGTAAAGGAAGGAAGAATTTAAGAATCCCTTGAAACTCTAAGAATTGCAATATAATTACGTGAAATGGAAAAGAGACTTGTTTAGTTTTTCAGCTCCGAACCCAAAGCTTATCAGGAATACGGCCTTCAGAGAAATTTCAGATTCTGGCTAGTCCCACTAAGACTACAACTGAAATTTTGAAAAGCATTTCTATTCATCACCACTAACAAACAAAACATAAGTTATTTCATGATTTGATGTGGGATTTGCAAAGTTACATCAAACTTGAATATACTGAAGATCAAGAAGGTTGAAATTTATTATAATAATTAAAGATTACTGTGTATGGTCCAAAATACTGAGGAAAGACTTTATGACTGCACTTTTGCCCTCATTCCATTAATTTGATTTGTTGGAACTTGTGTGTAAGAAACAGGTTGCCATTTGCTGCTGAGCACTGCATCTTATTCAAGGAACTATTACATATCATTATTCCAACAGAATACAAACCACCCTTAGTTATAAAAGGCTTAATTCAGCAGACAAAAGCTGATTTTCAAGGATGCACCCAAGGGTGATAAACCTGTTTCATAAGTGTTCTTGAAAAAACTTTGTACCATATTTAATAAGAATGTCTGTTATCTGATTATTTCACTTAATTTTTTGTATAACAGAGGATTCCCTGCAGATAAATCCAATAGTTATTTTGTACTCATCCAGGTTTCTAGCAGTCCACATGGATTTGGTTCAAACATTATCCTATGGCATGATTTACCGTACTTTTCGCTCCATAAGACATACTTTTTTGTCTCCCAAAAGTGAGTGGAAATGTCTGTGCGGCTTATAGAGCGAATATTGCTGAAGCCCCACCCACCCATCAGCCCCTACCCTTCAGCTGTTTTTGGCCTGTGTGCCCCGTTTTCAGCCTCCGTGAGCCCCATTTTTGGCCTCTACATGCTCCTTTTTTGGCCTCCGAAAACGGGACGCCTGGAGGGCGAAAATGGGATGTGCAGAGGCCAAAAACAGGGCGCACGGAGGCCAAAAATGGGATGTATGGAGGCCAAAAACGGGATGCACAGAGGCCAAAAACAGGAGTGCGTCTTATGGCCAGGTGCGTCTTATAGTGCAAAAAATATGGTAATCACGGTTTGTTCAATAAATCACAATTGGCTTAGTCTAGGTCACATTTTGTTTGTGGAATTTGTATATTTTCTTTCTTGTAATGCAGGGGTCCCAAACCCCTGGGCCACAGACCTCACCTGCATATGTGGGGATCTAGGTAGCATGCAAAGCCATTCCCCATCACCCACCGATCCATGGAAAAATTGGTTTCCCAGAACATGATCCCTGGAACAAAAAAGGTTGTGGGGCTGCTGATCTACTGTGCTTCATTTTTTATTATAAGTTTCTCCTATAGGTTCTGTTCCAAGCTACACTCTTTTCCCTTATGGTATGGCAGAAACATCTCATTCTTCCCTAGGCTGGTGTCAGCCCTAGCTGCTTGACTTGAGTGCAACTCCACGTGCTTATTCCCAACAGCTACTATAATCTATGGCCAATCATTCAAACACTCTCATGATTTCTTCTGCTGGCAGGATATGTCAGAAACAGAGTGAAGGAAAAGGCCCTGTTTCCTTGACATGTTCTGGCAAGAGAGTAGAGGGTAGACAAGCTCAGTCACAAAGTCTTCCTGGCTTCCAAATGTTTTTAAAAGCTTTTCTTCCAGCAGGAAATCTCTTCCACCTTACTTCCTTGCTCTCAGTATGCTTCAGCATTTTTTACATTTCCCTCCCTCCCAAATAATTTCTAGAATTGCTGATTAACAAGGTGTCCTTCCATCAAAGTACTTATACTTTGTCCTTCTCACTCAGTGCCTTTCCAGTTCCCTAAAAATTGAAACCACTGGCTGATTTTTGCTCCAGAGTTAGAATAACTTGAATCTAACAATAATTTGTTCAAGGCTCCTCACTGGGGCTTGAATTTTCCTTGACATAGTCTATGGAGATGCTGGTGGTATCAGTAGCTAGTGTATTTTTATAGCTAATTTTCCTGTTATTGTTCCAGTTGTTTAAAGAAATAAACTTTGCCTTAGAACTATGAATTTCATAAGCAACTCCTCCTATGTAACAGTATTCTGCTTGATTCTAAAATTGAATTTACACGTCACATTAAATTGCCATTTACTCAAAGAAACACATTATGTATTTGTTGCTCTGAATTTACACTGATAAGCAAAATTTTTCCAGATACTATACACCAGATTGTTTTCCTGTTTGCTGTTTCATCCAATTCTGGAATGTCTGACTCTCTCAATCCATCTGCTCTTATAATGATTGAAGTAGGTGTAGCTGGATTATAATAGATGTCTCAGGCAGAATCACTTGACAACAATAGCAACAGCACTTAGACTTATATAACGCTTCACAGTGCTTTACAGCCCCTCTAAGCGGTTTTTTACAGAGTCAGCATATTGCCTTCAAACAACCTGGGTCCTCATTTTACCGATCTCGGAAAGATGGAAGGCTGAATCAACCTTGAGCCAGTGAGACTTGAACTTCCGAACTGTTGTCAGGAGAAATAGCCTGCAGTACTGCGTTTTAATCATTGCACCACCACAGCTCAGTGGTGATAAACCAGTGGAGAATGGGTAACACAAATTATTGTGAATACTCAGCAGAGAAAAAGGGTGAACACAGGAGAGAAGGAGCAGTTTTGGAGATGGGAATGAAATCCATTAAAAAAAATCAAACAAGGGAAATGGCATTTCCTTTCTCAGTTCTCCCTTTTCCCTCATATTTGCCTCCAAAGTTGATCTCTGAGCACTTCCAGATATTAGTGAATAAGTTGGCAGACAACTCAACGTCTAGACAGCCCTTTGGGTTAGTTCCTTGTGTCAACAAGAACAGAGGTTATTGCTGACTAGTGATGTCAGCACCAGAAATGTCAGGACAAGGCCACAGTTTTTTCTTTCCTGCTTCTGAGCTTGTGTACTCTTCCGTTTCTGCTTTGCAGATGTAGTAACTGGAACTACACTGCAAACCTGCCTCCTGCCAAATCATTGGTTCAATGTTTTCCAGAGTTGCGTTTGGTCCTTAACATTCAAAGAGGCCAAGCTTTACACTGAAGAAGGAAAAAAAAGGAATAAAATAAACAGCCTAGTTAATGCAAAAAGCCAGTTTGGTGTGGTGGTTAAGACATTAATCCTAATGCAGGCACATTACAAAAGAGTAATGTCACTGAGGAACAAAATGGAAGTGTAAATGCACGCTGAGGAAAATTTAAGATTTCCAAATAGGTGTGTTCTTGCACAGGGAAAAGGAAATGATCACCTTATAAATATTTTATTTATTTATCAGTCATACACAACACATAATTCTAGAAGACTAACAGGCAGTAGAATAGAAATACAATATATTAGAAGAAAATATGTCACAAAAAAACACCAAGATGGGTTTACTCAGCAGCCTGGCCTGGCACTCAGGAAAAAAGACAGATATTTCATGCCATATGAAAGGATAGCAAGGTTGGGGTTCAAATCTGAGTGTGGGGGAAATGCTTCTGCAGGGGGTAAGTCAGGGGTGAAATGCTCCCGGTTCAGACCGGATCGCCCGATCCGGTAGCGATGGCGGCGGGTGGTTCGGAGAACCGGTAGCAAAAATCCCTGCGCCCCCCCCCCCCATGCCCAGCTGAGCTGCACAATCATCAGAGGCTTTTTTTTTTACTTATAAAAGCATTTTTTCTACAACCTCTTCCGACGAAAAAATGCTTTTAAAAGTAAAAAAAAAAAAAAGGCCTCTGATAATCACGCGGCTCATCTGGGATCGTCAGAGGCTTTTCAAAGCATTTTTAAAAAAGCCTCTCTGACGATCCCAGCTGAGTTGCCTGATCATCAGAGAGGCATTTTTTTAAAAACCTCTCTGATGATCCCAGCTGAGTTTTCTGATCGGCAGAGGCTTTTCAAAGCATTAGAAAAAATGCTTTAAAAAGTTAAAAAAAAAAGTTGGCCACGCCCACCCAGATTACCCCCGCCCCACCAAGCCACGCCCACAGAACCGGTAGTAACAAATTTTACATTTCACCCCTGGGGTAAGTGCCTCCACAGAGAGGACATGCTTCCAGCTGTCCATTAGATGGCTTTAATACAGAGGACCTGAAGCATCCTCTTATGCGGAAATTATTGGACTATATAGAGAACCTTTAGGTGATATACTGCAACATTTAATTGCAGTTCCATTTGTACATACATTTCACACCATATTGGCCAGAAAGAATCAGACCACCCAGCATTCTTTAATAGAGACGCTCACATAATTTCTTCCCTTTTTCCCATCTTATTTATTTGTTGCATCCAGAAAATTAATGCATTTTGAGACATGCAGCCCTGAAGCAGAGAATGCAGCAATACCTGATTGAAGTAAAGAAGGTCAGATCAGCAACCTCAAGACAATTGTTACATTCTGCATCTGAATGTAATACAGTGAATGTAAGTCAGTGCAATTTCATTACAGGTAGTCCTCGACTTACAACAGTTCATTTAGTGATTGGTTCAAAGTTACAACGACATTTTTTGTAGTAAAAATTTTTCAAGATGGTTAAACTAATTGTATTATTATTTTGTGATTAATATTTATATGTTTATTATGATTATTGTTGTATCTCTACTTAAAACTAATTGTGCCCAGACAACACGCTGTTCAGATAGATATAGAACTTTTTGTTTACTTTAAAAAATGTATCAATAAAACATGTTTGAAAAAAAAAGTTACAATGTCATTGAAAAAAGTGACTTATGACCATTTTTCACACTTACGACCATTGCAGCATCCCCATGGTCATGTGATCAAAATTCAAAGGCTTGACAACTAACTCATATTTATGACGGTTGAAACGTCCTGGTATTGATTGTATTCTGCGACCTTCTGACAAGCCAAGTCAATGGGGAACCAGATTCACTTAACAACCGTGTTACTAAGTTAACAACTGTAATGATTCACTTAATAAATGTGGCAAGAAAAGTCATAAAATGGGGCAAAACTCACTTAACAAATTTCTTACTTAGCAGCATAAATTTCGGGCTCAATTGGGTTTGTAACTTGAGGACTACATGTACTAGATGGCTGTTTTCTACATGACTTTTAAAATTACTGTTTTGCACTTGAATCATACTTAATAGTGCCAAAGTAAAAGTATAATAACTCAATATGAATATAAATAAGCATTAGAACTAAGATAAATTATACATTCAAAACATTTAACATTTACAAGATGTTTTGACATTTAATACCGTAAAATCAAATGCACGTACATTATATAGTATATAGCATATATATTGTAGAATATTTCATATATTTTGTTTTGTATATATAGTGTGTAACATTGTATACAGTATTTTGATATGCATGTGTTTGTATATGTATGTGTACAGTGTGTGTGTGTGTGTGTGTGTATGTGTAAACAATATTTCATTAAACAAACTTTAGAAACATATAACATATAGGCTGATATCTGGCAGATTGAATCTCATCTTTCCTAGCCCAGTGCCAGCACCCATGCTGGGTGGAAAATTGGAGAGGTGTCTAACTTTATTATTAAGGGGGATTTTTTTTCACTTTTGAGACATTTTGTAGGAAATAGATTGCTTTTCACCAACCTAAATTATATTTAATTTGGCTGAACGCTTTAAATTTTGCAGGTAGTTTACATATTTTTCCAATTAAAAAATGCAATTTAACACGATACATGGCATGCTAGCCCAACGGTTCAGTTTGGATCTGTTTACATCTTACTTTCACACATTTTGATTATCTGTCGATCTCAGAAACAGAGGGGGGCACTGAACTTCCCCAAATTTGACATGGATTAATAGAAAGCAGCCCTGTAATTCATAGCCTTGAACAGTCAGATAGGTATGCTCACTTTAGGGCACAGTGTTGCATTTCGAGTATCTGGTCCTGACCTCAGGCATTCCTGGCATATTGTCAAGTATTATGAATAATGCTTTATGATTAGATTAGAGAAAACCTTGGGGGGTGGGAGCAACAGTGACTTCTGTCCTGAATATGTTTCTTTGCCACTGTCTCTAAGATGCTGAAGTCCTGTAAAGCCAAGCGCTTCCAATAGGAATTGCCAACTTTGTGGCGCCCTCTAGGGTTTGACCCAGGGAACAGCATATGTTCCTTTCCCCCGCATTCTCTTGGCCTGTTTATCTTTCTGCATTTCTTTCTGGCCCCTCCAGGAAACTCCCTCTCATCACACCCCTCCCCACTTCACTCCAGCCTCGTTTCCTGAGTTCTCTGGCCAGGTTTAGCCTTCATCACTGCTAGGCTATGTTTGCATTTCACTCTGTCAGCTTTCCTTTCCTCCAATGCCTTCCCCCTGTCCCTCCCCCACTCCATCCTCTCAAGAGTTGCCCTGAGCCAAAGTTAGCTTGTCAGGTAGCCACACATCCGGCCTGAAGCTGCCAGGTCAGCTAGAGCCACCCTCCAGATCTCCCCTCTTGGAGTAGGATTGTCAGCAGCCTTTCCGTGTCTCAGGGGAGTTAGGTATGTGCTTTTAACTGTCGTGGGAGGGATACCCTTCATTCACTGGAAGCATTTCCTTTGGATCTGGCCTGCCAATAACTGCTAGACAAGGAATTTGCCCTCTCCTTTTCCATCCCTGTCAGTTTCTACAAGCAATCCTTTTGCCTGAGAGAAATTCAACAGGTGATGCATTCTTCTTTGGGGCACAGCCCTATTGGGATCTACGTCCAGTTTTGTCAGTTTTGTTTTGCCAATAAAGTCTTTGTTTAACAGAACAGAATAGAATAACAAGAGTTGGAACGGACCTTGGAGGTCTTCAAGTCCAACCCCCAGCTCAAGCAGGAGTCCCTACCTATACTAGATGGCTCAGTGGCTAAGACACTGAGCTTGTCAATTAGAAAGGTCAGCAGTTCAGCGTTTCGAATCCCTAGTACAGGTCTCCTGTGTGAGCTGGGGGTTGGACTAGATGATCTCCAAGGTCCCTTCCAACTCTGTTACTGTTACCATTTCAGACAACTGGTTGTCCAATCCCTTCTTAAAAACCTCCAGTGTTGGAGCACCCACAACTTCTGGAGTTGGGTTTCTTCCCATCAGGAGTTGCACATTATCCCTCAAAGATACAGGTGGTCCTAGTTTAACAACTAGTCATAAAACAACTGTTTGAAGTTATGCTGGTGATGAAATGAGTGTTTTTTGCCCAGTTAAGCACCCTTGGCTGCCATAAATGGTTGTGCCACCCACCCTACATGACCGCATGTTGAGCAGATCAATTTTACCATGGTTTCAGCACTCCACAATAACATTACCATGATTTATGATTTGTTGGGGTCAGTTTTGGGCAAAAAAATCGCCCATTCAAACTAATGGATTTGATTACTCACAGCAGCATTCACTAAATAACTGCCACAAACATATCTGGCTCGAAAATGACTTCTGGTCATGTGAGCATCTTGACTTACAACTGTAATGACTTAACAAACATAATTCCAAGCTCAATTATGGTAGTTAATGAAGGATTACCTCTAAAAACTTCCCCCCTTTCTCAGCTCTGTGATTCTTTAGGGATAGGTGGCCAAAACCATTTTCTTCTTTGAAATGGACTAGGTTTTCCAAATATACATGCTTTGGCTTTTTTTTTTTTTTAGCTTAGTAAACTAATTGCGTGATCGACAAAAAAATTGTTTTGTGCAACAATGACACTCTTTCCTGGAGTGAGAGGCCTTGTCACAGCCGCTCATGCCTTACTCACTTCCCATTTGGATTACTGCAATGTGCTTTACACAGGCTTGCCCTTGAAGAGCAGTTGGAAGCTAAAGCTGGTCCAGAAGACAGCAAAACATGCAGTGTTGGTGTTCCTACTGTGTTTCCCCAAAAATAAGACTCTGTCTTATATTTTTTTTACCCCAAAATAAGCTCTTGGCCTTATTTTCAGGGAGGTCTTATTATTTTGGGGTGTGTTGAGCAAGATGGGGCTCCTCTTGCTGTCTTACCTGATTTCCAGCTCTGTCTCCCTAACCCTAACCAGAGGAAATGGCGGGGACCGGCTGCACACGATTTAAATATTTTTGGGGAGGGCTTATTTTAGTGCATGTGCTCAAAAGCCCAATTGGGCTTATTATCAAGGGATGTCTTATTTTCAGGGAAACAAGGTAAGTTTGCCCAAAATACACTTGGGTGTGGCACAAACTACACTGGCTTCCAGTTTCCTTCTGGGTGCTGGTTATCACCTTTAAAGCCCTACATTGCACAGGACTGGATCATTTGTGGGACTGAGAATATCCACATGTCCTACCAAATTAGATTAGTGTTGGCACACTCCAGATCCCTTCCCTAATATTTTGCCATCTAGTGGAACCTCAGAAGCATGCCTTTTCTGTGGCTGCAGCCTCCTATCCTTTTAGCCTTTTGGAAGGCCATCAAGACCTGGCTTTTTTCCCAGACACGAGGTTAGAATAAGGATATTGGGACTTGTTAGTGGGACATCCCAAGGGTATGATTGAGGTTATGATTTTTTGACTTTGTGGTTTATGATTTTATAATTATTGATTTTATTGTTTTAAATTATGTTTAAGATGGGCAGTTGTACAGGTCTTTTAAATAAATACTGGTAAATATATTTGGAAGAATAATCAGATATCACAGTAATAGAATAGAATAGAATAGAATAGAATAGAATAGAATAGAATAGAATAGAATAGAATAGAATAGAATAGAATAGAATAGAATAGAATTCTTTATTGGCCAAGTGTGATTGGACACACAAGGAATTTGTCTTCGGTGCATATGCTCTCGGAGTACATAAAAGAAAAGATACATAGTCAAGAATCATAAGGTACAACACTTAATGATAGTCATAGGGAAACAGTCAATATAAATCTTAAGGATACCAGCAACAAGGTTACAGTCATACAATCATTAAGTGGGAGGAGATGGATGATGAGAAGATTAATAGTAATGCAGACTTAATGACTAGTTTGACAGTGTTGAGGGAATTATTTGTAAGAAAACATAACTGAGACAGAAACAGAATCATTCATTTAATAGCTTCTGAAATTATTACACTTACAACGGTTCACTTAGTGACTGTTCAAAGTTACAATGGCACTGAAAAAAGTAACTTATGACCATTTTTCACACTTATGACCGTTGCAACTTCCCCATGGTCAAGTGATTAAAATTCAGATGTTTGACAACTGACTCATATTTATGACGGGTGAAGCGTCCTGGTATCAGGTGAACACATTCTGCAACCTTCTGACAAGCAAAGTCAATGGGGAAGCCAGATTCACTTAACAACCATGTTACTAGTTTAACAACTGCAGGGATTCACTTAACAAATGTGGCAAGAATAGTCATAAAAAGAGGCAAAACTGACTTAACAAATTTCTCACTTAGCAACATAAATTTCAGGCTCAACTATGGTCATAAGTCAAAGACTACCTGTACTGTATCCTTCTATCCTTCTCTCATTCAGCCTCCAGGCTGAAGATCTCCTTCATAGCTTTTTCCTCATGGATAAAATAGTAGAGACAAAAAGGATAGAAGATGACCTGATAGATACGGTATCTTGGATATCAAATAGCTCACAAAAAATTTGTGAGCCATAACAAACCTGTAACAAACCTCCCCCACTGTGCTTAAAAATAAGTTAGCCAACATGCTACATGTGATTACCTTTGTAGTCTTACTAATCATCTGTACGCTAAAAAGAAATACCAATAAACATTTGTCTAATTGTTCCCAGAAAATCATCAATCTTCTAACCATTTCTTTTAAAAAGGACAAATCAACAGACCGTTATTTTCCTTTCCAAAACTATTAAAAAGTTCATTCAAACTCTAGCAATACTAAACAAAAAAACAGCACAATAGCAAGAAAATGTTTATATATACTAATTGTTTCCATTTTTGGATAGCAGTTACTATTACAGATCTAGCATTTAATAGTTGAGTAAGCTTGACACAATTCAAAAATCACATGAACTAGTTTTGTATATATGTTTACATCGTGGCAAAGGTACAATGCATAAATGTGAATGTGTCCAGAAATTTCTATACTGTAGTGAATTTTGATGAATAAAACAGCATATTATAACAAGAAAAACCTGCATGTTTCCTTATTTGAAAGTTTCTAAATAATTTTTTCTAAGCATATAGCTCTACATATTGCAACATCTAACTCAAAAAAATATCCCCCTGGGATGTTGTATAGATTTTATTTACAATGAGGTAAGGGCAAGAAATAAAATCTGATTTATTGAATGAGCCACATTAATTGAATTCATCAGCATGCTAAATCAAAGCATACTGTTTATAAACTAAAGTCCTTGGATTCACAAACCCAAATCACATTTTGACTTAGAGTAAAATATGAACCCATTCATAAAAAAAAAAGAGCATGTAATGAGGCTATTCCCATATCTATGAGATGGAGATTATGAGAGGGTGAAAACAGGCAAAATAGCAGGAAGAAAAAAATGCAGTTGGGGAAGGTAACAATTTCCAAATTTTCAGAATGGCACAAAGAAATAGAACTATTTTCTCCTCTGAATGAAGTTTACTACATCTTGGGTCAACCAGAACAAAATGATTGAAAAATAATTAAACAGAAGTAGATTTTGCAAGAGTTTTAGAGTTGGATCGCTATTTTCAACTCATCACTCTGAACAGGTGACTGTAAGCCAGCCCAGAAGGGTCCATGGAGAGTGGTCAAAAAAGTCAAAATGATGGCCACAATTGTGATTATGATTATTTTAATTCCCCCTTGTAGACACCCTCGGATCAGCGATTCCTTAACATAACAAGCTAAAAAATAAATAAAATAAAATCCCTCTCTTCCAGATAGGTTGGACAAAATTCACATTCTATTTTCTGTTTCAAATAACATTTCTGTTCTCGCTCCTTTTGGTAATGCTTTCCTCATCTATATATGAGTCTCCGGAGAAAGGCGGCATATAAATTGAACTAATAAAATAAATAAATATTTATTTCCGAGTACAAAGTAAAGACTCACTTGATTCAAGTTGACTCCTAACAACTACATGAACATATCCTCAATTTTTTTTTATAATGACACTATGGAAGGGGATCACCATTGCCTTCTTTTAAGAATGTTTTTTTCAGTCTCCCAGCTAGCCAACAATCCTGGCATTTGATGGAAATTCCCCCATTCACGAATTAACTAAGTATAACTCAACTTGAAGCTCACAAGTTGAAAAATCTCGTCTCAAGATAAGAGCTGCATAATACACATTCACAAACAATTGATTATATATATATGGAACTTTGTTATACATTTATTGTACTATAGGAAGAATAACTAGCAAGCATAGGCCTGGATGGCATAAAAAGCAGATGAGAAATATATAATGAACCAAATATATACTGTAAATCTGTGGTGTTGGTTTGATGTAAATGAGAAGTTATGGCTGCTACAGCATCTGCTTATCTGGCTGGAAGTAAGCCCTATGAACTTAATGAAGCTTACTTCTCAGTAGACCCAGGTAGCACTGCAAATTGTGAGACAGCTGTAACAGACCACAGATGCAGAAATTACATTGTTCCACAAGGTGTGCTTCTAGTATATAAGGCTTGGCAATTGTACAATGACACCAGCACACTTGTCATCATTTGTCTTCCATTGCTTTCCCCCGTGGATGTTCAGTGAAAGCACTGAGAACAGGGGGCCTTGCATATCCCATAAATCACACAGAGCTTGGCAGTCCACATATCTTTGTTTTGCAATAGTTTTCCCAAACCTTCTACCCTCCAGAGAGTACCAAGTCAAAAAACACATCTGGAGGATACCAGGGTGGAGAAAGCTATTCTGTATCTTTTGGATTATCCAGGTTCCTCTTGATTTTCCCCTTAAGCAAAGAAAAGTGTAATTTCTATAAAATTTCTGATGTGCCAAAAGTTTTTGCACAAGCCAGGCAATTATTGAGTAGATCTTTGAAGTAATTTTTGGAATTTTTATTCCCAGTTTTAATCAGACAATATTCCCTAGGAAGTCATTGAATACAGAAAAATGAATTTAGTATTTAGCCCAGGAATAAAACTTCCTTCCTTCTTTCTGAGGCACACTTTATAGGACCCTGCTCTTTTTCTTTATGTCTACATCTCCGGAGACCACGACTATCAGCTATTCTAGTAGTACAGCCACCATCTGCTAGATTGTCTTTATTCCTTCCTGCAGATGCTAAATGCTACAGTGGAAATGCGGAAAGCTTTCAACTATGAGCAAGGAAAACAGATTAGACATAGGGCTGAAATAAAGAGAAAGGGCACTGAACAGGCAGGAGTATCTTTCAAGGTGCATGGTCTGACTTAACAAACATTTATCTTCGCACTTCCTTTTGGAGGTTATTTGCAGCAAACCCTCTCCCCCCAAAAAAGTCTGGCACATTATTAAACAATCAGGATGTAAATACAGGGTAACTCAGCAAAATCTGCCAGTGATATAAGCAACGAGCATTTATAGCAACAAATCAGTAGACCAAAAATGCTTATCTTTCCACAGAATTTCTCCCTGGATTCATGCTTCAGCCACTTTGGGACCAATTTGACATTAAAACACCAGCAAAAGCAACCTATTAATAATGGCTGAGAGCGTTATGAAGGAAATGGGAGGATGATTAAAAAAAAATGGCACTCTTACCCAGACAGTATCCCATTTGAAAGCTCCCCTGCCCCAGCACTGAAGCCAAAATATGATGCTAATATCTAGTAGTTCTCTGGCTAAGAATTTGACAGGCAGAAATTTATGCTGCTTTACACTGCAACATCTCAGTGGCTCCTGAAGGTTTACAATATCATACAAAAACACCTATAGCAAAGGGAAGTATCAATTCAACCACTGTAGATGTCACCACAGTTAATTCCCGTGGCCCTTCAGAACTATTACTTTTAATAAATTTCTAAAACCAACCTTGCCTTCTGAAGATTGCTTTCAAGAGACCTCGAGACCACAATGGAAAAACAACATTCTGGGCCTTGGCATCTTGCAATTCTGCTGGCTGAAAATATTTGTATGACTCATTTAGTTGTGCCATGAATTTGGGGGTTCATATTGTTTTAGTTCAATAGTGGGGAATAACTGTGTTATGTATTTGGTTTTTCTTTTCATTTGTTTCTATTTATTTAACTCTTTCTTTAGAACTCTGGTTTTTACTTATTAGTCACCATGTCAAACCACTCATGACATGCCACCCTTAACTTCAGATTTTCTCATTTTGAAGCCCTCCAGAAGTATTGGGCTGCAATGACCAGATTTCCCATTCAGAATGGATATCCTCAATAAACTTAAGATACCCTAAGTGCACAAATGGGTGGTGTTAGCACAATATGTTACTAGATTAAGCCATTTTCTGGGTTTTCACAATACAGTATATTGGAACAGTGTAGCGAACAGGTTCGGATCACCACATATACTGAAGATAAAAAAAACTAGCCAATTTTACCATTAACCAAGCTTAGCAACCAAACATGCATTTATTTGGTTGACATATTATAAAACATATTATGTGATTAAAGTCACATTGCCTGACCTGTCTGTAGAATCTGTGAAGCATGCTGCTCCATAAGTAAACTCCAAATTAACATACGTACAGTGGATAACTCATTTAAAATATTTTTGTTTCTTCTCATATGCATTTGTAAATCAGTGTGGATCTTTGTAAACAGATTCATGCTGAACATGTTACCATTTTTTTAAAAATGCTGCTTGGATACATAATTCTGCCTGACCTCCAGCCAAAACACCTTCCGTCACAAGAAACCATGCCATTGTTAACTGCTAGTTTACTAATTTAAGTCAGTGGAAAACTTTGCCAGATCTGGACACCTGCCAAGAAGCTATATTTCAGGACTCTCCTCTTCTCTCCCCTATGAGCCCCTCCCTGCATCAGCTGACTCAGCCACCTACATCAGAGCTTCCCTGGAGAACGTCATCAGCTGACAGCCTTGATGGCTTTCCAATAAGAAGGCAAAGTGAGTCACATGCATGTGAGTGAGCAAACCAAAGCCCTTGAATGTATGTGTCTTCTCCAATAAAAAATGCTATTTATTTGAGCTCTGCCTAAATGAGAAAACAGGGCGAAGATAGGGCCAGTCATGTGGCTCTCCTGTCCTATCCTACTATAATGAAAACTAACCCTTTGCCTGCCATAATACCTTACAGCACCCATCAGAAAGGGCTGTTATCAGGCTAGGACAGTTTCCGCCACTAGATTTCTCCTGCCTATCAGGAAAGCTAAATAAGGAACGTAGTTCAAGCGGCTGCAGGAAGAGGGGAAATGCAGGATATCCGGCCCAGCTGCCAATTTTTCCTTTCCCATGAACCACTGCTGACCTCCATCACCAAAGGCTCAGACATCATGCCTGGCATCACAGCTAGGCTTCTTTATTTAACTCTTCGGAGGATACCTATTAAAGAAAAGAACCTGTAGGTATGAAGCTTCATTCTATGAAATCTACAGTAGTGCACCTCCCTTGGCACACTCCCTTATACTGCAGTCAAGAATTTAAAGCAGCTTACAATCTTACCCATGACTAAACAGTTTAAAAAAGTCCAATAAACATTACGTAGAAATATTCCACATTCAGCAGCCTAAAAACCCATATAAGAGGAATCTCTCTCACTTCATTTCTCTCCCAAATGCCTGCTGAGATGGTCAGGTTCTGACTGTTTCCCTAAAACCTTGTAATATTGGAACAAGTCAGTCAGCAGACAAGGGGAGAGGGCAGCTAAAAAGGCCCCTTTAAGATTGGTAGGAACATTTGGAATCATGTTACAAAATGGCTGCTGGTAGTCATTAAGTGGCTAGAATGGGAAATATAAATTGTTATGAAGCATTGCTTTACACTGTTTTACCTGCTACCCCTCTATCATTCATCCTGGAAAATAACTGTACTATCCTTGCTTGGTTTAATAATAGCAATAGCACTTAGACTTATATATCGCTTCATAGTGCTTTATAGCCCCCTCTAATCAGTTTACAGAGTAAGCATATTGCCCCCAGCAATCTGGCTCCTCACTTTACCCACCTCGGAAGGATGGAGGGCTGAGTCAACCTTGAGCCTGGTGTGATTTGAACTGCCGAATTGCTGGCAGCCGGCTATCAGCAGAAGTAGCCTACAGTAAGCAATATATAACAGCTGTTTTTTAGTATCAACTGTCAACAGTAAGGGAACCAGTGGTGAAGAAATATGCCATGGACAAGCACTTGATAGAGTGGCAATGAAGGCTTTGGAAAAGATATTCAGATGTCAGGAGGTGCCCATATCTACAAAGATCGGAATCACTTCGGCAATTATTTCCTTGGTGATATTCTCTGCAGAGAAAGTTGGAAAGAATATTGATGCCAAATTATCATTATATTTATCAGTATATCATAATACATTACCTAGGCTTCTGTGTCACTCCAGTCACAACTCTCAGCATCTTACATATGCTTATTCCATGAACAGTGGACTCCAAATGCCCAATTTTTTTAAATAAAGCTTTTGGAGTACAGATTTGAATTCTGAGATATTTGTTAACATAAAAGATGCTGGAACATTTGCAGAATTTCACACACCCATTATTTTTATTGTGAGAAATCAGGTGAGATGAGGAACCTGGTTGGCTATCTCAACCATTTTCTGTTAAATAAACCACAATTGCTAGTTTACATTACAATAAAACACAGAAAAGCTATTATCGGAATAATTCCTAGAGTAGGACAATGGCATGCATCAAACCACTTAATGGGACTCAGTTTCCAGAGTTTCAAACCAGAGTACTCCCTGTCCTTGTTGTTGAGTTGTTGTATGGATTGTTGTGCTGCAAAGAATACATTATTGTTGAGCTACAGCATATATTTCAAACTTGGCAACTCTAAGATATGGACTTCAACTTTCAGAATTTCTCTTGGGAGGTGATAGTTTCAGTTTGAAGCTACATATATTATACATAACCTTATATATGCGAATACTGAATTGCTCCACAACTGGTTCATCCAGCAGCCCATTGTTTTATCAGATCATCAGCCAAAGACCATTTTTACCCGAGGTGGAGCCAGAGTTAATAATGGAGGTGAATGGCTATCTTGAATTAAATGATGAAGCACTTAAGAAAGTAAACCACACTCTTTCAGCAGCAATGCAGTTTTGACCGTCTGGAAAATATAATCACAGGACTAACTTCAATGTCCTCCTTATTGGCACGATATAAGAAACAAAGTTCTAAGACATCCACAGATCATAAAAATTCTGGGATTAATTTTACTAACTGAGCAGCTGCAGAAATTCTTCAATGCCACAAAGGAGAAACTAGGACTGTATCGCACTCCATTGGAATGCCTAGCACCAAGTCACAGGCTACAGCCAGGAAGAACTTCTATAGAGCACATTAAGTTAAGTATCCTTACTGAAGCAGGTGCCACAGCACGTGGGGATCTATCAAGGAAGAGGGAGGCAGCTATACATTCCATATGCCTCTGCATCGTATCAGTATGATCCAGTATGTCTGCTGCAAGGATTTGTCTGCCTCCCTCAACTACATTCTTAGAAGTGGTGGATTTGGATTTTACTTGGCCTATTGCCAAGGGATACTTTTAGAAGTTTTCTCATTATAAATGGAGATCTGATCCATAAAATTGAGCATGTCAATCAAGGGTTTACCAGAAAAATAAGTGTACCTTTAATCATGAGCCACGGTGGCGCAATGGTTAGAGTCCAGTATTGCAGGCTACTTCTGCTGACTGCCTGCTGACTGCAATTTGGCAGTTCAAATCTCACCAGACTCAAGGTTGACTCAGCCTTCCATCCTTCCGAGGTGGGTAAAATGAGGACCCAAATTGTTGGGGGATAGGCTGACTCTGTAAACTGCTTAGAAAGGGCTGTAAAGCACTGTAAAGAGGTATATAAGTCTAAGTGCTATTGCTATTGCTAGATTGGTTACTAAGAAAATGAATTCAAGTGATGACTGCAGATCGCATTATCAGATATCAATAGACTTTGCCAGATTGTTCAAATTAAAGAGCCATTTTAGAATAGATTTTGCCTAAGCAGATTGTTGGAAAAAAGAGCAAGGAATCTTTTAAAATTACAAGACTCAGTATTTTTTTTTTATAGAATATGTACCAATTAATATTTTTTACACTTCTCCATGGTGAGGTATGCTGTTTGGATTCTTTTCCAATATACAGTTTAATCTCATAATAAAATGAGGCAAATTAGAATGCTTTGGCAGGTAACTGAACAAGGCTACCCAACAAACTTCACAGATTGAAAACAGATTGGAAACTAAACCTTCCTAATCCAGGATAATAGCAATAGCACTAGACTTATATACCGCTTCACAGTGTTTTTACAGCCCTCTCTAAGTGGTTTACAGAGTCAGTATATTGCCCCCAACAATTTGGGTCCTCATTTTACCGACCTCAGAAGGATGGAAGGCTGAGTCAACCTTGAACCAGTGAGAATCAAATGTGTTATGTCCTTATAGGGGCATCCCCGCTGGATTGGCTAGTCCACCGGCGGGAGATTTGAAGATCTGTCATTGGCCGGCTTGCCTGCCGACTCCCTTTATAAGCCGAGCCCGGCAGCATAGCCGGCTGTTCTGTTTCCATATTAATAAAGTGCTGAACGGACCACTCACTGTTCATGTATTCTTTTCCTTGCGCCAATCTAACAAAATGGTAGCTGGCAGTCAGTAGAAGTAGTCTGCAGTACTCCATTCTAACCACTGTACCACCATTTATTTATTTATTTATTTATTTAATCAAATTTCTATACCGCCCTACTCCCGAAGGACTCAGGGCGGTGAACAGCCAAGATAAAATACAGATAATACAAATATTAAAAATCCCTTAAAATTATTAAATATTTTGGCCGAAACACAGATTAAAACACCCAATTTATAAAATCATGAATTAAAATTTAAAAAATTTAAAAGAGGGGAGTTAGGCCAGGCCAGCTTGCTGAAATAGAAAGGTTTTGAGAGCACGGCGAAACGTGCGCAGGTCCGGGATCTTCCGTATCTCTGGGGGGAGCTCGTTCCAGATGGTAGGTGCCCCCACAGAGAAGGCTCTCCCCCTGGGGGCCGCCAGTCGACACTGTTTGGCTGACGGCACCCTGAGGAGCCCCTCTCTATGGGAGCGTACTGGTCGGTGAGAGGCTATTGGTAGCAGAAGGCGGTCTCGTAAATACCCCGGTCCGATGCCATGGAGCGCTCTAAAGGTGGTAACCAAAACCTTGAAGCGCACCCGGAAGACCACTGGGAGCCAGTGCAGCTCGCACAGGAGGGGGGTCGCATGGGAGCGCCACGTTGCTCCCATAACCACCCGCGCGGCCGCATTCTGGACCAGCTGGAGCCTCCAGGTGCTCCTCAAGGGGAGCCCCATGTAGAGAGCATTGCAGTAGTCCAAGTGGGAAGTAACGAGAGCATGAGTGACCGTATTTAACGAGTCCCGATCCAGAAAGGGACGCAACTGGCAAATCAGGCGGACCATGGCTACAACTTTAATCTCTCCCTCCCTCCCTCCCACTTTCTCTCTCCCTCCGTCCTTTTTTCCCACAGACAGTTTATACAAAGCTGACTTTGTATAAAAAAAAGAACACTGCTTTGGGTGGGGGGGCGAAAGCCCTATTAAGCAGGTATATACAAAAGTATGAAGGCTATTGCTTAACACATTGTAAGCCGCCCTGAGTCTCCGGAAAAGGGCGGCATATAAATCGAACCAATAAATAAATAAATAAATAAATTTGTATCTCTCTGATCTGAGTTTGTTTACTCCACCCAAATTATATTTGGGCTGCAGTCTAAGAAGTTACTTGGCTCCAGATATGTACCTCTAGTCCCTCATTTTACAGCCAGAGTTTTGGAATAAAAACCAATCTTCATCACTCTTCAAAGTAATGTACGGATCAGGCAAAAATAAAAACACTGAAACACTTCAATGCAGTTTGCGTTTCACAGAAGCCAACCTAACTAACAATAGCATGTAACTTATTGTCATTAACCAGAAATGATGCCACCACAGATTCATTATGCTTAAAGGTAAAGGTATCCCTGCACATGCGTGCTAGTCGTTTCCGGCTCTAGGGGCGGTGCTCATCTCAGTTTCTAAGCCGAAGAGCCAGCGCTGTCTGAAGACGTCTCCATGGTCATGTGGCCGGCATGACTAAACGCCGAAGGCTGTTACCTTCCCACCAAAGTCGCAAAAAGGGGATTGAGGGGTTTTTTAAAGACTTTTTTAAATAGACTTTTAAGGGGTTCTGAGGGTGGGGGAGGTTATGTGGGTTTGGGGGAAAACCCACGGGGGTTGGAGACCAGTCCGGCTGCTATTAATGGTGCCGTAGGGGGTGCGGACTCTGGGGGAAAGGGGACTGTTAGAATGCCCTCTAGTGAGGGCTTCTCTATTAACACGCTGAGTGGGAGGGGCAGGTATGGCGGGAGCAGGGGGCCATATCATGTGGTGGGGGCACGTGCTCGCTATCTCCGAGCGATTCCGTGCCCCGGTCCCCTTAGCTCTTCCCGTTCCCCAGGCTGCTTAGAGTCTCAGCGCCCGAGTCTCCGGCTGATGTTATGTAATGCCAGGTCCGTAGTAAATAAAGCCCCCCTCATTTGTGATCTTATTCAGGAGGGGGGAGCGGACCTGGCAGGTATCACGGAGACCTGGTTGGGCCATGAGGGGGGAGTTCCCCTCATGGAGATGTGCCCATCAGGCTTCCGTGCATTTCATCAGCCGAGAGCTCAGGGCAGGGGCGGGGGGGGTGGCGGTCATTCTAAAAGAAGGTCTTGATCCAAGGGAGACCACTGTACTTCAGATAGCCGGATGTGAGTCCCTTTTTGTGAAGTGGGGTCGTGGGGTGCAGATGGGTCTGTTGATCACGTACCTGGCTCCCTGCCATGTGGCAACGACCCTGCCCGAACTCCTCAATGTTATAGCCGAGGTGGCGGCCGATACCCCCAGACTTGTGGTCATGGGGGATTTCAACCTGCCATCCATCGGTGAAACATCTGAGGTAGTTCGGGAGTTCATGGCTTCCATGACGGCCATGGACCTGACCCAAGTAATTCACGGCCCTACTCATATGGGGGGACACACTCTGGACTTAGTTTTTATCTCTGGTCAGTGGTTGAGTGGCCTTGATATAGGGGATGTAGATATTGAACCCTTGTCATGGTCTGACCACTCGCTCCTTCGACTTGACTTTCTGACCGCCGTACCCCGTCGCAGGGAGGCGGAACCGACCAGGTGGTTCCGCCCCAGGCGCCTGATGGACCCTGATAGGTTCCAGATGGAGCTTGGGCCATTTCCTGAGACTCTAGCTCATGACTCGGCTGATGACCTGGTGGCCGCCTGGGATAGGGCGGCTGCCGGGGCTTTGGACCGGGTCTTGCCTTTGCGGCCTCTGACCTGGCACCGAACTCACTTAGCTCCTTGGTTTTCCGAGGAGCTGAGGGAGATGAAGCGCCGGAAAAGACGCCTAGAGAGCGGTTGGAGGGCCAGTCGTTCCGAGTCTGACTTGACACTGGTAAGGTCTCATATTAAGACCTACCTAGTGGCGATAAAAGCGGCGAAATCTAGCTATTTTGCCGCTCTTATCGCGTCATCAGATAACCGCCCAGCCGCCCTGTTTAGGGTGACCCGCTCCCTCCTCCATCTGGGAGCGCGGGAGGACCCCTTGCAGGGCCGAGCTGAGGATTTTGTACAGTATCTGGATGATAAAATAACTCAGATTTGGGAAGACTTGGCCACCGACTGAGTTAGTTCAGACGAGATGACTGAGGCAGGTCTTGAGAGTGTTATCTGGGAGGAGTTCGATCCTGTGGCTCCCGAGGATGTGGACAGGAACTTGGGGCGGCTGAACGCAACCACATGTTTATTGGACCCGTGTCCCTCCTGGTTGGTGCTGGCTTCCCGGGAGGTTACACGAGGCTGGCTCCAGGGGATTATTAACGCTTCTTTGAGCAAGGGTGTCCTGCCGGCTGCCTTGAAAGAGGCGGTGGTGAGGCCTCTCCTCAAGAAGCCATCCCTGGATCCGGCTGTTTTGGCTAACTATCGTCCAGTCTGCAACCTTCGCTTTATTGCGAAGGTTGTTGAGAGTGTGGTGGCGCGACAGCTTCCCCAGTACCTGGATGAAGCTGTCTATCTGGATCCGCTCCAGTCCGGCTTCAGACCTGGGTACAGCACGGAAACGGCATTGGTCGCGTTGGTGGATGATCTCTGGAGGGCCCGGGATAGGGGTTCTTCCTCTATCCTGGTCCTATTAGGCCTCTCTTTTGATACCATCGACCATGGTATCATGTTGCGCCGGCTGGAGGGATTGGGAGTGGGGGGCACCGTTTTGCAGTGGTTCTCCTCCTATCTCTCCGACCGGTCGCAATCCGTGTTGACAGGGGGGCAGCGGTCGACCCCAAGGCGACTTGTTTGTGGGGTGCCGCAAGGGTCGGTCCTCTCGCCCCTCCTGTTCAACATTTATGTGAAGCCGCTGGGTGAGATTATCCGTGGTTTTGGGGTGGAGTTCCATCAGTACGCTGATGATACTCAGCTGTACATTTCCACCCCAGACCATCCCAATGATGCCTTGGAAGTGATGTCCCAGTGCCTGGAGGCCGTGCGGGTCTGGATGGGGAGAAACAGGCTTCGACTCAACCCTTCCAAGACCGAGTGGCTGTGGCTGCCGGCGTCCCGGTATAGCCAGCTGACGCCATCGCTGGTTATTGGGGGCGAATCATTGGCCCCCACGGAGAGGGCCCGCAACTTGGGTGTCCTCCTGGATGCGCGGCTGTCTTTAGAAGGGCATATGACAGCCGTGGCCAGGGGGACTTTTTGTCAGGTTCGCCTGATACGCCAGTTGCGCCCCTTTCTGGACCGGGACTCCCTACGCACGGTCACTCAAGCACTTGTCACTTCTCGTCTGGACTATTGTAACGCTCTCTACATGGGGCTCCCCTTGGGGTACACCCGGAGGCTCCAACTGGTGCAGAATGCGGCTGCGCGGGGTATTATGGGAGCGACCGGGCGCTCCCATGTGACTCCTCTCCTGTGCGAGCTGCATTGGCTTCCGGTGGACTTCCAGGTGCGCTTCAAGGTGTTGGTGATCACCTTTAAAGTGCTCCATGGCTTAGGGCCAGGGTACTTACGGGACCGCCTTCTGCCACCAATAGCCTCCCACCGGCCGGTTCGCTCCCACAGAGAGGGCCTCCTCAGGGTGCCGTCGGCCAGACAATGCCGGCTGACGACCCCCAGGAGGAGAGCCTTCTCTGTGGTGGCACCTACCCTATGGAACAATCTACCCCCAGAGATACGAGTGATCTCCGACCTTCGGATTTTTCGTCGGGCCCTAAAAACTTATTTTTTTCAGCTAGCCGGTCTGTCTTGATTTTAGGGTTAGTTTTAATATTTTAATATTGATTTTAATTGACAAGTTTTAAATTATGGGCCAAATTTATAAATTATTTTAACTTTATTTTTTAACTGTGATGTTTGTATAGATGTTTTTATCTTGGCTGTTCACCGCGCTGAGTCTGAAAGGAGAAGGGCGGTATAGAAATTTGAATAATAAATAAATAATAAATAAATAAAGTGGTCCCTATTTTTCTACTTGCATTTTTACGTACTTCCGAACTGCTAGGTTGGCAGAAGCTGGGACAAGTAACGGGAGCTCACTCCGTCATGTGGAGCTAGGAATTTGAACCACTGAACTGCTGACCTTCTGATTGACAAGCTCAGTGTTTTAGCCACTGAGCCACCACATCCCTTCATTATGATTAGTTATAGGTATTTACAACCTTTGTTGAAAGGAAGTGAGGGTGCTGCGGAAGGGTGTGGTATGGCAGTGAAATGTCCATTTTTGCTAACTGGTTTGGTTGGCTCAGCATTGGAATATTTAGGAATCCTTTACTGTAGAAATAAGCATAATCAATTGAATACATTTGACAAGCCTTCTTGACTTCACAGTCAATGATTGTACACTAAATAGCACCACTGTGAGTGATTCCTTTCATTTACTCCTGTGTCTTTTGGACTGTATCCCACCAAAAAAGTCAAATTTATTTCCAAGCACATGTGCATTAGACTATATTGTGAAATTCTTGCTCATAATTTTGCTGCTTTAAAATATTTGTGACAACTGGAATGGAATCTTCAGAAATAAAACCTGTGAATGCTATAAATTGCAGTGAAGGCTGAATATAGTAAGATAACAAATGAGTCTGATGCCAACATTTTTAACAATAACTTGTCAACAATTGTATTGTACAAGATAGTTCGATTCTATGCAGATTTGCCTGAAATTACATTTGATTCACATCCTATCATATGGAACGATTTAAGAATTAATTTTCAATTGCAGCTTTTCAACAAACATATAGTGTCTAGAAAAGGGTTTTATCACAATTTTATCACATTTTATCACCATCTATATCATTCTTCTTGCACTGCCTAGACCAATAACATCACAGCCAGTACTAGAATTTAAGCCATCCATAAAAACAACTGAAAGAAGGGCATAGGCCACAAATTGACAACTAAAACAAATCTCAGTTCAAGTTCCAGAACTGTATTACAAATGACCAGGGAAAATGACTTTTAAATTGTGTAAAATATGATGCAGTGATTTTTAAAAAACCCATATTTTTAAAGAAAATTCCATCGGTGAAATACTTTTTTAATCAACACAGCATTTACCATAGACAGGACTTGGATTAGGACATTGACTTTTTTTTTGTGCAAAGCTAGGCTAATGCAGGAAAGTACATACTGAACCAGCTAAAGTTGACTATAATCATACCTTATCCTTACAACCATTTTTATTAATTCAAAGAAGATTCTTGCACTGCATACAGTCTCATTAAAAAGGCTATCCATTGCATCTCATCAAGAATCAGCTGCACTGCATGTACTCTCATCAAATTGATCATTGCTCCCAGTTTCAGCTGGGTACTTGTAAATCATCTATTTTGCATTATGAAATGCAAAGATAGATCATATGGGATATGATCAGCATGACACTATGTTCAAATAAGTAGATAATATTTTCAAGAAGTTTTGTATGGGCATTAACAAGCAAAGACCAAGAGAACCTGGTGGAATCCATAACCAAGAAACCATGGGGGAAAGCAGAAATCTTTGGCAGCAAACCTGAAGGTAAAAACCTAATTATTTCAACAAAATCCCCCAATTCCCACAAAAACGTTCTTCCAACAGAAATAATAGATAACAAAGCTGTTTTAATGCACTAAGGCTGAAGCCTGATTTAAGTGATCTTAGATATTTATCTAAATTTTATTTATTCATTTATTCATTCTCCAACTTTTTATGGACACCCATTTACTAGAAGGAATTTTGGGTGTAAAACAAGAGTAAAACAATATTTTTTAAAAAAAAATAATTGAAACAAATAAAAACAGGCCACCCACAATAAAATTTGCGTCCATCAACCAACCACACTAGATCTTCCTTGCTTTTTTGAAGGCCAACAAGGTTGAGGTCATCCATATCTCTGGGAGAGCCTGTTCCACGAGAGAGGCACCATGACAGAAAAAAACATATTTCTTTCATTACTTTTGAAATAGACTATACGGAGAACGGCTTGGTTTATACATTCTATTAAACCTTAAGGTCATTTAGTTGCTTTTGGCTTAGGGTGTTATGAGAACCCAACTATCATGGTATGTAAACATGATATACAGTTAAGTCCATTATTAAATACATGATAGTTTCATTTAAAACTATGTCCTATGTAAGTAGCCAAAGCTTCTTCTTTTTTTTAACAATTTAACTCTGGGTGCATAACATCTATCAGCTCAAGGGCCACATCAGGTTGTGTCCTGTTGAAAATAGCATGTCAAAAGTCATTAGGGCTTGGATCCTTTGGGGAATGGTATTTAAAAATGTTAATGGATGAAATGGGAGCCTTAAACATCTGCAGAAAGTCCTACTTTGCCCCTTAAAACCTCTCCAAACTTGTAAAAATTCAATAATAGACCAAAAAAAGAACAAAACCCATTTTCTTTTGGCCTGCTTCCTTTGAATGACAAGGTCTCACATCTTGCACTCCTTTTCTAACTCCAATACCTCAATGCCTCATTAGTAAATTATTTTATTTAAATATGACAGCACGTACTCTGCACTCAAGAGCATATGATATACATTCTTGTTGTATATCACCTGCCAATCTCTAAGAAATGTTGTCAAAGTCATCTAGATTCAGTCTTTGTTGTAACATTAATTAGAATGTATTTTAATATTGTAGCTTAATCACTCCAACCCAGTGTACTGTATAACATCCGTGGAATATGCATTAAGCTAGTATAAAAAAGGCAGCAGCATCTTCAGATAATACACCCTGGATTAAATTCCCATATGGCAGTGATCATAATATAGTATCATTGTGCTGCATTCCACAGACGTTTCAACTATTGCTCATTTAAGGATCCTGTTTTATATCACTTTTTTTTGATACAATAGCAATAAATAATAGGCTACAATCATGATGCTTCTAGAGCTGAGGCTATCAAAAATGATCTTACACTGCAAAAATTGATCTTACCACATATAAAGCTTCCTGCAGTAAGATTTTTCTGTGGTTTCTCTAGCTCTTTATGGCCTCTCAGCTGAACTCTAGCAAATCATGTATCAGTCTGCTACAAAAGCATTTTCCCCATGTCAGCAAATGCAGCCTACAGATTTATTTTATTGTTTATTCCTGCGCAGACAATCTATTCACTTTCAGGTTTGTCTGGCACTTTACAGGGCTCGATCCAACGTATGTTTATTCAGACGGAAGTACCATTTTGCTTTATTGATAAATGCTAAAAAAAAATCACCAGAAACAAGATAGGCATAAATTGTACCAACATGCATCTGAAACAGCTATTTCTACCCAATGCCCACCTACTTTTGTCCAGTTTTAAAATTAGTCAGAAACTATAGATATAAAAGTGAACCCTTCAGGAAACTGGACTGAAAATTTATTTTCCACAACATTTTTCTAATTTAGAGAATTCTACAGCCTATCATTGATTACTAAAGCCCAGTTATATTACCAATCATTGAACTTGGGAATGTTTGGAGTCCCATTCCCTAAGGAGGTACATCTGGCGGGACCCAGAAGAAGGGCCTTCTCCATGGTGGCTCCCTTCCTTTGGAACATCATCCCTACATAGACCAGCCCACACTTTGACACTCTTTCACAAGGCACTGAAGACCTGATTTTATCAACAGGCCTAGAGAACCCAGAGTGGGATGGAGCCAATCAAGTGGCTTGTTTGACTAATTGCTGTCATGAGGTGGTGATGGATGATTATTTTTTGTTATTGTTGTATATTGGGTTTTTATTTTTTGTAAACTGCCCAGTTAATGAGTGTGTGTGAGTGGCCATATAAAGAATAGGAATAGGAACAGGAACAGGAACAGGAACAGGAACAGGAACAGGAACAGGAACAAGAACAGAATAGAATAGAATAGAATAGAATAGAATAGAATAGAATAGAATAGAATTCTTTATTGGCCAAGTGTGATTGGACACACAAGGAATCTGTCTTCGGTGCATAAGCTCTCGGAGTACATAAAAGATATAAGTGATATAAGTGATAAATCATGATCATAGTCATCATAAATGCATTCATCATGAATCATAAGATATAACACTTAGTGATAGTCATAGGATACTAAATAAACAATCAAAATCATACTAGGAAACTAAGTAACACAATATAAATCATAAAGATAAAAGCAACAAGATTATAGTCATAAGTAGAAAGGAGATAGGTAATAGGAAGGATGACAAGAATAATAGTAATACAGTCTTAGTAAATAGTTTGACAGTGTTGTGGGAATTAGTTGTTTTAGTGGAGTGATGGCATACGGGAAAAAACGTTCCTATTTTTTTCTAAATAATGTTCTAAATAAATAAACAAACTTTGGAGAGCCAAGTTGTATCAGAGGCTTCTACAACTAAATATGAAGAATGTGGGAGCAGCTGATCTTACATGGAGTATCTTTTATGTTAGGGGCTGCCAAATAAGATTTAATATTTTATGTTTTATGGTAATTTGTGTTTTTATTTTATTGGAAACAGCCTAGAATCCATGACATGTGACATATACATAATAAATAAGAGCAAAACTTCATCTAGTCCCTTGAGAAAGGAAATACGAATGGATCCCTTCCCTGCAAAACCTTTTAAATCCCGAACAAATTCTTTGGAAAGCCCACTGAATTAAATTAGAGCAGCAGCAATCATAAGCACCAGGCTGTACTTAGAAAACACATTACAGGTAGTCCTCAACGACCACAATTGACCCCAAAAATTATGTTGTTAAGTGAGACATTTGTTAAGTGAGTTTTGCTCCATTTTACGACCTTTCTTCCTACTGTTGTTAAGTGAATCACTGCGGTTCTTAAATTAGTAACACGTTTGTTAAGTGAATCTGGTTTCCCCATTAAGTTTGCTTGCCAGAAGGTCGCAAAAGGGGATCACGTGACTACGGGGCACTGCAACCGTCATAAATGTGAGTCAGTTGTCAATCATTCCAAATGTAAATCACGTGACCATGGGGATGCTGCAAAGGTCGTAAGTGTGAAAAAATGGTCATGAGTCATTTTTTTGGGTGCCGTTGTAACTTTGGACGGTTGCTAAATGAACTGTTGTAAAGTCAAGGACTACCTGTACACATACACATAAGCCCAAGGACAAGATAACTTAGAACAGGTTCTCAGCAGAAGAGATTTACTAAAGAACCCAGCACCTGTTCTTCTTATACATTGACAAAGCAAATAATCCTTCTAGCAAAAGGAAGGTTTTTTGGTTTTTTCAAAAATCACCTTTTCTAAGGAATGGGGGGAGGCGGCGAGTGAGGGGGGGAAGGACTTAACACCTGAGAGTGCCCTCTGCCGGTGGAATGAAACATAGCTGTTCCATAACTTCGTCGGGGGTGAGGGGGGGGGGGAGATACGCGCACTGGAAGAAGCTAAATTAGCAGGCAGTTGCTGCGCCCAGAACGGTGGAAAGCAACAAAAAGGGAAAGACCATGAGGAACGGAGCATGGAAGGCAGCAAAGGCGACGAAGTGGGTGTCAGGATCTATAATGAGCGACCGAACACATCATGGGGATATCCCGTGTAAAATGACAGCAGGTAGAGGAGAGAGAGAGAGAAAGAGAAGAGAGAGAGAGAGAGAGAGAGAGAGAGAGAGAGAGAGAGAGAGAGAGAGAGAGAGAGAGACCAGCGACGCGGGGCGATGGGTGCAAATGCTGCAAAGGACGAGAGGCGGGAGAGAAAAGGCAGGAAAAGCGGCAGCCTTGGGCGCCCTGAGAAGGCTAAAGGAGGACTGTCGGGGAAGCCCTATCGGATTCGGATAGGGCTGACTGGAAGACAGTGGTCCGTCTCCCCCCCCCCCCACCCGCCACTCCTCACCACCACCGGTCCTTCTATCCAACTTCAGTCTCCCACCCGGTCTCCGTCCCTTCCCGCCACTTGCCGGCGCAAGCGTGCGCTCCGTCGATGGCGCGCCTGCGCTGCCTCACCTGCTTCCGAGACGACGCCGATCCAGAGGCAGAGGCAGAGGGCGCTCAGCCTCTCCATTCGCGGCAGGGGGGCGAAGGCCCGTCGGGGAGGGAAGGCGACGGGGCGAGACGGACCCATCTTTATTCGCCGGCCAGCTGCTGCTGGAAGGAGCGGACGGTTTTCGCCCGGCGCAAACGCCGCTCCGTCCGTCCGCCCGCCCCCAAGCAGAGCGGACGGGCTGTGGGAGGAGGAGGAGGAGTGGGGTGGCGGGGGGTGGGAGAACGGCTCGGCCCCGCTTCCCTTTCCTTTTCCTCCCCTTTGCTGTCGCTGCCAGCGAGCCCTCCTGCCTGGGCGGCTCAGCCAACTGAGGAATTCGGCCAGCGGCTTTGCCCCGGGAAGGTGCCGAGTCGGGTGTGAGGAGCGAGCAAAAGTGGAAGGAGAAAGAGGAAGGGAAGCGAGTAAAGCAAAGCAAAAAAAAAAAAAAAAAAAAGGCGGGAAGGGCGCCGGAGGTGTTAATCGACGGCTGCGGGAGGCCGAGTGGGCGAAGAGCAGAAAGTGCGAGGCCGGGTGGAGGTGGCCACAATGACGGGGTGGGGCTTGCTCGGGAGCGGAGCCGAGCTCGGGACAGAATGGGTTGAGGTGGGGGGGAGAAAGGCGGGTGGGGGGGGGGGGGAAAGGAAAGGATGCTTCGAGGGGAGCGGACAAAGTGGCGCGGGACGTTGAGAGAGAGGAAATGAATCGTGTCGGGAGGAAAGGGGAATCGGGGTTCTTAGCGGGAGACGGAGGTAACCAAGCGGCTGAGGGGGGAGAAAGAGCAAATAGGTAGAACGGAGTAAATAGGTGAGCAAAACGCCGAGCCAAAAGAGCCGAAGCAAAGTGCAGATGAGAGTCCCCACCAGCCCTGCTGATTCTCCAGACCTCAAAAAAAAAAAAAAAAAAAGTCTCCGAAAAAGGCTTTTTAGGATCTAAGATTGAAGTTCATCAAATTGGGCTTTTCCTGACCCACGTTGTTGAATTAAAAGAGGCTCTACTGTTGCTAAAACATTCGAAGGAGTGAATAACGGCCATAAGCATAAAACAAGATTGTCTTTATTATGACCTGCCTTGAGTGTATGTATAAGTGGAAAGGAGGGAGCTGTTCGTTTAATAATAATAATAATAATAATAATAATAATAATAATAATAATAATAATAATAATAATAATAATAATAATAATAATAAAAAAAAATATATAATAAAATGATCCTTTTGGGCTCTGTTCTTCTGGTCTTTGCAAACCAAGGAAATTGCTGCATATAATTGGGAGAACTAGCGTGGGCTGATCTCGAGCTGAATCTCTCAGAATCTTTTTGGCTCACCGGATCACCCTCTCCAGAAAGTCATGAACAATGTTATAGAGTTGAAGTTGGTCATTTAAGCTTCTTGAAGGAAGGGGAGAGAAATTCATTGTAATATTAATATACCACAACTACTTTGCTATGCATTTCTGTATTTGCGAATTTGACCAAATTAAAATTGGAAATCCTATAAAATCATGCTGGTATGCATTTCATATTAATAAGCACATTCACATTCATTGCCAACGACCAATACGGTTAACTAGAACTCTGGGATCATGCACACTTTCCCAACATATTCAAAGCTTGGGAATACACTACTCTAAGAGCACAAACAAGCATTTATACAAGTGTATGGATGCACATACAGCACGTATCATTTGTACTGTATAAACATTTTAAGCACATGAGAGTCATTGACAAACCTCTTTAACTGCAAACAACAGTATCTGGAAGACCTGACCTATTTCCTCTCATGTTTGTTGTTTCCTTTTTGTTTCTTATTCAGCAAAGCCCACATTAAGAACTGCACAACAAGGTTCTCAAAAAGAAAGAAATCAAATATTGATACCTTTTGCTATGTAGTTTTTTTGCTTCAAGTCACTGTTTTGCTGTGAAATGAGCAATAGGTTCAGTTGCCTTTTGCTCTAGCTAGCCCTAATTCATGGAGGTGTTGACAGCCTACAAAATGCTAGATTTATTTGCATTCTTATAGGATGAGTTCTTGTAGATGGCCTGCAGAGAAGATAATTGTTCTAAGTGCTTTGCTTTTTAAAGGCTCTACTGTATTAAACTCTGCTTGATAGTCAGGCATGTTTCCTCCTATATAAGGATTGTAATTCTATCTTCAGAAAAAATGCATGTCAAAAATGCAAGGGAATAAGAGCAGACAATATTTTTGCAGTGGTTGACTACCAGCTATAATGTGTGTTTGTGGGTCTTCAAACCAATGGCTTGTGTGAACAAAAGTTGAGAGGAGATACATTTGGAACTGGGATATTATTCTCTACAGCTGACTTTTCACTTTGATAGGAAAGCAGAAAATGAGAACAACGCAGAAATTAAATTGCATTATTGACTTCTTTCTGTTAATACACCTGAATCTTTCCTTGCGTCTCAGAAATATTACTGAATCCTTTAATTTATAACATATTACAGTACTTAAAGCACAGCACCTTTTCTCGCCCCCTAGAAAGCAACCAAGTGTTGGAATTGTTCTGAAAATAGTAGTATACTTCAATTTTTTTTCAATAAAAACGGCTTAAGGTTTTAATATTCACATTTAGAAATGTATGTAAATACATAGCTTGCTTTGATGAAGTTTAGAACTAGTGTGTCACTAGATGTAAACACATGAATCTTGCAAGTTATTGGGGAAATGTGTCAAACTAAGTAAGAATGCATAGACTAAATTACTTGCCTTTTACATCTCATGTTTATATCTATCTTGGCAGGATTGGTTATAATTCAAACATTGCATAGTCTGCTTTTTAAAAGTACGGTAACATTTGAAGTGAAACTAAATACTCAAGTAACAGCTGATGTGTTTTAAAAATTATACATGCATGGATAATTTAACACTTTCATCCCTACAACTCTTCTACCCAAAATCCTATCAAATTGCTGAAAGCTGCCTGAAGATGGCTAGAATGATATCCAAGTACAGGAAATAAAGTTTCAGGACAGAGGCAGATCTGAGCAGACTAGGATCTACTAGGCTGTCCTCTCTATACCAACTTTGACCTGATTTAAGTAATCTATTTGAGGGAAATGTGGAAGGTGAAAAAAGGAAGTGGTGACCAGCGGAATAGATAAGCATAAAATAGCTCCACTGATTTTCCCACCAAACAATGCTTAGGAAGTGGCTGAGGTACAACTACTGTATCATTTTCTTCTGCAACACTCACGTACAGAGTTTGATGCAACCTTGCAGAGTTTGATGTAGCCTAAGATTGCAGCTCTAAGACTGGACAAACTGGTACTTCCAACATGGCTGAATTACAACTCCCAACATCCTTCCATCACTGGAGCTGCTAGAAGGTGTTCAATAGCATTTGGAAAGCACTATCCAAAATTGCATTAAAGTCAGGGGTGAAATCCAGCAGGTTCTGACAGGTTCTGGAGAACCAGTAGCAAAACTTTGAGTAGTTCCGAGAACCGGTAGTGGAAATTTTGAGTAGCTCAGGGAACCAGCTGGCCCTGGAGTGGGGTGGGAATGGAGATTTTGCAGTATCCTTCCCCTGGAGTGGGGAGGGAATGGAGATTTTGCAGTATCTTTCCCCTGCCATGCCCACCAAGCCATTCCCACAGAACTGGTAGTAAAAAAATTTGTTTCACCACTGATTAAAGTCATTTGAATAATGGGAATAGTAGATTGCATTATAGTCCTGACATCGTGTGCCTTCTTCCCAGTTATAATTGGAAAGAGACAGTAAATATTGCACCTAAGAAAGAACCAGCAGCTTACATTAGCTCTGCTTGGCAGACTTGTTAAACGCATGTACCAACGTAGCACATGCTTCCTTTTATTCCCTATTGTTTACATGTATGCTGTTCTAGAAGACACCAGAGCTCCTAACTGTTCTGGAGCCATTCACAATGCAGACTGCCAGAGCAAGGATAGTATTCTGATGTAGCTAAAGAGCAAATTGGGTTATGGTAAAGGGAGGAAAGAAACAAGCAAACATAAAAATCAAAGAACAATATGCAAATTGTGCTAATTTATCCATTTATAAAGTGAGAACTTTGAAGATATACAACATATAATTTCAAGATTAAAGTTGATTCATCGTGTAGGCAATCTGGGCATCAGCCTTTTCAGAACAGATAGTATCTTTCGAAGTGTACATAGTTTGGTAAATTAAGAGGATGGGTTGCGCTAGGGAAAAATGCAATTTTGTATCTTTACACAGAAATAGGTGCTCAATATTTCCAATGGTGTATACTCAATTTCCTTCCCAAATTATTTTGAATATACATATTGTCCTGTTTCTAAAATCAAACGGCAAGGAATGAATATTATAGGAAATTTTTGAGATACTGGAGCAAAATTTTGGAAAAAAATACTGTGGAATTTAGTATACTGTAATCATAATCTTTACATAGCTGATTGAGTCAATTAAGAAATTTCAATATTTTTGTTTAATTAAAATCATGTCCCATCATTTGGATTGCAATTAAAATGTTTAACAACTATTGCCTTAAAGCAAGGGTGTCAAACTTATGGCCCATGGGCTAGATAAGTCACATGCTGGCCATGCCCATCCCGGTTTAGCGAAGGGGGGAAAAGTCATGATACATCATGTGATGACCCTTGCCATAGAGGAAGCATTCATGATAAAACATATTAATACATTATGTAAATGTATTAAGACTGCATACTTTTTCCTGAGAATAAAGCAATAACTGAATGACAGAAACATTTTATCTACATTATCTAAATGTAGATAAAATAGAAAAATATGGGTTAAACAGCATCACCACCAGATGGATTTGTAACTGGCTGACCAACCGCACTCAATGTGTAGTCCTCAATGGAACTGCATCTACATGGAGGGAAGTATGCAGTGGAGTACCCCAGGGCTCTGTACCCCAGTACTCTTCAACATCTTCATCAATGATTTGGACGAGGGGATAGATGGGGAATTCATCAAATTTGCAGACAACATCAAGCTAGCAGGAATAACCAACACTCCAGAAGATAGGCTCAAGATACAGAAGGATCTTGACAGACTTGAACATTGGGCGCTATCTAACAAAACGAAATTCAATGGTGAAAAAAGTAAGATTCTACATTTAGGCAAGAAAAACAAAATGCACAGGTACAGTGTACAGTATATGGTACCTTGCTCAATAGTGGTGACTGTGAGAGGGATCTTGTCCTATGGACAACCATTTAAATATGAGCCAGCAGTGTGCTGCAGCTGCCAAAAAAGCCAACACAGTTCTAGGCTGCATAAACAGAGGGATAGAATTAAGATCACGTGAAGTGTTAATATCACTTTATAATGACTTGGAATACTGCATTCAGTTTTGGTTGCCACGATATAAAAAAGATGTTGAGACTCTAGAAAGAGTGCATCCAAAAAGATGATTAGGGGACTGGAAGCTAAAACATAAAGAACAGTTGCTGGAACTGGGTATGTCTAGTCCCGTGATGGTGAACCTATGGCACGCGTGCCAGAGGTGGCACGCAGTGCCCTTTCTGTGGGCATGCGAGCCGTCACCCCAGTTCAGCTCTGCTGCACATGCACACACACCTCCTGCCAGCCAGGTGGTCTTCGGGTCTCTGTCCCACATGCGCGGGGGTGGGGCACTTGGGGGACATGCACGCATGCGTGGGGGTGGGGTGCATGCGAGAGGGGGACACATATGCATTGCATTTGGGGGGTTTGGGCGCACTTTGGGCACTCGGTCTGGTAAAGGTTAGCCATCACTGCTCTAGTCTGATGAAAATGACTAAGGGTGACATGCTAGCAGTGTTCCAATATCTCAGGGGCTGCTTCAAAGAAGAGGGAGTCAAGCTATTCTCCAAAGCACCTGAGGGCAGGACAAGAAGCAATGGATGGAAACTAATCAATGAGAGAAGAACTTAGAACTAAGGAGAAATTTCCTGACAGTTACAACTATTAATCAGTGGGACAACTTGCTTCCAGAGGTTGTGAATGCTCCAGCACTGGAAGTTTTAAAGAAGAGATTGGATAATCTCTTGTCTGAAGTGGTGTAGGGTTTCCTGCCTAAGCAGAGGGTTGGACTAGAAGACCTCCAAGGTCCCTTCGAACTCTGATATTCTATTCTATATAAAATATTTTTGTCATTCAGTTATTGCTTTATTCTCTGCAGTCTTAATTGTTTAAGACTCTCATTAATTTTTCTAGAAGAGTTAAGAATAATTAAGGTGATAGTTTGCTAAACTCCATCTGAGTAAACCTTTATAATACGGTAGTTAGATATTTCCTAGCTTTGATTACTGAACTTGTACAAACTTTGTTTTCTGTCATTTTAATACAAGCATTGCATTAACTGCTTTTATTTTTTTAAAAATCACCCTTTTCTTTCCTGAAGCTCTATTATTTAAAACTACAATTTATATCCATCATTCCAATTTTACAAAGGAAGAATAGTTAAATTTCTGAGTCTTATTAAGTGTAATACCTGTTACTATATACATACATAGATACTTATACTTATTAAGTGTAATAACTGTTCCTATATAAACTGTTCCTATATACATAAGAGCCATGGTGGTGCAGTGGTTAGAAGGCAGCATTGCAGGCATGTGTTCGATTCTGACCAGCTCAAGGTTGACTCAACCTTCCATCCTTCCGAGATCAGTCAAATGAGGACCCAGATTGTTGGGGGCAATATGCTGATGTTGAAAACTGTTTAGATGGGGCTGTAAAGCACTAGTATAGTGCTTTACAGCCCCGTGAAGTAGTATATAAATCCAAGTGCTATTGCTATTGCTGCTACATTTGCTCTAGAATTGTGCACTAGAAGATTCTCCAAATTCTTAAAGTTTGTGATACTAGGTGAAATTTTCTGTGGATCACACTCTTGAGGTTTTGAAGAAGGTTCTTAACTTCTTCACAGGTTCATTACTCTTCCCATCTTGCTTCTTTAAAGTATAACTTTTGCTTTCATAGAATGTCACAAGGAATACCATGGCACACACTATCATCGTCATCTTTGTAGACATAAATTTATCATGGCATAATCCATTCCAAGGCCTTCATGGCTGTAGCTCTGCCAAGTGCCAGTCTGCAGTGTATTACTTGATTGTTTGTTCCTTTACTGTTGATGATTGATCTTAAAAGGCAGAAGCTATCCTTCACTTCAGTATCTCCATTGTCAGTTGCAAGGCTGGTTGTTTTTAATTTGGTTTTCTTTATAATTGCCTTCACAAATCGCTTAGTGAAAATCTGGAAATCAAAATAATAGATACAGTATAGGGGAGTGGAAAGAGGATCAGATTATCAAGGAAATATACATGCAGGTAACCTGGATTTGCCTGCAGACTAAAGTTTGTAAGGAGATGATGTTAGTGAAGAATAACAAGAACAACAAAAAGGCATACTTTAGATGTATTCAATGTAAAACATTACTTGTTTAATGAAGACAACAACAGATAATAAGGAAAAGGCAAAACTACTCAATCAATCAATCAGAATAGAGCTGGAAGGGACCTTGGCAGTTTTCTAGTCCAACCTGCTCAAGCAGGAGATCCTATACCATTTCAGGCAACTGGCTGTCCAATCTCTTCTTAAAGACCCCCATGAATTCTGATTTTGGCTCAGTAATTTCTGAGAAGAGAATATGCATTCCATCAGGCAATTGAAGAAGTCAGTTGAAGATGTTCTATCACATTTGGTAGAAATATTGTCAGAAATGCCTGTTGATCCTGAATGAGCTGATGTTTCCTGGGTAGATCAATCCTATCTTATGCTTCTACAGGAACTTGATTTGGCTATACTTCATTAATTTGGGAAATTGGGAGAAAGAAGTATCAGATGAGTGGAAGGGGTAAACTTCAAAAAGGGGAAAGAAGAATTTGGGAAATTGTAGATCAGTCAAGCTAAAATCAGTAACAGGGAATGTTGTAGAACAGATTATAAAGTGATAGATCTGAAAATAATGCAATAGTTACTGGAGGTTAGCATGATTTTATCAAAAGAATCTCATCATAATTTTTCTTAATAGAGAAGTTTAACTTTCCCTTTCTTGACTGTTTCTATTGTAGGATATAGACAGGACAAATCATAGAATAAGGTCATATGAATGTTAGTTGTAAGGCAGGAAATACCTTTAGGGATAAAACCTAAGATTATAGGAAAATTTTCCAACAAGGCCTGAGTCTCAGATTTAAATTTAAAATCTTCATTTTATAAACATTTTGATAATAAAATGACCCTGATTATGGGAATTATATTACACCCTTCCCGAATCTGTCAACGTGCCCAAATGGAATAGTTAAACACTAAAAGCTTGTCAAAACAAGTATATTTTGAAAGTGTGTCTCAAATTAAATGGAGGGTGCAATAGAATTTCTCAGCCTCCTCAAATCTGGTGCTCTCTAGAGGTTTTAGATTACATAGGATTTCATTTCCTAGCTAGCATGCTCAAAGACTATGATGCCTTGCGATGATGGCTATTCTAATTCAATACACCAAAAGGACTCCAAGTCAAGGATATTTGGATATACAAATAGCGAATATTTCAACTTACTGATAATCCTTTTCCAATGGATATTTCTTCCATCAGTCAGTCAAAACAGAACAACTAATGATCATTCAGCATTCTATTAGCACAACATGACCCATGCTTACCTTCCAAATAAAATAGATTCAGTCTCTCCCATGAATAATAGCAGATTGTTGGCAGACTTACCCTCCACCATAGTTGACTGTGTGGCTGAACAACCAATTTAGTCATTTGGGGCATATGATTGAGTGTTCTGCCTTTTGTGATTCATTTAGCTGAGACAGTGATGGATTGAAATGGCTAGTTATTTCTACTGGAACTTGAGTTTTCATCTCTTTGTGTTGCCAAAACCTTAAAATACTTTTCTGGAAGATAAATAGCTGTAAAAAGTCCTTTTGCTTTACTTTGGACAGGGATGAGGAATTGGTTAAGAGTGAGGAATTGCAAATAGGAAATAGAGTTTCATTTTACTTTAATTAAATATTCAAAATTGTCCTTTCTGATTCTCTATCAGTTTCTTCCAGATGTGTTGGATTAGAGTTGTATTCCAAAATGTCTAAAGGGCAAAAGCCTCAATGTGAAGAAAACTGATAAAGCTGTTGGTTTTTCAGCATTTTCTGTTTTGCTTAATTGGTTGTTTAGCTACTGCTTGGGATTATAGTGAGACAATGTGTTTATATGTAAATGCTAAATATCTCTGAACCAATATGAGATCAACCACATTTTAATACTTCCCAGTCCATCAAAATGTCAGTGCATCTTAGAAGCTATTGTCCTACAGTTAATCTGAAAACAGGTTAGAATCTGACTCATACCTTCAAATAAATTAAGAATTACTTACAGGAAAGGAATAGCGATCACTTCAGAATGTCAAGTCCATTGATTAGATGGATGGATAATACATTTTTTAAAAGTCCTGAAGGATTACTTCTACATGCTGCCAAATAACTTGCGTGGATGCAGTTACCAGCTTGACATGTGGAGTTTGGATTTCATTGATAATGTGCCATCAAGTCAGTGTTGATTAAGGAATCACACAGATCTTCTCCAGAATGATCTGCCCACAATCTGCCCTTAACTTTGGCAGCTTAAAGATGTGTGGACTTCAAGTGCCCAAGGCTGAGGAACACCGCTTTAGGTCTTCAAAGAAGCACCCATCACCACTGTAATCAAGAACAGATTTACCTTTCCCTATATATTTTGATACAGATACTAACTGAGAAACTTCTTCAGTCTCTCAACCTCCCTATTTATCTATTTTTTTAAATAATTGTATAAAAATGGAAGAAAACAATTTTTTTAAATAACATTGATCAGTTTCAATATGAAGAGGTTAGCCTTACTGAAAATTGCTTATTGCTTAATGCACTGTAAGCCGCCCTGAGTCTCCGGAGAAGGGTGGCATATAAATCAAATAAATAAATAAATAAATAAATAAATAAATAAATAAATAAATAAATATGCCTCAATTATCTTTGTTTTAAAATTACTGAAATTCCTGTTTTCAAGGAATATATAACTCAGTTATGAAGAATAACAGTGCACAATTCAAAAAATATTTCCTGTTCATCCTTTAAAAGCTGAGTCATGTTAATTTGATTGTGTGTCCTCTAGATCTAGTACATTCCAAAATAGGAAAGCTATATCTCGGCTCGCTTTTTAAAATCTTTCTAAAACAAAGAAACCATAATTCTGTGGTATTCTACTTCATCTCCCGAGTTGAAAACTTCCTAGTGTAACAAATGAACAGTACTTTTCACTGCATTTTCACCAATTTAAGTTTACTATTATTTAGAAAGGTGCATGAACCATGAACTGGTTTAATAAATAATAGTATTTGCAGTAGTTTGATTTATAAGAATGTTATGCTACTTTCTCTTTTATTGCTTCTACTGTCATGTTCTCCAATGGTATCAGAGCTCTCCAGGAGCTAACCACTGTTAAATTATAATCTGTCTTCCAGGCTTGTACTCACCTTAGAATCAGAACTATCTGTATGAAATGTTTTTACTTTATCATTTCCCCTTTTAATCTTGAATATTTGCCTTCTTCCAGTTTAAAAGGATTTTTCCACCACTTTTCCTATTTGTTCTTTTTCTAAGTTCTTAATGCATTTCTTCATCCATCATTGTATGGGTTATGTTATTGCATTTAAAGAAGGAATCTGCTTGCACCAATCTGGTTGTCAGTGGAATTCAGCAATTTTGAAACAGAAGAGAGCAGCCTTAAAAAATCACGATGGAACTTTTAATGGAGTTACCATTTGTCTCTGGAAGTGTTCTTTACATTAAAATAGCCACTTTAGGAAGCAACATTGATTTTGCAGAGGAAAGGATGTTACTGTCTAGATGTTGTTTCACAAAATGTCCTATCTAAAAGAGCAAGTTTCTTTACTCTATATATCTTTCTAGTTTTGTTGAAAAAGACTTATAATGTTTACAATATAGCCATTTGTCACAGATTAAACAGTGTGCAGTCATGATTCCTACCAGATATTGTTAGGCTATGTACACATAATCCTCCAGATGCGACTGTAACGAAGGCTGCCCATTACAGTTACATGTCAGAAAAACCATTAAAGAAGCATCTGACTTAATGATCTCCCCAACCTGCTCTCCCCAATGAATTTTTTAATGAATGTGTAGGTCATGGGGTGAATGTGGAGCATGGGGTGCCTCAGGGGTGAGGGAAGCTCTTGGGGGCCTAGCAAAGACCCAGGCACACTTGCTCTGGCTCTCCCAAGCCTCCCCACATTATCCTCAAGACATCTCATGCTCCACTTCCTGCGCCTTGGGCCTCACAGGCCTTTTCCCACTCCCACTGGGTCCCACCAGGCCAAATAGCCTTCCAGAATGCTAGAACAGATCACCATGTGGTGCAACTCTGAAAATGGCAGCAATATTTACAGCTACCTGAATGTAATTCAGGCGAGGGAAGCATGGCGACTGCTTCTAGAATCATGCCCTGCTGCTGAGGGACAAAGCGACTCGTTCTGCTTCCTTAACTTGATCGGCACAGACTTTCAGAAACTTCTACCTGTAGATGATTTGAACTGGTGGGAGTCATCAAGAGACACAGAAAATTTTTTCTAGGTCAGGCTTTCAGTTGTGTAGACCAGAGGTTGTATTCAGCTGGTTCACACCGGTTCGGGTAAACCGGTAGCGGCAATTGTGGGTGAGGGTGAGGAGGTGAGGGTGAGGGTGAGGGTGAGGGTGGGGTGGGCTCACCCCGCCCACCCCGCCCACCGCCCCAGCTCCAAGTTGTACTATTTAGGCATGTTTTCGAGGCCAGGCGCATGCATGGAAGGCGCACGAGTAAAACGCATGTACGGACAGTCGGGTGCATGCGTGGACAGCACGTTCGCGTGAAGTGAGCATGCACGCGGTGAACCGGTGGTAAGTGAAACCCACCCCTGGTGTAGACTCAATTTCCATTGTTGTTAAGTAATTGCACTCATAAGCAGAATCTGTCTTTGTTAATCAATAAACATCATACACACTCCTTCATAAACAATTCATTTGTATTTTTAGATTAATTTTCATTCTTTTGCCATGTGTTCATATGAATAGTCTTATGTTTAAACTATATATCCAAAACAAGCAGACCATTTTCTAAAGCAGATACTCATCAATCACCATTGTCATTCATTTTTGGTCTCTACGGTCCAATAACATTTTCCGTGCCCTCACATCTTCTTCCATTCATGTCATCCAGAAGAATAATTTTTCCCATGGATGGTGTTCATTCAAAATGTTGCATAGTTTTTCCCCAAACTAATCTTTTCAGCTGTTATCACCACTCACTAGAATGTAACATGCAAGTATCATCAACCTATGGATTCAGTTATGCTTGACCTTTCCCCTTTCTATTTATTTCACAGACACAGAATATAAAAACTATTCTTAGTTCATTTAATTGCAAAGTAGGCTTTTTAACCTACTTATTTATTTTACCATCCTTAGAAACCGCTCAAATCCTGGAGGAATCTGGTTGGTATACAGTAATAAACAAAGCACAATAAAAATACTTAATCGTAAAATCCCAATATTTACTCTTCTTAGATTTCAAAGAACATTGTTCCATATACCATGGTCTTCACCAGATGGAGCCATAGAGACTTAACTTCACTATCAACCATGGCTTTAATCATTCTAGGTCAGGGATGTCCAACCTTGGTAACTTTTTTAAGACTTGTGGACCCATGCTAGCTGGGGAATTCTGGGAGTTGAAATCCCCAGGTTTAAATCCTTAGTTCTGGCTTTGCACTACTGTAATTCACTTGACTTCTAGTAAACTATACATTTCTCAACAAATGGAGTTAAGGATCATTTTTACTTAGAAGACCAAGTTGAGGCAGGTCTAACAACTGTTTTTGTTCTCAGATCATCTTCCTTTGTAGCCCATTTTTGCTTTCAGTTCTCAAGTTATTATATATGTTAACATGACTTTGGAGAAAAAAAAAATAGTTCATCAAAGATGTAGATGTGATGTTGAACTTCATTCCAAAACATGGAATCTGAGATTTGGTGAAGAGAAGAACCCTGGTTTATTGATCGTGGGGATCAGCTGGAAGAATTATCCTAATAAGATGGGAAGAGAGACAATAAGAGAGACCAGGCTCTGCCCATTTATGACAACACTGCACAAATGCCCCAAAGGATTGGATCTTGTGTTGCAATATTCTAACATAAATTTTGTTACTGTGATGAAAGTGACTTGTTTCTGTGGATACCGCTGGTCCTAAGCAGGTGGTATCCACAGGTGAAAGAAGGGACTAGATCCTAAAGAGTGTTCCAAGGGATGTGTTTTTGGTCAATTTGTTTTGAAATATCTTTATATGGTAGAAATGAGAAGATGGAGCAGTCTGTTTCTATATGGTATAGATTTAAAAACATGCCAATGGACTAACAGGGATCTTCTTTTCCCCTTTTCAAAACCTTTCATTCACATTTTAATGTATGTGTCTGGATGTCCTCACATACTTTCTAACTGTCTTGTTTCGGTTTGCTGAATTCACTAATAAAAAAAATATTTTCTGATTAAAAAATCCTGGGTGGTAGTTACCCCAGATGGGGATAACTTGATGTGGGTTGTGCATTGTGGATAACTTGATGTGGACAGTGCATTGTCCATTGTCACCTTAACAGCATTCTGAACAATATCTGGGTTCTCCACCTCAAATCATCATAAGTGTCACACAAAGACTTGTTCATTGGCCCAAGTGCTGCAACACTGAAATCTTGTCATATAGGGAAGCAAAACTCTTGCGTGAGTCAGAAATAGAGGAAAATGAGGCGTATTATAGTGTGCCATCAAACACAAACTCATTAAGGAAAGAAATATTTTATCAGCTGCTTATAAAATAGAGCTACAAAACACATGATCTTTTGGCCACTTAGCTGACAGCATTTTTTAAATTAATTAGAACACCAACATTTGGATTTACGACTGGGCTGATACATAATATTTATCCCAGGATTATATCTTGGATGATATAGTCTAGGCAACCGTCCCACTGGGAGCTGCCCAAACGGTGTTTTTCTTTTTCTCCTCTCTCATTATGAGAAGAGAAAACTTTCTCTCCTTCTCTCTTTTTCTACTTGCTTAGCAGAGAGCTCTTGCCTTCTCCTCGTCTTCCCATTCCTTGCCTGTCAGGGACCCTTTGTAGAAGGGCAGCCAGACCTGGCTCTCCTCGAAGCCAGGTCTCCCAAGGTGCCTGCCAGCAAGGAGGCACAAGAGGTCTCAGAGTATGGTTTGCACGATCTGGCTGGAAGACCCCTTAACTGGATCTCCCCTCCGCAGCCTGTAAGTCTACAGTGGTGTTCAGTTTTTTGGTTCTGACTAAATCTTGTACAGATTCTTGTAGGAACTCATGTTTGAGAGCCCCAAACTGTGTTCTTAATCATGGAAGATACAGTACAGGTAGTCCTCCACTTACAGCCACAGGAACTTCCTGTAGAACTTCCGTTGCTAAGTGATATGGTCCAGAGGTGGGTTTCAGCAGGTTCTGACCAGTTCTGGAGAACTGGTAGTGGAAATTCTGGGTAGTTTGGAGAACCGATAGTAAAAATTCTGACTGGCCCCGCCCCCATCTATTCTCTGCCTCCCGAGTCCCAGCTGATTGGGAGAAAATGTGGATTTTGCAGTATCCTTCCCCTGGATTGGGGATGGAATGGGGATTTTGCAGTATCCTTCCCCTGCCACGCCCGCCAAGCCATGCCCACCAAGCCACATCCACAGAACCGGTAGTAAAAAATTTTGAAACCTACTACTGATGCAGTCTTATGTGAGCCGTGGCCATTTTTATATCTTTTTTTTTTTTTTTGCCATGGTGCTTAAGTCAACCATCATGGTGATTAAGTGAATCCGATTTCCCCCATTGAGTTTGCTTGTTAGAAGAACCCTAGAATGTCACATGACCGGAATGCCGGTCTTATAAGTGTGAGGAACAGTTGTAAGTGACTTTGTTTTCGGTGCCATCTTAACTTTCAATGATCATTAAACAAATGGTTGTAAGTTGAGGACTATCAGCATTTTCAAGATTTGTTAAAACCTATTGCAGTAGATGTTATTGTCCAGAGTGGAAAAGTTCATTTCATTTGTGGACTCATTTAACAATTAAACTGTTCTTCATGACAAATAATGTCTCCTTCCTGCCAACTAGCGGTTGCCTGGATTTTTGCAGCCCAGATCTGGTATCACCTAACTTCATTCAGATACCTCATTCAGACAATCGGTATTATAATGTGCGTGTGTAAGTAGGTGTTTCGTTTGTTTTTGATCACAGTCAGCTTGACTCTTAAAAGCTTGTTATACATCTTTTATGGAAATTGACTGATGATATTCTATGAATTAATCCCACGCTGCAGAGACCAAAGGTGTGAAAATAATGGAGCCTTTTTACAAATACGTTTATTATTTAAGTAACAGGAATAGAGAAATGGCATTGAAAGATATTAAACACAGAAGGAAACAGTGACGTTCCATGTGAAAGAATGGTAATGGGAGTGGAAAGGAAACGTGGGAATCATGAGACCTTGGCTTCAGCTCCACATATTTATTTCATCCCCTGGGTGTGAGGAACACTTGATCCTCAGCAGTAATGGTGTGGTGGGGAGAGATTTGTATGATACCTGAAGAACAGAGACAGCACAAGTCACGACCGAGTTTGTCATCTGGCACTGCAGTTCTGTGCGTAACAGTCCTTGTGCCCACCAGTTACCACACTGCCACCTAATGGTAGGAAGTGAAACATGACATTATTTATACATAAGCTGACAGCAGGAGGAACTTCCATCACAAATAAATGACTAAAGTAAAATAACAGGAACTGTTCATTGTTTTACAATATCATGTGCTATATATAGTATATATATTCCCTTCTCACCTCTGTGGGTGGTATGTATCTTTCTCAATCTTGGATCCTCTACCAGACATCTGGGAGTTTGGGGGTTCTGTGCAGTATCTTAGCTGTTCCTAGCATTCTTTGGTTGTGTGCTATACATGTTGTCCCTGGGATCTGCTGGAGTCATTCTCCCAGCCCTGAGTGCTCTACTATCACTTTGACTTTTACTTTCCACATCATGTCTAGTTCCTCCTTCAGGCCCTAGTACTTCTCCAACTTCTCGTAGTCCTTCCTGATGTTGCTGTCTCCATACCTAACATTACTGTTGCCACCAAAATGTCTGGTTGATTGGTCAGTACCTGCCTGACTGTCTGGATTGGAAGTCGCACAGGATGTTGGCCCTCTTATTCTATACAACCTTCTGTGGAATCTCCCATTTTGCCTTGGGAGTGTCTATATCCCATACACTCTGCAGATGCTCCTGTACACAATGCCAGATATCTGGTTGTGCTGGTTAATGCATGCCCTTCCTGCCTGCATCTTTCACCCTGTCTCTTAAGTGTTGGATTGTCCCTGAGGCCTCTATGCATAGTCTGCACCTTGGATTCTGACTAGTGTGATAGATCCATTGGTATGGAAACCTCCATACATCATGAGGTGCTTCCAAGTCTTTACATCAGCAGCCTCTATGTCCTCCTTTGTCCAGCTCACTATACCGGTAGAATATTTGATGACTGGCAGGACATCCGTGTTGATGGTGTGGATCTTGTTCTTCTTATTGAACTGATTGTTCAGGGCCTGTCTTATCCTTTGGTGGGTTTTGGATGTTGTTGTCTTCCTTGCCTCCTCAATGTGATTGTGAGATACCAAGCTATTTGTAGTTGATCTGTATGTCTGCTATGTGGTCTGTTGGTAGTTCCACCTCATCAGTCTTAAATGCTTTCTCTCTCTCGACTACTATCCAGCCATTCTTTTCCAGTCTCAATGACATTCCAATCTTCTCACTGTAGATCTGTATCAGATGAATCGGCAAGTTCACACAGCTTGATGTCACCCAGGTAGAAGAGTTGATAGTTCTTGAACTTGTATCCATATTCAGGGCATATGATTGTCTGGCTGAGGGGGGTTCAAGTCTATGAAGAACAGTAACGGGGACAGTGCATCACATTGGTGCCACGCTTGATGACCACTTGGGTGAGCTGTCTTGAACTGACTTCCAGTGTTGTCTTTTAAAATTATAAAGCTGGAAGTAATGAGAGTGTACCTGTATAGTTATTAAAATGTGGATGTAGTTTCCTTGTCGAGTTGCTGTGCAATTTGTTTCATGTGTATTTGAAAACTGTATTTGTGCTTGACTCTTAGAAGAATGCCATTATTGTTCCTGCATAGAAAGGGAAAAGAGTATATAGAAAAGGTACAAGATGGTTAGTTTGTTAAGTGTGCTTGAAATGTGTTTGGGAGAATTCTGTCTGAAAGTGTACAAGAGGTGACAGAATTAAAGAGGTACAGTGTAATGTAGCTTTATGCAGATAATGTGTTGTTGGCTGAGAATTCAAATGATTTACAGGAGTGTTAGATTGAATAAGGCAATAAAGAGTAAGGATCTAAAAAATTAATGTATGAAATATCAAGACAGAAAATTAGATGACCGATCACAAGATATATATGAATGGTGAATAACCAGAACAACTAGATACCTTTCTGTACTGTGGTAAAAAACACTCTAAAAATAGGAAAATGGAGAAATGTTGAGATGTGCAATACTGATACAATTATAATGAACAATATGTAGCCTATTGTCATGAATGAACATTTATCAAATGAAGTGTAAATGTCTATGTGTTAATAGTATGCTTCTGTCCATTTTGCTATTTTGAAATGTTACGTGGAATTGACAGTTGAGTATATCAGGAAAAACATAAAAGTAAGTTGAAGGTAGCAAGAACGAGGTACATAAGAAGCTTGTGCAGAAACACAGGTGATGGGATCATCATAAAATGAGTAGTGAACTAATGTAAAGTGGGTGAATGATATGAAATTCTTATGGTTTGGTGGTCACGGAATAGTAAATGGGTTGAGAGAAAAAGGAAAGAAAGAAAGAAAGTAATGCTTGGATGGAGAGATTCAGATCATGAAATAGAGGGATATAAGAAGCTTAAGAGAGATCAATTGGTGTAGTAGTTAAAGGCAGCAGACCAAAAACTGGAAGATTGTGAGCTTGGTGCTCTCTGAATTTGCTTGTTTTCTTTGAGCTAGGCGCACTCTCTTCAAATTGTCAACAATACTTTCGTTTCCTTTTAAAACATGTTTGATAAATATGATATAAAAATGGTTTGTTCATCTTGTCCATAATCTCAAAATCCTAGTTTGATTGGCTGCATTGTACACAATCTGTCCAGTGTATATCGTTTGTTGCATTCTCCCACATTACTAACTTTGAAACAGAAGAACTGACTGGCATAATACTCTTGATCACCTGGGGACAACAAATTAATGCATGGACATTTTGACATGTGAGGGTTTTCTTTTAAATGCTTGTCAGCAATTCATTTCCTGGCTGTGTCCCTAGCAGGGGCTTCAATGTGCTTCCTCTCCTCCTGACCCGGGAGGCAACTGGGTCAAGGTACATCCAGTGAATCAAAGCAGGCCATCCTGAAAGTGGGAATCAGTCTTTTCAAGCCTATCACCCACAGAGGTTGTGATACGGTTTAAAACATCCTTTAATCTCCGGCTCAAAGAACGGTTAATCCCAGGCATTGTGCAAATTCAGCGAGAATCATTGAAGTAAAATCTTTTAAACGGTCTCAATCTTGCTTCAGGGATTTAACACTCATTTTTGGGGGGAGGGGTTGGCGAGAGAGATTGGTCCATTTTGCCACAATTGGCATTTCTAATTACTGTGGTTTGGTCCATAGAAATTGATGCTAACTCTTATTGATCCTGGAGCAACAAGAGAGGACTGGGGTAACTAAAAAAAAAAAAAAGATGTAAGGAGAAATATAAAGGCATAGAGATCATCAAGACAGGGAAGAGACGAAGGAGAGCGTAAGCAACAAATTGGAAGTTATGTGAGAATGGGATGAGGGGAAACAGGGGAATGAGTTACCTGAAAGTTGTATATTTGCACATTGTCAGCATTCAAGAAAAGCTCGAGATCAGGTGACACAGCAACAGAATATACCTGATGGTGAACCTATGCCACGCGTGCCAGAGGTGGCACACAGAGCCCTCCCTGCTGGCATGTGCACCGTCGCCCCAGGTTTCTCTGTGGCGTTTCTTTCATGAGCTTCTGTTTCCCTGCAAACAACGAAACAGAAGCTCATGAAAGAAAAAGATCTTACCTCTTGCCACACTGCTGGTGTTGGGATGCCCTGCCTCTCGACGGCCAGCTTGTCTTCGGGTCTCTGCTGTGCACGTTTGTGCATGTCTGCACATGCATGCACACATGTCCGTGCATGTACACACGCACCCCTTTCAGTTTGGGCATGCATGTGCATGCAGTTTGAGCACTCAGTGTCTAAAAGGTTCGCCATCACTGACCTAGGGTATATTGTATTTATGTCCAAAGACAGTTAGTTGGCTGTGGTAGTTAAGGCATCAGGCTAGAAACCAGAAGAAGCTGAGTACAAAGCCAGCTGAGCGACCTTGGGCCAAGCTCTGTCTTTCTCAGCCCTAGGCTATATATTAAACATCATTAGCAAAATTAGGCCAAACACTAACTTTCCCTATTATGGGGTTCAAGCATACTTTTATTGCTATAGACTGGGAATTCCATCAAAAGACTATAACAGTGTATTTAAGCTGAAAGGGAGGGAACGGAACCAAATGAATGGCAGGCAGGAAGAGATCAAACATATCTTAGCGTCTGGCTACTAGTCAATGAAAAAAATGTCTTGAGGATGCTTTTCTCATTAAAAAAAAACATCCATTGGGGTTCAATGTGAACCACCTGGATGGTGATGAGTGCATGTAATGATTCCACTGAAAGGAATTCTGTTTGCAGCTTTTCAATAGCCACTACACGGATCTCTAAAACGAAGTCAACTACCTTTCCAGCCTGAATGACTTTATGCAGGGCCAAATGGAGGGTCACATGTAGACTTGCATTTGGGTACAAATGGCCACATGTGAACTACAGATCCTTGCGTGTATGGACAGACCTATAATTTTGGCCATAGGCAGGATATTGGAATAAACATATTGTGACAGTGCTGCAGTGCGAAGAGATGACAGAGACAGAAAAAAGTAGTGTAAGATTTCATTTGAATCTCCAAATTGACTAATTTTCCAAGTACAATCAGAAAAGCCAGTTTGGGGGTTGCATTGAATTAAATGCTTGAGAAGGAACTTGACAGTTTGATTGTACAAACTAATTCGGGAAATGGAGTCATTTTGATTTGAAATATGGTGTCAACACCTAGTAACCGTTTGGCTAGGGACAGAATAGATCTTATATCTGCATAATGCAGCCAATCCTGAGGAAGCTGCTTTGCACGCAAGAGTTAGAAGAAACCATCCAAGCATAACTGCTAACCTATATCCCTGAAGCAAAGGTGCAGCCAACAAACCTGCAAAAAAGGATTTTTCCCCCTTCCTGATCTAGAGAGATTAGCTGTTTCATACTGGTCAGCCAGCTTCTTCGTTCAGTCGAAAGACCTCACCCTTTCTTATGGCCTGGCCATGGACAAAACATCCCCAGGAACTTCATTTTTCCCCTCCCCACAGGAGATCTCAAACAAACAACCCTTTTTCTATTCTGTTTTCATTTCATCCATGGCCAGCAGGCTGTAAGAGAGCTGTTCCAGGATATCCGTGGAGAGGAGGAAAAAAAAAACTTAAATGGATTGAGCAAATTCCGTGGGTCCAGCACAAGCAATATTGGGTGTCGGATAAGAATATTTAAGAGCTAAAAATGGCTCCAAGCACTGGAATGTAGGGATAGGCCAAGATCCAGAGCCTCTGTTAACATTTCTAAAGCTGATTCTTGGAAGAGGAGTAACTAATATATGACCTGTGAAGATGATAAAATCAAATAAACACTCAGCAAAAAGATTATCCCCATACCAAGTGGAGCCTCTTGTTTCTAACGTAGTTGTCACTATAATTTTTTGCAAATTCTGTACATTGATGGGAACGATTGTCTATTGCATGGGGGCTACAGCCTGAAAATATCCTATGCAGTGGGAGAAGAACTGTTGGATTTCATTAGAGCTAAAGGTTATGCTTCAAAAGAGCTGAAAGTTATGCTATTTTAATACAGATCATTTCAGCTGTATCAAATGATTTCCTGATTCAAAAGGAAGAGAAACTTAACCTTTCTTTTAACCAACTTGCTTCAGAAGTTCTGTGTTCCAGTTACTTAGGCTTTATTTCAGAGCTAGGTGGCTTCTGCAGCATGGAAATTAAGAAATCACTTATCTATACAGAGATTAAGACTATATTCTTTCTATTTCCTGTTACCCAATTCCTAGTCTTGACTACAGGATCATGAATAGCTTGCAATGTGTTGGCTATGAGCTCCCAGCTGGAACATTTCAGTGCCTTTCTGAGCCTTCTCCTTGCAGTGCCTCTGCCACCACAATCCAGTGTGCAAATTGTGACCTGCACAAGAATGCCATTGGGAAGTGCAACACCACTTGCAAGTAAAAATAAAAATGAAGGGCCATATGGCACAGTTATATTGAAAGAGATCATCCAAAGAACAGAAGGAGGCACAATATTTTGAATATACTGTATATTTTCACAAGACATCTATCAGTTTATGGCCATTCAATGAATCTAAAGGACATCACATTAATGGAAGTTGGATTGCAAGAATTATATCTACAAATTTAGCTGATGTTGAAACCGTGGTTACAAAATTCAAAAGCCCCAAACACATCATAGTATTAAATAAAATGCTAAATGGATCCAATAACCAATCGGATATCATCCATTCCTTGTGATTAGGAATCATATATTAATTATATATTTAAAGCTATGTGCATATTATTTAAAACTTTCATACAGTGCTTGTGAGAATGGTACATTATATCGATTTTTTTTTGTACATAAGTTTCATCAGCATTCTTATTAATCAACTGCTTCAAACAAACCTTGATCTATTTATTATAATTATGCAATCCTTTGCGAGTTGTTTTAAAAATGGAAAAGTGACTTGTTCCTGAATAGCCTACATCTCTTGGTTCTCTTTCCCAAAAATCCTAGGCAGTTGCTGAGCTGGAATTTGCTCCTTGATTTACAACAGAGGTGGTATTCAGCAGGTTCTGACCAGTTCTGGAGAACTGGAAGTGGAAATTTTGAGTAGTTTGGAGAACTGGTAAATACTACCTCTGACTGGCCCCGCCCCCATCTATTCTCTGCCTCCCGAGTCCCAGCTGATCAGGAGGGAATGGGGATTTTGCAGTAACCTTCCCCTGGAGTGGGAAGGGAATGGGGATTTTGCAGTATCCTTCCCCTGGAGTGGGGAGGGAATGGAGATTTTACAATATCCTACCCCTGCCACACCCACCAAGCCACGCTCACCAAGCCACACCCACAGAACCAGTAATAAAAAATATTGAATCCCATCACTGATTTATAACCATTTGTTTAGTGGCTGTTTGAAGTTTCAACCACATTGAAGAAAGTGACTTTTAACCGGTTTTCACACTTACAATCATTGCATCCCCATGGTCACACGATCAACATTCAGATGCTTGGCAATTGGCATCTATTCATGACAGTTGCACTGTCCCAGGGTCATGGGATCATCATTTGTAACCTTCCCAGCTGGCTTCCAACAAGCAGAGTCAATGGAGGAAGCCAGATTTGCTTAACACTTAACAACTTTAGTGATTCATTTAACAACTGTAGCAGAAATGGTCATTAAATGGGGTGATGTTCACTGAACAACTGCCTTGCTTAGCAATGGAAATTTTGGGCTCAATTGTGATCATAAATTGAGGACTAGCTGTACCTGGAATCCCAATTTATCTGAGAAGCATTATGTCTGGAGAAGGCTGATGTAGAATGTCAGCAGCAAATCTGATTGCTATGCATGTCAGTTTCTACCCTTCAGGAAGTAACCAGTAGAAATGGATGAATCAAAGTATTTTTTAAAAAATGCAATTATTACAAGCACTGCCTAGTGTAAAACACCCATCACAGATTAGTTAGATGAAAAAGCTACAGTGATGGAGCCAGCAAGGAAGACGTGATAGCTTGAGTGTATCATTGGGTTTTGACAATGCATTATTGTCCAGCTAAAATACATTTTTTGCCCAATAAAAATAAATATTTAACTCATGTTTAAGATTGGATGAACCTAATGTAGCAGATTCCAATAAGAGTAACTTTTAAAAAAAAAAATCATTTGATGGTTGAATGTGATTAGGACACGATCTTTTGAGACTGGGTAACAGAATTTCATTTTTAATGTGTGCCAGTGTGTTCACAGAAACAAATGACACTAAAGGCTATCTATCTATTGTTATACCTGTAACTTTTATTCTACTGCTAGAAGCCAAAATATCTTTTAAAGAACTGGGAATACGATATATACTGTAATTCTGTAGTGATCTGGAATATGAGAAGAAGCAGGGTGGGGAGGCATCCTTAGGCATCTATGAAATAACCTTCGATGGGAATAAGTCATTTATTATCTTACCCACAAAAATAAATATTGGAATCAGTTTCACCTCCTTGAGAGTGTAAGGCATTGATTTATTGTGGCAGTTCATAATAGTGTCTAGAATCTCTTTTCAACACAAGTTTGAAGAAGCATTTTTGCTCCCTGAGGCATAAGGTAGAATCTCTGCCAGGAGGCATAAACTAACCTCAACTCCTTGAAGCAGTCCAAAATCCTGTGGCCAACTGTGGTTTGCAATCTGGAAATCCAGATGTATCAACAGGGTCATACTATCACTGTCTCTTTCTAGTACAGATCATCTGTCAGAATCATCAAGTCTGCCTAAATGCAAAAATACCCATTTTGATCTAAGATCTCTGGGGGCTACAGAACTATCAACTTTTCCAGCAAACTGGCCTGCATACAGAAAGCAATTGAGAGATTATTAGCAAAATGAGGTTCCTGCACAGTGGTGGGATTCAAATTTTTTTACTACTGGTTCTGTGGGTGTGGCTTGGTGGGCGTGGCAGGGGAAGGATACTGTAAAATCTCCCAATCAGCTGGGACTCAGGAGGCAGAGAATAGATGGGGGCAGGGCCAATCAGAGGTGGTATTTACTGGTTCTCCAAACTACTCAAAATTTCTGCTACAGGTTCTCCAGAAGTGGTCAGAACCTGCTGAATACCACCTCTGTTCCTACAGGACTTAAAAGGCAAATTGAAGAGGTTTGACATACTGCATACCTAATGGTGCAAACATATCCAGGAATCATATTCACTTCAGGCAAATTTTAGTAAATAGTGTAGTAAATGGTAAGTCTGTGACACTGTAGGTCACAGACTTACACAAAGTTAGAAAGTCCATTTAGGCCATCAAAACTAAACTCCGCTCAATGCAGGAATCCAAATTCCAGCATCCCAGACAATTCAATAAAGAGAAGCCCACCATCTTTTTGGATAAATGGTTGCATGTCATTATATTAAATTTTATTTACAATACTCTACCCTGTCTCACCAACTGGAGGAAAACCCAGCTCTTTACAGTTTTCTGGAAGGCAAAAATGATAGGGACCTACCGGATCACTGGAGAAACTGGAATATGTTTTAATTCCTATGTTCCACCTGATGGCAGTATTTAACACGTCACTGGAGACTGGAAGAGGGCCCAAACTCAAAGCAAATCCATTTTTGCTAGGGTTGACTTAGACTTGGAGTTGGAGATAAATGCTCCTACTTGTAAAAGCTGGTTTTTTTACAACTTTCAATTGGACTTTGCCCTCCAGTAACTCAAATTCTAATATCTTTAATTTGTATTTAATTTGTATTTCTGTCGATAGTCTGTAACTGCATTTGTTTTCTTTGCAGCCACCTCAGATTTATCAATCAACTGTTCCAAGACAAGTTGGTTTTTAACCATACCATTATCAAACCAGATATTTCCCATCCTACATAATTTCAGCAATGGCCAGGGATCATCAAGCTCACCATGGCTCAGAGTGGCGGCATTTAAACTACACATAGTGGAACTTAGATGGTATCGGGATATTGGCAACATCCGGGAAGTTCATTTGTCTGGATCTTCACAGCTGCAACCCAGGGGCAAATCCATCATGTTGTCTCCTCCCTGATTGTTAGGATGATGCCTCCTTCACGCCCAGCAAGATTTGCTTTGGATCTATGCCAGGTTCACTCCAGATGCCTGCCATTAAATGTCATTGCACATCATTGCTGCTTATACCACAGAGCTGTAAAGGGACCTGGGTCGCTTCTGGTTTCACCTTCCTATCTAAGGAAGAAAGTAAAGATCTTCATTTGATTTTAATCGTAATGCTTAGCACTGGAACATCACATTTAAGTATTTGTGGGAGCATTTGAATGTGCAAAACAGCTACTGTATTTTACAGCACCGGGTGAAGGATTATAGTAAAGATGTCCTTTGAGAACCTCTTGAACTCCAGTAGCTATTCATAGTGGTTTAGTGGTGGAGTTTGTGCTATATATGATATCTTTTTTTTCTTTTTTTAAAAAAAGCAATTATATTGAAATGCTTCGCCTTGGTCTGTTTTTCTGCTGCACTCTACACAGAAAGTTTAAACCTGTGTGTGTTAGTAACACAAGCTAATCTTACTTCCTTTCCTAATGCCTTAAATGTTTCTAAATTATATATACACAGACATACACACATGTCTGTGCATGCACACATAGGATTGCATATATTTATATATGTGTGTCTGTGTTTGTATTCATTCTAAACCACCCATTGGCTGTTTTAACACAACATAACCGATTATGAGTGGGGCTTGTGTATTGTTTGAACAGGAAAAACCCAGTCAGCTTTGTGGTTAAACAAAATGTCTTCCTTCTTAAACAGTTCTGGATACTTCTGCATTAGATCAGTCAGATGGGTCATGCAAATAAACAAGGAAATACAGTTTTAACAGAGGAACATTTATTTATTTATTTTTTATTTATTATCAAATTTATAGACCACCCTTCTCCCGAGGGACTCAGGGCGGTATACAGCCAAAGTAAAAAACATAGATACAAACATTAAAAGCAATTTAAAAAGATATATATAAATTTGGCCCCAAAGTTAAAAAACAATAACAAAACATATTAAAAACATTTAAAAAGCATTAAGCCAGCCCGGCTTGCTGAAAAAGGAAGGTCTTCAGGGCATGGCGGAAGGCACCGAGGTCTTGAATTCTTCGTATCTCTGGGGGCAGTTGATTCCAGAGAGCAGGTGCCCCCACAGAAAAGGCCCTCCCCCTGGGGGCCACCAGTCTACATTGCTTGGCTGATGGCACCCTGAGGAGGCCCTCTCTGTGGGAGAGCACCGGTCGGTGGGAGGTCGTTGGTGGCAGCAGACAGTCTTGAAGGTATCCAGGTCCTATGCCATGGAGTGCTTTAAAGATGATGACCAACACCTTGAAGTGCCCACCCGAAACACCACTGGGAACCAGTGCAGCTCACGCAGGACTGGTGTTATGTGGGAGTGCCATGCAGCTCCCGTCACTACCCGCGTGGCCGCATTCTGGACCAGCTGAAGTCTCAGGGTGCTCTTCAACATTGCTCTCTTCTGGCTGCCATCATAGAGACGAGTGCCTAGATCTCCTCCGCAAAAACATGATATCTCTGGAAACATCCTCTTTTCTGTCCCCCCCCTCCCCAGCGATCCTGGCTGGTGATCATGGTGAAAAAAGAGCAGGCGTGAGTGCGGGTGGGCACAATATCCCCTACTCTATGTAAAGGGGTTCTGCCTCTCTCAGGCCTCAGTGGTCAATTTTACATTTGTCCCTTTGCAGAGGCTGGACTTTTTCCAGAGGTTGCTTTTTGGGAGGTGGGGAGGGGTTTTTGCATCCTTGGCCATCTGCCACAAACACACTGAATGTTTATCCAAGGATAACAGCAGGTGAGGTTAATTCTTTCATGCAACACAAGCCTTGAGCCTCACAGTTTACAATTGTTACATCAGCACACTTGCCTGATTTTTTAATTCAAACACAGTTGTGCATTTTAATTTGGACAAATGGTCAATCCTGTGCATGTTTTTGCAAGAGACTCGCATCCAGCAATTCTTCTGGGCTGAGCAAATGCACGGAAAGCCTGGAAGGGTGCTATTTCACAAGTCTTTCTCTCTCCAAAGTCAGGGAGATGACCTTCTCAGGAAGGAAAAAAATATCTGTCATTCAGTGCCAAGGCGCAACCCAACATTGGCCACCTTTGGCTTCTGTAAGATTAGATAATTGTATTTCCCTGAGGGGTAATGATATTGATAGAAAACATTGAGCACTGAAATATGAGGTACACAAAGCTTTTGAAGGTTTAGGAGATGAAGCCAATGATTTTGGGGAAGTGCCTTGGTTATGCAAACCCAGCTTGCGTCTATTATGGAGAAACGTCTGGTACCCATTTTTGTCTGCAGTTTTTTGGCTGAAAATTTCCTTCCTCCATACAATAAAACTGCTCTTGGTTTGCTGACAGCTATACAGCCGAGGCCAATCCCTGAAATTAACCTGAGAGGAAGTCTGCTTAATCCACTTTTGAACCTCAGCTCAAAAGGTTTTGGAAAATCTGCAAGTAGCTTGCAGTAAGAGGCATTATCCATTCAACTTTGGAGACAGGAGTTGCAATTTGAACTATTAAGAAATTTGAGATTGAAATTCAATGAAGTAAGACTTGGAACAAATGTCAAAAATAATAATAAAAAGTTTGTTTCAATATATAGAGCTGTGGTGGCGCAGTAGTTAGTATGCAGTATTGCAGGCTAACTCTGCCCACTGCTAGGAGTTCGACCCTGACCAGCTCAAGGTTGACTGGATCTTCCATCCTTCCAAGGTCGGTAAAAAGAAGACCCAGATTGTTGAGGGCAATATGCTGACTCTGCAAACCGTTTAGAGAGGACTATAAAGCACTATGAAGCAGTATATAAGTCTGTGCTATTGCTATACTGTATAAAAAAAATAAAAAGGTCAAAGAAATAATTGGTCCACTAAAGGGAAAAGATCGCAAGGAAGTGACAGGCAACAGGGAGAAAGCAGACCTGCTTAATTCTTTCTTTGCATCTGTCTTCACACAAAAAGAAAAAAATAGCAATCTACCAAAAACAGAACCATAAAAGACAGACTAGGAATTCAAATTAAAATAGTAAGGAAATGGTAAGAGAACCCCTGTCCACTCTAGAGGAGTTCAAATCACCACAACGTGATGGATTACAACACAGATTAAGAAGGATCTGGCAGATGTGATCTCAGAACCACTGAACTTTCAAAGATCCTGGAGCACCAAAGAACTAGCAGAGGCCTGGAAAACAGCTGATATGGTACCCATCTTCAAAAAAAAAAAAAGGGGGGGGGGAACCACAGATCCAAGAAACTACAGATCAATCAGCCTGACATCAATACCTGGAAGTTCCTGGAAAAGATCAAATAACAGTTCTGTGAATACCTAGAAGCAAGCAAAGTTATAACCAGAAGCCAACGTAGGTTTGCCAAAAACAGATCATGCCAAACAAATCTTATTTCATTGTAAATTGGTGGACCAGCAAAATGCTGTGTACTAATATACTTGGAATTCAATAAGGCATTTGACAAAGTAGACCACAACCTACTTCTTGGTAAGCTAGAAAAATGTGGGATCATCACCACTAGATGGATTCATAACTGGCTGACAAACCACACTCAACATGTAGTCCTTAATGGAACTACATCTACATGGAGGGAAGTAAGCAGGTTCTGCCTGAGGCCAGTACTATTGAATATCTTTGTAAATGATTTAGATGAAGGAATAGAAGGGGAACTCATCACATGGTACTAAACTGGCAGGATCAGGCAACGCCCCAGAAGGTAGGCTCAAGATCCAGATGATCTCAACACATTTGAACACTAGGCCCTATCTAACAAAATGAAATTCAATGTAGAGAAAATATTTTATACTTAGGCCTGAAAAACCAAATGTACAATGAAACTTGGCTCAATAGCAGAACTGCGAGAGAGATCTAATCGACAATCACTTAAATATGAACCAGCAGTATGCTGCAGCAACCAAAAAAGCCAATGCACTCTTAGGTTGCATTAACACAGGGAAAGAATCAAGATCACGTGAAGTGTTAGTACTGCTTTATAAGGCCTTGGTAAGACCACATTTGGAATACTGCATCCAGTTTTGGTCACCCCAATATAAAAAAAGATGTCGAGACTCTGGAAAGAGTACAGAGAAGAGCAGCAAAGATAAGGGGACTGGAGGCTAAAACATATGAAGAATGGTTGCAGGAATTGGATATGTCTAATCTATTGAAAAGGAGGAGTAGGGCGACATGAAAATAATGTTCCAATATTTGAAGGGCTGCCATAAAGAAGGGGTTATCCTATTTTAGCACCTGAAGGTAGAACAAGAAGCAATGGATGGAAACTAATCAAGGAGAGAACCAACCAAGGAGAAATTTCCTGACAGTGAGAGCAATAAACCAGTGGAACAGCTTCATTAGTTGTGGGTGCCCCATCACTAGATGATTTTAAAAAGAGATTGGACAGCCATTTGTCCGAAATGGTATTTGCTTGAGCAGGGGGTGGACCTCCAACTCTGTTCTAGCCTTATTCAAGTTTCAGAAACATGATTTAATGCTCAAATTCAACACTTCTATCAAGTTTTCATCCAGATTTGCAAATGGATTTAGTCGTTCTTAACTTTACTGATTTACTTTTGGTTATAGGGATTAACTGTCCAAAGAAGGCAGTTTAGGGTAAAGGAAATCACCTATTTATAAGATTTTTGGTCTTCCAAAAGCAGGGCCTCAAATATGTGAAGCAGAGTTAATATAGCTTCCTCCCTAGGAGGCCAACTGAATGTCATTTTATAGGGAGTAACTGTTATTAGCTATTTGAGTTTGAAGTTTTGACTAAGTGAAACTTTTAATCAACTTGCTCTGTTTATATAATCAATGTCACAGAAAACATCCAACCGTTAGCTTCTGGACAGGTGTTCCTTTCTCTATGTGGCACAAGAGGCAGAAAGTCTCCCCTCAACAAATCCTACTAGACCACAAGAATATTAGTAGGTAAGAGAATTCATCCTCTCAAAATCCTGGCCAAGTTCATTTTGGCAACACAGGAGAGAAAAGCAGCAGGTTTCCTGAGTTTCCCCTTTCAAGACGGTTAAACCTTTTTTTGAAATATTATCTCACCTAGTGCAAGGATTAGGGGCATGTCTGGAAAACATAATCTCCGAGGACTGGAAAATCATTAGACCCTCTAAATCAAAAATAATTCACTTTTTTTTTTTTGTTTTAACCAATTTTGGCTCTCTGAGCCATCAAAGGGGTCCTGGAAGGGACACATTATTTTCTTTAAAAATTGTTCCTGTTTGCAATTGTTTGAACCTACAACTTTTTAAAAAATGTAAGTCCATTTGCTTGTAAAATGGATACCATGCTAAGGCTGACAGATATGAATCAAATAGGAGGAGGAAGATTATGTATGTTTGCTACCTTGAGTTATTTATAAAAAATAGTAATGGTTGGATATATATATATACCGGTAGTTCCACTCTTGCTAAAATGTTCTATTAGCAGACACCACCCTCTGCTGGCAACTCCAGGGATTACACAAAAGCAGGGAGGAAAAAAATGAAAAGGAATTCTACTCGTGAATATTCTTTAATGACAATCTAGATGAAAAGCTACTGCACCAAATGATAGAAATATATAATATGAAATGAAAAATTCCAGAACAATTGTTTAATAATAGCGAAATGTTCATTTGACTTTATTTTAAAGAAAATATGTAATTGTATATAGTACTCTGTACTAATTGAATAGATGCCAGGACTAGCTTCTTATACATCCCTGGCAAACACTAAGCTATGGGTGAAGTTTATCACTAGCCTCAAAATTCCTTTCAACAGTGCAGAGCTGCATCTTCCATTTCCTAATGCAGCAACCCTGTCCTGCAATTTGCCATGGTTATTACCAAAATCACTTTGTGCTGCTGTTCTGATTCATATGTTGAAGAAGTACAAGCTGACATACTGCTTCTGGTTCAGTCCCGCATAAATTGACATTTTTTTCATGTCCATAAAACACACACATACAAAATGCTCCTTTAAAGTGATTTTTTAAAGGGGCTTTTCTACCATTGTATTTTGAAATAAAATAAACACATCACATTTATTTATTTGAAAACTGCAACAAAATTGGGAAAATCTTCCTCTGCACTATAAGCAGAAGTACCTGCACTATAAGCAGAAGTACCTGCACTGAAGCAGATACTTCAGCCTGGGGCTTGTGAATCTGGCTGGTTCCTTTAAAGATACATCATGATCTAATTCTTCAGCATCTTAGTCCTGCATCACAGAAAAGGTTTCTTTCAATCTCTTTGACTGACTGAAAATCTTCTCAGAATCTAAGACAAGATGTGATACTCTCATGTCTGCTGGTGTTATGTCCGTTGCGTAACTTGTAGGTTCATGCTCTCTTTAAACTTAAGCTTCCTTTTGAGACTTATTTTTTTGTTGTTGTTCTTAACTCAGAATACAAATGAAAACTAACAGCACTTTTAGATGACCGAGTCTCACTGATAAGGAATTTTTTTTCTTCAGGCAGTTAAAGTACAAACCTATATATGTGTACAAAATATGTTTACACTTGGAAAAAGTGGTAATAGGAAGTAGAAATTTATACCTATCATTTTCTTCTGATATATTAGAATTATAGTCAATATTTTTTGCTTGAGTATTTGCCGGGTTGAATCTTAAATGAATAGCAATGATCTTGTTAGATTAAAAATAAAGAAAACCCACCTTAGAAAAGACAGTAAGGGGCCACTTTAAATAAAAATGGTCAACCACCCTTCATTTTTCATTATGGTTGGCTGGATCTATAACACAAATATAAATGGTTTGAAATCTCAACGAACATTTACCAGTGGCAGTTATGAGGACAGAGGAACAGTATTGTAATAGCGCTAAGGCAGAAAGAAACGGAAGTACCACCACGTCCTGTGAAAAAGTGAAGATTTCAGAGCCTGAGAGGGTGGCAGATCCTCATGGGCTCTGCATTCTTCTCGCCATGACTGAAGCCGGTACTGAAAAAAGGGTAGAATTTGCTAGCCCGCAACTGGTGGAAAGTAAAGAGGAGTGACATTTCCTCGGCGTTATAAAAAGTCAGCTTTTTGGCCTTGCAGTCCAACAACACCCCCACTTTCCTCAGCGAGCACTGGGGCTTCAAACGTATCCAGGGAGTCGCCGCAGCCCAATACTCGGAGTCGTTCCACAGTCTTATTGTCCAATAGCCATTATCTGGGCACAGCCGGACTCTTGCTGCCCGGTCCACATTGTCTGAAGCCACTCCTAATTCCCACTTGGTCTTGTTGCCCACCCAGACTTCCCAGTAATGCTGCCCGCTTTCAAAGGACTCCATGGCCAACACGTTCACGCTCTGCAGGAAACGTCTGGGGCTCCTGGGTACTGCCTGTGGTGACTCCCTCTCTGTCACTGAAGTCAGATCTTTGGAGAGGAGGAGGTTGGGGTGGGCCGAGTCTGGATCCAGGGTCAGAACAGCAGGAGCTATGGGAACAATGCATAGAGTTAGGTGAGGCCTTTGCTGTCTGAGACCTCTGCCGTATCTCATTATCCCAAGCCTTCTTCAAACAGGGAAACACACCTGGGCTGATGGATTTCAGCATCTTTCTCCAAATTATGTACTGCAAGGGCCCATCACACAGCTCCGTGTATTTTTTTAGAGACGAAGTCAACGTTCCTAGTTGCACTGCTGGTCTGGAATGGAAAGAAACGTAGCTAAACAAGACAGAGTATAGCCATCACAACATTCCTCCATTATCAAGTAAATTGTCTCCAGCCTCAAAGCTTTCCAGTCAATTCACCTGGACGTTATGCAGTATTTTTATTGAGCACAAAGTGCTCAACACTTTTATGGAGCAAATTACTGTGTTCCCGATTTTATAAAGAGGTGGCAGTAAAACTGTTATAAAGTGGCTCAGTCATAGTTGTTTGCCGATTCCACATAACAGATGGAAGTAAGCTCAAATTAGGATGTAGAGGTGTTTTTAATTAAATCCACCAACCCTACCACTTCTTCTCCAAGATCAGGAAACTATGCAACCCTTTATTGCCCTCTAAAAGCAAGTAGCTAAGGAAAGAGGCCTGGGCTCTTGCTTCTCATTCCAGCATAGGTAGTCCTTCGACATACAACAATTTGTTTAGTGACGGTTCGAAGTTACAACAAGCACTGAAAATAGTGACTTATGACCATTTTTCAACTTACAATCATTGCAGGCATCCCCACGATCGCATGATCAAAATTCAATTCAGATTGGCAATTGACTTATATTTATGACAGATGCAGTTTCCCAGGGTCATGGGATTACCTTTCACGACCTTCTGACAAGCAAAGTCAAAGGAGAAAGCCAGATTCACTTAACAACCGTGTTACTAACTTAACAACTGCAGTGATTCACTTTACAACTGTGTCAAGAAAGATCATAAAACGGGACAAAATTCACTTAAAAACTGTCTCACCAACAGAAAATTTGGAGCTCAATTGTGGTTTTAAGTAGAAGACTACTTGTACTACTAGGGAACCATGCAACTCATTGACCTCCATAATTGCAGACGTTTGAAGAATGAAGCATCCTTGGAAACTGCCAAATTCCTACAATATCAGTTCAGCTTAAATCGGAGGGGAAGTTTCTGACCTGGGCATTGCGCTTCCTTTTTTCAGTCTAAGGGGTTTGTAGACCTATAGTTTGGAGGGCCAGGAGAAAGTCCTAAGCATCATGCAAGAAACTAGTTTGCAGACAACAGAAACGTACACAGTGTACAAATGGACCTAATAAAAATATAAACCAAATGCTATTAACAAGTTAATTTTAAACTCTTGTTTCCACAGAAACCTCCAGCCCTTTCTTACATGCAAAAATGTCCCCCTGGTACAGTGAAGGAGAAAGAGAATTGCACAAGCAATCTTTCCCTGTCCCAGTTAACACGAATAAAATGGATTCCACATCTCCAATGTAATAATTAGAGCAATTTGGCAGCATCACAATAAAGCAGAACCACAAGATGCACACTGGGATCCAACAGGACCTTGATAAGTGAGAGATTTGTGTGTCTGTTTCCTGCCCACATGGGTGAAGCTGGAAAGCTCTCTAGGATTGGCAAAACCAGATTAACTGAGCTAATATTGGATCTGATGTCCTGCAAATCTGGCAGGCTAGTCTTCGGTCCATCAGTTCTGAGGAACTACAAGTGGAGCTCACTCAAGTAGCCCAGCCATTTCCCAAAAGCTCCTCCTAGCACATCTGTATCCAGCATTCAGAGGATACATTCTTGGCCTGTTCACTGGCTTCCTCCAAACTTTCAGTGCGTTAAATACTAAGGTGATGATATCCCAGTCTCCACCCTGCTGAAATTATCCCCTTATCCCCCAGCAGGTGAGAGAAGAGGAAATTGCAAAGGAGATTTTTTTTTTTGTTTCTTTTCCGGACACATACCTGACAGGCACAGTTTCCACCTGCAAAAAGAAGCAGAGCAAATTAAGAAATAACTCACTCAATTTGTGTGGACTAGCACCAGTAGATCCTACAGTACAAGTATTCTATCCTGAAGTTGGAGAGGAGGACAATTAAGTGAACATTAAACACAATTCCAAAGGGAAGCTAAATGCTAAAGGAATATATTCTGGAGATGGTAAATAAACATTTCACGACATGAATGAGGAGATGAGGCAGTTAAGCTTTCAGTCTCTCATTTTTCAAGACACATAATTTTTGATGTCTTTCTAGGCTCTGGCTTTTGAAGGAAACCTATAGTATGTCACCAGCAAAGCAGAAGAGCTTCATCCCTATCCGTACGTTATAACTTTAAATTACACTGGAAAACCAATTTGAAATACAAAGATGAGAAATAACAGTTTATTGTACTTTTGATGATTTAGGGAAAATGTGAAAAGGGGAATTATGGAACGTTGATGAAGATTCTCAGTCATCCAGGTAGAGTTGTCGGGAAATTGTATCATGGCAACTGAACTTCTCTTTTTTTATTTGAAATGTTTCACTGTTTATCCATGTAGCTTCTTCAGAAGTCCAGCTGCCCTGATGGAATGTTTTGTATGACTAAAGCACTGAAAGTTGGCTGGCCATTGTGCTAAAAGTATTATTTGATGGAAGTATATCATACAGGGAAGGAAACAGAGCACTAAGCGAATGATTCAAACTTATGCAGGCTGTATGACAAGAATGTAAGTCCTCTTGGTTGTTTAATGTAATCACAATTTCCTTATCACAATGCTTATGGTAACATTAGAGGGTACAGACATGAACAGATGCACTCCTTTGTATGCAGACAAAGTTGCTGACTGAGAAATCAAGAGATTTGTAGTGAATATTAAAGTTATATTACAGTGTAATAAGGAGTATGGATCTGTAAATTAATGCATCAAAGACTAAAGCACTTCCATTGAACAGAGAGAGAGAAAAGAATGGCTGCAAATTTTGCGCAAATGTAGAAAAAATAAACCACCCTAGAGCAAGTGACTAAATTTGTTAGTTGATAGAACAGTTAACATATAGGGGACTGCATGGATGAATTTTAAATTGCGTAAATGGAGGCAGAAAAGTAAGGGATGATATGTGATCTATTGTGAGGAATGCATGTTAATCAAACCAAGCAGAAAAGGCTTTGCCTAAGAGCAAGCTTCTGCCTACTTTGTTATTTAAAAGTAAGAGTTAATTTGTCAGGAGAAAAATAAACATCCAAAGTTGCAGGTTAATTACATGTGCATGGTGAAACAAGAAGAGGCAAAATCAAGATTATTAGGTGTCAAATCCATGTGGACTAGATTAAAAAGTGAGTTTTACCAGGCCTGAAGAAACAAGTTGAGATGGTTTGGCCATCTGGACAAAATGAATGATGACTGAATCATAAAACGAACATATGAAGGAACAGTGAAGGCTAAGGCTGAGAAAATCATGGATACAGTTGATGAGACCCTCTGAGAGAGGAAATAAATTTAAAGAACAAAAAGCAATATGTGAATTGATTTATGGCAACAAGGGTGATTTGCAAAGGCAGGAAGGTATGGAAAACCTGTTGGTATAAGTGACATTTAGCCATACAAATAGTCCTTGACTTAAGACCATAATGAGCAGGGTGGATTAAGGTCATAAGTCTTGCTGTCATAAAGCCCATGTGACTGACCCAATTTTATGACTTTTTTTGTGGTGGTTGTTAGGTGTATTTAGTAAGGCAACTGTTCACTATGGGGCAGTTATGAGGGATGTGGCTGCTGGAACTGGACTGTAAGTACCTCTGAGGAGAAATGTCAAAATTTGAACATTGTTAAACGACTGGTCATAACTTGAGGATTAACTGTATTTTCTTTTATTGTTTCTTTTTTGCATTTCTATACCTTATTAGTTTTTACTCCTTTTCTGCCTTTTGCATGTTGCTTATCCTGAAAGGGAATAGCATACAGGTAGTCCTCAACTTACAACAGTTTATATAGGGACCGTTCAAAGTTACAACAGCATTGAAAAAAGTGACTTCTGACCATTTTCACAATTATGACCATGCACCATGGTCATGTAATCAAAAATCAGATGCTTGGTAACTGGTTCATATTTATGACAGTTGCAGTATCCTGGGGTCATTTCACCCCTTTTGCGACCTTCTGACAAGCAAAGTCAAGAAAGGCCGACAAAACTCATTTAACAAATGTCTGACTTAGCAAGAGAAATTTGGGGCACAACTGTGGTCGTAAGTCGAGGACTACCTGTACTAGGTAGGTAAAGAATGTTTATTTTATTTATTTAAAAATTATAATTCATCTTTTGGCTTGAGGATGAACTGCCAGCAAAGCAGATTAATTTTACACTTAATTTTATAAATGTGTACATTTAGTAAAAGAAGAAGTTTGATAAAGGGAAAAATGCCATGTTTTCTGATGCATTTTGTAAAGGGGTTTGTCATTAAAGCACATTTGTATCACTCACATTTAGTTAATAAGCCATTTGCTAAAGTTAAACAGGTCTTGTTTCTGAGGCCTGAATTGAAGGCTGTCTGGGAACTTCCCTAGAACCAGCTTGCCCACTAGGGGAAAAACAGGATAAATATAGATAGCTTTTCAGTAACCATTAACTGACTCCTTTTGTCACATTTTTTCCTGAACTTTTTTTTAGTGATTATTCAAGGAAGTGCTAGAAAGACACATATTTTAAACTGGAATTGTGGTTTTTCCTTGAACAGCTTTGCTGGATAGAATCCAGAGCCAACATGGGTTCTTTGGGCACTATGAAACTCAAGGGCTTTGTATTGAGGAGTTCACAGTACTTTCTCAAGGCAGACAATTTCCCATGCGATTTGTATCAGAGGGAGAGTTAGCCATTCCTTTAACAATCCTGCTACCGTAGCCATAGCAACTTACTGTAATGTAAAAAGATGACATAAAAACCATGGCTTATCATTCGTGTTACAGGAAATGGAAATGAAAAGAGCAAATGGTCTTCCCTACTGAGGAGCAGGAGGAGGAAGAAGAGAATGTCAGCTGAAGTTTACCTTGCCATCTTTGTCAAGACTGCAAGAAATGGGACAGGGAGGGAGGGAAGGAGAGAGGGAGGAATTCTCATTGCTCGCCCTGGTGAAAAGGAGGAAGGATGGGAAGACAGGTAGAGATAACACTACTAGATGCCATTAAAAAGCCAAACAGAAATTCACCTTCTCTTGCAGTATACTGCAAAATGTCAAGTCTAGTTACGGACAAGACATAAAACAAGCAATCAATAAAGGCAAACGTTTTCAGATTGTAAATTACAGTAGTGGCCAAAATTGTGGAAACCTTTTGGGAAAAGTGTATTTTTAAGGTTTGATGGCTAATAACATCACTTTTTGGGGGGGATTTTCAAGATTCATATTCCACTGCTGGAATGGCCTGGGAATAGCCCAAACCTTAACCCAATTGAAAATCTATGGAGCCGACTAAAGAAACTTGTTAGTCAGAAGTGACCCAGCAATAAAACCCAGTTAACAGAACCAATCATCCAATCTTGGTTTCACATTATAACAGCTGCAGAACTAAAAGACTTGGTTCACTCCATGGGAAGACATTGTAAGGCCATAATTCATGCTAAAGGTTACCCAACTAAGTATTAACTGACATAATTTTTGTATTTCTCATTTTTTCTATGTGTTTCACTTTTTTTCCTTATACTGTAACTGCTATTCTAATAGCAAATCCTTCATAGAAGTTATTGCATTACATTGATTAAATTATCTTTCCGTTGATGGTTTTATGGTACTTCTCCAAAAAAAAAAGTGATGTTATAGCTAGTTTTAGAAAATACACTTTTCCCAAAAGGTTTCCACAATTTTGGCCACTACTGTAATACATGGGAACTTATTGGAGCCCATGTTTCTCTCACCCAGGCAGGAGATAACCCATTTCTCTGAATTGCCCTGCACCCTCCTGGTCCACCACTTTCCCCGTACCTCAGTGTGTAGCATGAACAAGACTGAGGAAGGGTAAATTTGATCTGCACTCAAAGTCCTCTAAATTCAACCCCCATCTCAAGTTAAGTGTAGGAAGTTTCACCTGCAGCCCTGATGAGATCTCAGAGTTGTCAAGTCTGCGCTGTATCTGCTCCATGCTCTTCTTCAACTCAGAAATCTCTTCTATTAATTGTAAAGAAACATTTTCCAGTCTGAGCATACACTTTTCTTCTTCTCTAGCCAGTTCCATCAGCATCCTTCCTTCCTCCTCTCGTAGGATCTGATGAAGATGTTGAAATGCTGCTTGGATCTCCAAGTTCAGTTTCCCAGATGTTTTCTGGAGAGAGGAAAAGATCACAAGAAATAGAAACAAGGCGTATGTTCGATATATTCAACCGCTATCTGTTTCAAAAGAAGTTACCAATGTATCGTCACTTTGTTAAGATGAGAGCAAAGCATGCTTTTATTTTTAAAGCATTCCGCACAGCCACAGGGTGGCAGCTGTATTTATTCTACTATTTAATCTGGAATTGTCCTGTCTCACTTTTACAGAGAATACAGATGTTGCAGTTAATTCATTGCACCACAATTTTCTCAAGCTGTTCCTCGGTCTTCTTTCAAACAGACTTGAAGATTTTTCTCATTTAAAGGCAATTATGGCCCTATTCTTTTAGCATGGTCTGGCAGAACACTATTGAATCTTTTCAGAGCTACTGCAACTTTAATTTGAAGCTTCTTTTTTGTGACTTATTTCTCTAATTGCTTCCTGTTCAGTGTAACGGCAAGATTACTTTGTTCCTTGATTGGTCTTTATGTGAATAGTTCCTTTCCCACGTGGAATAGTTATAATGACTTGACTCCCCTTGTTCATTTTCTCCTGTTATTTTTACTGAAAAATATTGCTATATTCTTACATTAAAAACAGTCCTATCACAACAGGATGTGACGTAAATGCATAATTAGCACTTATGCAGCAATTAATCAGTAATATTACATTAACAGCAAACAAGAGTCAGAAGCTGAAGGTATGGGTTTTTCAAAACACCTGGAGGACACCTGATTGAAGTGGGCCTTTTCTGCTAAATGCTCGCAAAAGATTTGCCTTTCACTTTCATTTGGGTTTTTAAAAATTCAGATGTATTAAAAGTGCATACACATAAACCCTTTACCATCTTTTGTAAGCTGGTGAGTGTTTTGTCTGCCCCTCTCCAGTATCCTACAAACATCGCAGTCCAATACAGTGAAGGAAGAAGTCCTTGCCTCATTACATTATCATTGACCTCCTCTCTTTCCTGCCGTTCGATTTCATTGTACACAAAATTATAAAAACCAATTACATACTGCTTATATTCAGGGGCATCAAAATAAGCCCCAATGCTCATTTGTCTTGTATTATTTGATTTCTCTTTCTTTCTTTCTAACACTCCTCTAGTGTACATTGAATGTGAGGCTTTCTGTAGTGAGTCTCAATGGGCTCAAAATAATTAGAAGTTTGAATTCAAATTACTCCTTTTGAAGTGAACATTATTTGCTACTTACTGTCATTTCAAATTTGGTAGCCTTATTAGACTACCAAAGCCTTTCAGAAATTGTCATCATATATTATATATATAATGAATGAAGAGCTAACAGAATGATTACAGAAACAGCTTTCATGAACTTAAATCTAATGCTTCAGAGATCTGCCTGCTTCCAACCTTTACCTTGGATAAATTTTGTTGAAGGTGGATTAGATGTACTGTTTTCTCTGATGAACTGGAAGACTGTTATTACTTATCATGTTCCTTCACCTTTATGACACTTTAAGGGTAAATTATAGGCGTTAATTTTTTAAAAAAGCCCATTTAATGATTACCGTGGCTGTTCAGAAGAAGCTGCACAATATTTAATATTATTTCTGACAAGACATCAAGAGGAAAACTAAGATGGTTTAGCAAATATATCTCCCATACCCAGATGTATGCATGTTTGTATTCCTTGATTGTAAAAAAAAAAAAAACCCTTAATGTTAGTCAAATTTCAATCCAGAAAGGACATTTTCAGGTGATATACATTTAATATTCTAATATATATCAGAATGAAGTATATGAGAAAAGCAGAGAGTTCTTTCATTCTAATTTTTAAATTATTAGTGATTGCTATATTATCAAGGCGGCCAATGTGGCACAGTCATTAAGACTTTGAACTGGGAAGATCCAAGTTCAAGTCTCATTCAGTCACAGAATTCACAATACCTAGCCAGTCATCACTCACATGGTTGTTAACAGATAAAATGGATACCCTACATATCTTGGTATAGAAGAAACCACAGGATAGAGATATTATAATAAACACAAAGCAAGCCAACCAATATTTAACATTCTGCCTAATTAACCAAGAATACCTTTGCCCATGCCAACCTAGTTTTCTTGAGGGTAGGACATAAACAATTTGAGAAAGTTCACACAAACCAAAGTTTCATGCAAACCAAGGCAGTTCTTCTCCACCAACCTCAAGTTTAGGACTTTCTATTGGCAATTTTTAACTGGACTTAAAACACAATGAATGGCAATGCTGCTAAAAAGGTAAGAGTAATGCGATCAGCAAACCACATGTCAGAAAGAATCACTCCTTAACCACAAATACCAAGTGTTCTACATTTTAGTGGTTTCAAAAAGAAATAATCACAAGACGGAGAAAGTGGACAAATATGTCTTCTCCTGTAAAGAGCATACTAGCAGAGTGTAGACAATGACACCATGACCACCAGTGGTGAGTTTCAACCGGTGTTACCACCGCTTCGCTTCGCGCATGCACCGTTTGGGCAATTTACAGAGTCAGCATATTTCCCCCAACAACTGGGTCCTCATTTTAATGACCTTGGAAGGATGGAAATCTGAGTTAATCTTGAGCCAGTCAGGATCGAACTCCTGGCAGTGCTGAGAAGAGTCAGCCTGCAATACTGCACTTTAACCACTATGCCACTATGGCTCTACCAGTTTTTTCCCCCATTCATCTGTGCATGCACACGCACACACATAATTACTTTAGGGAGATTTGAGAAAGTTTGCTCTGCTTTTATCCCAATATTATTTATAGCATCATTATCTCAGTGTTTGTTTTAGAGGCATTTCTTTGGCAAATGCATTTCAGCAGTACAATATTATTTTTTCTTTTAAGATGCCATCATAATCAAACATCTGTGTTATTTCGTATGCTATAGTTCGAAACTTTGACATGGAAGAGCCTTCTCCTTTGACCTTATTTTTTGTTACTTAGGAGAGATTTTGCTGGTTTTCTTCACAGAAATCACTCTGTGAAATATGACTTCTAAGCCTTATGGCACAAAGCAAAAAAAGATTGGCTTAATGGGGTTAAGCTCTTTTTCCATCTGCGTACTCTCCCCAGTAATTCCTCCTTACTCTGTGCAAAACCCACAATTAGAGGTATTAATCTTCTATTCTGCTAAGAGGCCTCAGCAGTTCATTGATTATCTGGGAAGATGATTTAGTTTGCCTTGTGACAATGCAGAAGCAACTGTTCTTTATTGACTGCTCTATCTTATTTTGCCTGTAGTTTAAGAATAGTGTTAGGAGGAAAAAGTCACGCAACACAAGGAATCCCAGCTTTGGTCCTATCAATTGGATAAGTCTTACAATGCAAACAATATGCTTATAATACAAACCCGTGATGGTGAACCTATGGCACGTGTGCCAGACATAGCACACAGAGCCCTCTCTGTGGGCATGCACGCAGTTGCCACAGCCCAGCTCCAATCGCTGTTTCTCCATTGCGTTTCAATCAATTCCAACTTCTTGCAAAATAGATCTCGTGAAGTTGGAATTGATTGGAACTTTTTTCACTCATGCGCTTCACAATGGGGGAAGACGGGGTCTCGTCCTCCTCTTGAAGCCCATTACAACGCGGAGCCGCAATGCGACCCTCTGTTGGCTCGGTAAAAATATGCAGTTGCTTTTCCTGCAGAGTTGCCTGTGCTGGGATGCCCCGCCTCCCCGCCGCTCAGCTGAATGTGGGCGCGCTGCTCCTGGGTTTGTTGGCTTTCGAACGTCATTCCCACCACCCACCACCAGTTCAGGGGATCCTTCAAGGGGAGAGAGAAATAGAGGGAGGTAAAGAGAGAGATAGGGAGGGAAAGAAAGAGAAACAGAGGGGGGGAGGGAAAGGGAGAGGGAAAGAGAGAGGGCATGAAAGAGAGAGAGGGAGGGAAAGAGAGAGAGAAATGATATTACCAAAGTTTTTCTTTGTTATTGTTGCTAAACGTAATATTTCAAAAGCAGGGAAAAAAATGAAGGGGCATAAAAGTGCATTTATCACGTTTTTCTTAGAACAATTAGCTGAACTCTGCATTTTTTTATCCTTATTTTAGGAAGTAAAATGTCATTATTCAGGTTAAATTGCCTTGTTGGCACTTTGCGATAAATAAGTGGGTTTGGGTTTGCAATTTGGGCACTTGGTCTCTAAAAGGTTTGCCATCCCTGGCCTTCACTGTGGGTTGTTTTTCCTCTTCCTTTTATATATTTTCTGCAATTAAGATTGTCTTGATTGTTCAATTTCAGCGCTTTCTGGCAGGGACAAAATACCCCACCTCTGCCAAACCCCAAATCTCCCACCCCTGATGTCATCTCTAGAATGTTAGCCATTTGCTTCTGACCCTAAACCGGTAATATTACCACCAAATATTTGGCATTTTTCTCATTCTTTTGCTTCATCTCCAGCAGTTTCTCACATTTCCTCTGGTAGGTCTGAAGGACCTTTTGGAGCTCCATCTGAAAGTGAATGAATGAATAAGTAAAGCCTTTATTTATCGGAATAACTTCCAATATTAATTTTGGAGTCAATACAATAAAGATTTGCAGTTTGATCAAGATTTTTTCCCCAGCCTCACCTATCCCATGAAGTTGCTTGTTAGAACTCAAATAGCACCTGAATCTCCCTTGATCTTCCTTAGAGAAAGGATGATATGAAAATAGTGAGCATGATGTTGTTTTCTTCTCTTTATGCATTTTTTTCCCAATCGCTAACCTCTCCAAAGGCATCCAGAGGTGGGAAGGAATGATAAATCATGTACAGTGACATTGTGATACAAATCTTGTCATCTTCCTCTTTGCATCCAATGCCAGGACGCAAGTACAGTATGAAAAGGGTGAGATATAAATATGGAAGCTCCCGCTTGGTGCTGACAATGGATGCAAACATGTAAGTTCCAGAGTTGGTACTGTGCCTATGAGCCTCTCTTTACTTGTTTTACCACTGTTCCCTAATCAGTAATTATCATCATATTTTTTATTCATTTATCAGAGACTTCTCTCTCTCTCTTGCTTTCTCCACCCACCCTACCTATGAGCTAAAGCAGGGGTCTGCAACTCCCAGAATCCCTCAGCCAGCAAAGCAAAGCTGGCTGAAGAATTCTGGGAGTTGAAGTCTATAAGTCTTAAAGTTGCCAAGATTGCAGACCCGAGCTAAAGGACCATGCCTAAAAGGTTTTCAGACAAAATGTTGGCTGTGCTCTCATGTGCAGAATTGAACAAAGGTTTCCAATACTGTTTTCTTTCACTTGTGATCTCTTCTTCCATCTTTTTTCTTATGTAAAAAAAAAAATCAGTTAGAAAAATGGACTACCTTTTCACTGGCAGCCATTTCCTGACTATAAGGAAACATCCTTACAAATCAATCTTGGTCAATCAATTGGGAACTCAGATCTCTGAAACATAAGGACTTTAGTCCCAATCTCTTCCTCAGGAATTTTCCTCCTAACCTCTGTTTGTCCCAATAGCAGATAAGGATGCTAGACAAATTCTTGCTCTTTAGTATTGCACTGCAAAGAACAACACTGTGAGGTGAGGAGAACGAAATTAAGCAAAGGATTAAAACTTCAAATAAATTAAAGATAGGACTAAAGCAAAATGCAATGGAGAGGGAAAAGATAATCTTCTCTCTCAGCTTACTTCACCTCACAGAGTGTTCATTGAGTGGAAAATAGAAGGAGAAAGGACTATTAGGTATGTTCCCTGCCCTAGATTATTTATGAAAATAATAAAGGTGGAATTTATTTAAAATTTATTTTAAAATGGTAGATACCATCAGTTGCCAAAGTAAATTGAAAAGAGCTTGGAGAGAATGGAATTAAAACAAAAATATAAAATATCTTGATCCAAAAGCTGAAGAAGCTTCTTGGATGAGAAGCGAAATGTCTTCAAAGAAAAATCAGAAAGCCCAGTTGCCTCTTGGAAAAAGCACCTTTGGGTCTTGATCCAAAAGTTATCTGACTTTTCTTCAGCAACTTCATGATTAAATATTTGCTAGAAGATATGAGGTATGTTTGCACACCATGGAAAATTAAACTTCTTCAGAAATGTGTGATATGTCCACAATGTTTGATAACACCCATTTTCATGATTCCATCTGTAATGGATGTATCTTTCTTTTTATGTGAATAGAACTGGCTTGTCTTCTCCAAGCCAACCAAAATCAGAAGCCATGCAAACCAAGAACAATCCATGATGAGTTTGTAAAAGAGGAAGAAACCACAGTTCCTGTTTTATTCACTGTGATTCTGACAGATAAATCATAGATAGAACTAATCAAGTTCATCAATCATGTCCGTAAGAGGCATATTGGCTTAATTCAGGGTTTTTTGGGTGCCTTTGAGTCATTGTTGATTCCTGTGACTGCCTGAATTAGTCCTGCAGTTTTCTTGGCAAGATTTTTCAGATGTGACTTGCTTTTGCCTGCTTTCTAAAGTTGAAAGACAGCACAGTGACTGGCCCAAAGTCACCTTGCAGGCAGGACTAGAATTTATAATCTCCTGGTTTATAGCCAGATGCCCAAACTGGATCTCTACTGCAATGTGCCACATGCTAAACATGCTACTAGCCAAATGGCCAAGGAAAATTGTTTCTCACATGATTACTTACTTCGGTTTTTCTTCTGTGCTCCTCGGAGGCAGATCTTCGAACTGTCTCCACTATATTAGATACAATGAAATTGGGATGAAAGGATCGGGAAGGAAACTTTTGCAGACACAGGGGGCAGGTGGCAATTCTGGGGCATCCATTCCAATATTTCTGGATGCACTCTTTACAAAAATGGTGCATGCATTCCAGCATGACAGGGTTCCTGAAGAGGTCATAGCATATGGAACAGGTCAATTCTTCTTGAATGCTCTGCTCCTGGCTCTTGCCAGCCATTTCTGCAAAAATATAAGAGAGGGCCTAAGTTTCAATTCTTCCAGAACAAGAGTTTTACAAGTGGAACATAATGAGAAACGCATGATTAGTTTAGATACTTCCCCTAAACACATAAGCAGGCCTGCATATCTACACCCCCTTGTATAAAAGCTACCGCCTGTAGGCAAATGTGAAGCGATCAGTAAAAGCATTTCTTCATATATAGAAAAGTAGCAAAAAGAAATGCAACACGTTTTGATTTTTTTTTATAGGTAGCAGGGAAGTCTATTTTGAAATCCGATGCCCTTCCGGTGAATTCAATCTGAACCATAGTACAGGGGAATAAGAAAGGGCTACCAGATCTCAAAACCGCCAGTTTGGCAGGTTTTCTCCCTCCCCCCCTCTTTGCTGCCTTCCAGTGGCCATTTGGAGTTTTGCAGACCAGATTTACTCGCTCCAATCAGAAATCACAACACTCCGAAAAGGCAATCCGGCGTCGTAAACTGCCTGTTAAGAAAAGAAAAACATGGCATAGCGGAGACCCAGTTCTCATCTCAACAGCCGCCTGCATAATAGTTTTTCTCCAAAACAACCGGACCCCAAGAATAGTGCCAAGAACAGGAGGGGCGGAGCGATTCAAACAACAGCCCCAACACCTAAGGATCCCTAAAGAAAAGCAAATGCTCCTCCCAAAAGCCCCATGGAGCTATAAGGGCCGGGCGAAGGGGTGCCCGTTGCTGACTCCCCACCCCGGCCCTTGCTCACTACGGGCCAAGACAACGACTGGGCTGCCACCCCTTCCTCAGCATCAACGCCCTGCGCCGTCGCCCATCGTGTTTCACTAACCCGCCACGTCGCGCCTTCGCCGAGGGACCAGGCTAAAGTCCCCAATTTAAGACTCCAAACTGCACTCACCTTGCTTGAGCGGCGGCCCTTTGCGCCAATCGGGACAGTCCCTGACGGCCGATCTCGCTCTCTATTGGTCAACTCCTTTGTCGGGCCCCGTCGGTGCACCGGAGGCTGCTTGATGTTGCCGCGAAAGCCTTCCGGGCGCTGGCGGTTGCCTCTGCTCGCCTCTTCCCTCCTTCGGCGTTATTTGCTGCAAGGAAAAAGACGCGCTTTGAAGTTTTGCAGTGGCTGAACTCGGTAGCAGGGGCTTTTTTCTGTTGGCTGCAAAAGCCGAGGAAGTTTGCATTCAGGGCTTAATTTTGTGAGCTCTTTAATTAGGGAGGAGCAACGGTGGAAGCCTGCAATTGGTCATTACCCAAACAAACAACTTTTATCTCTTGCGGAGTTGGCTAAATTGCGCAATTTAATACAGTATTATGCCGCACACCTTTACCCCACTTTCTTATGTAAGGGGCAAAACTCAAATGACAGCCCTGCAACCTTTCTCATGGGCCAATATTTTGAAAGACCTCTGTAAATCCTCCCCTTTTTTCTGTTCTATTTCTCTATCGGTCCACTAAAGATGAGAATCAGATATAAATATGGCAAATAACAGCTTAGAAGGCTTGATTTTAAGCATCGAAGTAAACTTTTTGGGGGTTGCATAGCAGCTGACGTGTTTATCTCTTTTGGCCATCAAAATGATACTTTCCATGCTGCCTTCTTGGTTGCAAAGCTTTGAGCTGTTTCTGTAGATTTGCAATCTAAGACAGCACAGGCTCAGCTGAGATAGGGTACATAGATCTGTTTTGTACTAGGTTGGCTAACTGGTTTTCCTTGGCAAGTTACAGGGATAATTAGATGTATAGGCATAGCAACAAAAGCATTTGGAAAGGTGGGAATCATCATCATTGTGCTTCCAGAACAATTGGGCAACAACAAAGTAGTCCTGCTAAAATGTCCCAAAAGTAGTTTTACAAGAGGCAACTGAACTTTCTTGATTTGTTTTTGAAGACGTTTCGCTTCTTATCCAAGAAACTTCTTCAGAATTGAAGAAGCTTCTTGGATGAGAAGCGAAACGTCTTCAAAATAAAAACAAGAAAGTCCAGTTGCCTCTTGAAAAACCACCTTTGAGACAACCATGAACTGGATGACTGAGAATCTCCAAAGACATCCTGCTGAAATGGGATCTTGAAATGGCTTTAGTTCATCATTCACTTGAATCAACATATGCATCAGGTAACAGACAACACTGTCTCTATTGCCCTATAGAACAATTGCCCTGTTTTTAGTGTACATCTTCAGGAACACAGAAGAATTTTGAAATATCATTGACTGATTGATGTGCCATCAAGTTGTTATTGACTCTTAGCAACCACATAGATATATTTTTGTACAGGATGATCTATCACTAACCTGGTGTTTCAGGTCTTCCAGTGATGCACTCATCACCCCTGAAACTCAGATTATCCACCTTGTTGCTGGTTGTCCTCTTTCCTTCACCTTTCCTAGCATTAGAATTTTCTAGAGAGAGCTGGATCTTTGAATAATGTGCCTGACAGAATAATTTGTGCCTGGTCATTGTGCCTTGAGTGACAATTCAGGGAAAATGATCCCAGAATTCTTGTTCTGTGTTCCATCAGTTTGTTTTCTTGGCTATGGAATATCATATAATAACCCAAATGTGCAACTGGCCCTTGAGCTATAGCTGCTTAACAAATTTAAGTCATTTTTAAAATTAAATTGATGTGCCGTCTATCTTGCCCAGAGGTGACTGTAGGTGGCTTACAACCAATTAAAAAACATTAAACATTAACATTAAAATTGACTTAAAAATTAAATGTGATATCCATATTTGAAGGTGGTTCTGAAGAGTTCTTGGAGTTTAGTGTTAAACTCCATAAGCAATTCCATCTTAGTTTACTTAGCTGTGATTTATGTCCGGAGGCCCCTGGATAAAAGGCCATACAAGATGTTTCTACCTTGAACCTTTGTCATAAACACTAGTCCTAGGCATAACTCTTATGCACATGAAGTTTTGTAGCTCAGGGCAGATTTCAATAAGAACCTGCATTAAGATTAGATCATAATTGAATATGGGCCTGATAAATTCCTCGAGCTACCTAGTTACACTGTGGAGTATAATATTGCATTCCCATTCCACTAAATTGTCAGATTGGGATGTACAGTTTCATTAATTTCAACATTATTGTTTTTCAGTGTACTATAGAAGTGGGAAATATAAACCCCATTAAATTACAAAGCAATATATTCCTCTCCTACTTTACTTTCTGAAGGTTTATTTGCAAACCTACATTGAAATACTGGCTTTAAGTTGTACCTCTCTTGAACTCTATAAGAGGGTGAAATGTGTTTTTTCTAATTTCCTTTACTAGGCAGAAGAAACAAGTATTGACAATTGTTCAAACCCTATGAGACCAAGAATCTTTGTGGTACAGAGAGAAAAACTACCAAGTCCTAGAACCATAGAAAGTGTCTTTCATAAATAAATTTAAGAATGAAGTTATTGCTTTCTACTACTTAAAGCAGTGCAGGTAATAGGAAAATCATTTTGACTAGTATAATCTTGATTGTGGAAAAAGCAGATCCACAGATTTACGTAGGCAAAGAGGTCACTGATGCAAAGAGTTATAACTGGCTTTGCTTTGATGAGAACAACAATAAATAATTATTTAGCATTATGCTAATTAATAGAGGCAAGCCTCAATTCATACATTTTCCTCTTCTTTCACCTCTTTTGACAATGGTTGTAGGAGCGCAGAATTGCTTGCTTTCTCATTTTTAAATTTCTAATTTATTAACACATTTTAAAATTTCAAATCTCATATCCAAGAGAGGCTGGTCTCTCTCACCTTAACCTATCTCATAAAATTGTTACAAAATGCAAATGAACAAACCCCCATTTAGGATATCCTGGGGTTATAGAATTTAGGATATGGAAGTCAGACACTGCAGATTCACTTTAGCCCAAGATTATTGATAGTGGTTCTGTTTCAGTCAGCCTTTCAAACAGGATATGGTGTTGAAATTGATGTGGTCAGCTTGATGAATTAACCAGGGCTGGAAACTGGATACAGCAAGCACAGCATTGCCTGTTTTACTTGCTATAAATTGTTTTTTTAAAAAACTAGATGTTTGTAGCCTTTCCTCATAGGGAAATTGCTTTAGTTCCAGGATAACTTCATCTACTCTTCTTTGTGCATTTTCCTCACTGTGACGAAATGGGGTTGAGGGGTACCCCGGACCGTGAACCAGCTCATGAGTAAACACACTGAGACTGAAATGATTCTAACAGAGGCGTCTTGTGTAAAAATATAATTTACTTTAAAACATTTAAAAAGCACTATGTCTTTATGAAAACACATTAAAAACAAAGTCTTGTCTGGGTATGTGAGGCAAGGCTATCTCCCTAGATCCCTCTCCACAATACCGAAAACAGTTCACAAAAGAATAAAGCTAGCATGAAGGTAAGCAGCTTCGGCGTCGATACATCATCAAGGCAATCATAACGAGGGCAGCACGAGCCTCACAGCTGAAAGTCACCTGAAGTAAAAACAGTTCAAACAGCAAACATTGTTTGAAGCTTGTGGGAGGAAGAAGGTCCAGCAACAGCAGTCCCGATGATAGCTTGCGTGCTACAAAACAGCAAAAGGCAAGCATCCGTGGGAGTCTCTCTGTAATGACGTCTGGAGTCCTTATCTGCATTCTTCTCCCATCAGCGGCATTGCCCAAGCTTCCTGCAGGAGCTGTGCATTTAGGCCTAGAAGACTAGGCCCGAGTAGCAAGCGAAAGGTCCTTGCTTATGTAAGGAGTCAACCTGCAATTATCCAGGGCGGGGAAGGCTTGCAGGTAATTGGCAACAGTAGATGGCTTGATTAAAACCATACTGTTTGTGAGTAGGCAGATAGCCACAGCAATCCTGGAAACACTCGTGACAATCCCCTTCTCTGCGGCTATTTGACTCGTTAGCAAACATACATTCTACATTGGGTACATATATACATCAATGGGAAGTACATTCACATAGCCATTGACATTTTACCCAGGAGATAGAGGTGTTGGTCACGGGGCAGCGGTTTGGTAAACACGTCCGCTACCTGTTCCTTGGTTTCACAATACACAGTCTTAATGAAACCTGTTTTCACCAATTGCCTCACATGTTTGATTTTAATATCAATATGGCGCGATCTCTGGCCTACAGCATCGGCTTCCGATATGTTAATGGCAGCCATGTTATCCTCATAGACTTTTATAGGTTGCATGGGCTGCCTCCATAAGCTTACCAGAAGATCGTCAAACCAAACTAGGTTATTGGAAGCTTTGGACAAACTCACATACTCAGCTTCCGCTGTGGAGGTTGCAATTAACTTCTGCTTCCCAGAGTACCAATACACGGGGCTACTATTTAGGTATACAATGTACCCCGAGGTACCTTTTCTAGATCTAACATCCCCTGCCCAATCGGCATCCGAAAAACAACTCAATCTTAATTCTCTAGTTGCTTCTGGTTCCAATAACAATGAATAGTTCACAGTACCTTTTAAATATCTCAGGAGTCGTTTGATTCCGCTCCAATGGTACTGTGTAGGATGTTCAGAATGTCTAGATAACACATTTACACTTAGACTGATGTCCGGTCTAGTCCAATTTGCAATGTACAACAACGACCCAATCACGGACTTGTAAAGGGTCTTATCCTCAAACTCCGTGCTCTCAGTGTACATATTCTTAAGGAAATCTGTTGCCATAGGGGTATCACATGGCTTCGCCTCTACCATGCTACACTTTTTAAGCAATTCCTGAATCTTATCTTCCTGAGAAAGCCGAAACCCCTTCTCGGTTTTTACGAATTGCACCCCTAAAAATTTGCTAATGTGACCTAGTGGTTTTAGAGCGAAACTCTTACTTAGGTCCTCAGAGAACTTCTTATGCCTGTTCTCTGATCTGCAAATATATAGTATGTCATCAACGTACAACAGTACTGTTTCCCTAATGTCCTGATCTTCCTTGACAAAAACACACTCGTCAGCTGACGATGGTAAAAAGCCCATCTCTCTCAGGCTTTTTGTGAGACACTCGTACCATCGTTTACCAGATTGTTTTAAGCCGTATAGGCTCTTATTCAACAACCACACATCATCTTCCCGATGGCTTACTCCCTGAGGAATCCTCACGTACAGCTCTTTGTCTAACTGGGCGTGCAGGTACGCGGTCTGAATATCGAACTGATACACATGTTCGCCTCGCATGGTAGCAATGGTGAGAGCTGTTCTCACGCTCTCAGGGCGCACCGTGGGCGAGAAGGTGTCCTCATAATCGTCAGGGAATCTCTGCGAGAATCCCTGCGCTACTAGTCTCGCTTTATAGACAAAACCCCCACCTTCAATGGGCTTTTGTTTGAAAAGCCACCTGGTGCCGATCACCCTCTTGTCTTTGGGCAATCTTGTTGGCGTGAATACGTCCAACCTTCTCAGGCTGTCTAATTCCGTATCCATGGCAGCCAGCCATTTCTGTCGTTCATGGTCAGGTAAGGCCAACACATCCTCATATCTCTGAGGGGTGGCCAAAACCTGGTCGACTGAGGTAACAAAGTCGTTGTACCTCTTAGGCTTATTGCCCCTGGTAACCCTAACTGGTCTGCCTTTAGGAGAGTCACTGACATCAGAGTTGTCCGATGAGTCATCTACCTCGTGACTATCACTATGCGTCTCAGAAGCTGGGTGCCTATCCTTCCTGGCTACCCCCATCTTACGCTTCAATACCCCTTTCAAGGGTGCCTGGGATGCATGCTTCCCAGAACCAGATGTATCCCTATCCTCGGGTAGGTTCTCCGATACATCCTCCGCTCGCCTATGACAACTACGGGAAGGGTTCTGAGTAAGAATCTCATTGGCATGGATCTTACTCCAATTGGCCCCTTCGTGAAAGGTGGCAGACCTCGATATCATTAGTTTCCCGTTAGGGTAGGCAAACCTAAATGCCTTGGAGCCCTGCTCATAACCAACAAATCTCAGTTTAACAGAGATCCGGTCTCCCTTTCTCCTGAGCTCCTTCGGGACATGAACATCGGCCATCACCCCGAAAACATGGAGGTGTGCCAAGCTGGGCTTATGGCCGTATAGCACCTTGTATGGGGTCTTCTGCACCATGCTAGACCACACTCGGTTCAAGGTGTAGTTCGCGTATCTAATTGCTTCTACCCAATATGCGAAGTCTAGTCCGGAATCCTCTAGGGCGCACCGCATCATTGTTTGTAATATGTCGCTGCGCTGTTCTGCAACGCCATTTTGAAACTTAGAGTAGGGCGCGGTGCGTAAGTGGACTATGCCCTTACTCCTCAACCAACTGGAGAACTGCCTGAAATTAAATTCAGTCCCCCTGTCAGTTAAGATCTTCTTAACTCTGACCTGGTGCTGGTTCTGGACTAAGTTACAAAATTCCTTAAACTTAGTCAACGTTTCACTCTTGGACATTAGGGGAAAAACAAATCCAAATCTGCTATGGTCGTCTACTATGGTAAGAAAGTACCGTCTCTTACCCACAGAAGGTGCGAATGGACCCACCAAATCCATGTGGACGAGCTGAAACGGGTGTTCAGAGTACCTCTGAGACCTCTTGGGCGCAGATTTTACCTTCAACTTTGCACTCCTACAAATTGAACAGTCTAGGAATGTGTTACAGTCATTGATCTTGGTTCCCCTTGAGTGTTCGGTTACCTTTTTCACTATAGGAAAACTCACATGACCTAGCCTGCGATGCATCAAGTGAGCACATTCATTGTGCAATGGCTCTCCTATAGAAATTGCATTAGCATTTTCAGGTTTCCTATTATCTGACTCTAAGTTAAAATTTAAAAACTTTTTATTAACTTTACATTTGTCTTTACAAGGCTTCCTCTGGTGAAAGTCTTGATCCTCATCACCTAGTTCTAACTGTGATTCATTGTTACTACCAATTGAGATAGTATAATTGCTATCACTGCAGGTCTCAGCATTCGTATTGGGGGAATAATAAGGCAAGCCACCTATCTTCAAAACCTCCCCAATCACACATTTGTTGTTTTTGATCACAGCTGTTCCTCCTGAGAACAGAATCTCCATTCTGGGGTTCTCACATATCCTCATTAGGCTCAGCAAATTATGATCTATCTCTGGTACATACAATGCTCCATGAATCTTTCCTATCCCAGGAATATAAACATCTCCAATGCCAACAACATTGACCTTTTTACCGTTTGCAACTTTGACCATGGATTGATGCCTTCTCATATTAACAAACAACCTTCGGTCACTGACAACATGGTTACTGGCTCCACTGTCCATTAACCATAGTTGCTCTCGCTGTTCCCTTGTAAGCTCTGACTCAGTAGTTTCCACTATACCTACAGAGCCATCATTAAACCTGGGTTTGTTCCCTTTGTTGCCTTCATTCGGCTTTTTACCCCTTCTGTGGTTAGGAACGTCTCCACTTGGCTTTCTGCCTGGAGGAAGTGACCTCCTTTTACATTTATTATCAGAAGGTGTCTTTACACTTGCCCTAGCATTTACATTTTGTGGGTAATCCCTTCTATAATGTTCTGTTGAACCACAATTGAAGCATTCCCCGATAGCATATGCTCTATCTGAACTATCGGGCCTTCTTAAAGGTTTTTCCTTTTTGTGAAAAGCCACCCTGCATTTTCGCAAGTTATCTTCTGCAATCAATCTACCAGATAACACTTCTAAAGATAAGTTATTACAACTAACATTATCCAATTGCGATATAAAATTATCCCAGCTAGGGTCAAGGGAATTGAGTATAACAGTAATGAGGGTTTGTTCAGACACTGTTTCCCCCATCAACATCAATTCCTGCCTTAACCTGTTTAACTCACATAAGTGTTCATTAATATCTACTCCCGCCTTCAACCTTGCGGAATAGAACTCCCTATAAACTCTGTTTGTAACATGGGAGCTTTTTGAACAAAATAGCTTATGCAGTTTCACCCAAACTTCTGTTACGGTCAGGTTACTAGGTATACTGGGATATAGTGCAGGGTCAATGGACATCAATAAAATACAAAAGGCCTTATGATGTAAAAGATCAACTTCTAAGGACCATGGTCTAGGTGGGGGTTTTAACAACAACGATAAAACATTCTCTTTCATTAAAATTACTTGAATACTTTTAACCCATTCCTTAAAATTTCCTCCACCCACACTTAAACTTTTAAAATTAGGAGGAAGGACCTGTACATTATTAAACATGGAAACAGACATTAATTGGTGTTCAAAATGTGGTCCATCCTGGAACGGGCAATAAGGCATTGGAATAGAAGCACACAGCACAGTGTCTTCTATCTGGCATTCTGACAATCGTTCCTCCCCAATGGGAGGGATTAAAACTTCAGGTTGTGCGGATGCAAAGCTCATCCTGGTTTGATCACAAAAACTTGAGGGTCCTCTCTGGTGCACATCTCTAGGAATTTTTGGACGCGCTCCCAAATTCCTATCTTCAGTTGAGGCAGCCTCCGGAACCGTCCTGGATGTCGATGTCATCACGGATGGATATATCCCACTCGTGGCGTGCGCTGAATTAGTCGCAGACATCAGGGGTGCTTTGGTATGTGCAGCTCCTATTTGTTGAGCCGATGGTGCCTGCAAACCATCGCCTAAAATGGTTGCCAAAGTTTCTATCACACTTGCAACCTTACGCTCAACATGAGAGTCTCTTAAATTTTTAGCAGAAGTCACTGATGTCATCAAGGGAGCTAAAGTCTTTATGGCCTGATCTATGATGGCTTCAACAGCAGGTGGCGCAATATCAACTTGGCCATGCTGGTTTAACAAAGAAGCAGGAACATTCGAATCAGGCAGTCTGTTATCCCCCATTCTCCACTTATGGTCTGAGGTGGGGGTTTTAGGAAAAGATTGAAAGTCTCTTACCGATCCGGTGTTTTGTAGGACTTCGATCTTCTTTCCTTTCGCAGCTGGATTCTTTAATAATCCGCTAGAATCAGCAGTCGGGTTCTGACTTACTGTGGGCAAACCTAAAAGCTGAAGGATTGCCTTCCTAAACTCATCATCCACCTCTGTATTTGTTTTCAAGACCTGAAGTGGCGTTCTTCCAGTCTCTACTTCTTTAGGTGATGATGGCTTATTCACTATCTTAGGCCCTTCAGAAGTTGAGGCCTCTGCTCCAAAACTTACAGCTCCACTATTCTCTAAATCAATTAGAGTTTGGGGTTTTTCAGCCAAAACATTTTTGGCCTGAGCCCCGGACAGTTCAGTTTGTGACTTCATACTTTTCGCTGCTGCTGCTGCCCTAGTCAACATCTATTCAACTGCAGACATTCCAGTCTAGCGCGTTACCACATGAGCGTAGGTTCGTTAAACCATCCTCTGCTACCAACTGTGACGAAATGGGGTTGAGGGGTACCCCGGACCGTGAACCAGCTCATGAGTAAACACACTGAGACTGAAATGATTCTAACAGAGGCGTCTTGTGTAAAAATATAATTTACTTTAAAACATTTAAAAAGCACTATGTCTTTATGAAAACACATTAAAAACAAAGTCTTGTCTGGGTATGTGAGGCAAGGCTATCTCCCTAGATCCCTCTCCACAATACCGAAAACAGTTCACAAAAGAATAAAGCTAGCATGAAGGTAAGCAGCTTCGGCGTCGATACATCATCAAGGCAATCATAACGAGGGCAGCACGAGCCTCACAGCTGAAAGTCACCTGAAGTAAAAACAGTTCAAACAGCAAACATTGTTTGAAGCTTGTGGGAGGAAGAAGGTCCAGCAACAGCAGTCCCGATGATAGCTTGCGTGCTACAAAACAGCAAAAGGCAAGCATCCGTGGGAGTCTCTCTGTAATGACGTCTGGAGTCCTTATCTGCATTCTTCTCCCATCAGCGGCATTGCCCAAGCTTCCTGCAGGAGCTGTGCATTTAGGCCTAGAAGACTAGGCCCGAGTAGCAAGCGAAAGGTCCTTGCTTATGTAAGGAGTCAACCTGCAATTATCCAGGGCGGGGAAGGCTTGCAGGTAATTGGCAACAGTAGATGGCTTGATTAAAACCATACTGTTTGTGAGTAGGCAGATAGCCACAGCAATCCTGGAAACACTCGTGACACTCACGTTCCTAATATTATTTTACAGAGATAATTGTCAGAACTATGCAGAATACCCCAAATTATGTTTCATTGTAGATTTATATGAAAGCATTATTATTAGCTTTTTGGTAATTTTATTTTTTGTTCTCTCTTCCTAATGATTCCAAGCATGGATTATACCTTTGTTAGACCTACATACTGAGTTGATCATGATTCCAAGGTTTGTCAATTATTGCTATTAACGCACAAGTGAAATCTTAACATAAAATATTTCATAGCTGCTAATACTGAAAGTCATTCTGGGAAAGTCTTGATATGAAGTGTGAACCGAAGGCATAGCTAATCATGCATCCATGTCATATGCTGGTTGTTGATAGTTTGGAGAATGTACTGGTTTTCATTGGCCTGCAACTTAGGGTGGTGTTTTTTGTTTTTTGTTTGCTGGTAACTGGGTAGCTCTGCTCCTAATAGCCAGTAAATATGATTGCAAATATTGTCAGCCTTGTGAGGTAGTCCAGACAAGAAGCACACCAAGGAGTACTATCTCTATCTTTATTGTAAGGTTACACCAACAGAATTGGTGACATCTCTTTCCCCCGCCTTTACAGACAAAGGAGGGTTCCTTCTGAGGTGTTTGCCATGCCTAATTTTTTTCTGTGAGCTCAGCTGCTGCCTCTTATCTGATCATTGTCTACTTTGTGGCTCTTCCTCCTTTCTCCCAAAGTCATTCCCACATATCATTACATATATGAGAGAAGGAGGAAAAATATGGCCTGGGCTGTAGTAAATCCACTCACATGTCCCCCTTCCTCCCCCTGTTTTTTATTGATTAGTGTCGTGCAAAATGCTTAGATTCCATGTCTCTCCCATTAGACATATTAGACAGATTAACAGAGTTGGAAGGGACTTTATAGGTCATCTACTCCAACACCCCCCCCCCAAGCAGGACATCCTACACTATTTCTGACAAATGGCAGTCCAATCTTTTCTTGAAAGTCTCAAGTGATGAAGCTCCCACAACGTCGGAAGGCAAGCTGTTCCATTGGTTGATTGTTCTCACTGTCAGAAAGTTCCTCTTCATTTCTAGGTTGAATCTCTCCTTGGTCAGTTTCCATCCATTATTCCTTGTCTGGCCTTCAGGGGCTTTGGAAAACAGCTTGACCCCTCTCCTCTCTGTAGCAGCCCCTCAAATATTGGAACACTGCTATCATTTCTCCCCTGGACCTTCTCTTCACTAGACTAGCCATGTCCAGTTCATGTAACTGTTCTTCATATGTTTTAGTTTCCAGTCCCCTAATCATCCTGATTGCTCTCCTCTGCATTCCAAACTTCTGATGTACACTAGAAGGTGATTTTCAGCAGTGCAAAGTTACATGTTGTGGTTCCTGCATGGCAGCCCATAATAGTCAATTATTATTCAATCAATAATATTGATTGAAATGCCTTTGTCATGTAAAGGGAACATAGCCAATAATTACTTTGGAGGCCAAGGGTCTCAAAACTGTGGTGAAGAAATTGATGAAACGTAAATGTATTTGGTACAGTGCAAGTCTTACATTCTCCCTAAGGTGGCAGTGTGGCAAATATAATTAGTTTGCAGGAATTTGAAATATACTTTTTTAACTGGGAGGAGGGGGGGTAGGATTTGCCCTCCCAACAACATCTCAAGCATGATTGTAAGAGCATACTACTCAGAGGAGGCCCATTTTTGTGCATTTTAGAGATTTACTTTTAAGCAAAGGTAAATGGGAGAGAGAATGTAAGTTGCAGAAAAAGCCAAATTCTACCCCTTCAACTTGCACCCATTTGTTTAGTGACCGTTCAAAGTTACAACGGCATTGAAAAAAGGGATTGATGACCATTTTTCACACTTATGACCGTTGCAGCATTCCTATGGTCACGTGATGAAATTTTGAGGCTTGGCCACTGACTTATATTTATGACAGTTGCAATGTCCTGTCATGTGATCACCTTGTGCGACTGCAAAGCAAAGTCAATGGGGAATCCACAGTCATTTGACAACTTGCTACCAACTTAACAGCTGCAGTGATTCACTTAACAATTGCAGCAAGATAGATCGTAAAAGGGGAAAAAATTCACTTAATTTTTTAGTTTAGCAACAGAAATGTTAGTCTCAGTTGTGGTCGTATGTTGAGGACTACCTGTAGAGATACTATAAATGAACTGCCAAACTCCAGTTGACCATTAGATGGAAGCCAAGAGACACAGAAATCCTATAGCTTACTTTTGCTAGTCATTCAGGTTTCTGTAACCCAGAGGCAAGACCCCCTTCCCCTGGCTCTGCTGTTTTTCACTTGGGGGTAGAGAGAGGATTCACAGGTTCTCTGTCATCACTTCACATTTCTGCTGCAAAGATTAAGTGAGGGGAAGCCATTGTAGTAAGATGTGTAAAATTAAAACTGTCTCTTTGACTTTTGGGGGGTGGGGGAGGGAGTAGGTCAGGGATTTGCTTTTGGATATTGCTCTCACACTGGTCATGCTTTTTTCCTTCTAATCACTGGATGGCATCCATTGACACAAATTATCTTCAGGTATTTGTGTCTCTGTTAGGATTCCCCATCATTTCCCCCTTTGGAAAAGAATGTTATTAGGATATTCAGCTACATACATAAGACCATCAACGCTCCCAATCTATTTCTCACTTTCTTGCTGTGCATTCTGCCTGCTATGCACTATCTCAACACAAAAATGCAACCAGGAGTGAGCACAAGGTGTGATAAAAATGATGATGCAATTAAAACTTTTTATGGGTGCTGAGCATGCAATGCACATAAAAAGCAGATGGAGTTGTAATCGTACAATTGCAGATGCCATTTTGACTTATTTGATCACACACTCAGGATACTCTTGACTATTATAACATATCTCAGAGAAAAATCAGAGGGGAAAATAAGCATTTCAAAATGGCCAAAGTCGTCTTTTTAATTTATTTGGCTTTCTGAAGTAAAACAATTTTGTTTTTCAAGCAAATGTGTGAGGCTTTGATCACAAAAAATATTACATATTGGTTTATGACCATCATCCATCCATCTATCCATCCATCCTACAGATTAAAAATAAAATAAGGAATCAGAATGGGGATAAGGATCAATGACAGATATGCAAAGAACTGAAATGGTCCAAAATGAAATGATATCAGAATGTAGCAGTCCCATTCTTCCTTTTTATAGCATCCTGATTTCTTCATTTATTTTCTGCGAAGAGGTGATGTTGTTGAAGAACAGAATAGTATTGGGTATACTGTTGCATATTCTAACTTCCTACCCACCAATGAAGATAGCATAATTCAGCATCAAAGATACTGCAGAATGCTGCAAAACCATGATGGAACCAATGATCTTGACAACCAAATTTAGGATGGCAAAATTATTTGTAGACTTAAGGAAACATTGGTGCTGTGGTTGAGCCAGTAGTGAGCACAATGGAATCTTTTCATGTAAAAAACTACTGCTCTTTTTTTTTTTAAAAAAAAAGTCAAATTCTATACATTATATAAATGTGTATATTTGCACACAAACACAATTCATAACATTCAATTGTGGAGAGAACAATCCATCCCCATGGTGGTGATACGGATTAGGGTTTGGCAGCAAGGTGTATGAACTCAGCACTGTTGGAGAACCCGAAGGATCAGGTTGGGGACAAATTATCCTGAAGATGGTCTGTATATGTAATTGCAACTATATGGCACATAAGCAATAGTTAATTATGTGAATTAACTATTATTATCCAAATTATCTAAGATATTAGATAATATCTAATATTAGAGGATAGGGGGAGAGGCTTCTCTGTGGGGGCACCTGCCATCTGGAATGAGCTCCCCCCGGAGATACGGAGGATCCAAGACTTACGCACTTTCCGCCATGCCCTAAAAACGTTTTTATTCCAACAGGCTGGTCTGGCCTAACTCTCCCTTTTAAATTGGGTTTTAAATGTTTTACATAAATTGGATGTTTTTAAATTTGTTTTTGAGCTCAAATTATTTAATCTATTTTTAATAGCTTTTAACTTTTGTATGTTATTTGTATTTTTATCTTGGCTGTTCACCGCCCTGAGTCCTCTGGGAGTAGGGTGGTATATAAATATGATAAAATCAATCAATCAATCAATCAATCAATCAATCAAATTTTAAAAAAATAAATAAATATTGATTAAAATACAATTTGGACAACTTCCTTTTTAAAAAATGGAATTAGTTCCTCTGTATTAATTGAATTGCCTTGTCAAAATGTAATCTTTAAAAAGAACTTTCTCTCTGAAAAGAGAACTGGTTTAATGACAACTACCTTTTCTGGAAAAAGATCCATATTTTGCTTTTTTTTAAGTGAGCAACAAACTTTTAAAAATATACTGTTATCAAAGTGAGTGCTTCTAATAACTGCAAACCCATACTACAGTCTTAGACACTGGCATTGTTTCCTTTTCCCATTCTCAAATCCCTGTACACCTTTGACTTCAAATTTTTTGTGCTTCTGTGTGTTTCGCATATATTAATTTTTGTGTTTGCACTCAGTCAGTGGAATTGCTATTTCTCAGGTGGCTTCTTCTCTCTTTCCTTCCCAGGTAGAAGAATTCTGAGCAAATGTTGTGGCTTTGGATGGGCATTTGAAACTGTCTATCTTATTCAAATTAGGGAACAGATTCAAAGAGTAAATGTTTATTTTCTTTGAATGCTTGTGCTGGTTGTGTCCAGGTATATCCTATGCCAGGCTTAGTTCCCAGAACAGAGTCCTCCTTATGATTTATGAGGCTTATTCCAAAGGAAGTTTATGCAGAATTGCAGCCTTTAAATGAGTCGTTTATTTATCCTGTCATACCTAATTTAAGCCTCACTGAAATTGATGAGGCAGTTTTTCTATTTGTCCTGGAACAGGCTACAGACTGTGGTCAAATGCCACATGACATGTTTACTAAAGACACTGCAACAGCTACTAATTTCATTCAGGAAGTGGTAGAGGGCTTGGAGGCAATAGGGTGCCCTTTCAGAGTGCCCCTGAAGGAGAAAAAAAGTAATTCCTTCATAGGGTAAGGCAGTACTGTATATGTTTTGCACATTAAACATGATTTGCTTCACCTTGCTCTAGCTGCCACCATAACAAACCTAGCACCTCTTAATCATCGTGTTTAACTCCTGAGTAGGCTAAAATGGCATATTTATCCCATTTTTAATTGAGCTGCCCTTCTTTCAGACCGAATCTTTGCTAAGATTCAATTCAGTTCAGTTAGGGATGTCTTATTTGGCATGTGATGATATAAAAAATTAAAGTAGATCCTCTATGTCAGCCCTGGATCCATCTTTGGTCAGACTTTACGGGACTGCCACAGTGGGAACAGGAGAGTTGTGAAGGGAGTAAATCAGTGGTGGATTGCTACCAGTTCACACCGGATTGGGTGAACTAGTAGCGGTGGGAGGCTCCGCCCACCTGCCCGGATGTTTCTGCGCATGCGCGAGCACGTGCACACCCATGAACGAATTGGTAGCAACGGGTTTTGAAAGCCACCCCTGGAGTAAATCATAACAACATTCTTTCACATGAGATCAAGGTCGAGCTGCTGGCACCTGGAAGGGAGTGACCGAAGTTTGACGGCAGCAGAGACGGGGGAATGATTGGGCCATGTGATGTAAATGTCACTGGACAGGGCAGGGTGACAGTTTTAGTGTGGATGCGGCAAAATGCGGGATTTCAGATTTGGGTTTTCCCCAGATGTGCCAATATGACTTCTCTAATAAAATCTTACTTTGATGGACTTTGTCTCGGAGTTCTGAATTACTATGAGGAGTTTGTTGGAATGCTGACACCCTGTCTGTAGTCTGAATTTTGTTTTGTTGTTGAAATGCAGACTATATAATGTAGGATGCCTTCTCTTAAAATAGGTGATCTACAGTATTTTTTAATATCATGATATGCTTTTTTTCCCGCAAAAAGACTAATGGATAACCCATTAATATGACTTTCGGGCTTGCCGCTATTAATTCTGTGGCAAACAAAACACTTGTCAAAACCGTCTGAAAAACATCACTTCAATAAACCACTATAAAATTGTCACATTGAGCTAAGTAAGCCTTTGAGTGATCTGAATTGACGATCAAGCCATCGCTATATGTAAGACACTTGTAAATAGCAAGTAAAGTCAGGAGAGTTCATTTTCCTCTAATACAGCCTTATTAGCTTTGAACATTTTGTTCAGACTCTTATTTTTCAAAGTGAGGCAGTATATACACACATTCACAATTTTGAGACTACAGACTGCAGACCTGGGCAGTAATTCAGAGTTAGCATAAAGCTCTGAATGATAGTTGCAGAAGCTGAGAAGAGAGAAAGATGATTAAAGCTACCTTTAAGAAAACGTTAAGGGCCCTGGTATTATAGAAATTAGTCGGATAAAATTGTGGAAAATAATTATGTGACGGTTGCTTTAAAAAATAAGGGCAGCCGCTACTAATGTGGGTTAGTGACAGTTGCAGTCTATTAGGAATAAATGACAAGTAATATGTTACCATGGGAACTATATACTCAGGAGCATTTGGGAATGTTCTGAGTAGGAAAAAAATATATTTTTTTGGTAAGAAGCGAGATAGGAAGTTTAACCAAATGCAAGGAAATAGAGCCGAATCTTGGATTGTTGAACTTCACTATAGTTTTACTGATGTTATAGAAAAGATCTCATATGTATTTGTAAATAAGTAACAGGTGTTACAAAAATCATTTTGAAAAATCTTTAAATAGGCTTATGTGTTTTTATTTTGGCCAGGCATTTTAAAAACTCCACAGGAGTCCTGTGTATAACAGGCCTGTCTAGCAGCTGGGGATAAAAGCAGGGACAGGATTTAAAAACTCTTAACCTATCAGATTCCAAGACATTTTTTTAAAAAATGGACAAACAATTGGATCATGCGGATTCTCATTTGTTAGAAGGTGGCTTTGTCATTACAATTTATGTTTCACTCAACTATGTTTACAAAAATACCCCCTAACAAGCAATATCTATCCAATTGCAGTTCGGGGCAACTTTACATAATTCAATCATTTTGCAACAGTAACAGTAACAGTAACAGAGTTGGAAGGGACCTTGGAGGTCATCTAGTCCAACCCCCTGCTCATGCAGGAGACCTGGACTAGGGATTCAAACCGCTGAACTGCCGACCTTTATATTTCACTGACCTACAGGCTAATGGGAGCTTCCTTGCATTCTTCTCTATTCAGGGGAACATTCAGCAGAGATATTTTCTTAAACCACATTTTTCGTAATTATAATTGGTTTGTTAATTGCAATCCAGACTTGCGACTATCTCAAGGAATAACTGGCTGTGAAATATACCATGAGCTCTGTGTTTATTTTGAATCTCAACCAACAACTAAATATTAAAGGACTGTAGCAAATTTTATCCTCTGAACTAGTTCTAGGCCTCCTTTTAAGGCTAAACCAAAATAAAGATTTTGAAACCAGGCAGTTTTTGTTAAATGTCTTTTGTAGTTGTGTGTGGGAAATATCTCTCTTCAGAAATACTGGTGTCACTGTCGATGGCACATAACAGAATAAGAGAACAAGTGATTACTTTCCTGAAGTATTTATAACCTAATTTTCAGCAGCATGAAAAGTAATAAAGGTCAGAACAAATCACCAAGAGTGAATGTAATATATAATTTGTCCGTTGGAGGTCTTCATCATTTTCTTTCTATTCAGAAATAATTTTAAATATATGTGCTTTTTCCCCCTTTGTGCATACCTCTCAAGTAAACCAATTTATATTCAAAAGAGTAAATGACAAAATTTTGAAATTTGAAAGCATGAGGGGATCTTTTCAAACTCCATGGCTCTTAGTGTTATGAGTAAAAAAGCCACTGCATAAGTATTACAATTCCCCCTCTTCAACTTCCTTTCCTAATTAAAAAAACAACAACAATAACCCTGGCAACAGTAAAAAATAGTGGGCAAAGAGCTGAGAAAACACATGACCTTGGAAATGAAAAAAAATCACCAATAGATGAAATTCAGCATGAAGCAGGAAGATTATATGTTCAGAGAAGTGTCTGTACAAGGGCCCTTCACTTGCCAAAGAGCATGGAAAGGGGAGTGGATTTTTAGCTTCAGCCAAGTCCCAAGTTTTATTTTTATTTTTTAAAAAACATCTCATTAATCAGCTTAAAAACGTTGGAATGCCAGTGTGGAGCGAGAAAAGGTGCAGGAAAGGTCAACCCTAATGATCAGTCAACTGCTGTTATCAGCAGCTCTTCAGAGAAGAAAGGCGACAAAATTAAGATATTAGCCCAGCAAAAAGGCAAATGAATTATGTTTCTATTAACAAGAGTCGCTCGGGCAAAGGATGACAAAAATATCCAGGACGAAGAGAAGGAGATATTTTTTCATACAATACACAGTACAGTTGTGAAAATTGCTGTTGAAAATGTAGTGATAGCTACTATTATTGATGGATTTTAAAGGGGAGTCACACAAATGCATGACGATTATCATTGATCTTAGGTAAACGGGCTCCTGTCTTTAGACTGAATCACAATGAGTGGAAGGCATCCGTCATGATGAATGGAAAGAATAGGTGGTGGGTTTTATTTACCTGCCTTGCTTGCTCAGAGATCCAGGGTTGCATGATTTATGTACTTATTTATTAAATTTATTGGCTGCCCACCTTACCACGGGGTAATTCTGGGTGGCTTACAGTATTAAAAATATAAAATCATATAAATAAAATACAACAAAAATACAAAATACAATATATAGCCCTAACTAAAAAATGGCATGGCATATAATAGTATATCCATGGTCTTTGGAATATCTTTAAAAGAGAACGGATTGGTGAAGATAAGTATTTTTCCTACTGGGTAATAGTTTACCTGCCACAACCAGAGAAGCATAATTCATTAAGGTCTTTTTAAACACTTGTTTCAAAATAAAATTCCTGATAATGTTGCTTCCTCATTTTCTGATCAATGTGAAAAATGTGTATGAGTACTAGAGCCAGTTTGGTCTAGTGATTAAGATACCAGGCCAGACACCAGGAGATCATGAGTTCTAATTCAGCATTAGCTATGAAAGCTAATTGAATGACCTTGGGCCAGCCACACACCCTCAGCCCAACTCACCTCACAGGGGAAAATAGGAGGAGGAAGGATTATTACATATGTTCGCCAACTTGAGATAATAATAATAATAATAATAATAATAATAATAATAATAATAATATCATCAATTAAGCAAACAAACAAATAAATAAAATTTAAGAGAAGCTAGGAGCCCAGTGATTCCATTTGTAATATTTTATTCATTCAAATCAAGGCTTTCTATAGTTGTTGCTATATAGAACCAATAGAGATGACAAACAAATAGTGAAGAAAAAATGACGGCAGCTATCTAAAACCCAAATTGCAGGAATTGTGCAAAATCAAGCAAGCCCAACCTTTTTATTAAAAATGCATATTAACATTTTGTGGACTCATATATTGGAAAATTTGAGAAGCCATGCTTTATGGACTTGGAAATATGCGCCAGAAAATGGACTGTTGGCTGTGACTGAGTGAATGATTGAAAATAAATCCTCTAGCTTTAATACATAATATTATTAACATCTGATTGTTTTTCAGGATGGGATAGAGCTTCTGACCTAGGTTTCCTGATACAGTAAAAGCACACAATGAGTTCCAAAAACCCTCTTTTTATTTCAACTGCTGTGAATTCTGCTCATTCAGAGCCTGTTCATTCTCAATCTGTTCCTTCACAGAGAAGTCCCAAATAGTTGTAAAGAGTCCGACAGTTCTTCTGATAAGGATGATAGGCACCCACCTCTATCTCCCTTGACACGCTGCCAAGACCTAATTGGCAATTAACTTTGCAAGGCCACATGGAACACAGATTCAAAACGGAGCTGCAGAATTGAAACCGGCCAGCACGAACAACAGTTGCTTCCTGCAAAGGCCCACGTGCCTTTGCTCCTCCTTTATATCTTATGGGAGGGGCCAATCATCTCCAAGCCCTATTCCCAAGTCCACCCTTTTGTTTTAACTGTTCTTGCCTTCTGGCAGCTCTGGGCATGCACACACTGGGAGCAGGCTCCTCCTGTTCCTCTGTCTCGCTGATGTCTGACTCTAGAGGCTCCGGAGTCCATACATAACTCCCAGATAGCCCTGGCCCCATCTCTGCCTCTGATGCAGAGCCCTCGTTCGAGCCTTCCTCAGACTCCAGGATTGGCCCATGTTCCTCCCCAGCCTCCTCACTGTCCGATTCTGCTGCCAACTCTGCAGGCTGCTGGTGGACCACAATAGTAGGAGGTGTTTGCATGAAAACTGTAATATTTCCCTATAGTTTTCCTTGTGTTAAGTCTTCTTCAACTTAGTGCCTCAGAGGAATTGAGCCTCATGGTGAATGGGCTGATAGGGCTTGCAACCTACATCTAAGGAGGGCCTAAGCCACCCTGGGGAAGATATTCTTGTATTTCATCTAGCTCTTGTTCTAGCTAGACAGGTGACGGTTAGGTCTCTTTGTTCTTTATGCACCTTCATTCAGTCTCTAATTCAGCTGAGCATATTACATATATTATATAACTCTTTCCCTGAGATATTTCCCGATCTCTAAAATAATAGTTCTATATTTAATCATGAATGCCAATCTCTGTTATTGCCTGAAAGAAGCATGGCATTTGTCATAGATGGAACAAGGTATTTTGGGGAGGGAAATAGCAGCAGGGGGGCTCTTTGGCATATAGAGACGGGAACAATTTTCAAAAACTGCCAGATGGATCATTTCCCCCCCCCCCTTTTCCACTCCAAGATAGTGTGATTAAAGGAGTCCTAGATCTTTATTGTTTCAGGCTAAGGTGGCTGAATATTCTTCCAGTTGTTCAAAGTGTTAATGAGTTGTGCTGCAAAGTTTCTCTGTACTGACTCACCAAACTATTTGAGAATAGCAAGGAAGCTATTAATTGTATTTCACCATAACCAACAGTAAGTGGATATCAACTTTATAATTTTGCATGGAGCACCAAGTATGTTGTTATTTCTGCATATTTGTTGGTGGGTTTGTATGTTTGTATTGTTTGCCATCCTTTGCCAGAGGGCGTTTTTCAAAGGTGTAATGTGCCTTTTCCCTTGCACAGGAAAGGGATTTCATTATTTTGATATCTTGTTTGCAGAGCTCATTTTGGAAAAGAATGGTCTGTCTTCCAAAGACACCAAGCAGGTCTTTAGAAATCAATAACTTGTTGCTTCAGGGCACCAACTTTATGTTGCCCTGCAATTGACCCAAGACTTTGCAAACAAGCAAATATATTCAGTGAACCAATGGGAAGGCTGCTCTCAAAGCTGAGTGAAACTACAGAACTGATGAGCTATTAGAGAAACCTGAAATGTACTGAAACGTTCCTACTATCTTCCCTTTTGACCACTTGTTCTATACTTGAATTGCATGTTTTTAAAGAAAATTTCATTCTCCTTCACTGTCTCTTTCTCTGAATTTATTGTATGTGGTAGATATTGTCAAATCTTTAATTAGCCACAACATTATCCAGAGACTTTGTATACAAAACGAAATCTGGTATTAATACTGTTTGTTTATTTTTTAATAAAAGTAATGTAGTAGCTCTAAAAAAAGAGATAGGAACATTCATGTAATCCTTCCATCTCTCTCTGCAGTAATGTAAATATTCCTTTTGTGAAAATATGGTGAAACAGTTCAGCAAAAGTAGAACAGGGTAACACAGGGTAGAACAGGATAATACAGATGTTTCAGGGTCCCAAAACAAAACCTCATGAGAAAAAAAGCTGAAAGAAATGGGTATACCCAGCCATGAATAGGCTGAACAGGGTATGTTAGTACTCTTCCATTTTCTGAAGGGATGTTACATAGAAGATTAGGACTGATTCTCTTGTTCCAGAGTACAAGGCATGGATTCATCGAAAGAAAGATTTTGATTTGTTGGAAGGAATGTCCATCTGGGTTCAGTTCCAAGTGGCGAGAAAGACACTAGAAACATGGAGGCTGCTAGAAAAGATGGTTTAATGGTGGACAGGACCACATGGCTTTGAGGTCCTGGAGTCTGGACAAAATGGCACATGGGTGTGTATGTGTGAGAGAGATTTATATCCTGTTGGGCTTTGAATTTGAGCTTGTATTCTGATTGGTTGTCAGATTCCCATGGGGCCATGCAGGGGTAACTTTGTAGGTTATCTTTTGAGTCCCAGGTTTGGTTGAGCCTTGCTGGGTAATGCAATTTCCCCAGGTGCCATGTTGCTGAATTCTGTTGCTAGATGGGTAGAGGGCTAATCCTATCTTTGTTGGATCTTGGGTGAGGACATTTGCTTATGAATAGACCTAGCTATCTCTTTATCTCTTAAGTGCTGACATCTGCTGTGAGCTATTGAGAGTGTGGGGGCTATTAAGAGCGAGTCTGCTTCCTGCCTAAAAACATGTTTCTCCATTTCTCATCCAGGGAGATATAATATTCTGCCTTTATGAAATGAATATTTCATTTTTCTAGGAGAGGGGTAGGTGCTAACTTCCTACAGATTGAATGTTAGCTCAAACTCCCTAATATTAACAGCAGTTCAACTGTGGAACTGAATATCCGCAGAGGGATTTGAATTCAATGATCTAAATTGGTATTTTTCAACTTTAGCGACTTTAAGACATGTGGACTTCAGCTCCCAAGATTTCCCAGCCAGCATACTGGCTGAGGAATTCTGGGGCTTGAAGTCTATACATCTTAAAGTTGCCAAGGTTGAGAACTACTGATCTAACTGATTCCCTTCAGCTCCATGATTCTATTCCTTAATTACATTATAAGTAGCCAGAGCTGAGGTTTGCACATATTTATTTATTTTCTTTATTAAATATAAAAGGCTAGCCAACTCTGTAAGACTCTGGGACTATCCAATATTAAAATGGTAAGAAAAACAAAAACAAGACAATAAAATCTTATAAGGGGCTTGACATCCATCCTAACCCAAGGCCTGGGGAAACAGGCAGGTATTCAAGGACTTCTTACATATCATTGGGGTGAGAGCCATATGGAGCTCATCTTTGACTGGGATCATTAAAAAACAGCAATAGTTTATGATAGATGGTTTTCTACATTAATGTGAAAACCGCATTTCTACTAAGTAGTGACCCTTTAAAAAAAGCAATGAAAAGGGAAAAAGTAGCATGGCTGACTTGCATAGATAAGGCTTTCATTTCCACAAAAAAGTAACCTTTAGATAATTGCTCTTGCAAACAGAATAGCTGAAAGAGTCCAGTTTAGACCAGATTAG